>OY282496.1:37483449-38733449 GCA_958295605.1 Ajuga chamaepitys | reverse complement strand
GGCCCTCTCAAGTTTCCAAAATTTTGATAAATATTTCAAAAAATTTGCTCTCCTCGTTGAGAAATTTTGGCTCCGTCCTTGCATATAAATGAATCGCGTGACTCTTAAGAGTGTCCAAAAACCAAATCAGAAACATAGTAGTCTCCGTACAAATTAGTAGATACGCACGTTCATATTTCTCAACAATATTCAACAGAGCTTAACATGCATGAATATTTGTAATTTGGATATTATTCTGTTGTTGTTGTCCTTAGCGTCGTCCACTTCTCTTTATAGGATGCTCTTTTCACTTGTCTTAATGAGTCCAACATGCACCTTATTTTTTATTGTGGTAATGGGTGGGTCTCATACAACCTAAATATGGGTTCACAATTTATCATACAATTCTAAATGAAAGCAAAGCGAATAATTAGATGGAGACAATCAAAGGACAAATTCGGATATTAGTCCAAGGTAAGTGGCCATAAACAATTTGGGCCCCATCACCAGCAGAAGGGCCAGCTTATAGTTGTTTATAAGATGTGAGGATATTACCCAAGTAAATTGCAAATAAAAATCTAGTTTAAGTCCAGTAAAAGATGGGAGGAAAATAGAAAAAGGTGCAGCTGGCAGTTACATAGTTACTTATCGAGTCCTGGCATCCTTCCAATAAAGAAGCATTCTTTTTCAGATTCCAAACTGAAAAGTATGAGAGAGATGACACCGTTGTCATATTCAGCAGTCTAGACGTTGTGGCAAAGGCAGAGCCCAGATTTCCTGTAAATTTCAGAGATGCAACAACTACTTTTTCTTTCAATCTATATCCTCCTTTCTTCACCATCCAGAATTTGCAAGAGAAGTAAAGAATCCAAATCCACATATCTCACCATATTCATCCACTCATATCATATACACGTACATCTAAGTGATAAAGCGCAATCCGGTATCAAATAAACTCCGAACGTAGAACCCCTCTTCGCAACGTAAATCAATGCAAGAAATCTAAAAAACACAGGATGTACGTGGTTCGATCCGGAGATCTACGTCCACAGGCTGAAAATATCACCTGCCGAGGTGTTTCTTCACTATCCTTTTGAAATTACACGCAACTGTTTCAGAATACAAAAAGTGAACCCTAATTCTGAGTACAATTCTCCTACTTATACTACTCAACTCAAAACCCTAACTAACTCCCTACAATCGCGCCTCTTACCGTTGCATGGAAGTTGGGAGTAGATCGTGGGCCAAGAACGTGGGGTATGCCGCAATTGGGCCACGCTATTTTGAGCGCACGTTTCTGGGCCGGTTGTTGGGCTTGTCCTCCTGCGCTCAGTTGCTCGGGTCGGGTTGATCTGGTCCGGGGTGTCAATCCGACCCGGAGTTATTGGGTCATACCTATCAGATGCCCCCTCCCCCAGCCGGAGCGAGGAGGGAGCTACGGTTATGAGCAGGATGATGCAGTAAGCAAGATGAGCTGTTGTCAATTGTGAGCCGAAGTGTACTTGGGAGCCGAGAATTTGCTGAGACCGTGGTGGGGTCCGCGGGGACCAAAACGAACTGGACTGAATGACCCCGAGGTGGCGAGGAGGTCCCGTTCAATGGTGAAACCCCCCGGAGGAAGGAAACTGACCAGAGCGGAACTAGAGCACCCCGAAGGCAATAAAGTGTAGCAGAAGAAATCAGTAATCTGGCCGAGGTAAAGGGGGCACCGGAGAGCTTCCCAAAACTTCCTGGCCAAGAATGAGGTCGATGTGACTGGCAGCGCCATCATGAGAGAGAGAGATGTGAAGTGACACGCTTTGTAATTTCCAAGGAGCCTGTCCCCCACGCGCCTTGGGAACTGTAAGGCGCGTGTCCAGTACGTGCAAATCTGAAACACAAAATTTGAAAAGACCATATCTAGACCGTTAATTGCACGAGTATATATTAGGAATAATGGCACAGTATACTTCATCTTCTTCATTGCGATTTGCAAGTTACAGAAAGCGGGAAAAAAGGAGAATCCTCTGTGCTTTTGTGATTCATCTCAAATACAAACCAAGTAAGTATGTCTTCTTCATCATCTTCTTCTTCAATTAGAGAAGTAGGGACCGAGAGGTCTCCGTTAGATGTGCCACCCCTACGCTTCGTTATTCCAGAGAGGAGTGAAATTAGGACAGTGGAAATAGCCGACGGCATGGAAACCAACATCAGGGTCGTCGGTTTTTATGAATGTACGGAGAGTGACTTCGAGGTGTCCACTATAGCGCCGCGGATGACGCGGGTGCAGATAGAGACCTTAATCCCCTCCTTCTATTTCCCATTTAACTTAAAATACATAGTGCCGGAACCCGGCGATAGGGCCTGTTGCCCGCCGAAGGGCTTCATTGGCGTATATATAGACCCTCTGAGGATAGGCTTGAGATTCCCCCTTTGGGACATAGTTATCCGGCTATTGAGATATTATAACATTGCCCTTAGCCAATTAGCGCCAAACGCGGCAAGGCAAGTAGTCGGGTTCACCGTGGTATGTAAGAATGCCGGGGTGAAGCCAACAGTAGAGCTTTTTAGGTTTTTTTTCCAACTGAAAGCATTCGGGAAATCCAAGGGCTGGTATTCCTTCAGTCCCCGAGCACGAGGTGGTTTCAAAGTACAAAACCCCAGTAAGGTGGAGGGGTGGAAGGAGAAGTTCATCTTCGTGAAGACCGGAGTGGCCCTCCCGAGGTGGAGAAGGGAGGAGGTGTTAGATACTGCCCCGGTGGGGGATCCGGAGGCTGAGGTGGTGGACGTATTCCGTGCAGTGGGGACTTTCAAGACCCTTTGCACCGAAGCGGAGCTGGAGGAGGCGGGACTGAGCCCATACTACTCGGGCGATGCGGAGGGGATGTGGTAGCGTCGTTTCCGACTACCAAATTAAATTGTGTATAAAGAATACACTTAACCTTATCCTACTACTCTAACTAGTAGAGTGGCAAGCAAGGGTCGATCCCACGAGGAACGGTCGAACAATTTTGCTTCATTGTATTAAGCTATTATTATCAAGAAACATAAAGTAAATAAACTAGAAAACAATAAAGAAGTGGGGGGTTAATGAAATAACAACTAACACCTAAATAAACAAAGACAATTAAAGAGATTTTTATAGGTTTTTGGTTTGTAAATAACAAAACGATTCACCCTTGATCATGTTTCACCGAGGTCTTGGACGATTTATGTAACTATTGTTAATGCCCTATTCAATTGTGATTCTAGCCCTTATCTCAAGGCTATTAACAAGCTCTAATAGCCTTGTTATCCCTTAATCTTAGTTAATCAAAACAAGCTCTTCGACTAACCCTATTCAGTCTAACCGAATCCTCGAACAAGCTCTCTTAGATTCAATCACCAAATGCATTAAACACTAGGACAACGAGATAAATTCAACATAAAACTCGCAAGCTCGGTTTTAGAGGTTGAACTTTATGTTATCACCAATAAATAATTATTGTTTGCTACTCGGGAATTGGAAATCCTACAATTACGGATAGTAACCTCCTATTCTAGCAACACATTCACAAATCCCTTAAAGGGTGATCAATCCAATAATAAATTCATAAATATGAGTCAATAACAGCAAATAACACAAAACACTTGAATACACAAAATTTTCGGTAACATTAACCGTAATAATAACATAAATGTCTTGGACTCAAGGTTCCACAATAATCAAGAGTGAACTAAGGGTGCTAGCCACCCATTTTACCTAATACAAAGATAAACTAACAGAAAATTAAAGAAAAACATGAACATAGGATAGAAAGAACCAAAGGTTAGGGGTTGAAGATCAAGATCTTCAACCCCCTTCCATTTCCTTGCTTCCAATAGAGAAAAGTGGCTGATTATGTGTGGGGGATGGGTTCTAGGTTGTTCTAAGTTAGGTTAAATTCGAATGGGATGATATATATATAAGGAGAGAAAGTGCTAGCTCCAATTTAGGCAAAAACGTGTTAGGGTTTTTAAAACAGGGAACCCCGCCGCGGCCGTGGCATAAAGATGGCCGCGGGCGTGGTGAAACAAGGGTTTTGGGCCCCAATTTGGGGCCGCGGCCGTGGTCTATCTCCTTCCTCGGTCGTGGTCTTTCTTGGACTGAATTTGCCTTTTACTTCTGGAGGCCTGGCCACGGTCGCGGCAAACTTGGACCGCGGGCGTGGGACGTGTAATGCCACGGCCGTGGTGTTTGTTTGCCTCGGTCGTGGCAAATGATGCTGAAATGTGGCCTTCTCTGGAGGAATGGCCACGGCCGTGGCGTTGGACTGCCTCGGCCGTGTCTTGAGCCACGGGCGTGGCCTCACCACCTCGGGGATGATCCCCTGTTTTTCCTTGTTTTCTTCTTCCTTTGAGCTCGATTTGTCAATTTGAGATCTTCGAACCTGTATTTCGGCCTTAATTCACCTGTCTTGACATGAAAATGAAACAAACACGTCAAATTGCCCAATGAGAAATAAACGCACAAAACACACGTGAAAATGCACACAAAAGTCCGTACAAAGACACTTAAATTGACCTAAAAGTGTGTGCACTACCACGTGCACCAAATCTCCCCAAACTTAGACCTTTGTTCGTCCCGAACAAATAAAGAAAAAGAAGAAAGGACACTTTTTAGGGCAGATTTAAGTGGCAAAATCAATTTCAGAAGAAATTTTCAAAAGTTAGGCAATCATGATAACATTGAGCATAAGAGATAGAGCATATCAACTACTTTCAAGACTTGACACTCTCAACTTGAAATCCTTACCGGATGAGTGTATCTCTCGACTCTCAAGTGTATTGAATAGGTAGTATATACGCTCACATTGAAATGCAAATAGTATCTACCATAGGCTTGCCAATCATCTAAATTTCGATGTGTACCCGACATGTGTGACAAAGAATCAAAAAGGTCTTTAACAGGTTGTAATGTTGGTTTGGGGTAAGGTGGGATAATTTTAGGTATAAGTGACTATAAAACGGACTAAATGAGTCGTGCACTACCCATCTACCCCTCAAACAATGGTCACTCAACCTCACTCTTTACTTCCTTAGTAAACCAATCCTAAAAATTGATTTCTTCTCGTTAACACAAAATCCACAACCTAAATGTTTTCTCAATTCTCCCTTGGAGTGTATTTTCTTTTGAATTCTTACAACTTTGAGAACATCTATTAAAAGGCATTTATATTACTAGCCTCTCCAAATCAAAAGCAACAATGAGTATATAAAACTAACTTTTTCTTTTGTTTTTCTGATTTTTCGACTTTTTTCGATTTTCGACTTTTTCTTTTTCTCTTTCTTTTCTTTTTTTTTTTTTTTTCTTTTTTTTTTTTTAACACAAACAAAAATTGGAGAGGACTAATATTCTCGATTCTTTTCCTATTGTTTCAATTCCTTTCACCTTTCAATACTCCCAATAGTTCACCCTTTTCAATCCCAAATTACCCGACTACCTTCCAACCACCTCCCTCATACTCAAATAGTCCAATTAGGTTCAAAGGCTAATCGAAAGGGTTTCGGCTTGTAGAATTGGGCTGTCAAACAAGAGGCTAAAAGCTCAAGGGGCTCAACTAGAGACAATATCAAATTAGGTAAAAAGGATGTGTTTTCAAGCTTGAAAGTAGGCTTAAATCAAGGATTGCCTAAGATCATTTTCAATGTCACACAATGCACCGACTCATGCAAAATAGAGAATCAAGGCAAGTTCTAGAGACAACTAAATGCACTCAATGAATTTCACACCGAAAAAAAAAATTTTACGTTACTCCAAAGGTAGGAGTATCTTCTAAAGCTCAAAAACTCACTCGGTTGCAATTTGATTAAAAGTTTTGAATGTAAGCTCAATTTCGTCTCATAGCCTATCATGCTCTATCATTAACCAAGTTTTCAATTTTTATGGAAAATTTTATCATCATTAACCGTTTGCCATATTTTCATTCAAATTTGGTCCAATCAACTTTTCCAAGCGGCCAAAATCTGTACACCTACCACCCCCTCCCCAAACTTGATTGAAAATCAAAGTTTGTGGAAAGAAAGGGTACGGATTGGTGCTCACCTAACTCAACCATTTATTCAAAACACCCATCCCAATCGATAAAAAAAAATATCAACTTATTACGACTATGCATGTAAGTGCCCAAAACTTCATCGTATAAATAACAAAACTCAATTTATCTTAACCAAACAAAGATGATAGTAGAAAATGGCACACAGGCCAATAAAGACAAAACATCCTAAAAGAAAATCCGATAAATTATTCAATGAAATAGTGCAAGCAAGTTCACAAAGGCAAAAATAACAATCAAACGGGCCACACGCCGTGAATCCCAAGTATAGGCAAAACAGAAGGGGCACACAGGCCTAAATAGTCAACAAGCAGTAAGGTATGGAAATGAAATATGAGAGATTGTAACACCGGGGTGGCCAAGAACATCCTACTTCTTACTTTTCTCCCCCAAACTTAGTTGAAAACTAAGCTTTTGAAAAAGAAGAAGGATATTCTTGGTACTCCTACTCACAAAGATTTGGACGGTCGTGAAGATCGGGAGCTTTGGCCACCAAAACATGCTCGAAGGCTGTTGAGTGCCTCGAGGATCTTGCTCTAGTTTCCTTTGATCTCCCTAATGTCCGACTTCATCTCTCGGATGTCCCCCTCCATCGTGCTTAATCTCTCATCCACTTGTTGTTGAAACTCGGTTTGGGACTGAACAGCGGATACGGGTCTCTTTCGTGAATGACGGCTGCTCACACCCTCGTCTGTGAGGTCTATCCCTTCTGCAGTAGGTTCCGATACTTGGCCTCTCTGATATTTTCGGAACTCGAGGTCACTGGGTTCCCTCGAGGCTGCCCGGTGTGCAGCTGAGCTCAAGGCCAAGTTGGCTGTGGATTTGAGGTCTCGGATGCGGGTGAGGTCTGGGTTAGGAAGGCGTAGCATTGGCCCTACATTTTGGATCACGTAGGGAACGGAGACTCCATCTTCTAGTCCCAAAGCAGCAATCCTCATGTTGGCTAAATCTTCCCAACCCAGAAGGAACGAATCTGAAACAGCCTTGAAGTCAATCAACGGAACTCCACAATGCTCTAGAATTGGTGTGATAAGAGCTCCGCTGAATATTGAGTCATATTGCTTAGGCTCTTTCTTTCTGGTCGCCGTTATTCACTGTCCTCTCAAAAGACTCAATCAGCACCTCTTCATATCTCCTATCGGTCCGTTTGAGAATGGACCATAGGATACTGAGCTCGGCCATCCTTGCTGCCCCCGTCTCCTTCCTCCCAAAAAGTGTCAATGCCAGGAGCCTTTGTAAAACCTTTACGACTGGATTTCTGATCCAGCTCGTTTTGGAGCTCTTAGAATCGAAGGCTTGCGGTTCAACCAAGCCGGGAGCAACAGTTATTTGCCCCCAGAACCGCCCGACATTGAACTCATCGATGCTTTCCAAGTCTGTGGTGGAGGGATTTTCTTTGAAACCGTAAATCTTCCTCAACTCCGCTGCTGTGAGTGTCATCTTTTTGTTCAGCAGGTGGAATGAAATGCTGTGGATTCTGTTTCCACATTTTTCAGAGTTGGATCGGACAGTCAGTGTGCTGAAGAATTCAAGGACGAATCGTTGGTAGGTGGGCCTTGGAGTGAACAATCCAATGAGGCCCGATGCTCTCAAAAACTCATCGATATTATCCTTGACTCCCATATCAGTCAAACACTCGGTTTTGAAATAACGGGTGGCAACAATCTGACGCTTCATTAATCGGGCAAATCTTTGTTGGTGAACCGGGTCGTCCAAAATGATGTCGAAAAGCCGAGTGTCTGGCCCTGTGGACGTTGGGACCTCCGGGGTTTCGATCTCCGGTTCCTCTGGGAGGGGCTCCCGGATCACCAACTTGCCCTTCCCCTTTCCTATACTTGGTGTGCGTTTACTTGTGCCAACACTTTTCTTTGATGTCTTTTTTGATGGTCCCATTTGTCCTACAAGAAAAACACACACACTTGAATTCCGAGTTTTAACACTTATCATCAATTGAAACATTAACTCTAATCAAATAGAAGGCCAATCACTCATGTTTCAATCACTCATGTTCAACCAATCACAGAAAATCACAAGTGAATTCGCAATCTAGATGACTTAGTTGACTTGATTAAATGTGCATAAATGGCAAACATGTCTAATTATTATCCTATTGCAAGAAAATTCTATTAATGCTCAACAAAAATAGGTTGATTTTGTTTCATTATTATCAAGAGTCTAAAAGTGTCTACTATTCACACAAATTCACTAGTCAACCTAACAATCGAACATAATAATAGAATCAAATAGCAAAAAGGCTAACAGAAGGGAATGCATGTCAAGTGGTTGGTGATATAGCAAAAATCAACTTCAGTCCTCAATTTTCAATGATTCCCAAACTAATCCTCATCCATCATCAACAAATCATGCAAAAACAAAGGCTATCACTACAAATTTAGTGTTAGATTACTTAAAAACATTCAACATTGGCAAAAATTCACAAAATACGTGTGCACAACCAATATCAATATATCAACTAATCCAACAACAAATTTACCCCAAATCTTAACAACAAAGTTCATAATAACAAATAAAGATTGAGGGGAAAGGATAGCCATACTTACCAGTCGAGTTTAATCGAAAAATTTGAAGTTTGATTTTTCGCGCCCTTTTCGACCCGACTCCGACTTTGCTCCAAATCCAAATTTTTTCGGATAGAAATGTTTATGATGATGTGGGTGAGGTATGGTGTGAATTTGAGGGGAAGAAATTGAGTAACAATGGCGGATTTTGTGTGTGTGTGAGTGTGTTTTCGCCAATTTTCGCGAGGAGGAGGGTGAAATGCCCTACCTCGCCCGTGTCTGTCTTTTTATACCTGGGAGTAGGCCGTGGCCGAGGCGTAAGCATTGCCGCGGCCGTGGCGGATGAGAAGTTTCACCGCGGGCGTGTCCTTCAGAAACCGCGGCCGTGGCAATTCTTCCAGTGTGATTCCGGATTTTTTTAGAGTGAATGACCTCGGGCGCGGTCTAGACTCACCGCTGCCGAGGGTTTCTTCGTCGCGGGCGTGGCCCCTATATGCCTCGGCCGTGGCCTTTTGTCTAGAATGGATTCAAATTCTTCACGAGCTTGACCTCGGGCGCGGCAACACTAGACCTCGGTCGCGGCCTTATTTGGCCACGGTCGTGTCTATTGAAAGGCCATGGCCGAGGTGAGTTGTCCAGAATGGCTTGAATTTTTCTTTGTTAGCGGCCACGGCCGAGGTGGATTGTGTGCCACGGCCGTGGTGATTTTTCCTGGGTAATTCCTCCATTTTGGGCTCCTTCACCCCCATTTCACACTATCTCTTTGAGTGGATTGTTGGGTACCTACACACATTTAAACAAAACAATTTAAAACACTAAAATATTAGTAAAGCAACTAAACTATGAATTTAAAATACGAAAAGCAATAAACGTCGGTTGCCTCCCGACAAGCGCCTTTGTTTAACGTCGTTGGCTCGACGGATGCTCTTTAAATAAACAAAACAAACAACTAGCTATGTAACTAAAACAAACACTTAACACATAAAAAAAAATCGTTCTAAACCATTCCCCCGCAACGGCGCCAAAATTTTGTAGCGTCGTTTCCGACTACCAAATTAAATTGTGTATAAAGAATACACTTAACCTTATCCTACTACTCTAACTAGTAGAGTGGCAAGCAAGGGTCGATCCCACGAGGAACGGTCGAACAATTTTGATTCATTGTATTAAGCTATTATTATCAAGAAACATAAAGTAAATAAACTAGAAAACAATAAAGAAGTGGGGGGTTAATGAAATACCAACTAACACCTAAATAAATAAAGACAATTAAAGAGATTTTTATAGGTTTTTGGTTTGTAAATAACAAAACGATTCACCCTTGATCATGTTTCACCGAGGTCTTGGACGATTTATGTAACTATTGTTAATGCCCTATTCAATTGTGATTCTAGCCCTTATCTCTAGGCTATTAACAAGCTCTAATAGCCTTGTTATCCCTTAATCTTAGTTAATCAAAACAAGCTCTTCGACTAACCTTATTCAGTTTAACCGAATCCTCGAACAAGCTCATTAAACACTAGGACAACGAGATAAATTCAACATAAAACTCGCAAGCTCGGTTTTAGAGGTTGAACTTTGTGTTATCACCAATAAATAATTATTGTTTGCTACTCGGGAATCGGAAATCCTACAATTACGGATAGTAACCTCCTATTCTAGCAACACATTCACAAATCCCTTAAAGGGTGATCAATCCAATAATAAATTCATAAATGTGAGTCAATAACAGCAAATAACACAAAACACTTGAATACACAAAATTTTCGGTAACATTAACCGTAATAATCACATAAATGTCTTGGACTCAAGGTTCCACAATAATCAACAGTGAACTAAGGGTGCTAGCCACCCATTTTACCTAATACAAAGATAAACTAACAGAAAATTAAAGAAAAACATGAACATAGGATAGAAAGAACCAAAGGTTAGGGGTTGAAGATCAAGATCTTCAACCCCCTTCCATTTCCTTGCTTCCAATGGAGAAAAGTGGCTGATTATGTGTGGGGGATGGGTTCTAGGTTGTTCTAAGTTAGGTTAAATTCGAGTGGGATGATATATATATAAGGAGAGAATGTGCTAGCTCCAATTTAGGCAAAAACGTGTTTGGGTTTTTAAAACAGGGAACCCCGCCACGGCCGTGGCATAAAGATGGCCGCGAGCGTGGTGAAACAAGGGTTTTGGGCCCCAATTTGGGGCCGCGGCCGTGGTCTATCTCCTTCCTCGGCCGTGGTCTTTCTTGGACTGAATTTGCCTTTTACTTCTGTAGGCCTGGCCACGGTCGCGGCAAACTTGGACCGCGGGCGTGGGACGTGTAATGCCACGGCCGTGGTGTTTGTTTGCCTCGGTCGTGGCAAATGATGCTGAAATGTGGCTTTCTCTAGAGGAATGGCCACGGCCGTGGCATTGGACTGCCTCGGCCGTGTCTTGAGCCACGGGCGTGGCCTCACCACCTCGGGCATGATCCCCTGTTTTTCCTTGTTTTCTTCTTCCTTTGAGCTCGATTTGTCAATTTGAGATCTTTGAACCTGTTTTTTTGCCTTAATTCACCTGTCTTGACATGAAAATGAAACAAACACATCAAATTGCCCAATGAGAAATAAACGCACAAAACACACGTGAAAATGCACACAAAAGTCCGTACAAAGACACTTAAATTGACCTAAAAGTGTGTGCACTACCACGTGCACCAGGATGTCCGCCCGGGGTCAAGAGTCGGGAATCGGGGTTGCCGAGGAGGGTAGGAGTTCTTATATCTGTGTAAAATTGTTGCCTTGTGCAGGACTAACTCCAATTTCTGTATGTAGTGGGACGCTTCGAAAAGGAGCCGGCTGGAAGCCCCGCTGTGGCTGCGACAGCCAAGAAGAAAGGAAAAACGGCTGAAGTGTCTCCCCGGGGGAAGATGTCACCCAGTCCAAGACCCTCTGCTGGGCCGGAGGAGCGAGTGGTGGCGGCGGGGTCAACCCCCGGAGTTAAAAGGAGGTCGGAACCATCCGGGACACCGCCGGCGGTAGCCAAAAAACTTCGCACGGGGGAAAGCGTTGAGGTAAAGCTGACATGACTTTGTGTATGTTACCAGTACTGATTTCGGTTTTTTTTTTTTTTTTTTTTTTTTTTTTTTTTTTTTTTTTAAGGAGCAAGGGCCCACAAGTCTGCTGGGATTGGAGGGGGCAGACGCCGAGGAGCTGTTGCACTTGGCGCGGGGGATTATGGAGCTCGGCCGGAAAAACGAGAAGGAGGCCAAAGAAGAGCTGGCCATGGTGGCAAGGGAGCTGCGCGCGCGCAACGATAAGCTGACACATGATCTGACCGAGGCGCACAAGAGGGCGGCCTTGGTGGAGAATGAAGTTGCGCGATTGCGCGAAGTGGAGGCGGAGGCCGGGGTCTCCGTGGAGAAACGACTCAGTTGTGGGCGGAGATGAAGGCCCGAGAAGCGGCAATTGTTGAAGGTCAAGAGGCAATGCTAAAAGCGTTTGCCGAGAAGTTGTTCCAGACGAGCACATTTCTCGACTTCCAGACCAACTTTGTCGCTGTCGGGAACACGGCCACGCGATCGGTGTTGCTGGAGCAGGTCAAAGAGATCTACCCGAACGTGGACGTTTATCGCCCAGAGTTCGGGTATGACTACAATGCCGTGGCCGGGGTGGAGGAGGCCTACTATCAAGCTTTAACGCACCTCCCGGAGTGGCCCCTCGTGAAGGCTCTAGCAGAAAAGAAAGAGATTTTAAGGGCCGAGGAGGTTGCAAGCTGTGAGGCGGACCAAGACCAGGAGTTCCTGGCATTCCGCCAGGGTGAATTAGTCGCTGAGCCCCGAAACAAAGAGCCACCCCCCCCGCATGGAAATTGCCGCAGGAGCTGCAGGAAAGGAGGCAGGAACGGCGGAAGAGCGACAGGAGGTGGAGCCCGAAGATGCTGAGGGGACCGAGGAGGAGGAGGTCAGTCGTTCCCCGCAAATTTGATATAGTAGATGATAGGAATAATTGTAAATCCCTTGTACCACACTACCGATTATGTACTCTAGTTTTGTTGAATATAAGTGATTGTTGATGAATTGAATAGCTGTTCAACGTATTTTTTGAAATTCATCTTGCCCACTGATTCTGTTGCCCGCTCAGGACACCGCGGAGCTGCATAACACGATAAAGAAGCTCATGCAATCATTAGATTGGTTCCGCGGAGAGAAAGATAACTTGCAAAGGCAAGTGGTACCGAGGTTAGAGAAGCGGGTGGCCGTTGCGGAGAGAAGAGCGAAGGAAGCCGAGGAGGCCAGAGCTAGAGCCGCGGAGAGGGCCAGGGACCAGGAATTAAAGTACCTGGCGAAAGTTGCTGAACTAGACCGCGTCCTCATCCATCAAAGGGAGTATGACCGGATACTGACAGAGTACGGTTTGCTGACATTTGAAGAAGTTGAGGAGCGGGTCACCGAAATTCAAAGTGAAATTTCAGCACTGATGGCGACGGGTTCGGCCGAGTCCTCGGAGCTTATAAGAAAGCGAGAGGTGCTGGAATTATTGCTCGGTATGTATGAGGGACTGAGAGGCCGCGACAGGTGGCGGCACACAGCTGAGGAGTACATCGCGGGCCCTAGCCGGAGCTGAGGTACTACAAAAGCCCCCCGGAAGGGTAAAAAGAAGCCAGTGGGAAAGAGCCAAGGAATTGTAATTCGAGAGCCGGCTTCGGTAATCGCAGTCGAAGAAGGGCCCGTGGTTGTCGCCGAAGAAGAAGTCGAGAAGCTGGCTGAAGAGATCGAAGTGTTGGACCCCGCGGAGTGGGATCCCGTGCAATGGGCCCAAACACCGAGGTCTACACAGCAGCCGAGTCTTTGGGGCCGTACAAGAGGCGAAGCCCCCAGACAAGTACCAAGGATGAGTCCGCGACGCCGAGGGGGGCGCGATGGGGAAAGAGCCGGGGCTCAACGCCGGGAAGCCACAGAATCCCGGAGGACACGAAGTAGGTCCGGGAACAAATCTCAACGCCGGAGCGCCGAGTACTGGCTCGGAGGCCATAGATAGTTTTTACTTATTATTATTATTATTTTTTTTTGAAGTAATATGTAAAGAACCTTTTGGCATGTAATCGAAAAAATGTAAAAAACCGTTTTGGTCTTCAAAGTTGTGTACTTTGAAAGGAAAATAATGAATTGTTAACCAGAATGCAATAATAATTGCCTTAACAGGTGCTTGGGAACACTATATGGACGGCGCCAATTTGAATCTCCCCGAACGGATCGGGCGGGAGTGAAAAACCTCTCCGGTTAAATAGACGAGAGGGGGCACAAGTCCGGGGACCAAACGCGAATCTCCCCGGACGGACCGGGTGAGAGATCCAATTATCCGGAGACGAATAATAATAGTACGACTACGCTAGGGCGTCCCCGTAACGTAGAAGAAAGCGCAGTAAGATGCACAAATAAAGAACTTTTATTCAAGGTGAGTGCCGGAACAACTTAAAATAAACAAAGAGAAATCTCAACGAAAAAGAAATGTACAATAAATGTAAAGATAGGAACGATACTTGTTATTCGATGTTCATAGATAGAAACGTCTTAAGTTGGTAACATGCCAGCTTCGGGGAATCGGGGTTCCATCAGGATGCTCCAACTGGTAGGACCCGGAATCGTGCGCAGCAACGACGCGATAAGGACCTTCCCAGGTAGCATGCAATTTCCCCTCGGGGGCAGCCTTGCTGGCTGAGTTGAGTCGGATTACCAAGTCCCCGACATTAAACTGAGTACCCCGAACCCGGAGGTGGTGATACTGAGCTGCTCGTTGCTTACACTTGGCTTGCTGGATGAAAGATTGATCACGACGATATTCAAGCTCATCCAAGTTAGTACGGAGAGCTTCGTCATTATCCTCGGGAGTCAAAGTTACGAGGCGGGGGCTAGGTACGCTGATTTCCGCCAGAATAACGGCTTCGGAGCCGTAAGTAAGACTGTAGGGGGTCTCCCCAGTAGAGGTATGTGGCGTAGTGCGATAGGCCCAAAGAACCTGCAGAAGATTCTCGGCCCAAAGACCTTTAGCGTGATCCAAACGTTTCTTTAGACCCATAAGGAGTGTACGATTAGTGACTTCAACTTGACCATTGGCTTGCGGATGAGCTACCGAGGTGAAAATTTGCTTAATGTGGAGCTCCTCGCACCATGACCGGAAGGGATCATTGGCGAACTGTTTGCCGTTATCCGAAATAATAGTGCTCGGGATGCCAAAGCGACATATAATATTTCGCCAGACGAACTTCAAGATGTTCTGACCAGTGATGGCAGTAAGAGGTTCGGCTTCTACCCACTTGGTGATGTAATCGACGGCGACTACAAGAAATTTCAGTCCACCCGGAGCGACTGGAAACGGGCCCACAATATCAATTCCCCATTAGATAAACGGCCAAGCACTTTGTATTCCCGTGAGCTCGGTTTGTGGCAGATGTTTCACACGGGAGTGTAGCTGACACTTGCTGCACCTGGTCACTAATTTGTGGGCATCGTTAAACAAGGTTGGCCAGTAGTACCCCCACCGAAGGATTTTTTTGGCCAATGTCCGTGAGCCGATATGACTGGCGCAGGCCCCTTCGTGAACCTCCCGAAGAACCTGATCGGCCTGGGCAGGAGCAAGGCACCGAAGATTCGGTTGCAAGTACGACTGTCGGTACAAGATTCCATCATGGAATGAGTACTTGGGTGCCTTGAGAACTATCCGCCGAGCTTGCAGCTTGTCATTCGGCAAGGTTCCATCTCGGAGATACTGAACGATGGGGGTCATCCAATTGGGACCACTGTCAGTCAATACTGAGACCGTTGCCTCATGAATCGCTGGCTGAAAGGCATCTTCGACTATAATATCCGGAGACACATTAGTGAGGACCGCGGAGGCCAGTTTACTGAGAGCGTCAGCTTGAACATTCTGTTTACGTGGTACTTTCTGGATATCAACCGAATCAAAAGTTGACATAAGTTTAAGTGCTAAAGCGAGATACCTGGCCATCGTTTCATCCTTAGCGGTATAAGTTCCCTTGATCTGATTAGAAACAATCTCGGAGTTCGTGAAGAGCTCAAGATGGGGGATTGCTAAGGATTGAGCGAGCCGGAGCCCAGCGAGAACTGCCTCGTATTCTGCTTCATTATTAGTTACCTTAAATTTGAATCGAATGACATACTTAACTTCAACTCCCTCGGGGCCAATGAGAAGCACCCCAGCACCACTCCCTCGAGCAGTGGAAGCACCATCCATATATAGTTGCCACTTGCGAGGTGGGGATTCAAGGGCAGCAGGGTGATGACTATCGTTATCTGCGGAAGATTCACGATTATCCACTGGGGTCTCGGCCAAAAAGTCTGCTAGTGCCTGACCCTTGATAGCTCGGCGTGGAAGAAATTGAATATCATACTCTCCTAGCTCGACAGCCCACTTAGCGAGGCGCCCTGACACCTCGGGCTTGACAAGAATTTGACGAATGGGATGATTAATTAGAACCCGTATCTCACGTCCTTGGAAATATGGCCGCAAGCGCCGGGCCACCATGACGAGAGCGAGTACTGTTTTTTCCACCGTGGAGTACCGAGTTTCTGCCCCGTGAAGTACTCGGCTTGCAAAATACACCGGGTGTTGCACACCATTGACTTCGCGCACAAGAGCCGCGCTAATGGCTTCTTCGGCGGAGGCCAAATATATGTAAAGCGGCTCTCTGGAGAGAGGGACCGATAGAGTGGGCAGTTGCTTAATATGATGTTTTAAAGCCTCAAAAGCTTCGGTGCACTGCGGGGTCCACTCAAATGACTTCGCCTGCCGCAAAATTTTGAAGAATGGGAGTTGACGCTCCGCAGCTTTAGACAAAAAACGGTTTAAGGCCGCCAAACTGCCAGTGAGGCGTTGAACGTCTTTGACCGTCCTCAGTGGTTGCAGGTCTAACACATCCCGAAGCTTGGCCTGATTGGCCTGGAGGCCTCACTGCGAAACCATATAACCGAGAAATTTTCCCGAGCCAACACCGAAGGTGCATTTTGCTGGATTGAGACGCAAATTATAACGCCGCAAAGTACTCAAAGTTTCCACAATATCTTGCACACATGAAGACTGGGAGGTACTTTTTATGACTAGATCATCAACGTAAACCTCAACATTGTGACCAATTTGACCTCGGAAAACGTGGTCCATAAGACGTTGGTATGTGGCCCCCGCGTTCTTGAGCCCGAAGGGCATTTTCTTGAAGGCAAAACATCCAAAATCAGTAATAAATGCTGTTTTGAGGGCATCCTGACGGTCCATGTGGATTTGATGGTACCCCTTGTATAAGTCTAAGAAGCAAAGCGCCACGTGCCCAGTAATGGCTTCGGCCTTTTGGTCGATAGAGGGCAGAGGATAACAATCCTTTGGACAGTGTTTATTAAGATCGGAAAAATCGACACACATTCGCCATGCCCCGCTGGACTTTGTTACCATCACAGGATTAGACAGCCAAGAAGGATAATGGATTTCAAACAAGATATCTGCATCTAAGAGCTGTTGTACCTCGATTCGAATGGCCGCGTTTCGCTCCGGAGTGAATTTCCTTTGCTTTTGCTGTATAGGTTTGACGTTGGGATCGATGTTCAATTTGTGGGTTATGACATCAGGAGAGACCCCGGGCATATCCAAAGGAGACCAGGCGAAGACGTCGGAGTACTCCCGTAAGGTCTGGATGATGGCACGATGTAACCACGGCACGTCCACGGCGCCGACGGTTACTGTTTGCTCGGGCTTGGATGGATCAAGCGGCACCTGGACAGTGGTATCCCCCAGTGATGTACATAACTTAGGTTCGAGAGCCGAGGATGCCACCTGGAGCTGCTGCTTAGGAGGAACCTTTGTTGCCTTTTTGAGTGCGACGTACATGCACTCCTTAGAAACCCGTTGACTGCCGCGGATAGCCACCTCGCCATGCGATGTAGGGAATTTTAGTGCGAGGTGGTATGTGGAGCATATGGCTCTGGTGGGAGTAAGCCAGTCCCGACCTAAAATCATATTATATGGGGACGGAGAGTTAACCACGTAAAAATCCACAAAAATGGTTTTTATCGCCGGATAAGTTCCAAGAGATGCCGAGAGGTTAATAACTCCGTCTGGCTGAACTTCACCCTGGGTGAAGGTCTATAACGGCCCGGGGGCCGGTCGAAGTTGCTCACGATGAATCCCCATTTTCTGAAAACAGCCGGTGAATATGACACTTACTGCGGCTCCATTGTCTACAAAGACTCGCTTTACTGTAACATTAGCTACAGCCATGTCAATGACGATGGCGTCGGTATGGGGTGTAATCTCGGGAACCGGGTCTCTATCTGTAAAACTGACAGTTTCAGATCGGTGGAGGCGCTTGTGACGCGGCTCCTCGGGAGGAGGACGGCGTGCCTCTGCCTTCAAGGCATTTCGAGAAGCCCCAGTGGGGAGGGCCCCGTAAATCACGTTTATGACATGGGTAGGCAAATTGTCTCCGGGTCCTCCCGGAGGAGGTGGTGGTGGCAAAAAACGAGGTTGTTGACGATTTCCGTGGTCTTGCCGTGCATAATTGTTAGACCCCGGCCTATTATTCTGCCATTGCGGCCTGTTCTGATGTGAACCACGGTCATGATAACTTCCACGGTTTTGGGATGAACCCCCATTCTGGCTTGACCGAGGCTTGTCGTCGGTCCGAGCAATGTATTGTCGCAAGAAACCTTTCTTTAGACAATCTTCAATTTCCTTTCTGAGCTCTCGGCACTCCTCTGTCTCATGTCCATGATCATGGTGGTACGCGCACCACTTCTCGCGGTTTCGCTTTTCTGCTGGAGCAGTCATCCGCGGACACGGCCGTAAATCGTTCTTGTGAAGAGAAAGAATTTCGGCTCGCGATTTTGTAAGCGGGGTGAGTTGTGGAATATCCCCTCGAGATTCTGAACGTCCCTGGTTCAGACGAGAAAAGGCACTGGGTTGCGTACTGGGCCCAACTGGTGCCCTATCGGACTGCCGTTTACTAGCATGCTTCTCACGCTTACGACGAGTCTGCTCCTCGGCCTTATCATATCTGCACACAGTATTAAACAAAGCCCGGGTTGTGACCGGAGGATTTCGAACCAACTCGGTGTAGAGCGGTCCGGGACGAAGGCCATTCATGAAGGCATTGATGATAACATCATCCGAGCAGCTTCCTACTTTAAGACTCTCCGCTGTAAAGCGGTCAAGAAATTGGGTAACGGTTTCGCCATCCCGTTGTTCCATATTCATGAGGTCGGCCAAAGTGGCCATGGGCTTTGCACGTGCTTCGAAACGTGCCCAAAAGTGTTCAGCAAGTTCTCTAAAAGAGGATATACTATTACGGGGGAGAGAGTCAAACCAAACTCGAGCCTCATCCTGAAGATACTCGGGGAAGATCTTACAATAGTGAAGAGATGCGGTATGATCTCGACTGAGCATGTTGTGCCTAAAAGGTCCAAGAAAATTGGCCGGATCTCCAGTGCCGTCATAAGGTGGTATGGCCGGTCTCTTGAACCCTTCGGGAATGGGCGTAGCCAGTATTTCTTGGGAGAATGGGGTGATAATGTCTCCAATGGCGTCAAGGCCTAGGATTCTATCTAGTTTAACATTGCGTTGTACTCGCTCATACTCCTGAAGATCTAGAGTATGGGGATTGGCATAATGAACTTTCTTAGTCGCGTTAAGTGGACGGCGACGATCAGCGTCGGAAAGTTCGTCATTGCGTTGTCTTGACCCATTAGAACTCCCATGGTCCTCGGGAGAACCGGGTCGTTCTCGTCGTCGGTCCTGACGCCCATGGTGCACTGGATCTTGTTGGTTGAGCGGGTTCCGACGAGGTGGATGCGCTACGGGATTGGTAGCGTGTCCAGCAGGTCCATCAGGATTTAGGCGATTGGCTGCTCAGTCTTGGAGAACATGAGCATGTTCTTGTAGGAAAGCCTGGAGTAGTTCCGGAGTCATCTGAATATTAACCTGTGGTTGTGTAGCAGCATGATTAGGATTTTGTATATCTTGTGGAGGTAGAGGTAAGAATTGGTCGTCCGGATTCACAGCCGGGCCTTGGTTGCCCTGATGATGAGATGTATCCCGCATCAGCGATTGCCTCGGCGGCAAAGTTTGATCCACGGGTGGATCTTGATTGATTTGATCACCTTGGCGAGATTGAGTTAAGCGAGTGGTTACCATGGTATAACAAGTGCAGTATCAATATTAAAATCCAGTCGTCGTTCCCACAAACGGCGCCAATTGATAAAGCGCAATCCGGTATCAAATAAACTCCGAACGTAGAACCCCTCTTCGCAACGTAAATCAATGCAAGAAATCTAAAAAACACAGGATGTACATGGTTCGATCCGGAGATCTACGTCCACGGGCTGAAAATATCACCTGCCGAGGTGTTTCTTCACTATCCTTTTGAAATTACACGCAACTGTTTCAGAATACAAAAAGCGAACCCTAATTCTGAGTACAAAAATCCCTACTTATACTACTCAACTCAAAACCCTAACTAACTCCCTACAATCGCGCCTATTACCGTTGCATGGAAGTTGGGAGTAGATCGTGGGCCAAGAACGTGGGGTACGCCGCAATTGGGCCACGCTATTTTGAGCGCACGTTTCTGGGCCGGTTGTTGGGCTTGTCCTCCTGGGCTCAGTTTCTCGGGTCGGGTTGATCTGGTCCGGGGTGTCAATCCGACCCGGAGTTATTGGACCATACCTATCGCTAAGGATTCACATTTAATGTAAAATAGGTAGGACAACCACAAACATATCATCACTTTATCAAACTATGGTAACACAACATCGTCTAGCATATCCAAATGACAGTCGAAGTAACTTCATCTTTCAACTTTCTATCTCCGTGATAATCATTGCACATAGGCATCACAGAAATATAAAATAACTGATACGTTAATATCTAATACTCCCTCCGTCCCATCTTATCTTGCACACTTTCCTTAAACGGCTGTCTCACCTTATCTTGCACCCCCCAAAAAATGAATTTTTTTTACCTGATTATACCCTCTATTCTTACGAAAATAACAAAAATGTCATTACTAAACAATTAATATAAATTAATTAAGTATCCTAATTTTAACTTAATCATCCCTATTTAAATTAACCCAACTCATTTACAATTAACCCAAACCCACCTTCCTAATACCCCAACCAGCCCAACTCATTCATTTCTAAACCTACAGAATCCATTATGCCCCCCTCTCTCTCTTACTAACTCGATTCTCTCTCTATTTTTGGTGTTCTTCCTCTACACCAGGAAACCCTAGCCGTCTTTGAGAAAACAGTAACGCTTTTGTCTCCCACACCCCCTCAGATCACCACCCTTTCGCCGGTGCTCCGGTATTCTCT
Source organism: Ajuga chamaepitys (assembly GCA_958295605.1). Classification (NCBI taxonomy): domain Eukaryota; kingdom Viridiplantae; phylum Streptophyta; class Magnoliopsida; order Lamiales; family Lamiaceae; genus Ajuga; species Ajuga chamaepitys. The sequence goes on along the minus strand of OY282496.1, from coordinate 38,712,549 downwards.
TACATCGGACGATTCTCCAGAATTTTCCCTTCATTTTAATGGAGGATTTTCCAAAAGTGCCACAGATTTTCTATGATTCCGACGATACCGTCGTGGAGGAGACCCAGATTCCGACTGAAGGTGTCCGTGATGTGGGCTCGAAGAATCCAGATCTGGAAACAGATCTGGGATTCTCGTCCGAAATCGCAGACGAATCTGCTGAGGTTGGCTTCGATATCCCTATTCCGCCTGTTTGCACGAGTCCGTGGTTGGATTCGAGGAAAAAAGGCCAAAATTTCAAGGAATTGCTAACCTTATGGTTCCCCATTCTCGGCCAGGTTATGCATTTCTGCCCTATTTGGCTACATTTATGATGCTTGTTCCCCGATTTGGGGTTTTTGGGTGATTTTGGCTTTCTTGGCGTGCTGAATTTGTTATTGGGGCTTGATGATTGCATGTTGCTGTTAGACTGATGTGGCTAGGGTTTTGTTCACTTCCATTTCTGATGCAAGTCGTCTTATTGTGCCTCTGTTGTTGAACGAAATACCCTTCAGCCGGCTTATGTCGAGCTCTTTACTTATGACTACTTTGTTCTGTCTTTTGGTATTGAAACTGATAAGAGCATTTGATGCCATTTGGTGCCTTGTAGCCGCCCAAATGTTATGAATGGTTCGACGACTAACCCCGAATGATGTTGCCGCCTCTCCGATTTTGCCATGATGAACCACCCGATTTGTGCTGTTATCAATCAGAAACTGAGCGATCATGGAGTGGTCTGACGGGGTCAAATTCTTCCAACCTTTCTTGTTGCAAACCATAATACTGCTGTGTTTTATTTTTCCTGTTGTAACTGCTGTAATTTGAGCATTGAATGTGGATGCCTCACATTCAATGCTCAATAAATAGGTTGTCGGGGTTAATTTAAATTTAGGAGGGAATTTGAATTTTTTGTAATTTTGGACTGATTTGGTGTAATTCCAAATACTGATGTACTTAATTGGAGGGAAATTTTCCCACTAGTCTGAAATTTCAGATTTCGACCCAGATTGTGTAATTTTCAGTTTCAATGAATTTCAGTTGTTGTGTAATTTTTTGTTTTCAGCTAATTAGGTGGTTTTGTAACAGTAGCAGGTTTGGATTTGGGTTGTTTGCAGAAAATTTGAGATCTAATTAGCAGAATTAATCATCTCCCTAATTTTCAGCAAATAACTCATAAAGCAATTTTGAAAAGTCAACACACACCCAAAAAGCAATTTTTCTTAATATCCGTGCAGATCCTCTCCCCCCCCCCTCCCCGGTGCAAGATAAGCCGGGACGGAGGGAGTATGAGACAACTATTGGCCTGAAATAGGTACCACAGAATTACAATGCTCACGGAGCCCAAAAGCATACCTGTGATGGGATAGCATGATGCTTGAGTTAGATGAACCAGTGTTATCTCCAGATTTATATTCCTTTCCCATCTCTACATCTGGAAGAGACCCAGATATCATGATATGTTGCTTCATACAATGGGTCAAAGCACCAAGTTCTAACTGTCCACCCCAGACTGCAGTTGATTTAATTTCCTCGAATCGAATCTTTCTGCAAGGGAGTCCTCTGATTCTCCATCTGCCTCATTCTCAGAGAGAAAAAATGGTAGAAAATCCGATGTATGTTCCCGCATATAAGCAGCCACCATTTTTCGTAGCTCTTGGTAAGTGTATGGAGAAGAGCCTCCGGAGATTAGGCCCAACTGATCCTCCACAGCCCGGTAAAGACAGTGCCTCCTCCACAGCCCGGTAAAGACAGTGCCCGTCCGGCCTTATTTCATTGATGGTGAACCCAAGCAGCCCAAGTTTCTTTCTAACCTCTTATCTTCAACCACTCAATCACTTACAATCTTGGTCTACTCCTCTTGTATTCTTTGCTCCCTAGCTGCTTCCTGTTGAGCTTTTTCTTATTCTTTTTCACACTCTTGCTAACTTTTGACTGCTCAGGTTGATTAGTGACTGAAACCCCAGCAATATTCTTATTCTTTTTCACACTCTTGCTGACTTTTGACTGCTCAGGTTGATTAGTGACTGAAACCCCAGCAATGGCCTTCACCAGGTTATCAAGATTTCTTTTTTGATCTCCGTTGTTGCTATTGCTATTGTTAAAGCCTAAAGATTCTAGTTGCTCAGCTTGTCTTTGTTTAAGCTTCACTGGAAGTTGAGATACCTCTTCATCAACTTGCTTCTTCTTAGCCTTCTGTTCAAGCTTGCTGCCTTTAGCCGTTGCCTTCTTCAATGCAACTTTCTTGTTTTGTAAATCATGAGTCTCTTTTCTGTGAACCAACGTGAAAGTGTTAATTGCTAAATGAGTTTCATAGCTTAAGCAGAGAGCAATTATGACTTATGGATAATTATAGAAGGGAACCAATATGTTAACGATTATTTCTTCAAGGTTCAACTTTAAAAATATGTAGATTCTATTTAAGGGTCTTTTGTTTGTTTGTCAATACGTTCTCCGATTGTTGCAGTACCTGTGTCTAGAAAGCATAGTTTCTATTTAAGGGTCTATTGTTGTTTCTTTGTCAATACATTCTCGGATTGTTGCAGCACCTGTGTCTAGAAAGCATCTCTTCAAGGGATTCTTCTTGTCCTGAGAGACACTTGCCAAGACCTCCTCTGACAAACCTTCCGTGACTTGAGGTTCATCTGCCATTTGATTATCCTGAAGGAGTCCAATATTATCTGATGATATAAACGTAAAGAAAGATTTCAATATACAATCCTAAGAAGACATCCCTCCAGTTTAATGCAAAGGTAGATTCAGAGGATGTTCGGCTGAGCTTATAAGCTCTTGCAAAGTGTTTGGCAAAAAAAATGTTTAGGAGCTTATAAAACAAAAAATAAGCTCTAAGAGCTTATAAGATCTACAAAAAATAAGTTGTTATACCCCATCTTATTTCCATCTTATTTTTTTAGATCTTAATTATTACACTCAAATTTCACACACTTCACACAATTCACACGCTACACACATTTCACATACTACACACATTTCACACACTAATCAAAATGTGTGTTTGATATTAACTTTTAAATTAGACCCCTAAATCATTATATTCAATTGCAAGCTTATAAGCTTTTTTATCCAAACACTTTGTTAACCTATAAGCTTCTTAAAAAGTACATCTTATAAGTTCTTGAAACAACTTATAAGATGTTTCAAATAAGCTTAACCAAAGATCCACTAACTAAGTTAGAGTGGGATATACTTCCAAAATGAATATAGGTGTCGACACAATTAGCCAGCCTATTTACTCATTTGGTATTGAGTAATGATACTTCCAACAAAGATGCAAAACAACGAAAAGACAGATTATTTGAGATATTTACAAACTATATATGATGCTCGGACTCTTCGTTTTTGGGAGCCGTACCCGTGTTGTTTGGGTGTGACACGGGTGTGGGTGCGGGACACGCATAGGATTCTCCATTTTCCAGACGGACACGGCAGTTTCCAGCGGGCTGCTTCGAGATTTCTCCGATGAGCGATGGCTTAGTAGGCTATGCGATTGAGCCAAACAAGTGAAATTATGGGGGTGATTTGCATTTTGCAGTAGGTATACGAAATTTTCAGATGACTTTTTCGCAAACGGCGGGCAAAATTTCAGATTTCAGTTGAATAGCAGTGGAAGAAGAAAGATGAAGGCAACACCTAGAGCGGCGCTGATTAAGGACTTGTATTTATATTTATAATATAAAAATTAGGCTTAGGATTAGAAATTGGCTCCCACTTAATTGCCGCCTAAATTCTGGATTATTGATTTGGAAAATTGGTAAAATGTCCTGTAAGTTTGCCCTAATTAAGAAAATATCCTTTAAGTTTCGCACTTTTTTAAAATATCTTATAACTTACAAAAAAATAATAAAAATGCCCGTGATCGGCTACTGCAGGTTACCCATCAAGTCATCCATGAGTTGGCTTTTCTTTTGCTTATGTGGCATTAAATTTTTTGACTTTTTTGTGTTTTTTCCAACTTAGTCACTTATTAGGATGGTATTGACCCGTTCGGGTCGGGCCGCTCGAATTGCCACCTCTAGTATTACTCACGTGCATCGTATTTAAAAATATTTTAATTAAATTAAATATTATATAATTTAAGTATCTAAAACGTGACAGTTTCATCTTAATAAAATAAATATTTATGATTAAACATAAATAAAATTATAAGTAATATAAATATAAGTTTATCCCACATTATATATGAATTGAATATAAATTAGTTTATGTATATTATAAATTAATACTAAAAAAAATATTAAATATAAAAAAAAATATTAAATATAAAAAAAAAATATTTTTCAAATGACTCTTTCTTATCTCTAAAATCCAAAAATAGATCTAGTATATCTATATCATTCTTGATCTATTGCTTACACAAATACTCCGTTCCGACCCAATTTGCCTACCTTGACCGGGCATAGAGGTAAGAAAAAAAAATAGATTTTGTGGAATCTTTGGAGGGAGGAACTCGCTTGGTGGTAGACGAACCCATTACTGGTAGTCGCTCGAACACCCTGACCAAAGTTGACCAACTCTCTCTACATCGGTGAATGGGCCCAAAGAATCACATTTGGAAAATCAAAAGCATGGAGTCTACAAGGAACTAATCATTATCCTACGAAGGAGGTGGATCCGTTGCCAACCTTGGAACGACAGATTATCGACAGCAAGTTAAAATGGGGAGATGCCATAGAATTTTCCAGCGAATTCTGCTATACCAAGGGATATTGGGAATGGACTGAAGACGTCCTTAGTAGATGCAAGTGTCTGCTCAACGATGCGTAAATTTATGACCCTATGTACGCGTCCCTTTTCACGTATGATTGCAACTCTAAGATCATGAAGGCTTTTTGTGAGGCTTGGTGTCCATCGACCAATACTCTGCTTACATCCTTCGGAGAATTATATCGATCTCTCTATGGGACTTGCATACTTTATCAGGCCTTCCGATGACCAGATTTCCTTATGACGAGGTCGTACCAACAATAGAGGAACTTATTAGGACTGATAGAGCTGTAAACCTCAGCCTTCCTCATAGCTGCAAATACCTGTTTCACGCATACAACCTTCTTTGTAGAGATACAAATGGAAGCGAAGTGTCGATCGAGAAATGGGTGAAGTTTTGGTCCAAGAAAGCTACAAAGTATCATGGACCTCCCTCGTGCAAAAGTTCAGAGAAGAAGAGATCGACGCGTCCCAAGCTCACACACAATCCGCACGGCGACCTAGAAGAATCCGAGCAGTGGACTTCGATGGAGGAGTCCTTGTTCAAGAAGCTCAACATTGAACGAAAGCAGTGGGAAGAGACTTATTTGGCCGCCTACCTCGCCTATTGGCTTTACAAGTTTATCTTTCCAGGTGATGATGTTAGCTAGATACGACCCAGCACATTTAAGATGGCGAGCATGATGGCAGCGGGAAGCACAATAGGTCTTGCAGTCCCAGTTCTGCCAAGCATCTATCGAGGCCTGAACAAGATTTCGAATCTGGCAAGACCCTCGAGAATTCGATCGACTTTTCCCATTCATTTTGTTTATGCTTGGTTGGTGCAATACTTCAAGACTCACTTTTCAGTTGGTCCTAGAGTGCGAAGGCCCGCGATGGTTACTTATTCCGGTGAAGGTGGTGCAAGGCATTTTTACCCCGACGAGGCACGCAAAAGGATCTTTAAAAGAGATTCAGCTTAATGGACTTGCAACATGTTAATCAAAAGTGAAGACTTCTTATATGTTGATGACGACCGATCAAGAGAACGTGAGTGGAGATACTTCATAGCCATTCGCAACAACTACCTTACGTGGCGGCAAGGCGACCGATTCTTTATTGAGCCTTACAGTCCCCATCGTTTTAGTCGTCAGTTTGGATACCACCAAGATTTGCTCGGAACACTTAAGCATGATATTCGAGAAGCTTCTCTTGATAAAGGAATTTATTATTGGCGGCTTTGTGTCCTCAACAAATTGATGTCTAAGGCATACCTACCATGCGCACCTCAAAGGACCAAGATTTTCTATATATCTGATTACAAGAAATGGTGGAACCAGCTCCATGGGAGTTTCCTTGAAGACAACATTGAGAAGCTTATTGAGCCGAAGCCAATTGAAGTACCTTCGAAGGGTAAAGAGCACATTCATGTAGATGCCCCCAGTGCCGAGAATGATCGAGGTGCCACACCTACAATTGTCATCCATCCCAAGCTAGATGGTACACATTTGGTCGAGCTTGTTGAGGTGAGTAAAAGGAAGAGCAATCTCAACTCCTTAGACGAAAGTGATAGCAAGAATGCCGACCGTCATTGGAAGAGGCTAAAGAAGGACCTTCTCTTTTGAAGCCTCAAGAAGGATGCACAAGTAATCAACAAGATGCTAAGGATCTTACGGCTAAGGTTCCCTATCTCTTATTTCTTTCGTTTTCTGTTGTACCACACTCTTTATTAAGTTTTTAACGCAAACTTACTACTTGTCAAGCGATTAGATATGTCTTCGGCTCCGACAGTGTGGAAAGTCAAGGGTCTTCAATGGCCAAGTCATCGAATAGGACTCCTTCTCAAAAGGCAACACAAGCAAGGCCTTCTACAATATCAACACTTGAAGGTGACAAATTCGTCTATGCCGTCAGAGGAAATACCTTCAAGAGATGTGGGGTGATCTTCGCGAGAAGGTTTTATTGACTCCTGCTGATTCCATGTCTTCTATGAAGGAAGGAGTTTTCTATGTTCTTAATGAGATGAAGTGCTTCAAGAAATTTGATTTTTCCGGCATAGAGAAACTGTTGAGAGGGTTGTTTGACAAGGCCGCCACTTATGATTTCGATCAAAAACTTTTGTGAGGGTGACAAAGGAACTTCTCAAGCGGCAACTCTCCGAAGATACCAAGACAAAGGAACTCAAGGAAGCCGATGAGATCAAATCTGAGTTTGAGAAGGTTGAAAAAAAGCTCGATCATCTCAAGGAAAGGCAGAAAAGCTTGTCGGAGACCCTTCATCAGCAAAAGCAGTCCCTCTCAGGTACTAGAGCCGAAGTCCATGATATTCAAGAAGACATTCTTGCGATCAACAACACTTCTCCTTTAGATGACGAGGTTGTTGAGAATTTGAAGGCATCGAAGCTCGAATTGGAGGCAGCGCGAGAAGAAATGAAGAATCTTTGCCCATTTCCTTAGTTTGTTTGAGCTTTCTTTTTTCCTTTGATTTTTTATTTTTTATTTTTTAGTTTTATGTAATGAATATCTAAGACTTTATGATAATAAGAAAGTTGATTTTGCTTTTTCTATTTGCAATCTCTTTTAGTTTCTTTGCTCTTATTGGCTTTGCATTCGATCGTTCACTTTATTTGTGCTTGAGTTAACCAACATAGAAAAGAGGAAACACAATTTATGACTGAACTTAGAAAATATCTAAGCTACTACGTACCTCTTTTGAGGAAGATCAAGTCAAAATGTAGTTCAATTTACCACTTTTCTGTTTGATTTTTTTTTTTTTTTGGGGGGGGGGGGGGTGTCGTACATTAGACTCATGCGGGCCAGAAGTGATTATTCTTTATCCACTTTAGGCAAAGTGGGGTAAGTTAGTATTTTAATCACATACTTTACCTTTGGTGGTTGCCCAACACAGTTTATCCTCATGCGGGCCAGGATTTTTTTTTTTTTTTTTTTTTAGCTTTTGTTTTTTTTTTGTTTGCATCAGGCTCAAGTGTAGTAGCGTTTCAAAAACTTCCCATTTATGGGACCAACTCGTACGCCATCTTCAGAGATCAATTGTAGGCACCATTTGTGTAGACTTCTTTCACCACATATGGTCCATCCCACCTTGACAGGAACTTATTTCCAACCCGATGTGTAGTAACAATGGGTCTTCTCACCAGAAGCACCAAATCACCAACCTAGAAGGAACGTGACCGTACTTTCTTGTTGAATGCTCTAGAAAGACGAGCTTGGTAGCATTCAAATCTTTGTTGCGCTTCCAACCTTTTCTCATCAAGGGCCTTTAACTCATCAAGGCGTAAGCGCGCATTCTCCTCCTCGGTCAACCCTTCTTGCATAGCTACCCGAAGAGAAGGAATTTGTTTCTCCAAAGGGATCACTGCTTCCACACCATACACCAAAGAGTACGGGGTAGCTTGAGTTGGCGTTCTGTAAGTTGTTCGGTAAGCCCAAAGTGCTTCTCTGATCTTCTCGTGCCAATCTCGCTTTGACTTCCCAACGACCTTCTTTAGTAGATTGCACAGTGTCTTGTTAAATGCTTCGGCGAGTCCATTGGCGGCCGAGTTACACATTGATGACTTCCTTTGTTTAAAATCAAACTTCTCACAAAGTTTATCAATCAAGCTATTGCTAAAGGCTTTTTCGTTGCCAGTGATCATGTAGCGAGGAACTCCATATCGGTAGATGATGTTGATGCGGATGAAGTCTGCTACATTTTCTTTCTTCACTCCCTTCAAAGGCACTGCTTCCGCCCATTTGGAAAAGTAATCCATTGCAGCCAAAATGTACAAGTGACCTGCATAAGACTTTGTCAAAGGCCCAACTACATCCAAGCCCCAAGCATCAAATGGCCACGAAGCAACAGTGGGATGTAAAGGTTCAGGCGGCTGGTGAATGAGGTTTGCGTGGAACTAGCATGCTTGACATTTCTGGGCATAGTCCATGCAGTCTTTTACAATTGTTGGCCAATAGTAACCCATCCTCTTTATTCGAAAATGTAGCTTCGGGCCCGATTGATAGGCGCCACAGATGCCGGAATGAGCTTCCTCCATGGCTCGAATGGCTTCATCATCGCCTAAACACCTCAAGAAAACTCCATCAAAAGAACGCCTATAAAGTATGCCCTTAAAGTAAATGAAACACGGAGCATGGCGTCAGATATCAACTTTTTTCTTTGGATCACTTAGTAACTTCTCATACTTGAGGTAATCAACAAGAGGTTGTCGCCAATCCTCTTTCTCAATCTCAAGTACTTTTACAATATGGCTTCCTTCCTCATCGTGGCCTTCATCTTCAAAAATTGGCGGTATGACCCATCTTTGGCATATTGGCACGCGAACTTCACCTTCCGATACGGCTATTGCGGCTGCAAGTTTTGCTAAAGCATCGACTTATTCTTTTTTGTTTTCTCGGCACATGTAACATCATCACATCGTCAAGCAAAGCTACAAGCTTTCGGGCGTAATTGAAATATGGAAAAAATTTCGGCTTCTTAACCTCGTAATCACCAAACACTTGATTGATCACCAACTTAGAGTCCCCATACACTTTGAGATGCAAATGCTTTGCGTCAACTGCCATCTTTAGTCCCAGCCCCAGGATGAGCGCTTGGTATTCAGCAACATTGTTAGAGCAATTTTCGGTTAGCGTAAAAGAGTATGGCAACACGTCTCCGTCGGGTGTCACGAACACAACCCCGGCACCAGCCCCTTCTCTGTGGGATGCTCCATCAAAATACATATTCCATGGAGGGGAGATCTCAATTGCCAACATATCTTCATCTGGTAGATCATCAGATAATTCCCACTCGGCAGGGATGGGGTGATCAGCCAAGAAGTCTGCCAAGACTGGTCCTTTAACCATATACAATCTCGAATTGTTGCAGCTAGAGGCACCACCTTGCCAGTCTATCAGAGAGAACCGGTCTGGACATGACATACTTAAGCAGATATGCCTCTGAATCAAGACGAACAATATGAGCATGAAAATAGTGCTTCAGCTTTTGAATTGCGAATATGAGAGCCAAACATATCTTCTCAATGGGTGAATACTTGAGCTCATTTGGTGTCATCGTTCTACTCAAGTAGTAAAAAGTACTCTCTTCTCCAACATCATTCTCTTGTGCCAGCAAGGCTCCGACTGAACGCTCTTGGATAGCAATGTAGAGAATCAATGGTCGTACAGGTACTGGCGCGACCAGCACGGGCAACTTCATTAAGTAGGCTTTGATGCTCTTGAAAGCATTGCTACATGCCTCATCCCATTCGAATGGAGTACGTTTCTTCATGAGGCGGCTAAAAGGCTGACATCGACCAGATAAGTTTGAAATGAATCTTCGGAGGTAAGCCAACTTTCCTTGCAAACTTTTATGTTCGTGGATGTTGCGAGGCTCGGGTATCTTTAAAATTGCATCAATCTTCGCCTGCTATATTTTAATGCCTCGGTGGCGAACAAAAAACCCAAGAAACTTTCCCGACGTAACTCATGGGTTCATCTTAAGTTGATATCTTCTTAGGCGTTCGAAGACTCTTCTTAGGTCACAAAGATGATCTTCTCTCTTCTTAGATTTTACCACCAAATCATCCACGTAACACTCCACGTGCTTATAGAGAATGTCATCAAAGATTTTCTGCATTTCCCTTTGGTATGTTGCACCGGCATTCTTCAAACCGAAAGGCATCACCTTATAGCAATATATCCCTTTTGGGGTTCGGAATGCTGTGAGCTCTTCATCCTTAGGTGACATACGAATTTGATTATACCCAGATGATCCATCCATGAAGGATAAAGCTTCATGGCCCGTTGTAGCATCAATCATAAGTTTGGCGATAGGCAATGGAAAGTCATCCTTCGGGCAGGCTTCATTTAAGTCTCGGAAGTCGACACAAACTCGTATTTGACCATTCTTCTTCCTCACTGGGACAATGCTAGAGATCCACGTAGGGTACTTGACTTCTCGAATAAACCCCACTTTAATAAGTTTATTCACTTCAACTTCAATCAAGGGAACTAACTCCGGTCGGAATCGACGTTGAGCTTGTTTGACAGGTCGTGCCCCCTTTCTTATTGACAACTGATGAACTGCCACTTTTGGGTCTAAACCCGACATCTCTTTGTAGGACCAGGCAAATACATCCTTGAATTCATGTAGCAGCCCAATGTATTCTTGCTCTTCCTTGGCTATCAACAAGGCACTTATGAAGATAGGTCGCGGTTCGTCCATTGTGCCCAAATTAATTTTCTTTAACTCATCAACAGTAGCTTTGACGCCTTCTTCAATTTCAAGTGGAGCTTCCTCAGCATTTTCCTCTTCCACTGGAACGTCTTCACAAAGAGTCATGTGATTTGATGATGTTACTTGTTCATTGACTTCTTCAGGACTTCTGAAATCTATGCGCGTTCTTATTTGTCCGCTTCTCTGTCTCACTTGGACAATTCGCATGGTGTTATCCGTTTCAATGATAAGTATTATCCCATTCAGCAAAGCAATCTCTCTTTGTTGGGTACTTTCATGGTGGATGCTAGCATTAGTTTAAGGAAGCCGCACTTTCTATATCCTCCTCTTTGTTGCCTTGAACGCGAGTCAAAATCACAATCTGCATTTTAGCCGTCAGAACGCTTTCGCATGATACGGCCAAGGTAGTGCGACGTTTCATTCGAGAAGGAATTGAGCTATGGAGTTTCTGAAAGAGTCCCTTGGTGACTCTCAACCTTTGGCGACTATTTCTCTTACCCATTCGAAGTGGGCCAAGCCTATCAAAGACGAAGACTCGTTTCACTTTCTTGCCATGTCCATCAAATGTGTCTTCTGTTGATGAGGCCTCATCTTCCATAATGTAGTTCGTATTGGCTCTCTTAATTGCAATGCGAATAGGACTTCCAGAGACATATCCCAATCCCTTCTTGGCGCTTTTGACAGTATATCCACTTTTCTTCAACATTATTTGAGTTGTATTAAGTCCATACTCTGACTGACTAGGGGCTTCAGGAGTCAATTTTCGTAACTCAGAGTTTCCTTGTGGATGATACCCAGCTTTAACGAGAAGCTTGAAAGCCTTTGGATCATAACATTTGGTAATTTCAGGTTCAAGCAATCCTCCATGCTCCGTCTTAGAACCTTGAACTGGACGGACGAACCCTTCGGGTGGTGGCAGGGAAGGCTTGCTTGCATCAAGCTTTGTCAAAGGCAGTGTTAAATCCTTTAGCACCTCAATTCCCTCACGAGGTTGTTTGCCTTTATCACGACTAGCAGTAGGTGTGTCCTTATTTTCTTCGACACAATCATCCTGAGGTTTCTCTTGCACAAGATCTTTTTTAGGTCTCACAATTTTTGCATCTTGAAAATAATACTTAGCATCAACAAAGTGCGATTCCGCCTCGATGAAAGGTGGTACGAGTCGTTGGACCGTACCAAATTAATAGTATATAGAATACACTTATCCTTATCCTACTAATCTAACTAGTAGAGTGGTAAGTAGGAGTCGATCCCACGAGTAACGGTCGAACATTTTTTGCTTTTATGTATTAAACTATTATGATCAAGAAATATAATGTAAATAAGGTAGAAAAATAATAAAGAAGTGGGGGGATTTTAATGAAATAACAACTAACACCTAAATTCCTATTAAGCAAACTAAATAACAATTACTCTAAGAATACTTAGCAATTTTAACAATTCAAATAAACAAAGACAAATAGAATAATTTTTTTTTCGATTTTTGGATTTTTAAAATATGATTAAAGTATCTACCCTTGATCGAGTATCCCTTTGGTTCCAACGAATTACACAACTATTGTTGATGCCCAATGGAAAGCATTTCAAGTCCCTATTTCACGACTACTAACAAGCTCTAGCAACCGTATTATCTCGTAATTATGGCTAATAGAAATAAGCTCTTCGACTAACCCTATCCAATTAAACCAAAATGTCGAACAAGCTCTCTTCAATTTGGCAATCGAATGATAAAAGCTCCAAGATAATGAAACAGATTTGACATAAACCTCGAAAGCTCGGGTTTAGAGGTTGAACTCTACGCTATCACCAGCGAAACCACTCGGTGTTTGCTACTAGGGAATCGGAAATTCTACAATTACGGATAGTGATTTCCAATTCTAGCAACACATTCATACACTTCCTAGAGGTTGATCAAGACAAGAAAAAGCATACAAATATGAGTCAATGATAGTAAATAGTATAGAACACTTGAAATTGCAATCAAATGGTAACATCAACTAGCAATAATCATGTAAACATTGTCACTCAAAGTTTTACATTTGATCAAAGGGTAGAAATAAGGGTGCTACTCACCAATGGAAGCTAGAACAAACAGAAAATAAGTAGAAAATCCAAGAAAACATGAAAATAAGATAGAATGAACCAAAAGATAGGATTGATGATCTTGATCTTCAATCCCCTTCCAATCATTTTCTTCCAAAGGGGAATAGTGGCTGAATATGTATGTGGGATGGGATCAAAGTTAGGTCAAATTCGAAAATGAACTTATATATATAGAGGAGAAAGTGTTGGGCTGAAAAATGGGCAAAAACGTGTTTCAAGATTAAAACAGGGAGCCGAGCCGCGGCCGTGGCGAACAACTGGCCATGGTGGAAAACAAGGGTTTGGGCTGGAATTGGGGCCACGGCTGCGGTCCGATTATCGCCTCGGTCGTGGTCTCGGTTGGGCTGGATTTACCCCTTATTCTAGATCTTTAGCCACGGGCGTGGCTAATCTTCGCCGCGGCCGTGGCCCATATTTCACCTCGGTTGTGGCCTAGCTGAGTGAAAATGGCCCTCTTCTGTACAAATTACCACGGCCGTGGGCTAGTTAGACTCGGTCGTGGCATAAGCCACGAGCGTGACATTAGCAACGCTGGCAAGGTCCCTTGTTTTTCCTTATTTTCGTTTCCCTTTGAGCTCGGATTGTCGATTTGATATATTCAAACCTGTTTTTCAGCCTTAATTCACCTGTTTTGACATGAAAACAAACTAAACACGTCAAACTTCCCAATAACACAAATATGCACGTTACAGATCAAATATGCATGAAAATATCATTAAAACGACACTTAAAGCGACCTAAAATGCATGCATGATCACGTGTACCAAATCTCCTCAAACTCAGACCTTTGTTCGTCCCAAAAAAATAAAGAAAAAGAAGAAGGACACGTGTTAGGGCAGATTTAAGTGGCGAATCCAGTTTCAGAATAACTTTTCAAAAGTTAGGCAATCATGATAACATTAAGCATATGAGATAGAGCTCTATCAACTACTTTTAAAACTTGACACTCTCAACTTGAGATCCTCACCGGGTGAGTGTATCTCTCGACTCTCAAGTGTATCAAATGGGTAGTGTATACGCTCACATTGAAATGCATAAAATGCCAACCATAGGCTTGCCAATCATCTAAACTTCGATTTATATCCGACAAGTGTGACAAGGAATCAAAAAGGTCTTTAACGGGTTGTAATGTTGGCTTGGGGTAAAGTGGGAAGATTTTTGGTATAAGTGACTATAAAATGGATTAAATGAGTTAGCTACTCTCATCCACCCCTCAAACAACAATCACTTTACCTCACTCTCTTACTTCCCAATCAAACCGATCCTAAATGCGGCTTATTCACCTTACTACAAACTCACAACCTAAATGCTTCTTCTCCAACTCTCCCTTGGGTGTGTTTTCTTTTGAATTTTTCAATTTTGAGACACCGGTCAAAAAGCATTTACATTACTAGTCTCTCCAAATCAAAAGCAACAACAAAGTATATACAACCAACTTTTTCTATTGTTTACTGATTCTTTCGACTCATTATTTTTTTTATATATATAAACATTGGACAAGACTAATATTCTCGATTCTTGCCTATTTGTGTAGATTTCCTTTCACCCTTTAATATAGTTCCACTAGTTTACCAGAATTGACCCACTACCTTCCAACCGCCTCCCTCATACTCATGTAGTCTAATTAGGTTCAAAGGCTAATTGAAAGGAGTTCGGCTTGTAGAGTTGGGCTGTCAAACAAGAGGCTAAGAGCTCAAGGGGTTAACTAGAGGCAAATGTTTCAAAATTTTGGTGAAAAGGGGTGTATTTTCAAGTTTGGAAATTGGCTCAAGTCAAGAATTGCCTAAGATCATTTTCAATATCACACAATGCATCGACTCATTCAAAATAGAGAATCAAGGCAAGTTCTAGAGACAACTAGATGCACTCAATTTCATCCCATAGCCTATCATGCTCTACCATGAGCCAAATTTTAAATTTTGATAAAAAAAATTTGTCTATATTAACCGTTTACCACATTTCTCATCCCAATCTGGTCCAATCAACTTTTTCAAGCGGCCAAATCCGTACACCTACCACCCCCTCCCTAAACTTGGTTGAAAACCAAAGTTTGTGGAAAGAAGGGGTACAGATTGGAGCTTAATGAACTCAACCATTTATTCAACACCATTCATCCCAATTCTACTAAAAATACCAAAATTATTAATCCTATGCGTGTAGGTACCAAATTTTTTAACATAAATACATGACAAAGCTCAAAATTACTTAACCAATCAAATAAGATAGTAGAAAGTGGCACACAGGCCAATCCATAAATAACATCCTAACAAATCATCCAACAAAACAGTACAAGCAAAAATCACCAAAGGCACAAGTCATAATCAAACGGCACACACGCCGTGAATCCAAAATACAAGCTAATCAGATGGGGCACACATGCCTAAATATTCAGCAGGAGATAAAATATGGCAAGGAAGCACGAGGGAATTGAAAATCAGAGCGGCCAAGAACATCCCACCCCCACTTTCTCCCCAAACTTAGTTGAAAACTAAGTTTTTCAAGAAAATGAGGGATATTCTTGGTGCTCTTACTCACAAGGATTTGGAGGGTCGTGGAGATCGCGAGCTTTGGCTACCAAAACACGCTCGAATGTTGTTGAGTGCCTCGAGGATCTTGTTCTGAGTTGCCTCGATCTCCTTAATGTCTGCCTTCATCTCCCCGATATCTGCCTCCACTGTGCTCAATCTCTCGTCCACATATTGTTGGAATTATGAGTGGGATTGAACAGCAGATACTGGTCTTTTCCTTGAATGACGGCTGCTCGCACCCTCGCCTACGGGGCCAGCCCCTTCTTCAGCAAGTACTGACACTTTACCTCTCTGATATTTCCGGAACTCAAGGTCACTTGGTTCCCTTGAGGCTGCCCGGTGTGCCTCTGAGCTCAAGGCCAAGTTGGCTGTGGATCGGAGGTCTCTGATGTGGGTGAGGTCTGGGTTGGGAAGGCGTAGCATTGGCCCTACATTTTGGATCACAAAGGGGACGAAGACTCCGTCTTCCTGCCCCAAAGCAGCAATCCTCATGTTGGCTAAATCCTCCCAACCCAAAAGGAATGAGTATGATATGGCCTTGAAGTCGATCAGTGGAACCCCAAAGTGCTCTAAAATCGATGTGATACGAGCCCCTTTGAAGATCGGATCGTACTGCTTTGGCTCTTTCTTTCTTGTTGCTATCAACTCCTTCACCGTCCTCTCAAAGGACTCGATCAGAACCTCCTCATATCTCCTATCGGGTCCTTTTCAAGATGGACCATAGGATACTAAGCTCGGCCATCCTTGCTGCCCCGGATTCTTTCCTCCCAAATAGTGTCAACGCCAAGAGCCTTTGCAAAACCTTTACGACTAGACTTCTAATCCAGCTCGTTTTGGAACTCTTCGAATCGAAGGCTTGCTGTTTAACCAATCTGGGAGCAATAGTTATTTGCCCCCAGAACCGCCCGATGTTGAACTCATCGATTTGTTCTAAGTCTGTGGTGGAGGAGTCTTCCTTGAACCCATAAATCCTCCTCAACTCCGATACCGTGAGTGTCTTCTTGTCGTTCAACACATGGAACGAAATACTGTGGATTTTGTTTCCATATTTTTCGGAGTTGGCTCGGACCGAGAGTGTGCTGAAGAACTCAAGGACAAATCGTTGATAGGTGGGCCCTGGAGTGAGCAGTCTAGTGAGGCCCGACGCTTTTAAAAATTCGTCTATATCGTCCTTGATCCCCATGGCAGTTAAGCACTCAGTCTTGAAATAGCGGGTGGCAGCTATCTAGCGCTTCAATAATTTGGCAAATCTGTTTTGGTGAATCGGGTCTTCCAATATTATATCGAAAAGCCGGCTATCTAGCCCTGTGGATGTTGGGACCTCCGCAGTTTCGATCTCAGGTCCGTCCAGGATGGGTTCCCGAATCACCAATTTGCCCTTGCCCTTACTTATATTTGTTGTGCCTTTGCTTGTGGTGGCACTTTTGCTGGTGGACTTCCTAGATGTCTTCTTTGATGGTCCCATTTGGCCTACAAAACAACCACACACATTTAAATTCCGAGTTTGACAACTTCATCACCAATTTACACATCAAGTTCAATCGAAAAGGAATCCAATAAAAAGTCAGGTTCATTATATCAATTACCCGCATTCAATCAACAAGTAACTCACAAATGAACTTACAAAATGGATAATTCAATTGACTTGACACAACTTTGCACATATGTCAAACATTCCCAATTACTATCCTATTGCAACTAAAATCGATCAATACTCAACAAAAATAGGTTAAATTCTTTTCATTACAAAACAAGAGTCAAAAGTGCCTACTCTTCACACAGATTCACTAATCAACCTAATAATCTACCATAGTAATCGAATCAAACTACAAAAGGCTAACAAGAAGGAATGTATGTCAAGGGGTCGGTGATATAGAAAAATCAATTTCAATCTTCAAATTCAATGATTCTCAAACTAATCCTCATCCATCATCAACAAATCATACAAATACAAAGGCTATCACTACAAATTAAGTATTAGAATACTTAAAATTAGTTAACATTGGCAAAAATTCACAAAACAAACTTGTGCACAACCAATATCATTACATCAACTAATCTAACACCAAATTTTGCCCTAATCTTAACAATAAAGTTCATAATAAACAAATAAAGACTAAGGGAAAGAGATAGCCGTACTTACCGGTCGGATTTAATCGAAAGATTTGAAATGAACTTTTTCGCGCCCTTTTCAACCCGACCTCAATTATGCTCCAAATCCGAAATTTTTCGGATGGAAGTGTGTGTGGTGATGTGGGTGAGGCGTGGTGTGAATTTGAAAGGAAGAAATTGAGTAAAAATGACGAATTTAGTGTGTGTGTGAGTGTGTGTTGCGCAATTTCGCGAGGAGGAGGGAGAAAGTGCCCTACCTCGCCCGCGTCTGCTATTTATACCTGGTGACCTGCCGCGGCCGCAGTGCGTGATCTTGCTCACCGCGGGCGTGGCGACTTTATGACGCAGCCGTGTCAAATCTTCCAGTGGATTTAAGGGATTTTGAGCCTGAATGGCCTCGGGTGTGGTATGGGAGAACCACGGGCGAGGAGTTCTTTACCTCGGCCGAGGTTGTCTATTACCTCGGCCGTGGTAATTTGTCCAGTGAACTTGGCATTTTTCCACTTCTTCGACCACGGGCGCGGCACCAATAGGTCTCGGGCGTGGCGTTTGATACACCACGGGCGTGGTGAGTATCACCATGGTCGTGGTTAATCTTCCAGTGGGTTTTAGGGATTTTCAGCTCATTGTGCCACAGTCGTGTCACGAAAAGGCCTTGGTCGAGGCATCACTTCGCCATGGGCGTGGCATAATCTTCCACGGCCGAGGTAGATTATCCAGAATGGCTTCACATTTTTCTTCATTGGAGGCCCGCGGGCGAGGCGTGTTTGTCCTCGGCCGTGGTAATTTCTCCAGTGTAAAACCTCCATTTTGGACTCCTTCACCCCCATTTGACACTATCTCTTTGAATGGATTGTTTGGCACCTACACACATTTAAACAAAATAACTTAAAACACTACAATAATGGTAAAACTATTACTAAGCTACAACTTTAAAATGCAAAAAGTAACCGCCGGGTTGCCTCCAGACTAGCGCTTCTTTAAGGTCATTAGCTTGACCCTATCATCCTCTTGCTTGTCAAGGGGGCTCGAAGTAAAAGTTCTCGTCTGAGCCTTTACAGTTTTGCCCTTTAGCGAATCTCCAACGAGTCGCTTTTCTTGATCCATGGAATTTCCATTCCATCATTTCCCATATGTTCTCCATCTTCCGTCTTTCCTTTGGCTTCCTTCCCTCCTTACAAAAAGGTTTCTCAACGAGAACAAAGTGTTTAAGCGTAGACAATGAATATATGACAATTCTAGCCAATATGATTAAGCTCTCATGATACCCTTTCGCAAATGAGGGTGTTTCAATTTTTACCATAAGATTTTCTTCCCAATTTGAAAGTATTTTAAAACAATGCCAATTTTCAAGAAAGTCAAGTTAGTTGGTGAGGAGAAAATTTCCGTCCCAACAAAATCATGCTTGGCAATTTCTAAAAACCCTTCCATGACATCTTGTGGTAAATATGAAGGGGCGGGGATGCAATTCATATGCCTCGAAGATAAGTTGTCAAGTCTAGGGGTTCCACATTTTCTTGAAAAATATTTATCGCTCTTAAATAGGGGTGGTTCCCCACAAACCTGGAAATCAACATGGGTGGAGGGTGTTTCATCAAAGAATTTTTGGAAATGAGGAATGCTCAAGAGTTGAAAATTTTCCCAAAAGATGACGTCATCATTTTCTAAAGTGAACCCGAAGGATTCACTCAAATTAATGCTCAACTCATCAAGAATGCTCTTAGTTTGAAAATCCCCCCAAAATTAGACGTCATCCTTTTCCAAAGTACAAGTGAAGAGTTCACTTAAATCAATGAATGCATCAAGGGAAAAAATTTCATTTGAAAGATGTTTGCAAGAAAAGTCATCAAAGCAAACATATTCCACATCGTAAACTATGCCAAAACCTTCACTAAGACCACTTCCATTGTTGTTAACCTCACTCTCAAATTCATGAACCACTTCAAACAGTTTTGCGATTCGAGTTCTACCTCCTGAAGGCTTGGGTTTTCTTTGGTGAGTGTTTTGCACATTTCTCGGAGCTCATCTTTGGGGAAAGATTCATCATCCCTACTCAAGTGTTCTTGTCCTTCTAACCTGCTTAGCACGGCAACCAAATGACTAATTTGAGTCTCAAGACTCATGATTCTTGACCGTGTATCTTCCTGAAATTGTAGAGTGTTAGAAGCCAAGATCTTTATCATATCCTCCAACGACATTTTGTGTTTATTTACTATGATCATCAAAGCAACAAACGTAACAAAAATGCTTAACTAAAATAATAAAAACAAAGTTTAACACTAAAAACCAAATCGTTCTAACACCGTTCCCCGGCAACGGCGCCAAAATTTGGTACGAGTCGTTGGACCGTACCATATTAATTGTATATAGAATACACTTATCCTTATCCTACTACTCTAACTAGTAGAGTGGTAAGTAGGAGTCGATCCCACGAGGAACGGTCGAACAATTTTTGCTTTTATGTATTAAACTTTTATGATCAAGAAATATACTGCAAATAAGCTAGAAAAACAATAAAGAAGTGGGGGGATTTTAATGAAATAACAACTAACACCTAAATTCCTATTAAGCAAACTAAATAACAATTACTCTAAGAATACTTAGCAATTTTAACAATTCAAATAAACAAAGACAAATAGAATGTTTTTTTTTTCCGGTTTTTGGATTTTTAAAATATGATTAAAGTATCTACCCTTGATCGAGTATCCCTTTGGTTCCAACGAATTACACAACTATTGTTGATGCCCAATGAAAAGCATTTCAAGTCCCTATTTCACGACTACTAACAAGCTCTAGCAACCGTATTATCTCGTAATTATGGCTAATCGAAATAAGCTCTTCGACTAACCCTATCCAATTAAACCAAAATGTCGAACAAGCTCTCTTTAATTTGGCAATCGAATGATAAAAGCTCCAAGATAATGAAACAGATTTGACATAAACCTCGAAAGCTCGGGTTTAGAGGTCGAACTCTACACTATCACCAACGAAACCACTCGTTGTTTGCTACTAGGGAATCGAAAATCCTACAATTATGGATAGTGATTTTCAATTCGAGAAACACGTTCATACACTTCCTATAGGTTGATCAAGCCAAGAAAAAGCATACAAATATGAGTCAATGACAGTAAATAGTATAGAACACTTGAAATTGCAATCAAATGGTAAATGACATCGCGATCTGCTGTCGGACAAACTGCTCCAACTGCGAAGGAACTGCATTAGCAGGAATGGTATCTAGCTCATCGTTTGGAGTATAGACATTGGTGGTCCGAGTTGAGACAGTAAATGAAGATATGGGAGGTCCCAAGTGATCCCCTCGGCGAGATTCTATCTCCACATTCTGATGTTGGAGCACTGTCCAAATTAGGCTTGGAAAAGGTAGCATCTTACGGGATTCTGGTTTACCTGCAAATTCCACAATAATACGAAAAACATGCTCACCAAAATTGATGGTCTTATTTGTGAGAACACGATAAATGAAGATGGCCTGACTGGGTTTGAGACTAGATTTGTGAGCAGTGGGTGTCCAGTTCCGCATGCCAATTTTGTGGAGCATGTTGCACTCTAGGGTAAGCGAAGCAGGTGATAAGCCAGAGAGCGGCCATTTCGTGACCTTCCCATCGGTGATGGCATTGGCTACAGTGGCAAGGTCATCATCCAGTTCGTACTCTGGAGGAGTACTGATGCCACAAACAAAATTGATAATTTTCGGAGAAAATTCTCGAACCAAATTCCTGCACCAAACTCGATTAAATCTTGGAGACGAGGGATCATTAATCCCAAGAGACAGATTAGAATTCCTTAACAATTGTCGCACAATACCGCTGATTGTTCAAAACAGTTTTAGCAAGACCCACACTAGTGATCAAGTCCAGAATGTTATAGTTTCGAAACGATTGAACATCAAGGTTCTTTTCTTCCCAAAATTTCATATCCTGAAAGATTTTGTGTCTGGCAGAGGCAACCGGAGAGTAAAAACATACTTCATAGTTTTGTTCTCGATTGATCTCATCTACATCAGAGTCGACAAGAAGTGATGAAGTACCTTTAGACTGAGATGCATGGGGCTGTTGACTCTTGTTCTTTGCGAGTCTGGTTGATTTTCGAACAGGAGCAGGTGGATCTTCTGGAACAAAGTCTGGATCGGGAGTTCCTGCCCTTGTCGAAGACTTTGGGGCCCCAGAAATTCGAACTCCATATTTGGTGGTAGTAGGCATAATCGGAGAGGGGACCTTGGTTTTGCCCATTTTCGGATCTGGTGGTGGCGAGACTGGTTCAGAATCTGAGGAATGAGCGATTGCTCTCTTTTTGGATTTCGATTGACGGACAGTTGAGCAAGTTTTGGACTTCAAATTTGATGGAGATCGTCGAGAGGACGAACCAGAGGAGTTTCCCGTCCTCGGATTGGGGGCTGCCTTTTCCGATCTGAAGGTTTGAATAGGGATGGCGGCGATGGCCTCCTGTGGATCTGGCGAGGGTGCATCGGAGGTTGAGACGGGGACGGTGGTCGTCTTCCTGCGCTTAGTAATTTCCTTAGGTCGACCCATAAATAAACGGTGAAAATCTGTGAAAGAAAACCAAGGAGAGGAGCAGATACGGAGAAGATGAAAGGATTTAATAGAAATGAGCTGAATATGTGGAGACAGTGCACTTAAATAGTATGATTAGGAGTATCAATTTGGATAATATCCAAAAGTAAATCCCCTCAATTGTGCACAATATTTTCACCTTATCCAAAGAGATCCCATTAAAATAGGAAACTGAATATACTGGAGAGAATTAGCTGATCCTATTGATTTGTCTCTTTTGAAAAAGATAACTTAGCTCTGAAAAAATAAAAGGAATAAAATAAATAAAAAACATGTAGAAAAAAGACACAAAATAATGGGTAAATCCGTTTACCGTGTACACCACAAAAGAAAAAAACTACTGACACATACGTAGACGCTGATATTCACTTTTGGAACCATGAGAGAACGGACCTAATGAGAACTAGGGGTGGAAAAAAATACCGAAATGCCGAAATACCGCCCGTACCGTATCGAAAAATTACCGAAAATACCAAAATTTTCAGTATACGAAATTTTCGGTACGGTAACGGTATGATAATCTAAAAATTTCGGTATTTCGGTAAATACCGAAATACCAAAAAAAGTTCGGTATTTTCGGTATATGTCGGTATACCAAAATTTTTTCGGTATTTTGGTAGTTCGGTATTTCGCTATACTAAATTTCTAACGGTATACCGAAATTTTGGTATACCAAAATCAACGGTATGGATCGGTATATACCGATATCGATATAAAATTCGGTATACCGAATTTTCGGTAAGGTATCGGTATTTACCGATATCATACCGAATTTTCGGTATGCCGAATTTCGGGATACCGAAATTTTCGATACGGTATCGGTATGGATTTTCGGCATACCGAAATTTTCGGTACGGTAGCGGTATGGGCGGTGTACCGAACCGAACCACCCCTAATGAGAACCCATCCTTGTATCCCCTATTTTTTTTTTTTTTTTCAGCAAGGTCGTACTGGAATTCTCGTTTCACTTAGAGACAACATAAATTTTTCATCTGAAGTCTACCCCACTACTTTGTGAATTCCATAATAGAGAGTACTTCACATTTCACTTAGAGCTATCGGAATTTTCGTCCGAAAGCTACCCCACTACTTTATGAAGTACACTCGGCATCTCTTTTCACTTAGAGCTATCGGAATTTTCGCCCGAAAGCTACCCCATTACTTCAAGATGCACATTCATATCACTTTTCACTTAGAACTAACGAAATTTTCGTCAGAAAACTACCCCATTACTTCGTGATATGAGGGATAGTATGACCATGGAAGGAACATAAAATATAAAGGACTACCGATCAACATTGAACAGTTCATCAAGGAAGCCTTGACGTCTATCAGCAGCTTACACACGATCGGTCATTTTCTGTGCATGAGACCTTGATTTCACAACAGAAATGGTTACTCACAACATCATTTTCCGACGGTAGCTCTTTCTGACAGATAAGAAGGATATATCAGTCAAATTAAGTCTCAACGAAGTCTCAAACAGTTATCCTTTCAATGTGGGTATAATGAACGGATGTCACCAGACAAATGCATGTTTATTTTTTTTTATTTTTTTTGTTTTTTTTTTTTTTTTGTTTTTGTTTTTTTTTTTTTAAACAGAAATACAATAGGTAAGAAGAAATGCAAATTCCTAATGATTTTCTCAGAGTTAGAAATCTGTTAGCATCAAGAGATTTTGTAAATATATCAGCTAGTTGTTCCTGAGTAGGAACATGCTCTAGAATTACAGTTCCTTCTCCCTAATTTACGAATAAAGTGATACCGTATGTCGATATGTTTCGTTCGTGAATGCTGAACAGGATTCTTAGACATACTTTTGCACTAGTGTTATCACAAAAAAGATTTACAGAATCTAAATCAAACCCATAATCACGCAGCATGTTTTTCATCCAAACAAGTTGTGCACTACAGCTACCGGCTACAATGTACTCAGCTTCAGCTGTTGATAGTGAAATGTTGTTTTGCTTTTTGCTAATCCATGATACAAGATTTGTTCCTACAAAGAAGCAGCCTCCAGAAGTGCTTTTTCGGTCATCCACGTCACCTGCCCAATCAGCATCACAGTATCCTGCCAAGTTTGAGTTCGTGTCACGGGAATATTGGATCCCGTATTCTGATGTTCCTCCCACGTACTTGATTATTCTCTTCACAGCAGTCATGTGAGATTCCTTGGCATTCGCTTGATACCTGGCACACATACCAACACTGAAACATATGTCAGGTCTACTAGAAGTTAAGTATAATAGGCTGCCAATCATGCTTCTGTATAGTTTTGGATCAACTGGGCTTCCTGGATCATCTTTAGATAGTTTGGTGCTGGTTCCCATAAGAGTATCAGGGTGTTTTGCGTTTTCAAGTCCAAACTTCTTAACAAGGTTTTTAGCATACTTAGATTGGTGAATAAAATGCCGTTCTTGCTTTGTTTGACCTGTAAACCTAGAAAGTATGTTAGTTCCCCTACCATGCTCATTTCAAATTCCCTTGACATGACCTCAACAAACTCATTTACTCTGACTTTAGATGTTGACCCAAAAACAATATCATCCACGTAAATCTGTGCAATGACAATGTCCTTGTTCTTTTATGGTATGAACAGTGTTTTGTCAGCGCCACCTCGTCTGTATCCTTGCTTAAGAAGAAACTTTGTGAGTCTCTCATATCAGGCTCTAGGAGCCTGTCTGAGTCCATAAAGTGCCTTTTTGAGCTTGAATACATATCCGGGGTAGTGAGGGTCCTCAAACCCTTTGGGTTGTTCAACAAATGCTACTTCTTTCAAAAAACCATTTAGAAATGCGCTTTTTACGTCCATTTGATATAAAACAAAGTTTTTGACACATGCAATGGACAAAAGCATTCTAACAGACTCTAGACGAACCACGGGGGCAAAAGTTTCCTCAAAGTCAATGCCCTCCACTTGAGTGTATCCTTAGGCAACCAATCTAGCCGTATTCCTCGTGATATTACCAAATTCATCAGTTTTGTTGTGAAAAATCCATTTGGTACCAATCACATTGGAATTTTTTGGCCGAGGTACAAGTTCCCAAACATCATTCCTCTCAAATTGATCCAGTTCTTCCTGCATAGCCTTAATCTAATACTCATCAGTAAGAGCTTCATTAATGTTACGTGGTTCAATAGTGAAAGTATAGCATGCAAAGTATGAGTATCCAATCATTTTACGATAATCAGGTTTAGGATTACCTCGGTTTTTGATACCTTCATTGATGTCACCTATTATCAGATCATTTGGATGGTCTTTTTGGATCTTGCTGGGAGGATCCCTTCTGGAATCAGTGATTTGTTCGACATTTTCAGCTTGTTCGAGCTTCTGTTCCTCTAGGGAACGTACTACTGAGGAACTTACTTCCTGCTTTCGGAGTTCTATACTCTCCGTTTCCTCATTTGGTTGGGAACTATCATCGAAAACAACATTCACACTTTCCATCACTGAGTGTGTTCTCAGATTGAATACCCTGTACGCTCGACTACTGTTAGCATAACCAAGGAAGAAACCAAGATCACTTTTAGACTAAAACTTCCCAAGAGTTTCTCTATCCTTATAGATATAACATTTGCAACCGAATACATATAAATGACTTAAGTTAGGAGACTTACCTTTCCATATCTCATATGAGGTTATCCCCATGCCTTTCTTGAGATAAATTCTGTTTATTAGATAACAGGCTGTGTTTACAGCTTCAGCCCACCATCTCTGTGACATTCGTTTGGATGCAAGCATGACTCGAGCCATTTCCTGCAGCGTTCTGTTCTTTCTCTCAACGACCCCATTTTGCTGAGGAGTCTTGGGGGCTGAAAACTCATGACCAATTCCTCTTGATTCACAGTAGTTGGTGAATAAAGAATTCTCGAACTCTCGCCCATGATCAGTCCGTATCCTGTTTATACAGCATTTTTTCTCCTTCTCGATCCTTGTGCACAGGGTTTTAAACACACCGAACGTCTTTGATTTCTCTCGGATGAAGTTAACCCAGGTGTAGCGCGAGAAGTCGTCCACCACAACAAAGATGTATTTCTTACCACTGATGCTCTCTGTTTGTACTGGTCCCATCAGATCCATATTAAGAAGTTCCAGTACCTGCTCAGTAAGAACGTCATGAATAGGTTTATGAGGGGTGTGTTTTTGTTTTCCATATTGACATGGTCCACACACACCATGGCCTTTTCTTTTGAGTTTTGGCAGTCCTCTCACAACCTGTGACTTAGACAAATTCATCAGATGATCATAATTCACATGTCCAAGTTTTTCATGCCATAACTCTATTTCACTGACAGTACTAGCGTGGCATTTGAAATCCTTATCAAGAATGTAGCAATGATCAACAGTTCTAGTTCCAGTAAGAACATCAAAGTTATTTTGATCAAGAACATGACATTTTCCTTGTGTAAATTTAACATTCAGTCCTTGATCACATAATTGACTTATGCTAATGAGATTAGCCGTTAAATTTTCCACAAGCAAAACACCTTCCAGTTTAGGCATTCCTCGAATATTGAGAGTGCCTATTCCAATAACTTTGTTTCTTACTCCATCTCCAACTGTGACGAATTTGTCGCCAACTGGAGATACATTTGTTAGATATGTTCGAACACCAGTCATGTGTCTCGAACATCCACTGTCAAAGTACCAAGTCCCTTCTATGTTCGATCTGAGAGCCAAAAGAGATGTTAGGCACTTGTTTCCTTCCTTTTGAACCCAAATTTTAGATTGTTTGTGATTTCTCAGATCGATTTTTGTTCTAGGACTTGATATTTGATATGTTCCAGGTCTCCCTTTATAAATATCCCTAATGTTGATCTTGCATGTTCGAAGGTCATATTTCATCCGATTGCACAAAGGACGTATATGACCTTTTGTACGGCAGTAGTGGCACGTAGGGATAAATTTAAAGGTCTTCGAATTATGATGATGTTTCGAAGGGGTCTGTTCAAATCGAATTCGAACAGCCTGGGCATGATGTACTTGATCAGAATTATCAGTAAATGTGTTACCTGATCTTGATGCATTACCTGTACCGTCAGTAGGTCGTTCTGTGGCAGACCTCATTGAGGAGGAAAGGAATGACTTTTTGTTTTCCTCCATCAGTCTTGTTAGCTCGTTCTTGAGCATCTTGATTTCTTTTTCCTTGTTTTTGATCCCTTCCTGCACATCAAACAATTTAGTTTTTAACGAGTCTATGATAACGTCTTTGGAACTGATTACCTGCCGTGCGATTTTCAGTTCATTCCCAACATGATTACCCTCACAGTTGGTAGAGCTTGAGGGTAAGTAGAACTGCTTGGATCAGCACAAGAGTCTGACTTTAGCTTCAAGAGTTTTGATGATTTGCGCAGCTTTGTTAGCTCTGGAGGATATTTCCTCATACATTTCTTGAAGTTGTTCAGCAGTAGGACAAGACTCATCTTCAGATTCGGACTCATCAGTTCTTTTCCCGTCAGTTCCTTGATGGGTCGAACATGTGCCATCAGACACGTAAAATCCTTCAATGAATCACATAGAGCAAGATTGTTGGTGTGATTGACAGCATCATCTGTCTTTGACTCTTCATCAGTTTCTGAGTCACTCCACGTTGCTTTGTAAGCTTTGTTTTTCCTCAAGAAATTTGGACATTCTGTTTGAGTCCATATCCTTTGCACTCTCTGCACTGGTCATTCTCCTTTTTGCTGGCCTGATTCTTCCCATTTGAATTCCTCCCACCAGATTTATTTTTGTTGAAGTTCCCGGAATTGTTCTTTCCTTGTCCCTTGGAGGTGTTGAATTTCTTCATCATTATCCCGTAGTTCTTTGCTAGAAAAGCCATAGTGTCTGCAAAATTTGCAGCATCCAAGTCATCGGTCTCTTCTTCCTGTTTTTCGGATACTTCAGCTTTTAGTGCAATGCCTTTGGCCTTGACTTTGTCGTAGCCATTGTTAATCTCAAATGTTCGTAGTTCTCCAAGAAGATTGTCCAGAGTCATTTCCTTGACTTTCATGAATGATTCCAGAACAGTGATTTTCTCTCTGAATTTGGATGGCAACGTCCTCATGATTTTTTAAACCTGTTTTTCTTCTGAGATGTTTTCTCCAAGTATGTAGCAATCATTTACTACATCACAGAACCTTGCATAGAAGCCATCAATATTTTCATCCTCGTTCATTTGAATGTTATCAAATTGGAGAGATAACCTCTGGAGTTTTGAGGTTTTGACTGAGGCATTCCCTTCAAATTGACTTTGCAGAATTCGCCATGCATCTTTTGAGGTTGTGCATTTCACTATCATCTTGTGTCTCATGGGATCCACAGATCCTAGAAGTGCGTACAACGCTGTGTAGTTTGCTTCTTCTTCTTGCTTGTCCTTTTCAGTAAAGGACTCAACTGGTTTTGGTACTAGATTCTTTTCATCGTCCTCCATTTAAGGCCAGTCCCATCCTCTTTCAACTGTGAGCCAGCATTTCTTGGATCTCAAGTATACCATCATCATGGATTTCCAGTAGGAGTAGTTGGTTCCCTCCAGAAATGGAGGTCGTAAAGATACGTGATCAATGGAAGCCATTTTGTTCCCTTGGATCTACCTGTTTGTAAAAAACTGGAACCTGCTCTGGTGCCAATTGAAATATCAGAATATGCGCGCGTGTGCTATTTTAATAATTTGTATCAAATGATTTAAACAAGAGTTGTACCGATCTAGTTTATACTGTGAATGAACATGACGTAATCTGAAAATAGTTAAAGGTTGGAAAATATGAGGAAGACACCTTCCTCTGGAACATATTATTACTGGGATGTGATTTACTTTACAATGTACTATAGAAATTTATATTACAATGCATAAACACACTCCCCGTGAATACTATATTCCTAAGACTATTAAGTACTCAAAATGTAGAGAATCCCTTCTACTACACAAGCAGAGAGTTCTCCCGAACTCAACTTGTTCTCCCGAACAACTCAAGAATCAATTCTCCCGAATAAACTCTATCTGCTTACCTGTGTTCCAACACCGGTTGAACACAGATTGAACTCTATAGTCAAGACAACTGTTTTTCCCAATTGTAAATCACTCAAGCCGTACTGCTCTTCACAGATGCTTCTCATCTATATACCAGCGTCAAGAGAGTCTTCCTTTAGTATGTCAATCAGTTCCATCCAATTTATCTTCAATTGATTCAATCACTTGATCCTCTTTGACTTTCCTGTTTCGGCTTTCTCCACTTTGGCAAGAAGATCAATGTGTCCCTTCATTCCTGCAATATAGATCAATTATGCAAAGATTATTTGTTTCAAGTTGAATGCCACAGAATTCTTGTGTTTACATAAACATTGTCACTCAAAGTTTTACATTTGATCAAGGGTAGAATTAAGGGTGCTACTCACCCATGGAAGCTAGAACAAACAGAAAATAAGTAGAAAATCCAAGAAAACATGAAAATAAGATAGAATGAACTAAAAGATAGGATTGATGATCTTGATCTTCAATCCCCTTCCAATCATTTGCTTCCAATGGGGAATAGTGGCTGAATATGTGTGTGGGATGGGTTCAAAGTTAGGTCAAATTCGAAAATGAACTTATATATATAGAGGAGAAAGTGTTGGGCTGAAAAATGGGCAAAAACGTGTTTCAGGATTAAAACAGGGAGCCGAGCCGCGGCCGTGGCGTACAACTGGCCATGGGCGTGGTGGAAAACAAGGGTTTGGGCTGGAATTGGGGCCGCGGTCCGGTTATCGCCTCGGCCGTGGTCTCGGTTGGACTGGATTTACCCCTTTAATCTGGATCTTTAGCCACAGGCGTGGCTAATCTTCGCCGCGGCCGTGGCCCATATTTTGCCTCGGTCATGGCGTAGCTGAGTGAAAATGGCCCTCTTCTGTACAAATTACCATGGCCGTGGGCTAGTTAGCCTCGGTCATGGCATAAGCCACGGGCGTGGCATTAGCAACGCGGGCAAGGTCCCATGTTTTTCCTTATTTTCTTTTCCCTTTGAGCTCGGATTATCGATTTGAGATCTTCAAACCTGTTTTTCATCCTTAATTCACCTGTTTTGACATGAAAACAAACTAAACACGTCAAACTACCCAATAACACAAATATGCACGATACACAATCAAATATGCATGAAAATATCATTAAAACGACACTTAAAGTGACCTAAAATGCATGCATGATCACGTGTACGAAAAGGCTTAGCTTCGCCCATCACAATCTTCAAAGTTCCCTCCTGGCAGTATTTGAAGCATTAACGTAAAGTGGATGGGATTACTCCATTCTCGTGAAGCCACGGGCGCCCCAGAAGCATATTGTATGACGTCCTGGCGTCTATGACATGGAAGAGTACATTCGAGACCATTTCTCCAACCAACAACTCCAACATGATGGTGCCAAGAGCTCTTTGTCCCTCTTGGTTTAACCCTTGAATCATCAAGCGGCTATTCGAGAGTTCGTCTATGGGGACTTCCAATTTCTTCAGTATTCGCAAGGGTAAGATGTTAAGCCCCGAGCCTCCGTCAATCAAGATTCGATTTATCTTTTGCTCGCGGGTATATCCAGCCACGAACAACGGTCGGTTGTGAGATTGTGAACCGAGCAACAAATCTTCATCAGTGAAAGTCATTGATGAGCTGGAGTCATCATTGCTATTGCAAAAATCGGTTCCGGATTAACATACTTCATTCTTTTCTCCATCAGTCGTATAACATGAGATGTTATTGTTATCACTATCATTGTTAGTAGTATGAAATTTGCACCCACATCACCTTCTTCCAACAAGATCTTCCCTTGTCGAGCTAACTGCAAAACTTTCTCTTTGAATATGAAGCAATCTTGGATGGGATGCCCTACTAGGCGATGATATTTGCAGTACTTCGGGTCATCAGTTCGTCCAGCTTCCTCTGGATGCTTCATTTCTGGCAGCTCGATGAGGTTTTCTTTGATCAAATCATCGAATATTTCGGAGACGTCGGAATCTAAGAACGGGTAAGTTCTCTGTTGCATCTCTTTTAAGGTTAGCCTCTTTTGCTCCCTATCTTACGGATTATTCTTTCCCTTGTCATCCTTGATGTCTTCCCTTCTCCGAAACTTAATAGGCATTGCACTGACAGCCATTGTCTCTTTTGCTTGCCCTTTCCTAAAGGGTTGTCCTCCTTTCTTAACTTCTTCCTTATCTTTGATCTTGCGAGACTCATTAACTGGAGGCCCCCTTAACTCCGACTTCAGCCATGCTCAGTTCCATGTTGTGAGCTCTGGTCACCAGCTCTTCAAATGACCTTGGTCGGATTCCTTGGAAGATGTACCGAAGACCCCATTGCATTCCTTGGATGCACATTTCAATGGCCGAACTTCCGGACAACCGATCCTTACAATTGAGACTTAGATTTCTCCATCGATTGATGTAATCGATGACAGACTCGTCCTTCCACTGATGGGAATTTGTCAACTCGATCATGCTCACTGTCCTTCTGGTGCTATAGAAGCGGTTAAGGAATTCTTGCTCCATCTGGTCCCAGCTAACTATAGAGTTGGCTTCTGCGTATATACCAGTTCCCTTCAATGAGCGCACAAATTGCTTTGCTAAATGATCGCCATAAGTCCCGACGTCGTTGCATGTCTCGATGAAATGTGAAATATGTTATTTTGGGTTACCTTTGCCATCAAATTGCTGCACTTAGGAGGTTGGTAACTTACTGGCATTCTTAGACTGTTAATTCTCTGAGAGTATGGTCTACTGTAAGTTAGGGATGATTTAGGCATCCCATCAAACTTGTCTTTGATGGTTTCTAAAATGATCTCTTTCAATTGGTCTACATGGACCAAACCATCAGCGGAGACTTGCTGCTCGTTCAAAGATTTCTCCTTCTCAAGTGGTGGATGATGATGCCTTGCAGAATCCTTAGCCTCATCTTGGTCCTCTGTAGGTTCTTTTCCAAGAGCGCGACTTATATCGCCATTATCAGCTTTACTCATCAGCTTTCTATCCTAGAGTCTTGCTCTTGGACATGTCTCGTAAGGCCTTCAATTATTTTGGTTAATCTTACGAGTTGTTCCTCTAGAGTTGAACTGTTTGTCATCATCACTGGAGCAATGTCGAGAGCGGATGAAGAGCTTGATGTGGAGCGAGGAGTGGAACATGCAGAGTTGTCCTTCTCATTTGTATTGCTATCAACAATGTCTGGCACTGGCTTCTCGACAGCTCCGGGTGAATTGTTTCCCTCTGAAGATGCCAATGATTGTGATTGTCTTGACATACTCCTTGTGACGACGTTGACATTTGCAGTTGAAGAGCTTGTTACCGTGATCCTCGTCAGCGTGATCTTATGAGGCGCCATAACACTATCTTCAGTTGTTGCTTGAGGAGAAGAGATGAGAGGTAGATATGTCCCACTGGGCGTGCCAAATTTGTAACAACAAATTTTGTGTATTGAATTAACAAACAAAAAAAAAAAAAAAAAAATGTACAAATGAAGAACTTTGTAGGTTACAATCTCTATTCTTCAATCCTCTGATTCTTCTCTTCGAATTTGAAATTTTGGAGTAAAATTCACTTCTTGATTTCCTCCACCGCTTGTTTTGTTCTTGAATAACGTTTATCCGAAGGCCGAATGGCTTGATTCCAGATCGAACGTTGTTTCTTGATGATTTTGACGAAGAACGTCTTCGAATCTTGAAGAATGTCTTCGAATCTTCAAGAGCTTTGATCTTCGGGATTTTTTGGAGTTCTTCCAACTTCTTGAAACTCTCAACTTGTGTTTTATGAATGAAGAGAGGCCTCCTTTTATAGGTGTGAAGAGGAGTTCTTTCCATATTTCCTTTGCCATGTGGCACTATTTGATTGGCCACCCTAGATTTGATGGGCTTGGCCTAATTTGGTTGGGCCAGGCCTGATTTGGTTGGGCCTTTCTTGACTTGATTGGGCTGTCTTGCCAAAGTTGTAGATAATTTATTTTGGCCCAAATTAAATATCAATTATACTATATACTAAGGAATTAATTTAATTAAATTCCTAAAACATGAATAGTATTTTTTTAGTGATATTTAATTAATTTCCACGTGTCGTCATTTGATTGGACACAAAATTTATTTATCTACAATGTGTATTGCGGAATGTGTGTGTGTGCGTTGCTTGTGTGCGCGCGTGTGTGTGTTTCCAGCAAATTGGAAAGAGAGAGTTAGATTGTTTGGTTTTGGGAGGGGTGTACAGTGAGACGAGGTTGTTTTAAAATAAGGAATATCATATTCATCTTTAATTTACCCATTTGTAGTACCCCTTTTATGTATCATCCTTTGATTTTAGAACGATTCCAAGTGAAATTTATAACAATTTTCCTACCTGTCTTATTTCGTCAATTTTCTTGAATCTCTACTAGATTGTAGTAATAAATCAATTAAGGCATACCATGTATTATTTACATTATTCTAGTCAAGAGCGTGGTGAATAAGCCTCCGTGTACATCTTCAAGTTTAATCGACTTTTAAGATAAGGTTCTCTTTAAAGTTTGTTACATTTAAATATTTAGTTGGATATTGTATATATGTATGTTATGTGAAATTTTGATACTGAGACATTAATTTGTTCCAACTATGTTATCCAGGTCAGTTGATTGTTACGAATGTTACGCAGTATATGTTCATATTTTACTTTACCTTCTTTTTATTTATTTGTGACAAACTAAATACACTAAGCAAGCTTTTACCAATAAGGCTAAACATGATAATGATTCAATTTTCCCAATACTAAATATAACACTCAATAACGAAACCAACCTGGAAAAAGTATATAAGAAAAGTTTGAGACTAAGATTTGAACTCAATACCTCCAACTCCACTTAGTGAGTTTTTACAAATAATGCTAAACATGCTAGTCTTTAGAAGTTGTCAATACTAAATATAACATTCGATGGCGAAATCAACCTGGAAAAACTAAGAGAGTTCTCTATTGAGGTTTGAACTCAGGATCTCCAACTACACTGAGCAAGCTTTTACCAACTCTGGTACCCATCAGGTTTGTTAATCATTGTTGCAGTGTAATATCTAATTATAATGTGAACAAAACCTTAAGTAGTTGTGAGTTGTGACAGAACTATTTTTTGTGTCGGGAATAAAATATTCCAATACTAATTATTTTTAGTATCGATTTATTTCTGGAACAAAATATGTTCTAGAATTTCGCGCTAACTGTCTTGATGGAGGTCAATCAATTTTTTCTATGATAATTACCTTGACTATATTACTCGCTTGTTGGACTTTGATGAGTATCAACTTACCGAAATAATTTAAACCTACTTCAAATTATTTAGGGACAAAGATAACTAAGTGGAGTAAAAATCAATATAAGTAAAACTTTCGTTAAAGGAATTTATATCCACCTATAAATTGGTATATAGCTGTCAACAATGGATCTCCCCTTAATTTCTAAGTAATCAATTAAGAGAAGCCCCATTAGATTTAATATTTTTTATATTATTAATAAGGAGGTAGACCAATTCTGATTAGCAAACACACAAATGGAACTTATTTAAATTACATTATTTATTTTTTCAACATAAATTAATTAACTTAAGCAAGCACTAAATTATGCGGTGCCCTAATTAAATCCACAAACAATTACAGATTTATCGTTTCTAAGTGGCAACCCATTCTAGGATTATTAAATATTGGCCACTATTTTAATAAAACCTAAAAAATCATATATAAGCATCAAACACAAGAAATAAATAAATATTTATGAATTAAAAAAGACAATAAGAATAATTAGATCTCCCAATGTCATAGAATCAAGAGTTCATAATCATGTAAGTTGAAAAGTAATTCAATCATTAAATATAATTAAAGATGAAAACAATTAAAGTTAATCTGATTGCAAATACTAAAAGAAAGAAGGGAAAGAATAATAAAATAAAATACTAATAAAATCTTTTATGTACTTTGACGTCAAACCACCTCCTGCGAGGAATTAATTGAAACCAATCCTCTCCTCGTGCACATCTTCCGCCAACTTAATTTAATTGTTGTACATCTCTTTGCCGCTAATCGGATTTAGTGGTTTTTGGCTAAACTTATTTAAAATATCTTATAAGCTTTCACTCTTATAAGATATTTTTTAGAGCTCATAAAGTTATATAGTCCTATTTTAGAATAAGTTGTAGAAGTGTTTGGATCAAATAAATTATAAGATCTCTTTAACATCTTATAAGACATTGATATGTTCGATAAATAAGATCTTTCTTGTAATTATAATGACAAAAAAAAATATTGATATTCACTTAATTATAATTGGTTATATGTTTTTAATGAAAGTTGATGCATAACAAGAATAATTTAATTCACTTTTTATGAAATTAGATTTATGACTCATATTGCTCTACATAAAAAGTAATGTTGATATTTACTTAATTAAAATACATCAAATAATAATGTGTATATATATCGACGTATATATATTTTATAATGCTTTTACACCAATATTAAAATTTAATCACATATTATTAATATAACAAAATATTAAATATTTTACCTCATACATCATACAGGAGAACATCTAGTATGTACAATGTTTTAATCTGAGTCAAGGCAGAAGCAGTGATGAGCTTGTGAGTAGATTGTTTGTTAAGCAAAACAATAAGTGGCATTCTATTGCTCATTTCGGAGAATGAAGATGTCAAGGCCTATTTGAAGTAGGCATTGACTGATCAAGTGTTAAGCTGAGTGGTGATTTGTATTTGTTTTTATAACGATATTGAACTTGAGAAATGCTTATTTTGGAAAGATGGAAGAATTGAGATATACATAATTAAGGAAGTGATGGTATAATTTTAACTTAAATATAGTTAAAGCTAAGAATCGGATGACAAGATATAAATAATAAAATTAATCTTAAATTAAAAACTATATATAAATAAATAAAAAAATTTGGGTAACGGAGGTCGACTACTCCCCCAACTAACACGCCTAGACAGATACATAGAAAAGTAAAGATTATGGTTATTCAACTCATACCAATAACCAATGTTGTAAAAGTAGCTAGGCACTAGTTGGACAGTAAATTAGGACCTAGCGACTAGTCAGGCCTAGGTAGGACTGATCGAGGCATAGTAATGGTTAGGTGAGGCTGGTCGGGTCGGTAAGGCACTGCCTAACAAATAAGCAGCCTCTTAGTTTTAATCATTTTTAATTTTTTTTTTATATTTTTAGTATTTTTTATTATTTTCTCAAGTAATTGTTGATACATTATGATATGTTTAGTTAGATCCTAAATGGTATAATAATTTTTTTAATATTGAAGGTGTGATATAAACAATAAAACAAAACTAATTATATAAGTTTTCCCATAACCTACTTAACCAGTATTAATAAAAAATAAAAATATATTAATCTTAAATTGAAAAATACATACGAATAAAAGTAAAAAAAAAAAAAAAAAAATATCTAGGCCACCGAGGTCGTAATTGTTGGAATTATATCCATTATAATACTCTTGTAGAAAGTAATATAATTAATCTCTTTCCCTAGAACCCTTCTTGGTTGTCATAATTTGTATCTTTATTAATTAACCCTAGAGATGGATCTATAAATTTATATAAACCCTAACATGCGCCTATAACACACAAGAGTTAAGGATTCGACCTGATAGTTGTTTACACAAGAGGTCGATTTCTGATTGAATGATTTCTAACTCCCGTCTTAACCTTCTGGACTGTATCCCCTACTCAATCCTCAACGCCGGATGGACGACGAACCTTGAAGAATTCCAAGTGGGAAGGAACACCTTAAACCGCCGCCGCCTACTCTCTCTTACTCTCTATTCAGTGATCTTTTTGAATGTTAATTCTTCTATTTCACAGAATGAGAGACCATGTATTTATAATACATGGTTGAGTGTGGGCCAAGCCTGGTAGTTTAATTCCTTCTAGGATTAGGAATTTAATTCCTTATTAGGGATTTAATTATCTATTCCTACTTGGACTAGGAGTCTATATGGGCCAGTCCAGGGATCAAATACAAGAAATAAAGATGGGCCTAACTATGAATTAAATCTTCCTTGTTCAGCCCAGAACATAATTAATTCATAAATATTAATTCATTCCACTAGAGAATTAATACTGACTTACCCCTTTATTCCCGAGTTGAGTCGAGGCTTGAATTAGACTTAATTAATCTCCGTATTTAAGATATCGAATATCCATTAATTAATTAAAGCCTCTGACATCTTAAATCAATTAATTTCTTATTTATTCCTTAAGTAGTACCACTCAACCTTATTATTATACCTGAACTTAATCAACCTGCAGGGTTTAGTACAATAAACCTTTTGAGCTCCTTAAGGGGATATCATCATCCTAAACGGATGCGGTTACTTAAATACAAATTACCAATTATTATATGCAAGTTGTTGTCACCCAAAATACATAGTATAAAAGTTATATCTTAACTCTTGCCCATAGTAAATCAAAGTGACACACAAACAAGCATTCATAACTGTAATCTTATTTAGGCTTTAGATTATTATAAGTCACCGAGATCTCTAGTTCTTCACTAAGGTCAGGCAGAAGAACACATCTCACTATGATCCTATCAATACGTAAATAGGTACTAATATAAATAAATAGTCAAGATAAACTATTTCTACTTAATACTGCAGCCTAAACTAACAACTCGTCCTCAAGTTGTCTAAGCTGTGATTTACATTTTATATCTCTTTAAGTTTAACCAGTCATATGATCTTCTGTGATCTTCAACACACCATAGGATCTACTTATTTGCAAGAGATATGGGGACACATACATAGTGAAAATGCAAATATAATCAGATAGGAGATAAACAGTGAATAACCGGAAACATTGTATATAAAAAGTTTTGCTTTCAGTATACAAATCCAACAGTAATCACCCAACTAATTTCATGTTTTATTGTGTCACTATAAGAAAATTTACAATTTGCAACGGGTTCAGAGACACGAATTTTTTTTTATCGTTAAGTGTCAACAAAATTACAATCATATATCATCAAAAATTAAAAAATAAAATTCACCGAGGGGATGCCAGCATGCTAAAGACGTTGGTTTAGCGATCGATTTTTTCTATTGGTAAGTAGTAGTAAACAATGTGAAAATTTTCAATAAGACAAAATAAAGATAGATTTAGTGATAGAATTCCACCAATAAACATGCTTTTGATGGTGTTTTTTTATTTGAAGCGCGACTTAGCGACGAAAATGTATGACCAATATACACATCGATGTAATTTTTTTATGTGAAACATACTAACGAATATGATCGTGTATCGACGGAATGTCGATCGATAATATAAATTAAAAAATAATACTAATTTCAAATATATATGGTCGATATTAGTAAAAGTCTTATATTAAAGAATAACACTAATTGTTTTGCTACCGAAAAATCACAAAATAATTAGTATGAACAGTTTATATTTATTTTTATACAATAAAGCTGAGTATATTATTATTCAAAGAAATTATCTTTATATTGTTAACAAAAAAAGAAAAATAAATCCCCAAATCGCTCTCCCTCTCGTCCTACTCTCTGTTTTCTCTACACGCGTATGCGGCTAACGCCTCCATCGAAGACTCCACCTATTCCATCAATCGTCACCGGCATCAATTGCAATTCCGCAATCTATGGTGTTTGCAGCAAAACGATGGATTAAATTCAGGTTACAATAGAACTAGATATTCAGTTCTAATCGGAGGCGGAGAAGGACTCTTTGGCGGCATTATCATTGTCGTCGTTATCTTTCTGCGGGAAATGAAAATGGTAATATGTTGTTCCTGACCAAAAGCTTCTCCAGGTTCCAGATCCCAATCTTCATTCATCGAATGAAATCAAACCAGCCGATGCCAGGGATAATAATGATGCGAATGCCAGAAATTCCGAGGGGAGAAAAACAAATTAGGAAATGCTAGAAATCTCGAGGGTAGAAAATAAATGAGGAAAATCTAGGCGCATGTAAGAAATCACTATTTTTTTCTTTTCTATAGCCCTAGCCCGGCCAATTCACGTGACGCCACGATTTCAATAGCGGCTTCTGCGAGAATCATTCCAATTTCTCTCAATGCCGCTCGAAAATGCTACCCCAATTTATCATTTAAAGGTTCTCTCTCACGCTCTCACCCTTTCTCCCCTCAAGTTTTCAATTCAATTTAATTTTTTTCTAGCATTTTTCGATAAGAGTATCAACGGAAATAATGTTGTTTCCGGTCTAGGGCAGGAAATTCATGTGTTTTATCATCAGAATTTCGTTACTTTTGTGATCGTTGCTTCTCATGTACAATTTTCACTGAGTTCTCATCTAAACAACCTCAGTCTTTGATCATCCGATCTTCATACTTCTTATGAGCTTAAATTTCTATACCAATAGTCATTAGACAGATCAAGCTCAGATGCCAGGCCAGATGGGACATTCACATCTAGTGCGGAGTAAGAATTAAGTTTCCTCACATGGCAGGACAGAATGCAGCTTAATTTATAGGTGGGTGATGAGGTTCAATTCATTTGCGCTGGAGCTGAGGCGGGTATTTACTAATTTTAAGGCCGGGCAATTATCTTTTGCTCATGCATAATACAAATATGGTCAGGACAAGATTATGTTAGAATTACTTGATAGATTTATTTTACAATGATCATGACAAGATTTAGAAAGAGTTACTTGATGGTCGTAAATGTTGGGAGCTGCAGTTGCACTTCTTTCACTTTATATGAACATCTACCATATAGATTTCAAAAGAGTTACTTGATGGTTGTAGCTGTTAGGAGTTGCAGCTGTAATTCTTGCATTTTATATGAACTTTTGCCATATTTGTAAATTTTTAGCATAAAGATTAGAGATTTGGTGGATAATGATTATGATTTATATAATGTGTATTCTAGTCATGTTTATCATACGTCATCTTTCATAATATGTGATAATGCTATAAATAATCATGAAGGTTGCAAGTATCGAATTTATCCTTGAACTCCGTCAACTGTCTTGGAATAGTCCAGGGAGCATGACAATTTTTTTAAACAAGGTTAAATAATTTCAAGTTACATGTAATCAGTGACGGACTCAGAAATTTAGGTGAGGGGACCATTTATAGACGGATCTAGGAATTTATCTCACGTGATTCTCCAACTATGCTGATGTAGCAATTTTTTACCAAATAGGGTCAGATACTAAGTAGGCTAGAAATCAAATTCTTTTATATAACTAGGCTCTAAAATTAAAATATTGGATAAATTATATTAAAAAATACTATCTTAGAAAATTAAAGGAGGACTATCATTGTGCCGGCCCTAAATATAATAAACTATATAAATAAAACTAGAAAGTACTAACAATTTAGATAAGATCAATAAATTGATTTATCACAAAAAAAAAAAAAAAAAATCAAGACATAATGTTTCTATATTCATTATATTTTCTAACATCTTTATGTCTATTGCTTATACATTACAATACACTCTTCTACTTCAAGTTAAATAATAAAATTATTGATTTTATTCAATAAGTTATATTAAAGTCGACTAAAATATACATATATAATAACACATTATGACGGGACCAAGGAGGACACATATATAATAGTACTTGTGACGGGGTCAGGGGGGTTCCGTCCCTGCATGTAATTGACTTGGAACTATGCGCGAAGTTGCTGATTTTTATACTATCTAGCATTAGGCAAAATTTTGAGACTTTTTATAAACAAAATATTTCATTTATTTAAGTTACTCAAAGAACTCATGTCTTTTAAGATTTGAACATTTTACTATTTTTGGTATCTGCTCAAGAAAAATGTTTCCCAACATGATCTTGTATCAATTATTATTATTTTTCAGTTCTCTGGGTATAGAGAGTTCAAGAAAAATGTTTTCCAACATGCTTTCCTTTTTTTCTATGAACTTAGTAAATTGTTATTTACTAACTTGGAAAAGGATAAAGTAATCTATCTTCAATGCAAAAATTTCTACATGATAAACAGATTATAGTAATATTTGACTGAACATCTTTGTAATATTTAGGGTTCACTTCCCTTTTTTATTGATTATTATCTACTATATACTTTGAGAGCATGATAAGCTGAATTTCGTTGTTTTTCGGTTGATTAGTACTTTTGATTTAGACATTGTGGTATCCATTTGCGGTGGTTAATTGTAGGATAAAGAACAATATATTTTCAATACAAATAAGTTCTATAGGATAAACAGATTAGAGTAGTATCTGAACGGGAATCTTTGAGCCTGATTTTGTTATTTAACCACTTCCTATTTTCTTAATTATTACACAACTTAGAGCATGAACAACCATCCTTGTTCACATTGTGCATCCTTCTCAATTGTTCTGAGAATCTCATTCACTTGTTAGATGTCAAATTGTGTTTCAGTAGGTAGGATTTTGATCTAAATGATGTTACAATTGGGCTTACGTTTTTATAGAGTTGCAAGCCCTGGGATGGATGTGTACAATGTTCCTGATCATGGAATTGTTGATATGTATCTGGTGATTTCCCTTTGTAGCTGGGTTGCTTAATTGTCCTCTTTGTTCCCAATTGCATGAGCTTTTGTTTTCTGTTTAGAGTGAGTCAAACCACTTGTTGTTGCTGTTTCTTTTCATGTATATGTTTTGTAGCTACGTTTCAAATTCTTGTAGGATATTTATGTTTCTCAATTTCTTATGAACATTTCATTACACAAATTCAAGTTACTGAATAAACCTACAATTTGCTTCTCAACTTAAACACTATGAATCCATGTACAACGATGGAGCACCCGATTATGTTTTCAATCAGGGCTTATATTATCCTGCGACCAATTATGGGTATATCTGTAGAGGTAATAAATTGTAGGTTCATTCTTTTCTTATTAACTGAAACCAATATGCAAGTTACAATTGGGCGAATAGACGGTAACCATCCTTGGCAATGAAACGATATGTTCTTTATTTATGTTTCATGCTTTCAATACATTCCTACAATTCTTTAAAATACCTTGTATATTGATATAGAATGGGTTAGATGAAAACATCTGATTGTGAATTTTCTGAATTTATGAATTTAAGTTAGTTCTCCAGCTCATGCAATATT
Organism: Ajuga chamaepitys; assembly: GCA_958295605.1. Lineage (NCBI taxonomy): Eukaryota > Viridiplantae > Streptophyta > Magnoliopsida > Lamiales > Lamiaceae > Ajuga > Ajuga chamaepitys. Next base: position 38,670,198 of record OY282496.1, on the reverse strand, counting down.
TATATATGTGGGAGTATTGAGTGCTTATTTTCAGTTTGGGTGAATGAGATTAGTTTGTAAGTACCATTTTGGTTCTATATTATTGAATATATTTGAATAACGGGAAAGCTAGGTTCGTACAAGGTTTTGTTCTTTGATAATGATTTCTTTTCTTTTGTTATTTTTTTTAAAAGGGCTTTATTAGTTCTTGAGATAATCCAACTGCCTTGTATTAATGTCATTCTTAATTTCTTTGGTACCCTAATACCTCAGTTTTGAATTTTGCGATCTTGACACTTTACATATACATATTTTATATTTGCAGGCATTGCATTTCATCTTTGAGTAAAGTTTTCAGTATTCAATTTTCATGTGTTAATATTGATTTGAAAATGTACAGGTTCGTCTGTTCTTCTGTGGATGGCTATGAACTTTCTTGCAGGGAGAAATTATACATCCTTTGCATTTTGAAGCATGAAAAAATCAAATTTGAAATAAAATTTAGGGTTTAGTTGATTTTTATTTAGGAACTTCTATTTGTCTTTATCAATGATGACAACTACTAGTTGACTTTTTAATGTTATCTTAGTATCACCAATTTATCTTTTATGTTGAATATGAATATTTGTCATTTTATTTTCCCTTATAAATAATATGATTTTCTTAACATGCTTCTTTCTTCAGCTTTTTGTGCATATGATGAGTAATGTAGAGAATTTTTTTATGATTTAAATTTTTAATATATTGGCACTATATCTATATTTTTAGTGACAAATTATATTACCGTTATACAATTATAATCGTCATCACTTGTACTCATTTAATGACGGTAAATCTTTTTCACAAGATGTCACTTTACAATGAAAAATATATCGTCGGCGTATCCAAGTCTTTAGTGACAAATACAATATTGTCACTCCATGCAATTTTATTGTGACAAAACACATCGTCACACTTGTACTCATTTAGTGACGATGAATATTTTGTCACTAAATTTTAGTCTTTGCTAACGTAAATTACGTAATGCGTTGTCATTATAGATATTGATAAAATGACGATAGGTATTTTGTAACTATAAAGTAATTATTTTGTGACGATTTATTATAAACATGACAAAATAATGAATTTAGTTGTGACGATGAAAGTGTCACCAAAGTTGGATGAGTTGGGTAGTTTATTTATTTTCGTCACCAAAATCTGTTGTATTTATGACAAAGATAGCTTTCGTCATATTATATATTTACTTTCAATGACGAAATACATTATAAGCTGACAAAATTTGGATGCTAAAGGTGACGAATTAGGCTTTACTATAAATTATAAGATATGGTGACAGTGATATTTAATGTCATCAAAAGTCATAATTTTTTTGATGAATTCAAATATTGTCACATATGCCTAATACCACGGACATACCATGACGATCGTTGTGACGCTAAAATTTCGTCATCAAATACTTACAGTGATGAAATATGACCTTTATATGATGAATTTTATCATCGTGAAAGCTCAAATTTCTTGTAGTGAACCTCACGAGCTGGATGTAGCTCACCCCCATTCCGAAATTAAATTTTCAGGTTAAGGAGCCGACGACGGGAGTGGATGGAAAAATGGGCTAATAAAATACTCTGGTTTATTAAATATTCAGTTATAATTTATTTTTGCTTTGATTTAACGAATTCTTGTGGGTATTTGAAATCGTTGCTCTGGATAGACTAGTTTTGGTTTTATTTGACATGTTTTGGATGATGGTATTTCTTTTATCTATTGGTTTAAAACGGTCTGTAGGAATCTAGTTACTTGGTATTAGAGTTGGACACATAATTTATTTTGTTATTTTATTTGTTGGTAGAAAGTTATTTCTTTAGCAGACTAGCTGGAAAATATAAGGATTTACCCGACTTATATTATTGGAATTGTTATTATGGTGAAAATTATTATTCTTATTATTTATGTGTTTTTTTGTTTTAAAAAAAATAAAAAATCTTGTAAAATTATTTAGGATGTTACACAATTATTCGGATCCATCAACTTGCTAGTGAAACTAATCTTAATATGTGAAAAATTTTGTTTCCATATTATATCATATTAAACCTTTTTATATATGTTGACCACCACAAATGCATACTCAATAATAGGTCGTGGCAATTAGTTTGGACACTAATTTAAATTTGTGTGCGAATGAGGCACACAATTGCTTGAAAGTAAATTTGAGCAGAAGAGCCACAATATTCTCCAATTGACACAATTTCACGAGTACAGGAAGATGGGAACAATTTTTTGTATAATTGTGTGTAAAAATAATGAGTTCAAAAGTCCTACATGGAATGCAATTTTCCAAACTATGACGTTTCTACTTCCACCATCCTCAAAGAATATAACGAGGATAACTAACTTCAAATAAATATTCCATCATAATCAATGGAGATAACATTCATCACTATCAAAACTAAGATAACTATTTCTAAGTGGTGTAATTGAACCACTCAAAAATTCAGTCAAATCAAATATGAAAAAACATAGATAGTGAGTAAGGGAACGCTGAACCTGTCCAAAATTGTACCAGAAGTAGATGTCACTCGTAGATTTCTAGAGGATGATCAATGTCCTCGAGTTGTAGTCGAGACCAAAGATATGCGACTATGGGTCAATTGGAGATTTGCAGAAGCTAAACCAAAATTAATTATCGTCAATTTTAGGATAGAGAATAGCCTAGATTGGAGGATTTTTAGTGGATACACATGATATATCTTTGTGATTCGATGGAAGAAAATGATGATGACTATGAAAGTGATTTTGAATGAGTTCTAGTTGTTCAATAACAAAAGAACAAGAATTTAGCGAATGCAGCCGCTGATCTGGATTAATTAGAATATGGCCTTGGTCAACTCTTTATAATTTTACTTTCTCATTTTTATTAATAATATATAAATAAAGATAAATGAAACAAAGAGCAATCAATTGAGTTAGTAGAGTTGGGCAGGAAGTTCACCTAATATTGGCAAGTGTTGGCTTCAATACCATGTTGCCATAATTTTTTTTTTTTTATTATTACAATTGCTATTGATATATATTAAATATTATTGAATCTCAAACATTAGCTCTAGCCTAAATGGTAGAATTTTAGACTCTTCATGTGGTGGTCTTGGGTTTGAATTTGTCTATGTAATTTTTACACTTTTACAAAGTTATAGAATATATAAATATATAACACTATTAAGCCTATAACTTGTATTTTTGAATTGGTTTAGACTTGAAAGTTTTTGCTCAATGTCATAGGTTCAACTCTATATTAGAGCATTTTTTCTAGTTTTTAATAAATATAATTAATTATTTCGATAAAATGATGATAAATTGATATTCGTTGTCACTAAAAATAAATATAGGTGACAACAGAATGTTGTCCCTCAATTTCTGCAAGACTAATAACCAAAATCACATTATTGTAAATTAAGATGAATTAATATACATTGTCATCAAACTTAAAAATACAAGACGAACAAGTATCATCACTTATTAATCGAACTATTTATTGACGAAATAATGTGTCTTCTTGTAAAATTAGTATATGCGATAATATAATTTATCATAGTTTAGCAAGTTATTGTCCTTAATAAAGTCACTTCTCTAGAACATTATGCATTCAAATAAAATGGTGAGGAGCTAATGTCCATTATCACTAAATATAAACAATGGTGATAAAATGATATTGTCACTAATTTTTTAAAATAATTAGTGACAAAATATAACATTGTCATAGAAAAATAATGATTAGGGACGCTAAATGTCGTCACCAGTTATTGTATATTGTCACCGAAATACTTCCGTAAAAAATTAGCAATAAATTTTTACCTTTATATACTATCATGATGAACTTTTGGTTATGGTCATAACATAAGCAAATAAGTGACAATATAAATTATTAATGGCGATAATTAGGGGTGCTCACGGTGCGGTTTTGCGGTTTTATTCAATAAAATTAAATCGCACCGCAATATGCGGTTCGGTTTCCTATTAAAAATTAAACAACAGTTTATGTGGAAAAAATGAGTATGCGATTAATTATGTGTGGTTGCGGGCGGTTTGTGGCGGTGGTACATGTGTTTATTTATGCACTTTAAGTCTGTTGAAGTGTTGAATTACAATGTTTGCGTGTATAATTGATCATGTTTGGAGTGTTTTTATATCTTTGGATCATTTAACGTGTGTGGCTTCGTTTTGAGCTAATTAGGTGATATAAGGCCAAATATTTGCACTTGGCCAGATGTACGATAAAGGAACGAAGTCCGGGAAGTCAAATGAAGGAAAAACGTGTGAAAATAAGGAAAAGAGCTCCGCGACCGTGACCCAAGTGCGCAGCCGCGACACTTGAGTGCGGCCGCGGCATGTTGGAAGACCAGAAGCGGGCGCGGTCGCACCCTGTTAAGGTGGCTATTTACTCCTTGGCCCAAGACATCCGATTTGAAGCCCAAAACTACCCAAACTTGACCTTCTCTATATAAAGGGGTCCTTATGGCCGAAAATTAAACACTTTTACTTTACAAGCGCAATATTGAGAGGATTTCGAAGGAGACGAGCAATCAAGATCGATGGTTCTTCAAGTTTTTCTTTCATTTAAGTATTTCGATTATGTATTTTGATTTTAATATGTCTTTTGTCATTGCCATTAGCGGCTAGTAGGTTATTTCAGTCCTTAGTCGAGTCGAACCTAAGTTTAATTATCTTGTGATATTTACAGTAGTTGTTAACCGATTGTTTATCTCAAAATGTTGTTATTCTATTTGTTATCTTTCAATGCTTATGTCTTTATGCGCTAGATTGATCACTTATAATTATAATTGCATAAGTAACACTAGGTTATAATCGTAATCCGTAATTGTTACGAACCTATAGCCACTTAGTAGAGAATAGCGAGCGATAATACTAGGATATTATATAGCTCGGTCTGAATGGGTCTGAGCTTACGAGGCCCACACTGTGTCTATCCCGTTGTCTTAGTACTCTAGGCGTCCAGTTTATGAGATCTAGAGAGCTTATTCTGAGATCACTAAACTGGATAGATGATGCACGTTAATTATGCATGTAATTAGGTCAATGTATGATACTATTTTATAGGAATTATGTGCATAAATGGTTAGAAAATGAAATGTGATATAAGTGACCAATTGACGTACTCGACTTGTTTTAAGGTATTTTGAGCATTTTCAGGCTAAAAAGTTGCGATTTACGACTACCGGACAAGAAAACAAGTTGAAACGGAGTAAAAATCGGCCCAAAGTAGTGAAAATCAGTGAGAACCGACCCGAACCGTCCAAGAACCGGTCTAAGCCGGTCCAAACCGGCCTGAACCGGTCCAGGAGCAAAACGGGGCAAGAACTGACACGGCCGCGTCAAAAAGCAACACGACCGTGTCAAAAGTGATGTGCAATGTTCAAATCAGCTCTGGAACAGAACACGGCCGCGTCACAAATGCAACACGGCCGTGTCAAATTGTTGCTGGAAATTAGAGGATTGCAAAGCAACACGGCCGTGTCATTTAAGCAACACGGCCGTGTCAAAAGGCTCGTCGATTGTTTAAAATCCTGTTTTAATTGAGGATTTGATTTCCTAATTCAATTGGGATTATCTAACTCTATAAAAAGGATTCAAGTTCTTCTTAAAACAACACAACACACATATTATCCGAGTTTGAGGCACGAGACGACTTGGACGACAGCGAAGATTCGATCAACGGGACGAGTTATTCGGGTTTAGCAATTTTTCCTTGTTTAATTCTTTAGAATGTTTTGTCTTAAATATTGTATTGAATTGAGCCTAGGCATGAGTAGCTACGCTATTCGTGTCCTAGGGTTAGAAAGTAGGAATTATTTATGACAATGTTTTGATTTACGTTTTAACTTATTGAATTTTGTTCTTTGATGTGTTTATCTTTATATCCGTTTTAACAACTAAATTTGGACTGGCCATCTAGGTTTAGTAATCTCGTTTAACAAATCCGCTTCGAGAGAAGGGGTTTGTTATTAGACGTACGATATAGAGCGCAGTTGTCTATGACTGTGTAGGCATAGGTTTATGAACTTTTTGGAGTTTCTAGGATTAATTGACTCGAGAGGGTAATTGTCTTAGTTAATCAACGATTTAATTACTTCGAGAGGAGAATTAGGTTAATATTGCGCCGCTTAATAAACACTAGATCGGTTAAAATCAATAATTTAATTCTACTCATCATTGGAATAAATATTCTGAAATCGATACCCTAGGATGCTGTTTTCCCTTGATTGTTAATTATTCGTGGTTTTCAAGTTTGAATTTAGAGTTAATTAAGTATTTTTAGTCAGTAAAATCAATCTTTCCTGAATTAGTGTCTAGTTAGGATATTCCTAGAATATTGAGGTATCAAACTACCTAAAGACCCTATTCCTTGTGGGATCGACCTTGACAATTGTACTACACCTACATCCGTACACTTGCGGAACACTAGGTTAGAAACCGACGTGTCAAGTTTTTGGCACCGTTGCCGGGGAATAGGATTTAGTGCTTAGTTTTTATCTTGAAAAATACGAGGAAACTAGACTAGATTTTATTTTTTCTTCGTAATTTTAAATTTAATTTTCGTTTTTATTTTTTGTTAATTTTTGTGTTACATGGTATTTGCTGTTTTTGGTGTTATCAGGCTTCGCATGCACACTAGATCAAAAGGAAAAGAGACTCTTCTTCCTTTCGATCCAGAAATTGAAGCGACAGCTCGTAGACACCGCACTAGAAGGTCTGAGATGGAGAACCCACCGCAGCAACCGAATGATGAAGCTTTAAATAGAGTGCTAACAGCCTTAGCACGATTGGACGATCGAGTTACTAGCATACATCAGCAGATACCTGTACAGCAGCCACAGTTGCCACAACAGCACGAACAAATTCCAATAGAGCCAGATGTGGGAGATGAAGACGATACGCCCATTAGTGACTGTTTAAAGCCAAATCCAAATCAACAGTCAGGAGGAGTACGACCCCCGCCTCTGAATGCCAATAGTTTCGAGCTGAAGCCTGCACTGATCAACATAGTGCAACAGAACCAGTATAGGGGAAGTGCATTGGAGGATCCGAACGCTCACCTGATAAAGTTCCGAAGACTGGCGGACACAATCAAAATAAACCATGTGCCACACGAGTAGGTTAAGCTGAGATTGTTTCCTTTTTCGTTGAAGGATAGAGCCCTCCAATGGTTCAATTCCTTGGAAGATATCACCAGCAGGGAAGAGTTGAGCACTTCGTTCCTATTGAAGTACTTTCCACCAAGCAAGATGCTCGACTTGAAGAATCAGATTAATCAGTTCAAGCAGTTGGATCAGGAGCCATTTGGAGAAGCTTGGGAGCGATTTCGGGATCTTATCCGGAGTTGTCCTCAACATGGGTTTACGAAAAAGTAGCAGATATGTAAGTTTTATAACGGCTTACTCGCTCCGACCAGAAACTAAGTGGACGCAGCTGCAGGTGGTAGCTTGATGGAGACATCAGTAAGGACAGGATTCTCGATTTTGGATGCTATGGCTAGAACAAGTTATCAGTGGCCAAACGAGAGAAACCAACCACGGAGGGTGGCAAATGTTATGGAAGTGGAGACGGTCAGCAATGAGCCGCTGGACAAACTCACATCACAGCTGACAGCCCTGACTAGTCAGGTCAATATGCTAACTAGTCTGACGTTGGCACAACAGACAGGGGGTCAGGAAGAAGCTGAAGAGGTTAATTTTCTAAACCAAAGGAACTTCAACAACTTCCAAAACAACCAGCCTAGGTACAATCAGTACCCACAAAATCGGAATCACCAAAACTTCTCATATGGGAATTCCAAGAACACACTCAATCCACCACCTGGGTTTGTTGTTTCAAACGGTATGATACATGACGATAAGAAGCCATCACAAGAAGTGATTGTCCAATCACAGTTTGAAAAGTATGATGAGAAGTTAGCTCAATTGGAGAAGAAAGTAGAAGGGAAATTTATTGAGCTAAACAAGCATATAACTGGGCAAGGGGCAGACATCAAGAGGCTAGAGAATACGATGGTGCAGACTCAGGCAAGTATTGGGGAGTTGTCTTCCAATATGAGCCAGTTGATAAAGATTATCGGGGCCCAACGCAAGCAGGGCCAATATCCGAGTGATACGGTGGTGAACCCAAGAGAGCAATGTCAAGCCATTCAGTTGAGGAGTGGTACTGAGTACGAGGGACCCCAGCTGCCGGTTGATAAAGATAAAGTAGTGGAGAAAGAGCAAATGGAAGAGAAGCACGAGCAATCAGGTAAGAAGAAGGCAGTACAGCAAAGCGAAGGAAAGGAAATCAAAGCAGACATCCCACCTTATGTCCCGGCTGTCCCATTCCCACAAGCCTTAAGGAAGAAGAAGATCGATGAGTAGTTCGCGAAGTTCTTGGATGTGCTGAAGAGGATCCAAATTAACATCCCCTTTGTTGAAGCACTGCAGCCGATGCCGAACTACGCTAAATTTCTGAAGGAAGTTATCTCAAAGAAGAAGAAGTGGGAAGAATACGAGACAGTCAACTTGACTGAAGAATGTAGTGCTGTGATCCAAAGGAAGCTACCGCTCAAGCGAAAAGATCCAGGTAGTTTTACTATTGCATGTCAAATAGGTACTGTTACATTTGATAAGGCACTGTGTGATCTAGGGGCTAGTATTAACTTGATGCCACTATCTATTTTTGAAAAATTGAGTCCATGTACTTTGAAACCAACTATAATTTCTTTACAAATGGCTGATCGGTCTATGACTTAGCCAAAAGGGATTGAAGAGGATGTTTTATTAAAAGTTGGGAAGTTTATAATACCTGTGGATTTTGTGGTTTTAGATATGGTAGAAGATAAAGATGTCCCTTTGATTTTAGATCGCCCGTTTCTAGCAACGGAAAAAGCATTAATAGATGTCCAAAAAGGAGAGTTGACATTAAGGGTAGATAAAGAGCAAGTTACTTTTTCAATATATAAGGCTCTACAGCATCATGATAGGGAGGATGAGTCTCAATCGGAAACATGTAGTTTTGTTCATTCAATTGAAGATGCATTTTGTAGGAAACTAACCTCCCCAATTGATAATGATCCCCTTGAAACATGCATTGCCAATTCTGTTTATAGTGTTAATCTCCATGACCTTACTGACCTTGATCTTGACGAAAGTGTTGGTGCATTGAATGCCTTGCAGGATGCTCCTAAGGAGAGTTCGACTCAAGAAAACATAAACAAGAAAGCGGTTGAAGAAGAGCAAAAAGGGGGCGATGGATGCCCGGAGCTGAAACCATTGCCTGATCATCTGCGGTACGCATTTCTAGATAATGAGAACAGATATCCGGTAATAATCTCTTCTTCCCTTACTGATGTTGAAACTGATAATTAGTCCTACGATTTGCATGCATAAAATTCTGATGGAAGATTGAGTATAAACCCTCTGTTCAAAACCAACGTAGGCTTAACCCAATGATGCAAGAAGTAGTTAGGAAAGAGTTCTTAAGTGGTTAGACGCTGGGATAGTTTTTCCTATTTCTAATAGTAAGTGGGTATGTCCAACTCAGGTTGTGCCAAAGAAGGGGGGGATGACTGTAGTTAAGGGTCATAGCCACTAGGGTAATCACGGCTGGCGTGTATGTATAGACTATAGGAAACTTAATGCAGTCACTGGTAAAGACCATTTTCCCCTTCCCTTTCTAGATCAAATGCTTGATAGGTTAGCAGGATATGAGTATTATTATTTTCTCGATGGTTATTCGGGGTACAATCAGATTGTAATTGCGTCGGAGGATCAAGAAAAAACTGCTTTTGTGTGTCCTTATGGTGTCTTTGCTTTTCGTAGAATGCCATTTGGGCTTTGTAATGCTCCTGCTACTTTTCAAAGGTGTATGATGGCAATCTTTGGGGGTTTGATAGAAAATATAATGGAGGTCTTTATGGATGATTTCTCTGTGTTCGGTTCGTCTTTCGATAACTGTCTAGATAACTTAGCTCAGGTGCTTAACAGGTGTGAAGAAACTAATCTGGTCCTTAACTGGGAAAAGTGTCATTTCATGGTAAAAGATGGGATAGTCTTAGGTCATAAAATTTCCGCACAAGGATTAGAAGTCGATAGGGCTAAGGTAGTGGCAATAGAGAAATTACCACCTCCTACAAATGAAAAAGGGGTTAGAAGCTTTTTAGGACATGCGGGATTTTATAGAAGGTTCATAAAGGATTTTTCTAATATTGCTAAACCTTTATCTCGTTTGTTAGAAAAAGATACTCCTTTTGTTTTCGATGATGCATGCATACAGGCTTTTGAGACGCTAAAGAAGGCATTGATCACTGCTCCAGTACTGATTACACCTGACTGGTCACAACCATTCGAGGTTATGTGTGATGCGAGCAACATGGCGGTGGGAGTTGCATTGGGTCAAAAGCGGGAGAAGATTTTTCGGGTCATATACTATGCCAGCAAAACTCTCGACCCCGCTCAAGCAAAGTATACCACCATAGAAAAAGAACTGTTAGCTGTTGTTTATGCTTGTGATAAATTTCGTTCATATCTTGTACAAGCTAAAACAATAGTTTATACTGATCATACTGCTCTTAAGTATTTGTTTGCTAAACAGGATTCCAAACCAAGGCTAATTAGATGGATACTGCTTCTACAAGAATTCGACTTGGAAATCAAAGATAGGAAGGGCTGCGAAAATGTGGTAGCTGACCACTTGTCTCGCATTGAGAATGAAGCGGATGCAAAGGGTCAACAAACAGCCATTAGCGACATCTTTCCAGACGAGCACGTGATGGTTGTGGAGAATGGGCCATGGTATAGTGACATCGCTAATTTTATAGCGAGTGGGATCGTTCCGGACTTCCCTCATTATAAGAAGAAGAAATTTTTCCATGATGTGAAGTTCTACATATGGGATGATCCCTATCTCTATAGGAGGTGTGCGGATACAATCATTAGACGGTGTGTGCCTCAAGAGGAAGTGAAAGATATCATAACACATTGTCACTCATCCCCAACTGGGGGACATTTTGCATCAGCACGAACAGCGGCGAAGGTGCTTCAAAGTGGCTTCTATTGGCCAACAATCCACAAAGACTGTCATGCGTTCATTCTGCAATGTGATAAGTGCCAAAGGACCGGAGGAATCACACGGAAGCACGAGATGCCTCTTACCACAATTCTTGAGGTTGAGTTGTTCGATGTATGGGGGATAGATTTTATGGGACCCTTTCCATCTTCAAATGGATTCCAATACATCTTGGTGGCTGTGGAGTATGTTTCGAGATGGGTGGAAGCTGTTCCGATCCAAACAAACGATGCCAAGGTGGTACTCAAATTCCTCCAAAAGAACATCTTGACAAGGTATGGCACTCCAAGAGCCTTGATTAGTGATGGGGGCTCCCATTTTTGTAATAGATGGATGGTTGCATTATTGGCTAAGTATGGGGTAAAACATCGGGTGACCACTCTGTATCATCCTCAAGCCAATGGCCAAGTGTAACTAGCAAACCGAGAAATCAAGCAAATACTGGAGAAGTTGGTAAATGGGAACCAGAAAGATTGGGCGATGAAATTTAGATGATGCGCTTTGGGCATATAGGACTGCATATAAAACTCCATTGGGGCTGTCGCCGTATCAATTAGTGTTTGGGAAGGCATGTCATCTACCGGTTGAATTGGAGCATAAAGCGTATTGGGCAGTCAAGAAGCTGAATTTCGACTTCGAAGCTGCTGGAAAAGAGCGACTCTTAAAGCTCAATGAATTGGAGGAGTTTAGACAACAAGCATTCGAAAACTCCAGCTTGTACAAAGAACGGGTCAAGAGGTTCCACGACCGAATGATCACGAATCGCATATTCAAAGCTGGCGAACAAGTCCTCTTGTTCAACTCTCGTCTACGACTTTTTCCGGGCAAGCTGAAATCTCGATGGTCCGAGCCATTCACAATCAAAACTGTCAGAGTATTGGGTGTAGTGGAGCTGTTGAATCAAGACGGGAGCACATTTCTCATGAATGGACAACGCATAAAGAAATACTACAAGTCCGACCAAATTCAAACCGTACATGAAGTGCGGTTGAATGAAGCAAAGTAGAGTCAAAGGTCGTCAAGCTTGAGACGTAAAACAAAGCGCTTGTCGGGAGGCAACCCGATATTTAGTATTTTTGCATTGTCTTTAAATTCTTTTTCATTTATGGTAATTTTATGTTTTTAGTTCGTTTTTGCATTCTTAGGACTCAATATAGACGAGTAGAGAATGAAACGGGGGTCGAAAAGACGAAAAATGACGTGTGGAAGAAAAACGGAGCAACACGGCCGTGTCACTTGATAAACACGGCCGTGTCAAAACTGGCATCAAAAGAGTGAATCCACTGGAAAGCAACACGGCCACGTCACTAAATGACACGGCCGCGTCAAACTCAGCTCAAAATCAACACGGCCGCGTCTCACAAATGACACGGTCGTGTCAAAAGATCGCTCCAAAAGGCGAAATACACTGGAATACAACACGGCCGTGTCACCTTACTTAAACACGGCCGTGTAAATAACGCCTCAGAAAACCGGTTTTGGTTCAACTCCAACACGATCGTGTCGCATGCTTAACACGGCCGTGTCAAAAGAGGGCTCAAACAGTCAAAACAAGCTGGAATGCAACACGGCTGTGTCACATACTGAACACGGCCGTGTCAAAAGCGCCCCAGAAATACAAGTTTGGTTCAAACTCAACACAGCCGTGTCACCCTTCCACAGATTCAAAAATGCGAATTCAGGTTTAAATTCACCCTCTTCTTTTCTTTCGCTACACACACAAGAACACTAAAATTCACCCACACTCCACCAATTCACACACAAACACACTCAAATTCACCTACAATCTAACTCAAACATAATCACACACTCTAATTCACTCACTACCTCCACCAAAGTCGAAAATTTCGACTCACTTCCAAGGACCTAGGGCACATTCCGAATTGGGTTTTCTCCAACTAAATTTCTCCGGTAAGTGAAGCTAACCCTTATTAGTTTGTTTCCCATTCAATTTTGATGCTTAATTCGTATTGGGGATGAATTAATTTCATGATTCAAGTGAGTGTTGTAGTGCCTATGTGCTAAATAATGCAATTTGGGTATGAACTTGTGCGAGTAGTGAATGAGGTTACTTCATGAGTATAAATTGTTGTGATTGTTGTTAGAATTAGATGAAAATATTTTGGTTAGCATGGAACGAGCACCCCGAGATTGAATTTCATGTGTTGGACTCATTGAGGCATATTGTCAAACATGTTATGTGCGTGGTATATATTGATGTTATGTCACTTGATTTCTATTCCTTATAGCAATTCTACATGATGTACGACTTAATGGAATTACGATGCATGCTCAAGTTGCTAAAATTCGAAGTTTCATTATAGGATAGGGGGTATATAACGCATAAATGGCTCGGGTGGCACTAGCCTATGAATATCTTGTTATATTCGTTGGCATAATTCATTTTTCGTCTATGATTGTGCTAAACTAAGGATTGTGTCACTATTGATTTGTGTGATGTTGAGTGTGTGCACAGGACTCTAAAAAATGGCACCACCGAAAGGACAATCTAGTCGTAGCAGAGGCAAGCAAGTCATGGTTGAAGACACCCCGGCTGTCAACCCAAATGACAGTCAGACCCTTCTCGGGTTCTCTTTGACGGAGGTGGAACATAAGCCTCGGTTTGAGGAACTTAGGCATCGCACTGTCATTCCCACAAGGTTTGGCAGTGATAACTTGACTCGGGCCATGGGCATTCATGACAATGTCCGTACTTTGCTCAACCGGGTCGGGCTACTTCAGCTCATGAGGACGCAACAGACATATAGACGGATCACTCTCGAGTTCTTGAGCACATTCCACATTATTGCCGCCAGCTCATTTCACTCCACCCGTCCGGACGGAATTACATTCCAATTGATGGGGAAAGCTCGAAAATTGACTTACAATGAGCTGGACAGGATATATGGCTTCCCGAATTTTGCAAAAGTGACTCCACCGGAGGTATTTGACCCGCACTCTTTTTAGGCTTTGTTGACAGCTGCACCACCAATTGTAGCAGCTCAACCATATATCTCCAAGGCAGCCAAAGCTTCATGGATTCGAAATCCCGTCATTTGCTATATACAGAAGTTGCTTGCCTACACTCTTTTTGCCCGGCGTGAAGTGGGAGCTGTGAGGCAAAGTGAATTGCATATGTTGTGGAATATTTTGCATGGGTATAAGGTGGACTATACACGGATATTGATGGAGCACCTGGAGAATGTCATCCGGCAACAAAAGGACAACATTATGATTGGAGGATTGATCACTCCACTTGCAGCCGCGTTTGATGACATCGACCTAACGAAGATGGAGCCGATGAGAGGTGAAGTCCAATTTACATGGGACTTGCTTGAACTGATGCAGGTGGGGGTTCTCGGTGAGGATAGGACTGTCCCATATGTGTACCAAAATGTTGGTCCATATCTTCGTTTACCATATGAACTTGGGACAGCGGTCACAGGAGTCCAAGATACAGTGAATCTGTCCCTGTCCACTGAAGACCACCTCCAGCACTCCCAACCACCGAACTCCGAGGTGTTCCAGTCTAAGCTACCCGCCGAGCAGAGTAGCCACACTCCGAGATAGCCCCGGAAAAAACGGGCATCTACGACAGTTGCTTCACCATCGGAGTTCAATGACGATATGGTGGGCATCATCAACTCATTACGGGATGATGTTCGTCTCCATACTGAGTTGATGCAGACGTTCCAAACATCGATGGAGAGGCACCGCACGGAGGTTCGGGGATCACTTCAGACTATTCACTCCGAATTACATGCTCAACGGGGAGTACTCAACACACTGCTGCAAAGAAGTGATGAAGACCGTTTGTGGAGACAACATCAACAGAGTCAATGGGAGGCAATGTCACAGTTTTAGAGCCAATATGGGTTCCATCCTCCGCCTCCGCCACAGTGATTTGTAAGTTAGCACCAAGGCGTACCAGTTTTTCCTCCAAACGTTGGCTTCTAGCCAAGTTTGGGGGAGGGGGTGAACTGTGGACGTCTTGGCCGCTGTGTTTATTGTTTTGCTGCTATTTTTTTTACTTTAAGTCACATTGGGTATTTGGTTGTGTAATTGAGCATGTGAGTGATGGATTGATTGGTTAAGTGTTGTTTGAACTGGTACTTGAGTTCATTGTTGGGTTTGTGAGCCCTTTGCTTGATTGATACTTTCATTTTGGGGTCTGTGTGCCCATTCTTATCAAGAACGTGCTATGATATTTGATTTTGAGTATCGGGTCTGTGTGCCCAAGTATTTGTTAAAATTGGTGTTGATGGATGTGTGAACTCAAGTTCTTTTTTTTTAATTTGTCCATAACTGAGTTTTAGAGTTTAGTTTTTTTTAGTTAGAGTCAAAAGGAAAAAGAATGCAAACCCAAGGAGTAATTGTTGCAAATTTAGGGAAAAGATGGATGATAAAGTGTTAATGATGATACGATTTTATGCATGAATTTGAAAATTGACACAGAGTGGAGCATGATAGGCAATTTGAAACGAAATTGAGTAAACTAAGAACTTTGATCAAAATGACCCGTGTGAGAAATTGAGCCTACAAAAAAAATGACTTCTATTTATGAAGTGCTATATTTTCTTTCGGTGTGAGTTCGATTGGATATATGTCTTGGTTTCTAGAACTTGCCTTGAGACTGCATTGAGAATAGGTCAAAGGTGTAATGTGACTTAGGAAGTGATATATGCAATTTTTGTTTCGTACCCAATTATTGAGCCTTGAACTAACCTTTTTACCTGAAATTTTTGTGCAAAAATGTCCCTAGTTAGCCCACTTGAGCCTTATAAGCCTTATTTATTCATAACCTAACACTGTCAGCTGAAACCTTTTGATTTAACTCTTTTGGCCTTAATTGGATTAATCAAGTTAGAGGGAGAATAATTGGAAGGAAATTGGGTGAACAATTTGAGGGAAGGAACGGAAAGTAGGGATATTTTCGAAAAAATGAAGGAAATAAGAGAAAAGTGATAGGTGAAATCCAAGAAAACATAGCCTCTCCTAGTGTGAAAAAATAAGAAAAAAATCGAAAAAAAAAATCGAAAAAAAAAAAAGAAAAAAAAAAGGAAGTTTGTTGTTTTTAGTATTCTTGAGGAGAGGCTAGGCTATAAATGATTGAATGTGAATTTGAATAGGAAAATCGGGTAGTCCCAAGATGTGGTACCCACAGAAATGAAAATCACTTGAGTTGTACGGGCTTTTGGAAGGTGAAGAAAATCACCTTAAGGGGTGAATTGCTGAGAAGGGAAGAGTGAGATTGAGTGTTTGTATTGAAGGGTAGTGGGGTTATATATATATTTAACTTGATTAGTCCAATACATATTCACTTGTATCCAAATATGTCCCACCTTACCCTAAGCCAATATTACAACCAAATATAAGTCCTACTTGATTCTTTGTCGCTTATGCTAAATGTACTGAATTTGATGTAGACAATTGGCAAGCCTATGGTAAAAGCGAGTGTATAGTCCAATTTGAGTGAAATTTCAAATTTTAGTCATAAACACTTGAGAGATGAGAGAAACACTTACCTGGTGAGGATCAAAAGTTTTGAAAGTTTAAGTCTCGAAAGTAGTAGATTTTTGCACTATCGCACATGTTCGTTTATACTACGGTGTCTAAGCTTTTGAAAAATCATTCTGAAACTAATTTATCATCCAATCGCCCTAAGTACATGAATTAATGTGTTCGAGATGAACAACAGTTTAAGTTTGGGGGATTTTGATGCACTTTAATTATGCATGTAATTAGGTCAATGTATGATACTATTTTATAGGAATTATGTGCATAAATGGTTAGAAATTGGATGAAATGTGATATAAGTGACCAATTGACGAACTCGACTTATTTTAAGGTATTTTGAGCATTTTCATGCTAAAAAGTTGTGATTTACGACTACCGGACAAGAAAACAAGTTGAAACGGGGTAAAAATCGGCCCAAAGTAGTGAAAATCAGTGAGAACCGGCCCGAACCGTCCAAGAACCGGTCCAAATCGGTCCGAATCGTCCAAGAACCGGTCCGAACCGGCCTGAACCGGTCCAGGAGCAAAACGGGGCAAGAACTGATAAGGCCGCGTCACAAAGCAACACGGCCGTGTCAAAAGTGATGCGCAATGTTCAAATCAGCTCTGGAATAGAACACGGCCGTGTCACAAATGCAACACGGCCGTGTCAAATTGTTGCTGGAAATTAGAGGATTGCAAAGCAACACGGCCGTGTCATTTAAGCAACACGGCCGTGTCAAAAGGCTCGTCGATTGTTTAAAATCCTGTTTTAATTGAGGATTTGATTTCCTAATTCAATTGGGATTATCTAACTCTATAAAAAGGATTCAAGTGCTTCTTAAAACAACACAACACACATATTATCCGAGTTTGAGGCACGAGACGACTTGGACGACAGCGAAGATTCGATCAACGGGACGAGTTATTCGGGTTTAGCAATTTTTCCTAGTTTAATTCATTAGAATGTTTTGTCTTAAATATTGTATTGAATTGAGCCTAGGCATGAGTAGCTACGCTATTCGTGTCCTAGGGTTAGAAAGTAGGAATTATTTATGACAATGTTTTGATTTACGTTTTAACTTATTGAATTTTGTTCTTTGATGTGTTTATCTTTATATCCGTTTTAACAACTAAATTTGGACTGGCCATCTAGGTTTAGTAATCTCGTTTAACAAATCCGCTTCGAGAGAAGGGGTTTGTTATTAGACGTACGATATAGAGCGCAGTTGTCTATGACTGTGTAGGCATAGGTTTATGAACTTTTGGGAGTTTCTAGGATTAATTGACTCGAGAGGGTAATTGTCTTAGTTAATCAACGATTTAATTACTTCGAGAGGAGAATTAGGTTAATATTGCGCCGCTTAATAAACACTAGATCGGTTAAAATCAATAAGTTAATTCTAATCATCATTGGAATAAATATTCTGAAATCGATACCCTAGGATGCTGTTTTCCCTTGATTGTTAATTATTCGTGGTTTTCAAGTTTGAATTTAGAGTTAATTAAGTATTTTTAGTCAGTAAAATCAATCTTTCCTGAATTAGTGTCTAGTTAGGATATTCCTAGAATATTGACGTATCAAACTACCTAAAGACCCTATTCCTTGTGGGATCGACCTTGACAATTGTAACACACCTACATCCGTACACTTGCGGAACACTAGGTTAGAAACCGACGTGTCAATAGACTAACCAAAGAGCTTGTTTTGGTTAGTTAAATATAAGGATAACGAGGTTAGCAGAGCTTGTTGCTAATTTCGGGGTAAGAGTTTTAAGGTTTAAAATTGGTTAATAATTGCATCTATCACAGGGTAGTATAAACTAGGGGAGATAAGATTAAGGGTTGGGATTCGTCATATTATAAGTATAATATTTTCATAGTTAATTGCTCAATTTTGGTTTTAGCACATTAGTTAATTAAGAATCCAACTACAAAACCCCCACTACTTATATATTTATTAATATATTGTTAGTATTAGATTTCTATCAACCACTATAAGTCTTCCTGCTCCCTGTGGGATCGACCCTACTTATCACTTCTACAAGCTAGAAGGGTAGCTAGGTTATGTTAATTTACTGCACCACGACAGTGCGATCAAATTTTGGCGCCGTTGCTGGGGAGCAGTGCAAGATTTTAAGTGTTTAGTATTATTAGTCTTATAATTCATTTAGTATCTTTTACTTTATACCTGCTATAAACCTGGAAACTCACTGATTCTAATCTTGTTCAGTAGTGAATGATCACCCGTTCACGCGGAAACAAAGAATTATTTTTCGACCCAGAGATAACTCGTAGAGATTGCATTCTGAGACGACAAGCAAGAGAAAACCAAGAGACGTTTGAAGTTTTGCCTTTCGCAACAAAGAAACATTCCGATTCTGAACCCGAGTTAGAATCAATGGCAACCGAAAGAACTATGAAGGAATTTGCCAACACTGGTGCCACTCGCTAGTCTCTTTGCATCACCTTCCCTGACCTCGGGGAGGACACCACTTTCGAACTCCGCTCAGGGTTAATTCATTTGTTTCCCTCTTTCCATGGGTTAGCAGGAGAAGACCCTCACAAGCATTTGAAGAAGTTCCATATTGTCTGTTCCAGCATGAAGCCAACCAAAGTCACAGAAGAACAGATAAAGCTGCGCGGATTCCCCTTTTCTCTAAAGGATATGGCCAAGGATTGACTCTATTACCTTCCCTCGGCATCTATAAACACTTGGGGGGGAATGGAGGCCCAATTCTTGGAAAAATACTTTCCAGCATCCAAGGCCACTAATATCCGGAACGAAATAAGTGGAGTGGTGCAACTGCCCGGAGAAACCTAGTATAAATATTGGGAACGCTTTGAGAAGCTTGTGGCAAGATGACCACGACACCAGATAATCGATCAGCTGCTCATCCAATATTTCTATGAAGGCTTGACTTAGTCAAATAGGAATATGATAGATTCCGCCAGCAGCACGAGCACTTATATCGAAAATGGCTGCTAAGACACAACAGTTTGGGAGTAGGGATGCATCCACACAGATAGTGAGAGAGGTAAATGATTCCCAAATAGATGCAAGATTGATCAACTTACTAAATTGGTTCAGAAAGTTATTCTTGGGGGGGGGGGGTAATTCATCCATCCGACCTTGCCAAATATGTGACACCACGGACCACACGACTGATAACTGCGATGTTCTAGGAGGTGAGATTGATGCACATGCCAATGCCGTCGGAACTGGAAATTTTCAAGGGCGAAAGTATGATCCCTATTCTCAATCCTACAAATAATTTTCATGTATGATAAATCAAATTAGTTCTCTTTTGATGATCTTTTGTTTGACACCATATTGTATTATATGAATAAGACAAATAATT
Organism: Ajuga chamaepitys; assembly: GCA_958295605.1. Lineage (NCBI taxonomy): Eukaryota > Viridiplantae > Streptophyta > Magnoliopsida > Lamiales > Lamiaceae > Ajuga > Ajuga chamaepitys. The sequence continues at coordinate 38,650,256 of OY282496.1, read as the reverse complement.
GTTTGTTTGTTGCTTTTGCGGGGTAATTATTAATGTCTATTGTAGGTTGAATTATTAGTGTCTGATGTAATTTTCATGTATAATAGATCTTGGGTTTTTAAAAACACCTCATTTTTTTTCTGTTGTAAATAGTCTAATAGATGATTTAAGAAAGTCAATCGGTTCGAACCGTGGTCTATAGTCGAATAAACCACGATTTTTTATCGTTGGGGAAACTATAGTGTATATTAGCATAGACTTCTATCTTTTAGCTTAGACCACGATTTTTCGGTGTAGTAAAAGGTTTGATCAACCACCGAAAAAAGTCAACGGTTAAAAACCAGGTCTATTGTACCAAAGACCTTAGTTTTTAACCATTAGAGAAACTGTGGTGTATTCAGGCACAGACCTCGGTTTTTACCCGTAGTCAATTGCCGAGAATAGACTTCACCACCTCTAACCTCGGTTTTTTTGTTGATAGACCTCGGTTAAATCGAGATCTATTAGCAAAATTCTGGTAGTGACAGGGTCAAAAGTAATTTTTGGCCTATAATAGTCATAAAGTGATACGACTCAATAGGTAACACTTTATTGGTCCTACATTTGTTAGTGTTGCATAAAGCATGAGGCAAATGATTTCTCAATAGAGAAATTGTTGAATTCCATCTCATAACCATCTCATCCAACACATATTTATGCAAATATATGTCTTCAACATTGTAACAACCCGCTTCCAAATTTGATGGACTATCCCTACAAACCAATACAAGTATTTCTCAGCGTGCTTTGTCCCCGCTCATGTGCACACACGCACCCTGAGAAACTACTCAGATGATCACCCATAAGTTTTTTCCATCGTGTTTTATCCTTACCCACGAGCACCACAAACCAACACACTTACACACTTACGTTACCCCTGAGAAACTCCTTGGGGTCATACATAAGTCTTTTAACACACTCACGTGCACCTTGAGAAACTTCCAAGGAGGTCACCAATAAGTCTTTTCCAGCGTGCTTTGTCCTGATTCATGCGCACACCAAACCAACACACCATACACCTTGAGAAACTTCTCAGGGGTTCACACTCCCCCGCACCCTGAGAAACTTTGCAGCGGGCTACCCATACTCCAGGCCAAACACGCTTAACCTTAGAGTTTTCTCACAACGATAGCCAGAAGAGAAAATGCACCTTGTTGGTATGAGTAGCACAAATTAATTCTTTAAGCTCTCTTTTAACTATGATGTCCTATATATGCATAGTATTGGAATGTCCCTCAAAGCCGACTATACAGTCACATGCCCGCACTACATAGTTTGTTCATGTCTTCATCCACCTAGAAGCCTAACATGAGCCACTCATTGTATGTAACTTCTTTGTTATTGCTTCGAAGATTAGTTCCCGTCCTCATAAGTCTTGAGCGTCACTTGAACATATCTCTTTAACAAACACAAATCATCTACAATATAAGATTGTATATATGATATCTAATCATCTCTTTTTAAATAGTAATTGATTTTATTAAAGAGTAAAACTTTTGGTAGAACTTTTATATAAATAACGCTAAATAAGTAACTGTTACACACTCTTTAATTTCTTTTTTTAATCTAAACTTATAAACAAAAATGCAGGTGGAATTAATTCATAAGCTTAGTTATACAAATTCATTTTTGTGAAAATATAAGGTGGTGGCTTCACAACACTACTTGTTTGTTTGGAAGTGATCAAAAGTAGCCTAGAAAAAGCAGAAGAAGCGGTTAAAAAGAAGCTGGAAATGAGTTCCTGGAAAATCAGTTATTTCTATTTAAAACCGTTGTCATTCAATCAAAATCGTTGTCTTTGACTGAAGAAACCGTTGCAGAAATTCTGGAAGGCAGTTTCTGTTTCTATTGCAACTGTTTTCATTTTGTTTTTAAATTCTAAGGCTGAAGAGAGTCTTATATACACGGTTTCTACATTTTTTACTCAAGTAACACAAATCATTCCAGCTTAGATTAGTTTTAGAGAGAGAGTTTGTAGAGAGAGATTAGAGAGTTATCATTCTTCTCTTTACATGAGCTCTTGAAGCTCGAATGTTGTAATCTTGGAGGCTTTAGTGGATTGATAGATGGGTTTCTCTATCCGTGGATGTAGGTTGCAAAACCGAACCACGTAAATCTTTGTTGTGTTTCTTCATTTTTCAGTTTTGTTCTTTGTTTTTCATTAGTGCTTGGTTGTTAATTGATTAATTGCTTCAAAGACAGTTTCAATCTCTTTTGATCTTGAGGAATTGGTTAAGTAACAATTGGCGCCGTCTGTGGAAAGTTATCAATCCCCATCTCATCAAGATCAGGAAAATGTCAATCTCCAAGCTGGAAACTGAAAAATTTACAGGAAAGAATGACTATGGGTTATGGAAGCTGAAGTTAAGAGCACTGCTTGTCCAACAGGGACTTTCTGCAGCCCTGAAAGATGGAAAAGATGACCCTAAAGTAAGTGATCCGGCCAAGAAACTTGAAATCCAGGAGTAGAAGATGGAAATTCAAGAGAAGGCACACAGTTTGATTGTCTTGTGTCTTTATGATAAAGTCTTAAGGCTTGTTTCTAAGGAAAACACTGCTGCAGATGTAATCAAGAAGCTGGATGAACTATATATGGAGAAATCCATGACTAATAGACTTTTCTTGAAACATAAACTTTATTCCTTCAAGTTTTCTGAAGAAAGTCTGTAGAAGATCAACTGGAGGAGTTTAATAAAACTCTGGATGATCTTGAGTCTGTAGAAGTGACTATGGGAGATGAAGATAAGGCTATTCTACTTCTGAATTCACTACCACCATCCTATGATCATTTGAAGGATGCTATGATGTATGGCAGAACAACTACTGTCTCTTATGTTGCAGTTCAATCAGCACTCAGATCCAAGGAAATGCAAAGGTTAAATCAAGACACAAAGGAAACCTTAGGTGAAGGACTGTTTGTAAAGAAGGGAAGATTTCAGAAAGGAAAGAAAGGTTCAAATTCAGAATAGCCAAAGAAGGTTTCTGATACAAAGCCAAAAACAACTGAGGGTAAAGAAACAAGGAAATGCTTCTTCTGTAAAAAGCCTGGGCACTTGAAGAAGAATTGTTTTGAGTTTAAAAGGAAACAATCCCAGAAGTCAGGCACTCCTTCAACCAATAATGCTGATGCTGTTGAAGCTTAGCTGGAGATCCAGAAGTCTTGAACATCACAGAATCCAGTCCAGAAATGCAATGGATTCTTGATTCAGGATGCTCTTTTCACATGTGTCCCAACCTCTGATGGTTTGAAAACTTCAAAGAACAGGAATCTGGAAATGTTATGCTAGGAAATGATGAGGTGTGTCTTGTGAAGGGATCAGGAGATATAAAACTAAAGATCCATGATGGCTCTGTCAAGATCTTAAAGGAAGTACGGTACATTCCTAACTTGAGAAGAAATTTAATCAGTCTGGGAACTCTGGAATCCAGGGGTTGCAATTTTAAATCTGAAAAGGGATGTTTGTATGGTTTCAAAGAAAATAAGGTAGTTATGAAGGGAATCAAGAGAAATAGTTTGTATTATCTTGATGGAAAAGTTATTCATGGTGAATCTTCAAATGTTTCTCACACTAATTATGATCTTTGGCATTCAAGACTGGGGCATGTAGAGGAGACTAATATAACTCAGTTAGCAAAGCAAGGACTGATAAATCACTCTGGAAGTCTTAAAGCACATAAAACCTGTGAGGAATGTATATTAGGAAAAACCAAGAAATTACCTTATCTTGTTGAAAAACATTCCTCTACAAATGTTTTGGACTATGTGTATGCTGATCTTTGGGGTCCATCTAGAACACAAACTCTAGGTGGAGGAAGATTTTTCTTAAGCATTATGGATGATTTCAGTAGGAAGCTATGGCTATATGTGTTAAAGGCAAAGTCAGATTGTTTTGCAAGATTTAAGGACTGGTGTGCTGAAGTTGAAACAGAAAAGGAAGTAAACTCAAGTGTCTCAGGACAGACAATGGTTTAGAATTTATGTCTGATGAGTTCAACAATTTCTGTAAAACGAAAGGAATACAGAGGCATAACACTGTCCCCGGTAATCCTCAGCAAAATGGAGTCATTGAGAGGATGAATAGGACAGTGTTGGAAAGAGTAAGGTGTATGTTGCTTAGCTCAGGACTAGAGAAGAAGTTTTGGGGAGAAGCTGCTACTACAGCAGCATATCTGATTAACAGGAGTCCTTCATCTGTTTTGAACAATAAAACACCAGAAGAGGTTTGGACTGGAAAGCCACCAAGCTATGCTCATCTAAGGGTATTTGGGTGCAGGGCATATGCACATATCAAGCAAGACAAGCTTGATGCAAGAGCACTAAAGTGTATCATGATAGGTAGTCCAAATGGAGTCAAGGGATACAGGTTGTGGTGTACAGAAGTTGGTCAGAAGAAGATTATCATCAGCAGAGATGAAGTATTCTGTGAGGAAATATTACCTTTCAAATCAGTGCAAACTGGAAGAGAAGTGATAGTGCCAAATTACACTGATGCTAAAATTGAGGTGGGGAAGTCTGGAAAAACCAGTGACTCAGATTCAGAAGATTCAGCTGATGAAGATAAAATTCAAGATGAGGAACAAGGCATTCAAGGTTATCAATTGGTCAGGGATAGAGAAAGAAGGATAAGGAAACCTTCTAAAAGGTATGATGATGATTACTTAACAGCTTATGCACTTGTGACAACTGAAGAAGAAATTGAGTTTCCAGAACTAAGGACTTATTCAGAGGCTATTCAGGGACCAGATAAAGGAAAGTGGCTCATGGCAATGCAAGAAGAGATTGAATCACTTGAGAAGAATCAAACATGGGTGCTAGTTCAAAAACCTAAAAATCAGAAATTAGTCAGTTGTAAGTGGATTTTCAAAAGGAAAACTGAGGTCACAGAAGTTGAGAAAGTCAGGTTTAAAGCAAGGTTAGTTGCAAGGGGCTTCACTCAAAGAGAAGGGGTAGATTTCAATGAAATTTTCTCTCCAGTAGTGAAACACACTTCCATCAGAATTTTACTAGCTTTAGTGGCTCAGTTTGATCTGGAACTAGAGCAGTTAGATGTTAAAACAGCATTCCTTCATGGAGAGCTTAAGGAAAGAATATATATGACTCAGCCTGATGGATTCATAGTACCAAGAAATGAAGATAAGTGTTGTCTTTTACAGAAATCACTGTATGGTCTCAAACAGAGTCTAAGGCAGTGGTATTTGAAGTTTGATGGTTACATGAGAAGTATTGGTTTTGAAAGGTAAAAATATGCTAGTTGTGTATATCTTAAGCTTGCTGGAAATGAAGTAGTTGTGTTTCTACTCTTGTATGTGGATGACATGCTGGTGGCAAGTAGAAGCAAGACAAAGATTAAAATGGTGAAAGATCAATTGAAGGCAGAATTTGAAATGAAGGAGTTGGGACAAGCTAGAAGGATCCTTGGAATGGATATACTAAGAAATAGATCTCAAGGTTATCTTCTGCTGCATCAAACAGACTATGTGCAGAAGGTATTAAAGAAATTTAATATGCATGAGTGTAGGTCTGTTACAGTTCCTTTAGGACAAGAGTTTAAACTTTCTGAGCATCAAAAGCCAAAAGATGAGGATGAGGAAACAGAGATGAGTAGAGTTCCATATTCAAATGTTGTTGGTAGTATCATGTACATTATGGTTTGTACAAGGCCTGATGTATCTCATGCTGTTAGTGTGGTGAGCAGATACATGTCTAATCCTGGAAAAGCTCACTGGGAAGCATTAAAGTATGTAATGAGATATCTAAAAGAGGCTGGGAATTATGGTATTATGTTCAAAAGGTTAGATGACAGAAATGAAGATGTTGTAGTTGGTTTTGTTGATTCAGATTTTGCAGCAAATCTTGATTCCAGGAAGTCACAAACTGGATATATTTTTACTTTGTATGGATCTGCAGTAAGCTGGAAATCTATGCTTCAGTCAGTAGTAGCTTTATCTACTACTGAAGCTGAGTTTATTGCACTTACAGAGACAGTAAAAGAAGCAGTGTGGCTCAAAGGCATTCTGTCTGAGTTTGGTGTCAAGCAGGATTCAATAAAAGTGAAATGTGACTCACAAAGTGCCCTACATTTAGCAAAACATCATGTGTTTCATGAGAGGTGTAAACACATAGATGTTAAGCTACATTTTGTGAGAGACATTGTTGATAAAGGATCAGTTTGTCTGGTAAAAGTCAGGACAGAAGAAAATGCAGCTGACATGTTGACAAAGTCACTAACTAGAGACAAATTTCAGTATTGTCTTCAGTTGGTAAGGATTCAAACTGTTTGAAGAAAGTACAGGGAAAGGTGGAGTGTCCTGATATCAATTCATGGTTAAGAATGAAGTGTGTATATGATGAGTTGGTTGGTCTAGTTGAGAAGCCAAGGTGGAGATTGTGAGAATATAAGGTGGTGGCTTCACAACACTACTTTTTGTTTGGAAGTGATCAAAAGTAGCCTGGAAAAAGCAGAAGAAGCGGTTAAAAAGAAGCTGGAAATGAGGTCCTGGAAAATCAGTTATTTCTGTTTAAGACCGTTGTCATTCAATCAAAACCGTTGTCTTTGACTGAAGAAACCGTTGCAGAAATTCTGGAAGGCAGTTTCTGTTTCTGTTGCAACTGTTTTCATTCTGTTTTTAAATTCTAAGGCTGAAGAGAGTCTTATATACACGGTTTCTACATTTTTTACTCAAGTAACACAAATCATTCCAGCTTAGATTAGTTTTAGAGAGAGAGTTTGTAGAGAGAGATTAGAGAGTTATCATTCTTCTCTTTACATGAGCTCTTGAAGCTCTAATGTTGTAATCTTGGAGGCTTTAGTGGATTGATAGAAGGGTTTCTCTATCCGTGGATGTAGGTTGCAAAACCAAACCACGTAAATCTTGGTTGTGTTTCTTCATTTTTCAGTTTTGTTCTTTGTTTTTCATTAATGCTTGGTTGTTGATTGATTAATTGTTTCAAATACATAGTTTCAATCTCTTTTGATCTTGAGGAATTGGTTAAGTAACAATTTTGATACTACGAATCCCCCGATTGAATTTTCTTACATCGTAATGCTTTTAAACACAACTTTTTTGCACAAGTTATTTTGTGAAACTGCAAAACTCATCTTGAGAAAGAAAGAAAAATCTACATGAAATACCCAATTGGATTGTGAATTAGGATAAATTGCAGCACATAATCTCCATTAATTAAGTAAAGTAACATCTAGAATTAATAATTAAATTTTGAGAGTTTAGTTCCGAATGTCATTCTCATCGCCTGTTGCAGCAAAACCACCATCTTGGACAACTGCCTAAATGCTTTCCACAATTTTGGGTTACAGTTACACGTCCAATCACAATTCACCCTACCAATAAATATTGACAATGACAACTTGTATTAATTTTAAACAAGGTATTGGATTTGAATGAAAATAAATTATCACTAACTCCCTATTCCTCCACTCCAACAATCAAAAATTATATTCACCTCAATTTTAATTGTGTCCTATTATCTCTCTACAACTCAACAACTGCACCATACTTTTGCTAAATGTTACTTATGAGTCTTTATTAAAAAGAAATTAATAATTTTAAAATGACGTGGATATCGTGGTACTGCGCGTGTGTGGTCTATAGATATTTTGATCTTAAAACATAAATGGTTACTATGTATTATTCCACATATATCAAAATTATATGCATATTTGCGGAGAGATGCAGAATTGATAGGCTCTGTTTGTTTATAACTGTGGATAACTGTAGTACTGTAAACTGTGAAAAATAAAGTAGAATATGAGATTGGAGTAAATAAGGGAATGTTTGTTTAGGTTGATTGGAGATTGAGTTGTGAGGTGATTATAATATAAAATGTGGTAAATGTGATTTGATGTGTGTAAGAGGTAGTTAGTAAATTATTGGTAATAGATTAAAGTTGTATTGAGAATTGAGTTTGATTGATGATAAGTGTAAGATGTAGTTAATAAATGATTGGTTATTTATTAAAGTTGTATTGAAAATTGAGTTTGATTGATAGTTGGTGTATTGATGATTGATATTTTATTATTTGGTGATTAAAATAATTTATTAGGAGTTTTAGAATTTGACACAATATATTGGTCATAATCTATAGCCAAAGACACATGAATTAAATTAAATCTTGAACAATTGTGCTTATCCATAAACAAACAGACCCTCAGCTTAGATAAATAAAATAATGAAAAGCAGTAAAAATTAGATTTTGATCTTTTCCAACAAACGCACTCTATTATATTTTGTTAGATGTGGAGTTATTGTATGTAAAATATAAAAAAAAAAAAAAGGAAAAAGAAGAAAAATTGATAATTAAGTATTTTGAAAATAATTTATGAGTGAGTATTGTGTGTGAACGGTCACACATGTAACGGAATGCACTTTTACAGAAAATATTGATACTTTTACAGGAAAAAGTGATACTTTTACAAGAAAATGTGATACTTTTACTACATTGATACTTTTACAGATAAAGGTGATACTTTTGCTACAAAAAGTGATATTTTTTTTGTTCAAAAAAAGTGATACTTTTACCACAAAAAGTGATATTTTTTCCTGTCACTCCGTGTGACCACCGTGTGACGGTCACATACGAGTTTTTGCCATAATTTATTGAGGAGATTAATCTAAAATAAAGGTTAATCTAATACGTTGCTTTGAATAATTAAAAATTGAGTACTAATAATGGAAATGAGTTAATCTTGTATAGCAGCGGTGGGCGGGTGGGGGGCGGAGTAATCATAGCGGAGCTTCCTGGAAAGCTGATAGAAGCCGGTGAAAGACATGGCGGCGTTGACGCCGAAGAGATTCCAGTTCCATGGAGTGATGACGAAGCAGTAGCGGGACCAGATAATCCCTGATGTGGCTATCACCGCCTGTTGCGGGTAGGAAAGGGACTCCGGTGGCTTCGAGAAGTCGGAGACGTTGGCGATGCTCAGCCCCCACTTGAACGTCGGCGCCCAGAAATGGATTGTTTTCGGCCCAGCCGGATGGTTCCACAGAGCCCGCACCTTCGAATTCATCTCTCTTTCTCTTTCTCTCTCTGTCTACTAACGACAAATTGCTATTATCAATGTCTTTTTGTAGATGCCCTTTGCCGTTTCGCCTTCCTATCTAGAGTTGCTTATTAAATTATGTGGATGTTTGGCTGTACCGTGGGGGCTGGGTACTGTTAGTTGAATATAGTGGTGGGAGTTAATGGTTAGGAAACTAAAAAAATAGTGTTTGTTTGAATAGTTCGTTAGTGGTTATAATATAGGATATAATTAGTTGTAAAATATTTTGTGATATGTGCAAAAGTTTGCTAAAAATGATTGTTTTAATAATTAAAGTAGTATTGAAATTTGTGTTGAATTATGGTGGTTGAACCAAATTTCCCAAATAATATAGGGAGGAATTGAACCAACCCATTAGGAATTGGGTCAACCCCAACAAAACATACTCAATATCTCTTTTTCTTTTTTTATTATTATTATATTAAATTATTGTATTTTCACTATTTCAACTAACTTTCCTATTCATAGCTTAAATAAATTTAAGTGCACTCATAAACAATATTATTTCAGCAAAAATATATTTTATAATCTCATAAGCACCACACTAGTATGATTCTCGTACGATGCACGATTTATATATTTAACATAAATATATAATATGAATTGAATATTGTTATAATATAATGAAATATTATAATTAACATAAAATAAGTGATGAAAAATTTATATAAACATATTAGAAAAGATTATGAAATATATATATTCATCTATCTAACATATGAAAATTTCATTCATCCTTGCACAATATAATGCTCATAATACATATATATATATATATATATATATATATATAAACACACATATACATAAAATATAATCATACAATGTGAATTATTCATCATCACGAGAATTCTTAAAAAGACTCATCATTTTCTATTGCTCCAAGGACATGACAAAAAATGATTGATCACTTTAACAGTTAAAAGATTCAGATGCATCTTGTCTTGGAGATGTTGCGGTATTTTCGCATCTCAATTTTTAACTTAATACAAGGGGAATCAAGTGAAGTTCAGTTAGTTCCTAAGCCAATGATTTAAAATCGATTTCCACCAATCTTTCTCTCTTAAAATTGTATTTCGGGAAATGATTAAAAAATTCAAGGTACTTTTACTTTATATATGTAATAAAATTAATGATTTATAGTTTAAGGATATACTCTAATTGGTCAAATATGACAGTTATCTATTATAATCATTTGATTTACCTAATTTTCTTAATTAACTCACTTGATAAATTTCAACAACATGAAAAGTTTGACTGATAAACTCGACATTAAGATGTACGACAGATGCTTATAGATGGAAAGTTCGTCATTTTCCCCTTAATTTTTGACTAAATAATTATGCACGGTTTGAACTCTCCTAAAAATAAATGGCTGAATATGACGTTTTCATCTATATGTAATATATCATTGGATGTATACAAATGAATAAAATAATAATAATAATTAATATGTGTGATTTGAACTCTCTCACAATAAATGACAACAATATGTACGGTTAGAATTGACAGAATATTATTACAAAACTTATTTAATAATAATTAGAGATTTTTCCTTTAATATGGGAGCAGATTTTGATACATTATGGCGAGTTGATTTTAAATAATTGAAGATCTTTCTTTAATATGGTCGAGTAATTATTGACAAAATATCATTACAAATATAGTTAATAAATGATTGAAGATTTTTCCTTAAATATGAGTGATTGTTGATAAATTATAACCGAGTCAGTTTTAGCATAATATCATTATAAATATATGTAATATATGATTGGAGATTTTTTCCTCATTATAAAAGATATTACTATAAATTTAATATTTCTAGATTTAGTAACAACGTTTAGTTTTAGCAGAATTCTTCGGTTTTTTCCCTTCGGATTAATTTTTTTAAAATTCCCGCAGAAAAAAATATTTTATTGTTCTGGAAACTTTTCTTCTTTTATTAAATTTCTTCTTTTCGTCTTATAAAATATTTTATACAAATTTTATAAAGATTAAGTATGTATTTAGTGCATTAAAAAATTACTGCTACACACTTGTTCAATATAGTATATAAAAAAATATATACATATATATATACACAGCCAATTAGAAAGTTTTAAAAACCACAAATGATTTTCATAATGAAATACTATTCTTTTAGACAGCGAAATAAAGGAAAAGGAAAAGATTATATTTTTAAAACAGAGAAGGTACTTATTTTACATCGTGATAAATTGATAGTGTTATTGATTTATGAACAACTTAATTACCAGCTAGTAATATGGTATATTTGTTTATGATTTAGTTCAGTAGATTTAAGGGATTAAATATCAATAAAGCATACTTATTAATTTTCTCAGTCAAATTTAACTAGACACTCTCTATTCATCCTTAAACAAATATATCCATAAAGAAGTTAGAAATTAATGTAGTGGCATACTGATACGGCTTATTCTACCCTACCCACTTGGATAGCATAGAATTTTCCGACTGCTAGTGTAGTTGAATAAAGTTTCCGTGGCGTATCCGTCTAATGGATTTCGTATCCCATGACTCTTAGATCTTATCTTTCCAACCACTTTGGATAATAGGATAGATTACTAGCGTCCCTTTCCCAATTCACCATTAATTAATTGTAAAAAGATATTTTATTCTTTCTAGTCAGTATGTACTTCTCTAGAATAGAATAGTGCCACTATCCAATAAAAACCGATATATACATAAATATTGTAATATTTATTCTCCTTTATAACTAGAGCCGTCAAAATAGTTAGGTTTGACCAATCCAATTAAATTTAGTCGGGCCAACGTACAAAATCGAGCTACGTAACAATATTTGGGTAACTAAAATGCTAGCCCTGTCCAATCCTCCCTCGGCAATCGAGTTATCGGGCCAATTTCGGCCCAATGTATTCTAAACATTTTTTCTAAAAATCTGTTTAATCTCAAAACATTCATATAAATATAAGTAAAACTATTAAAAATAAAAGGGAGGAAGAGGGAAAGGGAGATAAAAACTTGATAGTTGACACACTAATTTTAGAAGGCTTGTCAAGAGGAAGAAGATGAACATGGAATTACGGCACGGTGTGAAACACAGAAAAGAGAAGACTCCATTTCTTTTCCTTTATTACACGATGTGTTAGGTTTTTGGACTCACTCATTTCATTTTTCTGTAAATAGTAAAAACTGTGAAAAGAATGGAGGAATTTTTTCTTCTAAAAGTAACTGGAAAAAAAAAAAGTATTTAACCACCTGAAATAAGTTACATAATTCAGTCAGCCCACTCTTTTCGAGTCAAATCGGGCTGAGCCCATCCGACCCGTCGGATTGCTGGGATTAGACTAGATTTTTCGGGACAATAAAAACTCAGCCTAATCCAATTTATTTTTCGAATTGGGTGGGCTGGCCCATTGGGCCTAGTTCATTTTGACAATTCAATTTGTAACACTTGGAAATAGATAGTTACTATCCTTGTCAAACGTTTACTTCAACACCTATTTGAGACAAGGGGGTATTTTACTAAAAGAACAATCCATTAAAATTATGGGAAGACGGTAGCACCACACTGTAATCATGGATTTCAAAAAATCTCAGGACAAATTTGAAATGATTATCACTGCATCGAGCGAGTGATTGCTCTAGAAAATGAGAAATAAGAGGGGATAAAGAATTACAAGAGAGTAGAAGAATGATAATATTTCATTCCCAGGAACAAAACAAAGAGAATCAGGAAACTTGACAAAAGGCTAACATAATCCTACTCTAACATATCTCTTCTCCTTATATTCTTTTTTCACTCACTCCTTTGATTTGGGGACCACTATTAACGGTTGTTGTAGGGATTCTGTTGTACTTCCAACATTTCACTGCCTGTTAATTATCTTTCTTTTTATGCCCCGTCTCAGTGCGCTTCTCCATCACTTAGTCTTTTGACCAAAAGGGTAATTTCCTCTGACAAATTGGGCATGGGTCAGATTCATTCTGGACTTCAGCTATGTTGGGCTGTGGATGGCCCGATACTGCAGACGTATCATTTTCCCCTTCTTCAAAGCACCTTGTCCTTTATGTTCGAGAAACATTTGTCTATGAAGTCACGGTCTTCCCAGGTAGCACCTTCAGGTGGAATGCTGGTCCACTGAATCAGTGCTTGTTGGACAGGTTTGCCATGATGAAGTGTTTGACGTTCGGCGCAAATTGCCAACGACTGAATGACAGGGTGGCTATTATGGATGTGCTCGCGTAATGGGCTTGGAGAAATAAAGCCATATCCTTAGAAGGGTCTAAGCAAGGACACATGGAAAACTGAATGAACCTTACTATCTGATGCTAGATCTAGACGATAAGCAACCTTGCCAATAGGCTCGATGACAGTGTAAGGGCCATAAGAACGTTTGGATAACTTCTAGAATCACCGAGAGGCTAGTGAAGTCTGGCGATAAGGCGGAAGTTTGACAAGAACTATGTCCCCAACTTGAAACTCAACTTCGTTTCGATGATTGTTTACTTTTTGCTACATACGATTTTTTGGCGTGTGCAAAATTCAGCTTAAGCACCTTGAACAACTCATCACGTTCCACTAGCAGCTCGTCGACAGAGTGGATGGTGGAAGTAGTTGTCACACTCACCCTTATAAACTTATTTTATACAAATTTTAACCTTACAAAACCTGTTTTATATATATATATTATTTTTTTTTCTTTTTTTCAAAATTAACAATCTAGATTACTTCTCCAACACCAAAATCTCACCTACATATATTCACATAGATCGAGGTCAAGTACCAAAGTATCACACTCCATTCATCACCACATTTATCAAAATATACACATTGAAGTTCCTTGACATGAACATGTCCAAAAATCCCATATAACACTAGCAAAAATATAGTGAGTCCACGGTTTGGTCCCACATGTCGTCATTCATGTACACGGGGCTCCAAAACTTGCAGAAGTTCCAACAACATGCCAGATCAGTCCATGAGCTCATGCATAGTCAAACTCACCTACAATACAAGAACTACGTGAGCTAAAGCTCAGTAAGCAGAAGTCATGCATGAGTAGCAAACAATTACAACTGACTGAATGTTGTGTCTAAGATGCAACCGTAAGATGCAAGTTATAAAACCATTTCTTTCAACTCTTTTCTCAAAATGAATTCTTTTGATGGGAATTGGCTCACGTCACCGGCACAAACCTCACAAAATATCACTCATTGACCATACTCATGACTACCAAGGGCACCTCCTTCTCCCTTTTAGTCCACCCGAGTCATCGGTGATGGTTGGTACGACCAAGTGGCTATCCTCCCGAGACCACCAGGGGTTCTCCTCCTGCCTGCCTCCACAGTCCTCCGAACCCATTCTCGTACCCATCATCATAAAGGTGACCTCTAGGGATTCTCTCCAATGTTACACCTGTCACGGAAGCCTCCCTAGAGTCACCGTATATGCATAATATAGACTCTCAATGTACCAGTGGTGACCAACCCCACAATATTTTTAATTTATAAAATTATGCTATTCTGACTTCTTTCATGGACACATGCAAATCCTTGTAAATGCTAATGCTCATGATTGATATGCTCACCAATTTACTATTAACACGAAATAAAACATTTTATACGGAGATATACGACTGCACATGTTATAATCAATTAACACAAATCATAAGCACAAATACTATGTTCAAGCATTGTAGTTGCAGATGGATTTCTACTTACCTCTTCTCCGATAGTAACTATTTGAAATTTCGTAATTGTACGCCACCATGATCAATTTGTTCTTCAATCCCTTCTTTTAAATTTCAGTTCATTTCTTCTCTCTTTTATTTCTACAGTTTTATATTATTTCTTTCTTTCTTTCCTTTTGACCGAGCATCTCGAGGAAGGTATTTATCCACAATTCTTCACTGACCGGCTCAGTAGGGCGGTGGTATAATGTATACATATAATATTTATTTTGTTATAGTTAATTTCACTTATTTATATTAATAATATATTGGTATCTCAAGAATAATAGTGTTATATTATTATTATCATCATCTTGTTAATGACAACATTTACACGTCTAACACCTCCACGTGTTACTTAGTGTGCTCCATATTTTAAACTTATCACGTGTAGTCTTATATTATTTACACTCTCCTGATATTTAGACTAAGAGGTTCTCAATCACCAAAATAAACATTTCAAAATACAATCATGAAGTACATAATAAATAAAATATAAATTGCAATTTGTATAAAAAATGCGAATAGTATGTGCAAATGTAAATGCATGGAATGCAAGAATTATATTGGCTAGTGAGTTGTGAGAGGCACGAGTATTACAGTAGTAGGCTGATATAGGGGGTATGATAGGAGATTTTCGACCGAACATAGCCTGGAACCCAATCATTTCGATGCTCGAATTAGTGCTGGTGTTGTAACAAAATTCTGCCCATGCTAGAGACTTACTCCACTCTGTTAGTTTCTCATGAATAAAACAATGCAAAATATTGTTCCAAGGAACAGTTTACTACCTCCGGTTAGCCATCAGTATGTGGGTGATAGGTCGTGCTATAGTTTAGCGTGGTTCCACTCTGAACAAATAATTATTTCCAGAAGTTGCTAAGAAACATCGGGTCACGATCATAAACTTTAGAATTCGAAAATCCATGGAGCTTCACAACTATATCGATAAAGAGATCAACAACTTTGAGGGCACTAAAAGAGCTAGGCAAAGCACCAAAATGTGTCCCTTTTGTCTGGCGATCTACCACCACCATAATAACGTGTGGCCATGGGAAGGAGGAAGTTCGACAATAAAGTCCATAGTCAAATCATTCCAGAGAAATGATGGAATGGCTAAAGGTCGGAGCAAACCCCCGGGTGGCTGTGTCGATGTTTTCACCTATAGGAAAACTGCTCGATTAGATACAAATCGTTCCACATCGGCTCTTATGTTGCGCCAATAGAATAGAGATGCTAGGCAGATCAATGTTCTTTTGACACCCGAGTGACCTGTAAACGAGGTTGAGTGAAATTTATGTAAGAGCTAAGGTATGATTGAAGAGGTTGATCCTACCACCAAGAGATCATAATAAAAGATAAGCCCATCACATACGGCAAATGGGGATGAAAGTTGTTGATTTTGGAACTTGGCATGAAGTGCAGCAAGTTCCGGTTTGAAGTATTTTTGTGGCGCAAGAGAGCCATGAGATCGCTAATCGATTTAGACATCAGTAAGTGAATGGAGGACTCATCAATGAGTGCACGAGATAGGGCATATGCCTCCATATTTTTTCGACCTAGTTTATATTCTATACGGAATGTAAATCCCAGTAACTTGTAAATGTATTGCAGTTGATCGGGTGTGTGAAGCGTCTACTGTAGTAGTTCCTTAATGCTTTTATTATTTTGTTTTTATAATGAAGAATTTGCCTAACAAGGAATGGCACCACTTGCGAACAACCTCCACAATGGCATGGAGTTCTTTATTGTATGTCGACGCATACCTCATTTTTTCTCCCAATATTTACTAAAAAATGTCACTGGATGGTTTAGTTGTGATAAAACAACCCTGATTCTGGCACCCGAGGCATCTGTCTCCATCACAAACTCAACATCAAAGTTGGGCAGCTTTAGAATAGGTGCAGCCATCATTGTTGCCTTTAAATTCTCGAACGCTTTTGCAGCTTTGGGTGTCCATACAAAAGCACCGCGCTTCAGAATATCTGTAAGCGAGGCTGCAATAGAAGCATAACCGCGAATGAATTTGCGATGATAACTCGTAAGCCCAAGAAAATCGTGAAGCTCTTTGATAGCCTGGGAGGGGGCCATTTAGACACAACATCCAGCTTCGAAAAATCAACAAGTACAGTACTCGCATATACAATATGTCCGAGATAATCGGTGGAGGACTTGCCAAAAGAACATTTGGGTAATTAGGCATAGAATTGATGTTGCTGAAATCACATTCATCTGCTGTCTAATTCAAACCAGTAAATGTGAGATCATATTGTTACACTCATTTCCAAAAAGCAAAGATAGAATGCTTAGTCCAAAAGTTGTTGGACCACGAACTAATCCAGCCAAACCAAAGCCCATAATCATCTCCAGTTTTGTTTATGCAGAAGAAAGACGACACATATCGATTTTGTGTCGATTATAGAGCCTTGAATGTCATTGAAATCAATGATAAATTTTCGATAACAATAATAGATGAGTTGTTGGACGAACTCGGTTTTGCCATGGTAGTTAGCAAGATGGATTTACGACCGTGACACCATCAAATTCGGATGCACCCTCGAGATATCGTTAAGACGGCTTTTCGCACAAGTGACGGTTACTATGAATTTTTTGTGATGCCATTCGGTCTCACATACGCCTCTTCCACTTTTTAATTAGTTATGAATCGAATATTCATTAGCTTCTGAGAAAATTTCTCATCGTCTTCTTCAATGACATACTCATCAATACTCACAACATGGACGAGCATGTCTCACACCTCTACCAGGTCCTCTTATGCCACGTGTAATGTAAAATCTAAAATAGAAGAGTTAATACTAGATTGGAGGGAAATTACAATCTGCCCGAGGGAGACAAGGGCATTGGAATCTGAGCCCGCATGTACCTGATGGTCCCCGGGTGGGTCCCAGTGATGCATGATTTTGCTGGTTGTGGTGGCAAGGTAGCGGGTTCTACAAAAAGGTCATAAAATGTTGTGAGTAAGCCACGTAAAGCCTCTGGAATTTCATTAGGAAGGTCATCCGAAATAGGGAAAATCGGAGCAAGTGAAAGTTTTTTTTTTTTTTAGGAGAAACACCCATATAGGGTGGGGGATTGAGGCTCGGTCCCCAACCTGTGCATACAAAATAAAGTAATGAATACAATCATACGTACAGGAATTTGAGCCAAAAGTGCCCAGAATCCCAAATCATGAGGGAGTTGGGCCCAAAGTGCCCAAACACCCAACTAGAGGAACAATACTAGGGGGTTCCTCGGAGCAAGTGAAAGTTGTTGTTCTTGCGATGCTACATGAATCAAATAACGGCTATGGTAATCCGCATTGGTAATAACAACCTAAAGCTCCGAATATGAAATAGGCTAGGAAATGGTGGTGAGTCACTTTGTAATTTGACAGATTGGCCAACATGTATGAATTCCATTGACATCCGATTGTAATCATGAGAGACTTGACCTAATCCTTGTAACCATTGCACCCTTAGAACAATATCTGGACCCCCAACCGGTAACATAAATATATCTACCTTGAATGAATGGGTTTGTAGTTCAAGGGAAACCTATGGACATTTATATTTGCATGACCAAAAAAAAAAAAAAAAAAATCTCCATTACTAACATAGACCCGAAAGGGGTCAACGAATTATGTTGGCAAACTCAATTTCTCGACAATAACAGGGTTAATGAAGTTATAGGTGCTTCTCTTTTCAATAAGCACGAGCAATGGATGGGCTTAATTTTTTTTGCAAAGGCGAAGAGAACACAAATGTGCAAAACCATTCAAGGTGTTTAGTGTAGAGATGTCGGCTTGGACATAATCATTGAGAAAGTCATCTTTAGGTGTAGTGGGAGATATTGGGTCATCAATTTCTTCATCGGTGCCCAAGAGAAAGTAGTATTTGCTTTGGCACCAATGCATGGGTGTATATTTTTTGTCGTAATTTAAGGAAAGCCCATTTTCATGCTTTTTGCGAAGTTCAGCAGGGGAAAAACAACGAATCGGAAGGGCCGGGTGGGAAGAAGGGGAGGGGGGGGGGGTAGTTGTTGTGTTTGTTAGTAGGTGACGGACATGGATTATCTGATTTAGGGTAGAGTTCAATGTTTGTGGATGTTGGGATTACTGTGAGTTGGCGATTTGAGTTGGTGGGTTCGTAGGGTGTGGTTGAGAAACGGGTATATGGGCTTTGTATGGGTGAGGATGTATATTTGGGCCTAGCAAAAGGTGTATTAGCTGGACGACCATCTTCAGATCGGGCATCATAGGAATGAGCCATAGCAAATGCTTCCATACGGGAGGCTAGTTTAGCAAACAATAATTCGTGTCGCAAATAAGGTTTTAGACCAGAGACGGAAAAAGAGATAAGGAGGGGCTCAAAAACTCCTGTTACCTGATTCATGAGTTCTCGAAAGTGGCCTGATACTCATCCATGGAAGATTGTTGGGTCAATTTTGATAATTGTCCTTGCGGATCCACATATGGAGAGGCCCCGAAACAATAACAAAGTCGAGAATGAGCTCCGGCCAATTTTTCAGCACGTTGTTGGCCTTCATCCAACAAAACCAGTTAGTTGTCTTGCCATTCATGTGGAAAGCGACGATGCGCAATTGATGGTCCGATGGAGTGCCATGAAAATACTCTTCAATCCGAAATATCCAGCTGTTCGGATCCGTACCGTCAAATTTTTTTATGTCCATTTTCATGGATCTCAAGAGGTGGGGGTTTTCACTTGGATCTGTGGGAATGAGTGGAGAGTTTTTTATTGGGGTTAAAGAATCTATAATCGGGGAGGGTTGCTGAATCGGAGGAGGTTGCTGAATCTGGGAACGAAAATTTTCCAATTGGGCTGCAACCTCAGATTTGTGTTGTCACGGAGACTGATTGAGGGTGAGATTCTGGTTATCAAGTTTAGCACGAAGAGCTTGGATATCAGCGAGAAGGTTCGCTTATTTTGTAAATAAGAGGACGAAATTAGTGAAAGCGCCTTTGATACGATTATCACTGCTTCGAGCGAGTGATTGCTCCAGAAAATGAGAACTAAGAGGGGATAAGGAATTAGACGAGCAGAAGAATGATAGTATTTCATTCCCAGGAACAAAACAGAGAGAATGAAGAAACTTGACAAAAGGCTAACATAATCCTACTCTAACATATATTTTCTTCTTATATTCCCTTTTCACTAACTCCTTTGATTTGGGGACCACAACAAACGGTTTTTGCTAGGCCTCTGTTATACTATCTACATTTCACTGCCAATTAATTGTCTTTCTTTTTATGCCCCGTCCTAGTGTTCTTCTCCATCACGTAGTCTTTCGACCAAAAGCGTAATTTCCTTTGGCGAGTTGGGCCTAGGCCAGATTCATTCTGGACTTTAGCTATGTTGGGCTATGGATTGCCCGATACTGCAGACGTATAAAAATTCATCATCCTCCAAAAAACGACTCACGTTTGGTTGGGTTCAAGAATATCAGGGACATAAGTTAATGAACAACGAGCATTAGCAACAACGGGTGAGCACGACGATCAACAATAATTTTGGATATGTGAGATTTCTTGACAAATTTTAGCTTCCCATTCCATTTTTCTATATTTTGTAATTTCTCCAAAAAAACCGAATAAATTACGTAGGAAAACAAACAGTAAAGTGGGAAAAAAAGCAGAAGAATAATAGATTACCACAATTCTGAAAATAAAGATCTAAATTTTCATTTTTATTTACCCAAAACACGGGAGTATGATTTCTCTTGTTCTCTCTATAACGTACGCCCATGACAGAGCACTTGACACACTATTCTAACCCCTAGTATGACTGTAAGCGCAGGGCGCTACTGTAGATAGAGGTGAGCAAGGTCGATACCACATAGACTATGTCCTATGTCCTATGTTAATTTAATACTCTAATTGGAATAATACAACTTTATCTAGACCTAAATTAAGGATGATTTGTTTGATTAAAGTAAAATTGCAGAAAATAATTAAAACACTTAGAACAATTAAAATAGCAAACAATTAACAATTGAGAATTGATAAGATATAAAAGTCGTATCCTAGAATTCGATTTCAGCTTTGATCTTCTATGTATAATTATCCTTTTCAAAAAGTTGATGGGCTTGTCTGAGCTTTTTAAAAAGCTCAAGTGCCTATTTAAAAGTAATAATAAATTAGGATCCAATTTAAACTTGGTTATAAATTAAGGTACAAATTTATGCATTTTCCCTTATAAGTATATTATCAGTTGATTCATCCTGGATCGTGTGATTGCTCGGCAATTCTTAGATGTCATCGATCTTGATTCATAGTTGTCAATCTTTCAGTTGGATTTCTTGTGGCAACTCTATCTCAGGCGGATTCTTATCCTCTACTGTGGGGAAAAGAACAGTAGGGGTGTTGTGTGTATCAAACATTGTCATTTTTATTTCTTTCAATTATTTCTGCTTAATGTTGGATTTTCCTTTATTATTTCTTTCCATTATCCATTTATTTTCTTATGATTATGAATGTTTTGATATTTCTCTCTTCTTTTGTTTTAAATTACTACACAAAATGTTATTTATGATGTAATTTTTTATAACACGCATTGCTAATTAAAAAGTATTTGTGAAACACTTTTCAAATTACTTGACACTATTTTAAGACTATTCTTCGAGACAAAGTTCCTACAAAAAATAAATAAATAAATAATAATAATAATAATAATAATAATAATAATAATAATAATAATAATAATAATAATAATAATAATAATAATAATAATAATAATAATAATAATAATAATAATAATAATAATAATTTTTTGAGGTACGCCATATTGTCTCTAATAATGTTGTGACTAGACTTACAATTCGGGCGGCCCGACCCGATCTGGTCCAGCCCGTCGGGCTTACACCATATTCCGTGCCGGGCCAAAAATGGTCAGGCCTAAAATTAGTCATCCCAACCCAACTTATCCCCCTATAATATACTAACATTATTGGGCCGACGTGCGGCCCGCCGAAATTTTAGTCCATTAAGTTGGGTCTGTCAGGTCAAATAGTACTTCGGGCTATTTTTGTGGACCGGCCCATCGAAATATACAAAGAAATATATTCTCATTTCAGAAGATGCCTTGCAAAAGGAAATTATTGTAGGTAATGGGTGCTCAAAATAAAGAAATCAAGTTCCTCATGAATTATATGACAACATTATCTAAATAGAATAGATAATGGGAGCTCAAAATGATGAAATCAAGTTCCCCATTAAATCAATTGATGCCTTGCAAAAGAAGAAAAAATAAATAAATAAATAAAAGAAGAAGAAGAAAAATACAGTAGATAATGGACTCCATTTTCCTTATCTAACAACAAAATACAATCCGTTGTTTCAAACTTGCAATATAATGGCAATGTTACAATTTACGCAAACTAAAATATGAATATTATGAACAAATCATTTTGAGCTGTCAATAAAAAAGAATATACATTTGCATTTAGCTTTTCTTCAAGAATACTAATTAGAGAAGCACAAGTAATCAAGAACCCGGATTTGATCTTCACCAAAGTTTATTGCTAGAATATCTGAGTTGATCAAGTGGGGCCTACATTAAATAATAGCATGGTTTATTAGTAACTAAACACAATTTTCTTATTTAAGTTAAAAATTCCTATAGTTAAGAATTTGGTAAAGCTGAATTGATATCTTTTGGTTTGAAGAAATGAATGAGGCATAGAAGGTGCTGAACATGATACATGCACTTCATTCTTTGCTCCGAGGTCCTACAATGTCCTCTTAAATGGTCATATAAGCTACCACCATAATATTTTATATAAATGCACTTCACTTATTTTTTTACGAAAAAATAGTAGTAAGTCTAGATATACCTTAACTTTGGGATTTTTTTTCTTTTTCTTTGCTTGAAGCTCCACTCAACTCTTCTTGGCCTTTTTACACCAAGTCTCTTCTCAAATCCCTTCGATTGTGAGATAGAAGAATCTATAAACGGAGTCTTGGCACTAACATTGTTGTCTTGGTTCTCTTCTGTCAAACGATCTCCATGATTTGCTTTGTTAGATCACACACCATTTTATGCACCAAAGAGTATGCTAATGGGTGGACAGATGCTTCAGTTGAGAGACTTATGAACATCATGCATAAATCCCTATAGCAATTTGTACTTTGTATATTGTGATCTTCCTCAACTTCATATCCCTTATAATCTTGTACAATACCGCTTCTGGCTTTTCTTGTCAACCTTTTCAAAATATAATGTTCTGGAAGTTCCTTTCACATCCATCACATCACACACTTTTTACAACATGACAACATAATAAACCAGTCCTCAACTTTTGATAACTACATTAAATCACTTTAGTATCGAGATCAAATGTCACCTTCCACTCTCTGTCATGATTTTCAAGTCCAACAACATATTCAAAGCATGATTGACTTTCACGTTTGTATTTTATGTGGGCAACTGCAAACAAAACAAACTCCTTCTAAAAGATGTTAAATATCGTGGGAGTATAGACCTCGGAAAGCTGGCACAACATGGGTGAGGTCTCTAGCTTCAATCTTGGCAACTTTTGGCGTGCATCATATTTACACGTTAGCTCATTGTATCTCTTTTCCTCCAACACCCATTCAAAGTGCTTAAAAAATTGAGTTATGTCTTGGTCGGGTTTCATACAACTCTTGATACCGGACCGGAATCGACGGTTTCGCTAAGTTGTGGGCTCCGCATACCTAGCGTGAAACATGCTTCAAATAACAAGCTGTCATTTTCCTTTACACTGTAAGTTGATTGCAACCATGTGCTTTCATGAACATTATACCGTGCTAGTAAGATGCTATATGACTCCTCAAATTGAACCTCATCATCAATCCCATACATGCACCTCTTAAAATCAGTTAAAAATGTGATACATCCTTCATTAGGTTTCCTAGGTTTGTTTGATGTCGTTTTGCATTAAGTGCCATGTGCATAATCCATGAAATGTCTCGGGCATCACTTCAAATGAGGCTTTTGCCACAACTTGATCCTGATCAGTAAACATAGTTAGTGTAACAATCCACGATCAAGCGCGGTAGGCGCCGGCGGAGTAAAGGAGGCCGAAGAGGATTCCAAAATTGGCACAAAAGTTTGAAGACAGAAACGGTGTCGAGCGTTCACAGGGTGTAACCTTGGGTGGATTTCAAGATTCGGGACTAGATGTTGGTGCAGTTTTAAGAAGACATAGGTTAGTAATTTGGGTTTATAGATTTCGTCTTTATAATTGAGTTCATATATAAAGTATATGCATAAACAAAAAAAAATAGCAATTATCAAACATTTAGATCAGTTAGTACGGATAGTCTTACCTTATACAGTAGATGTCGTACACCTGCATAATCGGATTTGTACATCTCATTTTAGGAGGTTAGCCAGAAATGAAATATAAAAAGCAAAATTAAGTTATGTGATAAAATTTAAACAAAATAGAAATAATATTATTATAGTATTTCTATTAGTGTTATTCTTAAATCTAAATTTAAATGTTATATGTATAATAAAATATTTGTAAATCTTATATTCATTATGCATCAAACTGCTATCATGTGTGTGATACCCCGAATCTTTGAAAAGCAATAAAATACATTATTTGCATTTTAAAATACTTTTACCAATTTTATTTTATTTTGAATTGCAAGGTTATTTGACTTGTGATATCTTTTTTAGAAAATAAGTATGACCGTGATGTACCAGGTCGACTGCACTCCTAGTACCAGAAAGATAAGAATTAAAAGTTTATAGTATAGAAGCCTAACATTAACATCGGGCTTAAAGGAACAAAATTAATTAGATAATACAATATATATATACATGTAGGTATATATATATATACATATACATATATATATATATATACACATAACTAAAGTAAAATATATAATAAAATAATAACATACTATTCTTAGTAAGAAAGGTAATATACTATATTTGAAAAATATGATTACAGGCAAGTATGTTAAAAATTTTGCTTGCTTAACAAGACTTACATGCTTTATAAGATTTTCATTATACACTATTAAAGTTATAATTCGCATCCCACATCGGAAAAAAATGAAGTCATTTACCGACTATAGTTCCTATAAATAAGGTGCCTCTTTGATCTTACAAACATAAGACATAAGACACCAAAAAAAAAAATATTACAAACGAAAATAAAAGGAATTCCTTTAACTAGGAGACCCTTAATTTATTTTTCGACAACGTTCGGGTCGGTATTTTTAAAAGTTATTGATAGTGTATTTATTTTAAGGTATTTCTTCTTTAATAATTTTCTTTCTTATTATTTTTATAGTTTATGTAGATTTAGGAATTTAATTATGTTCTTTATTTAAGTAGATTAATAATTTTAGTTATTTCTTTTAGGTTGTGTTTAAGTAGTTGTTGTTTAAGATGCATGTTAGTTAGTTTTAAATATTTCTTAATGTTATCAATAATTTAAAATTTATAGATAATTAGGCCTTTGAATTTAAGACTATAATTTATTGACTTATGTATTGGAGATTGTAAAAAATATTTGTACTTCAAGGATAGTGTACCACACTTAATTATTTTTAATACTAAGCCCGATAAGTAATAATAATTCATTAAACAACATGTGCTAGGTGTAGTGCGGGTCGGGCCTTGGGATGTACACGGCTTACCTACTAAACCACAAGCATAAAAGGTGGGTGACTGGGCTATTTATAAGTACGTTATACTATTGAACTTGTACTTTGATGTGTATGTTCTCTCTCAAGTCGTAAGATGAGCTTTAGAGTAAGGCTTTTGAGTCGTAAGATTGGCTCATAAGTCGAATGCTTTCGAGTCATATTATTGGCTCTTAAGTGATCTTCAATATGGCTTTGAGTCGTAAGATGGGCTCCTAGTCAGACTTCGGAGTCGTAAGATTGGCTCCTTAGTCACGTAATATGGCTTTCGAGTCGTAAGATTGGCTCCTAAGTCAAAGGCTTATGTGTCATAAATGGGCATATATTTATTATTGTGCACCTTCACTTAGTATAACTGCTTACAAAATTTCCGCTGAGTTCATACTCATGCCCTTATTTACAAATCTTCAGGCTAGCTAAGTGGTGTGGCGGGACTGTTGCGGCGAAGGTCATTAGATTCCTTCCTCTACCCGCGACTTAAAGATGTTTTTACCTTATCTATATATATAAATAAGTTTTGCGTTGTAAACTCCGAATGTTTGCTTTTACTTAAAAATTATGGACCCACTGTTGCAAAGGTTGCTTTGGCAGTGTTTGTTATAAATATAATATCTGCTTTTGTCTAATAAATCTTTTTTATCACGCTTCTGCACTTGATTTAATTTACTATTTAAATAAAAGAAAAAAAAATTACTAGTAGCAACTCAGTCCCGACTAATTGGGATTTGGGCGCTACATAGTGGTATCAGAGCGAGTCTACTTTTTTGTATACTTGTTTTATAAAATAAAATTGAGGTGAACCGTGACTTCGCCAACAGAGCCAGACTCACTCCAAGGTATGTATACTTTACTATTAGGTTGTAAGATTTGAAAATGTTTTACTTCGAATTTAATTTTCATAAAATAACATGATATTTGTGAGATGTCCTTGAAATTTTACCACCAATTAGGAAACCAAATTAGAGATTTGATATATATTTCTTCTTTATGATAGGATGGTTCGTACGAGGCAAACAGCTAGAAAACAAGTAATATATAGACGCAGAGTACTTGCTGATAGAAATAGGCTATCACCTGTAATATCTATTTATCAGGGGTCTAGGCAGGGTGTGCATCAAGATATAGAAGAATATATTTTCATGTTACAGGGATGCCGCAATAATGCTATACGCGAAGGACATTATATTAACGAGCATGAGGCTGCATTTCACCTAAAAGACACTATCCTGCCAACCCTTAGAGCCATCGCTCGTCAGATTTATGACAACATGCTTACGGTAGACTCTATTAGCGGACCGCTGATCAATTATAAACGCTTTGGACTTCGTCTGGCAATAACTATCAAGAACCGACAAAGGTGTCTCACTACTAAAGATCGAATGGAGAGGGAGGCTGAAAACCAGAAGCAAAGGGCAGATTGGTATAATGAAGTTGCAGCTAGCAAGCGTTTAGAGGTTGTTGCTAACGAACGCCTTGCTGTCGTGCTAGAGAATTAGCAGAGTTCTATCGTGAGTATGCAAGATTGCAACGTGAGGAAGCAGGTATAATAGAAAAAAGATGAGGAGGAGGAGGAGGAGGATCCTTCAGATGGAAGCGGACCTAAAGAGTCTGCAGGGTCAAATCCTGGTGAGAGCATACCAACTGGAGGTCGTCATGTGCGTACTCCACTAGCAGAAAACCAGGCAGGCCCTAGTAATTGGTTCTGATACAGTTGGAAACCTAGAGGATGTATATAAGTATAGTAATAGTTGTTAGCTTTTGTATAGTGACGCTTAGTACATGACTAGACCGTAAGTACCTTTTGCTAATAGGAATATATATAGATCATCCTTTTGCTCATGCTTATCTTTTTGCTCGTAAAAGCATGATTAACCAGTTGACATGTTGTATGTATTTAATGCCCTAACATTCCATTTGTAAGGGTAAAGTACTAAACCTATTATACTTATTATGTGTGTGTATATATATATATATAGACTTGTAACTCGATGTCTTCTACGTATATGACTTGCTTATAAATTACTCGACTTGTTAAACAAAGGGTATATACGCAAATAACTAAGTACCATTTCTCTTTTTGCCAAAAGTATGGCAGCACGAGTAAGACCACGTAAACATGTGCAAAATGAAAATGAGCCATTTGTCGGGCCAGCTGCCGAGAGACAACCTCCACCTGCTGTTGAAGTACAAGGAGTGGATTTTGCACGGGAGTTCCTAAACTCTCTGCAGGGACTCATTCAACAAATACTAGCTAAACAAAATGTACCAAATCCACATAACCAGGGTGCCAATGCTAATGTCATTATAGAGCAATTTCATCGTTTTTGGCCAACAAGATTCAGAGGTAGTGAAGGACGTATGGTTGCTGAGGAGTGGATTCTTGAGCTTGAAAGAATCTTTAACCATATGGTGTCAGCTGAATATCAAAAGGTTTCGTGCATAAGTTTTGAACTCGTAGAAGATGTTGGACACTGGTGGAAATCACACGAGCGAACAATGACGAATGAGCAAAATAAAAATATGACATGGAATGATTTTAAAAACATGATGATGGACCGTTACTTTTCACAATCTATCCGTGACCAAAAGGAAATTGAGTTTGTCAATCTGAAGCAGGGAACCCTTCCCGTAATAGAGTATGAAAGGCATTTTAATCAATTATCTAAATATGCTCCACACTTGGTTGATACAGATGAGAAAAAAGCAAGACGCCTTGAGAGAGGTTTGCATCCAGAGATCGGAGGTATCGTGTCAGGTTTGAAACTGCCCGAGTACCATGAAATGTTTGAATGAGCGCATATTGTATCCCTTAGCCAAAAACTTAGAATATACAGCCAAAAACCTCAAGAGCAACCCGGGAAAAAGAAAATACGATTATAGAGATAGGAATAAGACTAACCACATTGTGAAGAGGGCAAACCCAAGGGGAGGACAAGGACCAAATGCAATTCTGATATGTCCTAACTGCAATAAGCACCACTATGGAGAATGTTTGGTCGGAAAGAATGTTTGCTATAAGTGTCATCGACCAGGACATAGGTATTGGGAGTGCTACTACCACGCAGATCAAGACGCCACAAAATGTTAATGCACCAGACAAGAAATCAGGGAAGCACGTGTTTTTGCTCTAGCACAAGAAGAACTAACGGAGGAGAATGAAACCATGGCAGGTATGCTACTTGTGTTCGATCTTCCAGCATATATTTTGTTTGATACTGGTGCATCACATTCTTTTATGTCAGAAGATTTTAAAAGGAAATTAGGTCTGAAAGGTAATACAAATGGAGAGGATTTGACAGTGAGTATTCCCTCGGGAAAGACTATTAGGACTAAGGATATCGTGACTGATGTGGAGCTTTTGATAGGTAACCAAGAAATGGAAGTTGGTCTATATGTATTAGAGATTAAATGTTTTGATGTTATTTTAGGTATAGATTGGTTGACAAAGAATAAAACAACAATCCGATGTTTTGAGCGTGAAATAGATTTTGAAAGAACAACAGGATCCAAATTCACCTTTTACGGAGCCAAAACTAATACCAGACCGCGTGTTGTGTCAGCAATGAAGGTTGTAAGAATGTTACAAAAAAGGAGAAATAAAGGCTACCTTGTGAATGTCATGGAGAATAATATTGTTGAGGTTATACATACTGATATACCAACGGTGAGAGATTACGTGGATGTATTTCCAGACGAGTTGCCAGGAGTACTTCCCGATTGACAGGTTGAATTCACAATAGATTTGGTGCCTGGAGCTGAATCTATATCTAAAGCACCTTATTGAATGGTGCCTAAGGAATTACAAGAACTCAAAATACAGCTTCAGGAGCTACTAGACAACAAGTTCATCAGGCCAAGTGTCTCTCCATGGGGAGCCCCTGTGTTGTTTGTAAAGAAGAGACATGGATCACTTAGAATGTGCATTGACTATCGGGAACTCAACCGTCTAACAATCAAGAATAAGTATCCCTTGCCAAGAATAGAAGATCTTTTTGACCAACTAAAGGGAGCTAGCGTGTTCTCAAAGATTGATCTAAGATCGGGCTACCATCAACTCAAGGTCAAAGAATGTGATATTTCTAAGACAAGCTTTAGAACACGATATGGACATTACGAGTTCATAGTAATGCCTTTTGGATTGACAAATGCACTTGCGGCATTCATGGATTTGATGAATAGGGTATTCCATCCTTACCTGGACCAATTTGTCATAGTTTTCATCGATGACATTCTAGTATACTCAAGAGATAAAGAACGACACGAGAAGCATCTTAGAACTATAGTAAGTACCCTACGACAAGAGAAGCTTTACGCTAAATTTAGCAAATGTGAATTTTGGCTAGATCGAGTTATTTTTCTAGGCCATATTATCATGGCTAGTGGAATCGAAGTGGAACCAAAGTCGAGGCAGTAATGAATTGGAAAGCTCCGAAGAATGTGAATGAAGTCTAAAGTTTTCTGGGTCTAGCTGGTTGCTACAGAAGATTCATCCAAGATTTCTCAAAGATCGCTAGGCCTTTAACTCAATTAACAAACAAGAGCAACTAGTTCCACTAGACTGACGAATGCGAAAACATCTTTCAAGAGCTTAAGCAGAGACTCGTAACTGCGCCAGTTCTAACTATCCCTGAAGGATCAAAAGGATTTGTCATTTATACCGATGCCTCAAAGTTAGGACTAGGATGTGTTTTGATGCAACATGGAAAGGTCGTTGCTTATGCCTCAAGACAATTAAAATCCCATGAGCTAAACTATCCTACACATGACCTTGAGCTAGTTGTAGTCGTTCACGCATTAAAAATATGGCGTCATCATCTATATGGTGGGAAATGTGAGATCTACACAGACCATAAGAGTCTAAAGTTCTTTTTCACACAGAAAGAACTTAACATGCGCTAAAGAAGATGGCTGGAGCTAGTAAAGGATTATGATTGCACCATCCACAATCATCCAGGCAAGGCAAATGTCGTAGCTGATGCACTTAGTAGGAAAAGTGGAGGTTATATGGCCACTATCCCAACATAGCAAGAGCTATTGCTGATAGAATTTGCTAAGTTGAATCTAGATTTTGTGAAGCCAGGTCATACTACTGCTGTGATCGCAGCATTAACCATACAACCTACCTTGAGAGATCGAATAAAGATAGCACAAAAGACTGACAAATCATCCTCGAGATGAAGGATCGGGTGATTGCAGGAACCATCAAGGGATTCTTTGTAAAACCAGATGGGACTTTAACGTACAAGGGAAGATTGTGTGTGCCCAAAGATGATGATGTCAGGAAGGAAATTCTTGAAGTAGCTCACAATACACCATACACAGCTCATCCGGAAGGTACGAAAATGTTCAAGGATCTAAAAGAGATCTATTGGTGGAGAAATATGAAACGATCAATAGGGTAATTTGTTGAAAGATGTTTAACGTGCCAACAAGTTAAAGCAGAATACCAACTGCCTTCAGAACTCTTACACCCTTTAAAGATTCGCGAATGAAAATGGGAGCACATAGCAATGGACTTTGTTACTGGACTGCCACGAACAACAAGAAGGAATGAAGCTACTTGGGTGATCATTGTTAGGCTTACGAAGTCAGCACACTTTATTCCAATAAGAATGATGCTTAGCATAGATCAACTTACTCAAAGGTAAATAGATGAGATTGTTAGATTGCATGGAGTACCGGTTACCATAGTTTCGGACAGAGATGCACGTTTCACCTCAAGAATCTGGAAGAGTTTACAAACAGCCCTTGGAATAAAGCTCAACTTCAGCACATCATATCATCCACAAACTGTTGGACAGTCAGAAAAAACAATACAGAAGTTATAATTCGCATCCCACATAGGAAAAAATGAAGTCATTTACCGACTATAGTTCCTATAAATAAGGCGCCTCTTTGATCTTACAAACATAAGACTTAAGATAAAAGAAATTATTACAAATGAAAATAAAAGGGATTCCTTTAACTAGGAGGCCCTTAGTCTATTTTTCGACAACGTTCGGGTCGATGTTTTTAAAAGTTATTGATAGTGTATCTACTTTAAGATATGTCTTCTTTAATAATTTTCTTTCTTATTATTTTTATAGTTTATGTAGATTTAGGAATTTAATTATGTTCTTGATTTACGTAGATTAATAAGTTTAGTTTTTCTTTTAGGTTGTGTTAAGTAGTTGTTGTTTAAGATGCGTGTTAGTTAGTTTTAAATATTTATTAATGTTGTTAATAATTTAAAATTTATAGATAATTAGGCCTTTGAATTTAGGACTATAATTTATTGACCTATGTATTGGAGATTGTAAAAAATATTTGAACTTCAAGGATAGTATATCACACTTAATTATTATTAATACTAAGCTCGATAAGTAACAATAATTCATTAAACAACATGTGCTAGGCGTAGTGCGGGTCGGGCCTTGGGACGTACGCAGCTTACTTACTAAACAACAAGCATAAAAGGTAGGTGACTGGGCTATTTGTAAGTACCTTATACTATTGAACTTGTACTTTGATGTGTATGTTCACTCTCAAGTCGTAAGATGGGCTTTAGAGTAAGACTTTTGAGTCGTAAGATTGGCTCATAAGTCGAATGCTTTCGAGTCATATTATTGGCTCTTAAGTGATCTTCAATATGGCTTTGAGTTGTAAGATGGACTCCTAGTCACACTTCGGAGTCGTAAGATTGGCTCCTTAGTCACGCAATATGGCTTACGAGTCATAAGATTAACTCCTAAGTCAAAGACTTCTGTTCATAAGATGGGCACATAGGTCAAGGATATATTTATTATTGTGCACCTTCACTTAGTAAAACTGCTTACAACGTTCCCACTGAGTTTATACTCATGCCCATGTTTACAAATCTTCAGGCTAGCTGAGTGGTGTGGCGGGACTGTTGCGGCGAAGGTCACTGGATTCCTTCCTCTAGTCGCGACTTAAAGATGTGTTTGACTTATCTATGTATATAAATAAGCTTTGTGTTGTAAAATCCGAGTGTTTACTTTTACTTAAAAATTGTGGACCACTGTTGCAAATGTTGCTTCGGCAGTGTTTGTTATAAATAAAATATCTGCTTTTGTCTGATAAATCTTTTATGTCATGCTTCTGCAGTTCATTTGATTTACTATATAAATAAAAGAAAAAAAATATTACTAGTAGCACCTCGGTCCCGACTAATTGGGATTTGGGCGCTACAATGTGCAATTCATGCATATATGTTAAGGCGTGTAGCATGAAATACACTAATGCACAACAACTTTGCTCACATCAATAAGTCATATTCATGTTGCCTTAATAGTGGGTGTAAAATGATTTGTAAAGACTATGAAATTTGTTCCTTAAATGTTGTGCATGAGGCCATATATTTTGTCTTGCGAAATTTTTCGAAATTTTTGGCAAAAAGTGTACATATTTGTTTGATTTTGTTAAAAAATGTCATGTGTGCAATTTTATCAAGTTGTAACGAAATCTGTTTTTCATCCATTAATAGGCTGAAAATAGAGATCTACATTATATAGACATAAAAAATAAAAATTTGGGAAAGATATCGAAATCATAATTTTCAGTTATTAGTTAGCTGAAAATTTAGTATCTTCTTCCAGAAACACAAACATCTGGTATCGGTGACCAAATGTTTTTACATAAAAACTCATATCCATAACTCACTTCTTCTAGAAAAAAAAAAACTATCATAGAATAAGGAACATTAACATGGGTTAAGCATAATCAGAAAACTCTCCGCTGTGAAATGTATAAGGGACTTGCCAATGCTTTGTCCCGTGGTGAGACAAATCTAGCAACTCAGGGTCAGCCAATGGTTTTGCCATCTTCATACGCAGGAGGTCCCAGATATATGATTCAAAACTTTCAGGATGTTATGACGATATGTGGATGGGCTGGATATCCAGATTTATTTATAACATTAACGTGCAATGCCAAATGGCCTGAAATCACCGGATATCTAGATAGAAAGGGTCTAAATCCCGAAGATCGCTCAGATATTGTTTGTAGGATCTTCAAGATGAAACTGGACAGATTGATCAAAGATTTAAAGAAGAATAGAGTGTTTGGCCGTGTCAAAGCAGGTACGCTACAACTGTTTATTAATTTGATTATCACATAAATTTGCATATTTTAAGGGAATCTAGATTATGGTCTGCACTCTTTTAAATTCTTTAACTTTTCCGCTTTCTAAACTATATTATTTTATCAAATATTCATGCAGTGGTATACACAGTAGAATTTCAGAAGTGAGGTTTACCTCATGCACATATATTGTTGTTTCTAGTTGCTGAGGATAGATATCCGACTGGGATTGATATAGATAGGAAGATATCAGCTGAAACTCCAGATGTGAATATTTATCTTGCCTACTATGCTGCAGTTGAGACCTTTATGATACATGGCCCCTACGGAGATGCTAACAAAAATTATCCATGCATGTCTGAAAAGGGTTGTACTAAGTTTTTCCCAAAGGATTTTGTAGATAATAGTAACACTACTTTCAGCGATGAAGGCTATCCAATTTACAGGCGAATAGATAATGGAAGGAATATCATGAAAAATTGAGTGCCTGTTGATAATCGATTCGTAGTTCCACACAACCCTTATCTCTTTCTATGATATGGAGGTCACATGAATATGGAGTGGTGTAACCAATCACGCTCCATTAAGTATTTATTCACATACACAAACAAAGGATGTGATCGGATAACTGCACAGTTCCTAAAGAGCAAGAAGGATGCACAGAATGATAAAGTAATTAACGAGGTCTAAATGTACTACGATTATAGATACGTTTCACCATGTGAGTCTATGTGGAAAATTTTTGGGTTCGATATAGCATACAGAGAACCTGTTGTAGAACGGTTGAGTTTCCATCTTCCCGGCGAACAAAGTGTTGTTTTTTTAGAAACCCAAGACATTGAACATGTTATTGATGGTCAACCTTTCAACACAAGCAAGTTTGAAGCTTGGTTCAAGGCAAACATTGATTATCCAGAAGGAAATAATCTCACATATGAAGAATTTCTTCAACACTTTTGGAAGCAAGATGGCGAAAAAGGGATTCCTAGGAGTCAAGGAATTGCGTAAGGAAGACCATACTATGTGCCGCCAGGAGCAGGTGATTCTTATTACCTTAGATGCTTAATCAATGTTGTACGTGGAACCAAATGTCACGATGACAAGAAAGTGGCACACCATGTACAATATGATTCATACAGAGACGTGTGCTATGCGTTTGGTCTTTTGGAAGATAACAGTGAGTATACTGATTTTGAGCATCTGCACATTCTCTGCGCACTATGTTCTTCACTTTATTAAAACAGAACTATATGGGAAGGCCATAAATTATTTGGGAAAAATGTTGGAAATATTTATCGGACGACATCATATATAAACAACGACAATTTTTTCACAACCAAGGTTTGCATATGAATTACATTAATTTTTAATTATTCTTAATCTGTATCTTATTCTAACACTTAACTAATTCAAACTCAGTTACTAACTTTACAGATCTAAAGCTAACGGAGGCTCAGATTAGGAATCTTGCTCTCACTGAAATTGAGCATGTATTAAGTATGTGTGGAAGTAGCCTAAGAAACTATAAGACAATGTCACTGCCGGACTTCAATGATATTGCAACATGCCAGAACAGGTTGTTGCATGAAGAGTTGCAATATGATATATCTTTATTGTCAAAGGACCTTGGAGAGATACTTCCAAGGTTGACGGACGAGCAACGTGTTATCTTTGATAAAATAATGGAGTCAACACAAGGAGACATGAGTAAGACTTTCTTTCTTTATGGTTATGGAGGCACTGGAAAAACATTTGTTTGGAAAACGTTGTATGTGGCAATCAGATGTAAGGGACAGGTCGTTCCGAATGTTCCTTCATGTGGAATAGCATCTCTGTTTCTTCCAGGAGGCCGAACCGCGCACTCACTCTTCAAAATACCTTTGATTCCGCATGAAAGTCAATGTGTAGTATCAAGCTGGGCAGTGAGCTGACTGAACTTATTGTGAAAGCTAATCTCATTATATGGATGAGGCTCCCATGATGCATAAATTTTGCTTTCAAGCTTTAAACAAAAACCTTAAGGATGTTATGAAATGCGTTGACATAGAAAACACAAAAGAGTTATTTGGTGGTAAGACGGTTGTTTTGGCGGTGATTTTCGTCAAATACTACCAGTCATTCTAAAAGGTCGAAGACAAGGTATTGTCAATGCAACGATAAACGCATCCTACATATGGAACTCTTGCAAAGTTCTTCGGTTGACGAAGAATATGAGGCTGCAAAGTGTGGGTTCAGAAACTGAGGCTTCAGCTTTAGCTGAATTTTCGCAGTGGTTACCAGATATTGGAAATGGGACAATTGGGGAAGGAAATGATGGTTCGTCGACCATACGAATACCTGATGATATACTACTGCAGAATGGTCCTGATCCAATTACAACAATTGTCAAAAGTACTTATCTTGACCTCTTTGAGAGAATTCAGGACCCTGAATATCTACATCAACGTGCTATACTTGCGCCGACTTTACATGTTGTTGACTCTATAAACCAGTATATAAAAAAAAATAATAATAATAATAAATACTGGAGATAGTCGTCCGTATTTCATCTCCGATAGCACAAGCAAGTCAGATATGACACGAGATGTTGCTATGAATGTCCATACTCCTGAATTCCTAAACGGAGTCAAGTGTTCTGCAATTCCGAATCATGAACCACATTTGAAGGTGGGGACGCCTGTGATGCTGTTAGGGAACATTAACCCGAGGAGAGGTTTGTGCAACGGTACCAGATTGCTTCTTACCAGACTAGGAAATCATGTGCTTCAAGCGAAAATAATGACCGGATCAAGTGCAGGTGAATTGGTATTGATCCCTCGATTATCGCTGACTCCTTCAGATTCAAAAGTACCTTTCAAAGTTTAACGACGACAATTTCCTATTCAGTTTCCTATGCTATGATAATAAAGAAAGTCAAGGTCAATCATTAACTTTGATATTTACTTGCATAAGCTTGTTTTTAGTCATGGTCAGTCATACGTCGCTTTTCACGAGTCACAAATAGAAAATGTTTGAAAATTTTAATCTGTGATGTTGAAGAAAAGATATCAACACTACTGTTAATGTTGTGTATAGAGAAATTTTTAGAAATTTGTAATTTGTTATTGTTTTTCAATTGTACCCAAATTGTATATACAATAGATATAGTTTACATTTTTCTTTAGCCTTTTAAATTTCATACAATTTCATCATTTTCATGCATATTATATCAATATTATGCAGATTGCACATATTATGGTTTACAATCCACAATAATTCTTATATATTTAGAATTTTTGCTAAAAAAAATCTTCCCCGTGCACCGTAGGGTGGACATCTAATTATAATCTAAGGTGACGAAATTTAAAGAAATAAGAGGAATGAACTCATAAATATTACTTCCTCCATTTAAAAAAAAATGTCATTTTAAATCTTTTGAAAACTTTCACAATAAGTGTCACTTTACAAAAAAATACTATAATTCTTCTAATATTATCGTAAACAACCTATTTAATTTAGTCAATTATTTCCTTATTTCACATAACATACCAATTAAATATCAATCTTAATTTTTAAAAAAATAACTAAAATGACATTCTTTTTTAAACGGGAAAAGTTCATGTATATTTTCTTATTTGGAATTCCAAAAAAGGCGACCGTTGTTCCCCCCTCCAATCCCCTCTTACCAACCAAAGGTTGCAAAAGACACAGTGGCGATTGTAACCATAATTCACAGCTAAAACAAAATGTATTCCACATCACAACTCTACACGATTACAAGTCATCCTAACACTATAACCACAACCCCCAATAATCTCTGACTCTCAAATGTTTACAGTGTCTACATTTATGCAAGAAATATCAACAGTCCATCAATAACGAACCCGATAGGAGAGGAAAGATGAGGAGACCATGAATCGTCATGTAGCAGAACTTACAAATTGATCGAAAATTCAAATTTGGCCATAAACAATAGTCAGAAAAAAGATCGACCTTTCATTACATCATCAAACGTAGGACAAGAAAGTAAGCCCAATTGATCTATCAACAGTCATGCCTTGACACAGCAGTTAAAGTACCTGAAGATGCTTCTCCTTGCCTGCAACAAATATCACCATTAAACAAGATTAACAAACCAAACTATGACAATGAAATCCACGACTAAAAGAATTTGCCAATGGTGAAGCTATAGATGTCATTCAAGGGAAAAGGTTCTAGTACATTCTATTACTTATTATTTACTAAAAGGGTCTGATACACCAAAACAACTTGCATGTGCTTCTGCATTTTTTTATTTTTTAATAAAAAAATGCAGAATAAAAAGCTTCATTCCTGAATTAAAAAGAAGTAACTATGAATAGCTGCTTTTCTAATCAATATCCCATGCCTTCTTGGCTAGTACAGAAAATAAAATTCATGTGGTCCAAGTAATAAAGGATATTTAGAACTATATTACAAGTACAAGTAATCGCTTTCTTCATTAAGATATATCAATGTCATGGCCAATAGTTTCGAATTTCATGTGCTATGGTCCATCAAAACAACAAAAGAACACGTTCACATGCTATTGAGATCTTAAACCTCCCTAATTTCTTGAAGACAAAACCATTCAAACTAAGGATGCCTTTTTCTCCAACTCTCCAAACTTGAGCTCATTTAACTTATTTAATATTATCAAAAATCCTATTGAGATCTTTCATACAGATAAAAACTACCCTCTACATTAAAATGGAAGAACCAATCAATGATGTGTGTGAGAAAGAAAGGGAGCACTATGGAGGAGCAGTGGAGCATACCGTTGGGGAGTTGTTCTGGTGATAGTCACGATGATCCTCATTGTGGGCACTGTTTGAATCTCTTGTGGTAGAAGAAGGGATGAGCTCTTCCTCATTCCCAAGACTAGCT
This sequence comes from Ajuga chamaepitys, assembly GCA_958295605.1. NCBI lineage: Eukaryota > Viridiplantae > Streptophyta > Magnoliopsida > Lamiales > Lamiaceae > Ajuga > Ajuga chamaepitys. The sequence continues at coordinate 38,611,842 of OY282496.1, read as the reverse complement.
CTTGATGGGTCCCTCTTGTTTTGCTTCCTCATTTCTCTTATCTTAGAGAAATCCATTGAATAGTCAGGCAAAGGTCCCTTTTGATCCCAATCCCCAAATTGCGGCACAGATAGCCATGGCGCATTCCTCTACACATTCAAAGAAAATTAATTTTTAATAGGCATTAACAATGCGTCTATAGTTAGGACAAATTTATTAATAGGCATTAAAAATGTCAAAAATTCTTCCATAGTTAGGCAACGATCTTGATCACTGTCTAATAAAATCTCATTCAAAATGCCTTTCTGCATTGTTCTTGATTGTAAGCATAACGTGAGTTCATGATTAATGGCCACTCAAAAGTTCTTCAACATTAGGCCATGAAACAATAATGATCAAATTGATAAAATTCCCTTCTAATTGCATTAGAAGCATTCTTGTAAGGAATCTCATTCAAATGCCTTTCTGTAGCGTTCTTGATTGTAAACATTAACGCTACGTTCATGATTAATGGCCAAAAGTTCTTCCAACATCAGCCCATGAAACAAGAATGATCAATTGATAAAATTCCCTTCTAATTGCATTTGCATTCTTATAAGTTTACCAAATTGATGATGTGAAAATAGAAGGGGGAACTATACACTCGAAAAGAGAAGGAACTTCTATCAATAGGAAACAGCTGTGAAAACATATTTGAATATTCAAGCCTCATACCAGGACTACTCATATCCATTTGATATCTCCATAATTGCCTTCCACATTTCTTAAGCATATGCTCGTAAGAAGACAGCTCACAAGATAATTTTTTTTAAACCAAGAGTTTCCTCCAAACACAAATAAAGGAAAAATGACTTGTCAAATTATGTTGGAAATTAAAGTAAAGTCAAGATTCTGACTCATTCATATCTTTCTTTTCCCCTTACTTTATCCGGTGAATTATTAAAAAAAAAAAATATGAGGACAGAAACGCAGCAGGATTTCATCATTATAGCTGAAACAAAAAGTCAAAAGAATATGTCTTTTGTAAGAAAATTATGAGAACAGAAGTTCAACAATTGACGGCATCTCAATGTTGATAGAGAAAACAAAGAAGAAGAGCAAGAATGAGAATGGGGAAAACACATATAGCCATAACAATTAACAAGAACCGAAATCATATCGTAAATTTACGAAGATAAGTACGCAATATTTGTAAGAAAACAACAACGTAGATAACCAGGAAGATATAAACAATTAGCCATAATTTAATTTCCTGATAGCATCCACAAGCAAACTCAAAAAACATTAAAAAGCATACACCATCTCAGGAAGTTTTAATAATTTTCCAAGCAAGAAAATAAAACAGAGTAAACTGTAAACAAAGAAGAGGAAATCCAAAAAAGAAAAACTGAAAATTTCTGGAAAAAGAAGTCGTTACCTCTTTGCGATCTTCCATGAGAAAACACTATAATCTCAGGCAAACAGGTCGAGTGAAACACAATAATTGGAGTGAAGAAATATTGGAGAAAAGGGCTAATAATGGCGGATTTCTTGTGGGTGGGCAGGAAAAGGAAAAGGAAAGCGCTGGCTGTATCACAGGTTGGACACGTCTACTTTAGTAGCAAGAAAGAGTCTGTGTTCGGGAAAACTATATAGAGATGAATGAATATGCTGGTGAGATAAGGTTTGAATTTCGTGTTTATTACAAAGTCGACCACGGTTTGGGTTACTCACTGGCACTTACCTTTTCGCATAGCTGTCACGCGCTGTTTGTTCTGCCTCAATACGGAAATTAGAAATAATACTATACTAAGCACCAGTATTTATTATTCATGCTATATATAGTCTAAATTATTTATTGATACACTAAATACCAAATAAAACATCTATAATGGCTCATCCAAAAATGGCTGGAAATAAAATAGAAAAAATCAGTTAATCTTTGGAGATATAATGTTTTGATTTCTGGAGCGATTCAACAGCAATTACTAATTTACTAATTTTAGCAGTTTCATACGTTACAAGAAAATTTTATTACTTAGTGCAAGATCTAGATTGTACAAATTCTTAATTTGGGATCTAAATTTTTTATTTTATTCTCACTTTAGGAATTTTGATTATCGGTGATTCATCTGCTGTTGTTTTGGCTCCTTTGGATGAGCTGAGTGTGATGTTCTCTGCTTGCCACTACTTCTCGAGATTTAAAATCTCTTGTCTCGTTTTTCAGATAGGAAATTATTTTGGATAAGTCGTGAAATTTTTTGTCGTTCATTGTATCGTCTCATTGTGAAGTTTTGTGGATTGGATCATATGGTTTGGCACTCGCCGCCATTGTTTCTTTATCTATCTGGACTGACTGATTCCAACACTCGTTAACAAAATATTTTGTTTTCCGTGTACAACAAAAAAGATCTTGAAAATAAGAGAGTTACTTTTTTTAGTACAAAATTCTGATTGGGGGTGGGGTCAGTAGGAATTGAACTTGGTCAATTAACTGGGGTTACAAGATACTCTACCAACTTAGCAACAACTAATCCTCGAAAATAAGAAAGTTATTGAATGTAATTATGTCAGCATAGTAACAAAATTCACAACATTCTTAAATTTTAGTTGTTCGAATAAAACTACGGTCAATGTAGAATAAAAAAAGAGCAGATTTGTGGACAAAATAAAAATGAGAAACAAATTCAAGGTAGAATAGAGAAAAGAACAATAAATGTTGGAAAAACAAAGAGAATAATAATATGACCATATAATACTTCCTCCACCTCGAATGAACTTGCAGACTTTTCGTTTTCGTCTGTCCCAAGCAAACTTGCACACTTCTTAATAAGGAAAAAATTCTCACACTTTCTCCCCCCACATTTCACCCTATTTACTAAAATGCCATTACTAAATTACAATTTCTCACTAATTAAAACCCCCAAATTTATACCTTACTAATTAACTTTCATCTAATTAACCCAACCTAAACTACGAAACCTTATCAACTAACCCAAACCACAAAACCAGCCAACCCATTTCATACAACGAGATTGACACCCCCTATTTTGGATCATACTTGATCCATTATTCACCATCCCCTGCCCCCCTCCCCACAAACCCTACTTCTCTCTCATCTTCTTCAACCTTTTAACCTGCAAACCCTAGCCGATCCAGTACTCTAACCCCCACAAATCCTACTTCCCTCTCATCTTCTTCAACCTTCTTATAGATTATGTAACTTATCTAGAAATCTCAGTCTTTCGACACCCTTTGCGGCCGATTTCGATGGAAGATTCACCTTTTGTTGGGTTGTATTATTCGAATTATGAGGATTAATGTTTCTTCCTCGAGACGCCATTTCCGTTGGATCTTCCCAAAATTTCAGAGGAGAACGAACCACGATTTAGATTTGCGTTCCCCCTATGAACCTACCGAAGGTCTAGGGCCTCTCGAGGTTGATCTAGAAGATCCGAATCCTGTTATAAGTTCGTCGCTGAATATGAAAGAAAAACGAGATCATTTCATGCAGCACTTGACCCTTTAGTTTCCGATCTTTGCGAAGGTTATTCTATTTCTACTAGATCTCGAATTTGTTCTTGTTTTTTTTTTTGGGGGGGTATCTTGATCTTTTGCTATATATGCTGTTAGATCTGATTTGTGCCCAATATTTAGGCTTTGTGGATCTGTGCTCTTATATATATGTTGTTAGATCTAAGATCTGTGAGTGGTTTGTGGGGGATCTCGTGATTTGTTGCACAATATGTTGGTTAAATCTCGATATGTGCATATGTTGTCACCAATGTGTTCTGGTTGCTTGATTTGTGCTCTTAGAATACATTATGGCGGCTCTATTGCTTGATCACGAAATCGGATTTTGTGGGTTAATTACGTGTATCTGCGTTGTTTGAACTACGTGATGTGGATTCAATACAAGAAAATTGGTCAATAGTGAGAGGAATAACCGTGGTTAAAAGTTAAAAAAACCTTCACAAAAGATTTTCAGTGACGAAAAATATCCGGTCACCACCCCTGGCTACAGCTTCCACTATTAAAAGTCAATAATGACAGGAACATATCCCGTCACTAATCAGTAAACAATGACAGTATAATTACCATCACTAAAAAACCTTTTTAATGACGGTTGATACCGTCACTAATACAACCGTGGCCCATCATTTTATAATTTCATTACTACAAAAAAGCTAAAAGAAAATGGTTTCTAACCGTTGTTAAAGCGGTTATGTGAGCATTGTTGTAGGTTGGGTAGTGGTAGTGTCTACGACAACGGTTTTAACAGTTGTAGTAGGGGTCAGGAACCGTTGTGGAAGGTGGTGTTGTTGTTGTCCTACAACAACGATTTACAATCATAGTCTTTTATAATTCTTTCTCATATATGCTATAAATTAAAAGAATTATAAAATTACAGCAAGACTATTTCTTTCTCCAGCCCACCCAAATTTATGAGCAACATATTCTTGGTATCTGCGGTGAAATGAAGACTACAAAGCGCCACATGAGTTCTACCCAAACCTGCATTTTTTAGATGAAAAGGGAATTACTGTATCATATTCTATTTAAATAAGAAATGAATGTGACTGCATTTCATAGTTGAACAGTTGTATGTAGTAGCCAAAAAACAAGATTTGGAGTATACCATATTCTTCATACCACCCGACTTTCTTATGAACTCTAATAAAGAGAATATTTATCATTTTTCAGCTTAATCACCCCTAAACCCTAAATTCTTGAAAACTTATCTGCACAATGAAGTCCAGTGAATGGAAAGTAAATTTAATTGAAGATAACAATGAAAATCCCACTGCAGATTACTTAGAATAGCATGATTTAATATCACAATACAACCAATGATGCAGACAGCAGCCCAGATACAAGACTAGTATAGGGAACAAATTAATGAAGTCCAATCTGTTCACTGAAAGGCATAGTAAGGTAGACTTCAAGGCAATAGATAAATAGTCAATAGCTGATATAACCTTCAACTGCATAGTATTAATTTTATATTAATTTTAGAAAACGTCTGTGTATTCTTGAGATGGCAAGGTAGGGGTTTCTATCCTTAGCTCCACCATTCCGCACTGTTTTATGTGTGTATATATCCCTTGTGTCCAGGTTCTATTTAAGAATGCAAATTTGACAGTTGAAAGAGGAGAGAAAATTGCTATTCTTGGTCCAAATGTATGCGGAAAAAGTACATTACTTAGACTCGATATGGGCATGGAGAAGCCAGACAAGGGTGAAGTTTTGCTTGGGGAGCACAATGTCTTACCAAACTATTTTGAGCAGAATCAGGTATATTGCTATCGTTGGTGTCCTTATCAAACTTAGCTCTCATACGTAGGTCAATTTAGTACCAATGGTAGTTAAAGAAGGACACAAGGTCTGTTGTTTACAATTCTTTAAACATCATTTTAGAATCGCCCTTCTTTTTGTAATTATTATTAATTTTCCTGAATCAGGCAAAGGCACTTGATTTTGACAAGATTGTACTGGAAACTATTGCTGAAGTTGCAGAAGACTGAAGCCTCGATGACATAAATGGTCTCCTTGGTCGTTACAACTTCAAGGCTGATTTGCTCGATCGCAAGGTGTTCTTTCTTAGTGGTGGTGATAAGGTATTTGACATTATTAAAATTTTCTCCACTCATGGTAAGCTTAAGAGTAGCTATGATAGGTTTAGCTTGCCTTTTGTAAGTTCATGGTGAGACCGTCTACTCTTGTTGTTTTGGATGAGGCAACTAATCATTTGGACATTCCCACCAAAGAGAGGGTCGAGGTTCGCTTTTTAGCTCCAGCACATGCAGTAGACATTGCATTTTGGTTTTCCTCAACAATCTTGCTTTTGTTGTAATTGTGTTTAGGAGGCGATAAATGAGCACCGAGGGACTGTTATTACAGTTGCTCATGACAGGTACTTGATAAGGCAATCAAGTGGTGGAAGTAAAAGATGGGATAATGTAAGTCCCGGTTCTATGTTCTGAATAATATCATATTTTTGTTCCTCCTGTACCATAAACAATCAACAGATTCCAGGCAATCTCATTATATGGATCATATTTGGCCCTGTTGGTAACAATTGTGGTGAGTGTGACAGTGTTACTTAGAGAAGAATCTGGAAGCAAGAGAAAGGAAGGTGGAAAGGGAGGCAGAGGTAACAATTTGGAATATATTTGCTTTTGTACATTTCTACACCATTATAGAACACCTTATGTGTAGGCCTTCCAATTGTTTGCTGAAATGCTTGAATGGGAATTGGTTCCCGTTACAAAATTTTATTTATTGAAGATTTTATATCATACATTAATCTAATGTGCTGCAGGTTTTTGCACCGCATAAAAATGGGATTCTTATCCCCTGTCGTCCGCAAATTCACAGACAAACACCGTTTCTTTGTCAATTATCACTACTTCATTTTGACTTTTTCATCTAACTTTTTTTTCTATTTCTTTTTTATGTTTACCAACTTTTTCATCAACGTTTTCTTCATGGCGTCGTTAATAGCTATGAGATTAGGCCCACCACTCATTTTTCTCTTTTCTTTTTCATTTATGTAACTACAAAAAATATTATGATATATATTTTGAGACCACAAATTGTAGTTACTAATTAAAAAGTATTTGTGAAATACTCTATAAATTATTGAAACTACTTTAAAATTACTTTTAGAGATATCAGTTGTTGCAAGAAATATTTGAGATAACTTTTTTTTTTTTTTTTTGTCGTAAATATACTATTTACGTTCGAGTTATTGAGACGCCTAATTAGTGACGGTATATTGAATGTCTCTAATAATAAAATTGTGATAAACAATCATTATTTGATATTACTTTCAAAGATCCTTTTTCTTGTAGTGATATTTCCTAATTAAGGTTGCAAAATTTAAAAAATTGATATTCAGACATTTTAGGTAGTTGGTTACACTGCAAAAAAAATCATCGATTGCGACGGAAATTTCCGTCACTAGACTGAAAAATTCCGTCACAATGAAGGAGTAGTGACGGATTAGTGACAGAAATGTTCTATTACAAAAACCTTCGTCACTAAACCGATAATGACGGACTTTTCATTCCGTCACTAGTTTAGTGACGAAAATTCTGTCACAATTCTAAAAAAATCCGTCATAAAGTTATTACGGAATATTTCCGTCACTAAATAACAACGGCTAAAATTCCATCACTAGTCCGTGGATAAATGATTAATGACGGAATATTTCCGTCACAAATTAATGACAGAATATTTCCGTCACTATCTTGCCTATATTAGTAACGGAATTATTCCGTTATGAAAAAAAAATTTGTCTCTATTCTGTCACTATACTATCTAATTTCTATTATTATTCCAAAAAAATGTGCTCTTGCTTGACCTATAAAAATGAGGAAGCTATTTGCAATTACATGTACAAATTCCCCATTAGCAATCATTAGTTGAACTGTATAATTGGACATGAATAAACATAAACATATTCCATTACTAAATATTGTTAGGCACCAATTGAATTCTATTCTTTACCATAAAAGTACCAACAAACATAACTAAAGCTAAACCATTCAGACCACTAATCTAAACATAAATCACCATTTTTATTCCAAGAACAACAAATCACTTCAAGCAGGCCGATTTAAGAGCTGGACGGCAGCTCTCGGATCGAGCTAAATCGGGCTTCTTCATCGGGCTGGACTGGGGTGAATCCAAGCTGCTCAGGAGCAGTTGCTTCACCACATAAATTAAATTTCCAATAGGATTTTTGGGCAGCCTTAGAGTCCAATCAACACAATGAAGGTCAGCATTGTGAGCTTTTTCAACCTGTCAAAAAATAGCCAAAACAAAAGGCTAATCAGCAGATACATCTATAATATGAAACACTAGCATATAACTGCATTACAGTAAAGATATATTAGGTGAGAAAAACGTTAACGAAGCAAATTCAAGCAAACAGCACTAAGAGAGAGACATAAAGCAATGTAATTGTAGGAGGCCATGTCAGACATCAGCTCATTATTTTAATTCTCAACTTTTTTGTTACATACTTATCACATTGATGAGAATTTCCCATGTTACCCTTAAATTTAAAATTTACAGAAACATGGAGGTAAGGAAAAAGGATTACAGAGTATCAAAGGAATCTTCTGACATAAGTGTCATGTGCATAAGCATTTCAGGATGGAAAATGATGCCCCTTTAAATTTATGAGAAACTAAAGTAGAGAATTAACCTTAACAACAGGAGAAGGGCCAGTTCTTGCGTCCCATAGTATAAGACAAGAATCATCATCAACACTACAGAACTCCTGCGCACTGCATTACAAGTTGATAAATGAGCTAATGAAATAATTCATGCTATAGATTCTTCATAAAAGAAAGAACCTTCAGCAACATGAAACAAGATTCTTCACATTTGAGATGAAACATCAGGTATATATATGGTTCAAAAATTGCATGAGTGATTATTCACCATAAGGATAGATCTATTTCTACCTCAAAACCCACACACACACACACACAAAAACAAAAAGAAAAGGACATCAGTGATGAAAAGGCAAAGAACCAAATAACAGGGAATTGTTTATAAATTAGTGTAATTGTAGGTTACCTAATTAATGACGTGTGATGCTCTGGTTCGCTCTTCACAGGACCAAAGAAAGGGTTACAGGGCTCGCAACTCAGTTCTGAGATTAGAAGTATCTAAGATGATAGTCGGTGTTACTCGGTGTAAGAAGTGAATGCCACGAGAAAACAACACAAACAGATATAATATGCTAAAACTCAAAGAAATTGTGCAAGAATATAGATGAAATCTTCAATACATGCAAATTAGTCCTCGTGCACCAACCTCAGAGGGAAGAATATTAGCCATTTGCACCAATCTACCAATGAAACAGGCCTAGATCGACTTGCAGCACAAGCACGCGTTCTGGTTTGGGAACTCTTTGCTACTCCGAAGATGGATTACATACTTCTTTTCTTTTAATCTTTTCCTTTAATGTTATTGAAGTATTGACACACCTTCAAGAAAACTTCGAAATTTGTCCTCTCATAATCAACATCCTCAAACTCATCAAGAATATGAAGTTTAGGAGGAGTAACGGAGCAACTATATCAATTGGAAACTAGTTGGAGGAAAGTGCTAAGAACGAAATGTTTTACCAAAAATACGTAAGTTGGTAATCTAAGTTCTTCAAGACAATTGCTTATCATATAACAAGATTTCTAATCTTGGAATTTTACATTGGATCAGTAAGAAAAATAATACACACGTTGTAAAGGTGGAAAAACTATTTTACTAAAAATAATGTAAGCTGGTAATCTCAGTTCTTCAAGACAATGGCTTTTTAGCATAACAAGAGTTCTATTTCATCATTAGAAGTATTTTAAGTTCTATTTATGTTCTTGTTTTTCTTCAATTTCAGGTCTTTTATTTAGTATCAGTTTGAAGCTTTTAGAGCATTTATTCTATGGGAAAAAATATTGAATTAAGGAAAAGAATGTGATCCTTGCTTTAGGAAAAAATAGAGGTAGCATTACTATCTTAAGAGTAGAAACAAGAAGAGTTTGGCAATAATAGCTTCAGTTGAAAGCAGCATTTCTTTTGTAATGGAGGGGAGAAAACAAAGAGTAGCAAAGATTTTAGAACAAGATGAAAGAAAGAAACCAACAAAAGTAGGTCACATTTTCATGGGCCTCAACTTGACAATACTTCCAAGAGCAAAATTAATCAAGATGTCCCAGGCAGTGTAATGCAAACCAGTAGAATCAAAATCAAACCAAATTAGTAAAAACAAGAATACATTTAAATTTCTTTTGTTTTCTCTGTTTTAGTTAATCTCTTCCTCGAAGCAAAAAGGACAATCAAATAACTAAATTGGACAAGTGAAAGATAATTAGATAAATATTAATTAAATTCAAAGGGATGATAAACTCGAAATACATTAGTCCCAGAGTTACTGGGCTTATCACAATCATAAAGTTTCACCAATATCTAAAGCATTCACCATTCACTACCAACCATGATTTTAGCAACATCAGATAAACCCCCAACTGAGAACTGATAAAACTTTACCCAAAAAAAAAAAAAAAAAAAATCAATTCTATCGACTTAGAAAGAACAATTTCAAGATAGGTTGAATACTTGAGTACCAAAATTTTGACTCGAGCTAGAATAAGAAACTAAACCCTATGAACTACATCAGTTCAGATTTGTCATTGTGAAAAGTATATGAAATTGAAATCGAGCATGACAGCTGAAAATAAGAAACTAAACCCCTAGGAATTACATCAGTTCACGAGTGTGCAATCAATTACAGAAGAAACCCTAAATCCACATTGAAGAAACCTTAATCATACTGAAAAATGGATAATGGTTTGGAACCGGAACAATTACTAAATTAGAGAATGAGCAAATAAGCAAAATTAGGGCAACTCACCAAATCAGAGAGCTGTGAGCAATGTAGTGTTTCTGTCGGTGAATAATCAACTATTTTCGTTTGTCGTTGCCATCGGAACTGTCAAGCACCTCCTAGTCAATGAACGAGTGAGATTTTGGTGACTCAACAAAATTAAGGGACATTTGATCGATAGTCGAGCATTAACCTCGAAGCCTGCCGGTGGAAAACCGTAAGTCGTCGGTGGATATGCACAGCCGGAGGATATCCAACGAGGAGCTGCAACTGAGAATGAGGCCATTAACGGCGAGAGAAAACAATTAAACATAGCCTAATGCTGTAGATTGAGAGAATAATTAGCGACAGCTAGGGTGTTCACATTTCTAATTCAATGTTTGTTTCCAGAAAGCACAAAGATTCAAATCAAATAACATATTCAAACGAAATTAGGGCTATGATCAGACCTCTTTGAATTCGATGGTGGAGTTTTCAAACTGAAATCGAATCTCTTCTTTTGATTAGACCGTCAATCGTGGGAATTAGACGATGACGCTTGCAATCTAAAGCACCTCTTAATCCCAAACCTCGTGTATGTGCCGTCGATCGGGGTAATCTTGACGATAAAACTTGCAATCAAAAGCGTCTTCATCCCAACAGGCGTCTGTGTTTTCGAGGGAGAGAGTCCAAGCATGTGTGTACGAGTGAGAGAGACGTGCGTGAAGGAGAGAGAGAGGGAGGAAAAGATGAATGGTACAAATGAAAGAGAGAGAAAAAAGTGAAATGGAAAGAGGAATACACTCTCCCGTGAATTTATGGAAATCTAAAAGTAAAACAACTTGATATATGCAAAACCAGTAAAGGATTCTCGACATAACAATAGGTGTCTCAAGTGGTAAGGGACTTGTTTCCTGTCCACCAGGTCAGGGGATCGACGCTGGCGCATGACACTCATAATTTTTTTATGTATTGGAGGCAGGTCGTTTGAGTAGTGACGGAAATTTCCGTCATTAATTAATGACGGTCAATTCCGTCACTAAATAAGCATCATTTACATGGGTAATAAGTAATGACGGAATATTTCCGTCACTACATAGCAACGGTTAAAATTCCGTCACTAATCCGTCAATACAAGACTAATGACGGAATATTTTCCGTCACTACATAGCAACGGAAAAAATTCTGTCACTGATCCGTCAATACAAGACTAATGACGGAATGTTTTCTGTCACTACATAGCAACGGTTAAAATTCCGTCACTAATCCGTCAATACAATATTAATGACGGAATATTTTCCGTCACTAAATAGCAACGGCTAAAATACCGTCACTAATCCGTCGATACATGATTAATGACGGAATATTTTCGTCACAACCTTAAAATATTTTATTCCCACATTTTTAGCGCCCTTTGTTACTACGTTTTAATGACGAATTTTTTTCCGTCTCTAAATTCCGTCATGATTCCGTCACTAAGTCGTTGTTAATAATCAAACACTCTTGTAGTCTCTATCCGTGACTATTCCGTCACTAGTCCGTAATTAGATTGTGACTGAAATTGTCCTTCACTAAAATCAGTCACTATTAATAATATTTCTTGTAGTCTTAGGAGCCTATTCAGGCTGATTAATTGCCCAACTAGTCCACCAAGACAAAAAAAAGATGCCTAGAATAATTGTTTGTCACAAAATTAGGTCGGCAAAACATGACCTAGAGACTAATCAGCGCCTTAGAGAGCGCTTTTGCTAAATATCTGCGGGGGAAATTCAATTAGGATGTGAATTCATTTTTTCTTTAATGTTTTTTCAGACTTCAATGATACGTCAACTAAAAATGGGCCTCAAACTATGTTTGAATGAGCCTGAAAGTAATAGGTACATCGCATCATTTAATATGTAAAAGAATTATTGTTACTTGTGCTAAGGAGGAATCGGTTCCACGTCCTCCCATCTCTCGAATCTCTTCACTTCAGAAAATAGTCAATTGAGCTACGTCAATTATGTTATAATTAGCACTAGTAGTTACCCCGTGCGATGCACGGGAAAGATTTTAAATTAATATTTTTTATATACAAAAATATCATTTAATTTAGTGCTAAAAGTGTAGCATGTTGGAATTTGAATGTGTAACTTTTGTGTGTGCGTGTGTTCTTGTTAGGATTGTTTTAATTGTCATTTTTACTCTCATAAATATATCCTCAATAACAAACATAATAACATCAAATTCATCATAAATAAACAACATGAATTCAAAAAATTCGAAATGAGTAGGTTTTCTTAAAAAAAAACATCATGCAAAAACACAAAAGGTTTAGTATCAACATACTATAACAAAAAATTACTGAAAAAAACTAATATAGATCATTCAAGTTTCTAAAAAGACATAAATGTTAACGAATTTTGAAATACTTATTTATACTAGAACCTATAGTAGATTTCCCATAAAACATCAAAATCTTCAATTATTCTTGATTCGTAACTCTAAAAACAACTAAAAATATACCACGATAGAAGATAGGCTTACTAAAGAGCAATCCTAACCTGATTGCAAAAATATCAAGTTGTACCATCAATTAGTATATATCGTCAATTTCAGTAGTATCACAAACTCCCACTTTTGAAAATATAGTCTTTAAAATATTGAAAATAACATCGGAAAAGAAAGAAAAAGTCGGTATACAATTTTCCCCATTAGGAACTACTATAGAAAATAATAAGAAATCTATCAAGAAAATGTTTGCCATTTGAAACTTTTGCAGAAAAGCAAGAGAATATAATCTACAAATTGTTCCTCGGTGGGGACTTTGCAAAAGGATCCACCAAAATCTACATTATAAACCTAGAAATATTTCTTTAATTATCCTCATAGAAGAAAGTAATTGCTTGCAAGATCTTCAATTCCTAAAACTCATACATGAACTATAAATGTGAAGCAAATCAGGGTATTGTTATTACTTATATAGTGGAGAATAGATTTCTCCCTAGCAACAATCAACCAAAAAATAATAATAATAATAATTAAGAAGTAGGTAGTCAACGTGGGGAACTTCCATAAGAAATTTTTTTTTCTCCATAAACTAATTAATTGATGTAGTACTACCTCCATTTTTTTTAGTTGTCATTCTAACTAATTTATTTTGTTTGTAAATAGTTGTCATTCTAACGATGCACGGACTATGTTTTTAAAAAGTAAATCAATATTAACAGGAACAATACTTTTTATTGAAAACACATTTTTATTTGATAATATATAACAAAAAAGGAAATGGTTAAAATTTTTTACAAAGAAAACTTTTGTGTTCTTTTGTAGTGTTATTCATCCATTGCCTCTTACTCCGGAAAATCAGTAATTTCCACTAATAAAAACACATTTTAATTTTTTCACGAATTTCTTACTCATATCTTGTTCCATTTTTTTTTTAATTTTAATTTTATTTTTATATCTTGTCTCTATCAAAACATTAATATTAAATTATGATAAATTTTGAATAGACTACACTGATTGGTAATAATAAATAAAGCGAACATACACAATCCAGAATCCGATATCAGTTAATAGAATTGAGAAACAAATAATCATAAGGATTATTCTTATATAAAATATTTTATTAGTTTACGTACAAAACATCTTCTATTAGAAACAAACATAATTTTCTTTTAAGGATTATTCTTATATAAAATATTTTATTAGTTTACCTACGAAATATCCTCTATTAGAAATAAATTTTAAGAAAGACATAGAAAATACAATTTTATTTAGAATGAACTGAATCTTCATAGTCCATATGATGAGCTCATTCATATAAATAGAGTTGGATTTGGATTTAGAATTTTAAAAGACATATATGACTTCAAATCTTTCAATTTTTTTATCCAATAATCTCCTATATCCATAAGATGAGCTCATTAATATAAATAAAGTGGAATTTTAATTTAGAAAATTAATGGACTAAACTAATAAAATACTTTATATACGAATAATCATTAAGAAAATATATTATTTTCTCAATCTTATTAAATTGTATTGCAATTCTGGATTGTATATCTTGGTTGTTTGTTTATTATTATTAATCAATATGATCTATTCCAAAATTTATTATAATTTAATATTATTTTCGAGAGAAAAAATAAAACGGATAAAATACTTTACAGATAAACTAATTTTGGGAAAAAATTGTTGTACTGTGGAAAAAAAAATGGATAAAATACTTTACAGATAAAATAATTTTGGGAAAAAATAATATTGTACTGTGGAAAAAAACTAAAAAAATTGATTTTCTGATTTTGTGGAATAAGAGGCGAGGAAGGAATAAAAAATATATTTAGCGGTGTTTTTTTTGGGTGGAGTGTGTTAGCTGACCGAACACATCATGGTGGTCTCTATAAGAAAACTCACTGGTGGTTCCATATCATTATTGATATACAATAATCTATATATAGTTTGATACATTGATTTTTACAATTTAGAAATTACTGAGATCAAGCAACCGACCATCCTTTTGCCCTTTTTATAGGAGTATAGAAAATCAGAAATCATATCTGAAAGATTTGGAAAATCAGAAATCATATCTGAAAGATTTGGAATGATCTGGACATTCTGTTATTAGATATCTTCAATTAAAGATTACATATTATTGTATATTATAAAATTGATAAAATCACATCTATTTTTTGGTAAAGTTATGGTAATTCATATATTAATATACACATCATAATTATAATTTATATTAAAATAAAAATTCGGTCTATAATGAGTATTGATTTTGCTAATCATTCCAATTATGTGATAGTTCTAAATTCATATGTGATATCATTTTATAGTTGTTATCAACCAATCTGTATATTAATTTATTTTGTTTATAAGATAATATTTTGGAAATTTTTCTGCAATAGTTCATGATAGTTGTTAAATGAGATATTTCTTCTTAAAAGTCTTGAGTAAACGTTTTCGACTGAGTTTTATCAAAGTTTAATTGTAAACATATTGTAATAACAAAAATGAAATACTGCCATAAAATTAGAATTTCAATTGAAGTTGATACATGAACTTATTTTTGTAGAAATTAAAAAACTGAATTCTGCTACAATAAAATCAAAATTAGTCTTCAATCTCAGCTGATCGTCGGATGAGTTGATTGTCTCTAATCTTTTGTCAATATTTTGAACGGATTGAGACTGTACATGTTATAAACAAAATGTAAAGTTTAGCACAATATATGGACAATAATATAAATAATTCACATAACAGAAATTAAAAATATAGGTTGAATTTTTATATGATTACAAATTACCGTAGAAAACGATGATGGTATATAAATTTGAATTCTGCAATCATCAAACTCATTTTCGCCATAATCTAGATTTGAATTTTGCAATCATCAAACTTGTTTTCGCCATAATCAAGATTCAGTGTTGCCGATATTTTCTTATCTTGATTTGCATGCAGTACTTTTGGAGCATCCATTGTGAAGTAGCTATCAAAGTTGACCCATAATAATCAAGGAATGAAGGAATAATACAAATTTACAGTAAAAAATGTAAATTGCGAAATGAACTATCAAAGTTGACACATAATAATCAAAGAATGAAGGAATTATAGAAATTTGCAGTCAAAAATGTAAATTGTGAAATGAATAAAAAATAGAAATACCAGCTGCAAAAGTGATTCTCATTTACTGAAGACCTTATGTATTTCTAGGAGCAATAATGTTATTGGATAATTCTTTTTTTTTTTTAAAATTCGAATTTCAAAATTTTAAAAAATATGCAACAAATTCTGTTATACATATATGTACAAATTTGTTATTGCTGAATTTTAGACGGAAAAAATATTCGAAAACTTGAATCCCGCTAATATCATTGGATTTTTCAAATTTCAAAATTCAAATTCACATCTATTTATGGTAACTATTAAAATGGGCGAAAAAAATTTTAATTTACTAATTTCGGATGACTTGACTTGTTTTATATATATATATATATATAGATTTTTAGGGAGGGATACATAACTTCCACAAAAATAATGTGATTTGATTTAATTTTTACCAAATTAGCTAGTTAAGGAAACTGTTTCCTAATTTATCGGAATAAAAAAGGGTAGGTAAGTGGGCCAGCCATAAATTAAAATTTACAGTCAAATAAATAAAATAATTTTTTATTTCCCAAATAAGTATATAAGTTGGGGGGGAGGAGAGAGGGGGATGAAATGCTTTATTTACAGGTATAAAAATAATACATTTTTTAGATAGTTGGAATATAGGGTTTGTAATTAATATTTTTCACCCTAATTTTATGCGATAAAATAAATTTGTAGATTCATTTGCATAGTAATTTCGATAAAAGATATAGCTGATTTATTTAGGTATTGTAACATAAACAATATTGGTAAAGATTCATTCTCAAATATTATGGTTAAAGATTGATTTGTATCTTACGATTTGATAATTTTGTAAAGTAAATCTGGATACAACTAATTATTACTTATATTTAGGGAAAAAAAACTCATTCCAATAAATTCAGCAACAACTTTCCTAATTTTGCGAAAACATTACCATTACATATATATGTTCCAGATTCGGAGATATTTTAGGCATATATTGTGTTCTTTTTTTAATTAAAAAAATATTTTTTATTACCATATATAGTAAGCAGTTTGGGCGGGAAAAACACTATTTTCCAATTGTAGTATAAATCCATTTTGTTTATATATATATATATATAGATATACTTCCTCCGTCCCACTTAAATTTGCACACATGCATTTTTCGTCCGTCCCACTTAACTTTGCACACCTTTAAAAAAGAAAATTTTCTCACAATCTCCACCCTCAAAATCTTCACCCTCAATCTACACCTTTAATAAAGCCGACTTAAAAGCAAAAACAATTTTTTCTTAACATTCTTGTCCGGTCAACTCCGCAAAATTAAGTGGGACGGAGAAAGTATTAAATATATGTACTAAAATACAGATTTATACTGAAAATAGAAAAAAAAAAAAAAAAAAAAAAACCGGAGACCTTTGCCGGCAGGGGGTCTGGAGCGACGACACCGCCTTGCCCCCAAAAGGCCGGCTCTGCGACTGCATTTTATTGTTATAATTTGTACCTCTTTATTTTTTGTGATTTCGTTCTATAACATTTCGGAGTTGAGACTTTTTGCAATAATGATTATTATGAACATGAATACAAATATCAGCAAAGGATGAATTACCAACCTAATTTTGTGACAACCAATCGGTCTAGGTATTTTCTTTTTGTCTTGGCGGATTAGTTGGGCAATTAGCCAGCTCGGACATGCTCCTAATCGACTACCTAAAAAGTCTGGCTATCAAAATTTCAACTTTTGCACCTTTAATTATGAAATATCACTACAAGAAAAAGTGATTTCAAATAATGAGTATTTGTCACAACTTTATTATTATTAGAGATATTATATCATCACTAATTAATCGCCTCAATAACTGGAACGTAAATAATATATTTGAGCTAAAAAAATTATCTTAAATATTTCTTGCAACAACTAGTTATCTCTAAATAATATAATATATTTGTAGAGTATTTCACAATACTTTTTAATTAGTAAGTACTATGTGTCGTCTCAAAAATATACCATAAAGTAACATTTTTTTGTAGTAATGTAAATGAAAAAGAAAAGAGAAAAATTGTAGTAATGTAAATAAAAAAAATTGTAAGCATAAAAAAGAAATGGAAAAAGAGTAACAAGAAAAAGTGAAAATGAATATAATTGAGAAAGGAACGGTGCCGTTTTGATATCACATCACCCTATCGTGAATCCATAAAAATGGTGGTGAGCACAAATGTACATATACGTACTTCAACCAAAGAATAAAACTGCTTCTAGTAATTTGGCGATGGTTCCAATTGACTTTTAAACATTTGACCTGAGACTACGTTATGAAATTAATATGTACCAGCATTCCCCAACCTTAAGTGAACATACCCTCACTCTGTCAACAAGCAACAGTCGTCATGCTATAAAAAACTTTAATACAGTTACTCTTAAGAGAAGATAAGGCTCTTGAGGATATATTACTCGAAGAATTTGGAAGGCATGCATACAAAATCATAAATCAGAAAGAAGAAGAAGAAGAAATTTTAATTCTACAACACATTTCTCAGTGCCCAGTTTCGGACTGCAATCTACTCTTGTTGGATGATAACTGCCTCCTCGGCTATTATCCACTCTTCACTCCCATATTTTACTCCATGTAATGACTCCCCACAGCTCTGCCAGGTTATACACACCATTTATACATTTAAATTCATCATAAAACCACTTGCAATGCTCATACGAACCAAGTTTAGAACAATCAATAAACATTAGAAGACTCATTTTTTGGAGGCCTAGTATGAAATTACGAATTTATGACCCAGAAAAATAGAACGATGCTTACCATGGAACAAGTGTAGACTAACAATGTCAGCCAATTACATTTGTCTAAAAATGTCCTCTTTTCATCATCAGCTTCTTCCTGTAAGAAGTATATCAGTGGGGCCATCAGCTGCATTTCAAAATGCCTTGTCCCGCCACATAGCCTACACAACCCAGGATCTCCCATCTCTTTAGAGGCCAATAGAGGCTTTCCACCGTTAGAGTACCTATTCAACAAAGATATGAGACAGAATTAGATGGCTGATAAGAGCCAACGATAACGGCCTTTAATATAGTCACATCATTGTGCATCATAGGCATCCTACGTACAAAAGAGGTAGGTTTACCCGAGGTTCTTACCTCAAGCACTGCTCTGGGTATGCATCCATACGTTTCTTGAACTTAAGGTATGTTCTGTCAGCGTTTAATGCTCTATCATACTCATAATTCTCTTTTTCATATGTTTCGCCATTTGGATGATCGTCGTTATTGCTCTCACACTCTTGGGTAGAGATCAAGCGGTACTTAGAACTTTCAGGACTGGATTTTTTTAATATTTTCTCTTCTTGAGTGTATATGTAGAAGCACGGCATCACTGGAATGAACCAACATAGATATATATAAAGAACAGTTCAGCTCATATGTAAAATCATTTCATAAAATTTTATCATTTACTACAGATAACCACATCGTGTTATGTTATTTAATATATTTCCTCATGAAACTGTCAAGTACAACCATCATGAGATGAAAGTTGATGAGATAGTGTACTACTTGTATCGCGTCTAAGAACATAAGAAGTAACTCATACTGCACCAGCCTGATGCTTTCTCTCAATATTATCAATGATGCCTCCAACTTTAGCACTAGATGCAAAAACAATGATAACAAATATTCATGCTGATTTGGTGTTCCAAAATAAAGTGGCCAGACAATATAGTGTTAAACAGAGTTCAAAATTCATACTTATGGGTGCTTAAAAATGAAGTATGAAGCTTACCCGGTATTGTATCATCAACAGACATAGCCGATTGACCTGCGGGTGGAGACTTTCTACATGATTTGGCATCACTTTTCTGCTTTTTGCCACTAGAACTTAAAGTTGTAGCTTCAGAAAATGCTCTAGCCAACTCCTCCAAATCCATGTCATCGTCAGTCTCATGACCTTCCTCTTTTCCAACGTTAAAAGACCATAGATCCTTCTGCCAGTTATCATTGGAAGTAGAAAGAGAAGACTCGGGTAATTGAACCACTTCATTGCTTGAAACTTTCTGAACTCGAAGAGCTCGCCATCTGCAACAGATCAGCAGTTAAGAGGATGGAAATAGTGATCAAGTCCAATAGCATAGCAAAAATGAACTGGAAACATCAGTTGAGCAATCGACCAACAAAAGTGGTACATTTTCACAACAAATTTGGAAAAGGACCTTACAGGAGGCTCTCACAATCTGGAACCACACAGCCAAAAACATAAACCAGTCGCTCCTCGATTACCAAAGATTGACTTGAAATCGGAGCATAAACCTGGAAACAAAAACAAAAATTAAATGATCATATATAGAAGATCTCCTACCATTCTCTATCTTACAATTAAACAATAGTCAATGGCCATTTACACAAAAATGTATCTTTAAAGGACCAATGGGTCCAATTTGCCAAGCAAAATTGATTATCACCGGAACTCTAAGGATTCATGATATGAACCTGTGCGACGAGACCAAGATTGCTTTCACATGTACTGCACTTAAGTAGATCATTCTTATCCTTTGCAATTGGAGAGGGCCAATCCTGATTAAATATATACTAACATAAGATTCAAGACTGCAAACAAAAATAAATAACATAAAATTAAGGGCCCGCGTGGTTGGGGAGTTAATGAGTAGGGAATGGGAATAAATGATGATCCATTCTCATTTATGGTGCTTGATACATAATGAATAAGTTAATCAATATCCCAATTTATTAATAACTCCTCCCACATTATTCCATAGTATGATTAACCCCTCATTCATACTCATTACCATTGCCATTGATGATTTGCAACTAAGCGGACCCTAAAATTGAAAAAAAAAAAAAAAAAATGTAATGCTACATACAGGAAATCCTCCAATTTTTGTTGTGTATATGTCAGCTGCTTCAAAATTACTCTCAGCCCATGGCCCTGGCAGGCCTAAAATAACTCTGTCCATATCTTTTTTTCTGGTAGAATGATAAGTTAATGATCACACTAATGTTAGATGTGTTCGGCATGCCAATATAGTATATCAGAAACAAAAAATTGTTTGATATGGTTTCCCACCTCCATTAACTATTGAATTTACAACTTAGGATGAGAATTAGTTATGGACAAATATATTCAATATTTCATCAATGTCCATACTCTTTGAACACTGATAATATATGACAATGCCAAATTCTGCAACTTGCCATATACAATTTAAATTACGACGACCTTATACTGAGAATTAATTAAGAACAAACACATTGAAGAGTTTATCAATGGCCATCTTTCCAGATACTGAATATTCTATGAGAATGTGAAATCAATCTTATGGCTACGCTACCCATCCATTAATGACCGAATTACAGCCTCATGATAAGGATTAATTAAGAAGAAACACATGTCAATAGCAATATTTCAGACTCCGAAAGGTCTATGAAAATGTCATATTTATACTTTAAAATACCTAAAGTATCCAACACAGTTACAAAAAGCAAATACACACACACAAACATCATATTTATGTGTACTTGTAGATAAATCTATATGCATATTGTTGAGGGCTTTTGGGTTCTAACACATGTTTTGTATAACTAGACAACCACGCCACAGGGTTAACAACAATATTTTCAACAACAGCAACAACACAAGTCTAAAATTATATCGAAATCTTAAAGCAGAACTAGCATATCGGGCTGGAAAAAAATCCATGAGGAAGCCGTCGAACTTACCAGAAAATAAAATTTTGCTGCCCAAATCTCTCAGTAGCTCAGCTCAAAACCCTACGCCCACAGAGAAGGAGAGAGAGAAAAGAGAGTGGCGGAATTCGACGACGTCGTTTACTCTTTTAGTTTGCATGATATAAGTTGAAATGATTATGTACCAGATTATTCATTACTTACCAACAAATAATTAAAGGAAAAAAAATCATTAACATACTTGTCTAGAAAATATTATGTAATTTTTATATATTTAATTTTGATTCTGTATCTTTTGAAATTTGTTCAATTTAAGGACACAGTTCATGGTCGATGCTCAATTTGATCGGAATTAGTCACGCTCACTGCACGAGACAATTAAAGTTGGAACTTTCTAGTTATTAAGCTGATGTGGTAAAATTTTATAGTCCACGATGACAATCCACGTCATTTAATTAATCAACGGCATCGACATCATTTCATTGAGCATCAACGGAGTAGTGATTAACGGCATTTTCGATGGTGTAAGTCTCGTCGCAGCTTGTCATCATGGACTAATTTTTACAACATCAACTTAATAATAAGAAAGCCCCAATGTTAATTGTCACGTGCAACGAATGTGACTGATTCTGGTTAAATTGGACGTCGGCGATGGACCGTGTCCTTAAATTAGACAAATTCTAGAAGATACATGACCAAAATTGAACGTATAGGAGTTACATGATATTTTCTAAATAAGCCCTAAAACTAATAACTATTTTTTTCTCAATAATTAAATCCACATCACACATAGTATGGCAAAAACTTGTGTGCATATGATGCACCATAAGCTTATTGTACACCACCCCATGTACAAGATTCGTGCACGCCCATTTATTTTCCCCGACCCGCACTATTTTTTCTGTTATTATTTTTATTGTTTGATTTGCGGAAGAGATAAGTTATATATATTATGCAACGTTTGTGTTTTAAAATTAGGATGTGGTGCTGCGGTTTCACTCGCGGGGGATCGAATCCCGCTGCCTCCAACTGATGCGTTGATCTTTTTTTTTTTATATGTTATATTATGCGAAATGATAGTAAGATAAACTAATGTGCAAATTAATGTTAGTAAGTATTGGTAACCCAACTGATAATTCCTCATCTCATACTTTGAGGTCCTAGGTTCAAATCTTTTGCACAATTTTGCTGAATTGCATTTTATTTTCTATTTTATATTTAATTCATATATCTTTTTTTATTTTTATTCTATCTTTTATGTAATTCATATATTCAGTTTATAATATATTCACTATTTGTTTATAGTATATGTTTTATTGTCTAATATTATAAGTTTAATTTGTTTGTATACTACTACACATCAATTTTCCAAACCTACAGTATATTTATTGTTCCCTTATATTATATATTAGCGTGCTTAAAAGTATATGTTCATTTAGTAATACATTGTTTACAATTTAATGTATAGCTATTTATTTTTTTTATATTAATCTATAATTATTATCCCAGGGTACAATATATTTATGTTTTGCTTATAGTATATATTATGTTGTTTAATATTATAAGTTATTAGTTATATGTATAATTTCTTTTTTGTATATTATTGTATATTTATTTTTCCAGCTCACAGTATGATTATTGTTCCATTATAGTATATATTATCTTGCTTAAAAATATAAGTTCATTTAGTAATACACCGTTTACATTTACAACATAACTATTTATTCTTTGTATATTACTCCATAATTATTGTTCTAGCTAACAATATATTTGTTGTTTGCTTATAGTATATATTATGTTGCCTAATAGTATAAGTGTATAAGTTACAATATAATTTTTTTGTTGTATAATATTGTATATTTATTTTTCCAGCTACAGTATAATTATTCTTCCCTTATACTATATATTATTTTGCTTAAAGGTATAAGTTCATTTTAGCAATACCAAAATGTGTAATATTTTTATTAGAACAATATAATTAACAATTCTTTGTTTCTTAGAATTTTCTTTTTTGTTGTGGCAATTCAATATAGTATAACTTGTTTCACCAAAAGGTACATTTTATTAAAGGATATAGTATAATTTCATAATTTAATAAAAATAATAATTAATTAAACATAAATAAAATAAAAAGGGGCATTTAATATGCTAAAAAAAGAAACACCAACAAGAAAAGAAAGAGGATTCAAACTCATACCCTCGAATAAACAAGCAACTCTCTAAACCAATTTGACTACAAGTTATTTTGTTGATATTAATGCAAATGCTGCTTTTAATTAAATATTATTTGCTGAAGTAATTAAAAGAAAGCAAATTTTTGTAAGAGGCAAAGGTGGGATTTGAACCCAGGCCTCACACCACTCACGCCTTCTGCCTCATATTGATAACCGCTAGACCACAACGCTTACATGGTATACTAACGCACCCTTAAATATATCAAGTATAGCGCTGAATTTAAAAACAAAAAAAAAAACAAAAAAAAAAAAAATGGTGACCCGTCGTGTCGCGCGCGGACCCTGTTGGCGGACGCGAAATCACGATTAAGTTGTAATTTAGCGCGTTTTTTCAAGTTCATGCTTTAAATTAGACTGGTGTATAATAATTTTAATGTACATCTTATACATCCAAGTCCCACTCATATAGTATTGATAATATACAATTAATTAATATTGGTGATTATAATTAATTAAGTTTTTCACATAATTTTTTTAGGATAATAACGATTATAATTATTATTTGTTTTTTTTAGAGGAGAACTAATTAGTATTTGTTGACTCTACTAAATAAATAAATTATATTTATAATGACTAGCAAAATCCGTCTCCAAGAATTTAGTAAATTTAGGAAACGGTATTTTATTAATTATTTTTACCGAACTTGTGACTTGTCTGGTGTATTTTTTAGAAGTCTTCCACTCTCCCACTAAGGACGTATTTACTTAAAGTTGGAGAGTGCTTAGTCATTATTGAATGAGGGGATATATGAATCTCTATATTGGCAATGGATCCCCTCCACAACAACCCAAAACAAGCACATCCTAAAAGAAGCAAAAGCTTTATATACATTATTTATAGAGCTGCCGAAATAGGCTTTATATAGTCTGTGGGTTGGTCTGTCACGCCCCACGTAATAGGTGGGTTGGATCGAGGTTAAGTGGTCAAGCCCAATCCGTAGTCCGTCCTGGTAGTCCGCTGATAACTCCATATGTTATCTTGCAGATATGCCCCCATTGTTGACCTTATGAGATTCGTGAACCGAGGGTCCATCAACTCTAACTTCAGTCATACTCAGCTCCATGATATGAGCTTGATAGGTATGGTCCAATATCCCCGGGTCGGTCCAACCCGCCAAACGGGTCAATTGGGCTCAAGAGCGCAAGCCCAACGCAGCTAAGCCCATGCACGGCGTCTTTGGGAAGTTAGGAAAAGATCCCCATGATCTTTTCCAACGGCCATGCAGTTATGATTGGCGAATTTTTAGGGATTTTGTTAGGATTGTGATTGTATAGTATAAATAAGAGAATTATTGTTTAGGTTAGGGTTCCGATTATGTTTTTTTCTCAAGCTTCTACTTGTAAGAATACTCCAGGGTTCAAAGGAGAGAGAGTAAAACATATTGAAAGGTGATTGCCTTGACCCGTGGACGTAGATCTTCGGATCGAACCACGTAAATTCTTATGTCGTTTATATTCTTGCTTGTTTGATTATTGTGAAAAATCATCTTAATCGCTAAACCATTTGATATCCGGGTACCGGCTTTATCAATTGGTGCCGTATGTGGGAACGATAATAGAAGCAAACCCTAGCATCGTCCATATCCGAATTACGTCAATTATGGTGAATACTCGCTAGTCAGCCAATCCAACTCGATCTCGATGGAACCCTCCGGTCGATCAAAATCCTCCGTTGCCTCGTCAGCAAGTCCAGGATCCGCCCGCGGGGCAAACAGATGCGCAACACCACGCGCCCGCGCATGCGCCGGCGCAGGTTGATCCTCAACCAACCCTTGAACTATTGCAAGCGCAGCAAGCATTCCTTCAAGAACATGCTGCCCTATTCCAAGAATGGAATCATCGGCTCGCCGACTTCGGTAAGCGTGCCGACAATGGTGCCAATCAGGTGGCAAGACATCCCCGCCAAGATCGATCTCGTACGTTCAATGAAGACTCTCCCCACAGGGCCAGGCAGGACCGCCGCCGTCACCGGTCAGTATCATCCGAGGTGAATCGAAGTTCTAATGGATCAAGGTCACGTTATGCTGAGCATGCCACCGCTGACCGACGCCGACCTGTTGATGTGACAAAGCGGGCTCGCCTGGAGAAATCCCGTCTACTTGACCCCATTGAACATGAGCAGGCTCAATTTAATGTCGAGCTCGACAAGGTGTTAGGCCTCGACGCTGATGGGGAAATAATCACCCCTTTCTCCCCGGAGATCCTCGACACGCCACTCCCCGAGGGGTTTAAACTTTCACCAGTACCCGTCTATAATGGTACCGGGGATCCAGGTAGGGGTGTGCAAAATTCGGTTATAACCGAAAAAACCGAAAAAAACCGACCGAAAAATGTCGGTCGGTTCGGGTGTCGGTTATGGAAAATTTAAAAGTCGGTTATATCGGTCGGTGTCGGTTTTGAAAAATTAAAAACCGACATAACCGGAACCGACCGATAATTAAGCCATATACAACTCAAAGTGTCAAACCCTAATTCACCCCTAACTCACACTATTACTTTGCGCAGCCATCACCAGCAGGAGCAGCGAAAAACTCGCGCAATCCACTGCCCCGCCGGCCGCCGGCCAAGCCTTCCCCCTGAGTCCTGTCGTCTCTCTCACACTCTCGACCCCACCCACAACCCCAAACGCTGAAAGCCTGGAATTTACAAACTGAAACGCTCGCCTCTCTCACTCAGTTCATCCGTCTCTCGCTCTCGCTCGCCGTCTCGCCGGAGCCCGTCCACCGCCGCCGCCATTATCATAAATTCGCAGCCTCGCAGGTTAGTTTGATTTTGAATTTTTCTTTGAAGATTGTAGCACTAATAAAAAATATTTCTGTATAATTGTGCTGATTCATCGGGCTGTTGAAGCGGGTCGGGTAATCGGGCTGTTGATTCTGATTCATATTTAAATATTTTGCTGTTTAATTCTGTTTGCAAATTGCAACAGCTTTTGGGGGTCAACAATTCGTTCTTCCCCATCAAAAATATTCGGATCGATAAACGAATTCAGGGCCTTGAATTGATTGAGATAGGTTTTGGATCTTAAAATGAAAATGGGCGATATGGAATTAAAATGAGCCGGGGTACAAAAACAAGGAATCTAGCATGTAATTTGATAACAATCTGTAGAATAAGCTAAGCAACAACTTTTGTAGAATATGAAATAATGGAGGAAAGCTACACGTGCTTCCGTATATAGCAATTCAAACTAATTACCTATGAGCTGTTCAAACCACTTATTGATCGACACATAAGCTGGAAGTTGCAGCTAGACTAATCAACTAAGGGTTGGTTCCATAACAGCCATTATCAAATTCTGCAATTAGGGATTAAAGTATAATTGGAGTCTTAACACAGGATTGATTTCTGTATATATAATTACGTTTCTGTGTTTTGAAAGTAAAGGGTTTATGGGAAAGAGATTGGACAAACTAACCTAAACTTGTCCTTACGTAAATTCTGCAGATGTCATCCCCGGAGGAGATAGGTGGGAGCAACAACACTGACATGGAAATTGATCCAAACAATCAGCCCGTAGAAGGGTCTTCGGCCGACAACTCAAATGTGCCATCAAATTCCACATCCTCTTCGGCTGCCCCAAAGAAAAAAAGAAAAACCACAAGGACGAAATCTGAAGTGTGGGACCATTTCGAGAAGATCGTAGACCCAGACGGCATCGTGAGAAAGGCTAAATGCAACTATTGTGATAGTGAGCTTGGTGCCCACTCAAAAAAAAATGGTACATCCTCACTTACATCTCATATGAATAGTTGTATGAAAAATCCACATAATGTTGAAACTCGACAAGCTCTACTTAATCTACAGCCAAGTAACAAAGGGGGTGGGTCTGGGGTAGCCACATTGACCACATGGAAGTATGATTATGACGAAGTTAGAGGAGCTATTGCCTACATGATCATAGTTGATGAATTGCCCTTTAAGTTTGTAGAAGGTAAAGGGTTTAAGCGGGTTATGAGTAAAGCATGTCCTAGGTTTAATATCCCTTCTCGATGGACTATTTCTAGGGATTGCTATGATTTATTTGTCAGTGAGAGGGCAAAATTGAAATCATTTTTGAAAAGTAACTGTCAAAGAGTTAGTCTTACGACTGACACTTGGACTTCGTTACAAAGGATTAACTATATGTGCATTACAGCTCACTTCATTGATAATGACTGGAATTTACACAAAAGAATATTGAATTTTGTCCAAGTTAGTAGCCATAAGGGTGATTACATTGGCAAGTCCTTAGAAACATGTGTCTAATGTGTTTACCATAACCGTAGATAATGCAAGTTCAAATGATACGACTTTAGCATTTTTGAAAAAAAGAATGTTGAATTGGGGTGGTAGTGTTGCAAGTTGCAAATATCTTCACATGAGGTGTATTGCACATATAATTAACTTGGTTGTTTCTGAGGGCTTGAAGGAAGTAAACCCTTCTGTGAAGCGTGTTAGAGATGCAATTAGGTATGTTAGAAATTCCCCGGCTAGACTTAGAAAGTTCAAGGAGTGTGTGGAGTGGGAAGGGACATAAACTAAGAAATCGTTGTGTCTGGATGTGTCCACTAGGTGGAATTCCACTTATTTGATGCTTAGCACGGCTGAAAAATTTGAGAAGGCATTTGATAGGTATGAAAGTGAGGAGCCTTCTTTTATTGGTGATTTAGGAAACGATGGGGTTCCAACATCTTATGATTGGTCATGTGTTCGTAAAATCTCTGACCTCTTAAAGTTTTTCTATGACATGACATTACGAATTTCAGGTTCTTTGTATGTCACTGCTAATACTTTTTTCAGTGAGGTTAGTGATTTGTGTTGCATCTTAAATGAGTGGAGGAAGAGCGATGATCTCTTGATCATGAGCTTAGGTGAGTCTATGAAGATTAAATTTGATAAATATTGGGGTGAACCGGAAAAGATGAACAAAATCATTTTTTGGGCAAATATTTTGGATCCGCGTGATAAGTTTGAGTACATGGCATATTCGTTGCATGAGATGTATGGTTTGGAAAAAAGGTGATAGGATTATGGAGAATGTGAGGGGTGAGTTGTATGAGTTGTTTGATGAATATAAGAGAAAATATCAGCCGGATATTAATGCAGTTGCAAGTTCGGACAGTGGAAGTGGCTCAAGTTTAGCCGGTGCCACGAGTATTTCAGATTGTGATTCGGTAAGTAGCAAGCCCTCTTCAATCTTGAAAGCCAAATTCAAGAGGCAAAAGTTGGAAAGTGGGGGTTATGGTACCAAAAAATCGGAATTGGAAATCTATTTGAATGAGGAAATCATAGAGGGAGACAATCTTGATGTGTTAAAGTGGTGGAAAGGCAATTGTGAACGATTTCCCATTCTTTCAAGAATGGCTCGTGACATGTTGTGCGTTCCTATATCAACCGTTGCATCAGAGTCGGTTTTTAGTACCGGTGGAAGGGTACTAGATCCATTTAGGAGTAGCTTGACTCCTAAAATTGTCGAGGCTTTGATATGCGCACAAGATTGGCTACGAAATGAAGATGAACCTCTTTGTGTTGAAGAGCAACTTGAGGAGCTTGAAAACTTTGAAAAAGGTATTTATTTCATCATTGTGTATTTGGTGTGTTATTATGTAAATTTTATTATTTATAATTTTAACATGTTGAATTGATGTTTCTTTAGATTTGCCTACTGTGGGAATTGGACAAAGTCAAACGAGTATAATTTGAATGAGGTACATTTATTTCAAGTTATATAATTATAGTGATTGATTTTTTTATATATTATTGTTGATAAGATTCAAGTTGTTTGCAGTCTTGCAGATGAAACTTTGGAGTTAGGATGGGGTGTTAGCAGTTAGCACATGAAGTATCGAAGAAATGAAGTTGATTGTCATTGACTTATTGTGATTGCATTTTGGATATTGAGATTGTTAATTTGTATTTTGGACATTGATGTCTAGGACTATGGGGGTTAGACTTAGATATTTTGGATATTGTGATTGTAATTTTGGATTGTTATGTTCGTTGAGTTCTTTGATATTTTGCTTGAATTGTTGAACGATTGGAATGTGTTGAAGAAATTAGGTGGATTGCATTTTGAATGGATTTTGGATTGCTTGATAGTGGTTGAGATGTTGCATTTTAAAGCAAAAGCTTGAAAACAAGTCTTTTTACTTTATTTCTGTCGGTTTTTGATCGGTTCTTTAGATGTCGGTCGGTTTTGGTTTTGGTCGGTTTTTCGGGTAGGTAGATCAGAAAACAGGTAATTTGTTTATTTTTTGGGTTTCGGTTATGACCGAAAAACCGACCGACAAAGTCGGTTCGGTTAGAATTCGGCTGTCAATAAAATTCGGTCGGTTTCGGTTATTAGGTTCGTGAAGTCGGTTAGCGGTCGGTTCGTCAGCTTCGGTCGGTTCGGTTACCGAGACCGACCGATGCACAACCCTAGATCCAGGTAACTTCCTGAGCGCCTTCAAATATGTCATGTTCAATCGAAATTGCACGCCACATCACTTGTGCAAGGTGTTCCTCGAATACATTCAAGATGAGGCCAGGATTTGGTTTGATTCCTTGCCTCGCGGCAGCATTACTTCTTTCCGGGACCTTGCCGAGCAGTTCTGGGCCCGTTTTTGCATGCGGGCCAAAACTCTGGCCACTTTGGCCGATATGATGAATCTCGAGCAACGAGATGGGGAGACAGTTTCTCAGTTTCTTGAACGCTTCACTGCGGAAAGCCTAAAAGTAGGAAGCCGATCTGATGATGTTATCATCACTACCTTTATGAACGGCCTCCGAGCCGGACCGCTCTACACCGAACTTGCACGACACCCTCCGACCACTCTCGGGCTCTATTCGGCACTATAAGTAGGTTTGCCAAAGCTGAAGAGAAAATCCGGCGCAAGCGGGAGAAGTACACTACCAAGAAACAGTCAGACAACGCGCAAGCCGGGGCTAATACCCGGACCAGTGCTTTTAGTCGACTGGGTAAAGGCAAGTTGGAACCTCGCAGTGGTCCTCCTCAATTCACACCCCTTACACGATCAAGAACAGAAATTTTTTCTGTTCACAAAAATGACTTGCGGCCATGCCCACGGATGACTACTCCGGCAGAGAAGCGTAATCGTGAAAAGTGGTGTGCGTATCACCACGACCATGGGCACGACATCGAGGAGTGCCGAGAGCTCTGTAAGGAAATCGAAGACTGTTTGAAACGTGGTTTTCTCCGCCAATATATTGCTCGGGCTGAGGATAGGTCTCAGTCGAGCCAAAGTGGGGGCCAACAGCAGAGTCGAGTGGGTTACAATGCCAGAGGCCCAAGACAAAGCAGACCCAATGGCAAAGTAGCATGTCGGGGTATAACAATTACCCAAGCCAAGACCAGAGTAATCGCCAACAAAATCAACCTCAACAACCTCAATTGTTGCCACCTCCACCACCTCATGGAGGCCCTAGGGACAACCTACCAAATCATGTTGTCCACGGGATAATAAATGTGATCTATGGCGCCACGCCAACAGGGACTTCCCGAAGTGCCCTCAAAGCCGAAGTGCGCAGGCCTCCTCTCGAGGAGCAACGTCACAAGCGCCTCCATAAGTCTGAAACAGTGAGCTTTACCGAGGACGATCCTGTTCCCGAGCTCACCCCTCACAAAGATGCCATCGTCATTGACATGGCCGTGTCCAACGTTACTATTAAGCGAGTTTTTGTCGACAACGGCGCCGCTGTAAGTGTTATATTCTCCGATTGCTTCCAAAAGATGGGCATACCCCGCGAGCAGCTCCGACCTGCTCCCGAGCCTTTACAGACCTTCACCCAGGGGGAGGTCCAAGCTGAGGGCATTATCAACCTCCCCGCATTAGGTACATACCCCGCAATAAAAACTGTCTTTGTGGATTTCTATGTGGTATCTTCCTCGTCGCCGTACAACATGATCCTTGGTAGGGACTGGCTCACCCCAGCCAAGGCCATTTGTTCCACATATCACCTGACATTGAAGTTTCCTACACCCCATGGAGAGGTTGCCACGGAGAATTTCCAAAGAGTGTATGCATGTTGCACTCAAGAAAACAACCAAGGCTCCTCCTAAGCCTCAATTTCAAATAGCCACTCCGGAACTCTTTCCGGGTGTTTCCGAGCCACTTGGAAACGACATCGTCGAAGTGCCACTTAATCCTGCTAAACCGGAGCAAACTGTCAAAATAGGCATAGTGGGCATGCCTTTGTTGCACAATGCCATCATCCAGACATTAAGGGAGTACCCCGAAGTCTTTGCCTGGTCTCCCTAGATATGCCGGGAGTCTCTCCTCATCACTCACAAGCTAAACATTGACCCTAATGTGAAGCCAATACAATAGAAGCGGCAGCAATTTGCTCCGGAGAGAAATGCAGCTATCCGAACTGAGGTTCAACAGCTCGTGGACACCGACATCCTATTCCAAGTCCACTATCCATCCTGGCTCTCAAACCCAGTAATGGTGACAAAATCCAATGGGGCTTGGAGGATGTGTGTCGATTTTTCTGATCTCAACAAGCACTGCCCAAAAGACTGCTATCCTTTACCGCCTATTGACCAAAAAGTTGAAGCCATTACCGGGTATAAGGTGCTTTGCTTTTTGGATTTGTATAAGGGATACCACCAAGTCTACATAGACCGCCGAGACGCTATTACAACAGCCTTCATCACTGATTTTGGTGTCTTCGCTTTCAAGAGGATGCCCTTCGGACTCAAGAATGCCGGAGCCACCTATCAGCGTCTCATGTATCACGTCTTCCGAGATCAGATAAGCCGCAATGTTGAGGTATATGTCGACGACCTCGTTATCTAGAGTTATACTTCTGAATCATGTGTGCAGGACATCGCCGAGACATTAAGCACACTGCAACGCCATAACCTTCGGCTCAATCCAGCTAACTGTACTTTCGGCGTCGGATCGGGAAAATTCCTTGGGTACATGGTATCTTAGCATGGCCTCCAGGCCAACCCAACGAAAATCAGGGATGTATTGGATCTTCAGACGCCGAAGACCGTGAAAGATGTCCAACGTTTTACTGGAGGTCTCGCCGCTTTGAATCGCTTTTTATCTAAGGCAGCGGAGCGCCAACTTCCCTTTTTCAAAATTTTGCACCAGGCAAAGAAATTGAGTGGACTTCGCAGTGCGACGAAGCCTCTGAGGCTCTGAAACAACATATCAGTCAGTTACCCACTATGTCAGCGCCTGTCCTCGGAGAGCCTCTCTATATATACTTGGTCTCTGCCGATGAAGCCATTAGTGCGGCCCTCGTCCGCGAGGACCGCGGCAGTCAACAACCCGTGTACTTTGTTAGCCGAGCCCTCCAAGGGGCGGAAACCCGCTACTCCATAGCGGAAAAAACAGTTTTGGCTCTAGTCATGGCGGCACGCCGCTTACGTCCCTACTTTCAGGGGCATGCTATCCGGGTTCTCACCAATCAACCTATTCGCCAGGTTCTTACAAGCATGATGTATCGGGACGATTAGCTAAATGGGCAATTGAACTCGGGGAACACGATATACAGTTTCTACCTCGACGAGCAATCAAGGGTCAAGCTCTAGCGGATTTTCTTGTTGAGGTCCCATTCAACAACCCCGAGGCGATAACGAGTACCAGGGCAGCACCCCAACTCGACTCCGAAGCTGAAGCCAACAGGTGGCATGTATACGTGGATGGCGCGTCTGCTACCCGGGGCAGTGGTGTCGGGGTCCTTCTCACTGGTCCCAAAAGTGTCGAAGTCAAATATGTCATGCGCTTCAAGTTTAAAGTGACGAACAACGAGACTGAGTACGAGGCCGTCATTGCTGGGCTCCGACTCGCTCAAACCTTCAGGGCTTCACATATCCATTTATACACTGATTCTGAAGTGGTCTCTAGTCAAATCAAGGGCGCTTATGAGGCGAAAGATGATACGTTGAAAAGGTATCTGACTTTGACTCATAAACTTTTGTTAACCTTTACCTCTACTGATGTTCAGCAGATCCCCCGCGAAGAAAATGCTAAGGCCGATACCCTCAGTAAAATGGCCTCCGCGGTCCCGTCAAATGTGTCTTCGGACATAATTGTCGAAGAAGCTACCAATCCTTCGATCAATGAACAGGTGGTCTCGGTGTTGACCGATGTCGATCCCAATTGGATGACTGCGATCCTTCAATATCTCCGAAATGGCACTCTGCCAGAAGATAAACTGCTTGCTCGGCAGATACTTCTGAAAGCACTGAAGTACACGCTTCACTTCACGACGGGGTCTTATACCGTCAGTCATACTTGCAGTCGAGCCTCCGTTGTCTCGGCCCGATCCAAGCCGACTATGTCCTCTGGGAACTTCACGAAGGGTCATGCGCAAGTCACATCGCGTCACGCACTTTGGCCGAGAAAGTGCTTCGGTGGGGATACTACTGGCCCACCTTGTTTAACGATGCCCACAATTTGGTGTCAAAGTGCGACAAATGTCAGCGGCACTCCCGAGTGAAGCACCTGCCACAAACCGAACTCATCGGAATACAGAGCGCCTGGCCATTTATACAGTGGGGTATCGATATCGTAGGTCCATTCCCAGTTGCTCTGGGAGGATTTAAATTCCTTGTGGTCGCCATGGACTATTTCACTAAATGGGTCGAAGCCGAGCCACTCACTGCCATTACTGGTCAGAATATTCTAAAATTTGTCTGGCATAACATTATATGCCGCTTTGGCATTCCAAGTACAATCATATCCGACAACGGCAAACAGTTTGCCAATAATCCCTTTCGGTCCTAGTGCGAAGAGTTGCACATCAAACAGGCTTTCACCTCGGTAGCTCACCCCCAAG
Source organism: Ajuga chamaepitys (assembly GCA_958295605.1). NCBI lineage: Eukaryota > Viridiplantae > Streptophyta > Magnoliopsida > Lamiales > Lamiaceae > Ajuga > Ajuga chamaepitys. The sequence continues at coordinate 38,577,186 of OY282496.1, read as the reverse complement.
CTAATGGCCAGGTCGAAGTCACGAACCGCACTCTTGTCGACGGCCTAAAGAAGCGATTGGATCAGGCCAAGGGTCTCTGGGCTGAGAATCTTCCGCACATTTTCTGGGCTTACCGCACAACGCCACATTCTTCAACTGGGGAGACACCTTACAGCCTCACTTACGGCTCTGAGGCGGTCATTCCTGCCGAGATCGGTGTCCCCAGCCCTAGACTTTTAAATCTTGAACCTAAGGCTAATGAGGAGGCACTCCGGGCCAATCTCGACGAGCTTGAACATCGACGTGAGGAATCCTTCATCCGACAAGCTAAGTGCAAGCAACAAGCGGCTCGGTATCACAACAATCGGATTCGAGGTACACAATTCCAGGACGGAGACGTAGTGCTCCGGCTAAAATCTGCCAGCAAAGCTGCCCCCGAGGGCAAACTGCACGCTAATTGGGAAGGGTCTTATCGCGTCATGCTGCTCACGCCTCCGGGAGCTATCAGTTAGAAGAATTGGATAGCACCCCGATGCCTCGCACTTGGCACGTCAGCAATCTGCGACGTTTCTATCTATAGTTTCCCATTTCAAGTACTTATTCTTCCTTTAAATTTTCTGTACATGCTTTTACTTCCACACCGCGGTACTTTATTTTTCAAGATTACTCTTATATTTTTCAATTGTTCCGACAATAACTATGAATAAAAGTTTTTACTTCGAACGTATACACTGCTTCTCTTTACGCCGCGGGGATGCCCCGGCCTAGAATACACGCACATTTGTTGCGTCAATCATTAACTGTCTCCAGACGCATTCGTCTCTCTCCTGATCCGTCCGGTGAGGCCGTAAACTTTGTCCCCGGACATGAATCCTCTCTCGCCTGATCCATCCGGAGAGGTTATCAACCTTGTCATTGTCCAAGTGTTGACTCCCGCCTGATCCGTCCGGGGAGATTTTATACCTTGTTTCCGAACAAGGGTTTATCTACATTCTGTGCTCCCGAGTACTAATCAGTATCTTCCTTTAATTACCTCATATTGACACAATTTAAACGAGCATGCTACACATACATCACTAATCTGTTATTTACAAAAGAATTTGTTACATACTTGTTCATTTTTCAATACATTTTATTTACAAAAATGCATTACATTTATAAAACAACCTATCTACCTATCACTTCCTAACCAATACCCTGCATTCCGGCGCTGGGGCCCATCTCGGGAGCTTCTCCGAGTCCTCCGGGATCTGGAAACACCCCGAGTCTGGACTCCGGTCCTCCCACTCCTTTGGTCCCCTCGCCGGATGGGACTCGGATGCTGAGTTGGCCGTGGGGTGTTCGCCCATCCTATAGGGTCCCACTCTGCTGGGGCCATCACCTCAATCTCCTCAGCGAGTCTCTGGACTTCCTCATCCGCGACTACTACCGGGCTCGGCTCTCGGATCACAACTCCGGTCGGTTTTTTAACCGCACCCTTTGGCCTCCTCCAGGGAGCTTTCGATGATTTACTCTGACTGCAGCTGGCAATATTTTCCTCCGCAGCCCGCCGCCATCTCCTACGACCTTTCACGTCTTCGTACATACTCAGGGGTATCTCTAGCACCTCCCGCTTCCTAACCACCTCGGCGGAGTCTGTGTGACCGGCCTCTATCAATACTGCTATCTCCTTCTGAATCTCAGCAGTTCGCTCCTCAAGCTCTTCGAAGGTTAATAGGCCGAACTCCGACAGGATCTGCTCATACTCCCTTTGGTGGACGAAAAGCCGCTCCACTTCGGCACATTTTGATAAGTACTTCAGCTGATGATCCAAGGCTTTTTCCGCAGCCTCGGTTCTCGCCTTTTCGGCCTCGGTTGCCTTCTTCTCTGCAGCGGCTAGTTTTTTCTCCAACTTAGGGACCACCGACATCCTCAGGTCGTCTCTCTCCCTCTGCAGCCAGTTCATTGACTGCATCAACTTTTGAATGACCTCGTGAAGGTCCTCGGTGTTCTCTTGCTACACATGTGATATTTGGAGCACATTTATAACAACACCCATAAACAACACATATTATGTTCTAGCTGAAGGCATGATTTCGGTATTCGAATCAAGAGACATCACAAGTCATCATTTATAAATTGACGAAAGCGCAATTACAGCATAGTGTTTGTTACAATTACACATTTAAAAGCATGCACTCCTATACTACGTCTTCGCCTGAGTTAGGAAGGCAACTGACCTCCCCTGGGGCCGAGGTGGTGGCACTCGGCTCTGCGACTGGGTTAGCTGCCAGCTGTAGGACACCGCCCTCCTCGGGAGCTGGTTCCAGCGTCTCAGGCTCACTCCTCGGGGGTGGGGCCCTTTGTCGCGGCTCCGGCATGTGCATACCCATTCGATATCCCAGGAACTCCTCGTCCTGGTCTACGGTACAGCTCATCATGTCCTCAGCCGTCAGAATGGTCCCCTTCTGGGCCAATGCCTCCACCAGCGGCCACTCCGGCATTTGAGACAAGGTGCTGTAGTAGGCGACATCCACGTTGCCGACGACTGCGTAGTCTTACCCGAACTCCTTTTTGTACACGTCTACCTCCGGGTACGCATCGTTCACCACCTCCAGCACCTCGGACCGCGTGGCTACATCGCCCACCGCCACGAAGTTCATCAGGAAGTTCACAAACGTTTCCGTCTGCGACAGCTTCTCGACGAACGCCCTGAGCATCGCTCCCTGGCCCTCAGCCTTCTTCTTCAGCTCCTCCCGAGCTGTGGACAACTCTCCCCGGAGAAGGGCAATCTCCGCGACTGTGCCTTGGAGGCGGGCGACTTTCTTCTCAGCCTCGAGCGCCCTGCTCCGCGCTGTCACTTGGCCACTCTTGGCCTCAACCGCCTCAGCGCGAAGCTTGTCGCACTCCCCGCGCAGCTTCCTCAGCTCTTCGGCCAACTCCTCCGTCTCCTCCCTCTACAGCCGGCGCCCCAACCCAATGAGCCCTTGGCTCAGGGTCCATACCTCCTCCATCTCGGACACCTCGTGGCCCGCCACTCTTGTCTGGTTATGCAGGAATGTTATCAGACCTGGCCAATCAATGGGAAACTTAACGCATGATAAAGCATACCTCCGAGGTGGGATCCGTGCAAATCCTCTTTGAAATAGAGGGCGATGTCAGCATAGGCCCCAGCCTCTTCTTCATCCTCGAGGTCGTATCAGACCTCGCGGCACCTTCTTCGGCCACCTCGCCGTGCCTTTTCCCCAAGGCCTTCTCCACCTCCGGAGTTGTGCTCTTTGGGGTTGCCGCCTTCTCAGGCACCGGTGTCTGTTGCGCACTCCCGGCGACTTTCTTCCGGCGACTTTCTTCTGAAGATTGGTTTTGAAGCACCCTACTGCAGAAAACAGTCAGTGCATTAAAAGGCAGTCATAATATGCTACACAATCACTTATGATAAAGAGTTCCTACCCTCCACTTCAGCCCCGGTTGAAGACCCCTCGCTCTGGGGAGGCGAAGTCCTCGCCTCTGGCCCCTTTGTGTAATATAGGCTCAACCCGGCCTCCTCCAACTCCTCCTCGGTAAACACTTGCTTCACCGTCCCCGCCTGCTCAAACACCTCGACTGACTCAGGTACACCCTTTGGTACCCTATCTCCAACTTCCTCCCGCCTCCACCCTGGGATCAGCTTCGACTCCTTTACATACAAAAACTTAACCTTCCAATTTTCCACCTTACTCGGGTTTTGCACCTTGAACCCTTTCTGTGGCCTCGGGTTCAGCAGCGAGCACCAACCCTTCCTCTTCCCGATGGATTTCAACTGATAAAATTACCTAAATAACTCTATTGAGGGGTCTACCCCCGAGGTCTTACATACTACCATAAAGCCGACTATTTGCCTTACGACATTTGGCACTAACTGCCCTAGAGCAATACCATAATACCCTAACAGCTCAGCCACAAAATCCCACAATGAGAATCTTAAACCTACCCTAAGCTGATCTATATACACTGAGATGAACCCCGTGGTGGACAAAAAACCCTATCATTGGGTCAGGGTATTATGTATTCTAAGTCTATTGGAAAATAGAACGACGGGATCATCGCCTCAATTTGGGCCTCGGTAACTCAAGGCACCACCAGAGCAACCTCCAGATTCGCCTCCCCCTCTAGACAAGTGGGGAATCTCACTACCCGGGACCAGATTTCCCTTAAATCGGCCCTATACACTTTCCTACTTTCACTCCTCTCTGGGAAGATAACTCGCAGAGGTGCAGCATCAAAAGGGCTCTCTTCTATTCCCACCACCCTAATGCTAGAAGATTCTGAGGAAGAAGACATACTTACTTGATATTTGGAAGAAGAATGCACAAAGGTTGAAGCAATTTCCAGAAATTTGTTGAGTTCTTTCTCGTCTTCCCGCTAGATTTTTGATCGCAAATTCGCAAATGAAAAGTAAAGTAAAACTGTCACTTCCATTTCCCTCTAATACAGAAAATCAACGGCCCAGATCACGATTGTTCAAATTCAGTGGTTAACATTAGCGCGTGCTTTACACGCGTCCTTGGGTTGAGCACCCGCGTGTCTCACACTCGCCCCGCACATGCTGATCATGTGCCCCATCAACTCAAATTCATTACTTCCCCAAGAAGCTTTGTGTTCGACTCCGGTTGATTGTTCCACCCCGGGGGTAACTCAGTTCGACTCCTGTTGATTCTTTCACCCCGGGGGATAACTCAGTTCGACTCCGGTTGGTTCTTTCACCCTGAGGATAACTCAGTTCGATTCCGATTGATTCTTTCACCCCGGGGATATTTCACTCCGACTCCGGTGGACTCTTTCACACCGCAGATATCTCAATTCAACTCCGGTTGCTTCTTTCACTCCGGGAGGATTTCCAGTTCGACTCCACCCCGGGAGGGTTTCCATGAACCCATGTATGGTGTCATCTTGCCACTTCACAGGACTCTGATACTACTCTTCGGCTACAGCACATACACCTCGGCCAACAAATGCATCTTTTAAACCGAAGCTCCTACCTCGCTCTGGCTGGTGGGGGGGGGGGGGGCATCTGATAGGTATGGCCCAATATCCCCGGGTCGGTCCAGCCCGCCAAACGGGTCAATTGAGCTCAAAAGCGCAAGCCCAACGCAGCTAAGCCCATGCGCGGCGTCTTTGGGAAGTTAGGAAAAGATCCCCATGATCTTTTCCAATGGCCATGCAGTTATGATTGGCGAATTTTAAGGGATTTTGTTAGGATTGTGATTGTATGGTATAAATAGGAGAATTATTGTTTAGGTTAGGGTTCCGATTCTGTTTTTCTCAAGCTTCTACTTGTAAGAATACTCCGGGGTTCAAAGGAGAGAGAGTAAAACATATTGAAAGGTGATTGCCTTGACCTGTGGACGTAGATCTCCGGATCGAACCACGTAAATTCTTGTGTCGTTTATATTCTTGCTTGTTTGATTATTGTGAAAAATCATCTTAATCGCTAAACCATTTGATATCCGGGTACCGTCTTTATCAGAGCTCTAGTGGCTAATTCTTCAAATATCTTAGGACGAATTCCTTGAAGGATATATTAAAGACCATATCCATTCCTTGAATGCACATTTCACTTGCTAAACTTTAAGACAATCGATCCTTGCAGCTGATGCTGAAATTTCTCCATGTATTTCTATAATTAATAAAGGTTCACTTGGGGAAGTTTGTCAACTCAATCATGCTCACCGTCCTTCTGGTACTGTAAAAGCGATCGAGGAACTCATTCTCAATTTTCCCCTGCTATCGATTGAGTTCCTCCAAGTCTATATACCAATCAAAGGCATTCCCCTTCATTGAGGTGATCTGCTTGACCAAATGATCGCCATAAGTTTCGACATCGTTGCATGTCTCAACAAAATGTTCAACATGTTGTTTCGACAAAATGTTCAACATATTGTTTCGGGTTACCCGTACCATCAAATTATTGGAATATAGGGGGCTGGTAACCTATCAGTATCATCAAGTTGTCAATTCTTTGAGTATATGGTTTGGTGTAAGACAAAGATGCATTAGAGATCCTATCAAACTTATCTTTGATTGTTCCCAAAATGATCTCTTTCAGTTGTTCGACATGGACGAAGCCATCCGAGGAAACTTGCAGCTCATTCAAAGATCTTTCCTTTTCAATTGCTAGATGATGATGCTTTGCAGAGTCCTCAGCCTCGTCTTGATCCTCAGCTGGTTCATTTCCTGGAGCATGACTTGTATAACCATAGTCAACTTTGCTCATAAGATTTTCTATCTTAGAGTCTTGCTCTTGGATGTGTCTTGTAACCCTTCAATTACTCTGGTTAAGCTCGCAAGCTCCTCCTCCAAAGTTGTAGGGTTCATCATCATGACTAAAGCTATGCTTGAAGCAAATGAAGAGCTTGATATGGAGCGAGGAGTAGAACATGCAAATATTCCTTTTCTTTTCCGTCATCATGGCAACATATGGAGAATCTTGACAAACGGAGTTTTTTCATAGGAAAATGCACTAAGAGCCGAGCTTATATTGTGCATTTATACTCTCCAAGCTCCCATTTATCGTGCTTTATCGTATTTTCTCTCTTGTGTCGGAAAATCCGTGTTCTAAGTGCTTTTCATGTAAAAAAGGTGAACGACCAGAGAAAAAGACGAAGGAAAATGGCAAAAACGGAAGAGAAAATGGGCCCAGAAGACCGGGTCGTGAGGCCCAGTTATATGACACACGACTCATGTGCGAGCCCATGTCACTGTGGAAGATTCCAGGCTCATACGACCAAGTTGTGTGATACAGAACAAACTCAAACGACCCGTGTGAGACCCCGGTTAAAAAAATAGGCTTTTAGCCCTAAGACTTCCCCTTTTTGGCCCATTAGTTTAAAAAATACCAAAAATTGTAAGAAACCCTTCCCTTTTCATATTTGAGATCACTTTTCATGTTGTATAGTTTTATAGAGAGAGAAATTTAGAGAGCAAAGAGTAGAGAAAGGGATACTTGAAGATCAATGTTCAAGATCAATATTAATTAGGTTTTATCCTTCTATTTCTCACTATTAGTCTTTGTAAGAACACATGATTATATTTATATATTTGTGTTTTATATTTTATTATGATCATGTCTGGCTAAATTTTTTCAATCTAGGTTTAGAAAGTAGATTATGGATGATTAGTGATTATTAGCCGATTAATTCAACTCCGTGTTATGTTATTAGTCGATTAATTATTTATAAAGCTTGTTAAATGATTTGATCACTTGTTTAACAATTTATTATGGATTAAATTGGAACTGAGAGGGGAGATTAGATCCGAGAGCACATTAATTTACATGATTAGACAATAGAACCGAGAGGTTTGAGCTGATTGTGAGAACTAGAATTTTAGGATCGATCGGGAGTTATATTTGATTAATTGATTGAAGACGACAATTAATCCTATATAATCTACATGCAATTCGCTCCGAAAAGGGATTTTACATATCGTTGTGATCGTTTCCTAATATATAGCATTTAGTTTAAAGGTTGAATTGACAGGATTATTAATTATTGGATGCATATAATTAGAATCTAACCCTAGTACCTTTAATTAATCATTTAATCTCTGTAATTTGTTCCCTAATTAATCTTATTATTTTAATTACTAGTTTAATTCATACATAGTTCTAAAAATATCAAAAAACAATCACTCGATCGTCTAGTTAGCCATTAAAATGCTTATTGCAATTAGCTTATCTGATATCGAGCTGATTCCTTGTGGGATCGACCTTATATTCATGACTCCGTACACTTGCAGTTGTCCACCTTAGTAATTTAAAAATAAGTATGTGCTAAATCTTTCATATCAACTTCAAGTGAAGGATTTCATCCTGAAGATATCAACGATTGCGATCTTCTTGACATGCTCCTGGTGATAACATTCACATCTGAGGTCGAAGAACTTAAGGCAGCAATCTTCATCAGTATAATCTTGAGAGGGACCATTGCATTGTCTTAAACTTTTAGTTGAGGAGAAGAGATGAGAGGTGGAGATGTTGCACCAGGCGTGCTAAATTTGTAACAATAAATTTTCGCGTTTTGAATAAACAAACACAAAAACTTGTACAAATTAACTTTAATCGGATCAAATTAGAAAATTATAGGCTGCAATCTCGAAGCTTTAATTCTCTAATTCTTCTCTTCGAATATTTTCTTTGAATTTGAGAATGTGGAATGGAATCATGTTCTTGATGTCCTCCACCACCTAGGTGGCTCTTCAATAACGATTATTCGAAGGCCTAATGGCTTGATTCCAGATCGAACACTACTTCTTGATGCCTTTGACAAAAAGCCTTTTCGAATCTTCAAGAACGTCTTCGAATCTTCAAGATCTTTTTGAGTCTTCAATATTTCTTGGAGTTCTTCCAACTTCTGAAGCTCTGAACTTGTGTGTGTCTGAATGAAGAGATGTCCCTATTTATAGGTATGGGGAAACCCTTTTCCATATTTCCCTTGCTAGGTGGTGCCATATAATTGGCCGCCATTGATTTAATTGGGCTTGATTGATTTGGTTGGGCCATTTTGACGTTTGGGCCTTTTATTGGATTAGATCCTTCTGACTTGATTGAGGTTTTTTTTTTTTTTTTTTTTTTTTGGTTAGGCCGTTTTGATTCGATTGGGCCTAACTTGATTTGATTGGGTCATCTTGCCGAAGTGTTGGTTGATAATTTATTTGAATCCAAATTAAATATCAATTATACTATATACTTAGGAATTAATTTAATTAAATTCTCCAAGACATGAATAATATTTTCTATTGATATTTAATGCATTAAATCCCACATGTCGTCATTTGATTAGACACAAAATTTATTTATCTACAATATTAATAATGCATTTTACATGAAAAATTAAAAGAAACTGTATATATGAGTCAACCTGAGGGTTTTGTTGATGCTTAAAAACCAACACATGTGATCAAATTGATAAAATCCCTTTATGGTCTTAAGCAGGCTTCAAGATCTTAGACTGATACCTAAAAACTTTTCTTACTCTCTTGGCTTTAAAGTTTTAGTTTCTGATAACTCATTGTTCTATCAAAGAACAATTTCAAAATTGCTTTTATTACTTGTTTATGTGGATGATATTTTAGTAACAGGTGACGATCAACATCATATCCAACAAGTTATTAATGCACTTGACAAAAGATCTGGACTAAAGTCACTAGGTGAGGTTCAGTATTTCATGGGAATTGAAGTCCATAGAACTAAAGGGTGTCTGGTTCTAAATCAACATAAAAATGTTATTGATTTGTTAAGACACTGTATGATTAATTGTAAACCAAGCCCCACCCCCTACTACTCAAACCAGAAACTTCATTACAAGACTGTGAATTGTTTGATTCTTCGTCACTATATATAAGTGCAATTGGTTCCTTGCAGGTAGTATTTAACATGACAAGGCATGGTTTATCTTATATTATTAACAACCTCTCACAATTCTTACAAGCACCAACAGTGAATCATTGGAGTGCTTGCAATTAAGAGGGTGTTGAGATATGTTAAAGGCACTGTTACCTAAGGCTTAACATTCAAACCACTCCCTAGTTTATCTTCACAATGCTTTGAAGATGCCGATTGGGTAGGTTCAGTGGATGATATAAAGTTAAACAGGAGGTCTTTGCATATTATTAGGACCCAATTTGCTCACTTGGATATCTAGAAAATGGGGGTGATGTTCCTAGGAGTAGTACTGAGGTAGAGCACAAAGCTCTAGCAACAATAGCCACCAATCTGGTGTGGCTCAAATTTATTACAAGACTGTGAATTGTTTGATTCTCCTTCATTATATATAAGTGCAATTGATTCCTTCCAGGCAGGATTTAACTATGACAAAGTCTGGTTTATCTTATATTATTGACAAACTCTCATAATTCTTACAAGCACCGACAGTGAATCGTTGGAGTACTTGCAATTAAGAGGGTATTGAGATATGTTAAAGGCACTGTTACCTAAGGCTTAATATTCAAACCACTCCCTAGTTTATCCTTACTAAGCTTTGTAGATGCTAATTGGGTAGAGTCAGTGGATGATAGAAAGTTAACAGGAGGTCTTTGCATATTATTAAGACCCAATTTTCTCACTTGGAATTCTAGAAAATGGGGTGATGCTGCTAGGACCAGTACTGAGGCTGAGCACAAAGCTCTAGCAACAACAGCCATAGATCTAGTGTGGCTCAAATTTGTCTTCCAAGAAGTAGGCCTTGATTTAATAGACCATCAGTCATGTGATGTAATAATATGGGAGCCATTTCTCTAGCCTCAAGACCTATTTTTCACAGTAAGACTAAACACATTGAGGTTGCTGTACATTTTGTTAGGGGAAAAGTACAACAGCAACCGCTGGAAGTAAGAAATCTTACCTCAAAAGATCAAATAGTTGATGTACTTACAAACCACTCTCCAGTCATAGATATGAGTTGTGGTGTTTAAAATCCCTATGGATGATCCACCTGGCTTCACACTAGCACCTGTCAGCTAAAGGTTTATGCGGAGAAGAAACTTTTTATTCTGAATCTTGCGATTATTCTGAAAGAGAAAAGAGTGTTTGTTGTTCTCAGTTGATGTCATCAGTAAAAGTCTCAATTGCTTAACCTTTAATTTGGTGTTCAATACTTAGTTGTAGCTGTTCTCAGTTGATGCCATTTGTAGCAGTGTTGTTCTCAGTTGTTGTCATCAGTAAAAGTCTCAATCGCTCAACCTTTGGTGTTCAAGACTTAGTTATTGCCGTTCTTAGTTGATATCATCGGTAGAAGTGTTCCTTCATCTACTGATTTCAGTTGATGTGTTCAAATTTCTTAATTCCAGCTCAATTCGTTAGCCTTTGGTGTCCAAGACTTAGTTGTTAAACATTTAGTTCGAACTCTGTAAAGCTCTTCATATGTATAGTTGTTTGTATTGTAATCACATTGTTATGTAACCTGTGTAATAACTAGTACAGGCGCGTATTAGAGTGACATTAAAATGGTCTCATTTCAATAAGTGTTAACAAGGGTTAGGGAGAGTTGTTAAAGAAGGAAGTTAGTTTGTTAAGAAACTCAGCTAGATTAAGATGGTTTCATTTTCAATTGACAATATTTGTTTCAAACATGACTCTTTTCATGGGACGAGGGGAGAATATTCTTTTCAGAAATGACACTTCAGTTGAAAGTATTATTTTTTCCAAAATAGTAAAATTTTTCTATTGAAAAAATAATACTCTTGGTAGATCGTCGCACTGTAAAACGGTGTTAAATATCACTCCATCCGTTACGAAAAAATAGAGAAGATAAAATTATTAAAAAAAGTGTCATGCTAGCAAAAACAGATACAATTCTTCCAATGTTACCCCTAAACATATCTCAACAAATTTTCTTATATAAATCTCATAATTTTTGCAAGAACTCTCTCTAATTTGGTAAAGATGTTTTTATGTTCTTATTCCATTGCTTGTATATATGGAATATGTAGGGTTATATTTGTCTTTTTCGTACATTCTTAATTTTTTTTTAAAAGTCTTTTTGGGTATTATTTTTAAATGAGGTGCATTTCTTTAAGTAAAAAGAAACTATGACATTTCGATAACACTTGCTTTGGTACAACAAGTTTCTTACTTTTACCAAATTTGTTGGCTTAATATGGCAAGCAGTAATGTCCCACGCGATAAATATATTAATCTCTTTAAAACCTCAACAAAAATACTTAGTCAAAAAGTCAAATTCTTCTAAGAGTTGGTCATGTATTAACCAAACTATCACCAAACTCTCCTTAGCAATTTCATTATTTTAAGGTTCAAAATGTCACTTAAAGATAGGGACTACTCAACTACATTCATATATTAGTTATTGCGTATCTAGTTATAAAATTAATCATACAATTGTAAATACTTGCTTCAACATGTGTCCTTATTTCTTGCTGTAGTTACAAAAGTATTCATTTGATGCAAAATCCTATAAGATCACCTACATGATTAGCATTCCCCACATATTTTTTTTTCAACTTTGTATTCTATCTTTCAAAATTCAAAGGGAAACTATATTAAGCAATATTATATAGTGTTTAAAGGAGATGTTACAAGAAAAAATACCCGTATTTGCCGTTATTCCTTTTGCAACTACAAATATGGTTTCTAAAAATAACCCCTTTTGTAATTATTAATAGTTACATAAAATATTTCATATAATCAAATTTGCTACAATATGACAAACTCTTTTGCAACTACTTGTAGTTACAAATACATTAGTAACTACAAAGTTTTTATGAAAAATAGTTACATATACATTAGTAACTACAAAGTAGTTTACACTTAATAGTAATTACATTTAGATATGTAATTACTAAAAATATTTTTATGACCACTTGCCCTTTTTTGTAATTGTATTTTGTAGTGACAGAAAATCTTAATTCTAGTAGTGAATTTATCTGCAAAATTTGATATCATTTATCTAGTACTTAAGCAGCTCATGATTTTGCACTTGAGGGTAAATATTTATATAATCTGCAGATTCAGTGCGTACGAATCTAATAATTGCAATTCATGAGGTGATACCTTTAAATTAATTAGTACAAAATTCCAAAATCTGTATGTTGTATGTAAGTAAGCATCAACTTTATTTAATGTTAGCTTGAAATGGAGGTGCATGATGCAATTAACAGATAAGCTACCGGGCTAATCTAGAACCAACTGAATTTATCAGATAATATTATTAAACAATTTATTTATATATTCTTACACTTCAAAGATTCTTGAATGTCATTTAGACCACCCTCTTCTCTGTCTCACATCCTATTTATATTTAGGCAATCAAATTCCTAATTCATTCCCAGTTCACAAAATGGTCTCATTCGGCTACCTCGAAATCTTTCTATCATTCCTATGTTTCTTCTTTCTGTGGTGTTACAGAAACATCAATGGTCGCCCCTGGAACTGGCCTCTTATTGGGATGCTCCCCGGCCTGTTCTGCCACGTCCACCGAATCCACGATCGTTGCGTCGACGTTTTCGAAAGCGTTGGAGGGACTTTCCTGCTCAAGGGACCCTGGTTTAGTAACATGGACATACTTGCCACTGCAGATCCTGCCAATGTTCACTTCATCATGAGCTCTAACTTCACCAATTTCCCCAAAGGCCACGAGTTCAACAAGATTTTCGACGTTTTGGGAGATGGGATTTTTAATTCCGATTCAGAGTTGTGGAGTGTCCAAAGGAAACAGGCCCGGTTCTTGATCAATCACGACCGTTTTCGCCGGTTCTTGATCAAGACCACCTCGGAGAAAGTGAATCAGGGCCTGGTTCCTGTTCTTGAACATGTTTCCAAGGAGGGTTTAATCATTGATTTGCAGGATGTGTTCCAAAGACTCACTTTCGATACTACTTGTATAATGGTAACAGGTTTTGATCCAGGGTGCCTGTCTATTGAACTCCCTGACGTTCCATTTTCCAGGGCCATGGATGAGGCTGAAGAAGCCATATTCATGCGCCATTGCTTGCCCGAAAGCCTTTGGAAGCTCCAAAAATACCTCGGAATCGGGCACGAGAAGAAATTAAGTCACGCTTGGGCCGTTCTTGATGAGGTTATCCTAAAGTACATCTCCATGAAGCGCCAACTAATGTCCAAAACCAACACGTGTACCAATCAGAACGAAGACGTGGAGGCGCTCGACTTACTAACCTCGTACCTCAGCGGATCAGACGAGTGCAGCGACAAGTTCCTAAGGGACACGATCTTGAACTTCATGATCGCCGGACGAGACACCACGAGTTCGGCCCTGACCTGGTTCACTTGGCTTGTCTCAACACACCCTGAGGTGGAGAAGAAGATAAGAGAGGAGCTGAATGGCGTGGCAGATGGCGAAAAGTGGAGGGTGTTTAAGGTAGACGAGCTTAAAGACCTAGTTTACTTGCATGGAGCACTGTGTGAGTGTTTAAGGCTGTATCCGCCGGTGCCGTTTCAGCATAAGGCTCCAATTCAGGCGGTGGTGCTGCCGAGTGGGCACTATGTGGACCCCAAAATGAAGATACTGTTTTCGTTGTACGCGATGGGGCGAATGGAGTATCTATGGGGGAAGGATGCGAAGGAGTTTAAGCCGGAGAGGTGGATAACGGAAAGGGGGACGATCAAATACGAGCCGTCGTATAAATTCTTGGCGTTCAATGCAGGGCCCAGGACTTGTTTGGGGAAAGAAGTTGCTTTCACTCAGTTGAAATCAGTGGCGGCTGCTATAATACATAATTATAGAGTTGAAGTGGTGGAGGGACACCCCGTCAACCCCAATGTTTCTGTCATTCTCTACATGAAACATGGCTTCAAGGTTAGACTTACTAAGAGATGGACTCCTTGAAAGGTAGCTCAAATATACATATTTCTTTAATTTCTTATTGGTTTTAATTTATGTTTTCCTTTTTTTTTTTTTTTTTGAGGGGGTGTTGTTAGTTACTGTTAAGTGCCCGTTGTATTACTATGTTTTCATGTTTGATGATTGTTGTATATCTTGATCATTCAAGAGATTGGAAATAAATATAATTTATATATATTTAATGAGGTGTGATTAGTTGGAGATTATCAAGAGTTCATTAATTAATTAAAATTTTATTTTTTGTTTTTTAATTTATGTTTTTTTCTTATTTTCTTTTTAGATTAGGATCTTTGATTTAGGATAAATCATTTTCTTTTTTGACCAAAAGAAACTTGTATAATAAATGTTTGCATTATATTACCTCCATCCCGGCTTATTTTGCACACTTTTCCTTTTCGACCGTCCCACCTTATTTTGCACACTTTAAAAAAGGAAACTTCTCCCACAATCTCCACCCTCAAAATCTCACCACTCAATCTCCACCTTTTAAAAAGTCAAAGAAAGAGCAAAAATTATTTTTTCTTAATATTCGTTTCCGGTCACCTGTGCAAAATAAGCCGAGATGGAGGGAGTAAAATTTATATATATTAATATATTTTTCAATGTTCAAATAACTTGCATACGGAAAAAGTTTAAGCTATAGAACTTGTCTATATTTGAATCTATATCTATCTTGTTAACAAAATCATGTTCAGTGCAGAACATTAAACCATCTGCAAGAAAATTATCCCTCGTTTTGCTTCGAAGTATCGTCATTACATGCTTTAGTGTTGAAAATGTCCCTTCGGTTATTGCAGTAGAAACAAGTAGAGTTAATACAAGATGAATCATAGTGAGGAGGGTTTATTGCAAGAAAAATTACGATATTTATTCCAAATTTCAATTATAACATGACTTATAAAACTTATCAATGTTTGTCAACTATAATTTCTCCAATTACAACATCAACTATATCTTTGTTGCATCTGATTGTATCGTCGTCACTACTATTAAATGCGCCCAGACAAGACATTCATTTACCTCTAGTCAATTTTATAATCCGTCATTTTCATAGTCATTAATAGGGAGTGGAGGATGTGATGTAATAATTTCAATCATCGATTAACAACAATAAAAATGATGGGTTGTGAAATTGATCGAGGGTATGAAGGTCTTGTCCAGGTGCTTTTAACGGTGATGATGGTAACACAATCAAATATAAGAAAATATAGTCGACACTGTAATTGAAAAAAAAAATAGTTGGTGACCAATTATAAGTTCTAAAAGTTATGTTGCAATTAAATTGAACTAAAGATTGTGATTTTTTATTATCATTAACTTTATTTTTAGTGGGGAGTAAGCTTATTTTTAATGGGTTGACTTAATTTTATTTTGGAGTGGGCTAAATATTAATTAGGAGTACTAGTACTAGTGGACCATTAAAGGGGGAGGGCTGGACTGAAGCCCAAGAGAGGCCAAGCCTGCCTCCGCCCCTGCTTCCAAGGCTGTACCCAACTACGTATGGATCTGAGTCTATGTTTTATAATGGCCCCTAAGATTTTAACTTTTTTTAAAGTACAAGCATAAAGAAAAACATAAAAACTGAAGCACTAACAATGCTCAAAATATCTATATAAAAGGAAAAGTTGAAAATAGTTATTTATGTAGAAAAGACCCAGGAATCGGTTCCACACCTCAAAAAAGAACAACTAACACACTTCCGCCACTAGGCTACGCATCTTCCTATCCGCTAATACCTATATATGTATAGATAAAACAAATTATTCCTGGCCCCTAAAAAGTTGCTATATATTCAGGTCCGAGTCAACCGACTCTTCCGCCTAAAGAAAGTTCTGACCCTGAACTCTTCAAAACAGCTTATAAGATGTAAAAATAAGTTTTTAGAACTTATAAATTAAAATAAATTCTATAACTTACTCTACTGTTTAAATTCTTATAACTTACAATCAAATTACACATGCTACACACACTTCACATATACTACACATATATTACCCACACTTCACACCTAATACACACACCACACACAATTCACACACACTTTAAACACACCACATCACTAATTAAAATGTTTGTTTGATGGATGCTTTCAAATTCATAGCCAAATTCACCAATCCAATTGCAAGTTTACAAATTCTTTTATCAGAATACTTTATTAGCTTGCTATAAGCTCTTGATAGCCAACATTTTATAAATTTTTAAAACAACTTATATGATGTTTGAAAATAGTTTAACTAAATATGGTGGAAGTCTTAGCTAGCTTCGTCCCTCACTACAAAACAAATGGTCTTTGAGATAATAAAAAGTGGTCATAAAAAATGAGTATTTACCACAACTTATGAGTAATTGTCACTACTTTATTATTAGTGGAAACATGTCGTCACTAATTAGTCGCCTCAGTAACTCATATACAAATTATATATTTGTGACGATAAAAGTAGCCTCAGATGCATCTCAAATATTGCAACAACTAGTTGTTCCTAAAAGTAGTCTTAAAATGGTATGAAATGATTTATAAGGAGATTTATAACAACAAGTGGCCACAAATAACTTATTATTAGTGACCATAATTGTTGTCTCATGAAATGTTATACAAAAGACCCATTTTATTGTATTGACTATGTGTGATGTGAGGATCGGAAGTGTTTAGGTCAACAAATATGTTTATTGGTATCATTTAGTATTGAACTTAATTAAGTAAATAGGATGTTATGAAGTCATAGCTATGAAGGGAAGACATCCATGCTGGAGGTCTAATGTATCTTTGATAACTAGCCGTTAGGTGTGAAAGGGATTTGGATCCGGTATTGTAACTGCATTGGATCCAGTGTGTTGTGTGTGTGTGAGAGAAAAAGATAGAGTGTGTAGTGTGTGTGAGTGTGTATCAGGTAGTACTAGATGTGTGTGTGAGAGAGATAGACTGTAAAAATAATGGACCCGGTGCGATTACATCACCGAATCCAGATCCATGTGAAAGCACCTTTACATCTTTACTTCTATGAATTTGTTTTAGGAATTTTAATAAACTACTCTTAAGGTTTGCGCTGCACCATATTTATTGTAGATCATCGTAGCAAAATGAGAAGTAAAATCTTCTCGTCCCAGATAAGTAAAATAAAGGCTAAAAAACTTAGTTCAGTCCATGTGTAGTTGGGCTGTACCATATTTAAGAAAATGAAAATAATGAACTTGGCTTTAAACATCAATATTAAATTATTTAAAAATGATGTATTGGGCTTGCATTCTAAGTGTATGTTTGAGGTAAAAAAATATAATATATGAATTAATAACAAATTAAGATTTATAATATCAATTACATTGAAAAACATATATATATAATATTTATATATATATATATATATATATATATATAAAGTATCATTTTTTGGAGTGTGTGGTGTGTGAAGTCTGTTGTGTTTATCTCCAGTTCCAGGGTTTGTGTAGTACAAGGGTGGTGCTTTTCACTCGCGGAGAGATTCTTTGTCACTTAAACTACTCATGGTAGGCGAAAATGTCAATTCTTTGACTGATGTTTGGGATTCCCCTCGGCTTTTTTAGGTTGAGGCGGCAAATGTGGTGTGGAGATAGGATACAAACTGGCTGCTGCAAAGTGTTTGCATGGTAGGTTCATTCTGAATCATCCAATAGGTCAACGAGATTTGTTAGTGGCTCTTAGACGAACATGGAGACTTGACAGATCCCTGAAAGTGGTGAATGTGGGTCGTGGTATGATGGAATTCAAGTGTGGTGACCCGGGGGAATGTACACGGGTTCTTTGTAACCAGCCGTGCACTCCAATTTCGACATATGATGGAGGTGGTGGGACGGGCGATCAGGCAGCGAATTGGGAGTGTCCTCAATGTTGATCCTCCACGAGGTGTTGGTAAGTACCTTTCGATTAGAGTGAAGATCGACCTGATGAAACCTCTATGTCGTGGTACCACTATTTCAATAGGTGGGGGTCCTGATGTGGTGTTGTGTCAATACAAAAAACTCTGCGATTTCTGCTACGTTTTTGTACGACTTGATCATGTAGTGGGGGATTGTTCGACTGCAATTTATGGTAAAGACGAGTGACGAGAGTAGACACGACAATTTGGCCCATGTCTGCGGCAGTTGGTCAACGATTGTCGATTGTGGGGACAGTGGAGAGCTATAGTGGGTGAGAGGCAGCGGGCTTCATCTTTAGGCCGAATCAGGTTGCTTGGGGGGAGGGGGGAAATGAGGACAGTGAGTGTGTGCCTATTCTGGAATACCAATCAGCTTCTGATACTGATAGTCGGCAGATCGCTGCTGGTTTTGGCAGCGAGAGGAGGATGTTGGTAGGGCCCACGGAGGGCCTGGAGAGGCAGCATGGTTGCGGTCTAAGTGTTGAAGGTGATGGGGGCACGCATATTGTTGTTCTAGGCAACGAGAGGAAGAGAGATGGGGAGGACAAATTTGGGCTACAAAGGGTACATCGTAATGGACGCGTGGGCAAATGATGGGTCAACCTTCCTTTTATGAGGTTGATGTTCATGGTAATGGGGTTG
Source organism: Ajuga chamaepitys (assembly GCA_958295605.1). Taxonomy (NCBI): domain Eukaryota; kingdom Viridiplantae; phylum Streptophyta; class Magnoliopsida; order Lamiales; family Lamiaceae; genus Ajuga; species Ajuga chamaepitys. The sequence continues at coordinate 38,558,345 of OY282496.1, read as the reverse complement.
TTGGTGTTGTCATCCCTATTGCTATTATCTTGCAGCATTGCAGGGGATGGTTGGGGATGTTGATGGTAGGAAGAAGTAACATGAGGGGTAGGTCGAAGGGGAGTTCCGGTCGGAGAGCGGAGCGAGGGGTGGAACTTCTGTAGTGGAGGTGTTGGCCGAGAAAAAGAGGTTGTATGAGACGGATGATTTGGAGTAGGGTGATGATAAGCATTTATGCTTGGTTTCTTTAGAGACTACCGAGAGTTTGGATTTAGTGGTCACTGGTGATTCGTAGCACCGCTAGTCCCCATGAATTGCTTATTTTGGAAATCACATAGGCTTAGGAACCAGCGTGCATTCCAAAATCTTCGGCAGCTCATCGTTTACTAGTTATTTATGAGTCAAAGTTGTCATCAGTGTCTTGTGCTTGTTTGCATCTGTTATTTAATTTTGGTGGTATGTGTTGTGTTGACCCAGTGGGTTGTAGCGGTGGTCTGATTTTTTGGATTAATTCTATAAATGTTTCAATTTTGTCTTATTCAAAAGGCCACATTGATTGTATTGTTTCTGGTTTGGAATGTAAATGGCGGTTTAGGGGTTTCTATGGGAATCCAGTTGTGCAATTGAGAGCTCAGTCTTGGCTTTTGTTGAGGCGTTTGTTTGAACTTCTTGAGTGTAATGATTTGCCTTGGCTTACTGGGGGAGATTTTAATGAATTTTATACGACTCAAAAAAAGTAGGGAGCAGTTTTGGCTGCTTGCCCAAATGAATGCATTTCGAGATGTTTTAGATAAAATTAACGTGCAGGATTTGGGGTACTTAGGTGAGTATTACGCGTTTAACAATTGTAGCCAATTTAAATTGGCGGCTTTTGTTTCCAACTACGTCGGTCTCTAACTTGGACTTCTATCGCTCAGATCACAGACCAGTCTGCCTTACTCTTCGGGGTACTGAGTCGATTACTTTGATTAGACATTCCCTATGTTTTTAACATTCTTGGTGGTTGGTACACGTGTTTCGTGCACGCACTTTAGGGCACTTTTAGTGTCATTTTAGTGTCAATAATGTGCATAATCACGTGTATTTAGTGCTTTTATACTCTCATGGACAAAATAATGCGTTTGTGCTGTTTTTATGTTAAGACAGGTGAAAAAGGGTCGAAATCGAACATTAAACGACCGCGGAGTTGAGGGATTGATCGAGGCAATAAAGGAAGAGCCAACTGAAGATCTCGGCCGAGATAGGATGCTAATCTCGGCCGAGATGAGCCTCCAGGGGATTTCTGAAGTTTTACAAGACTGAAGATCTCGGCCGAGATTCAATCTCATCTCGGCCGAGATGAAGCTCCAGAGAATTTCTGAAGAATCTCAAAGATGAAAGTCTCGGCCGAGATGCAATCCAATCTCGGCCGAGATGAGTCAAAACCTAAAAAAGCCCTAGTTTCCCCTTTTCACGTCTCGGCCGAGATGCAACCCAATCTTGGCCGAGATCGACCTTCGACCCAAAATTCTTGAAAACCCTTTTTCACGTCTCGGCCGAGACACACTCCCATCTCGGCCGAGATTCACTACCCTGTTTTAAAATCCTGAATGCGATTTTGCCTATTTTTGTCTAGCACTTTCTCCCTTTATATATATATCATCCCATTCGAATTTAACCTAACTTAGAAAAACCTAGAACCCATCCCCCTCACATAATCAGCCACTTTTCTCCATTGGAAGCAAAGGAATGGAAGGGGAACCCTAACTTTTGGTTCTTTCTATCCTATTATTATGTTTTCTTTAATTTTCTGTTATTTTATCTTTGTATTAGGTAAAATGGGTGGCTAGCACCCTTAGTTCACTCTTGATTATTGTGGAACCTTGAGTTCAAGACATTTATGTGATTATTACGGTTAATGTTACCGAAAATATTGTGTATTCAAGTGTTTTGTGTTATTTGCTGTTATTGAGTCACATTTATGAATTAATTATTGGATTGATCACCCTTTAAGGGATTTGTGAATGTGTTGCTAGAATAGGAAATTACTATCCGTAATTGTAGGATTTCCGATTCCCGTGTAGCAAACAATAGATTTATTTATTGGTGATAACACAAAGTTCAAACACTAAAACCGAGCTTGCGAGTTTTATGTTGAATTTATCTCGTTGTCCTAGTGTTTAATGCATTTGGTGATTGAATCTAAGAGAGCTTGTTCGAGGATTCGGTTAAACTGAATAAGGTTAGTCGAAGAACTTGTTTTGATTAACTAAGATTAAGGGATAACAAGGCTATTAGAGCTTGTTAATAGCCTTGACATAAGGGCTAGAATCACAATTGAATAGGGCATTAACAATAGTTGCATAAATCGTCCAAGACCTCGGTGAAACATGATCAAGGGTGAATCGTTTTGTTATTTAAAAAACCAATAACCTATAAAAATCTCTTTTTTTGTCTTTGTTTATTTAGGTATTAGTTGTTATTTCATTAAAATATCCCCCACTTCTTTACTGTTTTCTAGCTTATTTACTTTATGTTTCTTGATCATAATAGCTTAATACAATGAAGCAAAATTGTTCGACCGTTCCTCGTGGGATCGACCCTTGCTTGCCACTCTACTAGTTAGAGTAGTAGGATAAGGTTAAGTGTATTCTTTATACACATTTAATTTGGTAGTAAGAAACGACACTACCAGTGGTGTGAGCCTGATTTCTTGGAGATGTTAGAGGTTTTTTTTTTGGCTTAAGCTTGCACCATTCGGTCTAAATCTAAAAAATTGGCAGCATTGCTGACTTTCTTGAGGCGTTGGGCAGTCGGGAGGTTTGGAAATCACCAAAAGGCAATTACTAATGTTCAAAAATGTTTGGACGGGGCTTTAAGGCACAAGGTAGTGAAGTGGATGGGAGGATGGTTCGAGCTCTTCAAACCAAACTTGAAATGTTGGTGATGAAGGAGGAGATTCATTGGTATCATCGGTCGAGAGTGAGTTTGCTTCAGCAAGGGGACCGTAACACCTAACTTTTTTATGCTTCGATATCTGAGATAAGGAGACGTAATCATAATAAGGAACTGGTGAATATGCACGGGGATTGGTGTACTACTACACCAGTAATGATGGAGATTATGACTATTATAAAGAGTTGTTTACTTCGTCATAGCCTGAGCCGAGTATTATTCAGGGGATTCTAGATATTGTCGATCCATGTGTTAGGAACGACGTGAATAATTTTTTGGTTCACCTATATAGAGCGGAAAAGGTTCAAAGTGTATTGTTTCAAATGCATCCCTCTAAGGCTCCGGGGGAGGATGGATTTACAACCTTATTTTTCCGAAAAATCTAAAATTTTACGGGGGAATTGGTCGTGCAGGAGGTGTTACGAATTCTGGACACTAAGGAGATTTGGGGGATTCGAATCATACTATGATCACTCTACTGCTGAAAGTGCCCCAGCCACGTACCTTGAAGGATTTTCAGCCTACTAGTATGCGTAACACATTTGCTAAGGTTGTTTCTTGGGTGATTTCGAATTGCCTGGGGATGGTGCTGAATAAAGTGATTGATCAACAACAGAGTGCTTTTATCCCGGGTAGACTGATTACATACAATGTATTGATTAGGTTTGAGTGTATGTACTAGATTTGGAGCAATTAGCAGAGAAGGTTGGGATATTGTGTGTTGAAGTTGGATACTAGTAAAGCTTATGACAAGGTGGAGCGGATTTCTTGTGTACTCTGATGGCACGAATGGGTTTTCATGCAGAGCTTGTGAATCTAATCTAGAGGTGTATGTCATCGGTCTCTTATATGTTTAATCTAAATGGAGATGTTGTATGGGATGTGGTCGGCGTATTCGGCAAGGAGACCCTCTATCTCCCTTGTTGTTCACATTGTGTGCTCAAGGTCTTTCAGCCTTGTTATGTTCTTCCTAGGAGCAAGCTTTGTTTTAGGGAGAGAGGATAACTCTTTTTGTCCTGCTATACCCCACCAATATTTTGTTGATGATAGCCTATTGTTTTTTCGGGCGACTTCTAGTGATGCTACACAGGTGAATGCTTGTCTTAAGCCCTTTGAACTAACTTCTGGTCAACTTATCAATTATGATAAATGGGCTATCACTTTTAGTCCAGCAGTGGCTCCGGTGGCTATTATGTACCAAAGGGATACTGTCAATTCCCATGGCACAAGAGCACGAACTCTATTTGGGCTTGCCAACGTTCTCCTTGCAGAACAAAAAGTTGCAGTTTCGCTTCCTCCAAGAGAGATTGATGATAAATGTAGAGGGTTGGTCGAGTAAGATGTTTTCTACAGGAGGAAATGAGATAATAATCAAGGCGGTATTACATGCACTCCCAACGTATGTTATGTCCTGTTTCAGGGTGCTCCTGTTTCAGGGTGCTAGTTTCTCTATGCAAGCAAATAGAGCAGTGTTGCTCCAACTTTTGGTGGAAGTCACCACCTAATGGAAATGGGTTACATTAGGCATCATGGGGATGATTGTGTCGACCAAAAGCAGAGGATGAACTCGGGTTTAGGGATTTTGTAGCTTTTAATAAGGCATTACTGCGAAACAAGTGTGACAGATCATTCAGAATTCGACTTCTTTTAGTGGAGAAATTCTTTAAGGAGAGATATTTCAAGTATGGGGACAACATGGATGCGGATGTTGGCTCGAATCTGTCGTTCATCTAGCACTCATTGTGTTGGGGTCGTGCTTTGTTTGCATAGGGGCTGATGTAGAGGGTGGGGGATGGTCTTACTATAGCACCATTTCAGGATCGTGGGTCTCTGGTTTGGCGTTCGGGAGAATCTCTTCATGTCTAGCTATGTCTAGTTATCGAGTAGCTCATTTTATTCGGCCGAGTCGAGGGTTGTCTTTTTACCTTTTGAGGTGGATGATATATTGGTGAACCTACTACGTAGTATGGTGATGCCGGATAGACGATATGTACGATGGGAATGGGAGATATTCGGTGCAGAATGGATATCGTTTGGCTATGAGAGGATTTGATCTGCTGGCTTCGTTTGTCGCGAAGAATGAGGGTTGATGGAAGTTTTTATGGGCATCTCTTTGCCGCCAAAGGTAAAAGTTTCCTTTGGCAAGCTTCTTCTGACTTATCGCTCTTCCTTTTAATTTGAGTGTTCATCATGTGCCGATTTCTCCACCATGTGCATATTGTCCTTCTCTGGTAGCTACTACGATGCATGATCTATTCTTTTGTGGGTTGGTTCGGGGCTTTTGGAACGGAAGTTTTTTTTGGACATTGTTGAAAGTGGAAAGATTGGCTTTGTTCCAAGAGTGTGTTGAGCATATTTATAATTTGTTTGGTAGAGATCTATTTCGCTTATTTGTTGTCTCGTTGTGGTCAATTTGGCGGTCGTTATGTGTGTTGTCTCATGGTGGGCATTATAAACGGAAGAGTCCATCTTGGGGTGAAATAAAGGCGCATGTCTCTTTCAATTTGATCAAGCTTTAAAAGCTATGGATCGAGGTGGTGGGGGGTCGAACAACAGGGCGGTAGTGTCGAGATAGGAAAAGTCGCTGCAACACATGCTTCGATTGGATGTTGATTTTGCTGTAGATGATAATCGGTGGTTTCTATGGTGTTGGCTTTGTCTTGCGAGATGATGCTGGGAAGATAGAGGTGACGACATCACACACTATTATTAAACCTTTATACGTGTTGCCGGCTGAATTGGGGGCTTTGGTTAGTGGGAGTAGGTTTTATGTAGAGTGTGGATTTGATAATTTCATGGTGTTTTCGGATTACTTGCACGTTGTGCATGCAGTCACGGGACAAAAGATTTTTTTTTTATTATGCTGGTACTTGATTGAGGAGGTTCGTATGCTGTGCCAATGGGGACATGTTTAGGGTGTGAATCATATTAGCCTTCGACGTAACTCGGTTGCTAAGAGTTTATCTTTGTTCTTTTTTATGGGCCAATTCGCATATTTGGATGGGTCATAATGTTACTAGTTGGATTAAGAATCTTGTACTTACTGATTGTGATCGAGTAATAAGATTCTTAATTTTCTAGAAAATAACATTTTTTTACTATTACATAAGTAGTATCTGTGATAGAATTTGTCTCAGTGTATATAACTTAATCTATTAAATTATTCTTAGATGACATACTTCAATAAAGAAAAATGCAGTGATATTATTTTTGTTTTTAAAACTGATCTAACTTGTGCACCGTACATATGGACACCTAATAATTAGTATTAGAACAAATTACATACACTTTTTTATGTTGATACAAAATATTCATTAATCATTTTAGTTTGTTATAAGTTTTAGTTTGTTTTTTGGGTTTTGGAAAAATGCTGAATTTAGTTAAGACTAAAGTTTGCTGGGTATGTTGAAGTCGGTCTTAATCAACTACTGCAGACTTATGCTTTGTATTTTTATACTAGTTCTCTTCTAACTTTTCAATTCACAAATGATTTTAAAATGTACTACTCGTCTCATCAATTTTAGCAATTTATCTATTCAAATAATTACTGGCAACTTGACCGTAAAAATTTAATTAAAGTTTGCATCAAAAGGTCTATAATACTAATTGTTTCCAGATTAATTCCCTATCGTTTTTTTATGACTTGGGTCCTCTAAACTGTTGAGCCATCCCTCGTATTACTGAGTTAAACTTGTGTGTGTAAACACTTGCAATATACGCTTTCTTTTAAACGTTTCTGTCTAACTTCCTTTAGGTTTCTCTAGTGGCTAGACTGTTCCTAATCGTTTATATGTTTTCTTTGATTTCTTCCGTTTATTAGTCTCTCCTAAACCTTGCTCTGCTCCGTTTAAGTCCGACTAGGCGCTAGACCCCAAACTGCCGTCAATTAACGCCTAGCATCTTTTAAAACATTGTATAAGTAATATAAACAATTAAGAAGAGTATTAATGTCATTTTATCTTTCCCTCCAAAAATTTTACACTATACAATTGGTTACTTTTAAAACATTATATAAAAGTAAAATGAAGAGTATTAATGTCATTTTACCTTTCCCTCCAAAAATTTTACACTATACAATTGGTTACTTTCTCTTATTTTTGGGTAGTTCATAGTTTTTAGTTTTAATTTTTTTAAATACAAATAACTTTTTCATTTTTAAACCGATTTTTATGCATAATATACTAAATTATTCATCTTTCCATGATCATTGATTTGACATCCATATCACATATATTTTAATGAGATATTAGTTTGAATAAACAGATTGTTTGTTGGTTAGTTATTTATGTTAAACTTGATGTTTATTGTGAATTGGACTATAATATTTTAGTTTGAGTTCCAACTAAAATTACTAAAATAATTTCTTTTATAAAAAATGAGTATTTTTTTTTTTTTTATAAAAATACAACAAATCAATTTATTTTTTAATTGACGTGAATTTTCAAATATTTTTGTTATTTAAGTTATGCAGGGAGAAAAATCATTGTTTAAATAATGAAAGTAATTCTTTATTAAATCAAAAGCAAAAAAATAAATACCTATTTTATAATCAATTTATTAAATCATCAAATTTGCTATTATATTTTTTTATCACGAAAGTATAGAAGCTTTGAACATATGTATAATTATATATTAAATTTATTATTGAAATTATTTTTAATTACCTATATATATTTTTAATAATGTGTATTTTGTTAAAAAAACTTTTTTAAGGAAATTTATTCTTTGCAGCCTATATTATGACATTTGTTACATTCTGGAATCTTTTTTAAATTTTTGCTTTTTCTAAAACTTCAGTTATGTGTTTGATACTTTGTAAGCTAAATAATACTTTGACGCACTAATCAACATCAAATGTCTTTTTTACTCTTAATAAATTAATTACTTTGTTCGCAATTTTTATCTTCAATAAATAACTATTTACAAGAAAAATATAACATTTATATAAATAATTTACAATACCAAATAAAATAATAAAATATTCAAATATTTTGAAGAGCTCACATAATTTAATTTGTTATTCAAATTATTAAATAACTTTTGACTTTATTTTATTAAAATAAGTATTTATTAAATAAAAAATATTTAAGTATATGTGAAATTACCAAATGAAATGTTAAAAGTTGCAAATGAAAATCTAACCTTAGAAGAAAATTATATATATATATATAATTAGAACTTGAAAATTTATTTAGATAAGTAAAAAAATATAAAATAAAAGTAGAAACGTAAAGAAAAAAATATTAAACTTTACATTACATATGAAATATCCAAATAAAATATCATTGTTCCTTTTACTATTTATTTCATGGTTATTTTAATTATTTATAGTTAGAATTTAAAAATTGTTTTATAATAAAAAAATCTATATATTTTATATATATAAGATATAGTATGTACAATTCTGTAAGTAACACTTTGCAGCCTAAAACATGACACTGTGATTGATAAGTTATCACATTTGGTAAGAATCAAAATTTATTTTACTTTCTAAAGTTGCAAATATCCTTTTCATTTCTTATCTATTTATTATGTACTACCTCCATTCTTTTAGATGTTCTTTTAGGTTTTTGTATTTTGTCTATAATTAAATGTTCTTTTAGTTTTTTTCCACAATTTTTTTTTTCTATAATACCCCTTTTATTATTCCTAAAAATTCTCCGATTATGTAACCTACCATATCTACTAGACATAAGTATTTTTGCCACTACGAAATGTAGTTACGAAAAATGGAGAGTAGTCACAAAAATATCTTTAGTAACTACAAATCTAAAAGTAGTTACTATAGGGTAGTCACTTATAATAAGATGCAAAAAGTTTTTTTTGTAACTACTTTGTAGTTACTAATGGATTTGAAACTATTTTTTGCAACTACTTTGTAGTTACTAATGTATTTGTAACTACAAGTAGTTGCAAAAGAGCTTGGCATATTGTAGTAAATTTGATTAAAATTGTATGAAATATTTCATGTAACTACTAATAGTTACAAAAGGGATTACTTTTAGTAACCACTCTTGTAGTTGTAAAAGACTAGCGGCAAATACTTTTTTTTTTTCTTGTAATGTAATTAGATAACTATAGTAAGGAAATATGGGGAAAATTAAGGGATTCAAGGGGAGAGAGAAAAATCTAGAAAGGGGCTTATTTGTCCACTCCCCCTACTCCTTAATTTTCTTATCCAAGTCTAAAAGAACATCTAAACAAATAGTATACTATATAAAATTAATCATCTTTTGACAATGTTTGAGTTGACATCCTTATGATATACATAATAATAAGACATTCTATCTACAATATTACTCCCTCCGTCCCGGCTTAACCTGCCTAGGTTGACCGGGCACGGGGATTAAGAAAAAACAGATTTTGTGGAATCTTTAACTTTTTTAAAGGTAGAGATTGAGAATGAAGATTTTGAGGGTGAAGATTGTGAGAAAAATTTGCTATTTATGGGATAGGCAGGTTAAGGTGGGACAAACTAAAATGGCAAGTAGGCAGGTTAAGCTGGGACGGAGGTAGTATATTATTTGTTCATTGATTATTTTGAGTAAGATTCCAGTGTTTATTGTGGGTTGTACAGTAAATATATCATTTGTTCTGAATACAATTAAAAATAATTCAAATAATTATCTTTTACAAATTATTTCACCGAATTATTTCATTAAAATAACTACTAATCAATTTGTTTTATCTAACATGAATTGTCTCGAGTTTTCTTCATTTATTACATTGAGAAAAAAATCAATGTATATATAATTGAACACTTACTTTATCGAATTAAAAGCGATAGTTAATATTTAATTTATAATCTGTGTATTAAATTATTAAGTTTGCCAATGTTTATTTGTTATAATAAGAAATTTTGCTCATATATATAACTTTACCTATGATTGTTAATTTTAATTTTTTTATCACTTTTTTATATTCTACATGTATTAATGTTGTTTTTCTATAAATAATTACCCTGTGCATCCTAAACTATGATATTATACAAGTTGCAACTATACTTGTTTTAAATAAGCAAAATAAACCAACTTGATTATGTCTTTTTTTTTTCCACATTAACCAATCTCAATGACGTCTTTTTTCTCCCCCACATTATGCAACCTAAACATTTTTTTTGCATTAACCAATGGTTATCTACTATTTACAATACAAATGTATAATTTAATTGAAACTTTTCAACATATATATGAAAGTATTATGAAATATCGAAGAATTCACATGTTTTATTTTATTATTCCAACTATTGAACAACTTTTGAATTTTATTTTGTTATTCTTTTTATATCTGAAATACCAAGTAAAGTATTAAAACTTGCAAATAAGATTTTTTAAAAGTAAATAGTTATATTTAGAATTTAAAACTTTATTTAGATAAATTTAAATATTTAAAGTAAAATGAATAAACAAAGAAAATCAAATTTCAATAACATTATTCAGTTTATTTTATTTAATAATATGAGTTTATATTTAGATATTTATGTTAGTTTTAACATTCATAATTAATTAAGTTATTATGCATATAGGTGACGAATGATACAGACATACTAAATGTTTGTTTGAATTTCAAAGATAAGAAATGATCATTTTGAAAAGTTTTTTTTTATATTTCATATTTATCTTAATGTTGATCTAAATAAAAATAAATATACATACATACACACATATATATATATATATGCGCGCACACACACTTATGTATAAAGTAAGTTATATTAAATTCATATATAACGTGCGAAATACTTATACTTACATTACTTATAATTTTATTTATATTTTATCCTACATTTTAAAACAAAATTACTAGAATAAAACGATTACATATTTAAATATTAGATTATATCATATTTAGTTTTATTAAAATCGTTACACTTTAAATAAATTTCCGTGCATCGCACATGAGTATTACTAGTTCATGCCAAAAGCAAAGATTATAGTTTGAGTGGAACTCGTATTCATAAAATGCACAATAAAAGTTATTGTGCACTTGAGTCAGCCCACCACTTACCTAGCCCAAACCCAATCACTTTGAACCATCAGGTAAAAATTTATGGGGTGCTCAACAGTAAAAACACCATACGCAATTCTCACAGCTCTGTTTCCTTAAACTATTACCTGTTTCCTTGTCAGAAAATAGCAAAATCGATTTCCTCTTGCCTCCAGTCTCTCAACTTGATCCATTTTCTTCTTAGCAACAAAAACAAATTCATATAGCAGCAGTTGCAAGACGTACGGACACTATTGAATCCTACAGATAGAGAGCCGTAGCCGCAAGCTCCAGCTGCGTCGACGAAATTCATTCATTTTTCAGTAAGAAATTATAATAAAAAGTATTGGGCAATGTGAAATTAGTAAAGAATAAATTTAGTTACATTTAAAGGGTTTGAGCTTTGGAGAAGGAAGATGTAGCCGACAATCCCGGGTTCGCGAGATGAAGGTATGCTGAGAAACTACCATTTCGACAAAACATGGTCGTCTATTTGTCATAAAACCAACATCGCATCACTGTTGGATATTGATAAATTCAGTATTAACTGGAAACAAATATGGAAGTGAAATTAACTTGAATACTTTTAGATTATCAAAAGGTGTCTTTATAATATTTTTGAGAGGTTGGGAAGAAATGTACGAATATTGATACACATTTGTTGTATTTGAGGAGTTCAACATTATGGAAATATGAATAGCAGATCATATAGAGTATGTCAATAGCTTGGAAATCATTTATTGCACCGCATGACGTTACCGTTTCATTGTATCTGCATCTTGTTTAAGACAAGTATATATTTAAATTAAACATGTTTTATGTTGATACACTAAAGTTGTGTTGCTGATACAGATAAATACTATAACTTGTATTGCTGAACAGTATGGGTGTATTTGTTTTGGATTGGCTTCAATAAATTTAGAGGATCGAATCCCAATAAAACGCGCCCATTAACTTCCTCAACCAAGTTTGACTTAACATTCTCCAGTTTTAAGTAAACACGCCCATGACTTTGCTGCTCAAATAATAAAATATATATCATTTTAAATTTCAGATTGTTTTTACAAAAAACAACAATTAACTATGCGTTCAATAAAATACCATAATTGTTATCATTATCTATTCACAAAAAATCACAATTTATTCAACAAAACAAACTACACAATAAAGAAATTCTATTTAAATTGTTCCTTATATACCCCAAAATAAACTAGACTACTTTTTTCCTAAACGTCAACACCATAATGTTTTTTCTTCTTCCTCTGTTCATTTTGTTGACGGCCTTTTTTAACAACTTCAACTTTTTCATCGACTATTTTCTTGTCTTCAATAATTTTCTTCTTCAAAGGAGGCTTGTTCTTGTAGAATTTGCATACGTCTCCAAGCACATCAACCCTCATTTCATTGAAGAACCTACAAGAAATGGGAACAAAAATACAATGGTCAACCACAATTATGAATATTTAAATCTATACTATACTGAAATTAAACTTATACTATAACAAATGAGAAACTATACCACAAAAAGAAAGAAAGTATACTATAACACAAGTGTAAAGATTATCAATGGCCACAACACAATTATGAATATTTAAAACTATACTATGCTGAAAATAAACTTATACTGTAACAAATCATAAACTATACTACAAAGAATAACAAAGTATACTATAACAGAAGTGTAAAGAATATCAATGGCCAGAACACAATTATGAATATTTAAAACTATATTGTACTGAAAATTAATTTATACTATAACAAATAAAAAACTATACTACAAAGAATAACAAAGTATACTATAACTCAAGTGTAAAGAATATGATGGCCATAACACAAATATAAATATTTGAAACTATGTTATACTTAAAATAAATTATACTATAGCAAATCAAATTCTACAATCTATATATATATAAAAGTAAAATGGAGGGCATTAATGTAATTTTAGTTTTTCCTCCAAAAAATTTATACCATAATTGGTAACTTTTTCTTATTTTTGGTAAGTTCATAACTTTCTTTTACTTTTCTAAAATACAAATAACTTTTTTCATTTTTAATCCGATTTTTATGCATAATATACCAAATTATTCATCTTTTCACGATCTTCGATTCGACATCCATATCATATATATTATAATGAGATATTTGATTTGAATAAACAAATTATTTGTTGGTGAATTATTTGTGCTAAAATTGATGTTTATTGTGAATTGGACTATAATATTTTGGTTTTAGTTGCATATAAAATTAGTAAAATAAATTCTTTATAAAAAATATAACTATTTTTTTTTAATAAAAATACAACTAATCAATTTATTTTATTTGACATGAATTTTCAATTTTTTTTTTTTTTTTAATTTAAGTCAAGGAGAAAATCCATTGTTTAAATAATGAAAGTCCTACTTTATTAAATCAAAGGCAAAAACAACAATATCTATTTTATAATCAACTTATTAAATCATCAAATCTGCTAAAATATCTCCGTATCACGACTTTGAGCATATATATAATTATCTATTAAAATAGGTACTAAAATTATTTTTAATTACCTATTTATATTTTTAATAATGAGTATTTTGTTAAAATTACTCTTTTAAGGAAATTTATTCTTTGTAGCCTAAATTATGACTTTTATTACATTTGGCAATCTTTTTAATTTTTTACTTTTACTGAAACTTCAATTATATGTTTTTAAATTTTATAAGCTAAATAATACTTGGTCGCACAAATCAACAACAAATGCTTTTTTCTTTTAACAATCTAAATAATTTTTTTCACATTAATCATTTTTTATCTTCTAATAAATAAACCATTTCTAAGAAGGCTATAACATTTATATAAATAATTTACAATTCCAAATAAAATACAAAAATATTTAAATATTTTGAAGAAACCAAAGACTTCTCATTAAATTAATTTTGAATTTTATTTTGTTAAAATAAGATTTTATTAAATAAAAATTGTTTAAGTATATTTGAACCAAATGAAATATTAAAAGTTGCAATGAAAATTCAATGTTATAAGAAAAAAATTAAATATTTATAATTAGAACATGAAAGTTTATTTAGATAAATTAAAAGTTAAATATATAGTAAAAGCAGGGACATAATGAGAAAATTATTAAACTTTAAATTACATATGATCCAAATAAAATATCACCGTTCCTTGTATTATATATTTTATGGTATATATATATAAGCCACAGTTGTGACAATTTTGTAAGTAACACTTTCCAGCATAATATTTTAGACTGTAATTGGTAAGTTGTTGTCACATTTGGTAAGAATCAAAATTTATTTTACTTTCTAAAGTTGCAAATATCTTTTTTTCTTTTTCATTTTTAATCTATTTATTATGTATACTATATCAAATTAATCATCTTTTGACGATGTTTGATTTGACATCTATATGATATATATAATAATAAGATATTCTATTTAAAATATTATATTATTTGTTCGTCGATTATTTAAGTAAGATTTCAGTGTTTATTGTGGGTTGTACAAAAAATATAGTATTGGTTTGGAATACAATTAAAAATCATTCAAATAATTCTCTTTAACAAATTATTTTACTTGATTATTTCATTACAACCACAACTAATCAGTTTGTTTTATCTGACATGAATTGTCTCAAGTTAATATTTGATTTATAATTAGCTTATTAAATTATTGAATTTGCTAATGCTTATTTGATATAATAATTATTTTTGTTGATAAATCACAAAACTATGATTTTCGCTCTTATATAACTTTATATATGATAATTAATCGTAGAATTTTTTTTTATTAACTTTTTATGTTTTAGATATATTAATGTTATTTTTCAATAAATAAATATAATTTGCAACCTATACTATGATATTATACAAGTTGCAACTAAACTTCTTTTAAATAAGCATAATTAACCAACTAAAACTATATATGTTTTTTTAGACTTTGCAACCTAAACAATACTGGGTCACATTAACCAATTTCAATTATTTTTATTTATTTTTTTTTTCTTTTTTCTTTTTACATTTTTCAACCTAAGCAATTTTGTTGTTTACGTTAACTAATGTATATCTTTAGATGAATCTACTATTTACAATATAAATATATAATTTAATTGAAACTTTTCAACATATATATGAACGTATTAAGAAATATTGGAGCACTCATAAGTTTTATTTTGTTATTCCAACTATTGAATAACTTTTGAATTTTATTTTGTTAATTTTTTATTCTTTGTATATCTGAAATACCAAGTAAAGTACTAAAACTTGCAAATAAGATTTTTTAAAAGGAGATAGTTATATTTAGAATTTAAAACTTTATTTTGATAAATTTAAATATTTAAAGTAAAATAGAAAAATCTAAAGAAAAATAAATTTCTTATAATATTATCCAGTTTATTTTATTTAATAATATGAGTTGATAGTTAGATATTTATATTTGTTTTAACATTCATAATTAATTAAGCATATGCACATAGGTGAAGAATGATGCAGACATACTAAATGTGTGTTTGGATTTTAAAGTTTAGAAATGATCATTTTGAAAAAGTTTTTTTTTTTATATTGAATATTTATCTTAATGTTAATCTATGATATATATATATATATATATATATATATATGAAGTAAGTTATATTAAATTCATATATGACATGCGAGAAATTTATATTTACAAAACTTATAATTTTATTTATGTTTTATCCTATATTATAATATATATATATATATATATATATTAGGATAAAATGATCACATATTTAAATATTAAATTATATCATATTTAGTTTTATTTAAAATTATTACTTTCTAAATAAACTTCCGTGCATCGCACGGGAATATTACTAGTACAAAGAATAACAAAGTATACTATAACATGGTTATAGCATGTGGTATTGCTTGAACAAAAGTAATTAAGCGATAATTCAAGTAATAACCAGAAAACATGTACATTAACATACAACACAATTTATTATTTTCTTCATCCATTAATTAGCGTAAATGTCCCTTCAGTGTAACAAAATTATGAACAATTGATATGCCGATACATCTCTATTAGCTAGAGACAGAGATGTCTATTATTTGTAGGAAGGCTTGTTAGGTCCATTTCCTCGACCCCACTACTAGAAAAGAAAAATAAAATTTGTTTATCTTATTTTTTGATTAGTGCTTGTTCAAAGTGGATTTTTCATCTCCAACTGAAGGAACTTGTGATTCTCGCTTCGTTCCCCCTCTATATATATAACACACACACACATACTTCTATCATGAGCACTTTCGAAATTCCACGAGCGAAATTGGAGTTCTTTGGTTTATCTGATAATCTGGTTCTTCCTGTTATCATAGTGTTGACTCTTTACTAACCTATACTGTCTCTTCTCGAGGCTCTATATCAGAGTGATTCTTCTAGCAAAAAAAGCTTGAGCATAGACTTGTTTGGTTCAATCATGTTATTTCCATCAAAAAGATCTGATGAACAATGCATTCATTTTCATAAACGTTTTTAGAAATAAAAAAACAAATATATCCATATCCATCATCAAACATATCTATGGAGAAAATACCAAATCCTTACAGGAGAGGAAAACATGGATCACCAATTCGCAACAAACACCTTACACAACTAAGAACTTGAGAACATTCAAGACTTACACTCCATTACGCCAACGGAACGGATGATACAACAGCGGAGTTGGAACTTGTTCGGTGTTGGCCGATTGACGAGGCAGGCGGAGCGAGAAACAGAGCACTTGGTGAGATTGGAGCGAGAAACTGAGGCGAAGCGACGAATCCCTAGTTTTAAAGAGATAAACAGAACGAAAGAGTATTTTTTCTCTTTTAAGAATGGTAAAAAAAGTAACACGGTAAGTTTGATTGGATGAAAATAAAATAGGAAGATCAAAATGAGTAATTATTACTCCATCTTTAAGCTAAAAATAAGAAATATTTTACAAAGTCAAAGAAGATATAAAAAAATCAATACCAAAAGATAATCAATGAAATTTTTAATAATCTTTAAGGTTAAAGGATTTTTTTCCCCTAATCTTAATAAATTACATGTAACATTGTTGCATAAAAATATTCCTAAATAATTACATAAAAGTAATTAATTTCGATTTGTAAAACTATATGTGCGGGTATTTGATAGTTGCATACGTTGTATATAAATACTAAAGTACCTATACTTAAACAAAATACAGTAACTTGAAATGATACATATAGTGGTAGACTATCGATCAAAACATAGCTACTTAGTTGGGTGGATGTTTTTAATTTTTGATTAAAATAAATATTTTCAAATTATGAAACAGTACTCTATAAAGAATTATTTAAATTTGAGGGGCGCCCAAAGACCCCTTTGGGCCCAACATGACTCTATGCATGGTCGCATCAATAAGCCAAGAAGCTCGATTCAAAATCTAAAATAAAACAACATTTGAAAGCTGTATATATAGATCTAATATGTGATAAATTATGTGTATTTCAGTAAACTTACGATAATTTGATATATATTGGTTACAGCGTGTTAGAGGGTCAAATTATGGGTTTCTTTCATCAATATGTTATCTAAAAAGTTTATGGTGCATTGAATTGCAAAAATAAAAAAATGACATGCATTAAGTTGCAAATTTTAAAAAAAATTGATTAAATTGCAATGGAAGATAAAAGTTGTGTATTTCTTTACAATTAACCATTTATTATATCATATTTTATATTATATAGTATATGTCTTTATTGAATATACATATCTGTATTATATATGGACCATGAAATTGAATCTTACTAAGTTGTCCGTTAAAATTTTGGAAATGGTAATTTATTTTGAGTGAAACAAAATATTCTTGAAACATGATTTTTTCCACCCTACTTTCAGAGTCGATCCAATCTTTGAAAAAGTTCGGTGCGAAAAAAATTAGTCTCCTTACAACATTATTATTATTTTGAAAATGGCTCTCAGATTATGTTTGAATGAGCCTCAAAGTGACAGGTTCACCACATCATTTAATATGTAAAAAAAATATTGTTACTTAAGGAGGAATCGATCTCACCTTCCACCTGTCTAACCTTTTCGCTTAAGATTTTAGCCACTTGTGCTACGTTAATTTATGTTATGCTTAGCTTATATTGAATATATATACGAAAATACAAATTTATATAGATAGAAAAAAAGAAACAAAAATCGGAGGCCCTTGCCAGCAGAGGGCTCGGTGCGGCGGTGCCGCCTTGCCCCCATAAAGGGCGGCTGCTGCCTACCCCGTGGGTAATACCCGCACCAATCCAATGGTGTATGGTGTATGGTATTGCGGAATGTTTATTGCGGTGAAGAAGATATATAGCTATATGCTCCCTTCATCCCACTCAAATTTGCACAATTTCTTTTCCGATACGTCCCACACCAATTTGCAAACCCTTAAAAATGAAATTTCTCTTACAATCTCTATCCTTAAAATATCCACACTCAATATCTACCTTCGAAAAAGTCAACCAAAAAGCAAAAAATAATTTTTTCTTAATATACGTGTCCGACGGGAAAGAATCCTCTATCTCACAATTACCATGTCCCAATTCTGTTCCACTCCAAAATTGAGTCATACAACATATATAAATCGTAAACCCCGAACACATGAATCATGAACCCTAAATTATGATCTATTGAATTATAAATACTAAACCATTAAATCATGAACCGTGAACTGTGAATCGTGACATCATAAGTTTATGATAGAAAATATACCCTAATCCAAAAAAGTCGAACCCTAGATTTTAAACATGAAATCTAAACATGGATCCTGAATCCTGTCCCTAAATAATGAACTTTAAATTCATAAATTGCAAAAAAAAAAAAAAAAAAAAAAAATTATAATTAGCTCGATTTTGGAGTGTGATACGAATGGGATATGATAAAAGTGGACTAGATGATTCTAAGTCTGTCCGATTCTACGTACAAATCTGAATAGGATAGAGGGAATATTATTCTATCGAAAATTGGATTATTTGTTTATTTTTTTAAACTTTTCCATAAATTATGGATAATTATGTGGCTTTCCACGTTAATAAGTTGACTGTAAAACATACAATATTGAATCCCTCGTCAAGTATCAAGTGTGTGTATATATATATATTATCCTGTTTGTAAGGAATTATATCTGGAGTAAGTTGACACGTCGGTTTCTAACCTAGTGTTCCGCAAGTGTACGGATGTAGGTGTAGTACTATTGTCAAGGTCAATCCCACAAGGAATAGTTTCAGGTAGTTCGATACCTTAATATTCTAGGAATGTCCTAACTAGATACTAAGTTTCAAAAGTTGATTTTAACAAGAATTAAGGAATTTAACTAATAACTGGCAAACAAAGAGGACTAACAATCAATGAGAAAGGGTATCCTAGGGCCTCGATTTCAGGATATTACTTCAATGTTGAATATGATTAACCTATTAATTTACCAATTCTAGTGTTTATTAGGCGGCACGCCAATAATCTAATACTTCTCTCGAAGCGATTAAACCGTTGATTAATTAAGCTAATTACCCTCTCGAGTCAATTAAACCTAATAACTCCCAAACGATCCTAAGCCACGACCTACACAGTCATAGACAACTGCGCTCTATGTTCTAAGTCTGATAACGATTCCCTCCTCTCGAAGCGGAATTGCTAAACTAAATTATTAAATCTAGGTGATCAAGCTAAATTCAGTTTTAAGCACAAACATAGAGATAAAACACATAAAGAAAGGAATAAATAGATTAAATCATAATCAAACCATCGTCATAAAAATCCCTACTTTCTAACCCTAGGACACGAATAGCTTAGCTACTCATGCCTAGCAATAATCCAATACAAAATTCTAATAAAAACATTGTAAAGAATTAAACTAGAAAAGAATAATTAAACCCGGATGACTCCGTCTCGATGATCTTCGTCTTCTTTGTCCTCCAAGATTTCTTCTACGTAAAAATAATGTAATTGATGTTCCTTGATGGTTTCTCTAGAACTTGAGGTCCTTTTTATAGAGTTGGGGACGAATCCTTGAGAAGATAAGATCCAAATCCTATTAGGAAATCAAATCCCCTATCAAACAGGATCTTCATTATCGCCAGCCTTTTTGACACGGCCGTGTTACTTAAGTGACACGGCCGTGTTGCTTTCCAAAACTCCTATTTCCAGCAACAATTTGACACGGCCGTGTTGCTTATGTGACACTACCGTGTTCTCTTCTAGAGGCTTTTTAACCTTTTCGCAACACTTTTGACACGGCCGTGTTGAAGGTTTGACGCGGCCGTGTCGGTTCTTGCCCCGTTTTGCTCCTGGACCGGTTCGGGCCGGTTCGGGCCGGTTTGGACCGGTTCTTGGACGGTTTGGACCGGTTTGCACTGGTTTTCACTATTTTGGGCCGGTTTTCACTCTTTTCCAACTTGTTTCCTTGTCCGGTAGTCGTAAATCACAACCTTTTATCCTGAAAATGCTCAAAAATACCTTAAAACAAGCCGAGTACGTTAATTGGTCACTTATATAATATTTCATCCAATTCTTGACCTTCCATGCACATAATTCCTATAAAATAGTATCATAACCCGACCTAATTACAAGCATAATTAATGTGTATCAAAACCCCCCAAACTTAAACTGTTGTTCTTCCGGAACATCATACAAAAAGACACAAAGAATACAAGTGATTATGCATTTGTTTAGGGCGACTAGATGATGAATTCAGTTTCAGTCTGATTTTTCTTAAAACAACTAGGCAACACAATTCACTTGAGCATATGTGATAACGCGAAAATCAACTAATCTCGAGACTTAAACTTTCGAATTATTCAACCCTTAACGGGTAAGTGTTTCACTCATCTCTCAAGTGTTTAGGCTAAAATAATTTCCACTCATATTGAATTATATGCAAAGCCTACCATATGCTTGCCAATCGTCTAAACTAGACCTTGTTCTTGATACGTGTGACAAAGGATCAAAAAGGTCTTTCTTTTGATTTTAATGTGAGCTTAAGGTAAGGTGGGATACATTTGGATATAAGTGACTATTCATTGGACTAATCAAGTTACGTCTAACCTGACTACCCCTCAATACAATCACTTAGCCTCACTCCTCAAATTTCAGCAAATCACCCCGCAAAGTGACTTCTTCACCTTCAAAAGTCCATACAACTTAAGTGCTTTTCAATTATGTGGGTACCACATCTTTGGATCTACCCGATTGTTCTAATCAGATTCACAATTTAAGCACTTTATTTCCTAGCCTCTCCTCTAGAATACTAACAACAACAAACTTTTCTTTTTTTTTTTTTCCTTTTTTTCTTTTTTGTTTTCTTTTTCTTTTTCTTTTTCTTTTTTTTTTTCTCTTTTTTTTTTTTAGGAGAGGACATTCTTCGCTTCTCACCTACGGAAGACTTGTTGATCCGAGAAGTCAATTGGGGTCAAATAGAAGACTTAATGATCCGAGAAGTCGAACGGAGTCAAATAATTGGTACTTGTTGATTCCAGAAGTCGAATTAAGTCACATTGTGCGTAGTTAGTGACTTGATAAACCAAACGGATCAAGTTGGGGGTACTTGTTGATCCGTGAAGCCGAATTCGGTCAAACGGAAGACTTGTTGATCCGAGAAGTCAATTGGGGTCAAATAGAAGACTTAATCTTATTTCCTTCCTCTTTTGAAAATATCCCTCCTTCCCATTCCTTCCCACAACTTGTTCACTCAAAATTCCTTCCAATTCTCCTCCCTCTAACTTGATTAATCCCATTAGGGCCAAAAGAGTTAAATCAAAAGGTTTCGGCTGATATTGTTAGGTTATGAATAAATAAGGCTATAAGGCTCAATTGGGCTAACTAGGGACAATTTTTTTCCATTATGGTTCAAAGGCAATTTTCATGGTTCGAATAAATAGGCTTAAACAAAAAGTTGCCTAAGATCATTTCCTAAATCACAACACATACTTGACACATTCTTAGTAAAGACTCAAGGCAAGTTTTAGAGACTAGTACATATATTCAATCAAATTCACACCGAAAGAAATAGGCTCAAATTCTCCCAAGGTAAATTTTGATTGAATATTCTAAGTTCAAGCTCAATTTCGTCTCAAAACACCTCTCATGCTCTATTATGTGCCATTTTTTCATCTACTTCTCAAAATCATCTCATCATTAACTATTCATCATCCATCTTTCCCTATTGTTCTCTTTTTATTTTCCTTTTCACTTGTTACCTTTTAACTTCTCGGGTTTCTCCCATTCTTACTGACTCTAAAAACTAAAACACTAATAAGACTCTAAACTCTAAACTCCTAACACTCAACATGGAAACAAAATGTAATCAATTTTTGGGCTCACAGACCCAACGGCACCAATAAATCAGAAAAATTAGCTCACAGACCCTATAACACCAATCGAACCAATAAAAATCAGCACAATGGGCACACGAACCCACAATTAACAACAAGACTCTCGAACGATCAACTAAAAAGTAAATCAAAACTAGAAATATAGCTGCCAAGACGTCCCACAGTCTACCCCCTCCCCCAAACTTGGCTGAAAGCCAATGTTTGGAGGAAAAACGTGGTACGCCTTGGTGCTAACTTACAAATCGTTGCGACGACGGCGGCGTTTTGAAACCCTTACTAGCTTCGAAATCGTGCCATTTTGCTCCTACTGAATTTGTTTCGACCATCTCCACATTAAGCTCTGTTTTTTTTTTTTTTTTTTTTTTTTCTTTTTTTTATGGTGCTGAAGTTCTGACACGTGTTTTAAAATGTGGAAAGGATGACACGGCCGTGTTGTAATGTGACACGGCCGTGTTGAGTTTGAGCCAAAACTGGAGTTCTATGGCGTTTTTGACACGACCGTGTTGCATTCCAGTGCATTTTACCTTTTTGGAGCGATCTTTTGACACGGCCGTGTCATTTGTGAGACGCGGCCGTGTTGCGTTCCAGTGGATTTTGCCCTTTTACGTTAGTTTTGACACGGCCGTGTTTTATCAAGTGACACGGCCGTGTTGCTCCTTTTTCCGTCCACACACCATTTTTCGTCTTTTCGACCCCCGTTTCTTGCACACTCGTCTATGTTGATTCCTAAAAACATAAAACACTAAAACACAAGTAAAAACATAAAATTAACGAAATAATAAAAATAAAACGATAAACATCGGGTTGCCTCCCGACAAGTGCTTTGTTTTACGTCATCAGTCGGACGTCCTTTTCCTATCAACCTTTTTCTAGCCACCCCGAGTTGGATGTTTTCTGAACAATTAAAGAGCTATTTGGGACATGAGGATTTTCTACAGCAACTTGGGTCGTGTAAACAATGCTACAATTGTGCCTACCCTTTAGACCCGACTTATGTATTTTGAGTGGGAAAAAATTGTTTCGTTTTGAACCCGAAAAATCAACTCCCCTTTATGTACATCTATTAGTGCTTGGCTAGTCGCCAAGAAGGGTCTTCCTAAGATAAAAGGAAATTCATCATTCCCTTTCATGTCGACAACTAAGAAATCACTAGGGAATTCAAAATTTAGCACTCTCACCACTACATCCTCTGCTACTCCCAATGGCGTTAATGACGATCCATCAGCCAATTGGATAGTAGTAAAGGATCGTTTAATTTTCCTTAATCTTAATTGTCTATACTGCTTAAGAGACATCAAGTTTATGTTAGACCCCAAATCACACATGACATTTTGAAAATTATGACTACCAATTGAGCAAGAAATAGTAAAACTCCCTGGATCTTTTGCTTTTGTTGCTCTTCTCGGTTTCATGCATGTTGTTGCGTTCTTTTTGGGACTGCTCGGTTTCTTCTTTGTCGTCTCTTTTCCATCCTTCCTCTTCTTGGTTTCCTCTTTATCTTGGATTCTCTCCTTTAGTGGTTCCTGTTTCACAACAACAACTCTAGATTGCTCTAAAGGGTCAAGGTTAGCAAAGAACGAATTTTTAAAACAAAAATCAAATGACTCATCAAGAATAGGAGATGAACTTTTCTTATCTATGATTGTATTGACCTCCTCCTTCTCCATGTTTTTGACTTCCTCGCTTGATTCCTTCGCTACTTGGTCCTTCATGCTCTCTTCATGCTCCTCTAGCTCCACAATATTGCAGTGCTCCCTCGGATTAACCACTGTATCACTCGGATATTGGCCCTGCTTGTGTTGAGCCCCTACTATCTTTATCAATTGGCTCATGTTTGATGACAATTCACCAATGCTTGCTTGAGTCTGCACCAATGTGTTCTCGAGCCTCTTGATGTCTGCCCCTTGCCTAGTGATATGCTTGTTTAGCTCCATAAATTTCCCATCCACTTTCTTCTCCAACTGAGCTAACTTTTCATCATACTTTTCAAATTGTGACTGCGCGATCTCTTCTTGTGATGGCTTCTTACCGTCATGGATCATGCCATTTGTAACAGCAAATCCAGGTGGTGGATTAAGTGTATTTTGCGCGTTCCCATACGAGAAGTTCTGATGATTCTGATTCTGAGGGTACTGGTTGTATCGAGGCTGATTGTTCTGGAAATTGTTGAAGTTTCGTTGATTCACAAATTTTACTTCTTCAACTTCTTCCGGACCCCTTGGCTGTTGTGCTAACGTCAGATTAGTTAGCAAATTCACCTGGCTCGTCAATGCTGTTACTTGTGATGTGAGCTTTTCAATTGGTTCATTATTGACGGGCTCTACTTTCTGGACACTTGCTACCCTCTTTGGCATGTTTCTCTCATTTGACCATCGATAGCTCGTTCTGGCCATAGCGTCCAGGATTGAGAATGCCATCCTTACTGACTTCTCCATCAAGCTTCCACCCGCAGCTGCATCCACTTGGTTTCTAGTCGGTGCAAGTAAACCATTGTAGAACTTGCACACTTGCTGCTTCTTGGTGAACCCATGTTGAGGGCAACTCCGGATAAGATCCCGGAATCGCTCCCAAGCCTCTCCGAATGGCTCTTGGTCCAATTACTTGAATTGGTTGATCTGGTTCTGCAGGTCGAGCATCTTGCTTGGTGGAAAGTACTTCAACAGAAAAGAAGTACTTAAGTCCTCCCAGTCTCTGATATCTTCTAGTGAATTGAACCACTGTAGTGCTCTGTCCTTCAGTGAGAAAGGGAACAATCTCATCTTGACTTGCTCGTGTGGCACATGATTGATCTTGATTGTGTCGGCCAATCTGCGAAACTTGATCAGATGTACATTCGGATCCTCCAAAGCACTTCCCCCATACTGGTTTTGCTGCACTATGTTGATTAGTGCAGGCTTCAGCTCGAAATTGTTGGCATTGAGTGGTGGAGGTTGTACTCCTCCTGCCTGCTGATTTGGACTGGGCTTCAAGCAGTCGCTAATAGGAGTGTCATCTTCATCGCCTGCAACTGGGTCTATCGGAATTGGGCCGTACTGCTGTTGTAGCTGTGGCCCTTGTGGAGGTAGCTGCTGTTGTATATTCGTGACTCGATCATCCAAACGTGCCAGAGCTGTCAGTATTCTGTTAAGTGCGTCATCTTGATTCGGATGCTGTGGTGGGTTCTCCATCTCAGATGCGAAATTTCTTCTAGTTCGGTGTCTGCGAGCTGTCGCTTCAATTTCTGAACCGAAAGGAAGAAGGGTTTCTTTCCCTTTTGATCTGGTGTGCATGCGAAGCCCGACAAACACCAAAAACAGAAAATACCGCGTAACACAAAAATTAACCAAAAATAAAAACGAAAATTAAAATTAAAATTACGAAAAAATAAAATCTAGTCTAGTTTCCTCCTATTTTTTGAGATAAAAACTAAGCGCTAAATCCTGTTCCTCGGCAACGGCGTCAAAAACTTGACACGTCGGTTTCTAACCTAATGTTCCGCAAGTGTACGGATGTAGATGTAGTACTATTGTCAAGGTCAATCCCACAAGGAATAGTTTCAGGTAGTTCGATACCTTAATACTCTAGGAATGTCCTAACTAGATACTAAGTTTCAAAAGTTGATTTTAACAAGAATTAAGGAATTTAACTAACAACTGGCAAACAAAGAGGACTAACAATCAATGAGAAAGGGTATCCTAGGGCCTCGATTTCAGGATATTACTTCAATGTTGAATATGATTAACCTATTAATTTACCAATTCTAGTGTTTATTAGGCGGCACGACAATAATCTAATCCTTCTCTCGAAGCGATTAAACCGTTGATTAATTAAGCTAATTATCCTCTCGAGTCAATTAAACCTAATAACTCCCAAACGTTCCTAAGTCACGGCCTACACAGTCATAGACAACTGCGCTCTATGTTCTAAGTCTGATAACGATTCCCTCCTCTCGAAGCGGAATTGCTAAACTAAATTACTAAATCTAGGTGATCAAGCTAAATTCAGTTTTAAGCACAAACATAGAGATAAAACACATAAAGAAAGGAATAAATTGATTAAATCATAATCAAACCATCGTCATAAAAATCCCTACTTTCTAACCCAAGGACACGAATAGCTTAGCTACTCATGCCTAGCAATAATCCAATACAAAATTCTAATAAAAACATTGTAAAGAATTAAACTAGAAAATAATAATTAAACCCGGATGACTCCGTCTCGATGATCTTCGTCTTCTTTGTCCTCCAAGATTTCTTCTAGGTAAAAATAATGTAATTGATGTTCTTGATGGTTTCTCTAGAGCTTGAGGTCCTTTTTATAGAGTTGGGGACGAATCCTTGAGAAGATAAGATCCAAATCCTATTAGGAAATCAAATCCCCTATCAAACATGATCTTCATTATCGCCAGCCTTTTTGACACGGCCGTGTTACTTAAGTGACACGGCCGTGTTGCTTTCCAAAACTCCTATTTCCAGCAACAATTTGACACGGCCGTGTTGCTTATGTGACACGGCCGTGTTCTCTTCCAGAGGCTTTTTAACCTTTTCGCAACACTTTTGACACGGCCGTGTTGAAGGTTTGACGCGGTCGTGTCGGTTCTTGCCCCGTTTTGCTCCTGGGCCGGTTCAGGTCGGTTCGGACCGATTTGGACCAGTTTTTGGACGGTTTGCACTGTTTTGGGCCGGTTTTCACTCTTTTCCAGCTTGTTTCCTTGTCCGGTAGTCGTAAATCACAACCTTTTATCCTGAAAATGCTCAAAAACACCTTAAAACAAGCCGAGTACGTTAATTGGTCACTTATATAATATTTCATCCAATTCTTGACCTTCCATGCACATAATTCCTATAAAATCGTATCATAACCCGACCTAATTACAAGCATAATTAACGTGTATCATAAGTATATTACCCAAATAGGTGCTAATATCGAGTCCTTTGAATTTCTTTAAGGACGCACCGACATCGTCGTCATTGTTCTTATAATTGTTTTTAAAAGAACTATCGTAATTGCACTTGAACGTTTGAGTTTGAGTATTGCTGAAAAGCTCCCCAAACGTCAGATGTTCTCGCTCATGTTCTGTTCTCTCCCTGCAGAAAAGTGATTAAGAGTGAAACTGATCGTTTGGAAGACCATACCGATTCTCGCACAAGATTAAATATGGGTTTGTGTATGTTTCTGCTATTTAGATTATCGTTTTTTCTATCTCGAACTATCATCGTAGAGGATATATCTTTTATCTAATAATGGACATGCTTATTTGGTATAACTAATGGTGGATTAATGGTTAAAGTATGCAATTTAAGATTAATAATTGTAAGAGGTAGTATATCGGAGATGAGGGAGAATGATATAAATTTGTGAAATTAAGTTTGTTTTAATTTTTTTGGGTGTCGATACTCTTGAGTACTGTGTATGACAATGGATTCAAGTCCCTTTTTCTCTTTTACGTTGATAAAATTCTGGGCTTGGCACAATTATATTTGCGTGTGTATAATTGGGCCCTTTTGGTTGGAAATGTTGAGTAATCATGTTTTTGTAATTATTATTATTATTTTTTATTTTTTCTGTGGCTTCCGAATTGGTGAGACGGAAGTTGTGGCAAATTATTGTTTTATCGATATGAATTGAGATTCCGTGATTATGAATAAGGAAAGTTTGTTGATATGAATTGAGTTTATGTAGTCATTATAGTATATTGCATAGAATTTCGGTGGAATTTTTTTCCTTTATGATGTATTTGGGCGACGTCATGATTATATTGTACCCATATTTTAATCCAAAAAGATTGTATATATGGATTCCATCGGATATAATTAAGGAGCTCCCCACAGTTTTTTTGATTGTCATATTATTATATTTAAATATAGGCGACGATTATTCGTAATCTACAAATTTTTTTATTGTAATTTATTAATTTAATAAATTAAAATGTTATTAGTAAAATGAAAAATTAATATATATATTTGAAAAATAAGAAACACCAAAATTAAAAATCTTTCCCATGTGTCATCATCAATAAGATCATGTTTTGTTTTTTATCCAACTCCAAAAATCTTAACTTTTTCAAGATTCCTCAATGAAGGACATAAATAACATCGAAAAAATTACTTAACATCGATGTCAAATCTGTGGATATGCTATCAATATATTTGCCGATGTGCTGAAAATCTGTTACGTTTGAATATGGTAATAGGAAGGAAGACGGAGAAACTAATTGAGAGGCAACATTATTTGTTTATCTCGCCCTTTTTAATGAGTAGTTGATGGAAATCCAACATCTGCAAAGAACCAATAACTAAAATGTGAAGTACAGAGGACTTAGTCCCCCATCTATCAACTTGAGAGGACAAACTTTGCAACAAGTGTATCCCAAATATAAGATTCAAATGTGAGCCTTGCATCAACAGCAATATCGTTTTTACTTTATTTTATTTATTTGATTCAATGTGGCCCGGATCTAATTGACTAGTGTAATTTTGTGGTGTTTGATTTTTATTTGCTCTCACTGTTGTTCTCTGGATCTTGATCATGTTCTTCGTTTTCTCTTATTTTTCTTGTTTTCTTTTTGTTTTCTAATGCTTTAATATTTAATTTATAATATTTTAATTTGATAAAGAAATGATATACTCCCTCCGTCCCGGTTAACTTGTCACAGTTGACTGGACACGGATGTTAAGAAAAAACAGATTTTGTGGAATTTTTGACTTTTTAAAAGGTGGAGATTGAATGTAGATATTTTGAAGGTGGAGATTGTTGCCTTTAATTGCCATTTATGGGTATGACAAGTTAAGTGAGATTGACCGAAATGAAAAGCAGGACAAGTTAACTGAGACGGATGGAGTAATTGGTATTTAGTAGTATGTATTAAGAATTTTATATTGAATCTTAAATAAAAGTGGACTACATTGAGAAGTGGGCTGCGTTGAGAAATTTTGTAGGATGCGAGCCGCCACCCGAATATATCCTTTTGCTTTTAGTTTTATGAGGTATGTATATTACAAGGATTTTATGAAAAAGTATAGTTCAACTAGTTATTTAAAGAGAATTTATTTGGATATCTCATGTTCTCTTCAATTATTACTAATATTTAAGATAGTATAATTGAAACTTGAAGCCGTCAAAGTGACCTCTCTTGTGGAGATTAAATATTAGGACGGTTGTGATTGTGTATCTTCATGCAGATGTTAACCGGCCCAAAGAAAAGTTGATATTTGGCCCGAGATACACAAACACCTGTGGTGATAAATACGCGACAATTATTTGGTTTTTCATGTGAGCAATTAGTCAGCCTAAAGGACGTCTATTGCTTGACATGATCTTATTGTCAGTATTTAATTACTACAAAGAGGTATCATTTTACAAACTAATATTACTGTCCAAAGACTTGATATTAAAGTTGTGCTTAGTGCCTCGAGATGTTACCAACTTATTTGAATTTTATAATTGATTATAAATTTTAATGTAAGCATGACAATTATTTTGGTTTTGTTCTCTGTTTAGTTTTGGTGTCTGCTACTTATATTTTTGCCAATATCAACAACATAAAGACTAAGGGCAATAAAACAAAAATTAAATTAGCAAAATTGGGCTAAATTATGGCACAAGCGTTTAGGTCATATCTCAAGAACCAGAATTGAGAGGCTTGTGTCAGATGGTATTTTTGATACAATTGACTTTACGGATCTTGGTGTATGTGTTGAGTGTGTCAAAGAGAAACATACCAAAAAAAAAAAAAAAAAGATTAGGTGCCAGTAGAGCTACAGACGTCTTTAAATTGATACATACAAATATTTGTGGACCATTCCCTAAGGCTTCTTGGAATAGACAGTTATTTTGTATCATTCATAGATGATTACTCGCGATACGGGTACCTATATCTAATTCATGAAAAATCTGAGGCACTGGACATGTTCAAAGAATTTTAAGGCTGAGGTTGAGAATCAACTCAACAAAAGAATTAAAAAATGTAGGTATGATCGTGGTAGAGAGTACTGCGGTAGATATGACGGTTCAGAAGAACAACGTCCATGACCTTTTGCTATCATCCTAGAGGAATGTGGAATCGTCCCACAATACACTACGCCGGGGACGCCTAACATGAATGGTGTAGCTGAAAGACGAATCAAGAATCTAAAGGACATGGCCAGGAGTATGATTAGTCATTCATCCTTACTAGAATCACTCCGGGGAGAGGTACTAAAGATAACAGTGTACATTCTCAACAGGGTACCAACTAAAGCAACTGCTAAAACACCTTGTGAGCTTTGTACTGGGTTTAGCCCTAGTGTAAGTCATTTTCACATTTGGGGATGTCCAGCTGAGGCTAGGCCTTATAGGCCAAATGAAGAGAAATTGGACTCCAAGACACTTAGCAACTACTTTATTTGTTATTCAGTCACTCCAGGGGTTTCAAGTTTTAAGATCCCACTAGCAGGTCTATTTTTTAGACTGAAAATGCGGTATTCTTTGAGGATGTTGAGTTTGGGAGGATAATTATGGTTAGAGATATTACCTTTGAGGAGGAGGCAATCTCGCCACCTACTACTTTAGACAATGATTAGGTACCAATCCCTATTATTGTCCCAGACCCACAATAGGATGATATTAAAGATTTTCCCAATCAGGAAGAACAACCTCAAGAACTAGTGCCACTAAGGAGATCCTCCAAAAATAGGAGGAATGCGATTTCAGATGATTATGAAATATATCTTCAAGAGAGTGGGGATAATATTGGAATGATGGAAGATGATCCATCATTGTTCGTAAAGTCATGCAGGGTCCAAACTCTCAGAAGTGGAGTGATGCCATAAATGATGAGTATAAGTCGATGCAAGGCAATCAAATTTGAGATCTTGTCCCATTGCCAGAAGGTTCGAAACACATTGGTTGTAAATGAATTTTTAAACCAAGGGGAATTCAAAGGGTAATGTGGGAAGATATAAGACACATCTTGTAGCTAAAAGCTTTATCTAAAGGAAAGATATTGATATTAAAGAAACTTTTTCTCCGGTTTTCACCAAGAATTATTTCTGAATATTAGTAGTACATTTTGATCTTGAGCTACATTAGATGGATGTGAAGACAGTGTTTCTCAATGGTGACATTGATGAGACGATTTATATGGTGCAACCAGAAAACTTTGGGTCTGGAGATCCAAAGGCGATGGTTTGCAAATTAAGAAATCCATCCATGGGCTCAAGCAGGCTTCTCGTCAGTGGATTCACAAATTTCATCAAGTTGTTGCTCGTATGGTTTTGAGACAAATCTTGGTGAGATTGGTGTATAACAAGTTCAGTGGGAGTAAGGTTATTTTCTTGGTGTTATATGTGGATGACATTATACTCGCCACCAATGATTCAGTTTTGCTGCACGATACTAAGAGCTTTCTATCAAAGAGATTTGAGATGAAAGATCTTGGGGAGGCTTCTTTTATGTTGGGGATTCAGATAGACCGGGACCGTTCTTAGGGAATTCTTGGATTATCACAAAAGAGATATATAGAAAAGGTGCTGCAAAGATATGGCATGTAGGATTGCAAGCCAACAGATACGTCTGTAGTTAAGGGAGATAAATTTAGTCTCAGTCAGTGCCCAAAAACAGATCTTGAGGTTCAAGAAATGAAAAAGATCCCATATGCTTCGGCTATTGGGAGTTTGATGTATGCTCCTGTCTGTACAAGACCTGACATAGCTTTTATTGTTGGTATGTTGGGCAACTATTTAAGTAACCTCGACATGGTTCTGGAAGGCAGCCAAGTGGATTATGAGGTATCTACAGAGAACTAAAGATTACATGCTTACATATAGGAGATCAGATCAGTTAGAGATCATTAGGTATTCTGACTCTGATTTCGCTGGATTTCAAGATAGTAGAATGTCCACTTTGGGCTACATTTTTCTATTGGCTGGGGGAGCTATTTAATAGAGAAGTGCTACACAGACACTAGTAGCACCTTCTACCATGGCAATAGAATTTGAAGCATGTTACAAGGCATCCAATCATGGGATATGGCTGGGAAATTTTTTCACTGGGCTGCGAATTGTTGAAAGTATTGAAAGACAACTAAAGTTGTATTGTGACAATTACTCAGCAGTGTTATATTCCAACAACAATAACAGCTCCACTAAGTCAAAATATTGACATAAAGTTCCTAGTTGTGAAAGAAAAGGTACACAGTGGACAGATTGCTACTGAGCATATTGGAACATAATCAATGATTGCGGATCTGCTAATTAAGAGGTTACCACCAAAGGTTTTTCATGAGCACACCGCTCATATGGGTGTAATATTGTTTCAGGATACTTTGGTTTAGTGGGAGTCTATATAAGGTTGTTTGCTCAATATATTATGTTATGGATATTTTTGTTATTTTTGTTGATTCTATACTGAAAAAAAGTTTTTTATTTTCCATTTTGCTGTCATTGGTTTGGTTGATCTCACTAAAGAATAAGGTGGAATCAGTTGGAAATTGACATGTTAGATCACATTATATATAATTTCCATGTTGCAGTCCATGATTGATCTGGTAGTGCTTGTATTGATATATGCGATTATTTTTGGGTTGAATCATGTTTTAAGTGAAGAAATTCTTTTTAGTCATATGTCAATATTATCATTGACAAGATTGTTTGAGGAATGCCTGATGAACGCGAAAATTACCGTCTTTCTTGCACTTTTCACGTTCATAGTTTGCAGAGAATTTCATGTAATTGTTGTGTTTATGTGTGATTTCGTGTTTTATCTGGATTAACTTTCCTTTTTAATATGATTTGATGTGCATTCGGGTGTTTTTGAGTCTTATTTTGAAGGTTAGGAAACTCGGAAGAATTTAGAAGATCGTTCGCATCCATTTTCATACTCCGGCCCGCATCTGAAGGCCTAAATGGTTCCAAATGGGTCGAGGTTAGGTCTGAACTGAAGATCATCAAGACACGAGTAAAAGTCATGAAAGAGTCGGGCCGAGAAAATGGATGAAAAGACCACAAATTGGAGGAAGAAAGAAGAAGAGGCCGATCACACATATGCCACATCCCAGCCCACAAATTGAGGCCCAAAATTACCCGAATTGAGCCTAAAAAGAGCTAAAATCAAATTCGTTGAGTCACGAACAAAATTCGTGAAGGGGCCATGTCGAGAAAACGTGAGGAAGGGCTCTGAAACGGCGACGAAAGACGGAGGTGCAAAGCCGGAAATTGAACCAGACCAACAGCCGGACCACCTACCGGACCGGCTGCTGGACTGGATGGACCAGCGGCTGTCGGTCCAGAACTGACCCAAGGACTACTTGCCGGACCACCGACTAGCCCGGCTGCCAGACCGGCAGTAGGACCGGTAGTTCACGGACGGTTCGCGCGCGCATACTCTGTTTCATGTAGTTTTTTGTATTTTGGCCATACCTTCCTTGTCCGAGCTCCGATTCGAGTGATTCAAGTTTCCACGTGTAGCCGAGACAAAGATCTACAATTTATTACTTGAAGTTGAAGGCTGATTCTAGATGAATGTTTCCCACAAATCAAGAGAAGGACGAGTCGAGCGCGCACATGGGGCTCGACTCAACAACTTAAAGGACCAAGCATTCCCTTTTGTATTTTTACAGTTTTGCTCTTACTAGGGCTTATTTTCAGCTGATTTTGAGGGTTGAGGGACCTATATATATTCCCTCCCCTCTCATTTGTATTAATCCATCAATAAACTTTGTCTTGCCTCTTTTTTTAAGAAAATACTTCTCCTACACTTTTCTTCTCTCTTCTCTTTACATTTTCAGATTTTAGCTTAGAAACTTGGGTTTTTCTTCCTCCTCTTCAAGTAGGAATCCATCTTCGGTGGAGAACCCGAAGATTACTAGCGGGCTTTTGACACCCGACTATTTCATCAAAGGATTTCAAGGGTTTCTTCCATACATTGAGCAATTTCTATCCCTTCTCTTTATTTCAGTTTTTATTGCTTTTGTCGCTTGATGTTGATGATGCCTCTTATTGCTTTGGTGATTTGTGAGTGATTTTCGTGTTTTCCGAAGCCCGGGAGTAGCCCAAGCTTCAGGATTGAGGATTAGTTGATTGATTATTGGATTGTTGTGGGTTGTGGTAACCTAGGTTTGGATTTGGTTGGGTTATTATGATTTTCATATGAAATTAGGGCTTGATTATAGGCTTGTGTTGGTGGCTTGAGCATTCGATAATTTAGCCTTAATTTTATGATTGTGCATTTGAGAAAGAATAATCGGAACCTAGGCTAGGGTTTGCCACCCTTTCGAGGAAATTCGATTCGTTGTTAAATGAGCTTAGGATTGGATTCTACGCCATAGATTAGTCAGGAAGGAAATTCAATCCGGAACCTAAATCAATCAATCTCAATTGGTAGGACGGAGACCTATGGAGGAGAAAACCTACCAAACAGGGGAGTAGAGCCTGGGGGGTCTTGGTTAGGATGGACAAAATTAGGTTTAGTCGCGTGTGTAGAAACTACACCCCTGCACCGGTCTTTACCGTAGGAGAAGTCGGGCTATCATTTTTTAGTCTCCCATTGTTGGTAACCCGGGGCCAGTGGTTGAGTTCGTAAATCTCATTCACGTAGGTAGTCTGCATCGAACACTGATTACTTACCTATCTTAGGGGAATACGACACCTCTACCGTATTCTGGAATTATCACCCAATTAGGATATCTTTTGGGTTGAGAATTCAATCACATAGATATCACACTAGGTTCCTTTAATCATCTTCGAACTTTTAATTCCATTTTTCTTGTTTGAATCCGAGCTTCGGGAATATCTCCCCATCGATCAGTTCCCTCCTTGCATTATTTATTTGCTTTATGTCATTAGATTAGTCCAAACTCTTTAGTTGCATTTGACCTAACTTGTTCGAACGTGCTTGAGCCGATTCTCACAGAAAATCCTCCATGTGGATTTGATATCTTATATACTATCTCTGTCACAAACCGTACGCTTGCGGTTTGGGAAGGTCGTTCCAATCACATTGATTTGGAGTAATTTTCGCGGCAGGTTCATGGCGCCATTGCCGGGGAGAATTTCTTTCCCGTGGATTTAGACTAGGCACGATTTGAGTTAGATTAGGTTATTTTTCTTTTTCTTGTTAATAAAAATCGAAAAAACAAATCTAAAAAAATGAACCCGAATCATTATCGATACTTGCTTGAGGGTTATGCTCTCAATCCTTCTGAAGTGAATGCATTACCTATTGTTCATGATGATGATTCTTATTTTTTTCCCAATTTTGAAAATATGGAAGTAGTGCATTATGAAGTTTGTGGGGATGAAGGTCACATATCTTTGGATTGTGACTCTTTTTTCCACTATATTTCTTCACAAATGCATTATCCCCCCACCCACCCGTCTTAATTCATGGATAACAATTCTATTTCAAATAATTATGAATTGGGATGGGAGGACAATTAAAATCATCCCTTATCATATCATCAAGCCTTTGAGTCATACGAATCTTACCAAATTTCTTCAATCGATGCATTGAAAGAAGAAATGAGGAAACATAAGGATGAGTTTCATCAAAAGTTTGATGAACTTTTGGCACACACTAAGGTCTTGGATTCTATTCTCTTCAAACATGTTTTGGAGAGAAATAATGATGAAAGTGTGCACTTGAGGGAAGAGAAGAAAGAAGAGGAGAGTGAAAACCTCCTCTCTCATGAGCCATCTCTTGAAAAAAAATGACAATTATTCCAATGAAGACAGTGCATTGCCTTTGGAAGAGCTATCTCAATGTCTCAACAAAGTGTGCGATAAAAGCACATTCTTATTGAGATCCATTTGTTAAGGCATCATTTAGTGGTCGGGATGCAAGTTTTGATTCGTCATTTCTTTCAAATTTTAAAAAACTTGCATCAATTATGGACATTAAGCATATCTTCTTGCATATATCATATGTCCATAATCTTATCTGTGATCCATCGTGCCATATTTATGTTGGTGGATCAATTCTCTATCTTGAGCAAGCAAAAGCATGGCAAGATAGACATTTGTTCTTGGGTCCCGGATAATACTTGTGAAAGTCGAGCTGTTGACTTTAAACCAAGCGCTTCTTGGGAGGCAATCCAAGCATTAAAATTTTATCTTTTTCTTAGGATTTAATTTTATTTGTTCTTAGTTTAGTTTTTCGTTTTAAGATTTGATTATTTCTTAAGTTGTGTGAATAGGTACTTGACTTTTGGGGAGACAAACGAGGTGAAAGGGCCTAAATCTTCAAGGAAGGTCCCCCAAGCATTGATGATGCCAAATCAAGACGAGTAATCCTCGGAGTAATGCAAAAAGGAAAATTTAGAGAGTCGACGGCTCAAATGAGTGAGCTTTACTCTATCTCTCTACTTATTTCTTTTGCACGTGCACAATTCGTAATTATGTGATTTGTGTCATCTTTGCTTGTTCTTGATTTTCATGATTGGATATTTATGAATTTCAGTATATGTCGACTTGTCTTTCCGTGCACTTCGTTCATATGCTTACTTAGATGAAATGTTTGCATTTAAGTTTGTGGGGAGGAGAGATATTTATTTGCATTAATTGAGGTTCTCTCCTCAAATTGGCATAATCAATCATAGAATCTTGTACCTACATGACTCTTGAATTTTTGAATCTTTGTTTGAATAAATGGTTAGTTTGGAAATGTGAGTATTATGAGGTTTTTGATTGATGAATCTTTGGGAAATGCATGAATTTCACCTCATTTGCTACTTGGACTTGAGAATTTCGCCCAAGTTTGTGGGGAGGATGGAAGGATTGTTATTTTATGCGCTTGAAAAGGATGTTCCTCATTATTGATTGAATTGCTCGTAATTGTGATCTATGTCATTCTACCATATGTTGTTTCTAGGTTTTTATCGCTTGGATTGAATAATGTTTGCTTGGTTGAAATAAGTGTTGAGTTGGCCTATTACTTGATTGATGAGGAAGAAGTATTGGAAGTGCCCCGATTTTTTTTTTTTTAAATCTCAAAATTGAAATCTCTAATAATTGAGCATAAAACACTAGAGGATTCCTTGCCTAAAAATCAATGAGGTCAATTGGTTGATGGGATTTAAGGGTAGTGGAATGTTTGGGCATAGTTTGGAGGATTGCATGTGTAAATGAAATAAATTAGCCCGAAATTGTGATGCTTGTGAGCATTACTATAATTCCAGAACACACACGACACGATTAAGGACGAACTTGTGAAAAATATAATGAATTGGCTTTAGATGGTAAAAAAATAAAGGAGATGTAGGATGAGCAATAAGGTGGATTAGGTCGCTGGGCAAAGTCATTGCTTTTCATTGATTGTAAGAAATTCTAGTAACATTTGTGTACTCTAAGTATTGAGATGAGCATAAAAAGAAAATACGTTGTATGAAACATACAAAAAAGAGAGCTCAATAAAGATCCGAGTGTGAGATAGTTGAAAATCTTGTGTATCTCGAAAAGAGTATTGTTACGTAAAAGAACAAAAACTAGAGTAGCAATCTTATTTCTTTTTTACTAAGCCCGGTGGAAAAAGGAGTTTATGAAGATAAAATTGAAAATCAGTTGGCTCAGTTTGGGCGATGCGTGGTGACTTCCTAAAACAGAACCGAGTCGAACCACCTAAAGTCGAGGATTTTGAAAAATAATGAGTCGTCCAAGGTCACTTCACATATGCACATTTTGGGGTTGGAGTGAGAGCTCTTAGCAAGTGGCTTAGGGTACTAAGCGAAATAAAAAGACTACGTGCCTTTCCGAATTCCTATGCCTTTATATTCCTCTACTCGTCTATCATATTCCTTGAAAGAAAATGATTAAGGCAAGTGAGGTGTATCGAAAAGTGGAAAGTGCTCAATAAAAAGACAAATTCATGTCTAACGGGCTTCCAATAACTTTCCAGGCTCGTTTTCTTATGTGCTTAAATGTTTAATTTTCTCGGGGATGAGCAAAGCTTAAGACTGTGGGGATGATGAATGCGAAAATTACCGTTTTTCTTGCACTTTTCACGTTCATATTTTGTGGAGAATTTTATGTAATTGTTGTGTTTATGTGTGATAGCATGTTTTATTGTGTTTCCGGATTGATTTTTCTTTTTAATATGATTTGATACGCTTTTGGGTGTTTTTGAGTCTTATTTTGAAGGTTAGGAAACTCGGAAGAATTTAGAAGATCGCTCGCATCCATTTTCATACTCCGGCCCGTATCTCAAGGCCCAAACGGGCTGAAAATGGGTCGAGGTTATACCCAAACTAAAGATCACCAAGACACGAGTAAAAGTCGGGCCTAGAAAATGGATGAAAATGCCTCAAATTGGAGAAAAAAAGAATAAGAGGGCGATCGCACATATGGCATGTTCCAGCCAGAAAATCAAGGACCAAATGAACCTGAACCGAGCCCAACAAGAGCTCAAATAAAAGTTTGTTGAGTCACGAATATAAGTCATGAAGGGGCCAAGTCGAGAAAACGAGAGGAAGGACTCCGAAACGGCAACAGAAGACGGAGGTGTAAAGCTGGAAACTGAACCGGACCACCTGCCCGACCGACTGGACCACCGGCTGTCGGTCCAGAACTGACCCAGGGACTACTTGCCGGACCACCAACTGGCCCGGCTGCCGGACCGGCAGTTGGACCGGTAGTTCGCGGCCGGTTCGCGCGCGCATACCCTGTTTCTTGCAGTTTTCATATTTCGACCATAACTTTCTTGTCCAAGATCCGATTCAAGTAATTCAAGTTTTCACGGGTAGATAAGACAAAGATCAACAACTTTGTAGTTGAAGTTGAAGGATGATTCCGGATGAATGTGTCCCGAAAATTACGAGAAGGACGAGTCAAGCGCACAAGGGGCTCGACTCAACAACTTAAAGGACCAAGCATTCCCTTTTATATTTTTATAGTTTTGCCCTTACTAGGGCTTATTTTCAACTGATTCAGAGGGTTATGGGGACCCATATATATCCCCTCCCCTCTCATTTGTAATAATACATAATTAAACTTTGTCTTGCCTTTTTTTATAAGAAAATTCTTCTCCTACACTCTTCTTCTCTCTTCTCTTTACATTTTGAGATTTTAGCTTAGAAACTTGGGTTTTTCTTCCTCCTCTTCAAGGAGGAAGCCATATTTTGGTGTATAACTCGAAGATTACTTGCGGGCTTGTGACACCCGACTATTTCATCAAAGGATTTTAAAGGTTTCTTCCATACATTGAGCAATTTCCATCCCTTCTCTTTATTTTCAGTTTTTATTGCTTTTATTGCTTGATGTTGATGATGCCTTTTATTACTTTGATGATTTTTGAGTGATTTTAGTGTTTCCCGAAGCCCGGAAGTAGCCCAAGCTTCGGGATTGATGATTAGTTAATTGATTATTGGATTGTTGTGGGCTATGGTAACCTAGGTTAGGATTTGGTTGGTTTATTATGATTTTCATATGAAATTAGGGCTTGATTATAGGCTTGTCTAGTTGGCTTGAGCTTTCGGTAATTTATTCTTATTTTTTATGATTATGCATTTGAGAAAGCATAATCGGAACTTAGGCTAGGGTTTTCCACCCTTTCGAGGAAATTCGATTTGATCTTAAATGATGTTAGGATTAGATTTCTACGCTTAGATTAGTCGAGAAGGAAATTCAATCCAAAACCTAAATCAATCAAACTCAATTGATAAGATGGAGACCTATGGAGGAGAAGGCCTACCAAACGGGGGAGTAGAGCCTAGGGGGTCTTGGCTAGGATGAACGAAATTAGGTTTAGTCGCGTGTGTAGGAATTACACCCCTACGCCGGTCTTTAGCGTAGGAGAAGCTGGACTATCATTTTCTAGTCTCCCATAGTTGGTAACCCGGGGCCCGGGGTTGAGTTCGTAAATCTCATTCATGTAGGTAGTCTACATCGAACCCCGATTACTTACCTATCTTAGAGGAATACGGCACCTCAACCGTATTTCGGAATTATCACCCATTAGTATATCGATTGGGT
The DNA here is from genome assembly GCA_958295605.1 of Ajuga chamaepitys. Lineage (NCBI taxonomy): Eukaryota > Viridiplantae > Streptophyta > Magnoliopsida > Lamiales > Lamiaceae > Ajuga > Ajuga chamaepitys. Next base: position 38,518,187 of record OY282496.1, on the reverse strand, counting down.
TGGGAATTTAATCACATAGAGCTCACACTAGTTTTCTTTAATCATCTTTGAACTGTAAATTCCATTTTGGTTGTGTGAAACCGAGCTTCGGGCATATCTCCCCATCGATCGGTTCCCTCCTTGTCTTATTTATTTTCTTTATGTCATTAGATTAGTCCAAACTCTTTATTTGCATTTGACCTAACTTGCTCGAACGTGCTTGAGCCGATTCTCACGGAAAATCCTCCATATAGATTCGATATCTTATATACTACCTCTGTCACAAACCGTACGCTTGCAGTTTGAGAAGGTCGTTCCAATCACATCGATTTGGAGCGATTTTCGCGACAAGTTCAATGCCTAATTGTGACAACAAGGTTTGAGCTCATTTAGGTAATACACATTTCTTTGGTGACATGTGTAGCTCCCTGTTGGAAATATACAAAAACATGTTAAGTTTAATATGTACAATTGTGTTATGTCTAATTAAAGTGGTCTACTAAGGACTTAAGTTATGGGCCTCAATGGGTATTAAATAATCATGGGCTTTAAGTGTAGATACCCTAAGGGATTTTCAATTTGTTCGGGGACCAAATTGAAAATAAAGAAAACTTATTATTATAAGTTAGAGTTATGGTCCCCAAACGTCAGTTGTTCTATCCCACATTCTTTACTCTCTATGTAGAAAAGTGATTAACTGTGAAACTGATTGTTTGGAAGATCATACCGGTTCTCGCACAAGATCATATATGGATTCAGGTACGCTTCCGCTCTCTAGATTATCGTTCTTCTTATCTCGGACTATCATCGTAGAGGTTATATATTTTAGTTGTTAATGAACATGCTTATTGTTGTAGCAATTAATGATGTATTAATTGTTAAAGTATGCAATTCGGGATTAATAATTCCAACCGATATATGTTAAGAAAAGAAGGGGAAAAAAAGCAAATTAGAAAAAAATGCGCACAGAGGTCATTTTCGAGCAATCTACTTCTATTATAAAAGTGTGAGTCGTTTCTCACAAAATTTGATTTGCCTATTATATCCTTAATAAGTTTTAATTTTAAGGTTAGTTTAGTAACTTTCTTTTTAAAGTTTAATTGATTTGGTAAGGTCACCTATATAGTTCAAACTTCATCTATTAATATATGGAATTTTATATTACATAACATATTATATTTAATTCACTGAATAACATAAGTTGAACCTAAATATTTATAATATTTTATATTTTTCTTTCTTTATAGAAATATACATAATATAATTTTTACTTATTTTTATCTTTTAAGATTCTTCATAATTTTTGAATCTCTTTTATAATCAGATTTATTATAATTGTAGAATGTTAAGGTTAATTTAGGAACTTTATTTTTAAAAGTATAATTCAAACTTGTCTGTTAACTCATACAACTTTCTACTACATATCATATGGTCTTTACTTCACCTAATGATGTAAGTTCAATTTAAATATTCATAATATTTTCTTTTCTTATTCATTTTAGTAAAATATATTGTATTATTCTTTCCATTTGTTTTTATTTTCTTTTATTCTTTTTTATTTTTTATGATCAGAATCTTTATAATTGTAGAGAAAAAATAAAGATCGATTAGAAAAAAATCAAAGAAAGATAATACATAAAAAAACTCTTACAATAAGTAAAAGTGCTTTAGTTTTATAGTTCTCAAAGAACTAAATAATTTGAATTTACTGGAAATGTATTTCTGTATTGGTTGTTTGAGAACTATTAAACTCATATAGTTTGATGGTTAAAGAAAAGTACCACTATGTTCTACGTGAACAAAAGTTAACACATTTCAAAAGTTAGAACAATCAATATGGATGTACAAAAACCTTTTTGTTTTTTTTTTTTCATCTTTCTTTCTCAAGAGAAAAAATAGCATATTTGTTTGCTTCGAGCGAATCTCCTTTTACAAATTCTTTGGTTCAACCAACCAGATGTATAGGAACAAGCTTTTGTTAGGTATATTAACTTTATACTCATTTCACAAACAACAACAAAAAATATTGACATATAAATCATAGTATATCATATATGATATTTTTAATTTACTAATTGATCTATAATTCTTGTAATATATGAATGACTTGATATTAGTGATAATTTGTATAAATAAATTTATAAAATTAAACATGTGATACTTTAAGAGTACTTAGTTACTTCAAAGATTCTTAATTTTGGAAAATTAATGATAATATGTATAAATAAATTTATAAAATTAAACATGTGATACTTTAAGAGTACTTAGTTACTTCAAAGATTCTTAATTTTGGAAAATTAATTATAATATATATATATATATATATATATATATATATATATATATATATATATATATGATAGAGTTACTTAGTATTAGTATTGGAAAACTAATAAGTTTAGGTGTTTTGATGGTGAATGAAAATACTAATATGCTTTGGAATTAACTAGCAAAAAAACCTGTATAAGTAAAAATGGACAATTAATAATGGTGAAAGCACTTATTATTTTATATACAATTTCTCATTCTGGAGAGACATTTTCTATTTTTTTGTTGCTTTTTTAGTTTTAGTAGCTATAATATTTGTGTACTCATTTTACTTACTACAATAGAAAATATTGATGAAATAATTATAATGTATCATATGAATGGCTTGTTATTAATGATAATTTTTAGATACTAAAAATATTTAAAGTATATTAAATTGTATTAGTTTATAGAATTTCAGTAAAAAATTAACTTTTTAGTTCGAATAATATATACAAGACTCTTATTTTGGTATAAAAGTACATGAGAGTTGTTTATGTATTGAATAATTAAAAAACTATTAAGTTTAGAAGTTTGATGATGAATAAAAAGTAACAATATATTTTATGATTAGCAATAACAAGGACATATAATTTAAAGTTAGAAGTATGTATAAGTTCAAAGTCCTTATTGATTTTATTTTCACGTTTCATTCTCGAGTGACAAAGCATGCATTTTCTTCTGTTTATTTTTTGAGTTTTGCAACTACAATATTTTTGTACTCATAAAAAGAGACAACTATAGTATATCATGTATAATATTAAATTTATCACTTCATATATAATTTTTATAATATATTAATGACTCAACATTAGTAATACGTATTGGAAAGGAGAACACACTAAAGGACTTGCATGTTTACTATCTCTTCAACAACAACACCGATTAACTCGTGGATTCGACTTTTAATACTATGTCACGTAGTGTTAATATAACATGTCCCGAAGAAAATTAAGTCATGACATCAATAAAATAAAACATAACATTGTGATATTATTTATATTTACAATTTATATCTAAAAAATATGAAGTTATTGTATGAAGAGTAAAATATATGAACTTGATAATATGTCTCTTAGTCCCAACTTTTAATATAGGTCATTGATAAAACAAAAAATTATATATTAGATTTAACTCTTGATTATTATTAAGCTTTAAGTGTTGTTTTTGCATATGAGCTTTCATACAAGACAACCACTTAAACACTAACATCTATTTCATTTTGGATATTGTAATGAATATATGAACACAAACACACACACACACACACACACACACACACACAGATCTAGTAAAAGAAAATAGGGGCTCTTGCCGATGGAAAGCCTTGTGCGGTAACATTCTCCGCACACCCCAAGGCCGCCTATATACTATATATAATATAAATTTATGAATTACTTTATTATTAGTAGATATAAGCTTATCAGTTTAACGAATAAAAATATCCATATAAAAAGATTTAAGTGAATTATTATCATGAAAACTAACGTTTTTTCTATACAACTTAGATCACTAATTTTTTATATTACAGTATATTTAAATATTGTACATGTAAAAGATAATAACTCATACTACATACTATTTTAGACGAGACTATATAATATAGTATTTAACTTAACAATGAAAAACTATATAAAACAAAATAATATGATGGCGTCGAATATATTATACTATCAGTCTATCAGAAAATAATACAAAACAACGTAAAATAAATAAAGTATCTACATATATTGTAGTTTCTTACCATATACTATTTATAGTGTGAAATATTTTTATTAAAATTTATTTTCAACAAATACCTTTATATTTTAATATTATATTTAGACAAAAATATTAATCAGGAGCACGCAAGTTCCATTTGCTTGAAATATTAAAATTATGTAAACAATGAACTCGTTATTATTCTAAGAAGAAATATCACATATATAAGCAAAGCAATTTTAGTTCCAAGTATAATACTCATCAGGTTCATCATCATTATGCCCTAAGTAGAACCCATCTTTCTTGACGAACCATTTGATTCTTTTCTTATTTACCGCAAATTGACGATTAAACACAGCGAATGCTTTATCATGCTCAGTCCACCAGAAATGGCAAAAGAACAAAGTAGTTTCCCAAATATTTTGATAAAAAGACCAACGAAAATCCCCGTCCATCGCAAGTGTGTGATAACCAAGATCGTCGTCTCCAGAGGCACAATGAACTCTTACAGGATCTGGAAGTTTATTAATGACGTGAACCTGGTAATGCGTGAAATCAATACTCAGGCTGCGACGGAAATTAAATAGTGACAAGATAATAAGTGAGGAGCAAAACATCTTAAATGGGGCCATACTGGAAGTTGCTATTAAAACTAGAAATATAGCTAGTTTATATAGTGAGTTGGTATTGGTGTTTGTTGAAGGGAAGGAAGGCACTTTTTATGTGAAGTTCAGTTTCCCGGTAGATATGCATGTCTGTTGTGTTAGAAATGGCTATATGCGGCACGGTGTTTGTAGATGTGAAAATCTTTAAAATAGGTACAAACTTTGTTGGAAATTAGTTTGGAATATTGGGTTTTGACCCAAAATTGACCAATTTAATTATTTCAATCCATTTGTTAAAAGTGGAAACAAATTGTAAATTCATAATCTAAATTTCGAGTAGATGAATTTAATGTATTAATATACTCGTAGTGCAGCGGTCTGAAGTTTTAAAGTCATTATATCTTGGAGGCGTTTTGCTATTAAGCATATTGCACCTGAGTACGTGGTAATTTCGTCTTACGGATATAGAGTCAAACTCTAGCCTCGACTTTGTCTGCATTAATACATCTTCATCTATACATTCACATACCGACAACTAACAGCGTAAGAAGAATTTTCTTTTGTATATTCGGAGATGTCTTTTACTGTTTCTACTCCTTCAATCCCTGTTGCTCATGCTGAAAAATATGCTAAATTTTCCGGAAATGATTTTAAGAGATGGCAGTAGAAATGCTGTTGTACTTGACAACTCTCAGTCTTGCCCGGTTCTGAGGGATGATCCTCCTACTGTTGAAACGGGTGATAAAGAAGGGATGAATGCGTTGGACGCCTGGAACCATAGTGACTTCCTTTGTCGAAATTACATTCTAAATGGATTAGACGGCTCACTATATAATGTCTACTCCATTTTTAAAACTACAAAGGAGTTATGGTTGTCTTTGGACAAGAAGTACAAAACAGAGGATGCCGGAATGAAGAAATTCATTGTCGGACGGTTCCTCGACTTCAAAATGGTGGACTCGAAGACGGTCATGGACCAAGTTCGAGAGTTGCAATTGATCCTTCATGAGATTCATGCCGAAGGTATGCAACTTTCTGAATCCTTTCAAGTAGCTGCATTAATAGAGAAGCTACCACCTCAATGGAAGGATTTCAAAAATGATCTCAAGCACAAACACAAGGAAATGCGGCTTGAGGACTTGATCGTGAGACTACGAATCGAGGAAGATAACCGAAAATTTGAAGTCAAAAGCGACAAGAACCGTGGAGAGGCACGTGTGAATTTGGCTGAGTCCGGAAGTGGCAAGAAACGAAAACGCGGTGTTGGCTCTAATAAGCAACAGAAGACCTCGAAAAAAAGGTTCAAAGGTAACTGTTATAATTGTGATAAGCCCGGACACAAGTCGAGTGAATGTCGACAACCAAAGAAGGCAAATCAAGGCCAAAAGAATCAGGCCAATCTTGCCGAGCACAAATCCTTGCCAGAAGAACTGTCTGAAATGGATCTATCCGCTGTCGTGTTCGAGGCCAACTTGGTAAATAATCCAAGGGAGTGGTGGATCGACACAGGGGCTACCCGTCATATCTGCTCAGACAATGAACTGTTCTCCACTTACCAAGAGATCAATGGCAGAAATCTCTTCATGGGAAACTCTGCAACGTCTCCAGTGGTAGGATTGGGAAAAGTTGTGTTGAAGATGACGTCGAGAAAAGAAATAACTCTCGTGGATGTGCTGTATGTCCTAGACATTTGCAAGAATTTAGTCTCAGGTTCTTTATTGAGTAAGGCCGGATTTAGATTGGTTTTTTAAGCAAATAATTTTATACTGACCAAATGTGGTCAATTTATTGGAAAGGCTATCTCGAAAAGAGCCTTTTCAAGATGAATGAAATGACTGTAAAGCGCGACATTAAGCGCAATATTAATATAAGTGAAGTTAATTACTTGCTTGAGTGTTCTAATTTATGGCATAGTAGATTAGGACATGTAAATCAAAATACACTTCAACATTTAGTGAATTTAGATTTACTTCCTAGAATGGAATTTGATTCACAAAAGTGTGAGATCTGTGTGGAGGCAAAATTGGCCAAAACAACATTCCATTCAGTTGATAGAAGTACTTCACTTGTAGAACTTGTTCATACTGATGTGTGTGATTTGAAGTTTGTGCAAGCTAGAGGTGGTAAGAATTATTTCATTACTTTTATTGATGATTGCACAAGATACTGTTATGTATATCTTTTGAAAAGCAAAGATGAAGCCATTGAGGCATTAAAAAATTATAAGAATGAAGTTGAAAATTAACTTAGCAAAGGAATCAAAGTGATTCGAAGTGATAGAGGTGGAGAATATGTAGCTCCATTTGAAGAATTTTGCCAACAAAACGGCATTATTCATCAAACTACAGCTCCATATTCAGCTCAATCAAATGGCGTTGCAGAACGCAAGAACCAAACCCTAAAAGAGATGATGAATGCTATGTTGATAAGTTCGGGCTTACCCCAGAACATGTGGGGGGAAGCAATCTTGTCTGCCAACTACATTCTTAACAAATTGCCACATAAGAAGAGAGACAAAACTCCGTACGTGTTGTGGAAAGGAAGAAAACCTTCATACCATTACCTCAAAGTGTGGGGGTGCCTAGTTAAGCTTGAAGTACCTAAGCTAAAACAAGTGAAAATAGGACCCAAAACTGTTGATTGCATTTTCATTGGATATGCGCATAACAGTAGTGCATATCGATTTTTGGTGCACAAATCAAACGTTCCTGAAATGAACGTGGGAATGACTATTGAGTCAAGGAACGTGGTGTTCTTTGAGAACATATTTTCTAAGAAGGAAAACACAGAAGTAAGTTCTCGTAAAAGAACTTATGAAATTTCAAATAGTTCACATGTTGAGGTTAATAAAGAACCTGAGGTTAATGATGAACCAAGACGTAGTAAAAGGGCCATAAAGGAAAAGTCCTTTGGGCCGGATTTTCTATCATACATGATGGAGAGTGAACCCAGGACAATACATGAGGCATTGTCCAGTCCAGATGCTCCTCTCTGGAAAGAAGCAATAAATAGTGAAATCGAGTACATCATGCAAAATCACACATGGGAGATTGTAGATCTACCACCAGGTTGTAATCCACTTGGATGCAAGTGGATCCTAAAGAGGAAGTATAAATCCGATGGATCAATTGATAAGTATAAGGCTAGATTGGTAGCCAAAGGGTTCAAACAAAGAGAAGGATATGACTTTTTTGACGTATTCCCCAGTTACGAGGATCACTTCCATTAGAGTTCTCATTGCTATTGCAGCTCTGCATAACCTTGAGATACATTAAATGGATGTGAAGACGGCCTTCCTAAATGGGGAATTGGAGGAGGAGATATATATGGAACAACCTGAAGGGTTTGTAGTGCCTGGCCAAGAAAAGAAGGTGTGTAATCTTGTTAGATCTTTGTACGGACTCAAACAAGCACCTCTTAAATAGCATGAAAAATTTGATAATGTGATGCTCTCTAATGGTTTGAAAATCAATGAGTGCGATAAGTGTGTCTATTTAAAGAGCACTCCAGAAGATTATGTGATAGTGTGTCTATATGTCGATGACATGCTTATTACGGGGAGTAATCACGACTCGATCATGAATACTAAAAACATGTTAAAACGAAATTTTGACATGAAAGACATGGGTCTGACTGACGTCATTCTAGGGATAAAAATCTCTAGAATTTCTGATGGAATTTTCCTATCACAAGCTCATTACGTTGAGAATGTGTTGAGAAAATTTTATGCTTATGACGTACCCCTAGCTAACACTCCTGTAGATGTTAATCTACACTTAGCCAAAAATAGAGGAGACCCAGTACTGCAACTGAGATATGCAAGAATTATCGGGAGCCTGATATACTTGACAAATGGTACGCATCCGGATATAGCATATTTAATTAGCAAACTTAGTAGATTTACAAGTAATCCTAACAAGAATCACTGGAAAGATCTGATGAGAGTTTTAAGGTATTTAAAACATACCAAGAATCATGGAATTTTGTATACAAGATATCCAACCATATTGGAAGGATACACAGATTCAAACTGGATATCTGATACAAAAGATTCAAAATCCACCAATGGTTATGTATTCACTATAGGTGGAGGAGTTGTGGCTTGGAAATCCTCTGAACAAACTTGCATAGCTCGTTCCACAATGAAATCGGAGTTCATTCACTACAAGAATTTTGCAAATAGACAACAATTTTTATTTGTTGTCTAGTTATAAATAGTGGTGTTGTTAAAAGTACCCCTATTGGCAACAGTTTAAAACTGTTGTCTGTTTAGCAATAAACAACGGTTTCAACAACAGTACAAAACCGTTGTCTGTTTGACAACAGACAACAGTGAAAAACTGTTGACCATCATGTATACCTGTTGTCTTTATGGGTAGAGACCACAGACAAAAACCGATGTCTTTTCTTAGCAAAGAAAAAAAAAAAAAAAAACTCTATTGCCTTTCAATGAAAGACAACATTTTTATTATTAATATTGTTGTTAAATGCATATTCTCATATGAAACACTCAATAGTCCAAACATCAAAAAATACGAAACAACAAATACAAAACAAATGTCGATAAATTCATCAACATTAAACTATTAATATAATACAATTCGAATTGTTCAACTAAATAAGTCCTAAAATGAAACCAAAAACCAACTATATTTACTCAAATCGTCTCTATATCTATATACTTACTTAATAATTTAAACACCGATCTTAGCATCTTGAAATGACCATGCCTGCATAGCATAAGATAACCATATTAGTTTATGTACAGTAAAATTCATATAACTAGCAAAAGAACTAATAATATCATATTCATAACTTAAACATAAAATTAAAAAACCATTTAAAATCAGTATCACAATCTCTGCCCTCAGCACCTTGGACCAGGACATAAAAAACTCACTACAATCATTCTAGACAATCACTAGGTTAACCATTATTTTTGAAGAGTTTAATGAAATATCCACAAGTGAATACCCCTTCACCAACAACCACCAAAAAAATAAAGAAGGAAAAAAAACGCTATAAGTAGCCTTTCAACACCTGAAAGAGTTTGAATCACCACAATCAATAATTCGACGTGTTTAACAAAATCTGAGTTTTGTCAGTCCTCGACGAGTCAGCTGCACAGGTTTTTCCTGTTTCTCTTTTTATGATTTAGAAGAAAAATAGAATTCAAGAGTCCAAATATGCACACCTTGCTTATTGTTTATTCTCCTTTTTTCTTTTTTTTTTTTTTGATAAGATTCTTAGCTTCTTGTTCATCTCAGACGCTAACTTATTTTGAATCTTTTCCAATAACACAGTTAACTATGCTGTGCAGCTATGCAGCTAAACCCAATTAAAAGCATGTGCAAGGATATTTTGCAGCTATCCCCAAGATCAGTTGTTAAAACTACTCTCATTTGAGTGTGGGACATTATAATTAGCTCTTCCTATCAATGTTTTGTCTTTAATACAGTAACAAATCTTCAAATGCATACATGAAAAGAGTTCCATAGTCTTATACATTTGAAATAGCACACTTTTAAAAATGAAAAGAACAGCAAGTTGGCGGAAGCTTATTTTTTCCTCTCTATACTACTTGACAAACCACTATCTTGGACAAAAGTTCTAACAGCAGGACAAGTTAATAGCATAAAGTAGACAAAAATACAAAACGAAATGCTTGCCAAGAAAATATAACATTAATAGTATTATAATTTAAGGGTAAATAAGTAATTTAATTTTTTTAATATTTTTTTATTTGATTATAAAAAGTAAGACACATTTTATATTTCTAAGAGATATGGTACAAATAAACCCATCAATTGTACTCACAAATTCAGATAAACACTTATCCAACCCATCTAATTAAGATGAATTTGATATCACCAGATTCTGATGGCTTTCATTCTGAAATTTTAATTCTTCATTATATGTCTTCTTACACTACCTAACCCTTCTCTGGTTTGAAAGATACTCTGATAGGTAATTAATGAACAAATAAATAGAAGCCAAGTTTGAGAAATATAAGATAGTAAGTATTAAAAAGTTTTTATTTCGCAATAATTATCTGTAGTCATTTTTTTCTTTTTGGATTATATGTGAGTTTGGTTGTGTGTGTCTGTATGTGTTTTTTCCTTTTTAGCATTTTGTTATAGTTAATTAGGACATAAAAAAATAGTTGATTAGGATTTAATTTCAGTGTGAATAGCTTGCATAATTTCTTGTTGACCCACATGTTTTTTATAAGGAAACAGAGAACTTTTTGAGCCACATGTTTCACCAAGAAAATATATAGCTTGCATGTTTCTAATAAATTTCATGATAAATCTCTTCCATTTGTAATTTGCAATTTCGACTATCTTATCAGTGAGGCACATGCAACAGTGTAATGGGTTTTTCAAGTGCAACTGTAACTTATGCTGTCAGCATAGGGAGATATTTCACCAATATATTCAGCTAGGAACCCAAAAGTTGGGTCCAGACAAATATGATGGAGAAGTACCAAATATGATGGATGAATAAAAAGACTAATAAAATACCTCAAGAAAATGATTCCAGTGCTGACATTTCTTCAGATCGAGATTAGTAACATCCTTGGCATATCTAGAACGGAATCCATGTCAGCACATAAACTAAGAAAATCAAAACTCAGATTCAAGGGAAGTACTCCAAAAACAAACCTCAAAGCTGTTCGGATTATCAGTTGATGGATCCCCACCATCAACGACGTCCCAAGGCCCCCCCAATTGCCGTCAAAGAGCTATTCTTTTTCAGAACAGAAAATCTAAGAATATTGCAGAAGTGGGGGATGCGATCATCATAAATTCTTTCAGATGACAGCTCTGCCTGAGCATTTTGGCTAAGACCACTCATCAAAATAATCTGCTAGCACAGGTAAATGAAATGAAAAGATTAAATATTTTATGTCTGAACACAATTAAGTTTCTGACACCAAAACACCTACTGAAGTGGTTATACAGTAAAACGATGATTTGTTCCTCGTAAGAATTACATGTCTTCAATTTTGATTACTGTTTTCCATTTTAAGGTGCCATACATTTTTCCATCTCCGTAAAAAGTTTCTGATAAGAAATCAGTCTTCAAACAACTTCAAAACCAAAGGTAAAGCTTTTCTCCCATAAAGACTTTAATGTAGAGTTTATGTAACTGAGCACTTTCATATTGCTCAGATTGTTAAATATATCAATATTGGCTGATAGCAAACAGGTCAATGGCAACACATTTCAAGTTCCACTAATAAGAGGTGTTTAGAGATTCACTAATATTGTAGCTGAAGTGAATACGGTGATATGAGGAATTCCACTCACAAGTCCAGCTTAGTTTTAACTTATTCAACTCCAAATATGGGTAACACGGTATTTAATCGATGTACTATCTTTACCAGAAGTAAGTACATAGAAGCTTCAATCTATGAAGATAATCCAGATGCAGTAAGGATGGATGACCTCCAACCCGCAGATAATCACAGTTGACAAAGCAAGACTCATTTCAAGAAGCTTGCATTTATTTTATTATAATGTTCCCATGCACGATAATCAAAATAAGATCTAACCTTAGCATTCCAGATGATAGATTGACCAGTTGCAACAGCAGAATCAGCTGAAGGCTGAGCTAATGGAACTGCAACTTTTGTGCTTTCAGGGATTCCCTATCAGATGACAATAAAAAAGTTAATATCTTTGGTCAACCACCAAAGATGAAAGTAAAACAGAAAACGAATAAAAAAGCATACTGAATACAAGTAATCCACTGCTCGTTCTGGATTGTTATATGCAGCCCTAAGCGCACGTCTAACTATCTCTTTGTCCCAGCTACCACCACCCATATCAACTAGCTACTGAATGGTCCGCTCAAGCTTATCACCAACAATAGAAGCAAACTCATCCGAGTTAAAGTGGTCCCTTCAACAATAATATAACAATTATTAACAGTTCCCGTAAGAACATATATAAGTACGTGGAGTCACAAATGGAAAGATTCCATACTCTTCTGAACTTGATGGAGCAACAAAAGTTGTTCCCGAGCTCTTTGGGGTCCTGCAAGATGAAAGTAACATCACGATTGGATATGTACCAACATTGAAAATGGAGCTTCAGGTGATATTTTACTACAACTTACTGTTCAGATGGTTGAACTTCAGCAACTGGAGTAGGATTACGAGCTGGTGCAGCAGTAGGTGATATTTCTTAACAGCCATTATCTAGTACCAGAAAGCATTCAAAAACCTCTGTCATTCAACTAGTACAAGCAAGACATTCAGAGAAAACCCTTCAAAACTTAAACTATAACCAAATGTATAGACTTAGGCATCAAGTAGAGATAATGGATCGATCTAATTACACACCAATCACTTCAGAATAAAATTTCTCACGTTCAACCATCACAACTCATCACAGTAGCTATATTTATGTGTCTAGGATTAACATCTATACTAATGTATATATAAATTCAAGCATGTTATGACTTGAAAAGCAATGTCCGACCGATAATCTGCAGGGATCCGCTTATTTCTCACCAAATAATTGGCATGCTTGTCTGAACTCAAAAGCTGATAGGTCTGAAAAAGAAAAACAATCATATTACTTAGTAACGTGGAGTTGACGACGCTTATTTCGAAGACATGGAGAGTACCTCCTAGAAGAGAGACTGTGCAGTTGAAGACGTTTGAATACGGTTTTTCATGGACACTTTGGGACTGTGATGATCGAGTACTGAAAGGAAGATTGCGAAGTCGACAACCAAGAAACACCTTCGGGAGACGCTGACGATCGAGGAATACCTTCTGTAGAAGCTAGTAGAAGAGAGAGAAAAGTATCATTTTATTCATTATCTCATCAAGTTTACACAATGGGAATTGCATGCTTATATAAGCATGGTGTACAGTGGTCACATTCAGAAAATATCTATCCTCATCTACATGTGGAACATTACTAACTCTCCAATACCCCATTCTACTGCATTCTCAATTTTCTTCACTTTGGTTGTTTCCTCAAGGATAACAATTGCCTCGGGGTAAGTTATTATGTGGAACTTTGATCTTGCAAACCTCAAGCTTATGCAAGTACACTATTTATACAAGTGATTGAGTGATTGAGTCAGTCATTATTCAAAACTTGAGTTCATACCTTAATGTTGATTGGATACATGAACACCTTCACTCTAGCACCCTGTTTCAAAATCAAAAGACTTACGCTTCATCCATAAAACACATATAAGCGACTAAGATAACGAAAATTTCAGCGAAATGAACAAACGATTGATTTCGGAGGAAGATTAGACTTGAACTTAGCTCGAACAACAATATTTGTCAACGCCAGTCGAAATCGCACCTCTTCGATTTAGAAGGCCCAGCCGCCGCCACCGTGCCATCAGACCTCAACAGAATTCTCACATCACACTCAATCTTTGGTTCACTCTTAGCGATTTCACAAACCAAAATTTCAGTCTGGTTCGCATATGCAGCTTCACATCAATGTCGTACATGCTGGAACTCTGGTCACTGTTGTACCCTCCTTCTTTCTAAGCGGTACAAAATCACCACTATAGAATAACTAGTGTTCTTTTAACCCTGATAGAACGTCGGCAAATCGACGGAGGCGAATCTCTGCCCCTAGTAAAAAGCCCTAGCCTCGATGTGTTCGTATTAGATTCCAATTTGCTTGTTAGGGTTATGACTCATCAGATTTAACACGAGATTAGTGTGGAGTGTGTTGTTGAGGTTGAACTCGGTGAGAGTAGCATTAGTGAGGTACGTGGAATTTCACGGTGTTTGGGTGAAAAACTAACCAGAGGACGAGAGCGGCGATTCCGACGATAATGAGGTTGAAGTTTAAGACGATAATGGTGATGGTGGAGAACTGAAATCCTTCATTCCTTTTGAGAGAGAAGAGAGAAGGAAAGAAAGGGCGCGCTCTTGCGCGCTTTATTTGAATTATTTAGAATTAACGAGGCTCAGTTCTTTAGCAGCCAGCTTCATAGTTCTTGGAATTGGGCCATAATTAACGAGGCCCAAAATATGGAGGCCCATGTGGAGGCGGGCTAAACTTGTTATATAATCAATGAGGTTCAAAATAGGGCAGCGTACTTCTACTAATAATTTGTAATATAATTCAAGTCCTCAACTAATAAAAAAAAAAAACTCTTTCATGACCCAAATTAATACTTGAGCGATAAAATATTTTTCTCTTATATAATTTTTTACTTTTGTTTTATCCTCTTGCAATTTGGCAACTGAAATATGTCTAGTTTTTAGCTAAACATTTAATTTGCAGGATACAAGATAATGAAAAATTTGATATAAGAAAAATTTAAGATAAGTGTGAAATATAAGTTCTCATTCAATTTTTTGTCAAAAACATCTAGTGTAAGATATGATTCTCATTTTCTCACCGAGGGATAAGAAAATACTTTTTTTATTACTATTTTATACTATTTTGGAAAATATTATTTTAGATCTTCAATTTTTTCATGTTTAATTGTCCCTAAAATTAGTTGGCCCAACCCAACTTATTCCCCTATAATATATTGAGATTATCGGGCTGGCCCGATAATTACAGTGAAGAGTTTATTAAAATAAAATGTAATTTATAAAATAAAATCATAATTATTATTTTATTTCACATTTATTAATAATTATTAAAATTACATTGAAGAGTTTATTAAAATATCCAGTATATAATTTTTAAGAATTTGAAATACTACAATATAATTTTACAACATAATAAAAGTATTATAAATTAAAATGCCTTTTTGACAACAGTTTCCCAAAAATGTTGACAATAATGTTGTCTATTAGAGCAATGTATTGCAAATAGATAACATATTTGGGCAACTGTCGTTAAAAATATTGTCTATTTGTGGAAAAAGGCGCTAATAGACGACAGATGTTGAAAACCGTTGTAAAATTGTTGTCTATTAGCATGTGTTGTCGCTAATAGACAACAAATTACGGTAAAATTGTTGTTAATTCATGAATAGACAACACTGCTGGAAAAAACTGTTGTCTTTTAACTGTTGTCTATTTATGAAATTGTTGTAGTGATTGCTTTAGACAAAGCTGGTGAAGAGGTAGAATGGCTTCAGAACGTCTTAGAGGATATTCCTGGTTGGTGTAAACCGGTGTCTCCCGTGATGATACACTGTGATAGCATGTCTGCTATAGGGAGGGCACAAAGCCACATGTACAATGGAAGTCTCGACACATCCGAAGGAGACACAATACCGTTAGACATTTGATCTCAAGTGGGGTAATCTCCATTGACTACGTAAAGTCAAAAGAAAACATTGCGAATCCGCTAACTAAAGACATTGGTCGAGATCAAATGTATAGCGCGGTAAGGGGAATGGGGCTAAAACCCACACACTAAAGAGTGTTCATAGTGGTAACTCGTCCATGATGACTGGAGGATCCCAAGAACTTGGTTCAACGAGATAACTAAGCTTTGACAACACTCAGTTTTGCACTTGAAAAATAAATTTCAAGCTCATTCTCGATTCCGCTCAAGTGCCAATTGTACCTATTTGGTACAAAACCTGATGACGTGTGGTGAGGGTAAGCTTAACAGCTTTTAATGATTCCTATACCTTCGTGGTAAGGTATTTCAGGGTACCTTTAATAGGAGATTACCTATATAAGTATGAAGTGAGGCCGCTTCAAACTGACAAATGTAATATTTTCAGTACACACTTATGAATCCGAGATAAGGTCCATGGCCAAAATGGACAACAACGTGAGAACCAAAAGGATATTAGAGTCGTTACTTTTGGTTGTCATTGCACTAGATTTACACAAAAGCTGACCAGTTCAAGACATCGTGTTCATTGAACAACGAGTAAATCCGATGGCATCTCACTAGGGAAGGTTCAAAGCCTGAAGCTACATATCCTGATGAAGGGACGTCTCGTTGGGACTTTCTTAGGCGTGCATTGCATTAATATCATTCATGTGGGGGATTGTTGGAATTGGTTTGGAATATTGGGTTTTGACCCAAAATTGACCAATTTAATTATTTCAATCCATTTGTTAAAAATAGAAAGAAGTTGCAAATTCATAATCTACATTTCGAGTAGATGAATTTAATATGCTCAAAACCAATTTCGGGTGAATGAGATATTAATTGTCAAAGGTTGCAACTTAAACTTGGAAGTTGAAGAGTTTATAAAGGAAACATATGGGAACTTGTCCCACATAGAAAAATTGGAGTAAGTGGATACTTCTTATTTAGTAGAGCACTTGATAAGTAGTTATCAAGTGTGCTCCCCTAGGGTGGACCTTATGGTGGATCCTAGTGGGATTTTAGCCTTTGGCTAAAATGGACCCGAGGATGGTGCTTCGCACCATGCCCGCACGCGCACGTCGCACATGTCGCATTGAGTCGCTTTAGAGGCGCACTTTCACTTCGCACATATGGGTCGTCGCGAGGAGCTGGAGGAGCCTTAAAGTTTTGACCAGGTGGTTCAGACGGATGGCTCGCGGGTTCGTGGCGGTTCGAGTCAGGCGGTGCGGTGACGCGGATCAACCTGTCAGGAATCGGGCGGTGGGTCGAACCGGACCGGCTCGGACCAGGTGGTTCAACCCCACCGGGTCGGGTCGGACCGACCCACCAGCAGGCTGGACGGATTGAACCAGTGCGACTCGTCGCCCGCCAGGGCGCGGATCAGCCTGCGGGTGCGACTGCCCAGCGAACTGGTAGGTCTAGTCCGAAGGGCGCAACCAAGGGGTGAAGTGGTGCCTTTCCAAAAAGGCACCCCAACTCTTTAACATATATAAATAGGCCCCTCCACATTTCATTTCATTCACTTCGAAAATTCTCAAGTTCTTCAGATTTTCAAAAGCATTTCGTTTCTGCATTAATAGTGTCCGAAAGTTCCAAATATCCAAGTACATTCGCCGATAACTTCCGGCTCGTTGTGCAGCGGTCTGAAGTTTTAAAGTCATTGTATCTTGGAGGTATTTTGCTATTAAACGTATTGCACCTGAGTACGTGGCATTACGCATTCTGTATTACTACATCTTCATCTATACATTCACATACCGACAACTAACAAACTTTGGTTATTTTATAAAATTAATATGTAAAATTGAACCAAAAGAAGGGATGGTATGATAGTGGATATTATTTTTTTTTTTTTTCTTCGAAGTGGTTAATTTAGCTTGAAATTCCGAGTGTAGCGAAACAATTCAATATGATTGATTCAGTTCGGATAATTGAAGATTTTCTATATGTGGTTATAGATTGCTTAGTCTAGAATTAAATTTAATTAAGCTTAGTAAATGTTATTTTAAGCCTGTTATTATAGGACCTAGATCATAAGGAATCAATTGACCGAATCACCTCAAGATCGCCAGGAGTTGGATTGCTTCTGTGACCAGACCGGTCTGCAGCCACAAACCGCCAGAACACAATTGATGATCTTCATCGAAGACTGCAACCTTAAAGAACCCTCGACCGCCGACCATGTACCAGTGCAACCACCAATCGCATGATGATTGCTTCACGAGTCAGACACATGGGAAACTCGAGATGCCACCTCAGTTGAGCCAAGCCGGGTGGCAGACCCGTGGAAGTTGACATGCCACCTGTCATCCACATGTTAAGTATGCGGGAGCTGCTTGAAACCTCTATAAATACCCCCACCATGTGTTTGTACAGGGATATGAAAAACTTGAGAGAAAGAAATTATAAGAAGCTACACTAGAAAAAAAGAAAAGACATTATACACGAGTGAAATGATCGTAATCACATCTTTGTCATCAGTTATACAAAGTAATCGCAATCATTTTCCTAAACTATTGTTTGCTATATTGAACAATATTACATTGTCTATCACACACCCTCAATCGTATCAGCATTACACTTGGTTGTGGATTAGTGGTTGCACTAAGTACAATCATTAACTTAAATGTTCCAGCTAACCTTGGTTCTCAAACACTGATCCAAACCGCACATCCACAGTTTGGCGATATAAGGAGGGCATGACGAATGAATTAATATCATCGCATACACCAACGTGGCATGCACTCTTCAGACTCAAACGAAGGACCTCACCCGAGGTCACGTCGACAAGGTGACCGCAAGCTAGTCGACCTCGATGAGCAGCCCCCTAGGGCGGTCCCGGTAGAAGCAGAGTTAATTCACGAGCTTACTAGCAAGACTAAAAAATTGGCCCAGGTCTTCCAAAAATAACAAAGAAGGCAGGTCCTTGTTAGCGAGTCATCCCAAATTAAAAAGG
Organism: Ajuga chamaepitys; assembly: GCA_958295605.1. Classification (NCBI taxonomy): domain Eukaryota; kingdom Viridiplantae; phylum Streptophyta; class Magnoliopsida; order Lamiales; family Lamiaceae; genus Ajuga; species Ajuga chamaepitys. The sequence continues at coordinate 38,499,357 of OY282496.1, read as the reverse complement.
AGACGGAACTCTGGCATGGATTGCAGGGAGAACGAACTAAGAACCTCGTGGCTAATAATGGCGCACGGGATCTACAAAAGAAGGGGATCTATTGGTCTCCAACACCACCGATGGATGACGAACGTCGTTCTCTGTAAAGTATCCACAATGACCCTTTGGGGGAGGAGGGGGAGGGGAGGGAACGAAGAGACTGCCCGCAGGAGGCGACCGAACAAAACCCGGCCCCCGATCGGGGTAGGAGGGCCGCAACTGCGGCATAATCGAGGTCGCCTCAGGGGACTGTCTTTGATCGTCTGGACGAAAGATAAAACCTCAGCTATCGGCTGAGACGTCAGCCCCCCCACCCCCCTCAAAGGGAGCATTTGGTTGCTAACCTCCAACATGAAGGTCGTCGACACACTGAGCGCGAACACAATAGGAATGCTGGGGATCAATTGCCAACGCATCAATAAGATCAACGTGATCAAGATCATATTGAGATTGCTCGTCTCAAGGACCGCCTTAGCCAGCTCGAGGGGTGGCCTCAGGCGCAACCATCTCCCGCTGAGGAGAGAACGACTTTCAGATTGGAATCTCCATTTGTGGAGTCAATTCTAACCGCAACTATCCGTGGACCCATCTAAACACGTATTTGTCATGCATGGAGTTGTAGTCCCCCACCGATGCAACCCTTTGTTGCATCTGTAGATATTAGTTCAATTTCATCAAGTGGTTATGGTATGAAGTAGAGGTTTTGAGGAATCCAGAACCAGGTTTGAAGTGCAAGGAACCGGATCAGAGAACCGAGTTTTAGCCGAGATCAGAAATGAGGTTAAAAGAAGAACCGGGCTTAAGGTAGTTATAACCGTCGTTCACAACGGTTTTATTCTGTTGCATAAGAAACCGTTGTGAAAAGCCTCGCTGCAGCAGTTTTGAATAGCCTGAGTCAAAGTGGTTACAACTTCCTCAACTTTTAGATTCGAGCTTCAACACTTATATACATTGTAAACACTTGTAGTTGCGAGCTAGTAGTCATAAATTTCCCTCTATAAACATTACTCAATCAAGAGAATTAGATATCTAGGGTTTTCTGCTCAAATCAGGGTGTGATTTGGGGTTTTGCTGGATTTCTGGATAATTCTTGTAATTGGTTGATTAGTGGAGTGAATTGAGGTGTATAGAACCTCCGTGGATGTAGATCAACTTGATCGAACCACATAAAATCCCTGTGTTCATCATTTTCATTTCGGTTTTTTGGTTCGGTTGTTGTTGGCCGATTTCTTGTTATTCATCCTAATTCTGTGTGTGTGTTATCTTGAGAGAGGTTGAGCTAATCCTAACAGTGGGGGTTGTAATCCTCCGAACTGCTGATTCGGTGTAGGCCGAATACAATCATTGATAGGAGTGATATCCTCGTCTGTATCATCTTGTGCAATCTAAACTCATCTCTATTGCACTGGCTGATGTGGAGGTTGTTGTTGCTGCAAATTAGTGACTCTATCATCCACACTAGCCAGAGCTCCTAATATACGATTTAGTGCCTCTACTTGGTTCAGATGTTGTGGAACGTTTTCCATCTCAAATGTGGGGTTTATTCTTGTTCGGTATCTACGAGCTGTTGCTTCAATTTCTGAATCTAGAGGGGCAATGTGTTCTTTCCCTTTTGATCTAGTTTGCATACGAAACCTGAAAACACCACCAAAAAGAAATACCACGTAATATAAAAATTAATTAAATAAATAAAAACGAAAATTAAAATAACAAAATTAAAATTACGAAAAAGTAAAGTCTAGTTTAGTATCCTTCTATTTCTTAAGAAAAAAACTAGGACGCTATACCTATTCCCCGGCAACAGCGCCAAAAACTTGACAGGCCTATTTTCTAACCCTAAAACACCGCAAGTGTATGGGTGTCGATGCGCATAGGATAAGTCAAGGTCGATCCTCAGACAATAGGTTGACGCAGTTTTATACCCCAATTTATAAGATTACTCTAACTAGATACTTGAATTGTGAGATTGATTTTAATAAACTAAATTACTTATACTAATTAACTTAACTTGTCAAACGATTAAATTCCACCTAACAAGAATGTATCCTAGAGTTTTGATTTCAGGAATTACTTCAATGTTGATTCAAGCTAAATCTACAGAATTTTAAACCAAATTTTAGTGTTTATTAAGTGACACTTAAGTACCTTAGCCCTTCTCTCGAAGCAACAAAACCGTAGATCGATTAGAACAACCACCCTCTCGAGTCGATTAATCTTGATAACTCCTAACAGACCCTTAACCCTTGCTTACACAGTCATAGACAATTGCGCTATATGTCGTGCGTCTGTCAACAATTCCCTTCTCTCGAAGCGGAATTGTTAAACGTGATAACTAACCCTAGGTGGCCAATCTAAATTCAGGAGAAAAACAAACATCTATATATATATATATAAAAAAACAAAATGAATTTATACCACAATTAGAAAATAGTGTTTTTCCCGCCCAAACTGCTTACTATATATGGTAATAAAAAATATTTTTTTACTTAAAAAAAGAACACAATATATGCCTAAAATATCTCCGAATCTGGTACATATATATGTAATGGTAATGTTTTCGCAAAATTAGGGAAGTTGTTACTGAATTTATTGGAATGAATTTTTTTGTCCCTAAATATAAGTAATAATTAGTTGTATCCAGATTTACTTTACAAAATTATCAAATCGTAAGATACAAATCAATCTTTAACCATAATATTTTAGAATAAATCTTTACCAATATTATTTATGTTATAATACCTAAATAAAAAATATTTTTTTAAATAAAAAAAGAACACAATATATGCCTAAAATATCTCCGAATCTGGTACATATATATGTAATGGTAATGTTTTCGCAAAATTAGGGAAGTTGTTGCTGAATTTATTGGAATGAGTTTTTTTGTCCCTAAATATAAGTAATAATTAGTTGTATCCAGATTTACTTTACAAAATTATCAAATCGTAAGATACAAATCAATCTTTAACCATAATATTTTAGAATGAATCTTTACCAATATTATTTATATTACAATACCTAAATAAATTAGCTATTTCTTTTATCGAAATTACTATGCAAATGAATCTACAAATTTATTTTATCGCATAAAATTAGGGTGAAAAATACTAATTACAAACCCTATATTCCTACTATCTAAAAAATGTATTATTTTTATACCTGAAAATAAAGCATTTCATCCCCCTCTCTCCTCCCCCAACTTATATACTTATTTGGGAAATAAAAAATTATTTTATTTATTTGACTGTAAGCTTTAATTTATGGCTGGCCCACTTACCTACCCTTTTTTACTCCGATAAATTAGGAAACGGTTTCCTTAACTAGCTAATTTGGTAAAAATTAAATCAAATCACATTTTTTTTTTTTTTTTTTTTTTGTGGAAGTTATGTATCCCTCCCTAAAAATCTATATATAAATATATAATAAGTTAAGTCATCCAAAATTAGTAAGTTGAAACTTTTTCCGCCCATTTTAATAGTTACCATAAATAGATGTGAATTTGAATTTTGAAATTTGAAAAATCCAATGATATTAGCGGGATTCAAGTTTTCGAATATTTTTTCCGTCTAAAATTCAGCAATAACACATCTGTACATATATGTATAACAGAATTTGTTGCACATTTTTTAAAATTTTGAAATTCGAATTTTAAAAAAAAAATTATCCAATAACATTATTGCTCCTATAAATACATAAGGTCTTCAGTAAATGAGAATCACTTTTGCAGCTGGTATTTCTATTTTTTATTCATTTCAATTTACATTTTTTACTGCAAATTTGTATAATTTCTTCATTCCTTGATTATTATGGGCCAATTTTGATAGGTACTTCACAATGGATGCTCCAAAAGTACTACATGCAAATCAAGATAAGAAAATATCAGCAACACTGAATCTTGATTATGGCGAAAACAAGTTTGATGATTGCAGAATTCAAATCTATATACCATCATCGTTTTCTACGGTAATCTGTAATCATATAAAAATTCAACCTATATTTTTAATTTCTGTTATGTGAATTATTTATATTATTGTCCATATATTGTGCTAAACTTTACATTTTGTTTATAACATGTACAGTCTCAATCCGTTCAAAATATTGCTAAAGATTAGAGACAATCAACTCATCCGATGATCAACTGAGATTGAAGACTAATTTTGATTTTATTGTAGCAGAATTCAGTTTTTTAATTTCTGCAAAAATAAGTTCATGTATCAACTTCAATTGAAATTCTAATTTTATGGCAGTATTTCATTTTTGTCATTACAATATGTTTACAATTAAACTTTGATAAAACTCAGTCGAAAACGTTTAGTATACGCAAGACTTTTAAGAAGAAATATCTCATTCAACAACTATCATGAACTATTGCAGAAAAATTTCCAAAATATTATCTTATAAACAAAATAAATTTAATATACATATTGGTTGATAACAACTATAAAATGATATCACATATAAATTTAGAACTATCACATAATTGGAATGATTAGCGAAATCAATACTCATTATAGACCGGATTTTTATTTTAATATAAATTATAATTATGATGTGTATATTAATATATGTATAACCATAGCTTTACCAAAAAATAGATATCAATTTTTCAATATACAATAATATGTAATCTTTAATTGAAGATATCTGATAACAGAATGTCCAGATCATTCCAAATCTTTCAAATATGATTTCTGATTTTCCAAATCTTTCAGATATGATTTTTGATTTTCTATACTCCTATAAAAAGGGCAAAAGGATGGCCGCTTGCTTGATCTCAAGAATTTCTAAATTGTAAAAATCAATGTATCAAACTATATATAGATTATTGTATATCAATAATGATATGGAACCACCGGTGAGTTTTCTTATAGAGACGACCATGATGTGTTCGGTCAGCTAACACACTCCACCAAAAAAAACATCGCTAAATATATTTTTTATTCCTTCCTCGCCTCTTATTCCACAAAATCAGTTTTTTTAGTTTTTTTCCACAGTACAATATTATTTTTTCCCAAAAATTATTTTATCTGTAAAGTATTTTATCCGTTTTTTTCCACAGTATAATATTATTTTTTCCCAAAATTAGTTGATCTGTAAAGTATTTTATCCGTTTTATTTCTTCTCTCGAAAATAATTTCATTTGTTTTTTTTTCATTCTCTCATCTCTCTTCCAAAATCTTATTATTAAATTATAATAAATTTTGGAATAGATCATACTGATTAATAATAATAAACAAACAACCAAGATATACAATCCAGAATTGCGATACAATTTAATAAGATTGAGAAAATAATATATTTTCTTAATGATTATTCTTATATAAAGTATTTTATTAGTTTAATCCATTAATTTTCTAAATTAAAATCCAACTTTATTTATATTAATGAGCTCATCTTATGGATACAGGAGATTATTGGATAAAAAAATTGAAAGATTTGAAGTCATATATGTCTTTAAAACTCTATTAATATTTTCAAGACTATATTTTCAAAAGTGGGAGTTTGTGATACTACTGGAATTGACGATATATACTAATTGATGGTACAACTTGATATTTTCGTAATCAGGTTAGGATTGCTCTTTAGTAAGCCTGTCTTCTATCGTGGTATATTCTTAGTTATTTTTAGAGTTACGAATCAAGAATAATTGAAGATTTTGATATTTTATGGGAAAGCTACTACAGGTTCGTGTATAAATAAGTATTTCAAAATTCGTTAACATTTATGTCTTTTTAGAAACTTGAATGATCTATATTAGTTTTTCCAGTAATTTTTTGTTATAGTATGTTGATACTAAACCTTTTGTGTTTTTGCATGATGTTTTTTTTAAGAAACCTACTAATTTCGAATTTTTTGAATGCCTGTTGTTTATTTATGATGAATTTTGATGTTATTATGTTTGTTATTGAGGATATATTTATGAGAGTAAAAATGACAATTAACACATTCCTAACAAGAACACACGCACACACAAAAGTTACACATTCAAATTCCAACATGTTACACTTTTAGCACTAAATTAAATGATATTTTTGTATATAAAAAATATTAATTTAAAATCTTTTCCGTGCATCGCACGGGGTAACTACTAGTATCGATAAACACATAAAACTGGAGTCTATAAAATTAAAAGCATAAATCAAACATTGTTATAAAACCCTACTCTCTGACTCTAGGACATGAATAGCTTAGCTATTCATGCCTAGGATTAATCCAATACAAGAATTCATAGAAAATATTGTAAAGAACTAAAAACTAGAAAAGAAATAGTGAAACCCAAACAAGTTGTCTCGTCAATCTCGTGTCTTCGTCCTTCAAGTCGCTCTCTTCAAAGTGTGTATGTTGTAATGTCGGTGATGATTGATGGATCCTTAAACACGAACTCTCCTTGTCTTTTTATAGGCTTCGGAAAAGTCCTGGAGGAGTTAGGAATCAATTCCTACTTAGGACATGATTTTTCTTAAAAATCGACCTTTTGACGCGGCCATGTTGCATGTTTGACACGGTCGTGTCGGTTCTCCTCTGGTTTTTCTTCTGAGCCAGTTCAGACCGGTTTTTGGCCGGTTCGGGCCCATTTTCGCCGATTTTGTCCGGTTTAGACTTCCCTTTGACTTGCTATTTCGTCCAGTAGTCGTAAATCATGACTTTTAGTCCTGTAATTGCTCAAAAATACTTTAAAACAAGTCAAACACGTTAAATGGTCCAATTTATACCAATATATCCAATTCTTGACCAAATATGCACATAATTGCCATAAAATACTATCCTAGATCGACCTAATTACATGCATAATTAATGTGTATCATCTATCCTCCCCCTATTGTTTGCAATTATGAGACAAATTTTACTGAAAGTGTATTAGGATAGAGCTTTATAGATGAAAAAATAATAGATAAAATATGCAGAAAGGTTATCGATAGTTGATAACGTTATAATTTAGTCTATACTGTTTTAAATGAGACCCCTACTTCAGTAACTTATAATTATTTTTATAAGTTAAGCTTCAAAGTTGTCTTAATATGTAAATTGTAAGTTTTTTAATATTACACTATGATGGCATACAATTCATGCCACAGAGACAATCTGGAAGATGACCAAAAGGAAGCTGGATGATAAGCTAAGTTGGAAGAAGAGCAATAGTTAAATGAGGTTAAGTCTATTAGATGGTGCATCCTACTTGATAGGCAATCTCCCCGGGTCAGTCTAGCCCGCCAGACGGGTCAATTGGGCCCAAGAGCGCAAGCCCAACGCAGCCAAGCCCATACGCGGCATCTTTGGGAAGTTGGGAAAAGATCACCATGATCTTTTCCCAACGGCCATGCAGATATGATTGGAGGATTTGTAGGGATTTTTGTTAGGGTTGTTATTGCATAGTATAAATAGGAGAATTGTTGTTTAGTTTAGGGTTCCGATTCTGAATTCGAGAATTATTACTTGTAAGATTGTACTCCGGTATTGAAAGAAAAATAGTGCAACACCTCGGAAGGTTATTGCATTCATCCATGGACGTAGATCTCCGGGTCGAACCACGTAAATTTCTGCGTTACTTATATTCTTGCCTGTTTGATTGTGGTTTACGAGATATCCGAGTTACGACTTTATCACTACTCAAACACGTGTCACTCATATTGGTTGGCGTGAGTCATAGCTAATCATCTATTGGCTGATAAAATTAGTAGCTGAGATATATATATTCAGCTAGTTTTGTACTGAACATTTAATATTGTACCACATCATTAAACATTTTCTGTTTCTCTCCCATGACATATCTTTCTCTCTCTAAAAACGTCACCATTATCATGGTATCAGAAGAGTAAGATCCTGGATAATCTACCATGGCTAATCAGTTCCGTAATCCTTATATCTGGTTGGTGATACCCTCCGGTCAACAAACAACTTCTGCGGCTAATGTAAGCGCATCGTCTGCTCCTACTTCAATGATGCCTTCAGCGAAGAATGTGATATTATCTCCGGATGATCTACTATTTTTTAATAATGCTAATCATCCTGGCATAATTTTAGTAACCCATCCGCTTACAAGATCTAATTATATCGCATGGAAACGAACTATGTTGCTTGCTCTTTCTGCAAAATGTAAACTCGGCTTCATCAATGGTAAGGTGATAGCTCCTACAACTGCTGGTGACAATTATGAGCAATGGAAATGGGTCGAAAACACGATTACCTCATGGATATTAAATACCATTTTAAGAAAAATCCGAGATTCTACGTTGTTTACGAAATCAGCCAAATATTTGTGGAAGGATCTAGCTCAGAGGTATGGAGATAGTAATGATCCGCTGGTTTATCAGATTCAACGAGAAATTGTCAGCATCTCCCAAGGAACATATTCTGTGGCCACTTATTTCGGACGTCTCAAGGCGTTATGAGACAAGTATGCATGTCCAAGGCCTCCAAGTATATGTGGTTGTGAGATTGGCAAGACAGTCTACGAAAATGATCAAGAGCTAAAGATGATGCAGTTCTTAATGGGGCTCAGTGATGCATATGAACCTATATAGAATCAGGTATTAGTGATGGAACCTGCTCCAGGTGTTAACAAAGTTTATGCAATGGTCCTTCGAGTTGAGAAGCAGAAATCAGTGAATTTACTTTATCCTGAACCTACTGATACAACAACAATGATGGAAAAATCAAGTCATACTACTGGAGGCAGGGGATACTCTAAAACTGAGGCAAGTGCTTATCGAAAACCTGTGGCAAAGGGGAAACCACCATATCGAAGAACCAAAGAAGATATGTCTAAGATGATCTATGCGCATTGCACTAGGCCGGGGCATGATGTGTCCGAATGCTTCAAACTCCATGGAGTTCCAAAATGGTACAATGCAATGACTGAATAGAGAAGGAAAGCTTATGCCAATGTGGCTGAGATGGGTGATCAACTAAGTAAATCTCAGCCACGTGAAGTAGCTAGTTATAACAACTCTACTGCGGACATATCCAGTGTTGGCAAAGTTCTTTACAAATAAGAGTTCTAATTCTGGACATCCTGATGTCACGCATGAAGATTATGTGCATTCCGTGAATACAACAGGTAATGCACTTTCCCTTAGCTTGAAATATAACTCTGGTTTTGGTTTTTGAGAGGCCGATACGGGAGCAAGTAGGGCGTACGTGCATAGATCATAATCTGTTGCTTATTCTAGCTTTGTTGCCTAAACCTATATCTATGGTTTTACCTGATGGTTCCACTAAAACCATTACTCATTTCGGTCCAGTACATCTCCATCCTAATCCCATAATTACACATGTCTTATATATACCCTGCTTCAAATACAATCTGTTGTTTGTACCTCAATTAACCAAGTCCTTGCCACTCAAATGTGTCTTTACAACTTTACAATGTTTCATACAGGACCTGAAGACTGATAAACTCTGTGCAGTGGGAAATCTGGAGCACAAGTTGTATATCTTAGACCCCTCTGTTGATTGTTCCTTCAATGTACACACTTCAAGTGTTTCTTCTTTTGTGCCTTGTAATATGACTTTAGATATCTGGCATCAAGTACTAGGCTAAACTTCCACTACCAAAATGCAACACGTACAAGCTATAAAACCCCTGTGTGCTACTGATGCCATAAATTAAATCAATGCATGTGAAATTTGTTATATTGCAAAACAACATCACTCAACTTTTCCACTATCTTCTATTCAAACCTCTGTTGTGTTCGACTTAATTCACATGGACTTGTGGGGTCCTAGTAGAGAGGAAAGTGTAACTAATACACCATTCTTCCTCACTGTGGTGGATGATTATAGCCGAGCCACTTGGGTATATTCCTCCTAGCCCACGAATATCAAACACTTATGTCCTTGAAAAACTTTGTTAAAATGGTTGAAACTTCGTACAACATACACAGTAAAATCCTTCGAAGTGACAACGGTACTAAGTTCATGAATATGGACATATCCCACTACTTGTTGTCCTTGGGAATTCTTCACCAAACCTCTTGCTCCTATACACCACAAAAAAATGGTGTCATAGAGAGAAACCACAAACACATCTTGGAGACGGCTAGAGCTCTTATGCTCCACTCTCACTTAGCTATTAAATCTGGCACCATTCTGTACTTCTTGCTGCTTATATCATCAATCGACTTCCTACTGCCATTCTTAACTGGAGAATACCTAATGAAGTCTTACATCATACATTCCCAGATTACACCAAGCTGCAGCCTTTTGGGAGCTTAGCTTATGCTGCAAACACTCTCTCACATAAACCCAAATTCATGGCTCGATCATATAAATGCATATTCCTTGGTTATGTATCAAGCAAAAAGGGCTATCATCTCTATAAAAAGACTCAAAGTCATTCTTAATTTGTAGAGATGTTAAATTTTTTCGCACAATATTCCCTTATCAAAGCATATCACTAGCCTCCAACTCCCAAACTCTTATACCATGTCCTTTCCTAGAATTTTGATATCTCGCACACTCCAGCTCTAGAGTTAAATGAATCTGTCCTATGTCCTACCGTTCCTTCTATACTGACTACTCCTCCTCCAAAAACCTTGGGTAGGGGCATCGACCTAAGAACAAGCCAGCTTGGTTGAATGATTATGTCACTACTCTTTCTAATGTTTCCCTTCCTTACCCAGCCTTAACTAATGTTAGATATGACTATGCACATACTGTGTTCTTGTCTCACGTATCTAAGCTTAAAGAACCCACCACATATCATCAAGCCTGCTGACACCAAGAATGGGTAGATGTAATGGCTAAAGAACTTCAAGCACTTGAGTCAAACAACACGTGGGTTCTCATTGACCTACCTGAAGGGAAATGAGCCATTGGTTGCAAATGGATCTATAAGATCAAATTGAAATCTAACGGAAGTGTGGACGTTACAAGGCCAGATTAGTGGCTCGCGAATTTAATCAGGTCCACGGGCTTGATTATGATGAAACTTTCTCCCCTGTTACAAAGATGGTGACTCTACGAATGTTCTTAGCTGTTTCCACCATAAAATAGTGGTGCGTTTTCAGCTCGATGTGAATAACGCCTATTTACACGGTTTCTTGAAAGATGAAGTGTATATGTCACCTCCTCAAGGGTATTCCAAAGCCTCCCCAGGGCAGGTGTGTAGGCTCCAAAGCAGTCTTTACGGGCTGAAGCAAGCGGGCCATGAATGAAACAATGAATTACGGGAAGATGCTAAATTTGGCTTGGTTCAATCGTCTCGAGACCATTGTTTCTTCACCTATAAATGACAAGATAAGTTCTTGGCTGTATTAGTATATGTTGATGACTTAATTGTCACTGGGTCTTGTCTTCGGTGGATTCAAGAGTTCAAAACGTACCTAGACAACTTGTTCACCATCAAGGATTTGGGGCTGGCCAAATATTTTCTGGGACGGAAATCGCCCGTAATTCCGAGGGCACTTACCTTTGCCAAAGGAAGTACTCACTGGATCTCATTAATGATGTTGGGTTACAACATTCTAAACCAATATCCACCCCTCTGCCTCTTTGGTCTCCATTTGGTCGAACAACTAGGTAATCCTCTGCAGGACCCAGATCGGTATAGAAGGTTGATTGGGAGACTTCTCTACTTGAATCTCATGAGATCCAATTTTACTTATTTCGTCCAACAAATTTCTTAATTTGTTATGAAGCCGTGTGAAGCTCATTGGGACGCTGCTATGCACATTCTCCGATATTTGAAGAGGACACCTTTTGTGGGATTATTTTACTCCACCACAACTTCTTACACCGTCCAAGCATTTAGTGATGTAGATTGGCCTGCATGTAAAGATATTAGGAAATCCGTAACTGGATATTTCATCCTTCTTGGTCGATCTTTGATTTCCCAGAAACGTAAGAAATAATCTATTGTTTCTCGATCGTCAGCTAAGGTTGAGTATCGTGCATTGGCATTAATAGTAACTGAATTGTAGTGGGTTTCCTACATCTATCAAGACTTCGACATCAGGGTTCCATTTCCAATCTCCTTATTATCTGACAATCAAGCTGCCACTCACATCGCCGCCAACTTGGTGTTTCATGAGAGAATGAAACACCTCGAAATCGACTGTCATATCGTTGGAAACAAACTTAAGGAGGGGTTCATTTAGCTAATATGCGTGTCTACCAAAGTTCAACTAGCCAACATACTAACAAGGATTCTTGGTACTACCCGATTTCATTTTTTTATTGTCCAAGTTGGGGTTGGTTTCTTTCACCAAGACCCAACTTGAGGGGGGAGGGAGGGGAGGAGGAGGGAGGGTGGTGGCATACAATTCATGCCACGGAGGCAATCTGGGATTTGACCATAAGGAAGTTGGATGACAAGTTGAGGTGGAACAATAGCAATAGTTAAAGGAGGTTAAGTCTATTAGATGGTGCATCCTACTTAAACACGTGTCACTTATTGTACCACATCATTACACATTTTCTATTTCTCTCCCATGGCATATATTTCTCCCTCTAAAATTGTCACTATTATCACACTTTTTTAAAGAATATGGTATTACTATAAAGACAACACTATAATTCTTTCATGAATATTATTTCATGCATTTTTGTTAATAAGAATAAATGGAAAAAATCCGAAAAGCTCCAAATAATTGCACCGAACAGGTTCGATCTCCAAAAGGAACTAAACTGATTAACAGAGCAGTTTTGGAAATTTTATTTTGGAAATTTTCAAGCTCAGGTTCGGTTCTGGAGATTTTCATATCTCCGAATCACTCCAGACCATTCTCACCCTTAGAGAAAGTAATAAATAAATAATGAAAAGATAAGGAACATACTTTGAAAAATTAAATAAGGAGAAATAAAAATTGAGGGTAAATGCCAATAATATCACATTGGAACAAAGAAAGACTAAACTACTGATATAGTAACAAAAGTGACAATAAAATTAAGGTACAAAAAATTTATATGTATTGGTGCATAAATAAAAGTGTAAGATAACAAGTATCTTAACAAATAAAAATTTATCCTAATATATAATCATAATTTCCATAAAAAAACAAAAGTAATGAATCCACATTAACACTAAGGAATCCATACTCCGATGAAAATGTAGAGAGCTATAACATTAATTAATCGCGTGAGAAAATAAACTGAAAATTAATCTATAGCCTCATCTTTATAACTTATTAACTAGCCTGGAGCTATCTTTTAAAAAACTGGAAGTCTTCCGCAGTGAGAGTTGACACCATAAAGAACATCATGAATGATATCATTGTCCGAAGATAGCAGGGAATCATTAATTATGCCATCCCAACTGGGCAACCATGGAGACTATCGTCGAAGACGGCTGTTATGTGCTGCACAGTCTTTCGCCATTTCTGAATTATTAATTTTGCCCATGTCTCTATACATATATTATTAGCGTATATATAATCAAGAGTGTAAAATCCCTAGAACTTCATAAATTTGACGTTCTAGTAAGATACAAAAGAATTGTCAAAGAGTATTAACCTTGAGGCGACTTCCCCTTCATGATTGATTTCTCCTTCGACCCTTCCTTTCTAACCATAATTAATTGATAAAAATAATGGAACACTGTTTTCTTTTATAGACAAAGGGAGACGACTTTCTGTAGGAATAAAATTCTGAAGCAATTATGATTGTTTCCCATTCACGTCTATCCATGAAAAATTATATTTTATCAAATAGAAACTAACCAAAGATTATTTGGAATAATATTTAATTAGACCATAAAGATACTTAAATTAATATCTTAGTGGTTCAAGGCGTGTCGTTCCCCTTACCAAATTAATGTATATAATATAATTTTCCTTGATCTACTACTCTAACTAGTAGAGTGGTAAATAAGGATCGATCCCGCGTGGAACGGTCAAACAATTTTTCTTTATGTACTAAACTATTATGATCAAGAAAGATAATATAAATAAGCTAGTAAACAATGAAGGAGTGGAGAGGAGGGGTGGGGGAGAGAGAGTTTTGATAGAATCACCACTAACGCCTAAATTTATATTAAGCAACTCAAATAACAATTACTCTAAAAGTACTTACCAAATTAACAATTCAAGTAAACAAAGATAAGAGAATGTTTTTTTATTTTATTTTATAAATGATAAAATGATTCAACCCTTGATCGAGTATGCCCTTGGTCTAGATAATCTATATAATTGATGTTACTACCCGATTGATTTAGCCATAGAATCACTGCTCCAAGATTAATAACAAGCTATATTAACCTTGTTGTCTCTTAAGTATAATTAATCAAAAAAAGTTCTTCAATTAGTCCAACTTAATTTATCAATTCCTAGAACAAGCTCTCTAAGAATCAATAGTTAAATGCATTAAGAATCAAGACAACAGAGTAGATATGACATAAAACTCACAAGCTCGATTTTAGTGGTCGAACTCTGTTATCCCCAATAGAATAAATCCATTGTTCGCTACATGGGAATTGAAGTCATAACAATCACGGATTACAAACCCAATTCTAGCAACACACAAACAAATATCCAAATGAGTGATCAAACCACAATTCAATTCATAAGTGTGAATCAACAATCCCCAAATAATATAGAACATTCCAAAACATAATCCAATCGGTTAATAACCGTAAAAATTACATAAAAATCCTAAATCCAAGGGTCAACTAAGGATCAAAGGCTGAAATTAGAGTACTAGCCACTCATATCAACTATTACAAAGATAAAACAAGTGAAAATCAAAGAAGACATTAAAATAAGATAGTATGAACCAAAAGATTGAGTTGATGATCTTGATCTGCAACCCTCTTCCCATTCCTTCCTTCCAATAGTTAATGGTGGTTGAATATGTGTGAGAAATGGGTGATTACCTAGGTCAAATTCGAAATTGACCTTACATATTTAGAGGAGAAAGTGTTAGGCTGAAAAATGGCCAAAAATGTGTTTTAGGATTAAAAATAGGGTATCGGATCGCGGTCGCGACCCCCAAAAATTAGGTTGGGACACACTTGGTTCGTTGACTTGGTCGCGACCGCAACTCTATTGCTTGAATTTTATGGTTCATTTACTTCGTGGGGTTTGTCGCGGGCGTGACTTTAGGTCGCTGTCGCGACCACTTAATCAAAGCTCCTCCTTTTTTGTTTCATCCTTGGCTCGTTTCTCTGTTTCGAACTTCTTCGAGACTTGTTGTTGGCCTTATATTGCCTGTATTGTTCTGAAATGAGCTCAACACATTAAATGACCCAATAATGCAAATACGAACGATACACGATCAAATATGCATGCAAATATCATTAAAACGACACTTAAAGCAACGTAAAATGCATGCATAATCATGTGTACCAAATCTCCCCAAACTTAAACCTCTGTTCATCCCGAACAGATTGAGGCAAAGGAAAAGAAGATAGGACACATGTTAAGAAAGATTAAAGTGGCGAATTCAGTTTCAGACGAAGTTTTCTAAAGCAAGGCAATCATGAGAAGATGGGCATATATGATATTACAACTTCAGCTACTTTGAGACTTGAAAAACCCTCAAATAAAGATCCTCACCGGGTGAGTGTATCTCTCGACTCTCAAGTGTATCAAACAAGTAGTCTTTTTTGATCACATTGGAACGCATGCAACGACTACCATATGCTTTCCATTCTTCTAAATTCGAATTCGTATTCGACACGTGTGACAAAGAATAAAAAAGGGTCTTAATTTTTGTTGTGATGTTGGCTTGAGGTAGGGTGGGATAGATATAGACAAAAGTGACTAATTCTTGGACTAATTGAGTTAGCTACTCTTAATCACCCCTCAAACAACATTCACCCTTTCCTCACTCTCTCACTTCCTTAGTAAACCAATCCCAAAATTGATTTCTTCACCCTACAACAAAGCCCACAACCTAAATGTTTTTTCAATTCTCCTTTGGATGTATTTTCTTTGAGATCATTGGTCAAGAAGCATTTATGTTACTAGTCTTTCCCAATGAAAAGCAGTGAACTAATATATACATCCGACTTTTTCTTGACATTTCTGATTTTTGATTTTTTTATTTTTTTCTCTCTTTTTTTTTTACACTATTTGCAAACACTAGGAGAGACCTTTTTTTCCAATTCTTTGCCTATTGTTTAAATTATCTTCACCCTTCAATATTCCCAAATAGTTTTACCTTTTAATCCTAAATTTTACCCGACTACCTTCCAACCGTCTCCCTTGTACTCAAATAGTCTAATTAGGGTCAAAGGCTAAATCGAAAGGTACTTGACTTGTAGAGTTGGGCTACCAAACGAAAAGCTAAAAGCTCAAGGGCTAACTAGGGGCAATTTTCCAATTTTTGGTGACAAGGTGTAACATTTTCAAGTTTACAAATACGCTAAAAATCAAGAATTGCCTAAGATCATTTTCTAAGTCACACAATGTACTGACTTATTCAAAATAGAGAATCAAGGCAAGTTCTAGAGACAATCACATGCAAACAATGAGTATACGCCGAAGGAAGGTATAAGTAACTCCAAAATTGGGAGTACAATTGAAGCTCAAAAACTCACAAGGTAAATTTTCTTGATCAAAAGTTTTGGGTACAAGCTCAATTTGACCTCAATTGCCTATCATGCTCTATCATGAGCCATTATTCAATTTTTTTGCAAAAATTCGCTTCATCATTAACTATCCGCTAATTATCAATCCCCATCGCTATCCATAATCAAGAAAAGATCGAGAACGGACAATACGTACACCTACCACCCCTTCCCCAAACTTGGTTGAAAAACCAAAGTTTGTGGGAAAGAAAGGAGTACGAATTGGTGCTCTACAAAAGGAAATCACAATCAACACTATCGATTGGTTCTTATTGACTCAAATTAACAATGCAGAAGACTAATCCATACAAAGATACCAAATTCAATCCAAGTTTAATCAATCCCAAAAGGTAATAGAGATGCATACGAAAATCAAGCTCACGAGCAGCCAATATGTACACCTACCACCCCTTCCCCAAACTTGGTTGAAAAACCCAAGTTTGTGGGAAAGAAAGGGGTACGAATTGGTGCTCTAACTCACAGTCGCTTTTAGGCTTCGTCACCCCCATTTGGTGCTATCTCTTTGAATTTCATGACTTGGTCGGTTTCTTGTCATCATAGTTCCTGCACACTAAAAGAAAACCATAAGACAATATCTAAATGTATAATTAAACAATATAAACTACGAAATTTAACACATGAAAGCAATAAACATTGGGTTGCCTTCCGACAAGCGCCTTTGTTTAACGTCGTTGGCTCGACGGAAGCTCTTCCCCTTTAACATTTGTTCCAAGGTGGTTTTTATATTGGCCCGGACCAGTTCACACACTTTACTCCATGTAGCTTCTCACCTTCCTCTTTACGATGCCTCAAAGATGTGGAAATATTCAACTTATTCCTACCCTTATCTCAAATTCTTTCTCAACAGAAGGGTTAACAACATCATGAGGAAAGACATGATGGAAATCTTCGGAAACTACTTGGCATCAATAATATTGAATTGCACGGTTCTTCCATCAAACTCCATCGTGAGTTTGCCTTTACGAATTTCTATCTTAGTTTGAGAGGTGTTTAGAAACGTCTTCCCCAATAAGATAGGTGTGAAGATTGATGAATCTCCTTGCAACTCCAAAACATAAAAATCAGTCGGAAATATTAAGTTATCAACTTCAATTAGCACGTCTTCAATCACTCCATCGGGGTATGAAGTGTTTTGATTGGCTAGTTGAATGACGACTCGTATTTCCTTGGGTGGCCCCAAATTCAAAGAATGAAAAATTGAACGTGGCATAACGTTAAGTGAAGCTCCTAAGTCGAGCATTGCACTTTCAATCTTATAGTTACCTATCTTGCATGGGATTGCAAATATTCCCGGATCTTTACATTTCGGAGGGATCTTCTTTTGGAATATAGGGGTGAGACTTTCTCCCATGATCACTTTTTCATTGCCCTTTAGTTTCCTCTTGTTAGTGCACAAGTCCGTGAAGAACTTAGCATACCTCCGGATTTGCTTCACGGCATCAACCAAGGGGATGTTTATCTCCATCTTCTGAAACACTTCTAGCATCTCCTTATCTTTGTTCTTATCCACTGCTTTTGCAACTTGGCTTAGAAACGAGAGTGGTTGAGTCGGGATAGGAGATGAAACTTCAAATTTCTGGGCAGCAAGGGTTGCGGCCGTGATAGGGGGTCGCGGTCGCGACTGATCAAGCGTAGCTCGAGGCTGTGTTTCGCTGACCTGGTCGCGACAGCGACAGGGGTTTGCGGGCGCGACCTTCTCTTTGAAACAACCTTTATTTCGAATTTCTCCTTCAATTTCCCCCTGAATTCCATCCTCCAAAGGATGCCCGAGCTTGTTAGGCTCCCCAAGCATCACTCCGCTTCTGAGGGTGATGGCACTGACGTTTTTGGCATTGATTTCCGGCTAAGTCGACAATTTTCCACTATTTGCACTTTCAAGTCGAGACACTGAGGCTACAAGTTGGCTAACTTACGTTTGAGAATAAGAGTCATATCTTTGGTACTGTGCTTGGTGGTTTTACAAATCCTACATGGCCTAGGGGCTTGAGAGTTGCCCGAGGCCACCTTTTTTACCAAGTTAGTAAGCTGCTCCGATTTATCATCAATGGTCGAATCATGTACCTCCCTAACCGTCCTTGTTGGCTCACGACACCCAAATTGTTGGGTATTTTCAGCCATCTTGGAAATTAACGAACGAGCGGCTGTTGGAGTCTTGTCAATCAATGCTTCTCCACTTGTCGAGTCAATCATGTTCCGGTTGGTCAAGGACAGGCCTTCATAGAAGTACTGTATAAGAAGTTGATCAGTAATCTGGTGTTGTGGGCAACTAGCAACTAACTTATTAAACCTTTTCCAATATTCAAATAGTGTCTCTCCTTGGCATTTCCGAATACCGCTAATTTGCTTTCGAATATTTATGGCCCGAGAGGCCGGAAAATACTTCTCAAGGAATTGTCTCTCCATTTGTTCCCACGTTGTAATAGAAGCCGGTGGGAGGTAGTATAGCCAATCTTTGGCTAGACCTTTCAAAGAAAAGGGGAATGCCCTTAACTTTATTTGCTCCTCCGTCACCTTTGTAGGCTTCATACTTGAACATACAATGTGAAACTCCTTGAGATGTTTATGTGTGTCTTTTCTCGAAAGACCGTGGAAAGATGGTAGCAGTGTATAAGACCCGACTTTAATTAGAAAATCGTGTCCTCTTCAAACTCGAGTAAGGTAATACATAGGGGTTGGTGTGTGACCCCCGTGTTTGCTAGCTCCTTCATGGTCCTCTCAGGTGCCCTTTCATTCTCCATTTCTTCTCTCGGTTCTTCTTCGGGTTCAAGATTTAATCCTTCAAATTCTCCACAAAAATGCTCAATTGCTCTTACTTGCCTCCTCAAAACTCGTTCTCGAAGAACTATATCAATTTCAAACAATAACTCCTTATGCCCTTGAGCACGTGTGAACATCCTCTGTATCAAGGCAAAAACAATAACAATTGATTATCAAATAACAAAAGTAACAAAAACACTCAACTAGAATAATAAAAATAGTGCTTAACACTAAAAACAAAACCGTTCAAACACCGTTCCCCAGTAACGGCGCCAAAATTTGGTACGAGACATGTCGTTCACCTTACCAAATTAATATATATATAAATATACTTTTCCTTGATCTAGTACTCTAACTAGTAGAGTGGTAAATAAGGGTCAATCCCACGAGGAACGGTCGAACAATTTTTCTTTATGTATTAAACTATTATGATCGAACAAATATATATATATATATATATATATATATATATATATATATATATATATATATATATATATATATAAGGGTTAATTACAACAACCACGCCACACTATCAGCGTTTTTGCACATAAACCGCTGGATTATTTTTTGTGGCACTTATACAAATAAAGTATAAGGGTTTTGGCATGTACAACACCAAACTTATTTTCCAATCATTTTTCGTCGGAATTCCACTTGTAACTTGCACGTTATAAATTTTTAGGAGTTTTTTTTCTCCAAACACGATTTTTAGTAGGTAGAGAAGCCGCTCATCTTCAACAATGAAGGTTCTAGATATTAGGAGAGAGAACTATTGATGATTCAAAGAAATTGTTATGGAAAAGAAAGATGTGAAAGAATTTTACACTTTTAGCATACTAAAAAGGTTGTTTGTACAAAAAAAACCATTAAAAGTTTATCACGCGCAAGTCACGTGTGGATTTTCGATAAAAAATGATCGAAAAATAAGTTTGTTGATTTATCTGCTAATTGGAAATAAGTTTGGTGGTTTATCTGCAAAACTCGTATAGTTTATATGTATCGATGCAACAAAAAAAAGTTTAGTGGTTTATGTGTAAGAACGCTGATAGTTTGTTGGAGTTGCTGCAGTTAACCTATATATAAATAATTTAGTAAACAACAAAGAAGTGGGGTGGAGGGAGAGGGGAGAGTTTTGATGGAATCACAACTAACACCTATATTTATATTAAGTAACTCAAATAACAAGTACTCTAAAAGTACTTAGCAAATTAACAGTTCAAGTAAACAAAGATAAGAGAATGATTTTTGGTTTTTTAAATGATAAAAGGATTCAATCCTTGATCGAGTATCCTCTTGGCCCGGATAATCTATATAATTGATGTTACTACCCGATTGATTTAGCCTTAGAATCCCTGCTCCAAGATTAATAACAAGCTCTATTAACCTTATTGTCTCTTAAGTATAATTAATCAAAATAACCTTTTCAATTAATCCTACTCAACTTATCAATTCCTAGAACAAGCTCTCTAAGAATCAACAGTCAAATGCATTAAGAATCAAGACAATGGAGTAGATACGACGTAAAACTCACAAGCTCGGTTTTAGTGGTCGACCTCTATGTTATCCCCAATAGAATAATTTCATTGTTCGTTACATGGGAAGCAGGTTCATAACAATTATGGATTACAAACCCAATTCTAGCAACACACAAACAAATATACAAATGGATGATCAAACTACAATTCAATTCATAAGTGTGAATCAACAATTCCCAAATAACATAGAACATTCCAAAACACAATCCAATCGGCTAATATCCATAAAGAATACATAAACATCCTAAATCCAAGGTTCAACTAATGATCAAGGGCTGAAATTAGAGTGCTAGCCACTCATATCGACTATTACAAAAATAAAACAAGCGAAAATCAAAGAAGACATTAAATTAAGATAGAATGAACCAACAGATTGAGTTTATGATCTCGATCTTCAACTCCCTTCCCATTCCTTCCTTCCAATGGTGAATGGTGGCTGAATATGTGTGAGAAATTGGTGATTACCTAGGTCTAATTCACAATTGACCTTATATATATAGAGGAGAAAGTGTTGAGCTGAAAAATGACCAAAAACGTGTTTCAGGATTAAAAATAGGGTACCGGATCGTGACCATGAACCCCAAAAATTAGGTTGGGACACACTTGGTTTGCTGACTTGGTCGCGCCCGCGAGCCATTGCTTTAACTTTGTGGTTCATTTACTTTGTGGGGTTGGTCGCGGGCACGACTTCAGGTCGCGGTCGCAATCACTTAATCGAAGCTCCTCCCTTTTTATTTCATCCTTGGCACGTTTCTCCGTTTCAGACTTCTTTGAGACTTGTTGTTGGCCTTATATTGCCTCTATTGTCCTGAAACGAGCTCAACATATTAAATGACCCAATAATACAAATACGAACGATACATGATCAAATATGCATGCAAATATCATTAAAACGACACTTAAAACGACCTATAATGCATACATGATTACGTGTACACTTAATATGATCGCTTGGGCCACAATAATCTTATAAATACATTATATATTATTTATTTTAATGATAAGGATATTTAAATATCTTATAATTTAATTTGATGGCCCTGAGACACTGATACATTAGGAGTTAATTACCGGCTCCAATTATTTAAATCCTGTCGGCATGCCTTCATATTTTCTTCTTCCGTTTTAAAATTTGTATTCTATTTCTATCCACAACTAAAGCTAATATGCAATTTAACCTATACCTATTTTGAGAAATAATAATATTCAATTGAAAGAATATTATGATTATTTGTAAGGATAGTAATCATAGGTCATCAGGAATCTCTAACCGCTCTCCCTCATCCTCTCAAACACTATTATCTTCTTTTTACTCGCTTTTAATACCAAACAACAACTTCATAAATGCACTATGTCTTTCTCTTTTTCTTTTCTTCATTAAGTATATAATCAAGATGCATGCATGTTCATAGAATATTCTCACATATTCATCAAATAATCAAGAAACAAGTACAAAACCCTTAATTTGAACAACAATTAATCTATTTCTAAAATTTCAAGAATTAAAATTGAGGTTTTATGAAATTGCAGAAACATGTACATTTGGTAGAAATTAAGTAGCAAGAGATGGATAAAGAAGCTAGCTAGTTTGAAGATACCAGACTAGTGTGTGGGTGAATGATGAAGTGAAATCATAATGCTCAATCCACAAAACTATCAATCTTAGTTTGCCCATGTCTATCTGTGTGCACAAGGCCCCACGGAGGCAGTTATTTTTTATTGTTTCGATTTTGTAATACGGCTTTGTATTTTCAACCGCAACTCCATAACTAATTTATTTTCTTTAATCCTATCTTCACAAATATCTCTTTTAACTTCAATTCAAATATTATACTCCCACACCTCCAAAGTAGGAGGATGTTTGCCTGAACTTATTTAAAACATCTTATAAGCTCTCACATTTTATAAGATGTCTTTAGAGCTTATAAATTGTACAAGTGCTTGGATAGAATAACTTCTAAGATCTCTTCAACATTATATTAAGATATTGATATGTTTGGTAAATAAGATCTTTTGTAGTTATAATTACCTAAAAAAGTGTGTATAGAAAGAGCTTATGAAAAAAGGCTGAGGGGTTTGGTGAGAGCTTATAAGCTCTTGAACATCTAATAAGATGTTTTAAAGATCTTATAAGCTCTGTTAAACACCCTCTAAGTGTTGCTTTAGTGCAGATAACATTAACGTGTCATTTTTAGCAAAATAATTACAATTCTTCCAATAACACCCTTGTGGTGCCATAATAGATTGTACCCCCTAATAAACATAACTAAGGCCAAACCCACAACTTTGGACCAAGTACACTTAGCCCATATCATATAAATAATGGCTATAAGTCCTAGCCCTAAGGAGGAAGCCCATTGTTGGCCCAAGCCCAATAGGAACCCTAATCATGCTAAAATTATCATTATGCCCTCAGGTAAATGATACCCCCTCTATCCTGGCTTATTTTGCATACCTGAAGTGGTTCAGCAAACAAAACCTGTTGTAAGCAAAAATAAGGGTCATAAATAAAAAAACGTGAATAGTAAAAAATTCTGTGAAGAATTTGATGATTTTTTTTTTTTTTTTTAATTTCATTAAGTCTAAAAATGAGGAGGATTTCCCTCCAAATTAACCAAAAATTACAGCATGAATTTTCAAGACTTCTAATCCAAAATTACAAATTGAAATTTCCCTCCTAAAACATCAAAATCAGAATTTGATTCTTATAAATGCTCATACAACAACATTTGATAACAACTCTAAATGCTCTAAACAGTCACCGGTAGCAAATTTTCAGAAATTCACCAAAAATGCCTAACACTAGAAGAGGTGCACATTTAACTCCATCAGACCGTTGTATGATTGTGCAATTCCTTTTAGCGAACAGTACCGACGGAGTCGTACATTTTGGTAAGATCAAGGCAGCGACTTCATCATTTGGAGCAAGTCAGCGCATTATCCATTACATCTGGAAATCTGCACAAGTTCAAATATTAGTCGGGTTACCAATTGAATTTACTAAAGTGAAAAGGGTGAACAAGAATCCAAAAGTTGAACTAGATGTTCAGCAAACGAAGGGCATCCCATTTTCGAAAAGAGGCAGCATAAGAAGATTAGCCAAGGAGCTTGAGGTAATTAAGAGTCAAGTAGGAAGATGGGTGAAATCAGGATTGATAAAAGCACATACAAATGCAATCAAACTTTCACTCACTGACTCTAACATGTTGCAAAGACTGAAATTCAATCTAAGCTGTTTGCATTTAGATAGGCAGCTCAACAAAATCAGGTATGATTCCATGCACAACATCATCTATATTGATGAAAAGTGGTTCTATTTGCAAACAACCACTGAGAGGGCATACAAATTAGTTGAAGAAGATGATCCATATAGATCTTGCAAAAGCAAAAGGTATATACTAGAGGTAATGTTCATGTGTACGACTGCTCGACCTCGATACATAGCTGATGGGGAACTTTTGTTCAATGAAAAAATTAATTTTTTTCCGTTTACAATAAAAGAACCAGAACCAGCCCTCAGAAACTTTCAGAATCGAGTTCGAGGTACTTTGGTGACTAAACCAATTGATTCAATAACCAAGGTTGTCATCAAAGATTGCATATTGCAGCAGTTAGGTTGTTTTTTGTGAAAAAATTACTATCAGAAAAAAATCATCATATAACAAACTTGAAATTGTAAGTCTCCTAAATGTGTCTAACACTAATGTAAGAAACAATGGTGACGTTACAATTTTTTCAGAATTAACAGTGAAGGGAAAGTTTCTTCAAAATTTTCAATTTTAGGTTACTCAAGCCATTAAAGTGAAATAACCAGCATATGCAAGTAAACATATAGTGATACAGTAGGATAATGCAAAGCCATACATCAGCAATTACGACCTAGAATTTAGGGCAACATCTTCTTCAGATGGTTATGATATTCAACTTATTTGCCAACCCCCTAATTCACCAAACACAAATATCCTACACCTAGGATTTTTTAGGGCAATTCAGTCTCTACAAGTCGAAATAGCTCATACAGAGTTGATCATTTAGTAAAGAACGTGGTCAAGACATATGAAGACATTGAGGCATCAAAACTAAACAATGTTTATCTAAGTTTGCAGGTCTGTTTGATAGAGATCATGAAACAAAAAGGACATAACAACTACAAACTCCCACATTTTGTCAAAGGGCACTTAATTAGAGAAGGTACACTCCCAACATCTCTAGAAGTTGATGAAGAAGTTGTAAGACAAGCAATTGAGTACTTAATTGAAAAGGAGCAGGCTGGAGGAACTTATGATATAGGTGGGCTAATGTTTGAATTGGGGTATGATTAGGAGTAAAGATTAGGGCAGCTTTTAGAATGGATCCTAAGTTTACTGCATAAACATCATATAGGGATGTACATTTTGCTTAAGCTGTAAAATTAGGAGGTATTTGTATGAAAAATATTTTGATATATATAGATAAACATTCACCTAAACATATTGATACCCACTGATCCATGAGAAAAATTTCATCGTTGGGATTCTTATTACCCAAAGAACCACGAACTGAACTACAAGGGCAACATTAAACATAAAAAAACTAAATCATTTGATTTTTCAATATAAGCTACCAGCAGATCTAGTAATAACATATACATCATTTAAATTCAGAATTTGCCAATTTTTTTTTTTTTTTTTTTTTTATCAAACTGTAAACACAATCGACACCCACAAACTGTTAACAAGGGCAACCTTAAAACATCAGAATAAATTCATCACCTATTTTAAGCTACTAGTAAGTTTCCAAAACAAAACCTAGGAAGGGAGAATTTCAAGCTCAACAGTTTGAATCAACAATACAGGCAGTCCATCAAAAACAGGGGCAAAAACACAAAAACAGAGCAATCCCACACAGGGGCAAGAGCATCAAATCAGAGAATAACCCAGACAGGGGCAACAATAAAAAATAAAAAAATAACCCACACAGGGGTAACATCAGCACATCAAACCAGCCCTCAACATGCAATATCCGCATAGGGGTGTCAACAAACAAATCGAAACAAAAATCTACGATTTGAGGTCAACAGACCCAAAAAAGCAAATCGGATAATAAATTCAGAAAGAGTACATACACCTTCAGTATAGCCGAAAACCAAATGGAAAGGCAGAACATGTAAAAATCACGCAGATCTTTGGAGATTAGCAACTCGCTACACTGATCTGCCAGATCTGATGTTAGATCGACTCCCTTCCCCGAAATTGCACCCGTCACCTTCAAGGAACTCAGATCTGGCTCTAGCAACTGAGCATCTGCTATGAAAGAGTCCTCCAAATCATAAACGAAAGCATAAAATTCGGGGGAATCCTCCATTTTTTTCATGAAAAAGGGATGGAAGATGCAAGAAATTAACAGGTTTGAACTCGTTAAACAACCAGAAAGATTGGTCGTTGAGGTTGAACAAAGTGAGAAGAGAGAAAGTAGATCTCATAAACGATGAAGACAAGAAGCGAGAGTTAGGGTTTCGTTGATGGAGGCAGGGGGAAGGGGCGTGAATTAGATCTGAAATCTAAATGGGTTGGGTTGGGGTTGGGTTATTAGTTTAGGATTAGTGTAGGTTAATTGATTTCTGATAAGTTATGTTTAGGAGAGTTAGGTGTTTAATTTTTTTTTAAGTAATGGCAATTTTGTAAATAAATTGACAACATGAGGTTATGATGTGTAGAATTCCTTTTCATTTTAGAGGTATGCAAAATAAGCCAGGACACCCCAAAAAGGAAAGTGTGCAAAATAAGCCGGGACAGAGGGAGTACTTTAAGTAACTCAATTCTCCTAATTTGAAGTAACTTTTCCACTACATATTTATATATCTCATCTACTCTTCCTCTCTACATACTAGACGAAAATATACATTTACGACTCAACAAAATGCACGCCAATTGACTTGAGCATCGGAGGTCCCGCGGCTGGGCCCTTTCCGACGTGGTTTTTGCAGGTCCAATTGATTGAGAGTCGAACCACTGTAACCCGAAGTTGGAGACCGGAGACGAGGCCAGACACAAAATCCTTTTCGGACCCAACAGTTCTTCGTAGTGTCGGACCTGATTTCATTATGGCACTACAGTGACGCCGTCTGTGAGAACCGATTTTTTTCATTTGAGACGCGACGGAAGGATCCATCCCACCACTCCAAATATTTAGCGAAAATTAATCGCTTCCACTCGCACTTTCGTCTCCGATTCTCGCAATCCAAAGTGGGAAAACACACACTTCACTTGGTTTTCCTATTCTTCAGTTTACAAGTTTCATGGAATACACCATTCCAATTTCAAGTTTCAACATCAAAAACAATTCTACTGGAAAAACATTTCCTTCCACAAAAAATAGTTTCGGCAAACCAGCGAAAATCATACCATTTAACACCTCACCTCTTGATTACTTTACGTATTCCACAACCCATCGTCTACAACCAAATAAGGCACTGAAATCAAGTTTCGAACTATTGTTTATGCTTTTCGGGCCGACGTATTCTTGTTTGGTGTGGGTTTCCACCATTGGGGCTGCTCAAAGCCTCTAGAGCCTTCTCTAGATGTATTTCGAGAGGGCTTTGTGTCCCTGTCTTCATCTACCGTGCTGGACCGAAGTCCGTTGTCCTCCCCTATCGCTCTTGGCCTACGGTTCTGCCATTGATGAAGCTCGAAAGCTTTAAAAGTTTCATTACAGTTGAGCTTTGGCTCATCTTCAGCCCATCCCATCGCGATGTTGGTCATCTACACTCTTCCATCCATCTGCTGCTCTCCAATGAAAGCTTTCTCCACCTCTTCCAGCCACTGATTTACCACTGAGTTGGTTTTGGGTCTCCGCGGAACAAGGTACCAAGTCACCTACTGATAGGGATGACCCGGTTACTTCGGACCGGGTTAATCCTGAGCCCACTTACCAGCTCAGCGAACACGCCAGAAAGCGCGAAGGCCCAGGCCCAACAGGCCCAGCAACACACATTCGGTCCAGCGAATCAAATCTGTTCCGTGAATCAAGGCCCATGATCTTTTCCCAACTGCCATGCAGATTTGGTGGGCAAGATTATAGGGATTTAGTTAGGGTTTTGGCTGAGTAGTATAAATAGGTGAAAAGAACTCTGAATGAGGGTTCGGACTTTGCATTCTGAATTACGACTTGTAAACTCAGTGTTCCAATAAAAAGAAACACCTCGGCGATTGCCGTTTTCTCCCCGTGGACGTAGATCTCCGGATCGAACCACGTAAATTCTGTGTTTTTACATTCTGTTCTTGTTGATTACTGTTCAATTGTGTGATTACCGGATTGCGCATTATCAAATTGGCGCCGTCTGTGGGAACGACAAGGTAGTATTTTGTAATATCATTGCCTTCCGAAATCATGGTGACAACTCGTCAGAATCAATCTCGCCAAGGAGATCAACCTAACAAAGATCCACCCGTGGATCAAGTTTTGCCGCCGAGGCAATTGCCGGCGGGGAGTACGTCCAATCATCAGGGTAATCAAAACCCTCCACCCCCTCAAGATCAGAAAGACCCTAATATTGCTGCTGCTCAACCACCGGTGAACATTCAAATCACCCCAGAACTGCTCCAAGATTTCTTACAAGAGCATGCCCATGTCCTTCAAGATTGGGCAGTTAATCGCCTACGCCCAGCAGAGCCTGCCGCAGGACCTGTTAGCCATAATGATAATCCTGTGGTGCCTCCACCCCGCCTGCGCGGCCAACGGGAACCGGGGTACCGCGGGCGTCAGGATCGACGACGGGAACGACCTAGTTCTTCCGAGGACCTTGGGAGTTCAAATGGATCACGACCTCGCAATGAGGAACCAACTGATGTGGATCGCCGCCGTCCACTTAATGCGGCTAAAAGAGTGCGCTACGCTGATTCTCATGCTCAGGATCTCCAAGAGTATGAGCGAGTTCAACGCAACGTTGAACTGGATAAAATCCTGGGCCTTGATGCCAATGGAGAGATAATCACACCGTTCTCCTCAGAAATCATGGCCATCACCCTGCCCGAAGGGTTCAAACGGCCAGCTATACCACCTTACAACGGCACTGAAGATCCGGCCAATTTTCTTGGCGCTTTTAGGCACAGCATGCTTAGTCATGATAACATCACATCCCTTCAGTACTGCAGGATTTTCCCGGAGTACTTACAGGATGAAGCTCGGGTCTGGTTTGATTCTCTCCCGCGAGACAGCATATCCTCTTTCAGAGAACTCGCCGAGCATTTTTGGGCACGGTTCGAAGCCCGGGCGAAGCCCATGGCCACTCTGGCCGACGTCATGAATATGGAGCAACGGGACGGTGAAACCGTTACCCAATTTCTGGACCGTTTCACAACGGTAAGCCTCAAGGTGGGAAATTGCCCCGACGATGTGGCCATCAACACCTTTATGAATGGACTCCGCCCCGGAGCACTCCACACCGAGTTAGCTCGGAATACCCCGGTCACAACTCGAGCATTGTTCAAAACAGTGTGCAAATTTGCTAAGGCCGAGGAGCAGACTCGTCAGAAGCGTGAGAAGCACGCAATCAAGCGACAGGACGACAAAGCACAAACTGGGCTAGTACGCGAACCAGCGCATTTTCACGCTTGACACCGGGGCGTTCAGAATCCCGAAGTGAAATTCCGCAATTGACTCCGCTGACGAAGTCACGGGCTGAAATTCTTTCACTCCACAAAAACGATTTCCGACCTTGTCCGCGGATGACAGCGCCTCCTGAAAAGAGGAACCGTGGAAAGTGGTGCGCGTACCACCGAGATCACGGACATGAGACAGAGGAGTGCCGAGAACTCGGCAAGGAGATTGAGGAATGCCTCAAGAAAGGGTTTTTGCGGCAATACGTTGCGCGAACCGGAGACCAACCTCGGGCAAACCACAATGGGGGCTCGTCTCATAACCGCGGAGGTTACCATGACCGAGATACTCAACAAAGTCGGCCACATTGGCAGAATAACCGGCAGGGGCCCAATAACTACGCACGACAAGATTCTGGCAATCGCCAGCCGCCACGTCTCCCACTTCCACCTCCTCCTCCGGGAGGACCCGGGGACAACGCACCCCCTCACGTGATAAACGTGATATATGGAGCCCTACCCACCGGGGCTTCACGACATGCCTTAAAGGCAGAGGCTCGACGTCCTCCTCCCGAGGAGCCACGTCACAAACGCCTCCATCAGTCCGAAACTGTCAGCTTCACGGATAGGGATCCGGTTCCAGAGATAACACCCCACACTGACGCTATTGTCATCGACATGACTGTAGCTAATATAACAGTACGGCGGGTCTTCGTGGACAATGGTGCTGCAGTAAGCATTATATTTGCGGACTGTTTCGAAAGGATGGGGATTTCCCGAGACCAACTCCGGCCGGCCCCCGGGCCACTACAGACTTTCACCCAGGGTGAAGTCCGGCCAGAAGGTATCCTCACCCTCCCAGCGTCTTTGGGAACTTATCCGAGGATAAGAACAATCTTCGTGGATTTCTATGTGGTGAATTCCCCATCACCATATAACATGATATTGGGCCGGGACTGGCTCACCCCGGCAAAAGCCATATGTTCCACGTATCACCTCGCGCTAAAGTTTCCCACCTCGCATGGTGAAGTAACCGTCCGCGGGAGTCAGCGGGTTTCAAAAGAGTGCATGTATGTGGCGCTCAAAAAGGCTGCCAAGGTTCAGCCCAAACAGCAGCTTCAAGTAACATCACAGGTTCTAGAACCTCGGGAGTGTACCCCGTTGGGGGATGCCACTGCCCAAATCCCGCTAGATCCGTCTAAGCCGGAGCAGACAGTAACAGTAGGGGCCGTGGATGTGCCATGGTTGCATCAGGCCATTATTCAAACCCTGCGAGAATATTCCGATGTTTTTGCATGGTCTCCTCTGGATATGCCCGGAGTCTCTCCCGAGGTGATTACTCATAAGCTGAATATCGACCCTCGCGTCAAGCCAATCCAACAGAAGCAAAGGAAATTCGCTCCGGAGCGAAACGAAGCTATTCGAGTTGAGGTGAAACAACTCCTAGATGCGGACATCTTGTTCGAGGTATTCTACCCCTCCTGGTTGTCCAATCCAGTAATGGTAACAAAAAGCAGTGGGGCATGGCGGATGTGTGTTGATTTTTCCGATCTCAATAAGCACTGTCCGAAGGACTGCTATCCTCTGCCCTTCATCGATCAAAAGGCCGAAGCCATTACGGGGTACGTGGCACTTTGTTTCTTAGATCTGTACAAAGGCTATCATCAGATCTTTATGGATCCACAGGATGCTATCAAAACGGCGTTTATCACTGCCTTTGGGTGCTACGCTTTCAAGAAACTGCCCTTCGGGCTCAAGAATGCTGGAGCCACCTATCAGCGTCTAATGGACTTTGTCTTCCACGACCAGATAGGTCGCAATGTTTAGGTTTACGTCGATGACTTGGTCATCAAAAGCTCCTCCCATCCTTCATGTGTGCAGGATATCGCTGAAACATTGCGCACCCTGCGGCGCTATAACTTGCGACTCAATCCAGCAAAATGCACTTTCGGTGTTGGCTCCGGGAAGTTCCTCGGGTACATGGTTTCACAAAACGGCCTGCAGGCCAATCCGGCTAAACTCCGCGATGTATTAGACCTGCAGCCACCAAAGACATTCAGGGATGTTCAACGCCTTACAGGTGGCCAAGCGGCCTTAAACAGATTCTTATCGAAGGCAGCGGAGCGCCAGCTCCCATTTTTCAAGATCCTGAGGCAAGCGAAGTCCTTTGAGTGGACTCCAGAGTGTACCGAGGCTTTTGAAGCCTTGAAACGTCATATACAGCAGCTGCCTACTTTGTCAGTTCCTCTCCCCGGAGAGCCGCTGTACTTATATCTGGCATCCGCCGAAGAAGCTGTCAGTGCCGCTCTTGTGCGCGAAGTGGAGGGGGTTCAACATCCCGTATATTTTGCAAGCCGGGTGCTCCATGGGGCCGAGACGCGATATTCCGAGCTTGAAAAAACCGCCTTAGCCCTCGTTATGGCAGCTCGGCGTCTTCGGCCATACTTCCAGGGACGTGAAATACGAGTCTTGACCAATCACCCTATACGCCAGGTCCTTGTAAAACCCGAGGTGTCTGGGCGCCTCGCCAAATGGGCAATTGAGTTGGGCGAATATGACATCCAGTTTCTCCCCCGCCGAGCAATTAAGGGTCAAGCACTTGCCGACTTCCTGGCCGAAGCCCCGGCAGACAATCATGAGTCCCCCGCAGACAAAGATACACAGCACCACGTCACACTCGCTCCTTCACCCCGGAAGTGGCAACTTTTCGTGGATGGAGCATCCACGGTCCGAGGAAGTGGCGCCGGACTGCTTCTCATCGACCCCGAAGAGGTTGAGGTTAAATATGTCATCAGATTCAAATTTAAGGTGACCAACAACGAAGCTGAATACGAGGCAGTCCTCGCCGGGCTCCGGCTCGCTCAATCTCTAGGTGTTCGTCACCTAGAGCTCTTCACGGACTCCGAGATCGTGTCGAAGCAAATTCAGGGGACTTATGTCGCCAAGGAAGAAACAATGGTCAGGTATCGCGCTCTAGCGCTCAAACTCATGTCAACTTTTGATACAGTTATTATCCAGAAAATCCCGCGTGCTCAAAATTCCAGGGCAGACGCACTCAGCAAGTTGGCCTCCGCGGTCCAAACTAATATATCTCCGGATATCAAGGTTGAAGACCTCTCCCATCCAGCAATCCATGAGGCTACAGTTTCAGTACTGACCGACAGTGATCCGAACTGGATGACTCCGATCATTCAGTATCTCCAAGATGGGATTCTGCCCACTGACAAGCTACGAGCTCGGCAAGTTGTGCTCAAAGCCCCCAAATACTCCCTTCATAATGGCGTTCTATATCGACAATCGTACCTACAACCGAATCTTCGGTGCCTCGCCCCTGCCGAGGCTGTTCAAGTTCTGCGGGAGGTTCATGAAGGGGCCTGTGCAAGCCATATCGGTTCCCGGACTTTAGCAAAAAAAGTTCTCCGCTGGGGATACTATTGGCCTACCTTGTTCAACGATGCTCACGACTTAGTGACTAGATGCAGCAAGTGTCAGCTACACTCCAGGGTGAAGCATTTGCCACAGACCGAGCTCACCGGAATCCAAGGTGCATGGCCGTTCATCCAATGGGGCATTGATATTGTTGGGCCTTTCCCTGTTGCTCCGGGAGGGTTGAAATTCCTGGTCGTCGCCGTAGACTACTTCACTAAGTGGGTCGAAGCCGAACCACTTACGGCTATCACCGGACAGAATATTTTAAAGTTTGTGTGGCGCAATATTGTTTGTCGCTTCGGCATCCCGAGCACTATCATCTCGGACAACGGTAAACAGTTTGCCAACGATCCATTCCGCTCATGGTGTGAAGAACTCCACATCAAACAGATTTTCACTTCGGTGGCTCACCCTCAAGCAAACGGGCAGGTTGAGGTCACCAACCGAACCCTTCTCACGGGAATAAAAAAGCGCCTGGATAATGCCAAAGGTCTCTGGGCTGAGAACCTTCCACAAGTCTTATGGGCTATTCGTACAACGCCGCACACCTCCACCGGAGAGACTCCTTACAGCCTTACTTACGGCTCCGAAGCCGTTATCCCCGCTGAGATCAGTGTGCCGAGTCCTCGCCTCCTCACATTAGTTCCGGATGATAATGACGAGGCTCTTCGCGCAAATCTGGATGAGCTCGAGAATCGCCGAGAACAATCGTTCATTCAGCAGGCTAAGTACAAACAGCGAGCTGCCCAGTATTACAACCTCCGGGTTCGAGGTACACAGTTTAATGTCGGGGATTTAGTCCTTCGGCTCAACTCGGCCAGCAAAGCTGCCCCTGAGGGCAAACTACATGCTTCTTGGGAAGGCCCTTACCGAGTCGTTGCTGTACATGACTCCGGATCCTATCAGCTTGAACATATCAACGGGACCCCGATCCCCCGAAGTTGGCACGTCACAAATTTAAGGTGATTCTATCTGTGAGGGCCACATCGCAAGTACTATCTTTCCTTTAATTCCCTTTATAGTTGTTATTTCACTTTGTACTTTTGAGTTAGCTCCGGCATTTATCATTGAATAAAATTTCTTGCTTGCGTAACTTACTGTGTTAATTCTTTACGTTACGGGGACGCCCTAACACTATCGTACTATCATTATTAGTCTCCGGACAATCAAACCTCTCTCTCTCGGTCCGTCCGAGGAGGTTTGCAATTTAGTCCCCGGACTCGCATCACTTTCTCGTCTGTTTAACCGGAGAAACGCTTACTCCCGCCTGATCCGTCCGGGGAGGAATTTCACTCCCGCCTGATCCGTCCGGGGAGTTTTAACTCCCGCCTGATCCGTCCGGGGAGATAGGATTTATCCAAACCGTGTTCCCGAACACCTACTTAAAACAGTTAACAAGTTCCCGAATACCCGATTAAAGTGATTTGTAACAAGTTATCTTCGTTACTCCAGTTTGTACACGTTACGACAGTTTTATTATCAACTTCTGAATATTCAAATCAATTGTTTACATAAGGCTTCGAAAAAAGAAAAAAAAACAAAAAACAAGGCAACAAATAAAAGCTACTGTCTATGGCCCCCGAGCCAATACTGCGCGCTCCGGCGCTGGGACCCGCTCCTCGGTCTGTGTTGGGTCCTCCGGGATCTTGAAGATCCTTGACCTCGGGCTCCGGCTCTGTTACCCTCTCGGGCTCTGGCTCGGTCATCCCTTCGAGGTTCCCTTCGCCGAGGACTTTCTCTAGGCGCTGGCCTAGGAGCTTCATCTCTGGTCCGCGCTCGACTAGTTTGTTGTGACGCGGACCTCGGGGTTTGAGCCCATTGCTCGGGATCCCACTCCTCCGGGGCCATCACCTCAATCTCCTAAGCCAGCTCATCGACTACCTCTTCAGCGATCGTCACGGGCACCTCTTCGGTTCTAATCATCGGAGCTGGTTCTCAGGTGACTATGCCCTTGCTCTGCTCAGAAGGCTTCTTCTTGCCTTTGGTCTTCTTGTCTTTCCGAGGAGCTTTCTGTGTACTTCGGTCCTGGCTTGTGCTAGCAATGAACTCTTCAGCAGAAGGCCTCCGCCTGATTCGGCCCTTCAGCCCTTCATACATACTAAGCAGCAGTTCCAGGACTTCTCTTTTCCTCACGAGCTCCGCGGACTCTACCGAGCTCCTCGACATCAATGCCGCGATGTCACTCTGGATTTCAACAGTCCGCTCTTCTACTTCTTCAAAAGTTAGAAGACCGAACTCGGACAGAATCCGTTCGTACTCCTTGTGATGAACGCGGATGCGGCTCATCTCGGCAGCTGTGGTTCGATACTGCATCTCGAAGTCTTTGGCTCTTTCATTGGCCTCAACCACCTTTCTCTCCGCCGTGGCTATCTGCTTCTTCAACTTAGGCACTACGTGCATTTCCAGATGATTCTTCTCTCCGCGGAACCACTCGAGTGATTCCATTAACTTCTTTATTGTCTCGTGCAGCTCCGCGGTGTTCTAGACAGATGATAAGAGTCAAACAGATCGATTACTCTCAAACATATAAGAGTTGAATACAGTTCGGCAACAAACATAATGGATCACGTAAATAAACAGATGGCAAGAGTCCAAGAAGAGGGAATTGTATTTCAAATTGCAAAAGTACAATTGTTCAATTACATCATCCCTAACGTTTCTACAAATTTACAAGTTTAAATTTGCGGGGATCTACTGACCTCCCGCTCAATTGCCTCAGTCTCTTCGGGCAACTCTTCTTGCTGGCCCTCAGACACTTCAGCATTTCCCTCTTCGGCTGCTACGACGGCCTCGGTTTCAGCAGGGACTTCGGCTTCCATCGGTGGGAGGGGCTCGGTGTTTTGGGGGGCTGGGACCAGTTCACCCCTGCAGAAGGCCAGGAATTCAGCGTCCTGGTCCACTTCGCAGCTCGCAACTTCTGCGGCAGTTAGGAGCTGTCTCTTCTCCCCGAGTGCGTTCACCAAGGGCCACTCCGGCAGTTCCGCTAGAGAGGCGTAATAGGCCTTTTCCACCTCGGCCGCTGCCTCAGGGTCATACCCGAATTCTGGACGAGTAATGTCCACCTCCGGGTACGCCTCCTTCACTTCCTCCAGCACCATGGCTCGGGTGGCTTTATCCCCTATTGCCACGAACTTCGTCTGAAAGTCGAGGAAGGTCGAGGTCTTGAACAGCTTATCAGCGAAGGCCCTCAGCAAAGCCCCCTGCCCTCTAACCACGGCTGCTTCCCTTGCCTCCATCTCCGCTCGTAGCTGCATCAGCTCACCTCGGAGGCCATGATTGTCCGTCTCCACACCGCGCAGACGCGCGATCTCGGACTCCACCAAGGCAGCCCTCTTGCGTGCCTGGGTCAAGTCATACGCCAGTTTGTCATTTCGCGAGCGAAGGTCCCGCGCCGTCGCAGCTAGCCCTTCCTTGGCTTCCATTTCGCTCTTCAGGCCGACCTCTATAATCCCTTTGGCCAGCCGAAGAATCTTCTCGGCATCCGTGCCGTCAAACCCCAGCATACTGGGGATCGCCTGCTCTCCCTGGATAAGTTAAACACAACGCGGCACATGGATTAGACCTCGGTTA
This sequence comes from Ajuga chamaepitys, assembly GCA_958295605.1. NCBI lineage: Eukaryota > Viridiplantae > Streptophyta > Magnoliopsida > Lamiales > Lamiaceae > Ajuga > Ajuga chamaepitys. The sequence goes on along the minus strand of OY282496.1, from coordinate 38,462,932 downwards.
TACACCTCGCGTAAGTTCAAGTAATGAGCAGCGTTTTTGAGTGTTACCTGCGAGCTCTCCCCCGTCCGGGGCCTCTTGGATGGGGCCTGCGGCGTCCCAGTAGGCTCCGGCCTCTTCTTTGACAACGCCGGAGACCCCGCCGACGTCACTCTTTCCTCCGACCCCGTCGACGGATGCGCACCGGTTGGTATCTTCCCCCGGGAAGATACTTCCGCGGCTTTCCCCTTCTTCTTGGCCGCTTCAGTCTTGGCAGGGCTCCCCGATGCCGGTTGCTTTCCGAAGCGTCCCACTGCATATATATCAATGGTTAATTCTGCGCAAAACAGTAAACTTAAATAACAGGACACAAGAACTCCTACCCTCTTCGGCATCTCCGTTTCCTGAATAATATGGGCTAAGCCCAGCCTTCTCCAGTTCCTCCTCGGAACAGAGGGTTTGGAAAGTCCCCACTTGTCGGAACGTGTGCTTCACCTCGGCCCCCGGGCTCTCCACGGGGGCAGTATCCAGCACCTCGTCACTCCTCCACTTCGGAAGAGCTATCTTATTCCTAACAAAGATGAACTTCTCCTTCCACCCCTCTACTTTGCTCGGGTTTTGGACCTTAAACCCTCCTCGGGCTCGGGGACTAAAAGAATACCACCCCTTAGACTTCCCGAAGTTCTTCAGCTGGTAGAAAAACCTAAAAAGCTCTACAGTTGGCTCTATTCCGGCCTGCTTACTAACTACAGTGAATCCTACCAACTGCCTCACCGCGTTCGGCGCTAACTGGCAGAGGGCAATGCCGTAGTATCTTAACAACTCTACGACTATGCCCCACAGCGGCAATCTCAATCCTACTCTAAGGGGGTCAATATATACGGTCATAAACCCCTGCGGTGGGCAACATGCCCTATCCTCGGGGGAAGGAATTATGTAATCAAGGTCGAAGGGAAGATAAAATGATGAGAGTTCCCTCTCAAGTTGCCCCCGCGACATCCGTAACCCTATGGAGGATACCTCAAGATCCACCGCCGGGCATTCATAAAACGATACCATCATGGTATTACACTCTAAACCATCGACTCTGTCTATGGTTCTAATCACATCCTTCTCCGGAATGATATATGATAGGGGGGGATATCTAACGGTTTATCCGAACCTCCTACTACTTTGATCGAGGCCGAAGATGGGCCAGAAGATGAAGAAGATGAAGAGGATGACATACTTACTTGATTTGAATTCGAAAGGGTGGATTTGAGATATTTTTTATCTCTGGTAAATCACAAGCGCAAATTTCCTCTTTTTCCCGCTTTCTAAACAGATGAATCGCAATGGAGAAGATGAAAACTTACTGTGCAATTATTCCCAATATAAATGCAAAATCTGACGGCTCTGATGCAGCCTACTCAAATTCAGTGATAGAGATTTATGCGTGCTCTTCACGCGCTTTACAGTTACCGAGGCGCGTGGGGAACAGCTGTCTTGGAACTCGCAGAGCGTGTCACTTCACGTCTCTCTCTCATTATGGCGTCGCCAATCACATCAGCCTCACCCTTCTTCAGGAAGATTCAAGATACACTCCGGTGTACCTTCCACCTCGGCCATACTAACACACTCCGGTGCCCCTACAATTTCGGCCAAACTACTCACTCTGGTGTACTTTCCACCTCGGCCAGACTGTAATATACTTACAACGCGTTTTTCGCTTCTGGGAAATTCGATATCTCATTATAGGTCCCAAACACCTCGGCCCAACTCGACACTGCGTCCATTGACTGCTCCGCAAAGTCCCAGGGACGCGGACACAATCCGTCACGCATAAACCCTTCGGCCTGCCAGTGACCCCGGTCTTCTTGCTTACAGTTCCACCCCGGTGACAACCGAAGCTCCTACCTCGCTTCGGCTGGGGGGGGGGGGCATCTGATAGGGATGACCCGGTTACTTCGGGCCGGGTTAATCCTGAGCCCACTTACCAGCTCAGCGAACACGCCAGCAAGCGCGAAGGCCCAGGCCCAACAGGCCCAGCAACACACATTCGGTCCAGTGAATCAAATCTGTTCCGTGAATCAAGGCCCATGATCTTTTCCCAACTGCCATGCAGATTTGGTGGGCAAGATTATAGGGATTTAGTTAGGGTTTTGGCTGAGTAGTATAAATAGGTGAAAAGAACTCTGAATGAGGGTTCGGACTTTGCATTCTGAATTACGACTTGTAAACTCAGTGTTCCAATAAAAAGAAACACCTCGGCGATTGCCGTTTTCTCCCCGTGGACGTAGATCTCCGGATCGAACCACGTAAATTCTGTGTTTTTACATTCTGTTCTTGTTGATTACTGTTCAATTGTGTGATTACCGGATTGCGCATTATCACCTACCAAGTTCGGAAAATCGCATTTTGCAGCTAGCGCATCCAGAATTTTTTAGGGTTTCGTGTTGCCCTAATAAGTAATAACTCAACCGATCTTCCTCTTTAGCTGCGAACCGGCTATCCTGGTCCGATCTGGTTCATTGCTTAGACTAGTCTACCAATGGGCCGGGTTTTTTCTTTATCCGACGGGACCGAATCGGTCTATAAATAGTTAACCGGATCCAGCACCATGGAACCGGTCTCCTTTAGCCCGAACCGGGCCTCCCTAGGCCTGTAACTTAATCTCGTGAAAACATAAAGCACTTCTGTGAAGAACAAGAATTCTGCTTGATCAAGGAATTCTACTTTCAACACAACTTCAAGCCAACATTAGGAAAGATATTAGAATATCGTCACGAGATCATCACTGATACGAGTTTCCCTCTCTGATGATGAAAATCAGAATGCCTCCTTATGATTAGTGGCAGAGCATGGCAACAATAAGCGATGGCTCCCGGCAGCGGCGGTGGTGGCTGTACCCAGCGCAATGTTCCTCTGAACATTGTACTCTAAAATCTCGGGTTTTAATCTTCTAACTTCCATCTTCTTAATCATTTGTTGGTTATGCACAAATGAATTTAGGAACACCCGTTATTAACTTAGCTCGAGCGGGTCGGCTGATTTTTGTTGTATGCTCCTGTCAAGTTAAATTTGAATATGTTGAATTGAATTGGTGTTAATTGGGGTTTGGGTGTATGAATATCCCCTCATGCTAATTCCCTCCTAACATGGTGACAAGATATAAGAGCTAAATGACAAATGACACTAACGGTCAAATTTAAAGTCTCTTAAGAATCTTAGACTATGTGCAAATCTTAGTATATTTTGGCATCTCAAGGAGATATAATTATACATTTGTCCCATGATATTTGAACTCATTAGCACCTTTGATTAACTTGTGCTTTTGGGAGTGAAAATTGAATTTGTGGTGTAGTAAACACGTAGATGAAAGTAAGTCTGAGCATTTGTTTTCTCAACCCTAATAGCATCTTTGTTGCCTTATTGTCTAATTATCAAAGTCCAGACTCCAAAAGGAAACCACCTTGTTGCCAAGTTAGGAGCCTTAATTGGGATTTAGTTATCACAGTTATTGGTCCACTATATGTTTTAAATCGTGGCCGATTTAGTGAGATCTGTTGCTTTATCTATTAAATAATAGAAAATTCAAATTATTGAATGATTTAATTATTAGTACTATCTTAGTTACACTTGATCAAATGGTATCAAAGTAAAAAAATAGTTTACCACTTGACTTGTTTGTGTTTTCTGACTGAAAATCAACGTGAAGCCCACATAGGGAAGGACATCATTCTCCTCGGAAAACTTCCTAAAGAGAACCAAGGCTTGCTAAGCTTATAGGAAATCAAGTTCGGGGCTAAACAAGCTCTACGGACTCTTGCTTAACAGCTGGAGAGACATATCTTCTTCTCTTTTGCTTGAATCGAAAGTTAAATATTATTTGAAAACAATTGATTGATGGACATATTGGAATTAAGCATAAGAATTAGTTAAGACATCATACATGAATTATGAACTAGTAGGCAACTTCTTTACTACTTGATTGATATTACTGATTGATTTGCCATAATAATCAACATACCTGATTGGCGCTTGCTGACACATCACGTTTGAGCTTTGTACAAATGTGTGAAGATAACAAATCCTGAATTATCTTATGTTTGATGTAATAAAATTTGTAATTGATATACAAGAATTAATTAACATATGAGAACTCCATTCTATGCTTGGTCTCGAAGACGGATAATCTTTATGCCGTAGAATGAAGTACGGGCTGAAAATCTTTTAAGGTTTGCCATAATTCGGGTAACTTTGAAAATGTGAAACGTAATTTATCTATGTTTAAGCAATTTTATGGATAGTTCGCACTCTTGATATTATGTCCATGCAAAAAATTTGGCATCACATTGAAAATTAAGTTATGTTTAATCTCATTTCATGGAGAATTTCATGTTATGCTTGATTGATTGTCTCTTACCACTCTTTTGATGCACTTAACCAAATGATAATAACTATTAACCATGAAATAATGTGTGTTTAATGATTTCTTTGAGTTTTGCGAGGAAAAACGCCCTCGAAGTCTACACTCAAAGGAGCGGGGGTGATTGAAGAAAAGTCCGGATCTCATGATCTGGCACAAAGAAAAACCCAGATGCATGTTTAGCACATATAAATCCGTGAAAATCCAGAGTTGCTCTGGCGCAAAAAAACCCAGATTCCTTGAATCTGGCATGATTAATTCCATGGAAAAGTCCAGAGTTGCTCTGGCACGAAGAAAAGTCCAGATGCGCTCTGGCACAACTAAAGCCCTGATCTAAAGATTGGGCACGAAGATAAGCTCTAGTCTTAACTAGGCATTAAGCCCTGGTCTTAATCAGGCATGAGCCTTGGTCTTAACCAAGCAGAAGCCCTGGTTTTAATCAGGCACGAGCCTTGGTCTTAATAAAGAAGAAGCCCTGGTCTTAACCAGGCATGAGCCTTTGTCTTAACTAAGTAGAAGCCCTGGTCTTTACTAGACATTAAGCCCCGGTCTTAACCAGGCAAGAGCTTTGGTTTTGACCAAGCATGAAGAAAAGTCCATATCCACTTTGGCACAACTAATTTCCCGATCTCAAGATCAAGCATGAAGATAAGTCCAGATCTCAAAATCTGGCAGACGTCACGTCTCAAACGAATAAATCAGTGAGACGTCCAGATTTGCTCTTGCATCGTGGAAACCCTAGGTTCCCCCATAGATAATTCCATGGAAAAGTCTAGATTTGCTCTGGCATGAAGACAAGTCCAGAGCACGAAGAAAAACCGAAATGCCCACGTCTCGCACGGATAAATCCGTGAGAAGTCCAGATTTGCTCTAGCATGGTAGAAAACCCAGATTCCCCCAGAAATGGCACAGCCGCACAGATAACTCTGTGGAAAAGTCCAGATTTCTTCTGGCATGAAGACAAGTCCAGATCTCAAGATACGGGAAGAAAAGCCCAGACACCACGTCTGGCACAGATAAATCCGTGAGAAGTCCAGAATTTCTCTGGCACGGTGGAAAACCCAGGTTCCCCCTGAATCTGGCATGGATAATTCTGTCGAAAAGTCCAGATTTGCTCTGGCACGAAGAAAATTCCATATCCATTATGGTAAAAAACGACGACCAGACCCGCTCTGATAAAACACGAAGCTCAGATTTATTCTGATATGAGGAAAAAAAATTAGACTCGCTCTCACCAAAAGAGCCTGAACCAAGACGAAGAATATCGAGAATATTCATCCTAACCACTTCGTGCTAGCCATGGAGCAAATTCAAAAGAAAGAAAACATACTCAACCCACTCACTTCGTGCAAGCTACAAAGTGACTTCGAAAGGGGCAAGTACGGTATACACCCACTTAAGCCTAAGTAAGTTAACAATTTCAATAATTGTGAAAGCAAAATAGTGAATGATAAACATTTACACCAGGAGTGCACGAGCTCCGAAATAGGCAATAAGCTCTGATCGTGCATCGGGCCAAAAAAACAAAATGCAGTGTAGAATGCCTACCTCTACTTACCAAGAACCTATTTTCAGTATCTTGAAAAACAAAAATAGACAAATATTATATCGTGCTTCATGATCTGAATAATTCTTGAAAGTGAGTTCGTTCTTCACAACCTCGTCAACTTATCAAATCTGAGTTGGGATTTTCCCGATCTCAATAACCCTCGAAGGTGAGCTCGTTCTTCATGACCTCACCAACTCATTAAGTTTTAGTCCGGGGTTCTTCGATCTCAATACTTCTTAAGGGTGAGTTCATTCTTCACGACCTCACCAACCTATTAAATCTGAGTTCAGTTTCCCCAATCTCAATAATTCTTGAAGGTGTGTTCGTTCTTCATGACCTCATCCACTTATTGAATCTGATTTTGGGTTCTCCCGATCTCAGTAATTCTCGAAGGTGAGTTCGTTCTTCACGACCTCGCCTACTTATCGAATCTGAGTTCGGGTTCCTCTGATCTCAATTAGTCTCGAAGGTGAGTTTGTTCTTAATGACCTCACCTACTTATTGAATCTGAGTTCGGGTTCCCCCGATCTCAATAATTCTCGAAGGTAAGATCGTTCTCCACAACCTTACCAACTTATTAAATCTGAGTCCGGGTTTCCCAATCTCCAACAGTTCTCGAAAGTGAGTTCGTTCTTCACGACCTCACTTAATCATATATTTGAGTTAGAGTTTCCTCGATCTCAAATAGTTCTCGAAAGTGATTTGTTCTTCAGAACCTCACTTACTCATCATATATTTGAGTACGGGTCTTTCCCGATCTCAATAAATCTTAAAGGTGAGATCGTTCTTCCCGATCTCACCAACTTATCAAATTGGAGTTCGGGTTCTTCCCGATCTCAATACCTCTTGAAAGTAAGTTTGTTCTTAACGACCTTGCTTATTTATTTGAATTTGATTTCGGGTCTTTCCCGATCTCAATACTTTCCATAGGTGAGTTCGTTCTTCACGATGTCACTGACTTCTTTGAATTTGAGTTCGGGTCTTCCGCGATCTCAGTACTTTCCATAGGTGAGTTCGTTCTTCACGATCACACCAACTTATGAAATCTAAACAGAGAAAGAAAAAGAAGCAAAGCATGACCTTGGACCTAGCTTAACCTTTAATTTTAAGATAAAGCATGAACTCCCAAAGATCGTGCAAGAATAATCATGAAGAAAGAATCATAAATAAATTGGCCACTTTGGCTGCTAAAGTGGCCAATTTTTTTTGGGGGGAATAGGGTAGTATACCTACCACTACCCACCTGAACCTCTTTCATATATTTTGAAAAAACAAAAACATAAAAAATAACAAGTTCAAGATTGTGTTTCCCGATCTCAGTATTTCTTAAAGGGTGAGATCGTGCTTCTTGATCTCACCATCTTATCACATTGACTTCGGGTTTCCCCGATCTCAACACTTCTTGAAGGTGAGCTCATTCTTCACGATCTCACCAACTTATCAAATTTGAGTTCGGGTATTTCTCGACTCAATACTCCTCGAAGGTGAGTTCGTTCTTTGCGACATCACTAATTATCTGAGGTTGGGTTTCCCCGATCTCAACATTTCTCGAAGGTGAGTTCTTTCTTCATGAACTCATTAAATCTAAGTTTAAGTTTTCTCAATCTCAATACTTTAAGAACGCGAGTTCGTTCCTCCCGATCTCAATACTTCAAGAAAGCGAGTTCATTCTTTGCAAATTCACTAACTCATTAAATTTGAGTTCGGGTTTACCCGGTCTCAATACTTAAAAAAAATGAGTCCGTTCTTTGGGAATTCACTAACTCATTAAATCTAAGGTCGGGTTTTCCCGATCTCAATATTTTAAGAAAGCGAGTCCGTTCTTCGCGAATTCACTAACTCATTAAATTTGAGTTTGGGTTTTCCCGATCTTAATTCGTCAAGAAAGTGAGCCCGTTCTTTGCGAACTCAGTAACTCATTAAATCTGAGTTCAGGTTTTTCTGATCTCAATACTTTAAGAAAGCGAGTTTGTTTTTCGCGAACTCGCTAACTCATTAAATCTGAGCTTGAGTTTCCCTGATCTCAGTAATTCTCGAAGGTGAATTCTTTCTTCACGACGTCACCAACTTATTAAATTTGAGTTTGGGTTTCCCCGATCTTAATGTATCTCGAAGGTGAGTCCGTTCTTCACGACTTCATCAACTTATTAAATTTGAGTTCGGGTTCCTCGATCTCAATATATCTCGAAGGTGAGTGTGTTCTTCACGACTTCATCAACCTATTAAATTTGAGTTGGGGTTTCCCAGATCAATAATTCTACCCCCTAAGAAATATAGCTAAGGTCTAAACCCACATTTGGGCCTAGTACAATAAGCCCGTATCATTTAAATAATGGCTATAAGACCTAGCGCAAAGGAGGAAGCCCATTGTCGGCCCAAGCCCAATAACCCTAATTATGTTAAAATTACCATTATGCCCTTAGGTAAATGATACTATAAATTATTCAATTCTCCTAATTTGAGGTAAGTTTTCAACTACATACTTATATATCTTATCTACTCCTTCTCTCGACATACTAGACGAAGATATACATTTACGCCTCAACAAAATACACGCCAATTGACTTGAGCGTCGGAGCCGCGCCGGGACCCTCCCCAGCGTGGTTTTTGAAGGTCCAATTGATCGAGAGTCAGACCACCCGCAATCCGAAGTTGGAGAACGGAGACGAGGCTCGACCCATAATCCTTTTCGGGCCCAACAGTACTTTGTAGTGCGGAACCTAATTTCATTATGGCACTACAACCCTGAACAAACTACTTAATTTAGTTGAGTATATGTATTACACAAAACATATCCTATTTAAACAAAATTGTGTAGGGATATATTTTTTAGTTCTACTAAGTTTTAATTTTTTCCAAAAAAATTTAAAATCACACTTTTTTAAAGCGAAGGGAGTATAATATTATGATTATTTGTAAGGATAATACGACACAATATCAACTATGAAAGACTATAACATTTTTTTTACTAAAAAAAGACTGACATTTTCCCTTTTTTTTTTTTAGTTTAGAATTGCTTAGAACTCCGCGTTAAAAAAATAATCAACTGTTCAAAACTATATATACACCTATATTAATTTTCAAATTATGCATCCACATATTTCAGAATGGGTAAAAGTACATGAAGTAATAAGACAAAGTCTCATGTGCATCAGTTGCACGGTGCAATTTGGGGTGGGTATCATAACTTATGCTTCAAGGTATCATCTGTTCTGGATAACAAGTGATACCTTTAAACATAAACACTAATACTTTTTAATCATGATACTTTTACCAAGAACATGTAATACCTTTAGACATAAATATTACTCCATCCATCCCAAATGAACTTGCACTGGCAAGTGGGCGCACATATTAAAAAAGTTGCTTTTGTGTTATGTTGACTTTTCAAACCCATCTTTTTGCTTTATTAGCTGAAAAATAAGGGAGGAATTAATTTGTAAATCTTTTCCTCCCATTTTCAGCTCCAAAATCCTGCTTCATTCCCAATCTTAGATCAAACAACAATTCAATTTATAAAAATTGAACAAACAAAAAAAATTGAAATTTCGACTGAACACATTTCTGGGAAAAATTTCCCTCCAGAAGTTACAATTAACATAATCTAGTTTTACAACTCAAATTCCAAATTCACAAATTCAAAGTTCCCCCCAAAAATTTCACCACCTAACTATATCTATATAAATACAACATTAAATGTGAAAAAACTACACTTCAATGCCTTGTCTCTGTTCTAACAATTCTTCAATAAAAACAACACACAAATGGTATGCACCAAAACAGGAAAACAACTTGCTCCATCAGACCAATGATTGATTGCTCAATTTTTTAATTGCTAACAACACATATCTAGTTGTGCATCATGACAAGATCAAGGAAGCGGCTACCTCATTTGGAGTTAGTCATCTTACCATTCATTACATTTGGGAGGCTGTAAGAAAATAAATGTTAGAAGGTGTCCCTGTTACATTCAAGGCCAAAAAAGAACTGACATAAATGTAGAGATGATGAAGAGTATACCATTGTCAAACAGGAGCACCATAAGAAGACTAGCCAAGGAATTAAATGTGAGCAAAAACAAGGTGGGCAGATGGGTCAAAACAGGTGTGATCAAACCTCACACTAATGCGATAAAACCTGCTTTAATAGAAGCAAACATGCTGCAAAGGCTGAAATACAACCTTAGTTCTTTGCACTTGGACATGCAAACAAGTAAAAATCAGGTATGAATCAATGCACAATGTTATTCACATTGATGAGAAATGGTTCCATATGCAAGGTTGCACTGAGAGAGCATACAAAGTGGCAGGTGAAGATGATCCTTACAGATCATGTGAAAGCAAGAGATACATCCCAAAAGTGATGTTTATGTGTGTTGTGGCATAACCACTGTACTCAAGCCAAGGTGAGCTATTGTTTGATGGAAAGATTGGAATCTTTCCCTTCACAACTCAAGTACCGGCTCAAAGAAAGAGTAGAAATAGAACTAGGGGGCCATTACTCACTAAGCCCATAGAGTTAATGTAAACAGATTGTACCAACAATTAAAGCTAAATGGCCAGCAAATGCAAGTAAAAATATCATAATCCAGCAAGACAATGCAAAGCCCCATATCAGAAACTACGATCAAGATTTTAGATTGGCTGCATCATCACATGGGTTTCAAATTCAACTCATATGTCAACCACCAAACTCATCAGACACTAATGTGCTAGACTTGGGATATTTTAGAGCAATACAGTCATTGTAAGTGGACACTCCTTCACATACTGTTGATCAACTAGTGAACAATGTCTTTTAATCTTTGAAGATCTAGAAGTAAGCAATACAATATTTTCTTAAGTTTACAAGTCTGCATGATTGAAGTTATGAAGTTAAATGGGCATAATGGTTAAGAATTGCCACACATGGGCAAATCTGCCAACTACTCTTGAGTTGGATGAAGAGGTGGTGAGGGAAGGGATTGAGCACCTAATAGCTCATGAACAGGCTGGAGGCCCATATGACATAGGCGGGTTGATGATAGACTTAGGATACGTTTAGGGATTAGTAAGACTTTTAGTGTTCAATTTGGGGTTGTGTTTAAAACATCAAAACAATATGTGTACATTTTGCTTAGGTTGTAAACACTTATATTTCAACTCTATTGTTCAATTAAAATGTGAGCATTTTCCTTAAACATTATCTTTCATGTCACCACACCACCTCAAAAAAATATCATCACTGGGTTCATTAACTGACTGACAACACACTAGATAAACAAATTTCCAGCAAAGAAGCCAACATAGTGTGCAAGTTCATTCAGGTCAGGGGCACTCTTTAGCTATCAGCACTACTCAACAACACCATTTAGCTTAAACATTTTAACTCCATAGAATAGGAACAAGATTAACAAATAGCAAGCACAGAAGCCAATAGCTTCAATCAATCAGGAAAAGGACACTTGTTTAAACTATCAACACTACTCATCGACATCCTTTAGTTTGAACATTTTAGCACATCTAAATAGGGACAAGATCAATGGATAGCAAACATAAAAGCCAACAACGTTAATCAATCAAAACTGGGGCACTTGTTTAAACTTTCAGCACTACTAATCAACATTCTTTAATTTAAACTTTTTAGCACAACATAACAGGGACAAGATCAACGGATAGCAAGCACAGATGCCTAAGACGTTAATCAATCAAAACAGGGGCACTCGTTTAAACTATCAACACAACTAATAAACACCCTTCAGTTTAAATATTTTAGCACGACATAACAAGGACAAGATCAGTGGATAGCAATCACAGATGCCAAGAACGTTAATCATTCAAAACAGGTTCACTTGTTTAAACTATCAGCACAACTGATCAACATCCTTTAGTTTAAACATTTTAGGACAACCGATCAAAGACAAGATCAACGTATAGCAAGCACATAATCCAACACCAACACATTCTATCAATTAAACAAGAAAAAAAATAGATTAATTGTCACATTCATGTTGGAAACTCAACCAGAACAGGGGCAACTGTTTAAACTATCAACACAAGTCAACACCAACACCAACTTATAAACATAACCATAATTAGGGAAAACTAAATTCAGAACAAAAAGCCTCCAGAATGCATCAAATACAACTAACAATTAACCTAAAAACAGATTGGTAGCCATTCTTAAAAAAATTAACCATAAAAACCAGATTGTACCAGAAACCCAAATCAGTCATTCCAGAAAAAACCCTCAAGAAGTTGAAGAAGAACAACCTTCAAAAATACTGGAAATTAAAGAGTCAGTGACTCCATGAAGTGCTTCTATTTTTCATTCGAATCAAGCCGCTCGTTCACCACAGGAACCTGAGCTTTAAGATCTTACTCAACCGGGATAAAATCAGGCTGAGGTTTTAAGGGGGAGCATAAATTAACATTCGGATCGGGTTCCTTCTTCTAAAAGATAGGATGAAGATCCATCGGATTGGGGGTTTCGAGGACATAAGAATCCTCCAAATTGGAAAAATATGTCCCAGGAAGAACGAAATATCCCATGCAACAGTACATCTGAGATCTTGTCATAGTGGAAGAATGAGAGGGAGGATGGATCTTCAACAAGGGAGTAAGATCGAGTCTGTAGATTCGAGGAAGAGAGAAGAACTTGTTTAGCGGCGAGCGTTTGAGGAAGAGAAAGTTCTAGAGAGTGGTTTCAAAGTAGGGTTTGTGAGACGAGGGAAATGGATCGAAATGATTCAATATCAGTAAATGGGGAATTGAGTTGGGCTTGTTTAGTTAGTTGGGAATTTTAATTAGTGGGCTCTTAATTAGTGTAGTTAATTGGTTTTGTTTAGTTGTTTGTTAAATTAATTTTTATTTAGTAATGACAATTGAGTAAATAAAGGTGTATCGTGGATAGAATTTGTGAGATTCGTTTCCTTTTTATGAAAGTGTGCAAATTGCTTGGGACGGACCGAATCAGAAAGTGTGCAAGTTCATTCGAGATGGAGGGAGTAATATTTTTTGTCCATGCCCCAGGCTGGACGGATCTCAGATCCGTACAACTGGTGCATAAAAGACCTCCTCAAACAATAAAGTTCAAAAAATTTCTTACGTGCACTATACTTATTGACATATAATTACGTGTAACTCGTAAGCAAATGAAAGCTTTATTTTTTTTAATGAGTGGAATAGTAAATATATTAAATTAAACATGGATTATTATAAATTAAAAGAAGCTATATATGACTTAAGACCATCTCTGGGGCAAACAGTATTTGGGCGAAATGTTTACAAGTGAATGAAATAAAAAGCTAATAAAGAACATTTGAGGGCCAATGCCACTCATTTATTCTCTAAAATGTGATGTCATTCTTACAAATATAGCTTTGAGATGGAGAAGCGCTTTCCTTTTATATCAGTTTTAAATTGGATGAATTCTCTTGTCTCAAACTTTTTGGTTCAGATTGATATTCATGTATATTTCTCCTCCATTAGGAAGAATAATAATAATAATGATGATGATGATGATGATGATGATGATGATGATGATGATGATGATGTTAAAAGACGATGTTTCAAAATAACCTTAATACATTAGGAACTTTAATATATAGTTTCCTTAATTAAGCCATGTCATCAAATAGACACATCTTCCCAAAACATCATTGGACACTAACATGGGTTACACTACATTAACTGAGTTACAATCAATTTCTCCTGATATGGATGCCTATATGCATTTGTATTTAAATTAATATTTTAATGATTTTTCTTTTTTATTTTTTTCTTTTTTTTTTTTTTTTTTTGCGTGAGAGAAATACACAAAGAAAGGCATGTGCATTGCATGCATAACATGGAAGTTGACTTTTCAATTTCTACGTTTATAGCCAATCAGGTTTTTTTTTTTTTTTTAACTCAAAATTTGAAATGCTTACAACTTTTTCATCTCAACACCGTTTTTCTATAAAAATAATATCAAATTAATCGTCTTTTCTCAATCTTCGATTTGACATTAATATTGCTATGTACATATATAAAATACCAATATCAAAATATAAATTAATTTTTATTATGTTAATTTTGATATATTTTGACATTTAAAATTTTTTTATATAGAAAAAAAAATAATTTTCTTGAGATTTTGTTTTTAAGAAATAGGATTATTAAAGAATATTTGGTTTACATAGTATTTGTCTCTTAATAATATAAAAAATTACTAAAAGGTCTTTCAAGAATGCAGACACATGTTAGATTATGGAGTTGATTTTATTAACATTTTTTTTTTGAACGGGGAAAACATTGTAACCATAAAAATCAATAATCACTTGAACTAAAATCTCAGATGATGGTTAGGTTATTTTAAACTTATTTTTTAAAAGAATAGTCTGTATAATGTTATTTTTTAATTAAAAAAAATTATAAAAGAAAAAGAAAATTCTATCATATACTTTCCAGCTTCTGAATTTACAAATTGAAATTAATATTAATATTTAGTTTACAAAATATTTAAAAATTGCTTATTGCATATATTAAAATCTATTTATTATCAAAAAAACATATAGATACTACGAAATTGATCATATGACCACCGGTGGGTACCATTTTATATGCCCACGGTGAGCCCACTATAATTTAATTAATTTTTTTTCCTTCTTGTAATACACAAACATGTCCAATAATTTCTCTAGTTTCCTTAATTTGTTTACCATTTCCAATTGAATGAAATTAAATAAACTATGGTGGCCTCAACTGCTTATTTGACGTCCCACATAATCACATATGCAATGCAGTGGGAATATAAAATGGTGTCCATCGGTGTGCATATGATTAATTCCGATTTACACTAATGTTAATGTTGTATAGAGAAGTCTTTCCTAGTTTATTAAAAAAATCTTTTTTTTTTCTTTTTCATATTTTCAAGCATTACTATGCACATTATCACATAAATCCAATATTTTGTTGCATATATCATTATCTGTTTGTCACATATTATTGCAAAAAGCTTACTACCCCGTGCATCGCACGGGTGAAAATCTCTAAAAATGGATTTTCTCACTTATATAACTTCATTAATTTGCTGACTTGATGAACTTAATAACATGTAACTAGTTTGTGAAATTAGAATTATGAATTATTACTTTTGAAATATTTTTGAAACAATAGTCTCATTTAGAAATGAGAGAAGTTTTTGAAACAATACTTTTATTTGGGACTAAGAGTGTTACACCATTCAAAAAACTCATCTATGTCATCCTACAACATGACTTTGAGCTATATCAACAAATTAAATATGTAGTTCAGGAAATTGCAAGAATACTTGGAATCCATGGTTACTTGTAATATTTTTCTAATTTTCATCGTAACACCGATAAGTGAAACAATAGGAAGTTAATGATGCTATGCTATCAACACAATTTCATATGTAGCCCACCAAGAGTTTCTAATTTGTACGATGTTTTGTTGTCAATAAATGCTAATGCTATAGTAGTAACCCATAAAAAGTCACTAATTTTAAATGGGGCAAATAGACAATTTATTCAACTATCTAACATAATAGTCTATTTAGAAATTAATGTATATAGGCAGCTCATATACATAAACCAAAATTTCATTGAAATTAATCTCAGCAGCCATTAGAGATATGATTTTTGGCTTTAAAAAACAATAAAAAAAAATCCAATCGTTTGAGCTCAATTATGTACAACTCATCCATATTAATTCAGCTAGAGAGAACTACATAGAAACTTGAATTTATTCAAATTCAATATTGGGAGCACATATTTTATCAGCTGCTTCAGAATGGCTCATATTATTTACGCTGAAGCGATCCTGCTACTTTTATGGTTTATAGCTCTTTCTTACTGGAAAAACCGTCGGAGACAGGCTTGGAATCTGCCGTTGGTCGGAATGCTGCCGGCACTTCTGCGAAATGCCGGCCGAATTCACGAAATTTGCACTCAAGTCCTTCGGAAATCCGAGCGCCGAACTTTTCATTTCCAGGGGCCCTGGATTGCAAATATGGACATGTTACTCACTGTTGATCCTGCAAATGTGCACTATATCATGACTGAAAACTTCCAGAATTTCCCCAAAGGCCCGAAATTCAGGGAAATTTTTGATGTTTTGGGAGATGGGATTTTTAATGCTGATTCAGAATCCTGGAAAGATCAAAGAAAGGTCGCAAGGGCCCTGATTACTCACCGGAGATTCCACCAGTTTCTGGCAGAAATCAGCCGTGAGAAGATGGAGAGCAGCCTGATACCAGTTCTTGAAACAGCGGCCCTAGAAAATCGAGTAATCGATTTACAGGACTTGTTTCAGCGGTTCACGATTGATACAACGTGCGTACTGGTTACAGGTTATGATCCAGGATGTTTGTCCGTAAATTTTCCTGACGTGCCTTTTTCAAAAGCTATGGATGATGCCGAAGAATCCATCTTCATGCGGCATGTTCTGCCTGAAAAGGTGTGGAAGCTTCAAAGATGGCTTGGAGTTGGAGCAGAAAGGAAGCTCCACAAAGCCTGGAAAATCTTGGATAGTGTCATAGGCGAGTATATCGATAAAAAGCGCAAGGAAATGGTGAATCAAGACAATGAAAATAAAGGAGGTGCAGATTTGTTGACTTGTTACATGAGTTCAAGAAATCACGATGATAAGTTCTTGAGGGATACCATACTGAATTTAATGATCGCGGGTCGAGACACGACTAGTTCGGCTCTAACATGGTTTATATGGCTTGTCTCAACTCACCCTGAGGTAGAAACCAAAATCAGGGATGAGCTAAAGTCAATTTTGCCCTCGGAAGAAAGAGAAAAATGGCAAGTTTTTGGTGTTGAAGAGACGAAGAAATTGGTTTACATACACGGGGCAATTTTGGAAACATTGAGATTGTACCCACCGGTTCCTTTTCAACACAAGAAGCCTCTAAATCCGGGGGTGCTTCCAAGTGGGCATTTTGTGCACCCGAAAATGAAAGTGATGTTTTCATTGTATGCAATGGGAAGAATGGAGTCGATATGGGGAAAAGATTGCTTAGAATTCAAGCCAGAGAGATGGGTATCGGAGGGTGGTTCAATTAGGCATGAGCCATCGTATAAGTTCTTGGCGTTCAACGCGGGGCCTAGGACGTGCTTGGGGAAGGAGGTGGCGCTGAACCAAATGAAGACGGTTGCAGCCACCTTCATCCATAATTACCAGCTTCAGTTGCCGGAGCGCCACCGTGTGGCACTTAACTGTTCTATCATACTATATATGAGAAACGGGTTTAAGGTTGAGCTGACTAATAGGTGGTCTGCTCATTAGAACTTAATCAAGATCATGTTGATGTTTCTTGTTTAATAATATAGTTTTCCCCATTTTCTTGGCATATATCAATGAGATCTCCATTGGATCTTCCAATTTCAATAGTGCAACATCTTCTACAATAATTGTACATTGGATAACGCATAGTTATTGTTTATGTATTATTGATGTCATATTATATATGCGTTATCAAATGATGCAATTACTATAGCTAATGTGCAGACTATGATTTTATTTGATGATGAAGTAGTATTACATATGGAAAGAAGACAATATTCTTGTTTTGTTTCAATATTAGTATGTGGTGAATGTACATTAGACATGGATTTCAACTTAGTAGTGAGGTATAAATCACCAACAAAATCGTGGTTCAAAATTTATCTTTGAAATAGCTAGATTATGGAACGGAAAAGCACCTTAAATATAGTTCTTGCTGCTTATGGTAGAAATAGAACTTCATGATAGGGAGGGATTCTATAGAGATGTAGATATGAGCTGTGTCTATAGTGTAGGGGCAATATTTCGAGATCACAAGGTAATGTAATATTGGCATTCGCTAAAACTGTTCATCCTTTTTCGGTTCTTGAAGTTGGATTAATTGCTATCAGAATTGCAATCACTGAATTCATTGATTTTGGTTTCAAGAATTTTCAAGTTTTCTCACTCTTTGTTAGCAGTACAACCAGTTACAGACCAACACAACAATTTTGGCTCTTTTGAAGTGCTAATCTTGGATATTAGACAACTTCTCCAACCCTCCTTGGTATTGGACACTGAACATTGTCTATAATGGCCCATAATCTAACACATTTTATTTTTTCTTCATTCTCTCATTTTTGTATTAGGTAGAGGGTCCACTTCCAACTTGAGAAAATTGCATCAGACAATGCTTTAGCATCTTATTAAAAAAAAAAACAACGATGCTCCAAATTAATCTATATTTATTGATATTGTGAAAGAAGGGGGGAAAACAAGTTTGTACGCCCAATTAGAAGTCCATAATGCTTACTTGGTTCATTATCGGGCTTGTCCATTGTATAGAACCTTTAACGATAAACTTGTCTTAAGCCCGTCACTAAAATTGGAATGCTTATATTTTGAATATAAAATTGTATCTTTTAGTTTGGTATGGCCATTGCCGACGTGTAAATATCTTATCTGTAAATTTTGAATTAGGTAATTAGTTGCATTCTATAAGATGTTGAAACATCAACTGACGAACATATTAACTTGAGACCATTGTGGATAGGGGCATAGACAGACCTACATGGGGCCAAGGGGTACTGGCCCTGTGCCCCCCGTGAATTTTTTTTATAATATATGTGTATTTTAGTCAATATTAATACAACTGAATTAAATTAAATAAATCATTTTTATTGTGTAACTTTAATGATTATTTAATGATATGTAGTAAATGTCTTTAAGTGTAAGCAATATAAACAAAGGTTTTTTAAACATGGAATGAAATTATTAGAAACATCACATCATTAATTATTTAAATTCTATATTAAATTAGTTTATTCATCTTATAAACATCATTAAAACTTTTCAGTTTTTTTTTTTTTTTTTTTTTGTAGAGTTGAATATTGTTGACTCAATGACAAATTTAGGGGACCAAAACGGTGATATTCTCTTTCAGATTTCTACTCTTTTAATGTAATTTATCCAATATTTTAGATTTAGAGAAGATTTTGTGTTGTAATTAACCTCCTCAGAGTGCCTCCTACTTGGTATAAGACGCGTCTTCTAATTTTAGAGTATACTTAAAATATTTTACCCCTATAAAATAAACTCCTAGATTTCTCTGTAGGGGCGTGAGATTAATGTAAAATAATGTGATATTATGTACAATATTTGCTAGAAATACGTAATAAGTTGCCACGAATAGAAGTTGAATTAATTTGTTGCCATAATACATCGACCCCAAAAATGTTGATTTAAACTACAACCTCCGGGTTTATTTAGTTGTTATTTTAGCTTTGGATAAAAAAAAATTAAGGGGCTTAAGGAGTTGATAAATAGGCCCTAAACTAATTCCCTTAAATACATTGATTCTTTCATCATTTCTATATATTGTTAACACTTTCTATAACTATATGGTTAGTATTGTAAAAAAAAGGTGACAAAAAAAGCTAAAATGACAACTATTTACAAACAAAATAAGTAAGTTAGAATGACAACTAAAAAAAGGAGGCAATAAGAAATATATCCAAAATATTTGTGAGCATATTAAATTAATTAGGGCAGGGCGAGCTCAATGAAGTATAATTGTCGTTGTACTTGTGTCATGGCTGCAACTAATGAAATAGCCGCTAGAATTTTTAAGAGAGTTTTATTATTGATAAACATGATTAATGAGTAACTACGTACAATTATTAATTTCTTCAAATATGATGGACCAATTTGATTGTCTTATGAAATTAGGATCCAATTAAAACCACGCCAGGTTTTTGATAATTTGAGTATGAGCCATATCAATTAAGTTCGAGCTCCGGCATGAATGTCAGAATTTATCCAAATTATATCAAAACTGAACCAAACGTTTCTAATAAAAAAATCCCGTTGACTATTATTTTTTCTTGAACCCAACTATAAACAGAGTGTATCAAGAATAGTATCAAACTAATTTGAACCGTATCAAACTGAATACCAAAATTAAAAAGGACTATATAAAAGATATATGCATGTAATTTTAATTTAGCTGATATATGTAATATAAATTCAAAAAAATAAAATATGCAAAATAGATACCTTAGTGTAAAAAACCTAAGGCGAAAAACCATATTAGATATTCCATTCATTTAGTTTTATACATCATCTTTATACATCACTACTTCTAAACGATTTAACTTAATATGTTTATTAATGGATTTATGCAACATTAATTTTCATTTCACTTTCAATTTTGATACAAATATCTTGAATGTTTATTTCATCTTCAAAACCAATATAAAAAAGCTCAAAAATTTACAAATACCAGAGTCCAGGGGACCATCCCACTAGCTAGATTCATTAGATATGGAATAATGTACAAAATTGTTCCTAGTTTTAGGACGAGACGGTAGGGGTATTTATTAATTCTGATTTAACGCGGTTCTTATTTTTTTCAAATCCCAGATTGTATGGTTCAGTTCGCACCCATTCTCCATGTTAAGTAAAATAATACCTGACCTGATAGGCAGGCCAACCTAGAAGGTAAATTGCAACCTCGTCGCTTATCGGATAATCTCTCATATACAAGCTTCTTTTATTTTTTTACTGAGTATTGGTACGTGTCGTTGGACCGTACCAAATTAGATATTTATAATTCTGATTTTCCAACTCTACAAGTAGAGCGGTAAGTCAGGTCGAACCCACGGAGAATGGTAGACTAGTGTTATCTTAATAAATCAAACGGTTATGAACTCTAAATAAAAGTAAAAACAAACGATGAAAGCAATAAAGGTGGGAGCGGGGGAGGGGGGAAGGGGGTGTGGGTGGGGGTGGGAGGGTTTGATTGTGATTATCAACTAAGAACTACCAAACTACTAAACTAACCAAACTAAATAACTCAAGACAATTAAACACTAAAGATTCAATTAACACAAGAACACAAGACAATTAGAATGAGTTTTTGGTTTTTAATAAATATAAGGAATCTACCCTTGATCTAGTATCACTTTGGCTTCAATGTATTACCCAACTATTGTTGATGCCCAATCCAATACAATTCAAGTCCCTATCCCACGAATTACTAAGTCTGCTCTAGCAATCGTGTTATCTCTTATGTCTAGCTAATCAAATGTCTGCTCTTCGACTAACCCTATCCGATTAAACCAATCAAATTAATAAAGCACCAAGATAATAGAATAGATTCGACTTGAACCTCGAAAGCTCGGGTTTAGAGGTCGAATCTACAATATCACCAACGACATCACTCGTTGTTCGCTACTAGGGGAATCAAAGAACCTACAATTACGGATAGTGATCTCTAATTCTAGCAACACATCTACACACTCCCTAGAGGGTGATCAATCCAATAACAAGCATGTAAACATTAATCAATACCAGCAAATAATGTAGAACACTTGAAATTGCATTAGAAAGGTAACATCAACAAGCAATTGTTACATAATAATTGTCACTCAAAGTTCAACATATGATCAAGGGTAGAAGTAGGGGTGCTACTCACCCATTAATGCTAAAACTAACAGGAATTCAATGTAAAAGGTAAGAAACATGATAAACATAAAGATGCCAAAAATCTTAATTGGATGAGAAGATCCTTCAATCCTTTGCCCAATCTCCCTTCTTGGTGATCTTGGTGGCTAGAAATGGTTGTTAGATATGTCCATCCAATAGGTCAAATTCGATATGGAACTTATATATATAAGGGAAGAGTTGTCACTTGGGTTTAAGGCAAAATCGCATTCACAATTTTAAAACAGGGTAAACAATCTCGGCCGAGATTCAAGTGTGTCTCGGCCGAGACGAAGCAATGAGGGTTTTATGCTTTGTGACTCGAAGGTTGATCTCGGCCGAGATGCACTTGTGTCTCGGCTGAGACGTGAAAAGGGAATTCAGGGTTTTGTTAGAGTTTGACTCATCTTGGCGAGATTTGGATTTCATCTCGGTCGAGATCTTGATCTCTTGAAAACTTGGCTTGCCCTGGAACGTCATCTCGGCTGAGATGCATTGCCCGTCTCGGCTGAGATCTTCCTTTAGCCTTGTCCTTTGTTGCTTCGATCGATCCATTGACTCTGCTCTTCTGATGCTCTTTTTCGATCCATTTGTACCTGTTTTGACACAAAAATGAACCAACCACATTATTTTGCCCAATGAGAATTAAATGCATAAAATACATGTGAAATTGCACACAAACATCACTAAATTGACACTTAAAGCGTCCTAAAGTGTGTGCACGAACACGTGTATCAAATCTCCCCAAACTTAGAACATTGTTCGTTCCGAACAAATAAAGAAAAAGAAGAAAGGACATGTGTTAAGGGCAGATTTAAGTGGCAATCGATTTTAGATTATTATCTTAAAAGCATGGCAAACATGATGGTAATGAGCATATGTGATAGACAAAATCCACTACTTTTGAGACTTGACATTCTCGACTTGAGATCCTCACCGGGTGAGTGTATCTCTCAACTCTTGACTGTATCAAGTGGGACGTGTATACGCTCGTATTGAAATGCATGAACCACCTACCATAGGCTTGCCAATCATCTAAACTCGAAAACGTACTTGACAAGTGTGGCAAAGAATCAAATAGGTCTTTATATAGGTTGTAATGTTGGCTTGGGGTAAGGTGTGGTAATTCTAGGTAAAAGTGACTATAAAACGGACTAAATGAGTGGGCCCTACCCATCTACCCCTCAAACAACAGTCACTCTTCCTCACTCTCTCGATTCCCAATCAAGTCGATCCTAAGATTCGAATACCCCAACTCAAACCAACCTACTAATCTCTTGTTTATCAACTCTCAATTGAAGTGTCGCTAAAACCGTAAACATAAAACTAAATTTCAGCGAATTTCTCTCTCTATTCTCTCGAAAAGAAAAAACCTTGGTTTCCCTCCCATGGCCGGCGGCTTTTACCGCCGGCCAATCTTCATTATTTTTTGCTGTTCTTTAGTATTAGTTTTTAATCCTGTCTTTTGTTCTAAGCTCTTGAGCCTATCATTTTAATATTTTCGTGAGAACTTTCTCTTTTCTGTTATTTGATCTCTTTTGGTCTCATTTGGGGTCTGTAGCAGATTTCGACCTTTATTATCGCCGGATATGCTAGCGATTCCGTCTTGATGGCACATCTCACGATCTGAACATATATCACGCGTCTGAGTTCTGTCCGCCATTGCTGGTGGCGCTATCAAGCTGGGAATCACTCACAGTCGCGACTGCAGGCGACTGTGGATCTGAATGTTTTCGTCGACTGAGACGCCGTCGAGTTACGTGCTGCGACCCGGTGAACCAGATCCGGGTTTCCGACTTCCCTTGGTCGGAGATACGATGGATGTTTGAAGCACTGTCGGTCTCCCAGACTTGATGTCAGCCGCTTCTGCTGTGTCGACTCACATCGTATCAGCGGCGCAGGATTAGGGTTTTCCAAGATGACGGCCGTGGACGGAACACGATCTGATTTGCAGGCTGCTTTTGGTTCACTGAGTCTGCCGCCTCACTGAGTCAACTCAGTGATTTTGCACTGCTTGGAATCTGTTTCTTCTTCTTATAGCTCGTTTCAGACCAAAAATGGCGGCCTTGCCTTTTTTGGATTATCGACGGCAGCACCGTCTTCTCGTGGACCACCATAGACGGTCGCCAATTTCAGAGGTTGTGGTCTACGGCGGTGACCGCCACCATTTCAGGCTCGTATGCCTCACTCTGCCCCCACCATGGTATTATTTGAGGCATCTTCCCCATCTTTCTAAAAGTGCTTTCCAGCAAGCACTTAATCAGTTTTTCCAGTTCCGGAACAGCAGGCTCGTCCGGCATCATCTGTCGCCTTCACTCCAGCTCCATGAGTGAAGTTACCCATTTTGTATTTTCGAGGGCCTGTGTGCCATATCTGTGTTTGCACTCTTTTGTGGTTCAATCTTGATAAACTCAAGAACAGATATTATTTATGACTCTGATTGTTGTGTCCCTTTGCTGATGTTGAACTACTCAAGTGGTTTATCTTTAATTGACTGACGAGAATGGTTTAGTTTGCAAGCTGTCCCGTATCCGGCAGCTATTTCGAAGCAGAGTTAGCCGCGATTTGGGATTTGTCGTTTGGTCGTCCTATCAGATATGACAGCTCCGAGCTTATACATTGAAATTTTCTCAGGGATTTTTGGACTCACGCCGATGTGAGAAGCGTTGGACATCCCCCACGCTTGAATTTCATGATATAGGGCAAGAAGCTTCACTTCTATAGTATGTCAGATGATAGTTCTAAATCATTGTTCACTTTTGCTTTTCTTTTGTTATCGCTCGGGGTTGGATTTTATTACATTATTCTACTTTTCACCGTGCTTTAATCTCTGGATTAGTTACTCCTATACCTGTCGGCTTGTGACATGGATAGGATTTGATTTCTTCGCTTTTCTGCTTGTGAGTGATCGACTTGTGGTCTCCACATTTCCTACTTTCTTTTGTTTTCTTTTTATTTCATTTATAACAGCACTTATTCAAAAACTCTCAATTGAAGTGTATTTCTTATGACCTTTTCAACTTTTAAGACGGATGATCACAAGATGTGTGATTTTTACTAACTTCTCCAATTCCAACACTAAGAAAGTATATACAATCAACTATTTCTTTTATTTTTATGATTTTTCGACTTTTTCTCGGGTTTTTGATTTTTTTTAGAGTATAATAAATATTTACAACCAATGGAGAGGTTAATAATCTCAATTTTCGCCTATTTTGTGTGTTCCCTTTCACCCTTCAACATTTTCCACTAGTCAACCCACATTTGATCCCAACTTTTCAACTCGACTACCTTCCAACCGCCTCCCTCATACTCATATAGTCCATTTAGGTTCAAAGGCTAAATGAAAAGGGAATTGGCTTGTAAAGTTTGTTATCAAACAAAAAGGCTAAAGTTCAAGGGGATTACTAGGGGCAATTTTCAACTATTTGGTGTAAAAAAAAAAAAAGAATATTTTCAAGTCCTTGAAATAGGTTCAAATCAAGAAGTGCCTAAAATCATTTTCAATGCCACAACAATGCACCGACTTATTCGATATAGAGAATCAAGGCAAATTCTAGAGACAATTAAATGCATTCAATGAATTCACACCGAAAGGAATTTTGAATTACTCCTAATGTGAGGGCATCATTTTAAGGCTAAAAAATTCACTTGGTAAAAGTTTTGATCCCAAGTTTTGAATGCAAGTTGATTTTGCTTCAAAAGCCTATCATGCTCTATCAAGTGCCATTTTAATATATATATATATAGACACACACATATATATATATATATTAACAAAAAAATTCATCATAAACCATTTGCCACAAGTTTCTTTCCTAAACGATCCAATCACTTTTTCTCGAGCGGCCAACTTATACTCCTACCACCCCCTCCCCAAACTTGGTTGGAAACCAAGTTTGTGGAAAAGAGGAGTACGAGTTGGTGCTCACCGGATTTAACCAATTATTAACTATTTAACCAAAACCACTAACTATCTAAATAGAAAAAATCCTACTCCTAGAATGTGCAAGGTATCAAAATTAAACTATCAACAAAGCAAACAACCAAAATGATCAATAAGAAAGCAATTGGCTCACAAGCCAAATAATGTCATCAAAAGTCAAGGCAAGGTCATTGGTACACGTGTTCCGTGCACGCACTTTAGGGCACTTTTAGTGTCATTTTAGTGTCAATAATGTGCATAATTACGTGTATCTAGTGCTTTTATACTCTAATGGGCAAAATAATGCGTTTGTGTTGTTTTTGTGTTAAGACAGGTGAAAAAAGGGTCGAAAAAGAACATCAAAAGACCGCGGAGTCGAGGGATTGATCGAGGCAACAAAAGGAAGGGGTAGTTGAAGATCTCGGCCGAGACAAGATGAAAATCTCGGCCGAGGTGAGTCTCCAGGGCATTCATGAAGAATTGAACAAACTGAAGATCTCGGCCGAGACACACAACGCATCTCGACCGAGATATGTTGCCAGAGAATTTCAAGGCTTTTCAAAGAACCAAGACCTCGGCCGAGATGCAATCCAATCTCGGCCGAGATGTGTCAAGCCCTAGCCAACCCCATTTTCCCCTTTTTACGTCTCGGCTGAGATGAAGTTGAATCTCGGCCGAGATCAGCTTTCGATCCACAAATCTTGAAAACCCTTTTTCACGTCTCGATCGAGACACACTTCCATCTCGGCCGAGATTCACTACCCTGTTTTGAAATCCCGAATACGTTTTTTCCTATTTTTTACTAGCACTTACTCTCCTTATATATATATCATCCCATTCGAATTTAACCTAACTTTTGATACATTTTTTATACTTGGAAAGCGCTATTCAGCCACCAAAGCCACCAAGGAAGGAAGATTGGACAAGAGATTGAAGGATCATCTTCTCCAATTGACATCCTTGGATTCATCCATATCAGTATCATGTTTCTTTATTTTCCTACTTATTTCCTTATTGTATTAGTTAATATGGGTGGCTAACACCCTTTAGTTCATCCTTGATCATTGTGGAACCTTGAGTCGAAGATATTGATGTGATTGTTGCAGTTAATGTTACCGAGATTATTGTGTATTCAAGTGTTTTGTGTTATTTGCTGTTATTAAGTCACATTTATGAATTCATTATTGGATTGATCACCGTTTAAGGGATTTGTGAATGTGTTGCTAGAATAGGAAATTACTATCCGTAATTGTAGGATTGCCGATTCCTGTGTAGCAAACAATAGATTTATTTATTGGTGATAACACAAAGTTCAACCACTAAAACCGAGCTTGCGAGTTTTATGTTGAATTTATCTCGGTGTCCTAGTGTTTAATGCATTTGGTTATTGGATCTAAGAGAGCTTGTTCGAGGATTCGGTTAAATTGAATAGGGTTAGTCGAAGAGCTTATTTTGATTAACTAAGATTAAGGGACAACAAGGCTATTAGAGCTTGTTAATAGCCTTGTGATAAGGGCTTGAATCACAATTTAATCGGTCATTAACATAGTTGCATCAATCGTTTAAGACCAAGGGGAAGCATGATCAAGGATCGATTCTTTTATTAATTAAAAACCAAAATCGAAAAATATCTCTTCTATTATCTTTGATTATTTGTTTCTTTGAATTTGAACGTTAAAAGCTTTTAGTTTCGTTTAGTTGCTTCTATTTGCTACTAGTAGATTGTTATTCCTTAATCAATTCCCCCCATCTTTATTGCTTTCTTAAGTATTTATTTCTTGCATACTTAATTATAAATTGCTTGACATCGGAATCAAAACTGTTCAGCCGTTCCCTATGGGATCGACCCTTATTTACCATTCTATTAGTAGGATAGTTGATAAGGTTTAGTGTATTCTTATACACAATTAATTTGGTAACGCGATGCACGACAATCGCATCCTACCAGTCATCCATTAATAATCAAACCAAAAGTCAAAGCATAATCGGCACACAGGCCGTCAAATCAATCCAACAAGCATAAGCAAAATATCAAATGGCTCAGAGGCCAAAAACAACAATTCCAACAGTGCAAAGTAACAGAAATGAGGGCACATAGGCCAATAGAAATATCATAAGTAGTCAAGGAAAATAAAGAAAGATAAGAGAGGGTTCGAGAATTTTGAGCGGCCGAGAATGTCTTACCCCCTTATTCTCTCCCCAACTAAGTTTGTGAAGAAGAGTAACGCTTTCTCGGTACTCTACTCACAACGACTTTTAGGGCCGGTCGTCTCGAGGGCTAGAGCCAGTAAAACATCCTTGGATGCTTTTGAACAAGGCCAATAACTTGTTCTGACTTTCCTTGATTTCCTTCATTTCCTCCCCCATTTTATGGACATCTCCCTAATCGCACTGATATCAGCCTTGATGCCCTGCATATCTGACTCTAAATTGCTCAGTCGGTCACTGTGCTCTTCCCGAATCTCCGCCTGAGACTGGACTGCTAATGCCGGCCTCTTCTTGAACGGTCTCTCTGACTGACTGCTTCCTACACCCCTCGAGATTTGTCTTCTTGCCCAGGGTGCCTTGTTCTTGGCCTTGGCCTTCTGATATGCTATGAGCTCTGGACAGTCTAATTTCTTCGACACTCTAAGGTGCTCATCCGAGCTCAAGGTCAAATTGATCGTGCTCTCCATGTTCTGAATATTAGTCAGAGGGGGGTTGGGCAGTTGGAGATAGGACCTCACATTCTGCATAACATATGGCATTGTATCTCCAGACTCCCCCTCTCGGTATCCCAGCTGAGCTATCCTCATATTCTCCATTTCGTCCCAATCCAGATAGTAGTCGTTTGTGATGGGCTCAAAGTCTGGTACGGGGACAACGAAATGGTCGAGGATAGGTGTGATGAGGGCGCCACTGTAGATAGGATCCGGAAGCTTTGCCTCTTTCCTCTTTTCCGCCTTCAATTCTTTTACAATCTTCTCGAAGCTTTCAATCAGAATCTCTTCATACACTCTATCTTTAGCACTGATGATTGCTCACAAGGTCTGCACTTCTGGGAACCGAACTTGACTCCTCTCCTTCCAACCATACAGAGTCATGCTCAGAAGCTTCTGCAGGTATTGGACAACTAGATTTCGGATGTATGTGGTTCTTGACCCTCCTGAATCGTATACTGGAGCTTCTATTATCCCGGGGGCGGCAGTGATTTGCCCCCAAAATGACTGGACGTCGAATCCCTCACTCTCTGCATGGTCATTGGTAATTGGTTTGAACCCATAATGTTTATCAGATCATTTCTATGGAGAACTCTCTGCTCATTCATCAGCCAGAAGTTTACAGTGTAGGTCGTATTCTTCAATTTGGCTGAGTCAGCTCTGATTTCCAGAGTGTTGAAAAGTTCCAGCACGAAACGTAGATAGGTGGGCCGAGGGGCAAGGATCTTGGCTAAGTATGCTCTGTTCAAGAGCTCATCCACATTTGCTTTTATTCCCATAGCTTCCAGGATCTTCGGGTCACCATATTGGGTGGCTACCACCCCCCGTCTGATCAGCTTCGCGAATCGCTTATGATGAGCCGAGTTCTCCAGCTCTATTTCATAGTGTCTACTATCACAATTCGGGTCAATGGGCAATGAAATTCCTGGAGCGGGATTCTCCGGTGTGGGCACAGTTACCTTTTCCTTGCCTTTGGCTTGACTCTTTCGAACTTTTTGAGTCACAGCCCGACTTGAGGTGGTCTCTTGGTTGGTGTTCTTCTTTTTGTTTTTTGGTGGTGCCATTGCTTGCCTGTAAGCAGTAAAAAACACACACTTTAAAAGTAGCTTGACAAAGCAACCAACTTATATGTTCAACATCAAACTCACTTATTAATTTTCGTTCCAAATTCGATCAAAGTCCAAGCAAAGATAAGCTCAAACAGTATTAAGCATAAGCACTCAATCAAACAACGAACTTATAACTAGGAAAATTTGATCGAATTATAATTATTCACCTCCAATCAAGCATCTACCTTAATTTGCCCCTGCCACTAAAATTATTAATCATATCAACAAAAATATGCCCCAATTGATTCTGTGTGTTTCTCACGTAACTTAATTCATCTCATCACAATTGCACATCAACCTATTAAGCATAAAAATTGATATGTTAAAATCCAATAAGCAAAAACAACAACAAGACAGTGCAAAAACAAGCTTAAAAGGTTCTTTCAATCAAATTTCATTCCCAATCACAAATTTATCACCCCATTCACCTTCCTAATGCATAAACACATTCCAAACAACATATCTATCATCAAAATTGTATTCCCGAATCATCAAGCACTCACAATTGATCAAACATTCAATATACACTTCCAAAATCAATTTGATAAAACGAGACGAAAATATAAAATTGAAGTCCTAAGCATGCTCCTAATTCAATAATAATGAATATGTAAACACTAAGAATGGATAAATTACATACCAGTCGGGTTTAGACGAAGAGCATTCAAAAAGTGCCATTCGCGCCCTTTTCCAACCTGGTCTCAAAATTGCCCAAAATCCAAAATTAATCCGAGGAAAGTGTGCAATATGATGTGGGTGAGGTGTGGTATGAATTTGAGAGGAAGAAATTGAGTGAAAGTGGTGATTTGAGTATGTTGAAGTGTGAAAATCGTGTGTTTCGCGAAAGGAGAGGGGAATGCACTGACCTTGTTCGTGCAGGTGCATTTATACCTGGACTGCATCTCAGTCGAGATGTGTTTCCTAGCGCTGCGTCTCGGCCGAGATCCTTTCTTCGGTCTTAGGCTCCTTTTACTCAACAATAGGTCTCGTCCGAGATGCTTTGTGTGTCTCGGCCGAGATAGCCTCACAGGGAATTCTGCCCCAATTCTGGACAAGTTGATCTCGGCCGAGATGTCTTGATATCTTGGCCGAGATAGACTTCTAGGAAATTTGGCCATTTTGGTCTCCGCTAAATCTCAGCCGAGATGCTTTCTCAGTCTCGGCCGAGACAACTTCACAGGGAATTGTCCATTTTTTCTTTCATGACGTCTCGGCTGAGACGCATGATTTTCTCGGCCGAGATTCTTTCCCTTGCACTTTTCCTTCAGTTTGATCCTCTTCACCCCATTTTATGATATCTCTTGATTATTTTGGCCTATACCTGCACATACCTCAACAAAAACATCGAATATGCCACAAGACATTTATTAAGCTACCAAACTACGAATTTTAAAGTGCAAAAATTTAAAGTTACCATCGGGTTGCCTCCCGACAAGCGCCTTTGTTTAACGTCGTTGGCTCAATGGAGGATCTTTTGCTTCAATTCACCAGAAAAGGTCCCTCAACCCCTCCCTTTCGTGCTTCATTCAAATCCAGAGGGTCCTTATGGACCTCCCACTCTTCCTCACAGTCTTCTGGCAGCCTAATTCCCGGGTCAATTTCACCCGGATCCTCTTGGATCCCCAAACTTGTTCTTTTCACATCCTTTGCCTTCCTTTCACATAATCTCTCTCTAAATTTCTTGATGTTCAAATCAATACTATCTCTCCCAAGAAAGTTAATGAAATCAATAGAGAAAACATCATGTACATCTTCAGAATGTTTCATAGACTTGAATATATTAAACTTCACAAGTTGACCATCAAACTCCATGGTGAGAGTCCCCTCACGCACATCAATTTTGGTTTGGGAATCGTTCATGAATGGCCTTCCTAACAAAATATGTGTGGAGTTTGATGTGTCTCCTTGCATGTCTAATATATAGAAGTGAGCTGGGAAAATAAGATTGTCTACCTCAACAAGCACGTTCTCAACTACCCCATCCGGAAATGAGGTACTTCGATCGGCGAGTTGGATAACAACCTTAGTTTCTTTCAATGGTCCCAAGTTTAGGCTTTGAAACATCGAATGGGGCATCACATTAATTGAGGCCCCTAAATCAAGCATGGCCTTTTCTACTCTACAATTACCGATTTTGCAAGGTATGACAACATGCCCGGATCTTTGAACTTTTGTGGCAACTGCTTCTGGAAGATAGCTGACACACTCTCCCCCATGAGAACTTTTTCATTTCCTTGAAGTCTCCTCTTGTTAGTGCAAAGGTCCTCTTGTTAGTGCAAAGGTCCTTCAAGAATTTTGCATATCGGGGGATTTTCTTCACGGCATCTACCAACGGAATGTTAATCTCAACTTTCCTAAACACTTCCAGTATCTCCTTGTCTCTGTTTCTATCCGGAACCTTCTTGATTTGGCTGGGAAACGGAAGCGGTGGAGTTGCAATATTGAGTCTTGACCCCTGAGGATCTCGGCCGAGATTCACTTGTGTCTTGGCCGAGACAAATTTACAGGGATTATTCCCTTCAGCCATGATTGATTGATCTCGGTCAAGATTCACTTCCTTCTCGGCCCAGATGAGTGGGTAGGGAATTTTCCCTTGTGGTCAAAGTAGGCTATCTCAGCCCAGATCTTGGTGTTTCTCAACCGAGATTCTTTTCTCAGCAATTGTTTCTTCATTTTCAACTCTCCTTTCTTCATCTCTCAACTTCCCTTTCTCGAGCATTTTCCCACTCCTCAAAGTACTAACGCTAACATTCTTGGTTTCCTTGGATGAAAAGTACTTCTTAGTGGGAAATGGAAATAAATGATCGGGGAGACATGCCGCCATTGCTTCCTTTTGTTTCTTCAACTCCTTTGCAAGTTTCCACTTTGGTACACTGGCTTAAACTTCAACAACTTGAGGAGTTGAGGTCTTCTCTTCATTCAAACTGTCATGTGGGTCATCTGTCTATGCATGTGAAGAGTGCCCAGGCTTCTCAAGCTATCCGAGCTCATCCTCACTCACGATGCCAATTGCATTAACATTCTTAGGGTTCACCTTTCGGTAGATCTGGTAATTTTCCACTTTGGGTATTCTCCAATCGAGACACGGCTGAAGTAATCTGACTCATTTGGGTTTCGATATTTGTGAACCTCGAGTTGGATCTTTCTGCAACTGAAGTGTACTGTTCGCTAAACTCTTTACAATGTCGGATAATGGTGGATCTGAAGGAGTCGAATCTGCAGGCAGTCTTTACTGATACATCCCCTTAGGATAAGGGGGCCGGCTCTGGTTGCTTTGTTCGGCTGAGTGTTGAACATTCTAATTTTAGGGCCCATACTTAAAATTGGGGTGGTCCCTCCACCTCGGATTATAAGTATTCGAGTATGGGTCGTACTTCCTTCATTTTGGGGACTTTGGCCTAGCATAAAAGTTGTGGTATGAGTTTGCGTGTGCCTCCATGTCATCTCCCAAAACAGGACATGTGTCTGTAGTGTGATCTGTAACTTGGCACACCTTACACGGTTTAGGTGTCAGAATGCTCCCCGCTGCCACTTTCCTTACTAGACTTGTAAGTTGATCCAATCTATCCTCTATGTTTGAATCCTGAGCTTCTCGAACGGGCCTGACAGCTTCCCGGATCCCAAATTGTTGCGTGTTTGCAGCCATCTTTAAGATTAGGGCCCGGGCCTCAGTGGGCATTTTGTCTACTAATGCCCCTCCACTCGCGCTGTCAATCATGTTGAGATCGGTCAAACAGAGGCCTTCATAAAAATACTGTATCAGGAGTTGCTCGGTGATCTGGTGTTGAGGGCAGCTCGAAACCAACTTCTTGAACCTCTCTCAATATTCATAGAGAGTGTCCCCCTGCATCTGTCTTATTCCACTGATTTCCTTTCTTATATTTGTAGCTCTTGATGCGGGGAAATATTTCTCTAAGAATTGGGACTCCATCTGTTCCCACGTTGTTATAGTGCCCGGGGGAAGATAATAGAGCCAGTCTCTCGCGAGGTCTTTTAAAGAGAAGGGGAATGCCCTTAGTTTGATATGCTCATCTGTCACTCTTGTTGGCTTCATGCTTGAACATACTACGTGAAATTCCTTCAAGTGCTTGTGCGGATCCTCCCCTGATAATCTATGGAATGAAGGAAGTAGATGCACAATCCCGGACATGAGCTCGAAGCTTGTATCTTCCCCTATTTCTGGAAACGTGATGCACAAGGGTTCATTTGCAACCCTTGTGTTCGCCAACTCCTTCAAGGTCTTTTCGGAGCTTGCTCGTTTGCCATAGTTTTCGGTTCAACGGTCTCCGGCTCGAATATAAGTCATTTTTCCCTTTAGGAACATGGGAACATCAACTGCCTATCTCCAAACAAGAGATTCTAGAGAGTATCAAATTACTAGGTAAACAATAAAATAGATAACCAACTAATAAACTAAAAGTAATGCTTGAACACTAAAATAACACTATTCTTATCACCGGTCCCCGGCAACGGCGCCAAAATTTGGTATGTGTCGTTGGACCGTACCAAATTACATATTTATAATTTCGATTCCCAACTCTACAAGTAGAGTGGTAAGTCGGGTCGAACCTACAGAGAACGGTAGACTAGTGTTATCTTAATAAATCAAGCGGTTATGAACTCTAAATAAAAGTAGAAACAAACAATGAAAGCAATAAAGGTGGGAAGGGGGGGAGGGGTTTGATTGTGATTATCAACTAAGAACTACCAAACTAGTAAACTAACCAAAGTTCAACATATGATCAAGGGTAGAAGTAGGGGTGCTACTCACCCATTAATACTAAAACTAACAGGAATTCAATGTAAAAGCTAAGAAACATGATAAACATAAAGATGAAACCAAAAATATTGATTATCCAGGATGAGAAGATCCTTCAATCCTTTGCCCAATCTCCCTTCCTGGTGATCTTGGTGGCTAGAAATGGCTGTTAGATATGTCCCCCCAATAGGTCAAATTCGAAATGAAACTTATATATATAAGGGAAGAGTTGTCACTTGGGTTTAAGGCAAAATCGCATTCACAATTTTAAAACAGGGTAAACAATCTCGGCCAAGATTCAAGTGGGTATCGGCTGAGACGAAGCAATGAGGGTTTTATACTTTGTGACTCAAAGGTTGATCTCGGCCGAGATGCAATTGTGTCTCGGCCGAGACGTGAAAAGGGGAATTCAGGGTTTTGTTAGGGTTTGGCTCATCTCGGCCGAGATTTGGGTTTGATCTCGTGAAAACTTGGCTTTGCCCTGGAACGTCATCTCGGCCGAGATGCATTGCCTGTCTCGACCGAGATCTTCCTTTAGCCTTGTCCTTTGTTGCTTCGATCGATCCATCGACTCTGCGATCTTTTGATGCTCTTTTTCGATCCATTTGTACCTGTTTTGACACAAAAACGAACCAACTGCATTATTTTGCCCAATGAGATGTAAATATAAAAGACACATGAAATTGCACACAAATATCACTAAATTGACACTTAAAGCGTCCTAAAGTGTGTGCACGCACACGTGTACCAAGTATTTACCGAAAAATCTAGAACTCTAAGGTTGTATTTGGATAGAGGAATTAGAAATGAATGAAGTTATAATTAATGGAAGGGATTTGAAATCCACTTAAATCCTTAAAAAAATAACTCAAAATGAAATCATGTATTTTCAAATCCATGGTAATCCAAACGACACCAATGAATTTGAAATTATGAATTTCAAAATCCATCCTAATTCCTTTCATCCAAATGTAACCTAAGTGATATTTCAAATGAAGCATTCTCTTATGAGACTAGTCCAAGGTAACACGTTTAGTCATATTAAAAATATATAATTTCTTTAAGTATTATTCTTTTTAAAGAAAGTCTCCTTTTTCTTAAAAAAAACATATTATTTTCTTAGAAAGTGATGCTTTCAAATAAAAGTATTATTTTTCTTGTAAAACAATAACTTTTTACAAACTATTTTGAGGGTGTTTGGCTAAGCTTATAATTTTAGGAATTCTCGACCCCATCTAATGTTATGCAGCATAATATATCGAGAATGACAATCTAGATTTACAATTGAATTGATGTTGAACGTTAATTATGCAAAAAATCGAATACTTACCTGTTGCGTAATTAACCCGAAGGAATTACACGATTGAATCCATCACTGAAGGTATCCACGCGTATGTCGTCCGATGTAGGAACAATTCCCTGGTACACTATTCAATAAGAGATTGCTAGGAAATCCCTTATTGAATTCTACGTGCTTCTATATTTTTATCTAATAAAACTCTTCAATATCTATTATAGAGAATAGGTATATATAGTATCATATAACCCCAGGTCTACGGGCCTAATATCTATGTCTACTTTAATTAATTAATTAGTCTAACTTATTAATTAACTAAAGTCCAATCATCCTAATCTAGTCCATATCTTTTAATCTCCCACTTGGACTAGCATTAGATATAATTCAAAGCACTGACCTTGTACCCTTGAGTGGAACAACAAATACACATAAAGTGTGACCCTTTGGGCCCTCATTATCGACGATAATCTTATTAAAGTTTGCACAAAACTCCTAGACTACATTATGCAACGAACTCGATATATGAAGAACGTCTATGTGAATTCGGTAAACAAACCTTTATACGGAGTTTGTGTAATATCCCTTCATCCATGAATCACTCGATTGAGCCTAGGATTTGCCAAATTTCTATCCAAATGGCTCAATCACTTTTCTCATATTTTTTATATGACTCACTCGATCATATTCAATTACTTTAATTGAATATATCTTCTGCATTGGCCAATGAATTTATGGTCATATAATATAGAGAAATATGAGGGTTCTCTTGAAATCAATCGAGGAATGAATCACAATCTTGACTCAACTACCATTTTCATTTGCCCCATGATGAACCCAACACAGGACGTGTCTTATCCTCCTTTGGGAGGCAAGCGTTATACTTGGTCAAAGTGCATCACTTAACAACCAAAATGAGTATTGATCTAAGGTCAAATGATCATTACATACTCGACACACTAATAAACCGTAGACACTGAAACAAACGGTTTAATAGTAGAGTATACCACTACTCTCTAAGAATGTGATGCAGACCACATACTAACCTATCGCATGTCATCAATATCCCATTCTTGGTGACCATCGGTTATGGTTATTTTAGAATCATGCTATATCACTTATGTCTCACATCATAAATGATATAAATGATTCACGGGAACATATATAAGAATAATGATAAACTATCAAAATAATTATTCTAATAAATGTATAAAACCTAAAAGAAAATCAAATTATCATAGAATGTGATTAAGTAATAAATATCACAACATAATTTGTTTTAAGATATGAAAGTTATAAACTCCTACTAAATCAAAACCAACCACCAACATGTCTAACACCCAAGCTCTCAAAGTGCTTGTTATGCTTTGCTATACATAACAGTTTGGTAAAAGGATCAACCAAGTTATCATCGGTGGGTACTCTGTCTAGCTTCACATCTCCCGTATCTATTATTTCTCTAATCAAATGATATCTCCGGGGAATGTACTTATTTCTATTCGTGGCTCATGATTCATTTGCTTGCGCAATTGTACCAGTATTGTCACATCCTCTTTAGCAACTTCAGATGCAGCAATATACTCGGCTTTAGTGATGGAATCGATAGTTGTGCTCTGTTTGGAACTATTCCAACTCACTGCATCACCATTGAGAATGAAACATATCCTGACTGAGACTTGAAGTCATCATGGTCAGTTTGGAAGCTAGCATCAGTATACCCAGTAACTGATAACTTTGGCTGTCCACCATAGACTAAGAAATATTTCGTAGTCCTTCTAAGGTACATAAGAATAGTCTTGAGAGTTTTCCAATATTCCTCATCAGGATTTTGCTTAAATCTGCTTGTCATGCTAAGTGCATAAGCCACATCTGGTCTAGTATATATCATGGCATACATAATAGATCCTAAGGCCGAAGCATAAGGGATTTTATTCATGTATCTCATTTCTTTGTCATTAGAAGTGCATCCTTTCTTAGACAATATAATGCCTTGTCCCATAGGAAGAAATTCTTTCTTGGAGTTTCCCATTGAGAAGCGTCTATGTAAGTGGACTGAGACAATCCCAACATCCTATTAGGTCCATCTCGATAGATCTTGATTCCAAGGATGTAGGAAGCCTCACCCAGATTCTTTATCATGAAGGAACTAGACAACCAATCTTTCACGGATTGCAACATGGAATGATCGCTTACAATTATTAGTATATCGTGGATATATATAACAAGGGAGACAACATTATTATTCTTACGTTTACTATAAATGCATGGATCCTCTTTACTTCTGACAAAATCAAATTATTTGATAGCTCTGTCAAAGTAAATATTCCAACTCCTAGATGCTTGCTTGAGTCCATAAATGGACTTCCTTAACTTGCATACTCCATTCGCCTTTCCTTTGGATTACAAAACCTTCAGGCTGTGACATATACACAATGCCTTTGAATTTTCCATTGAGAAACGCGGTATTAACATCCATTTGCCAAATTTCAAAGTTATAGTATTCAACTATTAAGTAATATCCTAATGAACGTGATCTTAACGACTGGCAAAAAGGTTTCATCATAGTCAATGCCCTCCCGCTGACTATAACCCTTTGCCACCAACCTAGCCTTATAGGCTTGTACCTTGCCATCTTCTTCTTGAAGATCCATTTCCAGCCTATAGGGCGAGCCCCATCTAGAAAATCAACTAGTTACCCGACTAGATTGAGGTACATTGAGTCCATTACAGATGTTAAGGCAGTCAGCCACATCTTCGAATTGGTGCCCGACACCGCTCAATATAGGTCTTAGATTCGTCATCTTCTGAATCAACCTCATCATCTTGGTTCTCAACCAATAGATTTAGTCTTTCAGGTGCACGACGATTCCTTTGAGGCCTATTGAGTTGGTTTTACATTGGTTCAGGCGGTTTATTCTGATCATGAGGAGGTTCCTGCGTGTTGAGATTTTCAACATTTAGGATATATTTAAGAATTTCACTATGACTTTCTTGAGGTGGGGTTGATACAATATCTTGTCTTTGATGCATCTCATGGTCTTGAGGTGACCTTCTAATAGTCATTTCCCCTCCCAATAGATCATAAAAATTCCCACTGAGTTCTTGTCCACTCCATTGGACAATACCTCATCTTCCATGTTATCTTGTGGTTCTTGAATTTCTTCAAGATCTACCTCGTTGTGACCTTGTTCCTTGGAGATATAAGTATCTTCAAGAAACGTCACATTCTTGGAAACTATAATCTTGTGATCTCCAAGACAATAGAATTCATATCCTTTAGTTTCTTTAAGATATCCCACAAAATAACATTTTTCACTTTTAGTTTCCAACTTATTAGTCATCATCTTCTTAACAAAAGCAGGACAACCCCAGGTCCGCATATGTTTGCGAATCTACTTTTTGCCACACCATATCGAAAAACGAGCGTGAGATACACACGCTAGTTCATAATCAATTTGAACACGACGCGTATACCTCAAGCTCGTTTTCCAGCCAAAATTGACCTTAAATTGAGTAATTTTTCAACTGACGGGACCAAATTAAAAAAACAGTTAAAACTACGAAACTCATTGCGTAAAAGTAAAAAGTTATACAACGAGTTAAGATTTTTCCCCATAATATAGAAGAAATGAATTAACTGATATATTAAAAAAAATTATATAGTTAATTACTTCTAATCGGTTCTCCTCGATTTTATATCAATTTTTTGGTTCAGTTTGACTCAATTTTACAGCAAAAAAAAAGTTCAAATTGCTTCGGTCCGGATTAAGTTAAATGGTCAACGGATAGAATCGGTTCTGGATGCTTTCGGTCCGGGATTCAATGCGGAGAGGATTATCTCCGCGACCCGTGTTCACCCCTAACTTTCTCTACCCTACTCAGACTTAGGAGAGGGAGTATGGATGGTGTAGAGAAAATAAATTGACAAAAAAAAATAAGGAAGATATATTAAATCAAAATCTGATGTTAGAAACTCTTTTAGAAAACTTTTCCAATATGGTGAACACTCAATTTAGTAAAAAGATAAAGGTAGTTAGAAGTGATAATGGAACAGAGTTCATTGTAACTGATTTTTATCACAAAAATGAAAGTTTACATCAGACTTCTTGTGTTGAAACACCACAACAAAATGGTGTTGTTGAAAGAAAACATCAACATCTGTTACAGGTTGCTAGGTCATTACTTTTTCAATCTTCAATTCCCTTAAAGTATTGGAATTTTTGTATAATGATTGATGCTCATATTATCAATAGGACTCCTTCTTCAGTGATAGGCAACATTACTCCTTTTGAAAAATTATACGGGAAAAATCCTTATTATAGTCATTTGAGAATATTTGGTTGCTTGTGTTTTAGAAGCACTTAGCTGCTCACAGGCAAAAATTTGATCCTGGAGCAACTAAGTGTGTCTTTGTGGGGTACCTTTTGGTAGAAATGTTAAATTTTTTCAACACATTTTTCCTTATGCTGACAAATATGTTGTAGACAAAATTATGAATAACATGCTTTTAAAACCACATGAGTATCTTGATGATGACATATTTTCTGCTGAAGGCACTCATTTTGCTGATGTAACTCAGTCCACTAGCATTATACATGATGAACTCTATATGACTCTGTTGGTGTAACTCAGTCTACTGATATTATACATGATGAACTAGAACAAGAACTATATGATTCCATTACTGATATCTATGTTGTTACTGATCCACAAGCTGTTATACATCCTGTTATTAATCAACAAGTTGCTATAAATAAAACAAATAATCAGGATAAAGTACATAACAATGAATCATGATTGATAATCAACATATCACACAACATCAAAACCTTCGAAGATCAATTAGGCAAAATACTTCACCTGCTTACTTAGATGTTTATGATATAAATTTGCCTTCTTCCTTAAATCACAATTCTGCAAATTTAGTTGCTACTTCATCCAGATATCCAATTGCTGATTATTTGTCTGTTGATAAACTTTCTGCAACACACAAAGCATTCACTGCCTCTATTACCCAAACAGTTGACCCAAAACGTACAACCAAGCTGCAAAAGACATAAATTGGCATAACGCCATGCATTTAGAAATCAGTGCTCTAGAAAGGACTAATACATGGTCTTTAGTCCCATTAACTGAAAATAAGCATACAATAGGTTGTTAATGAGTTTATAGAGTCAAATATAAACCTGATGATAGCATTGAAAGATACAAGGCTAGGTTAGTAGCCAAAGGATACACACAACAAGAAGGGTTCGACTACTTTGATACATTTTCACCAGTAGCTAAAATAACCACAGTAAGAATATTTTTGTCAGTACCTATTTCACAACAATGGCACATACATCAATGTGATGTGAACATGCTTTTTTACATGGTGATTTAATTGAGGAAGTTAATAGGACTCCCCCCTCCAGGTTATTGTAAAACAGGTGATAACAGGGTGTGTAAGCTAAACAAATCATTATATGGCCTAAAACAGGCATCCAAACAATGGTTTGACAAGCTTACAGAAACTATAACAAGCTTTGGATATATTCAATCAAAGCACTACAACATAAATGGGCTAATGTAACACCCAAAAAGTGTTACATATATACTAAAATATGTTACTATAGACTTTAGGTAACACTTTATTGGTGTTACATTTGCCGGTGCTACCTAAAGTCTAATGTAACACTTTTGATGATCTTTAGTAACACTTTTAATAAGTGTTACATTAGATTTTAAATTGTAACACTTTATGGTAACACTAAAAAATGTTACATATAACCCCCTTTATGTAACACTTTTAATTGAAAGAAAAAATAAAAAAATTGTCATTGTTGCCCTTTATGTAACACTTTTAATTGAAAGAAAAAATAAAAAAAATTATCATTGTTGGGTTTCGAACCCAGGTTGCTAGATTGCAGGAGCTTAAGCACAAAGTCTTAACCACTAGGCTACAATAACTTTTTTAGTTATTATTTTAAGAAAAACAATATATACACAAGATTTTATTATACCATCAATAAAATACACTCAAAATTAAGTTTTCATCAAACTACAATCTAACTTAATTTTATTTACGTTATTCATATCAATTTGACACAATATTTCCACTATTTTGTTTTTCATTTTCAACCACTCATATATATATTTATATATATATAACTTATTATATATCACATTAATTTTATACATCTAGTTATTGTATATAAATCTTAAGACATTATCATTAATTTTAATTACCATAATTTTATGTATTAAGACACCTTAATTGTTGTGTTTCATAGATTTTAAATAAAAAAATAAACTTACAAATATGAAGAGACATGACCAAATGTCCCAAGTCTAGGCTCTCACACTTAAAAAAATGTATTCAAATTCTCAAAGGCTAAAGCTACAAGTCTATTTTGTAATTGTTTAGTAAAAATATAATGTGTGTATATCTATATACATACACACAAATAAGTCACAAATAAAATTTAATTTATTTTTTATAACGAATAAGTAAATCTTTAGGTGCTCTAATGAATTGTTATTTTTGTAGGTCTGAGTTGATCGCTTTCACCACTTATGTTATAGATATTATGTTGTGATAATTAAAATGTAACACATTAGACAAATAAAAATTAAAGTCACATAAGAAAAATAATCCACAAATATTTAATTAGTTTAAAATAAAATAAATAATTTTATTATTTACAAGTGTTACTTATTTATAAGTGTTACATAAAAGTGTTACTTATTCAAAAGTGTTGCGTAAAAAGTGTTACTTATTTGAAAGTGTTACCTAAATGTGTTACAATTTAAAAGTGTTACGTTCAAAGCGTTACATATCCTAAAAGTGTTACATGAAAGTGTTACATATTCGCAGATGTTACAAAAGTGTTACATGAAAGTGTTACATATTCTTAAGTGTTACAAAAGTGTTACATAAAAGTCAAAATTTTAAAAGTGTTACAAACGAAGTGTTACATAAAGCCATTTATGTTGTAGTGAAGGCAGACACTTTCCTTTTCACCAAAGCTACAGGTGATACATTTCCAGTTTTATTATGTTATGTGGATGATATAATTCTGTCAGGTAACGGCGTTGAAGAAATAAATAGGGTAAAAGCCTTTTTACATCAAAAATTTAGTATAAAAGATTTAGGACTTCTAAAGTATATTCTTAGAATTGAAGTAACAACATCTAAAGATGGACTTCAATT
This sequence comes from Ajuga chamaepitys, assembly GCA_958295605.1. Classification (NCBI taxonomy): domain Eukaryota; kingdom Viridiplantae; phylum Streptophyta; class Magnoliopsida; order Lamiales; family Lamiaceae; genus Ajuga; species Ajuga chamaepitys. Next base: position 38,420,566 of record OY282496.1, on the reverse strand, counting down.
GTGCCAAAGAAAATATTCTTTAGATATATATTTTAAATGATTCGGGTTATTTAGATAGTAGACCTTGCACTACTCCCATGGATCCAAAACAAGGTTTTTCACAAACTGAATCCCCCTTACTTAAAAATTCATCCACATATAGAAGGCTTGTAGGCAAACTGTTATATTTAACAATAACTTGACCTAGTCTTTCTTATGCAATACAAACATTATCCCAATTCATGAGTAAACCTATTGAGGCTCATTGAGTTGCAGTTCACCGTCTATTAAGATTCCTTAAGACCACCATTGGACAAGGCTTTTTTTTACCTCTAAACTGCAGGCATTTACTGATTCAGACTGGGCAAGATGTGAACAGACAAGAAGAAGCATTACAAGATATTCAATTTATCTTGGTGATTCCCTAATATCTTGGAAGTCTAAAAAGCAACTCACGGTCAGCAAATCATCTGCAGAAGCAGAATATAGAGCCATGGGATCAACGGCCTCATAATTACAATGGATAGTCTATATATTGCAAGACTTAAGAGTCAACTTCACAAAACCAACCATTGTCTACACTGACAGCAAAGCAGCATTCTGCATTGCCCACAACCCAGTATTGCACGAGAAGACAAAACACATTCAAATTGACTATCATTATACAAGGGAGAAGATAAAGGAAGGACTTCTAAAGATAATTCAAATCCCAACCGAGAAAAATTTGGCAGACATACTCACAAAACCTCTTGGACCTGTTCTCTTCAAAGACTTCAAGTCCAAAATGGGACTCTTGAATATCCACTCCAATTTCGAGGGGGGGTATAAAAGGGAAGGCAGTTAAGTAAAGAATATAGTTAGATATTAATTAAGAGGAAGTTAATTTGTTAATCCTTACATTTATTTTAAATATAAAAGGAAGAAATAGCTCTTCCCAAAACTCATTGTTCCAGCTTTTAAAATATGTTCTATTGGAGAATAAAGAAAGCTTTCGTTCCATGCAACTCTACAAAAGTGATAAAATTATAATAAAAGCTATCACCAATTTTCACTTATATATATTATGTTGTTAATTATATTGCTATTATGATATAAATTTTCATTATTATGTAAGTAGGATCTCTTGTTAATTGGAAAGATTAGGATTTTGTTGAGTTGTACTCCTATTTGTTTAGTTGTTTTATTATTATATTAATATCAGCGTAGAATAGTACTTGTCGATACTTGGTTGAAATTTTGTTGTGTTTGATTATGTGAACGTGGCAGAATCGAGCTTTAATGAGCTTCTATTGGCTCGATATAAGTCAGGTGTATACAAAAATTTTAAAGTCGTGAAAAAATGCAATTTTAATTCTGTATGACTAGTTGTATTTGTGTACCCTCTAATTATCATTTTACAATATTAGTCCCTTATTTTTTTGTCGGAATATTCAGGTTTTATCCGAAATACACATGTCTGTCACATGTCCAATAAATTTAGGCATTTTCAATTATATATGACACGTGACAACATCCCCACCCTTTAAATATATATAAAAAATGCCCATTGATTTGATATTTTTAAATAAAATTACATAGAAAATAAAGGAAAAAACTTAGAAAAAATATTAGAAGAAATATGAACAATAGAAAACCCTAAGAGATACCCTTATGACAGATAGTGTGGCCGTGGAATAAATCAGTTGAAAAATGAGAAATACAAGTATATGCATGCTATAGTCGTAGTACTTCTTTTGGACTATATTGAAAGTAATGGACTAAATTAGGATATGAGCTTTAATTAATTAATAGGTTATACTAATTAATTAATTAAAGCAGACCGGAATATTAGGCTCATATACCTAGGGTATATGCACTATATATATATCTTTTCTCTATTGTAGGGATGATTAATCTTGTCAGTAAGAAACATCAAAGGGTTCAATAATTGATTTCCAAGCGATCACTTATTGAACAATTATACCGAGGATAATTCCTGCGGTGGACAGCGTACACGTGGATACCTGAAGTGGTGAATCAATCGCTCAATTCAGTCCGATTAATTACCCACAAGGAAGTTATTCCAACTTTGCGTAATCAATGCTCCACGTTTAATTCAGTTATAAATCACGATCATAATTCTCAACTGTTTATTCCCCTGAGTACATTAAATGTAGTTGAAAATTACTAACAGTGGTATCAGAGCTCGGGGCTCGATTTATGATTGATTAAAACTTCATAAATTTGTGGATTAAAAAAATTGTAAAACTAAAATTTTGCATTTATTTATTTGGGAGTTAATTCTGAATTTTTAAACAGTTTCAGCAAACTTTGGAATAATTCAGATTTTGTAAAAAAACTTCTTCAACCCATCTTCTTAACCTGCACAATAGAAATGCATATCATTGACTTTCGAAAATTGCCTTGAACCGTTGACTGCGCTGTTGTTGTCGCAAGCGGGCGGCGGCGGTGGTGGCATTCATTGCCGTCGCGCTACTGCTGCGCGAGCGGCGGCGGAGTCCGGAAGGGGTGCCTTGCTGCTGAGTGAGGCAGCGGCGGCGAAATCTGCTATCTCTTGGTTGTCGAACGACGGCGCAAGGCTGCGCGAGGCGGCGGCGGAATAAGGCGATGGAGGCCAAGCTATTCGTGCAGTTGGCGGCGACGGCGTCTGCTGCCGCTGCGTGATGCTGTTGACGACGGCGGTGCCGGCGGCAGTAGTGAACCTGCTGCTGTGAGCGACGCCTCGTTGGCGGTGGCGTCGACTGCGGTAGCGGAGCGGCGGCAGAAGGCTGTTCTGCCAGCCAAATACTAAAGGGTTTGGACTGGGCTGGTGCCAGAAAGCTGGGCTTGGGCTGGGCCCTTCTGGAGCGGCTTCACGAACTGGGTCGGATCCATAGCCGGGTTCAGTCCAAGTGGGCTTGTCCTATTTTCTGGGTTGATAGAATTGGGCTTGGATTTTTTAATTTCCTGATGGGTTTGGGGCCAAGTAATTTAGGCTGGAAAATTAAATAAGTTGGGCTATTTTTTAAATTGGGCCCATTTATTGGGCCAACTACAATAATATCAGCTGGACTAATAAAAAAAATAAAAATAGTAATAATTGATTAATTAAATTAGATTTATTAAATAGATTAATTCGAAATCCAAATAACAATATTAATTAATTAGATTAATAAATCTTATTATTATTGTTTTGAAATAATAATAATAGACTTATACATTTATGTTATTTTGGAATTAACATTAAAGGTATACTTGTATTAATTTGGAATTAATATATTAATCTAATACGCTAATATTAATTTATTAATTAGTTTAATAAATTTTGAATAGTATTATTGTTTTGAAAGAATAATACTAGACTTATATATTTATGTTAATTTAGAATTATTATTAAAATTATATTTATATTGATTTGGAATTAATATATAAAATTTTAATCCACATTTAATTAAAGAATAAAATTTAATTGTATGAATAATTTTATTCGTTGAGCATTTATTTGATATTATATGATAAGCTATTATTTGATTTTATACTTATTCTATTTAAATTATAGTAATTTAAGACCGCTTTTATGTTTGGGTGGACGGCGCCCAATACATGTAGTTCGCGACATTATGTATGGGTAGGCAGCGCCTCTCGAGTCAATTAAACCTAATAACTCCCAAATGATCCTAAGCCACGACCTACACAGTCATAGACAACTGCGCTCTATGTCATAAGTCTGATAACGATTCCCTCCTCTCGAAGCGGAATTGCTAAACTAAATTACTAAATCTAGGTGATCAAACTAAATTTAGTTATAAGCACAAACATAGAGATAAACACGTAAAGAAAGGAATTACTAAATTAAATCATAATAAAAACATTGTCATAATAATCCCTACTCTCTAACCCTAGGACACAAATAGCTTAGCTACTCATGCCTAGCAATAATCCAATACAAGATTCTACGAAAAATATTGTAAAAGATTAAACTAGAAAAGATCAACCAAACCCGGACGAATCCATCTCAATGATCTTCGTCTTCTCTGTCCTCCAAGTCTTCTAACTCTTCTTCTAAGTGTATTTGAAAATATGGAGTTTCTCACCCTTTAATTGGTGAGTTTGAGGACTTATTTATAGTTATGGGTTGAAATCCTTGAGAGATTAGGACAAAAAATCCAACTAAAACCCGATTTAGTGTTCCGAAAGGCTTTTGACGCGGCCTTGAACCATCTGCACGTAGCCTCGTCGAGGTTTACTGTGCTAACAGCATAAAGAGTCACATTTTGACGCAGCCGTGAAGGGTGGTGAAGAGGCCACTTTACTTCTTGCCCTGAAATGGTGATTTTATGTCAGGTTGACCCACCTCCAGTGTTTTGGCCATAACTTGAGTTATAAAACTTCGATTGAGGTGAAATTGGTGGTGTTGGAAAGTTAATTCGAAGATCTACAACTTTGTCTGATAGGAGAAAATACCAAAACGGATTGGAAGACCCTTAAAAATTGGTTTGAAGTCAGACCTAAAATCCTACTCCGAGCCCATTTCACCTCTTCTTGGTCCGTTTCATCTCTAGTTCTCTATATACTCGATATTTTGACCTAAAATCCACAAAACTGCACAAAACATGTCAAATGGTCCAATATATACAATATAAGCACTTCTCGATCATATATGCATGCAACTGTTATAAATACACACCTAAAATCGACCTAAATTCCTGCATACATGACGTGTATCAAACTCCCCCAAACTTATCGTCCCGAACAACATAAAATAGAACAAAGACACGTGTATTTAGGATGATTGGATGACGAATTAATCTCAGACAGGTTTTTCAAAAAGCTAGACATCATAGTGTAAGTGAACATGTGTGATAAAGTAAAAATTAACTACTTTCAAGACTTAAACTTTCGAAGTATTTGATCCTCACCAGGTAAGTGTTTCTCTCATCTCTCAAGTGTTTAGGCTAAAAGTATCATTTCACTCAAATTAGCTTACATGCACAGTTTACCATGGGCTTGCCAATTGTCTAAGCTAGACGCAGTACTCGGCATAAGTGACAAAGAATCAAGTAGGTCTTTCATTCGGTTGTAATGTTGGCTTTGAGGTAAGGTGGGATAAATTTGGACAAAAGTGACTATCTTTTGGACTAATCAAGTTATTCCTATCCCGACTACCCCTCAATACAATCACTCAATCTCACTCTCCCAATCTCAGCAACTCACCTCTCAAGGTGACTTCTTCACCTTCCCAAAAGTGCTTTTCAACCAAGTGCTTTTCATATTAAGTATTCAAGTACCACATCATGGGACTACCCGATTTTTCCAAATCAACTAAGCACTTATTTCTTCTAACCTCTCCTTAACACATTAAAACAGTAATACAGCTATTTACATCTGGCTCTTTCTTTTGCTTTTCACCTTTTTTTTTTTTTTACTTACGAAAATTAAAGTCAACATAAATAACAAACTAGGAGAGATTATACTTGCTTTGAATTTACAACTATCACTTCAAATTCCTTCTACCCTTCAGCTCATCCCTTATTTCGCCCATTTTGTTCTCAAAAATTCAATCTACCTTCCATCCACATCCCTCTTTACTCAATTAGTCCAATATAGGGCCAAAGGCTAAAACTAAAAGGTATTTGGCTTGTAATAGTGGCTATGAAACAAAAAGTCTTAAAAGCTCAAGTGGGCTAACTAGGGACAATTTTTCTCAAACTTTTTGGTAAAAAGGATAACGTTTAAAAGGCTCAAAAATAGGCTACAATTCAAAAACTGCCTATATCACTTTCTAAGTCACATTATGCATCGACATATTGACAACAAAGACTCAAGGCAAGTTCTAGAAACATATACATATATCCAATCAACATCACACCGAAAGAAAAATAAATTGCTCCAAAGATAGCAGTCACATTAGGCTCAAATGCTCACAACACTTTCCTGTTGTCACTTAGGCCCTGCACATTGTTACAAATATGTGAAGCACAAGTTGTATCTAATACCCAGGATTGTGAATTGTTTATAGACATATTTATCTCAATGACAAACATACCTGAGCTCCCAACTAATGCACCTTGTGCTTTGAACTTTGGGCAGTCTCTCTTCCAGTGTCCCTTCTCGTGACAGAATAGACACTCATCCTTTGACAGTTTCGGCTTCTTTTGAATCCCTCTATTCTTAGGCTTCAAGGCTGCACTGCTAGATGCTTTCTTCTTCTTCTTCTTCTTCTTCTTCTTCTTCTTCTTCTTCTTCTTCTTCTTCTTCTTCTTCTTCTTCTTCTTCTTCTTCTTCTTCTTCTTCTTCTGCTTATTCTTCCTTTTGGAAGAGTTCGCAGAAGAGCTCACCATGAGCACAGATTTTCCTTTAGAGGTAGAAGATTCATAGGTCTTAAGCATGTTGTGAAGCTCAGGCAAAGTCACCTTCGTGTTGTTCATATTGAAGTTCACTATGAAATTTTTAAAAGAACTAGGAAGTGACTGCAAGATCAGATTAGTTGAGACACTTGAGGGTAACACCGTTCCAATCGATGTCAGCCTCTCAATTAATCCGATCATCTTCAGTACATGCTCAGAAACCTGGGCCCCATTATGAAATTTACACTTAAAGAGGTCACTGAGTATCTCATACTCCATTGTCTGAGCTTGTGAGGCATACAGACTCTCTAATTTACTTTTCCGTTTGATTATTTTCTATTCAGATAAAAATGTCGAATTTGGCTTATAAATGTTTGATGGAATCAAACAAGTTGACTGGGTCTAACTTTACGGATTGGCTCTGTTGCTTGCGCTTGGTGCTAAGGCAAGAAAAGATTGAGTACGTCTTGGACGAACCAATCAATGTCATCCCCGACAAGACTTCTCCTGAGTATGCTAAGTTTGACGCAGATGCTCACAAGAAGCATGTTGAGGATTCCATGTCGGCTCAGTGTGTCATGTTGTCCTTGATGAGTATTGAACTGCATAGGCAACATGAACACATGCTCCCTTATGATTTGATAAAACACTTTGCGTCCCCAAACAAAAAATACGGATTTATAATAGTTATAAATCTTAGTGGTCCAAGATTCAAGTCTATATTATTGTAGTCTCTGCTTTGGCTGATGACTGCAATAATAATACTCAGTAGGCCTCCAAGCCAATTGCAACAACAATTTTGCAATTCTTGATTTATTAATCCAATTAATATTGCGTCCTCAAACTATTTTGGTCACTTTGGCATCTCAAAATAATTTAAGCAAGTCAATTCCATCACACGATGTCAACCATACATCTATGAATGAGCCCGAGTCTTGTCGATTTAGATTAAACACTTTGGTGTAAAACTCGTGGTCGAAAAGATTAGGAATTTCAAGTAATTATGATGGACGACGCATTTTGTTTCCAAATAAGACTTGGTTTTATTGGGGATTTTATATGTGATACTAATTGTTAAATTTAATATCTAATATTAAATTAAACGCAATTACTGGGTGCCGCCTACCCAGGCATAAGAATGCGGACCACACATATTGGGAGGTCGACTTACGCGTGAAAAATGGAGCAAGAGTTTCTACTGAACGTGTAGGGACTTATAGATTAGATCTTCCTTCAAGATATAGACTAGATTTACATGATTGTTATTTTGTTCCTACAATTTCAAAGAATATTATTTTCATTCCAATGTTAGACATTCAAGGTTTTTCCTTCCATTTTGCAAACAGTAGATGCTCGTTTTCGGTTAATGGATTATTTTATGGAAGTGTCTCTCTTTCGAATGGTTTATATATGCTTGAATGTGAACAAAATATTCTCAAATGTAAAAAATAAACAACCTAAGCTAAGTAATACGAATAATTAAACCTATCTTTGGCACTGTAGACTTGGTCATATTAATGAGAAAAGAATAGCAAGATCGAGAAAGTTAGACTATCTCACATCATTTGATTTCGAATCATATGGTGCTTGCGAATCTTGTCTCAAAGGAAAGATGACAAGTAAACCACTTTCTGGAAAAGGGCTACGTACCAAGGTTGTGCTTGAGTTGACCCACACAAATGTATGTGGACCGTTCCCAACTCAAGTAAGAGGTGGATATTCGTACTTCATAACTTTTACTGATGATTTTTCAAGGTATGGATATTATATCTCATGAAACACAAATCTGAGGCCTTCGAGGAATTTAAGGAGTTTAAGTTAGAAGTTGAGAAACAACTTGGGAAAAGTATTAAGACTCTCCGATCAGATCGAGGAGGGGGATACTTAAGTCGAGATTTTCTTGATTACTTGAAATTACATGGAATCCGGTCAGATTGGACACCTCCGGGTACACCACAGATGAATGGAGTATCTGAGAGGAGAAATTGAACTTTATTGGATATGGTTCGATCCATAATGAGTTTCACCAGTCTCCTTTTATTCCTTTGAGGTTATGCCTTACTTACCGCAGTTTATATTCTGAATAGAGTTCCTTCTAAATCGGTCGAGAAAACCTATATGAATTATGGTGTGGCAGAAAGTCGAGTCTTAATCATATGCGAAACTGGGGTTGTCCTGCTTTTGTTAAGAAGATGATAACTGATAAGTTGGAAACTAAAAGTGAAAAATGTTATTTTGTGGGATATCCTAAAGAAACTAAAGGATATGAGTTCTATTGTCCTAGAGATCACAAGGTGATAGTATTCAGGAATGTGACGTTTCTTGAAGATAATTATGTCTCCAAGGAACAAGGTCACAACACAGTAGATCTTGAAGAAATTCAAGAACCACTAGATAACATGGAGGATGAGGTATTGTCCAATGAAGTGGACAAGAACTCAGTAGTGGGAGTTTTTTATGATCTATTGGGAGGGGAAATTACTCTTAGTGGGTCACCTCAAGACAATGAGATGCATCAAAGACAAGATATTATATCAACCCCATCTCAAGAAAATCATAGTGAAATTCTTGAGAATATACCAAATGTTGAAAACCTCAACACGCAGGAACCTCATTACGATCAAAATAAACCGCCTGAACTAGCGCAAAACCAACTCAATAGGCCTCAAAGGAATCGTCGTGCACCTGAAAGACTAAATCTATTGGTTGAGAACCAAGATGATGAGGTTGATTCAGAAGATGACGAACCTAAGGCCTATATCGAAGCAGTGTCGGCACCGATTCGAAGATGTGGTTGGCTGCCTTAACATCTGAAATGGACTCGATGCACCTCAATCTAGTCTGAGAACTAGTTAATTTGCCAGATGGCGCTCGACCTATAAGCTGCAAATGGATCTTCAAAAAGAAGAGAGACGCAGATGGCAAGGTACAAACCTATAAGGCTAGGTTGGTGGCAAAGGGTTATAGTCAACGCGAAGGCATTGACTATGATGAAACCTTTTCGCCAGTTGCTAAGATCAAGTCCATTAGGATATTACTTGCAATAGTTGCATACTATGACTTTGATATTTGGCAAATGGATGTCAAAACCGTGTTTCTCAATTGAGAACTCGAAGGCACTGTGTATATGTCATAGCCTGAAGGTTTTATATCCAAAGAAAAGCCGAATGGAGTACGCAAGTTAAAGAAGTCCATTTATGGACTCAAGCAAGCATCTAGGAGTTGGAATATTTGCTTTGACAGAGCTATCAAATTGTTTGATTTTGTTAGAAGCAAAGAGGATCCATGTATTTATAGTAAACGCAAGAATGAACATGTTGTCTTCCTTATCATATATGTTAATGATATACTGATAATGGGAAGCGATCGTTCCATGTTGCAATCCGTGAAAGATTGGTTGTCTAGCTCCTTCATGATGAAGGATCTGGGTGAGGCTTCTTACATCCCTAGAATTAGGATCTATCGAGATAGATCTAATAAGATGTTGGGATTGTCTCAGTCTACTTACATAGACAAATTGCTGAGACGCTTCTCAATGGAAAATTCCAAGAAAGGATTTCTTCCTATGGGACATGGCATTATATTGTCTAAGAAAGGTTGCCCTTCTAATGACAAAGAAATGAATTACATGAAGAAGATCCCGTATGCTTCGGCCATAGGATCTATTATGTATGTCATGATATGTACTAGGCCAGATGTGGCTTATGCACTCAGCATGACATGCAGATTTCAGCAAAATCTCGGTGTGATACACTGGAGAACTGTCAAGACTATTCTTAAGTACCTTAAAAGGACTAAAGAATATTTCTTAGTCTATGGTGGGCAACCAGAGTTATCAGTTACTGGGTATACTGATGCTAGCTTCCAAATAGACCATGATGACTTCAAATCAGGATATATTTTCGTTCTCAATGGTGGTGCATTGAGTTGGAATAATTCCAAACAAAGCACAACTACCGATTCTACCACTGAAGCCGAATATATTGTTGCATCTGAAGCTGCCAAAGAGGTTGTTGTTTTGTTAAAGTTTGTAAAATAATTAGGTGTCGCTCCAAGAGCCAGCAGTGTAATACCGTTGTATTGTGACAACACCGGTGTAGTTGCACAAGCAAAGGAACCCAGAGCCACGAACGGGAACAAGCACGTTCCCCGGAGATATCATCTGATTAGAGAAATAATAGATAGGGGAGATGTAAAATTAGATAGAGTACCCACTGATGATAACTTGGCTGATCCTTTCACCAAGCCGTTGTGTATAGCAAAACATAACAAGCACTTTGAGAGCTTAGGTGTTAGACATGTTGGTAGTTGGCTTTGATTCTGTGGGAGTTTATATTTTGTATGTCTTAGAAACCTTTTTGTGAAGACATTCAAAACTTGAACACATTATATGATAATATGTTTATCTTATTGGTTTATGCATTTATGAGAATAAATATTTTGATGGTTTGTTATTATTCTTATGACTGTTACCTTGAATCATGACTGTCATTTATGGTGTGTGACATAAATGAATGCTTCTAAAATTGCCATAACCGATGGTCATCAAGAATGGGTTATTGATAACATGCAATAGGTTAGCATGTGGTCGGCATCATATTCATAGAGAATATAGTGAGTCTCACGACTATTAGATATTAGATATCTATGATGGACACATGGATACTTTAGAGAGTATTGGTATACCCTACGATTAAACCGTTTATTTCAGTGTCTGAGGTTTATTAGTGTGTGGAGTATGTAACGATCCTTTGGCCTGAGGTCAATACTCATTTTGTTTGTTAAGTGATGAACTTTAACCAAGTACAACGCTTGCCTCCCAAAGGAGGATAAGACACGTCTTGTGTTGGGTTCTTCATGAGGCAAATGAAAATGGTAGTTGAGCCAAGAATGGGATTCATTCCTCGATTGAAACTCGAGAGAACACTCATATTTCTCTATATTATTTGACAATAAAGTCATTGACCAATGCAAAAGATGTATTCAATTAAAGTAATTGAATATGATCGAATGTGTCATATAATAAAGATGAGAAAAATGATTGGGCTATTTGGATAGACACATGGCAGATCCTAGGCTCAATCGGGTGGTTCGTGAATGAAGGGATATTACATAAACTTCATATAAAGGTTTGTTTACTGGATTCACGTATACGTCCTTCATATATCGAGTTCGCTGCGCAACACGGTCTAGGAGTTTTGTGCAAACTTTAATTAGATTATCGTCGATAATGGGGGCCTGAAGGGTCACACTTTATGTGTATTGTTGTTTCTGTCAAGGGTACAATGTTGGTGTTTCAAATTATATCTAATGCTAGTCCAAGTGGGAGATTGAAAGTAATGGACTAGATTAGGATATGGGTTTTGATTAATTAATAGGTTATACTGATTAATTAATTAAAGCAGGCCAAAATATTAGGCCCATATTCCTAGGGTATATGCACTATATATATATATATATATATATATATATATATATATATATATTCCCTATTGTAGGGATGATTAATCTTGTCAGTAAGAAACATCAAAGGGTTCAATAATTGATTTCCTAGCAATCACTTATTGAACGATTGTACCGAGGATAATTCTTGCGGTGGACGGTGTACGCATGGATACCTGAAGTGGTGAATCAATCGCTCAATTCAGTCCGATTAATTACGCACAAGTAAGTTATTTTAACTTTGCGTAATCAATGCTCAACGTTTAATTTAGTTATAAATCACGATCATAATTCTCGACTGTTTATTCCGCTGCGTACATTAAATGTAGTCGAAAATTACTAACATATATGCATATATATCAGAGTGTAAAGAAATTTCCCTAATTGGATACATTAATTAGACTAAGTTGATACATCATGTACTATTGTGGTTGTGTTTAGATATTTTCGATGTTCAAAGCATAATTAAGGGCCCGTTTGGTTGGAGGGTTAAGGGGTAAGGAATGGGAATTAATGAGAACTCATTCCCATTTATGGTGTTTGGTACATAATAAATAAGTTAATCATTACCTCATTTTATTAACGTTTCTCCCCATTTCATTCCATAGTATGATTGACCCCTCATTTATACTCATTATCATTGCCATTGATAATTTGCAATCAAGCGGGCCCTAAATCGAGTTCAAGTGCGTAATTCACTCTCGGCATAATTTGTTATGTGCTAATTCTAAGTAATAGAATATAACATTTATTTTTGTTACAATTAATAAAACATGCATGTTTCACGCTCAACAGTTCTTTTTTATTTGTCTTTCTTTTTTGTTTAGCAGCTAATTTGGTTTAGGGAGGGGGATGGGAGCAGGCAGGGTTGGTGCAAGAGACTAGTGAGAATAAGATGTTTTTCTGTCATTACAAAATAAAAATGGCTTATAATGACAAAAAAATTATTACTTTTAAATATTTTTAAAAAGCTTATACTATCGTACATGTACAATTTTTCTGTATTTGTTAAAAAGCCTTGTCCGAGGGATTTTCATTAAAGGAATTTTGAAAAAGAGAGAGTTGGGGTTATTAGGAAGGGATTCACCAACTCCCGTGAATGGAAGACATAGAGATAGCAAATAAAGATAAAGGAAGAGGAAGAATACAGTGTTAAAGAAATTAATGCAAATTGCAGCGTGTTTTGAAGTGGAAACAAAAAATAACATCCCTTTTACAGTCGATGGTAATGCAGATTGTGGTATTTTAGAGCGACTACTTCTCAAATTAATACAAAAAAGAAAAGCAAAACTGCGCATCCGGGGAATGGAACCCCGGTCAGTACCGTGGGAGGGTACTATGATACCACTACACCAGATGCGCTTCTATCAATTATTCCTACTGCTTCTGCTATTGATCTATAATTTAAATCGAAACGGAAAACTCTGGATAAAAATTCTGAAAAGGGAAAAAAAGTTAGATATCCTATCCCATCCCATGTGTACAGAATGTTCGGCAGAAATTTTATTTATTAGTGCATTTTTTATTTTATTTTTTTGCATAAATCTCATGCATTACTAAAATGAGTAGGGCAAACGCCCTACATCCTGAAAAATAAGCGTACCAATAATAGGTGAGACATCTCCTATCCAAATAGAACAGTCATCAACATCAAACTTACGATTAGCAAGAGCGTGTGCTATGAAATTAGCATTACGCGAATAAAAGGAAATACCGATGATTGACCCTGTCCGCCTGATAGGGATAACCCGATCACTTCGGGTCGGGTTAACAACTGAGTCCGAAGACCGGCCCAGCACGCGTAGGCCCAGCAAGCATGCGTAGGCCCAGCAGGCCCAGAAACACACGTCGGCCCAACAGATGGTTTGTTCCGCGAATCAAGGCTCACGATTCATTCCCAACCGCCATGCAGCGGGAAATAGGCGTGAGAATAGGGAGTTAGTTAGGGTTCAGATAGGGTTTAGGAAAGTTGAGTATAAATATGAGAAGAGAACTCTGAATTAGGGTTCGCATTCTGTATTCTGAATTATTGCTTGTAAGCTCAAAGTTTTAGTGAAAGAAACACCTCGGCAAGAGTGATTTTCTGCCCGTGGACGTAGATCTCCGGATCGAACCACGTATATCTTGTGTGTTTTTATATTTCTTGCACTGATTTAGGCTGAATTGATTGGATACCGGATTGTGCTTTATCAATTGGCGCCGTCTGTGGGAACGTAAAGCAATTTTTGACATTCACAGCGTATTCAAAGATCATGGTGACGACTCGTTTGAATCAATCTCGCCACGGTGATCAATCCAACCAGGATCCACCCGTGGATCAAGTTTTGCCGCCGAGGCAATTGCCGGCAAGGAGTACATCTCATCATCAGGGCAATCAAGGCCCGGTTGCGAATCCAGACAATCAGTATTTACCTCCACCCCCTCAAGACATGCAAAACCCTAATCCCGCTGCTGCCCAACCACCGGTTAACATTCAAATCACACCAGAATTGCTCCAGGCTTTCCTACAAGAGCACGCCCATGTTCTTCAAGACTGGGCGGCTAATCGCCAACACCCCGCGGGGCATGCCGGACATGATGCCAATCCCGCGGTGCCTCCACAACGTCAGCACTCGCGTGATCAGCAACACCCGGGGCATCGCGGGCATCAAGATCGGCGACGGGAACGACCTGGTTCTTCCGAGGACCATGGGAGTTCTAACGAATCACGACAACGCAACGATGAATTTACCGATGTCGATCGCCGCCGTCCACTCAACGCGGCTAAGAGAGTTCGTTATGCCAATCCTCATACTCTAGATCTTCAAGAGTATGAGCGAGTCCAACGCAATGTTGAACTTGACAGAATCTTGGGCCTTGATGCCAATGGAGATATCATCACACCGTTCTCCCAAGAAATCATGGCCACCTCCCTTCCCGAAGGGTTCAAACGGCCGGCCATACCACCTTACGATGGCACCGGAGATCCGGTCAATTTTCTTGGAGCTTTCAGGCACAACATGCTTAGCCGCGATAACACTACATCCCTCCATTACTGTAAGATTTTCCCCGAGTACTTACAGGATGAGGCTCGGGTTTGCTTTGATTCTCTCCCGCGCAACAGCGTATCCTCTTTCAGAGAACTCGCCGAACACTTTTGGGCGCGGTTCGAAGCACGGTCGAAGCCCATGGCCACTTTGGCCGACCTCATGAATATGGAACAGCGGGACGGTGAAACCGTTACCCAATTTCTTGACCGCTTTACAGCGGAAAGCCTCAAGGTGGGAAGTTGCTCCGAAGACGTAGTCATCAACGCATTCATGAATGGACTCCGTCCTGGAACACTTTACACCGAGTTGGTTCGAAACACACCGGTCACAACCCGAGCACTGTTCAAAACGGTGTGCAAATTTGCTAAGGCCGAGGAGCAGACTCGCCGGAAACGTGAGAAACATGCTAGCAAGCGGCAGTCCGACAAGGCACAAACTGGGCCTAGTACGCGACCTAGTGCCTTTTCCCGTCTGAACCCGGGGCGTTCAGAATCCCGAGGCGATATTCCACAATTGACTCCGTTGACAAAGTCACGAGCCGAAATCCTTTCTATTCACAAGAACGATCTACGACCTTGTCCGCGGATGACTGCTCCGCCTGAGAAGAGGAACCGTGGAAAGTGGTGTGCGTACCACCGAGATCATGGGCACGAGACAGAGGAGTGCCGAGAACTCAGCAAGGAAATCGAGGAGTGCCTGAGGAAAGGTCTCTTGCGCCAATACATTGCGCGGACCGATGACAAGCCTCGGACAAGTCAGAATGGGGGGTCGTCCCATAATCGTGGAGGTTATCATGACCGTGGTACACAACAAAATCGACCGCCGTGGCATAATAATCGGCCGGGGCCTAGTAATTACGCACGGCAAGATTCTGGCAATCGCCAACAACCACGTCTTCCGCCACCACCTCCTCCTCCGGGAGGACCCGGAGACAACGCACCCCCTCACGTAATAAACGTGATATATGGGGCCCTCCCCACCGGGGCTTCGCGACATGCCTTGAAGGCAGAGGCTCGACGTCCTCCTCCCGAGGAGCCACGTCATAAACGCCTCCATCAATCCGAGACTGTCAGCTTCACAGATAGAGACCTGGTTCCGGAGATAACACCTCATACTGACGCTATTGTCATCGACATGACTGTAGCCAACATAACAATAAGGCGGGTCTTCGTGGATAATGGGGCCGCGGTGAGTGTTATATTTGCCGATTGTTTCCAAAGGATGGGGATTCCTCGGGAACAACTTCGGCCGGCCCCCGGGCCACTGCAGACTTTCACTCAGGGTGAAGTCCAGCCAGAGGGTGTCATCACTCTCCCGGCGTCTTTGGGGACTTATCCGGCAATAAAAACCATTTTCGTGGATTTTTATGTGGTGAATTCCCCATCACCGTACAACATGATCTTGGGCCGGGACTGGCTAACCCCCGCCAAAGCCATATGTTCCACGTATCACCTCGCACTAAAGTTCCCCACTTTGCATGGCGAAGTGGCTATCCGCGGGAGTCAGCGGGTTTCAAAGGAGTGTATGTGCGTGGCACTCAAAAAGACTGCTAAAGTTCCTCCCAAACAGCAGCTTCAGGTAGCATCATCGGCTCTGGAACCTCGGGAATGTACCTCATTGGGGGATGCCACCGCCCAAGTACCGCTTGATCCGTCCAAACCGGAACAGACTGTAACCGTCGGAGCCGTGGATGTGCCATGGCTACACCTGGCTATAATTCAGACCTTGCGAGAATATTCCGATGTCTTCGCATGGTCTCCTCTGGATATGCCCGGGGTCTCTCCCGATATAATAACACACAAGCTGAGCATCGATCCCAGCGTAAAGCCTATACAGCAGAAGCAAAGGAAATTCGCTCCGGAGCGAAATGACGCAATTCGAATTGAGGTGCAACAACTTTTGGATGCGGACATCCTGTTCGAAGTATATTACCCCTCCTGGCTATCCAATCCGGTAATGGTGATTAAGTCCAGTGGGGCATGGCGGATGTGCGTTGATTTCTCCGACCTTAATAAACATTGTCCGAAGGACTGCTATCCTCTACCTTCCATAGACCAAAAGGCCGAAGCCATTACTGGGTATGTGGCACTTTGTTTCTTGGATCTGTATAAGGGATACCACCAGATCTTTATGGATCCGCAAGATGCCATCAAGACAGCATTCATCACTGCTTTCGGCTGTTTTGCTTTTAAGAAAATGCCCTTTGGGCTCAAGAACGCCGGAGCCACATATCAACGTCTCATGGACCGAGTTTTTCACGACCAGATTGGCCGCAATGTTGAGGTTTACGTTGATGATCTTGTTATAAAGAGCACCACCCATTCTTCATGTGTACAGGACATTGCCGAAACGTTGCGCACTCTGCGGCGTTACAATTTGCGACTTAATCCAGCGAAATGCACTTTCGGCGTTGGCTCCGGCAAGTTTCTTGGATATATGGTTTCACAACACGGTCTTCAGGCTAATCCAGCCAAACTTCGGGATGTTTTGGATCTGCAGCCACCGAAGACGTTTAGAGACGTTCAGCGCCTCACGGGCGGTTTGGCGGCCTTAAATCGTTTTCTGTCCAAAGTGGCAGAGCGTCAACTCCCATTCTTCAAAATCTTGCGACAATCGAAGTCCTTTGAATGGACTCCGGCGTGCGCCGAGGCTTTCGAGGCTTTGAAACGCCATATACAGCAGCTGCCTACTTTGTCAGTTCCTCTCTCCGGAGAGCCGCTTTACTTATATTTGGCTTCCGCCGAGGAAGCTATTAGCGCTGCACTTGTGCGTGAAGTCAATGGGGTTCAACATCCTGTGTATTTCGCAAGTCGTGTTCTCCACGGGGCGGAGACCCGGTACTCCATACTGGAAAAAACTGTACTAGCTCTTGTCATGGCAGCTCGGCGTCTGCGCCCATATTTCCAAGGGCGTGAAATACGGGTTCTGACCAATCATCCTATCCGTCAGATTCTTGTCAAACCCGAGGTGTCTGGGCGTCTTGCAAAGTGGGCCGTCGAGTTAGGCGAATATGATATTCAATACCTTCCTCGCCGAGCAATCAAGGGTCAAGCACTCGCCGACTTTCTGGCTGAAACCCTGGGAGACAGTCATGAGTCTCCGACAGACAGTGATACACATCACCCCGCTACCCATGTATCCTCACCTCGGAAATGGCAACTATATGTGGATGGAGCATCCACGACTCGAGGAAGTGGTGCCGGGGTGCTTCTCATCGACCCCGAGGAGGTTGAAGTTAAAATACGTCATCCGATTCAAGTTTAAGGTGACTAATAATGAAGCGGAGTACGAGGCAGTTCTCGCCGGGCTCCGGCTCGCTCAATCCTTAGGCGTTCGTCATCTTGAGCTCTTCACGGACTCCGAGATCGTGTCCAAGCAAATTCAGGGGACTTATGTCGCCAAGGATGAAACAATGGTCAGGTATCGTGCTCTAACACTCAAGCTTATGTCAACTCTTGATACAGTTATTATCCAGAAAATACCGCGTGCTCGGAATGCAAGAGCAGACGCGCTTAGCAAATTGGCCTCCGCGGTCCGAACTAATATATCTCCGGATATCATGGTCGAAGACCTGTCTCACCCAGCAATTCATGAGGCCACAGTTTCGGTACTGACCGATAGTGATCCGAATTGGATGACTCCTATCATTCAATATCTCCGAGATGGAATCCTGCCTACTGATAAGCTGCGAGCTCGGCAAGTTGTCCTCAAAGCCCCCAAATACTCCTTTCATGATGGAGTTTTGTACCGGCGGTCATACCTACAACCGAGTCTCCGGTGTCTCGCTCCTGCCGAGCTATTCAAGTTCTACGGGAGGTTCACGAAGGGGCCTGTGCCGGCCATATCGGCTCCCGGACATTAGCCAAGAAAGTTCTCCGCTGGGGATATTATTGGCCAACCCTGTTCAACGATGCCCACGACTTAGTGACCAAATGCAGCAAGTGTCAGCTGCACTCCCGTGTAAAGCATTTGCCGCAGACCGAGCTCATTGGAATCCAGAGTGCGTGGCCGTTTATTCAATGGGGAATCGACATTGTCGGCCCGTTCCCAGTTGCTCCAGGGGGATTGAAGTTCCTGGTCGTTGCTGTAGACTACTTCACTAAGTGGGTCGAAGCCGAACCTCTTACGGCCATTACTAGTCAGAATATCTTGAAGTTTGTGTGGCGCAATATCGTTTGTCGCTTCGGCATCCCGAGTACTATTATCTCGGACAATGGAAAATAATTCGCCAATGATCCCTTTCGGTCATGGTGCGAAGAGCTTCACATCAAACAAATTTTCACTTCGGTTGCTCACCCTCAAGCCAACGGTCAGGTTGAAGTCACTAATCGTACACTACTCACGGATATAAAGAAACGCCTGGATAATGCCAAAGGTCTTTGGGCTGAAAACCTTCTGCAAGTCCTATGGGCTTATCGCACGACACCTCATACCTCCACCGGGGAGACTCCTTACAGCCTTACTTATAGATCCGAAGCCGTTATTCCCGCGGAAATCAGTGTACCAAGCCCCCGCCTCATCACATTGGTTCCAGAGGATAATGACGAGGCTCTCCGGGCAAATTTGGATGAGCTTGAAAATCGTCGTGACCAATCATTCATTCAACAGGCCAGGTGTAAACAACGTGCAGCCCAGTATCATAACCTCCGGGTCCGGGGCACTCAGTTCAATGTCGGGGACCTAGTTCTTCGGCTCAATTCAGCCAGCAAAGCTGCCCCCGAGGGGAAATTACATGCTTCTTGGGAAGGTCCCTACCGCGTCGTTGCTACGCACGATTCTGGATCCTATCAGTTAGAGCATCTCAATGGGACCCCGATCCCCCGAAGTTGGCACGTAACCAACTTGAGGCGCTTCTATCTGTGAATGCCAAATCACAAGTACCATCTTATCTTTAATTTCTTTTATGGTTGTTATTTCTCTTTGTACTCTTTAGTTTGCTCCGGCACTCATCGTTGAATAAAAATTCTTTGTTTATACATCTTGCTGAGTTTTCATTTACGTTACGGGGACGCCCTAACACAATCGTATTATCATTATTAGTCTCCGGACAACTAAATCTCTCCCTCGGTCCGTCCGAGGAGATTCACATTTCGTCCCCGGACTTATATCACTATCTCGCCTGTTCAACCGGGGAAATGTTTACTCCCGCCTGATCCGTCCGGGGAGACTTTACTCCCGCCTGATCCGTCCGGGGAGAATTTACTCCCGCCTGATCCGTCCGGGGAGATTTACATTAGAATTATTCGAATTGTGTTCCCGGACACCTAACTAAAACAGTTAATAACTTGTTGTTTTCCTTAACACATTTGTGCACATCACATCGATTCTATTATCTTCTAAATGATATAACACCGAAAAGTTTTTTACATAAAACTTCAAAAAAAAAAAAATATATATATAAAGGAGAAAAGCCATTATCTACGGCCCCCGAGCCAATATTCAGCGCCCCGGCGTTGCGGCCTGCTCCTCAGTCTGCGCTGTGTCCTCCGGGATCTTGTAGATCCTCGACCTCGGGCTCCGGCTCTTCCTTCCCCGCGAGCTTCCCGACGCCGAGGACTTGCTCTGGGCATTTGCCTGGGGACTTCGTCTCTAGTCCGAGCTCGGCTACGTGGTTGTGGAGCGGACCTCGGAGTTTGGGCCCATTGCACAGGGTCCCACTCATCCGGAGCCATCACTTCAATTTCCCTAGCCAGCTCCTCGACTACTTCCTCGGCAACCACAGCGGGCTCTTCTTCAATCGTGGTCACTGGAGCTGGCTCTCGGATAACAATGCCTTTACTCTTTCCAGAGGGCTTCTTTTTATCCTTCCGGGGAGCTTTTGGGGTACCTTGGCTCCGGCTTGAACTTGCGATGAATTCCTCGGCAGAAGGCCTCCACCTGCCTCGGCCCTTTAGCCCTTCATACATGCTAAGAAGCAACTCTAGAACTTCTCGCTTTCTTACAAGCTCCGAGGCCTCCGCGGGGTTATTTGCCGTGAGCGCCGAGATTTCGCCCTGGATCTCTACGACCCGCTCCTCCACTTCCTCAAAAGTCAGAAGGCCGAACTCCGACAGTATTCGATCATACTCCCTCTGATGAACAAGGACACGGCTCATTTCGGCAGCTGTAGTCCGGTATTTCAGCTCGTAATCTTTGGCTCTTTCTTCGGCTTCAACCACTTTCCTCTCTGCCGCACTACGTGCATTTGCAGGTTGTTCTTTTCTTCGCGGAACCACTCAAGTGATCGCATGAGTTTCTTTATTGTTTCGTGTAGTTCCGCGGTATTCTAAACAGAAAGAAGAGTCAACCAGATCGATCAATTTAAAGTATGTCAAGAGTTGGAGTTCAGTTCGAAAACAAACACAAATTGATCATGCAAGCAAAGAGAAGATGAAGTGTCTGAGAAACAAAGAATTATATTTCACAAAATGGAAGTACAATATCCATTATTCGTACAATGTTTGCATATAATCCTATCATCTATAGTTTTTAAATTTGCGGGGATCGACTGACCTCCCGCTCAGTTGCCTCCGTATCTCCGGGCAACACCTCTCGCCGGCCCTTTGACACTTCGGCTTCTCCCTCCTCATTTGCTGCGACAGCTTCGTCCGCAGCTGTGGCTTCGACCTCCATCCGTGGAGGGGGTTCTCTGCTTCGGGGTGCGGAGACCAGTTCACCTCGGCGGAACGCCATGAACTCTTGGTCCTGGTCCACCTCACAGTTGGCGACCTCCGCGGCCGTCAGCAGTTGTTTCTTCTCCCCGAGAGCCTTCACCAGGGGCCACTCCGGCAGATTCGCTAGAGCTGCATAGTAGGCCTTTTTCACCCCGGCCACTGCCTCAAAGTCGTACCCGAATTCTGGACGATATACGTCCACGTTCGGGTAGACCTCCTTCACCTGCTCCAGCAGCGCGGATCGTGTGGCCTGGTCCCCTATAGCCACGAACTCCGTCTGGAAGTCAAGGAACGTGCTGGTTTGGAATAATCTGTCGGCGAATGCCTTCAGCATCGCTCCTTGCCATTCGACTACGGCAGCTTCCCGAGCCTCCATCTCTGCCCGCAGCCGCAGCACTTCACCCCGGAGGACATTATTCTCCGCCTCCACTCCGCGCAGACGCGCAACCTCGTTTTCGACCAAGGCAGCCCTCTTGCGTGCCTCGGTCAGATCGTGGGTCAATCGGTCGTTGCGCGCCCGCAGCTCCCTTGCCACTTCGGCCAGTTCCTCCTTGCCATCCTTCTCGCTCTTTCGACCGAGGTCCAGAATACCTCGCGCCAAGCGCAGAAGTTCTTCGGCGTCCGCGCCTTCTAACCCCAACAGACTTGGGGGCCCCTGCTCCTTCACCTGAACCAATGATAGCACACAATGATCAGCACAGAAGAATATTCAATGCAATTGCATTAACAGTAGCTGACAACACGACTGAAACTTACCTCCATACCCCCCTCCGCGCGGAGTCTTTTCGCTGCTGATGGAGGAGTTCCAGATGGCTCCGGCCTCTTCTTGGACATAGGGGTAGGCTTCGTTACCCCTACTTGCTCCTGGGACCCAGCGCTGGGCCTCGTATCGGATGGCATCTTTCCCCGGGGAGATGCCTCAGCAGCCTTGCCTTTCTTTTTGGCCGCTGTCGCCGCCGCGGGGCTTCCAGCCGGCTCTTTCCCGAAGCGTCCCACTGCATATAGAGGTTATAGTTAGTCCTGTGCAAAACAACAGTTATAAAAAGCAAGATAGAAGAACTCCTACCCTCTTCGGCAGTCGCATCGCCCGCATAATACGGGCTCAATCCTGCCCCCTCCAATTCTTCCTCGGTACAGAGGGTTTTGAAAGTCCCCACTGACCGGAATATATGTACGACTTCGGCCTCCGGGCTCTCCACAGGAGCGGTATCAAGTACCTCATCCCTCCTCCACTTCGGGAGAGCTACTTTATTCCTAACAAATATAAACCTCTCCTTCCATCCCTCCACCTTACTAGGGTTTTGAACCTTGAACCCACCTCGGGCTCGGGGACTGAATGAGTACCACCCCTTGGACTTCCCGAAGTTTTTTAATTGGTAAAAAAACTTAAACATCTCTACGGTGGGTTCTATCCCGGCGTTCTTGCACACCACGGTGAATTCCACTACCTGCCTCACCGCGTTCGGCACTAGTTGGCTCAAGGCAATACCGTAGTATTGCAGCAACCGGATCACAATGTCCCACAGGGGCAGTCTCAGGCCTATTCTAAGGGGATCTATGTACACACTAATAAACCCCTGCGGTGGGCAGAAGGCCCTATCCTCGGGGTTCGGTATTATATACTCTAAGTTGAAGGGAAAGAAAAATAAAGGGATTTCTCTCTCAATTTGCTCTCGCGTCATCCGTAACGCTATAGAGGCCACCTCCAAATCCTCCTCCGCGCATTGATAAAAGGCAACCATCATAACGTTGCTTTCCAGCCCATCGGCCCTGTCTACGGTCCTAATCTCATTCCTCTCCGGAATGAGGTATCGAAGGGGGGAGGATATCTAACGGAGCATCCGTAGTCCCTACTTCTTGAATAGAGGCAGAAGATGAGGCAGAAGGTGAAGAGGAAGACATACTTACTTGGGTTGAATTTGAGTGGGTTGAATTTGAGAAGTTTTGATTTGAGATGAATCACAGGCACCGAATCCCCTCTTTTTCCCGCTTTCTAAACTGGTAAATCGCAATGAAGAAGATGAAGAGTTACTGTGCAGTTATTCCAAATATATACGCAAAAAAACAACGGCTCTGATACAGCCTATTCAAATTCAATGATATAGATTTAAACGTGCACTTCACGCGCTTTACAGTTCCCAAGGCGCGTGGGGAACAGGTTTCTTGGAAATCGCAGAGCGTGTCACTTCACACCCCTCTCTCTCATGATGGCGCCGCCAATCACATCAACCTCACCCTTCGTCAGGAAGATTCAAACTACACTCCGGTGATTCCTTTGCCTCGGCCATACCACCACACCGGTGCTTCCTTCATTTTGGCCAGACTACTACACTCCGGTGTACCCTCCACCTCGGTCAGGTTGTTATATACTTCCGACACGTTTCTTGCTTCTGGGAAATTCGGTATCTCGCTATATGTCCTGTGCACTTCGGCCTAGTTCGACTCCGCATCCGCAGACTGCTCCGCGGAATCCCCGGGGACGCGGATAGACTTAGTCATCCATAAACACTTCGGCGCGCCCGCAACCACGGCCCTTCTTGCTTACGGTTCCACCCCGGTGACAACCGAAGCTCCTTCCTCGCTTCGGCTGGGGGGGGGCATCTGATAGGGATAACCTGATCACTTCGGGTCGGGTTAACACCTGAGTCCGAAGACCGGCCCAGCACGCGTAGGCCCAGCAAGCATGCGTAGGCCCAGCAGGCCCAGAAACACACGTCGGCCCAACAGATGGTTTGTTCCGCGAATCAAGGCTCACGATTCATTCCCAACCGCCATGCAGCGGGAAATAGGCGTGAGAATAGGGAGTTAGTTAGGGTTCAGTTAGGGTTTAGGAAAGTTGAGTATAAATATGAGAAGAGAACTCTGAATTAGGGTTCGCATTCTGTATTCTGAATTATTGCTTGTAAGCTCAAAGTTTTAGTGAAAGAAACACCTCGGCAAGAGTGATTTTCTGCCCGTGGACGTAGATCTCCGGATCGAACCACGTATATCTTGTGTGTTTTTATATTTCTTGCACTGATTTAGGCTGAATTGATTGGATACCGGATTGTACTTTATCACCGCGAAAGAGAGAATATCCTCTGTAATAAGTCCATAATAATCAAATTTTCTCCAATCTACAAGTAAGGGTTTTATATCAAGGATTGATTATCGCCTTCTACTTGTCAAAGTAAATCTTAGAGCAAGCGTTTCGAAAAGGATAAATTTCCCATTAGCTCTAATTCGGTTCGAGCCTGCCAAAATGAGCCACCAAAGCATCCCGGATAACGAAACCAAGCCCAACATTCTGGTCTTGGAATACCCCTGTATCAAAATTCAGCTTGATGCCCAAGCTGCCGACACCGAGACAGAGTTGGAAGTATTAAAACTGGGCTGCTGCAGCGTACAAGTGCTCATATCAGTGGTGAGAAAGGATATCAGCAAATTTGGAGCACAATCTAATTGCTGCTGATACAATATTTTGAGGATTAATTGTTGAGCCATCAAATACATATCTATTCCTAGCTAGCCATATTTGTCATATGAAATAGTGTAACACCCATAAAATATTTTTATTATTATATTAAGCTTTATATTATTTTAGGGTCTAATTATTTTTGGAGACCATGTTATAGAATCAAGCCCAAGTCCATGATTTTACTTAGGGGCCAAAAAAATAATTTCCTACTCCAATTAGGAATCCTATACCCTAGGAATATAATCTATATATATATAAAAACAAAATGGATTTATACTACAATTGGAAAATAGTGTTTTTCCCGCCCAAACTGCTTACTATATAAGGTAAAAAATATTTTTTTAATTAAAAAAAGAACACAATATATGCCTAAAATATCTTCGAATCTGGTACATATATATGTAATGGTAATGTTTTCGCAAAATTAGGAAAGTTGTTGCTGAATTTATTGGAATGAGTTTTTTTGTCCCTAAATATAAATAATAATTAGTTGTATCCAGATTTACTTTACAAAATTATCAAATTGTAAGTTACAAATCAATCTTTAACCATAATATTTTAGAATGAATCTTTACCAATTTTATTTATGTTACAATACCTAAATAAATAAGCTATTTTTTTTTTTATCAAAATTACTATGCAAATGAATCTACAAATTTATTTTATCGCATAAAATTAGGGTGAAAAATACTAATTACAAACCCTATATTCCAACTATCTAAAAAATGTATTATTTTTATACCTAGAAACAAAGCATTTCATCCCCCTCTCTCCTCCCCTCCCCCCAACTTATATACTTATTAGGGAAATAAAAAATTATTTTATTTATTTGACTGTAAATTTTAATTTATGGCTGACCCACTTAATTACCTACCCTTTTTTACTCCGATAAATTAGGAAACGGTTTCCTTAACTAGCTAATTTGGTAAAAATTAAATCAAATCACATTTTTTTTTGGAAGTTATGTATCCCTCCTTAAAAATCTATATATATATAATAAGCCAAGTCATCCGAAATTAGTAGTTGAAACTTTTTTCGCCTATTTTAGTAGTTACCATAAATAGATGTGAATTTGAATTTTGAAATTTGAAAAATCCAATGATATTAGCGGGATTCAAGTTTTCGAATATTTTTTCCGTCTAAAATTCAGCAATAACAAATCTGTACATATATGTAAATAGATGTGAATATGAAATTTGAAATTAGAAAATCCAATGATATTAGCGGGATTCAAGTTTTCGAATATTTTATCCGTCTAAAATTCAGCAATAACAAATATGTACATATATGTATAACAGAATTTGTTGAACATTTTTTAAAATATTGAACTTCGAATTTTAAAAAAAAAAATATCCAATAACATTATTCCTCCTATAAATACATAAGGTCTTCAGTAAATGAAAATCACTTTTGCAGCTGGTATTTCTATTTTTTTTTCATTTCCTAATATACATTTTTTACTGCAAATTTCTATAATTCCTTCATTCCTTGAGTATTATGTGTCAACTTTGATAGTTCATTTCGCAATTTACATTTTTTGCTGCAAATTTGTATAATT
The DNA here is from genome assembly GCA_958295605.1 of Ajuga chamaepitys. Taxonomy (NCBI): domain Eukaryota; kingdom Viridiplantae; phylum Streptophyta; class Magnoliopsida; order Lamiales; family Lamiaceae; genus Ajuga; species Ajuga chamaepitys. The sequence goes on along the minus strand of OY282496.1, from coordinate 38,394,122 downwards.
CCTTCATTCCTTGATTATTATGGGTCAACTTTGGTAGGTACTTCACAATGGATGCTCCAAAAGTACTACATGCAAATCAAGATAAGAAAATATCAGCAACACTGAATCTTGATTATGGTGATAACAAGTTTGATGATTGCAGAATTCAAATCTATATACGATAATATGTAATCATATAAAAATTCAACCTATATTTTAAATTTCTGTTATGTGAATTATTTATATTATTGTCCATATATTGTGCTAAACTTTACATTTTGTTTATAACATGTACAGTCTCAATCCGTTCAAAATATTGGCAAAAGATTATAGACAGTCAACTCATCCGACGATCAGCTGAGATTGAAGACTAATTTTGATTTTATTGTAGCAGAATTCAGTTTTTTAATTTCTGCAAAAATAAGTTCATATATCAACTTCAATTGAAATTCTAATTTTATGGCAGTATTTCATTTTTGTCATTACAATATGTTTACAATTAAACTTTGATAAAACTCAGTCGAAAAGGTTTACTATACGCAAGACTTTTAAAAAGAAATATCCCATTTAACAACTATCATGAACTATTGCAGAAAAATTTCCAAAATATTATCTTATAAACAAAATAAATTTAATGTACAGATTGGTTGATAACAACTATAAAATGATATCACATATAAATTTAGAACAATCACATAATTGGAATGATTAGCGAAATCAATACTCATTATAAACCGGATTTTTATTTTAATATAAATTGCAATTATGATGTGTATATTAATATATGAATTACCATAGCTTTACCAAAAAAATAGATGTGATTTTATCAATTTTTTAATATACAATAATATGTAATCTTTAATTGAAGATATCTGATAACAGAATGTCCAGATCATTCCAAATCTTTCAGATATGATTTCTGATTTTCCAAATTTTTCAGATATGATTTCTGATTTTCTATACTCCTATAAAAAGGGCAAAGGATGGCCGCTTGCTTGATCTCAAGAATTTCTAAATTGTAAAAATCAATGTATCAAACTATATATAGATTATTGTATATCAATAATGATATGGAACCACCAGTGAATTTTCTTATAGAGACCACCATGATGTGTTCGGTCAGCTAACACACTCCACAAAAAAAAAAAACACCGCTAAATATATTTTTGATTCCTTCATCGCCTCTTATTCCATAAAATCAGTTTTTTTTAGTTTTTTCCCACAGTACAATATTATTTTTTCCCAAAATTATTTTATCTGTAAAGCATTTTATCTGTTTTTTTCCACAGTACAATATTATTTTTTCCCAAAATTAGTTTATCTATAAAGTATTTTATCCGTTTTATTTCTTCTCTCGAAAATAATTTCATTTATTTTTTTCTCTTCTCTCACCTCTCTTCCAAAATCTTAATATTAAATTATAATAAATTTTGGAATAGATCATACTGATTAATAATAATAAACAAACAACCAAGATATACAATCCAGAATTATAATACAATTTAATAAGATTGAGAAAAGAATCTATTTTCTTAATGATTATTCTTATATAAAGTATTTTATAATTTTCTAAATTAAAATCCAACTTTATTTATATTAATGAGCTCATCTTATGGATATAGGAGATTATTGGATAAAAAAATTGAAAGATTTGAAGTCATCTATGTCTTTTAAAATTCTAAATCCAAATCCAACTCTATTTATATGAATGAGCTCATCATATGGACTATGAAGATTCAGTTCATCCTAAATAAAACTGTATTTTCTATGTCTTTCTTAAAATTTATTTCTAATATAGGATATTTTGTAGGTAAGCTAATAAAATATTTTATATAAGAATAATCCTTAAAAGAAAATTATGTTTGTTTCTAATAGAAGATGTTTTGTACGTAAACTAATAAAATAAAATTATTTTATATAAGAATAATCCTTAAGATTATTTGTTTCTCAATTCTATTAACTGATATCGGATTCTGGATTATGTATGTTCACTTTATTTATTATTACCAATCAGTGCAGTCTATTCAAAATTTATCATAATTTAATATTAATGTTTTGATAGAGACAAGATATAAAAAAAAATAAAAAAAAAAATTGGAACACGATACGAGTAAGAAATTCGTGAAAAAATTAAAATGTATTTTTATTAGTGGAAATTACTGATTTTCCGGAGTCAGAGGCAATGAATGAATAACACTGCAAAAGAACACAAAAGTTTTCTTTGTAAAAAATTTTAACCATTTCCTTTTTTGTTATATATTATCAAATAAAAATGTGTTTTCAATAAAAAATATTGTTCATGTTAATATTGATTTACTTTTTAAAAAAATAGTCCGTGCATCGCTAGAATGACAACTATTTACAAACAAAATAAATTAGTTAGAATGTCAACTAAAAAAAATGGAGGTAGTACTACATTAATTAATTAGGTTATGGAGAAAAAAAAAATCTTATGGAAGTTCCCCACGTTGACTACCTACTTCTTTTTTTTTTTGGTTGATTATTGTTAGGGAGAAATCTATTCTCCACTATATAAGTAATAGCAATACCCTGATTTGCTTCACATTTATAGTTCATGTATGAGTTTCAGAAATTGAAGATCTTGCAAGCAATTACTTTCTTCTATGAGAAAAATTAAAGAAATATTTCAAGGTTTATGATGTAGATTTTGGTGGATCCTTTTGCAAAGTCCCCACCGAGGAACAATTTGTAGATTATATTCTCTTACTTTTCTGCAAAAGTTTCAAATGACAAACATTTTCTTGATAGATTTCTTATTATTTTCTATAGTAGTTCCTAATGGGGAAAATTGTATACCGACTTTTTCTTGCCTTTTCGATGTTATTTTCAATATTTTCAAGACTATATTTTCAAAAGTGGAAGTTTGTGATACTATTGGAATTGACGATATATATACTAATTGATGGTACAACTTGATATTTTCGCAATCAGGTTAGGATTGCTCTTTAGTAAGCCTATCTTTTATCGTGGTATATTCTTAGTTATTTTTAGAGTTACGAATCAAGAATAATTGAAGATTTTGATATTTTATGGGGAAGCTACTACAGTATAAATAAGTATTTCAAAATTCGTTAACATTTATGTCTTTTTAGAAACTTGAATGATCTATATTAGTTTTTTTCAGTAATTTTTTGTTATAGTATGTTGATACTAAACCTTTTGTGTTTTTGCATGATGTTTTTTTTTTAAGAAAACCTACTAATTTCGAAATTTTTGAATTCCTGTTGTTTATTTATGATGAATTTTGATGTTATTATGTTTGTTATTGAGGATATATTTATGAGAGTAAAAATAACAATTAAAACATTCCTAACAAGAACACACGCACACACAAAAGTTACACATTCAAATTCCAACATGTTACACTTTTAGCATTAAATTAAATGATATTTTTGTATATAAAAAATATTAATTTAAACTCTTTCCCGTGCATCGCACGGGGTAATTACTAGTTTATATATATGAGATTACCTCATAAATTAAAATCATAGTCAAATAATCTGATTTTCACTCAAAATTTTCTTTCACACCATTTTAGAGACTTTTATTGTGCCACTTTCATCTTCAATCGCTTTTTCTCCGAGTATACATGTATTTCGTTTTAAATTTCGTTCCCCTGTCTAAATATTTCCAAATATTATGAAATTTTACTATGTCGTGTGTTTTTTTACCTTTGAGGTTCCGTAAAAATTTCAAATCCATTGAAAGTATATTTTATTTTGTATGATTTTTATACTATTGCACTGCAGAATCTGTAAATCCCTCTATTCCGATTTGCAAAATTCGATTTATGTATTTATACTTCTTAAAAAATTCTGATTTTTCGATATGTTATCCATATTCGTGTTTTATATCGTCTTGAAAAATTTCAAAGATATCCAAATGATAATTTTTATTTATAAAAGTTTTACTACCACTGCACTGAATTTTCAGTTTCAACAAGTTCGAATTCAAAAATTCGGAATCCATAGTTATATTTCTCGAAAAATTCCAAAATTTTAATATGATCTTTTTACATGTGTATATTAGCTATTGGTAAATTTTCAAAATTTATCCTTGGTCTTTTTATAAAATAAAAATTATTTATTCTTTACTACGCAGCAAATCCATTCCTACAACTTCTCAATTTCTTTCAAATTTTCCTAAAGTCTCTATCAAGCCCTAAATCTTTAAATTCCTCCCAATTTAAAAATCCCATATATATTGATAATAAAATAAGTCCATGTGTGTCTAAGTGGAAGGAAGAACGAGACTACAAAAAGGCTATGAACAATAGGACATCTTGCATTTACATTCTAAGTTTCATCATTTCTAAAGGTGGAGATTATTTCTACTCTATGGGCTATGTTTGTCTATTTTAAATGCCATGATTGTATTTTTATGTCTAAGCGCAACATTCCATAAGCTACAGGCAACAGGATATATATTATGATATGCTATGTTGTGTGTTGTGCTATGCTAGTCAACATGCAACAAATTAATTACATTTTATGTTATGCTACGTGTTATGATATGATATGTTCAACAGGCTACAGGGTTATGTTATGCTATGCCTTGTGTTGTGCTATGCTAACAACTATTATGCATTCATTAATTATTGCATGATTTGTATTTAAGATTGACAAACATGTCCCCGCTGAGCTTGTGAGAAGGCGGTGGATGTTATTGTCAAAAGGTTCTCAAAAGTTTTCTTATCTATTCGAGTCAAAGTTCTATTGGTGTAAAAAGGGTTTCTATAGATGTTCTAGCGTAAACAGTTTTGAGTCAACTTATGTACTTTTATTCAAATTATGCTTTCGCCAAAATTCTATTTAAGATGTTCCAGATTGAGTTTTTACAAAATTTTGTTATTTTATTTTCACATCTCGTAAAAAATATCTTTTATACCTACGAAAATCGGATTGTCACAAATAGGATAGCAACTGAGATGCCTCCAAAGGCAGACTCTCGGATAGATTCCGCAGGTTGGTACGTAAAGGAAGGTTGTCTCCAGGGAGACGAACTGGGCAGCGTCCCCAAGCTTCGAGCAAGGCTGCACACTTAAAATAAGTGCTTCGTCGTCTTATCAGCTTCCCCACATAAAATGCAGTGCCCATCGCCATTCATCTTCCGTCGGGCCAAATTCGCACGTGTTGGATGTGTTAAAACCACGATTCCTATCCGATCCATAATATTAGATATTGACAATCGGATAATCGTTGTATGATCGACCATATTATTATATGTTCAACATATTAATTAATTTATACAAGAAGTATTTTATGGAATACCTTTGTGGCGTGCGTTATCAAATTCTTTATAGCGTGCTTTATCAAATCTCACTCCAAACCTCCAAGCTTTTTTTCGTGTTCTCACGAATCGCACTATAATACCCGGTGTGTGGACAACTTTTTGGATATTGAAATTGCGTGTATGTTAGTATGAGGAAGAATTGAATATGTATCTGATATATAATAAATCATAATATTTTTTCTCCCCAAGTAACATATACTGATAAGTATAGAAGATACTGGATATCTCTATCTTCTATAATATCATAATATCATAATCCAAATTTAATTGCAGTAATAAATTATAACCCTTATATTTTATTCCAATTCATATTGAGTCACTGAAGGGACCTAGTCGAACCCAATTAAATTAAGTTTCAATAAATTAAATATGACCCGATCAACTCTTGACTTATCATATTAATTTATTAATTATATTTTATTACACTAAAAGAATATAATTGCACTTTTAATTTAATCGGCATTATGGAAGTAATATATCAATAAATATTATCCTCTGATTGATCGATCCAACAGGAAGATAGATCGGTATTTACCCTGTCCTAATCCTGTCTCACTTTAAAATCGAGTCATACAACAAGAATCGTAAATGTCGAACACATGAATCACGAACACTAGGGTTCAATGAACTATTGAATTATAAAAACTGAAACATTAAATCATGGACTATGAACCGTGAATCGTGAAATCGAAAGTCTGGAATAGAAAATGCACCCTAGTCCAAGAAAGTCGAACCCTAGACCTTAAACATGGAACCTAAACATGAATCCTGAATCCTAAACCTAAATCATGAACTTTAAATTCACAAATCACAAAAAATATTTATAATTGACTCGATTTTGGAGTGAAACACGACTTTGGAGTAGAACACGATTGAAATAGAATAAAAGTGGGATAGAGGATCTCATGTGCCATATGTATAATACAGTTCCGCTTAAATTACTGGTGGTTGGTTCCCCAATTCTCTTTAGTTATTTATTTATTTGTATAAATCTAATTTAAATAGATTATTACACTTTTTATAAAAATAGGCTACACGTAAATAACAGTATATTGAACTGGCACAAATTCAATTGAAAATATAACTTAAAAAAATAGACTAACTCGAGGGCTTTAATGTCATTTTAACTTTCACGCTAAAAGTTTCAACACTAACTTGGTATGTGTTTGTCAAATTTTGATAACTTTATAATTTTCTTTCAATTTTTTAAAATGAAAATAACTCTTTTATTTCTAATCCATTTTTATGCATAATATATCAAATTATTCATTTTTTTACAATCGCCAATTTGATATCCATATCACATATGTTATATATACTAAGGGTATGTTTGTTTATGGCTTAGCCCAATAGATTGAGGGGACCAAATCCTAATAAAGCACACTCATTAAGTCCATCAGCCAAGTTTGCTCCAGCACTCCTCAGCCTTAAACAAACATACCCTAAGAGATATTTTGGTTTAAAAAAATAATTTTTTTATTGATTAATTATTTAGGTTAGATTTGAATGTTTATTGTGAATTAAACAATAGCATCGGTCTAGGCTGCAACTAAAAATTAATAAAATAATTCTCCTTACAAAACTATTAGTTGAGTTTTTTTTTTCAAAGTACAACAAATTTATTTTATTTGAAATAAATTTTCAAATATATTTTTTACTTAAGTTCCGCCCAGAATAAAATATATTGTTTAAGTAATTAAACTCATATTTCATTAAATTAAAGGCAAAAAGTTAATATTTAAATTTTTAAATAATTAATTAAATCAATACATCTGCTAATATATATATATATATATATATATATATATGTATGGGGTTATATCGGTCAAGGAATCGAAAAATATGCCAACTATCAATTCAGGTTCTGAAAGAATATCTCTATTAATCTAGGGCCTAAAAGATTATAAACTATCAATGGAAGACCCATAAATCTAAAACCATTATAGGGCATGTTTGAAAAATTGCAAAATCAACAAAATAAAATTGCCTTAAAGTGATAAGCAGGGGAAATATACGTCAAAAGTATTTCATTATTATTATTTTTAAAATTGTTATTTTTCTAAATTTTTTGTAATTTCTTTTTTAAAATTTAATATTTAAAAAAAATATATGTACGTTTTTTAGCCGTACGTAGAGGAAACTTGTTCTTTTTTAAAAAAAAAAAAAAAAGAAAATCTATAATTTCATTTTGAGTTCATAATTTTTAAATTCATGTATCATATTTTGATAAATTGTATTTTTTACTTATTTAACAAAAAACAATTTAAATAAGCAAACAAAATACAATTGAGCGAAATATGTAAACATGAATTTAAAAATTATGAACTCAAAATGAAATTACAGATTTTTTTAAAAGAACAATTTTCCCGACTAAAAAAGGTACAGATTTTTTTTTCAAAATAACATTTTTAAAAAAAAGAAACTACAAAAAATTTAGAAACATAACAATTTTAAAAATAATACTGTAATGAAATACTTTTGACGTATATTTCACCTGCTTATCACTTTGTGACAAATTTATTTGTTCATTTTGTAATTTTTCAAACATGTCCTATAATGATTTAGATTTATGAATCTTTCATTGATAGTTTATGATCTTTTAGACCCTGAATTGATAGAATTATTCTTTCAGGCTCTTAAATGATAGTTGACCTATTTTTCGTGTCATTGACCGATATATATATATATATATATATATATATATATATATATATATATATATATATATATATATATATATATGTATAATAACAATGTTTGTTTGAGGAGACGTGGAAGTACGGGAGCTTTGAGCATGTGCATGTTTATATATCATAACTATTATTGAGATTGGTTTTTCTATTACTATTCATATTTTTATATAATGTATATTGTGTTAAAATGACTTTATGGGTGTGTTTATTTAAGGTTGTGGAGTATGGAGTTACTGTTAGCTAAGGAAGTTAAGGAGTGTGATTTGTTTGGATTTGGTCCCCTTAGTGGATTGAGGGGAACCCCAAATAAACACACCCTATATGTAGCAACCTAAATGATGACATTTGTTACATTTTCCAATCTTTTTTTATGTAAATTAATCTCAACTATATATTTTTTACACTTTGCAACCTAAAAAATATGTTGTCGCACTGACCAACTTCAATTTTGTCTTTTTTATTCTTTACAACCTAAGAAATTTTATTTGCGTTAATCAATTTTTTATCTTAAATAATATAATATTTACAATAAAAATATAAATTTTATTTGAATAAATTACAAAACCAAATAAAATATGAAAATATTCAATTATTTTGAAGAACTCACATACTTTAAATTGTCACTCGAATTATTGAACAACTTTTGATTTTATTTTGTTAATGTTAGTATTTCTATAAAAATAAAACGTATTTCAGTATCTGAAATTACCAAGTAAAATGTTCAAAGTTGCAAATGAAAATATAATTTTAGAAAGAAACAATTGAATACTTGTCGTCAGAGTTTGAAAATTTATTTAGATATTTAAAAAAATCCACATATATATAAACGTTATAAGCGAGTATCAACTTTTATGTTATTTATGGTTATTTCTAGAAATATCAACTTTTAGGTAAAGTTCCATATACACCAGTTACACGATGAAATACGGGTTGGATATCACGATTCAAGCTTAAAGGTATTACATGTTCTGGGTAAAGGTATTAGACCAGAACGTGTAATGCTTTAAGCATAAATCGTGATACATTTACCCATCACATGTAATACCTTTAAATATAAATAGTAATAACTTTTTATCATGATCCGGATTGCACGAATCTAAGATCTGTGCAACTTGTGCACAAGAGACCTCCCCCAATTTTTATGTGTTTGTTTCTTTCCTTCTATCTAAAAAATTAGACATATTCCCAAATTTTAAATAAAAACAATTTTTGTACCTCAACTTTTTTTGCGTATCATATATCAAATTAATCATCGTTACATGATTAAAGTCATATCACATATATAAAAGTGTGATATTATATTAAATAAATTATAATTATTTATTGGTTGACTATTTGTTAAATTTGAGTACTTATTTTAGATGTTTGTTGGTGTCATGTTTAGGCTGCAAAAATAAGAATTAGTTAAAGTATTTTTCTAAAAAAAATATTTAACAATTTAAGTTTTTTCAAATAGTTTAATTAATTAATTAAGTGGATTTGATTTAAGTTCTTTTCTTTCTAAGAGGTGGAATAGAATAACCCGGCTTTTCTATCTTAATTTTATTCTATAAATTAATCCATATCTATACTTATGTACATATAAATATATGTGCATATAATAAAATAACATGGAACCAAATATTTAAAAAATATATTTTACCACGAATAGAAAATCAGACATTTTCAAGAATTTTATCCATTTATGTAACCCTAAAAGATGTAGTTTCAGCATTCTGTTTGTGTGTTTCTTTGTCAACTACTCTTTTCAAATTTTTAAAATATTAACAAGTTTTTTTGTTTCTAATATATTTTCACATATAATATACCAAATTAATCATATTTTTACTTCTTTAAGTTGAATTAGGTTTTAATTATATTGTGGATTGATCTATTTATATTTTGAATTGAATTATATAAAAATTAACTAATTAACTATTTTAAAAAATAAAAAACATGGGATTATTTAAAAAGCAAAATCTAAGTTTATTATAAATTATTTATTTTATTTTATTCTTATCTTATTTTGTAATAAGTTGTTCTCCTATCATATTTATGTTTGTTTTAACATATATAATTAACAGAACTATTTGTGGTCATTCGCGTAGGTTAAGAATGATACAGACATACTAAAGGTAAGTTTGAGTTTTATAAAAAGTAATTTTAAAATAAAAAATTTATTTGTTATTTGTTATATTTAATATTTATTTTAATTTTTCTATGGAAAAACAATTTATTTATAAATAACACATATATATTCAATTCACAAATTATACGAGAGAAACGGATATTTACACTATTTAAAATTTTACTATATGTTAAAAAAATTAAAATATTTATTTTATCAAGTATACAATATTTTACATTTTCAAATAATAAAATTATATATTATTTAATTCAATGAAAATATTTACTTTATTAGCGGTGGAAGTGCAATGGACGAAAATGTTACTAGTATATATGATAGGATAACTGGACCCGCTGACTAAAATCGTAAAAGTTGGAGCTAGAACCGAACCTTGAACAAAAACTGTATCAACTGTTAAATTAAATCATTGACCATGGTTGGGTACCTAACCACGCCCACACACGACCCAGGATACAAGGATTTTAAGGCTTCTTAATTTTTTTCCTTTTTTCTCTCACTAGTATTACTCTCGTGTGATGCACGGAAGTTTATTTAAAAAATAATTATTTTAACTAAGCTAAATATGAGATAACCTAATATTTAAAAATGTGACCATTTTATCCTATAAAATAAATATAATTTGAATTAAACATAAATAAATTATAAGTAATATAAATATAATTTTCTTTCACGTTATATATGAATTTAATATAACTTACTTTATATTTATATGTATATGTATATGTAACAACAAATTTTGCGTTTCAAATTAATAAACACAAAATACTTGTACAAATTAATTTCAACTGGATTAAATGAATAACTTTGTAGGTTACAATCTCTATTCTTCAATCCTCTGATTCCTCTCTTCGAATATCTTCTTTGAATTTGATAATTTGGAGTGCAATCCTCTTCTTGATCTCCTCCGCCGCTTGAGTTGTTCTTCAATAACGTTGTCCGAAGGCCGAACGACTTGATTTCGGATCGAACACAACTTCTTGATGATTTTGACGAAGAATATTTTCGAATCTTGAGGAATGTCTTCAATTCTTCAAGAACGTCTTTAAATCTTCAAGTGCTTTAAGTCTTCTGGAGTTCTTTCGCCTTCTTGAAGCTCTGAACTTGTGTCTTCACTTCTTGACTTGTGTTGTTGTGATTTTGGTGGAGAATGAGGCCCTATTTATAGTGGTAGGATGGAGAAATCCCTAATGGGCTTGAGTTTGAACGGAGCGATATGATTGGTCCTTCATAATATCATTATCCATAAGATAATTATTAAGTTAATTGTATTTAATTTAATAATTACTGCAACAACTTGACACATGGAGCATTCTGATTAGTCCAGCATGACTTGATGTTTATCCTCATCTTCTTGGATAATTACTAAATTGATTTAATTTAATTTAGTAATATATGCATCATCTTGATACGTGGCGGCTTTCCATTGGTCAATAATATATATAGTAAATCACCAATTAAATTGACTATTTAACTTAGGAATTTTATTTATCCAATTCCTAATATTAAAAATAATCAATATAAAATTGATATTCAACATATATTTTATAATGTGGTGCATTTTAATTGGACACAAAATTTGCGTATCAACAGTATATTACTATAAATCAGCATTAAGATATAATATTAAAATTGCAAAATAAAATATATCTATATTTAAAATTATCATTTCTTATCTTTGACCGAAATAAACATTTAGAGTGTATGTATCACTCTTGACCTATATGCATACACAAATAGCTTAATTAATCAATAAGTAATGAAAAATAATTTCCAAATTAATTATCATATGTAAAGTTATATAGATATGATAAAGTAATAGGCCTGTGATATAACAAATAAAAATTAGCAAATTAATAATTTAATAAGCTGATTATAAATAAAATATTAAATTTTACTTTTTATTTAATAAAGTATGTGTTCAATTATACATACATTGATTTTCCTCTCAACTTAATAAATGAAGAAAACTTGAAAAAATTCACATCGGATAAAATAAATTGATTAGTTGTGGTTTTAATGAGATAGTCAATTAAATTTGTTTTTATAAGATAATTATTTTAGTGAAGTTTAGTTGTATTCCAAACCAATACTATACAGTACAACCCACAATAAACGGTAAACTCTAACTCAAATATCAACGAATAAATAATCTAATATTTTAGATTGAACATCTTATTATAATATATGTGGTATAGATGCTAAATGAAACATCGCCAAAGGAGAATCAATTTGATGTATTATACATAGTAACTGAATTAGAAATGGAATAGGTTATTTGCAACATTAAAAGGTAAAATAAATTTTGATTATTACCAAGTGTGACAACAACTTACCGGTTATAGTCCAAAATTTTAGGTTGTAAAATATTAATTGCGGAATTGCCCCTGATGTGGCTTATATATATATATATATATATACACACACACACACTCACACATTTATATATAGATTTTTCAATTTATGAAAATAATTTTTCAATTCTAACCATAAATAGTTAAAAATAATCATTGAAATATATAATAAAGGAAACATTAATAATTTAGTTGGATATTTCACATGTAATGTAAACTTTTATACTTTTTTTCCTACTTTTTTCTTATATTTTTAATTTATCTAAATATTTTTTTTAATTTTTAATTATACATATTTAAAATTTGCTTGTTACGTTTGCAACTTCTAACATTTCACTTGGTGTTTTCAAATATATGTAGATACTTCTTATTTTCAATAAATCATTACTTTAACAAAATGAAGTCTAAAAATAATTTAATAATTCAAAAAAAAAATTAAAGTCTGTGAGTTCTTCAAAATATTTTAATATTTTAACTGATGTTGTAATTTATTTATATAAATGTTATATTTTTCTTATAAATAATTTATTTATTTAAGGATAAATATTGATTAATGCAAATAAAGTTACTTATGTTGTTAAGAGTAAAAAAGACATAATTGAGGTTAGTGCAACAAAGTATTGTTTAGGTTACAAAGTATAAGAAACATACTTGAGGTTTAGAGGGTGTTTGCCTAAATTTATTCAAAACATCTTATAAGCTATTTAAAGAGCTTATAAGATGTAATTTCTTAAGAGCTTAAAAGTAACAAAGTGTTTGGATAAAAGAGCTTCTAAGCTTGCAATTGAATGAAGCGATTTAGCTATGAATTTGTGGTTTAATTTGAAAGTTAACATCAAACACACTTTTTGATTAGTGTGTGAAGTGTGTATGGTGTGTGAAATATGTGTAGTATGTGTACAAAAAAAGTGCGTGAAGAGTGTGTAGTATGTGTCATTGTTCTAAAAGTCGCTAGGCGCTAGTTAGGCGGTGGACTGGGGCCTAGCGACTAATCGGGATCTGGGCGGGACTAATCGGGACATAGACGTAGTTAGGCGGGGAGGAATCGGAAAATAAACGTAGGTGGTCAATGAGAGCCTAGCGCCTAGACAGGGATTAATCGGAGCTAATCGGGGATTTTTAGAACAGAGGTATGTGTAGTGTGTGAAGTGTGTGAACTATGCGTAGTGCATGAAATGTGTGAAGTGTGTGAAGTGTGTGTTAAGTGCGTGTAGTGTGTGAATTGTGTGAAACGTGTGTAGTGTATGTATGTGTGTGTAGTATGTGAAATTTAAGTGTAACTTATACGATCTTAAAAAATAAGATGGATTTGAGAAACTTATTATTATTATTATTATTATTATTATTATTATTATTATTATTATTATTATTATTATTATTATTATTATTATTATTATTATTATTATTATTATTATTATTATTATTATTATTATTATAAGCTCTAAAAGCATATTTTTACATCTTATAAATTGTCTAACATCTTATTCCGCCAAACACATTTCAAGAACTTATAAGCTCTTAAATATCTTATAAGATGTTTTAAGGAGCTTATAAGTTTAGCCAAACACCCTCTTAGTTAACGTAAAAGAAAAAGATTGCAAGGTGTAACAAATATCATAATTTCAGTTGCAAAGAGTAAATTTCCATGAAAAAAGTCATTCTAACAAAATATATATTATAAAAATATATACATAAGTAATTAAAAAAAATCGATAACATTGTTAATACATAATCATATATATGCTTAAAGCTCCCATACTCTCGTGATAATATAGTATTAGCAGACTTGATGATTTAATAAACTGAGTATATTTTTTGCCTTTGATTTAATAAAGTAGAATTTCATTAATTATTTAATCAATGATTTTTTCTCTTTGCGTAACTTAAATTACAAAATATTTTAAAATATATGTCAAATAAAATAAATTCATTAGCTGTATTTTTTTTTTAAATACTCAATTAATATTTTATATGATAATTATTTTACTAATTTTAGTGTTGTTCAATTCACAATAAACACTCAAATTTAACATAAATAACTAACCAACAAACAATCTATTTTTTCAAATAAATATCTCATTATAATATATGCGATATGGATGTCAAATTGAAGATCATGAAAAGATGAATAATTTGATATATTATGCATAAAAAAGGGAAAAGAAATAAAAAAGTTATTTGCATTTTTTTAATGAATGAAAGTTATTACTTACCAAAACTGGCTAAAACTTACCATTTATGATCCAAGAATTTAGGCGGGAAAAAAATAATTACATAAAAATCCTTCATTTGGCTTATATATATATATATATATATATATATATAGATGAGCTTTAGAGGATGTTTGGTAGAGCTTATAAGCTCTATAAAACATCTTATAAGATGTTTAAGAGCTTATAAGCTCTCAAAATTTGTTTGGCTAATTTTTTTAAAAGGAGCTTATAAGATGTATAATTAAGCTCCTTAAGAGCTTATAAGCTCTTTTTAAAAAAGTACCACCACCCCACCTTTTTTTCATAAGCTCTTTTTAAATACATCTTTTTTGGTAATTATACTTATAAAAAGATCTTATAAGTTATTTGATCCAAACACTTCTACAACTTATTTTAAAATAAGACCATACAACTTATAAGCTCTAAAAACATCTTAAAAGATGTGAGAGCTTATAAGATGTTTTAAATAAGCTTAGCCAAACACCCTCTTAGTTTTTCAACCCTATTCTAGGGATAAATCTTTATTTGAAGTTAAAAGAATAGAAGAATTCATAAATATGCAAGTACAAAAAAAATTATAATCAAGTAGAAAAATTATTCACAATCCAATCCTAAGGAAATGAGATGGATAAATGTAAAAAAAGAAACATCGTAGCCTGACAATTTGTACAACTACGAGAATAAATAGGGAAACTCGAAGTGCAACAAAAGAAACCCAAAAGATCTATCAGAAAATGAAAAATGACAAAAACTTGTATGTTATCGTCACACGGTGTGACGGAGAAAAGTATAACTTTTTGTGGTAAAAGTATCACATTCTTTGAACCAAAAAAAAATATCATTTTTTGTAGCAAAAGTATCACCTTTATCTGTAAAAGTATCAATGTAGTAAAAGTATCACTTTTTCTTGTAAAAGTATCAATATTTTCTGTAAAAGTGCATTTCGTCACACGTCTGACCGTTCACACACAAGACTCACTCATGAAAAATTGGACGTCGCACAAGGCGTGAAAAGTCCGAAAATTTATTGAAATTGAAGATCGGATGTTGTTCAACGTATAAAAAGATCTCAGGACCTATAAATTACACAAGACATGAAGGCAACACCAAAACGAGAAAAGCTAGCAATATCTAACTAACCATAACATTTTACGTGATTACGATTCATAATCACGTAACGATAACATGCTCATAATTGCACAGTTTTCGTCTTTTTAACTTTGGTTTAGTCTATTAGTCGTTTCAATTTTTACAGGTTTTTTATATTTGGTTTTAGTCCTTTAACTTAATTTAGTACACCTTTTAGCTAAAATTTTAACATTTTACGTGATAATTAATTGACTTGGCATCAGGCATGTTTAATTAGGAGATTTGATAAAATTGAAAAAGAATATAGGTTCCTAAACGTATCTATATCATACAAGTAGTTTTTCAAATCCTCAAATTAAAGGAGACACACAAGCGAATTGTCCGTTAAGGTGTAATCTATCGTTTTAAAAAAAGAAAAAAAGTTCAAGATCAAACGTGAATAGGATTAAATTCAAATTATAAGGCCAAAACAACCTTAAAAAAGAGGACTACTAATGAATTATGTCAAATTAACTTAGGGCCCGCTTGGTTAGGGGTTTGAGGCCAGGAATGGAAATTAATGAGACTCATTTCAATTTATGATGTTTGGTACATAATAAATAAATTAATCATTACCCTCTTTTATTAACAATTCCTCTTATTTTATTTCATAGTATGATTAACCCTACATTCATAGTTATTATCATTGTTATTAATGATTTACAAACCTTTAAATTAAATAACTGAAATGAAGCTTTCACAACAGCAAATATTATAAGAGGTGAAATAAATGGAATATGATGGTTATGGAGAGGCCATAATTTGAATTAAATAAGAGAAGGAATTCGTGGGGCGTATTGTAGGATTTAATTACGAAAGTCTTTGATAATTTTATTGCTTTTATAATAATTAAAGAGGGTGAAGTTGATCACCTGTTGACTTATACGCGTCTTGTCTTTGATACAAGCAAGGGCATCTCCAACAATGCATTAATTTAGTGTTAAACACCACTTTTTTTGCTCCAATAATGCACTATATCAAGCACTATTTTAGTGTTTATACAATTCTGGCACTATATATAGTGCGCACTACTTTGCTGCACTATATATATCTTATTTTTTTTCTTTATTTTTATTACTTCTTTTATATTATATTTAATTGTGATGTATATTTTAAAGTATTGGATAGTGTATTATGTATCGAAATTAATTTTTTTTGAAAAAAAAAATTACATAAAATTTTGAAAAAAAAAAATCCACAATAACAAGAAAAAACATCATATGATTTATTAAATTACTACAAAAGGAAAATATTAGATAAAATTACAAACGGGCATGAAATATAAAATTATATAATAAGTACGAAACATGTAAATAACAATTACAGAAAATTTACCCTTCGAAATGCATTAATCGAGCATTTGTGGGCCGAATACAGTGCTTCCACATTGTAATTCAATCTGTTGTATGCCACGTTATTGTGAATTTCATTTTAATTTCGCGTTTTCCAATTTTCTGGTTTACATGTTTTATATTTAATTTGATTTATTTTAAAATATGAACGAAAATATTAATATGAAAATATTATATTTCATGTGATTTTATACATATATTGTGATTTATATTTACAAAAGAAATAAAAGTAAAGATAAAAAAAAATGAATTATAAGAAATATTCTTTTTTAGTGCAAAAAGTAGTGCAAATTGTTGGAGATGGAGTGCAGATTTTGCACTAAATCTGCACTAATTTAGAAACA
The DNA here is from genome assembly GCA_958295605.1 of Ajuga chamaepitys. Classification (NCBI taxonomy): domain Eukaryota; kingdom Viridiplantae; phylum Streptophyta; class Magnoliopsida; order Lamiales; family Lamiaceae; genus Ajuga; species Ajuga chamaepitys. The sequence continues at coordinate 38,376,621 of OY282496.1, read as the reverse complement.
TTGTTAGAGTTGCATTTCTGAATCATCACTAACTTTTTCAAACCTTTTCAACCACTTGACTTGTGAACTCACAACAAACTTTCTCCACAACTTTTTTCTACCTTTAAAACTTGGACACATATACACACCCTAACCATATTTATATTTACATCTTTCTTCAAACACTTGGATTCTTGTATTTAACTTGTGTTTTATATTATACTTAACTATCTCTCTCTCCCTCTCCCTCTATATATATACCATGTTACAGTAAAAAAGATCTTTTTAGGACTACAATAATAATAATAATAATTTGAGACTATTTTATAAGTAAGACAATATTTATAACAAAAAAGAAAATTAATTAAAGAAGTGGTGTTCCACTTGATCATTAAAGAATCAAAGATTTCAACTGTCCCACAACTCTTCTCAAATTCAATATTCTCAACCAGACAAGTATGCACGATTGGATTGGAGCTGCTACAAACCTTATTTAATTCAAACTAAATTTCCGAGTTGTAAAATTTTGATCTGTCGAGTGAGTATGCCGAAACGAAGTTTGCTCAAGATCATCCTCCTTGGAGACAGTGGGTATGTATGTTTGTTATTGTTGTGTTTTCTTCTGCTGCATTGCTTTTCGTGTTTCACCAACAATGTGTGTTTGATGATCATTTCTCAGGGTGGGAAAGACATCTTTGATGACTCAGTATCCTTTCATAATATTGATATATATAGTGAATATTTTTTTGAATGTAACTTGAGAATATCTTGCTCCATTTTTGTGGCGTCCGTTAACTATTACTTTACTAGATATGTGTACAAGAAATTTAGAGCACAGTATAAAGCAACAATTGGTGCTGATTTTGTCACCAAAGAACTTCAGATTGATGACAAACTTGTCACCTTACAGGTAACTGAATTATGATTAATTTCACTACTTTGCACTAGGAAAATATTGTAACTTGTTTGCCAGATATGGGATACGGCTGGACAAGAACGCTTCCAGAGCCTAGGCGTCGCGTTTTACAGAGGGGCGGATTGCTGCATACTTGTCTACGATGTTAATCTACACAAATCATTTGAAACACTACAAAATTGGCATCAACAATTTCTCAACCAGGTACTGATCTAACTTTATTCTATGATCCATGTTTTGTTTAGTATTCTGATGATACTTGTTGTCTAGGTTGATCCCTCAAATCCTGAGGCGTTCCCGTTTGTCCTGATTGGAAACAAAGTGGACGTAGACGGTGGAAGCAGCCGTGTGGTAATAACATCATTAATTAATTATGCATATATGTGTGTGTGTGTTGTCAAGAACACCATTGATCGATGTTGGCGCGATCGAGCAGGTGTCGGAGAAAACGGCTAGAGAGTGGTGCTTGTCGAAAGGGAACATACCTTATTTTGAGACATCAGCGAAAGAAGATTATAATGTAGATGCTGCATTTCTAAAAGTTGCTGAATTTGCACTCGCTGCAGATCCTGCACTAAACATGTGACTTCCCTATACTTTTTCTCTATTTTTTTATGTCTACTGTTTACTCAAAATTTAAAAATCTAGAGTATTTTTAGGTAATTTTATATACTACTTTTTTAAAAAATTGGATGAACTATGAATATATACTTTGACATTTTTTAAGTTATAGAATAGTATAAGAAATGGATTATTACATATTGATAGATAAAAATGCTCCAATACCAATACAAATCGGAAATAATAGGTGAAAAAAAGAAAAAGAAATTAGGGAAACTAACTTTGTTATGTTGTGTTGTGATTATCAGCTGGCCTCTAGATGAAGATATGCCATCCCAGTGGTAAGAATATTTGGAACTCAACACTGATTTCTTAACTTCATCGGTTTGAACATATGAATGAATAAGCAGTGATGATTGTGCAGTGATCTTCAACGAATACCTGAATCAGTTTCCGGGATAGATCAGCCAACCGGAGGAGGATGTGCATGCTGACTACAATCACCTGTATCTGCATTCAGATTAATTTTATATGTTTATTTTTATTATTGGTTCTAGCATTCTCTAAAATTTTAATGATATAATCAAGGTGAAGATGGTGTTGTAATAATGTAACAACAGTCTTGTAAGTTTGGGTGCCTTACAATTTAAATCAGTCTTGGGGAGTTTAGAATTTGGTTTTAATTATACGAAGCTGCAATATTCAAAACAAGCTGATGTAGCCAAATTTTCCAGATGGCTGATGTCCTTCACTTAAACTTTGAAACCAGGTTTACTGCACATAACTTCATCCAAAGATTTTACCACCACTTTCGTCACACTTTTACTCCTACCAAATCTGAAAATTAGTCAATTCCCTTTCCCTAATCTTCATATCACAATGGTTGTCGCCTCAGCTTTCCCTCATCTTCATATCTGCAGTGGTTAATAGTAAAGCATTAACCCAGGATTCAATGGGATCACCACAACCATATCTCATCCATTCACTGCCACTTCTAAACAAATATGGTGTCCATTATTTTATTCACATATCAATGGGTTTCCCAACCCAAACCTAGTATTAAACTTTCTCCCACACATAGCTACACTACACAATACCTACTTCCACTTAAAAAGCAAACTCAATTTGCCGGGATGTTTGTTTTCTACTTAACACGGATAGATTTCGGATGTTAAAATGTTCAATTCTTGTTTGTTTTTAGGTTTAAATTTAAATTTCTCAGTCCAATACAATCTTATCCTATAAACCTACCTAGAATATTACATCACTATCTACAATATAATATTACATTCATTAATATTTTCCCGTATTGATTTGATATCTACAATATAGTCATACTCTATACAATCTCAAAAAGAACATATATTTTAACTACCTTTATTTCTAAATTCTAGGATTTCAATAACATGATTTTCCCTGACCCACTTAAACTTAAATCAAACATCCTCTAAAGTTTTATCGAGTATGCATTATGAAAATGGTTCAGATGGAGAGAAAAATGATCACATTACCATTCTGGAACTTACATTATGCAATTCTAGGCAATCATCTCAATTTCAGAGAGACTTGTAACTATTGCAGGATGTAGTTGAAAATTGACAATTAAAGCGATTTTCAATTTGTAATACAACACTGTATGGAGTTATAAGTGATAACCAAATCAACTTTTAAGTGTAACAACACAAGATTTTGTGTTGTTTGCCTATCAACAAACATTTTAATCTGTGATATCCATGTACCAAACAATATAAGGATAATTCTCGATCGCCTAAGTGATAAATATTTCAGGAACAAACGCTGATTCCCTGTCCAGTAATGAGTACAAATTTATTATTTTATTCCATGATGAAATAGCCTCCTCTCAAGGAAAAAGATATCTATATATATATAAAAACAAAATGGATTTATACTACTTTTGAAAAAAACGTGTTTTTCCCGCCCATTTATCATTACTTATTTGGGAAAGAAAACATGTAAAAACAATGAAATCGTACTGATTTGATGATCCCTTAAAATAGCCGACAAAATCTCTTTTATTTGGTAATTTGTTACAATTTTATACATTAGTTTGAGAACAAAATCAATTTCCCCCTATAAAATATATGGTTGAGGTTTTCACTCTTTGTTGATATCGAAAGAGTATCAATTTTAGTTAAAATGAATTAATCTATATCTATATCTATATATATATATATATAAAATAACAAAATGAATTGTTTTCACAATTAAAAAAATATTTTTTTCCCGCTCATTTTACATACGTAATTGGGAAACAAAAAATTGTGCAAAATAGAACAATCTAATTTAATTGGCAACCTGTTTGATGTATCTGGAGAAATCTCTTAATTTTAACAAATTAATCTTTTTATACATTTAACCTAAAACATAATTAATTTTATTCCAAAATAAATTTGTTGAGATATTCCCTCTATTTTAAAAACTGAAAAAATCAATTCATAATATAGTAACTACAATGTGTCTACATTCATCTATATTGTTAAACAAATCATTTTCTTAAAAAAAATCTGTATAGATTTGTTAGCAAAAAAATAGGGGTTTTGAGAACACATTCAAACCCCAACAATATCAAAAGATTCTAAATAAATATAATTGCACATAATTAGGGTGCAAAAAACTAACACCAAACCCTAGCTGTTAGTTTAAATACTAGATCATTTTTTTCCCTAAAACACACTTCCATAACTCCATATACTCTCGGTCAAATCGACCCGAATCCTATCGCTACTCTTCTTGCTTTCATCCGACAAAGTCTTTGGTTAATCATTAGAAGAAGAATGCGATGGTTCACCATGCTCGCAAGAAGTAACACGAGTAGAAGATATGAGTGCAGGAGGTCTGTCATCAGCTTTGAGGCACGAATTTGCAGGTGCTGATGTGGCATCTGGACGAGGCTCGGAAGAAGCTTTAGCCCAAACAATCTATTTTTATTTCCTTTCCTTTAGAGCTTTCTGGACTAAGAATGTTGTGACCACTGTACATGTATATTTAGTTATTTACATGTATATACAGTTTTATTTTAATCTTTTCTAATTGAATTAACAATAGATGTTATATTATAAATTTTCCTTCTCGACACCAATAAATTGAGGATGATCGAGTTCAAATTGAGACTCAATCTTTCAGTTTTCCAGTCATCAAACTCGAGCATATACATTGATTCGATTACGTTTCTATATAATAGCATAAAAAACTAACATGCATCACATTTTTATTCATTCCATTTTCTCTTCAGTTGATATGGGTTAAATGCAATTCTGCAAATTTTATGCACTTCTCTTTCTTCAACAATTTCTTTTTACCTTATGAACTATCAAGTTGTTTTTAGAAAAATCTTCCTATCAAGTTAGAATAAAATTTTCAGACTACAATAAGGGTAAGAAAACCAAGGGCTAAATAAATTACCACTAAACTATACAAATTAAAAAAAAAAAAAAAAAATTAGAAAGATGTATATGTGAGTTTATCAACAGAACTGTAACCTCTCTAACTAATCCTCCGGGTTAATAATATATATTCTTTAGAGGATTTAATAATTTATACTATTATATATAGTGATACAAAAGGATTCTACAATATAGAAGAAAAAAGAAGAAATTTCAGAATAGTGACTAGGAGCTAGGTGAGTACCGTGCGTAGCGGTTTGGAAATTCGAAATTTTTCGGAACTAAACTAAAATTAAAAAATATCCGGAGATTTCTAATAAAATCTCCAGAATCACTCCACCTATCAGTTCCTTCTGCAGATGGGATCTATTTACTTCGAGTAATCGGTGATTTTTGAATTTTTAATTTAAAATAAATATTGTTATTTGAAAAAACTACATGAAATGATTATTGTATTGATGTATCTAAGATAAAACTATATTCTCTATAAAAAAGATTGTACAATAGTATCTTAAAATATAGTATCTAAGTTATATCTTACAACAACTCCTAAACCTAAGCTTATAAAAATAAACTTTACAAGTTAGTAAAGTAAACGACTCATCTAAAAAGGAATAACACTAAATTATAAAGTTGTTAGCTTTGGTTAATAAACCTCTTTTTCGTATACCTTACAATAAAATTTGTCTCATACATGAGTTTTCGTTCTCTTTTAGTTATAAATAACTTAAAATGACTAACTAGGGTGAAATCATAATTAACTTAAAAAGAAATATGAGATTTCACCAAAAAAATGGAGAACGTTAGAGTTCATGTTTATGAATTCTACCTTTATATATTTTAATAATGAACTATTAGATTATAATAAATTTTAGGCATTATACATCTTAAGGTCCTTAAAGTATTAATGTTTGTTTTAAAAAAAAAAAATGTCTTATAATAAATAAGAAAAATATTTAAAATTTAATGAATTATAGAAAGAAACATAAGTCGACCACACGGTATAAGTTGAGAAAGCAGATTTCTTATGAGCCAGGCTGCCGCCCTGTCGCCGCAATCGCGCCACCTCTTCGCCAAGCTCCGCCTCTTCACCGACCAAAGAAGCGTCCGCAACGGAAAATGCCTCCACGCCCATCTCCTCAAAATCGGCGAATACCCCGCCTCTGCATTCCTTTCCATCAGCCTCCTCAACTTCTACTCCAAATGCAACCTCTTCTCCGAAGCCCGTCTTTTGTTCCACGAGATGCCCTGCAAAGACGACGCCGTTCCCTGGAACATGCTCATCAATACCTATTCTCAGCGGGGCCTCGCACATTACTCATTTTCGGCTCTCCAACTCTTCAAACAAATGCTCCATCATCATACTATTCCCGATTCCCATTCTTTTGCCGGCATTTTTTCGGCTGCGGCGGCCTTGGAGGATTCGTCCATAGCCCACCAGACGCATTGTTTTGTGGTGAAATTGATTCCCTCTTGTGATGTGTTTGTGTATAGCTCTATGTTGAATGTGTACTGCAAGTTGGGCTTTTTAGACGAGGGCCGCAAAGTGTTTGATGAAATGCCTGAGAGGAACTCGATCACTTGGTCGACTATGATTTCTGGTTACGCTACACATACACTGGAGGATGAAGCTTTTGAAGTCTTTGAAGTGATGGTTTCTGAAGGAGAAGTAAAGGTGAATGAGTTTGTGATAACTAGTGTTCTGAGTGCTTTCACAATACCTGAGTTTGTGGATAGGGGGAAACAAGTTCACTGTTTGGCAATTAAGAATGGCTTGACAAATATTGTTTCTGTAGGGAATGCTTTTGTTACTATGTACGCTAAGTGTGGGAGCTTAAAAGATGCAGTTCAGGTGTTTGAGCTTTCTACTGATAAGAATTCAATCACTTGGTCTGCTCTAATCACAGGGCATGCGCAGAGTGGAGATGGTGAGAAGGCACTTGTGTTGTTCAAAGATATGCATTCCTTTGGTATGAAGCCAAGCGAATACACTTTTGTTGGGGTTCTTAATTCTTGCAGTGATATTGAAGATATTACTGTAGGGAAGCAAGTACACGTGTATTTGATAAAATTGGGATTTGAGTTTCAGATGTATATTATGACTGCTTTGATTGATATGTATGCTAAATGTGGTTCTATATTAGATGCCCAACAGGGGTTTGACTATCTTGATGAGCCTGATCTTGTACTATGGACATCCATGATTGGAGGATATGTACAAAATGGAGACAGTGAGAGTGCTTTTAGCTTGTATTGTAGAATGCAAATGGAAGGGGTTTCTCCCAATGAGGTAACAATGGCCAGTGTGTTGAAAGCCTGTTCTAGCCTTTCGGCTTTAGAGCAAGGGAAACAGGTACATGCTCATGTGATCAAGAACGGTTTCACTCTTGAAGCGCCGATAGGAAGTGCACTCTCAACTATGTATGCGAAATGTGGGAGCCTCGATAATGGATATGTTGTCTTTAGAAGAATGCCTGCTAGAGAAGTGGTTTCATGGAATGCAATGATTTCGGGGCTTTCTCAAAATGGTCATGGAATTGAAGCTCTTGACCTTTTCGAAGAGATGCAAAAGGAGGGTGCAGAACCCAATAATGTCACATTCATAAATGTTCTTTTCACATGTAGCCACATGGGATTGGTGGACAGAGGGTGGGAATATTTCCACATGATGTCCGAGAAATTTGGCATAGCTCCAACAGTGGAGCATTACGCTTGCATGGTAGATTTACTAGGTCGTGCTGGGAAGCTTCTAGAAGCAAAGGAATTTGTGGAGTCAGCAATCATTGATCATGGTCTGCACTTGTGGCGAATCTTGTTGAGTGCTTGTAAAAACCATGGGAACTATGAGTTGGGGGCATACGCAGGCGAGAAGTTGATGGAATTGGGATCACAAGAATCGTCTGCCTATGTGCTGTTGTCGGGCATTTATTCGGGGTTGGGGAGGAGAGAGGATGTTGAAAGAGTGAGGAGGGTGATGAGTGAGAGAGGTGTAAGTAAAGAGCCAGGGTGTAGCTGGATCGAGGTGAAAAATAAGGTTCATGTTTTTGTTGTTAGAGATGTGTTGCATTCGGAGACAAAGGAGATACGAGGTGAGTTGTGGAGGTTAAGCGAAGTGATGAAGGATGAGGACTATGAAATGGAGTATGACTCCATTTTAGAATCATAGAAGCAGGTAAGAACGAGGAATAACAAAGTTATAATTGAACAGAGAAGGGCCTATTAGCTAGAACATTGATACTAGTAGTTGTATGTGGTGTGTCTAACTTATTACATTAAACAATACAATTCAATTTTCCAGTAAGAATTTATGTACTGAGATTTTTGTGCCACAACGCATTCCATTAGTGGTATGATGTGGTTATTATTGATTTTCTCATTTTCCTCATTGAAAATGTCAGTGGCTTCCTCTTCGAGTTTTGCAGTCTCCATCTCCTCATTGATCATTTCTCAATCAAACCAGCCTCTGTGGAAGGTACTTTAGAAAATATGTCCAGCAGCCCCAAACCCCTTGTTTTGGTGATTGAATTTTGTATCTTCATGATGCACCGTGACGTTCTCACGAGAGAAACTGAGTCAAAATTCTCAATTTTCTCCAAAACCTTTAGCGATGACGCTAGAAATTCGATAATTCATTCATAATCTCCAATGTTCCAAAATCAGCAATAACAAAGTACCAAAACAAATTCTAAGCCCGTGGGCAACTATAGATGGGCCACAGGCCATGCAAAATAAAGAACAAAATAAGGAAATAAAAGATATAGTTCAAATAGCAAAATAATCACAACTATATTCCCGCCACTTCTACTTCCGTCATACTGCACATATACCATCCATCTTCTTCTGGCGTCTCTCAGACTATGATCGGAATCCCATCATCTCCCCCTCCTTCGAAAATAACCTTGTCCTCAAGGTTCAAATTGGGAAAACGAGAGCGAAGCCCTTCAACCTCCTTCCAAGTAGCGTCCTCGGCTCCCAAATGGCGCCACTAAATAAGCGCTTCGCGAACAGCGGTACCCTTGCGGTGAATCCAGCGGTAATAAAGCACGGCAGCAGGGGCATATGCTGGAATCCCCTAGGTATACGACGGCAGCGTGGCGCGAACGTCGTCAGAGGGTCCCACTCGGCGACGCAATAAGGATACATGAAAAACGGGGTAGATTATAGACCCTTCGGGCAGCTTAAGCTTGTAAGCCACGGTCCCCAATCGACTCTCCACTTGATACGGACCATAAAACTTGCTAACGAGTTTTTGATTAAGACGCCGAAAAACTGAGTGTTGACAGTACGGTTGCAATTTAAGGAAAACCCAATCGCCCACGTCGAACTCCTCAGACCGTCGCTTCGCATCCCCATACTGACACATGCGGTTCTGGGCAGCAACCAAGTTATATGTAGCTCACGTAGCAGCTCGTCTCTCGCCCGCAATTGGATGTCAACTTCATGAACCGCCGTGGAGCTCGATTCATGGAAGGGTATGGGCACGGCCGAACGCCCATACACGGCCGGACGCCCATACACGGCCTCAAAGGGAGTCATGCCAATGGAACTGTGGAAAGTCGTGTTATACCAATATTCGGCCCAAGCAAGGTGACATTCCCACTCCTTCGATTTTTGGTCAGAAAAACTGTGTAGATACTGTGCAAGACACCGATTAACTACCTCTGTCTAACCATCGGTCTGTGGGTGGTAGGCTGAACTCATCCTTAACTGTGTACCCTGCAACTTAAATAATTCACGCCAAAAAGAACTTAAAAATACCTTGTCACGATCGATGACAGATGGAAGTTGGAATGTCTTGCAACCGTACTATATTACGGACAAAGATGTCGGCCACCTCCCTAACCGTATATGGATGCACCAGAGCAATAAAGTGGGAGTACTTAGACAGCCTATCCACGACCACCAAAACAGTGTCCATCCCGCGTGACCGAGGTAACCCAGTTATGAAATCCATCGAAATATCACTCCACACCTGTTGCGGAATCGGTAGTGGTGAAAGTAAGCCCGCCGGACTACGACTATTAGCCTTATTCCGTTGACAATTATCGCAGGCGCGAATGTAGTCTACCACCTCTCATTTCATTCCGGGCCACGTAAATATCTGCTGAAGACGTTTAAAAGTCCGGAGAATTCCCGAGTGACCCCCAAATGCAGACTCATGAAACTCGCGAAGTAAACGTGCGCGAATATCCCCCTCCAGAACCAAGATACGTCCATCTTGGACGAGACAGCCATCCGAATTGCGTAATTGTCGTCCACTGCCTCCCCATTTGTGACAGCGCGCAATTTCGGGCCTCAGTCGGCATTCGCCGCCGTGGCCGCGGCGATGTCGTCCCAGATGTGCGCGATTGGGGCCGATGCCCCTATAGTCAGCATACTGCCCTCGACCGCCTCCTCTTCTACCGGCAGCTCTCTCCGTGACAACGCGTCAGCGGCATTGTTCTCGCGGCCCGGGCGGTAAACAATCTCGTAATCGAAGCCTTTTAACTTCGCAATCCACCTTTTGTTGCTCTGGAGTCGTGATCTTTTGTTCTAACAGGTAACGAAGGCTACGTTGGTCCGTCACAATCTTAAACCGCGTCCTAGCAAATAAGGTCGCCAACACCGAATTGCTTCCAACACCGCGAGCATCTCTTTCTCATATACAGACCATGATAGCTTAGATTTCGCAATCCCTCGACTAAGATATGCAACCGGTCATCCTTGTTGTGATAGTACCGCCCCAACCAGAATCATCCGTTTCAATTACGAACTCATCATCAAAATTCGGTAAGGCGACCACCGGTGTAGTGCTCAAGGCTATTTTGAGCCTCTCGAAGGCCTCCTACGCTACATCATCCCACTGAAAATTATTCTTCTTAGTCAAGTTATGTAGAGGCCGAGCTATTTCCCCAAACTTCGGGCAAAACTTTCTGTAGTACCCGGCCAGTCCCAAAAACCCACGCAAGGCCGAAACTGACGTCGGAACTGGCCATTTAACAACCACCTCGATCTTCTGAGGATCCACGCGTACCCCTTCAAAAGATATAAAGTGGCTCAAATACTCTACCTCTGCTACCCCAAAGAAACATTTGGATAATTTGATAACAAAAGAATTGAGCTGTAAAATTTCTAACACCCGCCATAAATGATCCATATGAGTATCCCACGATGCACTGTATACTAAAATATCATCAAAAAACACAAGGACAAACCTCCTTAAGTGGGGGCGGAAGATGTGGTTCCGCCTGGAAAGTAGCCGGTGCATTGCTTAACCCGAACGGCATGATAAGATACTCATAATGCCCACTATGCGTCCGAAATGCGGTCTTGTGGACTTCGTCTGGATGCATGCGAATCTGGTGATACCCAGTCCTCAAATCAAGCTTAGAAAAATACTTGGCCCCGTGCAGTTCATCCAACATGCCATCCACTGTCGGGATTGGGTACCTGTCTTTAATAGTAACGACATTCAGCGCCCGATAGTCCGTGCAAAACCTCCAAGAATTATCCTTCTTTTTTACCAAGAGTACCGGCGAAGAAAATGGGCTTGTGTTGTGGCGTATTAACCCAGCCCGGAGCATTTCGTCGACCTGTTTCTCGATTTCCTCCTTCTGAAAGTGTGCACAGCGATTCAGAGCGACATTCACGGGCTTCGCTTCGTCAATTAGACGAATGCGATTGTCAAACTCACGTTGCGGTGGTAACGTCTTTGGTTAAGCCGTCACCTTTCCGAATTCGGCCAACAGTTCGCTGAGCTCTTTCTCCTCTTCCTTTCCCACAATCGTCGACGTCGGGTGACGACAGCATGCAGTACTCACCCCTTTGTAGACGATTCGGGGCCATATGACCCGATTCTCGACGGTCTATCTCATCATACTCTGTATACCCGATAGCCTTAAGCAGCACCAAGTCATCCCCCACCCAGAAGTTCAGTGTATTCACCTTTAAATCCATCATCAACGGTCTTATGGATTTCAACCAGGGGGTATCGAAAATTGCATCCCATTTATGCACTGGCAAAGCATATAGCGTCACAAAGCAACGAACTCCCTGTATGACCACCGGCACTTGTTGGTATCGGTACCAACAATACCAGATTTAGCCGTTGCCGACCACAACCTGAATCGGTTTCGGGCAAGGTTGCCTAGGCAACCTCAAATGGTCTGCTATATCCTATGCAATGAAATTCAATGTAGCCCCACTATCCACCATTACCACGACGTTCAATTCATATATACGGCCTTCATATTGAAGCGTCTCAACACTCCCATCTGCACTGATGATTCCAAATTAGGTCGGATTGGTTCGCTTGACTTTTGTTCGAATTCTATCACTACCTCGTCAGTCGGTTTCGGAACTTCGTCGTCGTAGACGGGTTCATCCTCTTTCTCATCCTCTTTATCCTCCACCATCAGACTTAAGGTCTTGGCATTCGCGCCTTTATGATTCCATGAATATTTATCATTGCACGTGAAGCACAATCCGGCTTGTCGCCGCCGACTGATTTTTTCGTTCGATAAATAGCACCTGCCTCGTCCCACTGTTGGCAAATTACCGGGCGTAGGTGAACTTCCAGCCCCCGCTGCCGGTCTACCCCCAAAACTCCGGCCTGTTGCGGTGCCGCGCGCAGCTCCTAAGGCGGCCTGATTAGCTCGCAATTGTTCTTCCTTCCTGGTGGCTAACTCGATTGCGTTTTGTACGTCTCGGGGTCGCCACAACCAGACTTCGCTCGCTAATTCTGGTTTCAAACCCGCCATAAATGCCCCCAATAACGCATTTTGAGGCCAGTGCGAAACACGGTTTGCCAGCCTTTCAAACTCGCGCAAATACTCTCGTAGGCTGCCAGTCTATCGCAGCTTGTTTAGCGCTTCGTTGGCGTCTTCATACTGCATATTTCCAAACCTTAAAATCATCCCTTCTTTAAACTTTCTCCATGTATGCGGCCGATACATGTTTGTTCGAACCAACGCCACCACGGGCGCGTCTCGCCCTCTAAGTAGTATGAAGCAATCTGAACATAATCTCTGGAATTGGTTCCTTGTAATTTAAAATATTGCTCCGCCTAATCAATCCAGTTACTCGGTTCTTCGCCGGCAAACTTGGAAAATTCCAGTCGGAATCCCCTTGGCCTATGTTCATGGAATCGATTCCCCGATCGATTCGAAGCCCGACTATATGCCAAGCAGCCATCCCCTGAACTGCCCGACTGATCTTCATCATCACCCGATTTTGCCTCCTCCTCGTGGCGTGCGTTTGGATCGTCGGCGAAGGAAGTTGTTAGTCTTCGTCTCATCGCCCTGCTCTGCCCGGGTGGTGTTGCGCCCGCTGAGCCCTGGTGCCTTCCCTGGCCGCGCGCGCGTCGCGCGCTTGCAGCCCTACGGCCGCTTCTCGGCGTCGGTTTCTTGCCGGAGGCGGGTCCTCTCTTTCTCCGTCGTCCTCCTCGCGGCGCCTATCCCAGCGTCGCACACTGCCCTCCCCGTCCGAGTGATTACTGCGTTGCGCCGTCATCGTACGCATTGCCTCACTCAACTCGGCCAACGTTGCCTCAATCTTTTCGAATCATTGCCTGTTCGTCAACATGATTGCGGAAGTTCGTGATGATAAACCCTGGCTCTGAGGTCAATTGATGAGAACCGCGACGTTCTCACTAGAGAAACTAAGACAGAATTCTCAGTTTTCTCCAAAACCCTTAGCAATCAAGCTAGAAATTCGATAATTCATTCATAATCTCCAATGTTCCAAAATCAGCAATAATAAAGTACCAAAATAAATCCTAAGCCCGCAGGCAACTATAGATAGGCCGCAGGCCATGCAAAATAAAGAACAAAATAAGGAAATAAAAGATATAGTTCAAATAGAAAAATAATCATATTCCCGCCACTTCTACTTCCGTCATACTGCCTGTATACCATCCATCTTCTTCTGGCACCTCTCATAGACTATGATCGGAATCCCATCACTTCACTGTTTTTTAGTCAAAAGATGTTCTTTTGAAGAGAAAATTTTCAGTTTGCGGGTTTGTTGATTTAGTTCTGGTCTGCCGATGAGATAAATAGATGTTTTGAAATATCTAATTTCTTCATATTTATGAAGGATGGAAAACGTTGGGCCTTACTGTCTAACTGTGAACTTTGAATCAACATAAGATGTTTGAACAAGTGCTCACATTAGATGCTATGTACTACGTGCTTGGAAATGTTGCGACACTCTCAAGTTTGCCAAATATATTTTCTAGTCCTAAAATAAAATAAAGGGTTATTCTATTGTGTAACCGTTGCACTCGTACAATCTTGGGGTAATATTGTCATTTAAAGTATTCATAGTGGGACCCATTATTTTATTTTATTATTTGAATCCACCCCCTGTTAAATTATATCATAATTTCAAGAGAGAAACTGCAGGGGACACTGCTTCTCAGAAATTAAGTTTGGCGAAGGGATTTAGTTGAGTTAGGGGTGAAGTTTGTATGGCCAGGTAATGGGAAAAAAGAGAATTGAAGAACTCCTTTTGTTTGGAAGAGCTTGAGTTGTCAGTGAACGGAACCGTAATGAACCCCTTTCTTCTTTGATTTGGCATTGCCGGTGTTACAATATTTTTCGATGTCAGTCCAAAATTATCATTCATTCTCGCAGATAAGTTTTTTTTTTTTCCTAGTTTTCTTGTTGAAGCATTGTTGGAGGACTCACTATTGACGGGGTGAAGAGGGAGTGGTGTATCACATGAATATATGGCGTAGAAGCTTAGGGAGAAAGTTGTTTGCAAAACTTGGGGTAATGGAGGATTATTTTCAAACAGGGGGAGATACAGTGTTGAACTGATGTTTCATAAAGATTTCAGAGAACTTTTAACAACTTATCGGTAGAAGAGAAGAAAGATTTGACATTTCAGCCCTTTATCTCTATTTAAATTATTGGAATTAAATGGACGACCGAGATCACAATAGAATTTATCTTACGGTGAAAAATTGAGGATTGTACGAATGCAACGATTGCACAGAAGTTGGACTCTAAAATAGAAGGTTGTTGCAGTAATCCTTTTTGACTAAAATTTTGTTATTTTCTCCTAATTGATGTGCATTTTATATTCATGTACTAGAAATATACAAAGTAAAAGGAAAAAGAAATGGTGTGCCAGGAAAAATGTTGAATTGAATATGGAGGTAAAGTTGTTTGAAAGGTCCAAATTGGTTGGATCAATCCAGCTGCTTTCATGGTCGTAGCCCAAAATGTCTGCTAACACTCTACCAAGTCTCTTTTTTATATACTGTATGTATTTTATTTTGGTGGATTATCAAATTTATTTAATATTTTTTTAAATTTATTTTGTCTTTCCCTGAAACCAGGGATTTTCTTCTGTTTTTAATTGAAAATAAATAAGGAAATATCTCCCCCTCTAGCGTCTTCCATAATATTGTGAATGTAGAGCCACACAAATAAGAATTTAAGTAGCCCCAAAATTAGAAAAATAAAATACCCCCCCGTGTGGCAGGTACCCAGCGAACGCACGCAGAATTTGTTGTGAGTTATTATTATTGATTTCTCATCGTCCTCCTCATTATTGTTGAGCAAAACCATGGCTTTCTCACAGGCTTTGCACTCTCCGTCTCTTTCTGGCTTCGACAAATCACTAAACCCAGTTCGGCTTTCTACTTTCTATTCATCTTCTTCTCTTTCCTTCCGCTTTTCCCCTTCATTTCTCAGCCGCAACAAACCCCTTTTAACGATCAAATCAGCCTCTGTCCAAGGTACTTTTTCAGTTCTTGTGATTTTAGAGAACATATTAAATTGAGGGCTCATTTATTTGTTTTGCTCATTCAATCTTGTGTTTCCTCTGCTATTTCTTTTTAGTTAAAAGAAAATAACAATTTTTCTTCTCTTTGAAAGATAATTTTCAGTTTGTGGCTTTGTTGAATGCCACTGTTAGAAGGGCAGCTAGAAATTGTAAGATCAATTGGGGAGTTGGTGCGACATAGGAGATTTAATTGTTTATCAAAGGATGTTTTGAAATACCTAATTTTTTCTTATATATGAAGGATTATAGTCTAAAATCGGCAAACATGGGGCTTTTATTCTTGCCACTATCACTGTTTTCCCCGAATGATGAATATTTTTTGCTTTTCACGTGGCTTTCCTGTATCATCAAATATAGCTAAAATAACAGGCAACTATCTAGTTGAGAACTGGAATGAACATAAGATGTTTGAACGAAGTGCTCAGAGAGACAGTTGAATATTTCTAAATTTGTAATATATTTTTCTCTCCCAATGTTGTCAATTCAAGAGAAACCCTCAGTTTACTACCCGTAGCCTCACTAAATATGCCATATACTTGGTTGGAATTGCTATGACAGCGAAGTTTGCCAAATCTATTTTCTGAGAATATATTATGTATTGTGGATTAGAATTCAGGCAATTCATATAAAGAATGAATGTGATATCATATCAGAATGAGCATTTTCTGTGCCATCTAAAGCATAAGATATACCACCTGCAGTTTGGATAATTATGATGATATAACCTTCAAGATTTGAATCTTGGGCATTCATTTGATCTACCTTTTTGTATGCTTTAGCACCATCACTGGCTGGAGGTCTAGCCCCTGCTATTGCAGTGACAGACAATGCACTGAGGCACTTGAGTAAAATGAGATCTGAGAGAAACGAAGATCTGTGTCTTAGAATCGGTGTCAAACAAGGTGGATGCTCTGGATTGTCTTACACTATGGATTTCGAAAGCAAGGAAAATACAAGACCTGATGATTCTGTTATGGAATACAATGGTTTCAATATAGGTACAATCACATTTTTTTATTACTTCACTCTTGTAATATCACACCTCGAACTCGGTCGCATATTTGAAACCTATGCCGTTGAAAAGCAAAATAACCCAGTCTCGGGTGGAAGTCATTCTACCACTGGTACAGTATTCACCTTTCATTTTGCAATCACATGCATGTATACAATTGTGTGTGAATGAATAGAAGATACTACACCTGGTGGATTGAACTGCGTCTCCGGGTCTAGTATCTACGACACCCTGGTCCCGGGATTTCTAAATGTCAGTAATTGAATTTAATCAGTTGTCAACATATATTGAATGCTCTTATTTTGCGTTTCTCTCACCATATTCGCCTCTCAACTGAAAATGTGGTGCTATCCCTGATTATGCAGTTTGTGACCCCAAAAGCCTTCTCTTCCTTTTCGGTTTGCAATTGGACTATAGTGATGCACTCATTGGAGGAGGCTTCAACTTCAAGAACCCAAATGCTACTCAGACGTGCGGTTGTGGTAAATCGTTTGCTGCAGAGATGTGAATGTTGTTGACGCAAAATCTGAGTATAGGTTATGTACACTGGAATATACGAAGTTTAGAAAGACAATCGTTTCTAATCCTTGCCTATGTGTAGAAGTAGTTTGATTCCAACATAGTATTTGTGAATGCACTAGTCTACTTGATGCTGCTGATTATCGATTTCGTTGCATCCTGCTGAATTTGAACTCGTGTCTATAGCTGATGAAATACAAGTGTGAAAGGAAGATATGCATTAAAAATTGAATCCCCTCTGTTTAGTGCCCATTAATGTTTTCTATAGAGCTGCTCTTGAGCTATTTAGAGCTTAACTTGTTAAAAGCTCGTTTAAAAATGTTTAGTAAACTTAACAGGAAAAAACACATATATTTCATCATATACTTGCACAAAAATAGATTCTTTTTGTTTTTGCTCGTTGAACTTTTATCTTCCTTGTCCTTTGCCAGATGTACTTTATGAAGATACTCTACCTGCTTGCATTGTTATTATTATTATTTTTACCCTTTAGCTTCATTTTTTCTCACTTTCACCCTTGCAATTTTGTTCTTTTTTTTTTATATATTGGAGGGGTTAACAGAGAAAATAAATGTACAAACAAGAAAAGTGAAAGTACACAAGATAAAATCGCATTTCATAAATGGGAGAGGCAACAAATGCCTAGAAAAATAGAAAATTCAGTAAATAAAATATAGGAGCCAGAGTTAGAAAATCCGCAATTTCATAAATCAGCAATCACTATTGCCAGTACCCGCTGGTTGAATCGGAAACTGGGGCTTGATCCGGTCCGAAATGGCTGAGAAAATTGTTTTTATGGTCCAATCGAAAAAAATCGGCTTGAACTGATGAAAAGAAAAAAAAAGGAAAATTCAGGAACCGGAAAAATAGTCTATTCCCTTAGTTTTGTGCTTTTTTTGTTTTTTTTACTTATTTACTCATGAATTTCTTTTTTTATTTCTATTTATAAATTTATACAATTTTAACAAGTTACTCATGTTTATTATTTATCATGTTTGTTACATTCGGAAAGAGATCCTGAAGTTAAAAAGAAATATGGACTATAAATAATTGAATTTTATTAAAGACATCAATATTCTTAAGTAGCATGATAAATTGTATTTATATTTATTGAAAATTTATAGTTTAATTGATAATTTTCTTTGTATGTATTTAATTTTTTACGTATGATGACGTTTATAATTATATCACATCACGAAAAAATGATAACACTAATTTTCAGTTAGAACGCCGATTCAACCGGTCTAGTACACGTGATCGTGCACGCACTTTAGGTTGATTTAAGTGTCAATTTAGTTATAATTGTGTGCATATTCACGTGTATTTTGGGCATTTATTTCCTATTGAGCAGATTAACGCGTTCAGTTCGTTTCTATGTCAAAACAAGTACAATTAGACAAAAAATGAGCATTAGAGATCGCAAAGTTGATGGATCGAACGAAGTAAACAGAGGACAAGGACTGAAGGAGCACCTCGGCCGAGACGAACCAAATCTCGTTTGAGGCATTCATCCAGGGGATTTGAAAAGAAGAGTAGATTTCAAGGCCTCGGTCGAGGCATGTATTCATCTCCGCCGAGGCAACCTTCCAGGGGAATTGGGAAGAAAATCAGAGCTCAAAGCCTTGGCCGAGGAATGTATTCACATCGGCCGAGGTGACCTTCCAGGGAAAAATAAAGGCTTACAAGTTTTCAAGGCCTCGGCCGAGGTGAGTATATACCTCAGCTGAGGTGATCCAGAACCTTAAACCCTAAAAAGTTCCCTTTTTGCCGCCTCGGCCTGAACAAATACATGCCTCGGCTGAGGCCACCCTTAAGATGAAACCCTATCAGCTTCGTTTTGGCCGAGGTTAACCTGTGTCTCGGCCGAGGTCTGACCGTCTGTTTTAAACTGCAAACGCGATTTTAGCTTTAAATCCAACTAGCAACTTCTCCCCTATATATATCCTCTCACTCGAATTCTAACTATCTTTGGACATTCCATCACCTATTTCCAGCCTCCATTTTATCCAAGAAGAAGGATTGGGCAAGAAGATTGAAGATCATCTTCTCCAATCAACATTTTTTTTGTTCTTTTATCTTGATATTATGTTTCTTTGCATTTTAATCCATTTTCTATTTGTAATAGTTAATATGGGCGAGTAGCACCCTAATTTCTACCCTTGATCGATTGTGGAACTTCTAGTCGACATTGTTTATGTGATTATTATGGTTGATGTTACCTTTTAATTGTGTATTCAAGTGTTTTATACTATTTGTTGTTATTGACTTATATTTATGAGTTTAATTTAGGATTGATCACTCTTTAGGAAGCTTATAAATGTATTGCTAGAAATCGAAATCACTATTCGTAATTGTAGAATCTTCGATTCATGTGTAGCGAACAATAATTAAATCATTAGTGATAATATAAAGTTTGACCTCTAAAACCAAGCTTGTGAGTTTTATGTCTTATCTATCTCGTTGTCTTGGTGCTTTTATCGTTTATTTATCGAGCCTGAGAGAGCTTGTTCGAAGGTTGGATTAAATCAAATAGGGTTAGTCGAAGAGCTTGTTTTAGCTAGCTAGGTTTAAGAGACAACAAGACTATTAGAGCTTGTTAATAATCTTGAGATAGGGACTTGAATTGCAATTGATTGGGCATCAACAATAGTCGCATAAATCAATTAGACCGAAGGAAAACGAGATCAAGGGTGGATTCTTTTATATATTTAAAAAACCGAAAATTCAATCTATATGTCTTTAGATCACTTGTTACTTGAATTTTTAATAGTAATTATTTTTTTGTTATTTATTGGTTTTGGTAATTTTTAGTAATTAATTAGTTGGCAATTACATATCCCCCCACCCCACCTCCTCCACAACCTTTATTGTTTTTGCTTGTTAATTTCTAATACTATTTCAAGGTCCTAATTACTTGAGTACGTCGAAATGATACTATTCATCCATTTCCTGTGGATTCGACCTGACTTGCCACTCTACTTAGTAGAGTTAAGAGTTCGAAAATATTAAATTTGGTGGTGAACGACGACTTCTTACTACGGTCCAACTGCCAACCGATGGTTAGACTGGTTGCCTTTTCTGTTAAACAACCCCCACAGCAATAATCAACATCCCTGAAACATAAAACTAATAGTTCTAAATATGGTGTATTTTTCATATTAACTGGTGATTAATATAGATATAAAAAGTTGACAAAAATATGGACATATTTAAGTATATTTTCTATTACTAACTTCCCATAATCTTCCACAATGTAATATTATTATTTTTGAAAAGGGTCAATAACAGAATTTTACTCCCTCTCTCCCAAATTAACTTGCATAGGGGGTTGGCACAGATATTAAGAAAAAAAAATTGAAAATTTTGTTGACTTTTCAAAGGTGGATTGAAGGTGGAGATTGTGTTATAACTTTCCTTATTAGGAAGTGTTCAAGTTTTCTTAGGACGACCGAATTTGGAAAGTGTGCAAGTTCATTCGAGACGGAGGGAGTAACTTGTGTTATTTGCGTTTTGACACTTTGAAACCTAAATTTTGTTTTTTACCGATTGCAACCTATACTTTACGTTTTTCAACTTCCGGCAGTATTTTTCAACCTGAAAATTATTAAAAAAAAATGTAAAAATAAGAAAATTATTCAAAAAAATCTGAAATTATTTCTAAAACTATAAAAATTCATTTTAATTTGAAATTGTGGATTTTTTTTTTCAATTTTATTTTAAAAAAATTACAATAATTTATAAAAAAATAAAAATATTTTAACTTTCCAGCTAGAAAATTAAAAAATTATTCAAAATATTAAAATCACAAAATTATATAAAAAAATCTGAAATTATTACTAAAATATAAAAAATTACTTGAAATATCTTAAATTAACTTAAAATGGTGGAATTATTTTTAAAATTTTTAATTTTATTTAAAAAAATTAAAATAATTTATAAATTAACTAATTTTTTATAACCTAGAAATGAACTAATCATACTAATTGAAATTATTCTCGGTTGTGTAAATTAGTTTGATTAGTTTTGTTATAGTGCATTATATTTTTTTTAAAAGTTATCGATGAAGTTATTGTAATTCTTCAACCTCAAAGCAAAATTTTCAACTGCACTAGAAAATATTAAATTGATACAAACAGTTATATAAATTACATAGTATAACTTTTACTTTTATAAAAATTATTTGATATTTTTTATTTGTAGCTCAAACTTATATAAGAAATTAACCCACTATTTATTTAAATTTGATACATATAACTTAATTAAAACAAATTATTCAACACATTAATAATTGTATTCCATGTTTTAGAAACCGAAGACCTCACATTTATTTTCTAACTTTTAAATAGGCCTTTATTTTCATTTAGTTCAAAGATAAAATCCTTGAATAAAAGTCATATATATATATATATATATATATATATATATATATGAAACTCAAAAACTAATTAAGCTAATTTTCACAACCTGGAATTATAAATTATTATAAACTTTTTAAATAAAATACAAAATTTTATAAATAATTCCACCATTTCAAGTTAATTTTAAGATATTATAAATGAATTATAGTTTTAGAAATAATTTCAGATTCTTTTTAATATTTTAAATATTATTTTAATTTTCTAGCCAGAAAAATTAAATTATTTTTTATAAATTATTTTAAAAATTTTAAATAAAATCGAAAATTTTATAAATAATTCCACCATTTAAAATTAATTTTAAGATATTTTAAATAATTTTTTATAGTTTCTAGTACTAATTTCATATCTTTTTAAATAATTTTCTAATTTCTAAATATATTTATATAAATTTTTATTCTCTCGCCGAAAAATATTGTTTGAAATTAAAAAACGTAAAGTACAGGTTGTTATCGATTAAAAATAAAATTTAGATTCCAAAGTGTCAACATGAATAGTCCAGATTGAATTCTCTTATTTACCCTTTCAAAAATATATACATTATCTTTTTCGACAGTTCATATAGCAAGCCACCTATTGAATTATTAATCTTATGCATGTGTAATACTAACAGGAACAACAATTCAACCGCATGTGGAGAACATTTGTATTAATTATGCTTCACGAATATTTTTTTTGAAAGTATAATACTCCACCAATATGATGACACCATGCTACAAATAAGATTGGAACAAATGGGATGCAGTACCCTGTCAGAAGGAAGCAATCTTTTTTTCTACCAGTTCGACTTATTTATTGACAAAATATTCATATTAAAGGCGAACTACTCATTTTGCCCTTACGTAGTATCTATATAATAAAATAAAATAAGGTAAAAAAAACCCCAAATTTTCTTATATCAATTTAGGATTTATAATTTATATTTTCAGTCAAGTCCTACAAATTCTTTAAATATCAAAATTTGGTCTTATTAATTTCCACTATTCACGGAATGGGTCCTCTAAATTAACATTCATACAAAATTCGATTTCACGCACGAAAATGGTATCAGAGTCATAGGTTTATTTAAGAAATCATGAATTATATTTATTATGTAATGTATTATCCTAACGGAGGAGACATACGAGTAAAATATGAATACGAATGAAAGTTCGAGAAAAAAATACACGATAGGAATACTTGAGTGAGAACTCAAGTAACCAGGAACATTTCCATATTTTGGAAACGCAAAAACAGGATTTCGTCAAAGAAATTCTTCGAAGATGTGACAATACTCTTGAAAGCCATAGGAAGCTCATGAACGAGTTAAAGCAGTCTTTCAAGATGCCAAGCTCAGATGAAGGGAGAAAAATGATCAGACAAAAGACCCTTGAACAGGATATACCTGTAGAAGGGAATGCAGCTGATCTCATCTACTTCACCAACATCCAGGGAAATTTTCCTACCAAGGAGATCTGGAGAAAGCGTTTCAATCAGTCCCCATCGAATATCCAGAAACCTCATTTACATTTCTGAAAAAAAATCATGATGGGACCTAATTGGGAATAAGTGAGTGGAGAAAAATCTAAGATTACATATATTAGAGAAATCCAGAAGACATTGCAGAGTTATAGAGAGACCATCATCGACCATCAGAAGGAGATCCTTGAAACACTCAAGGATATTCAAAGGAGATTGACCATCTTAGAAACCAAGCCAAGTATGGAAAGGAGAAGAGAGAGATCACTATCTTTCAGCACAGAACCCCTTTTACATCAAAAGGGAAAAACTATCGAAGTAAAGAGAGAGCTGACGGATAGTGAAAAGAAGATTGCTTTTCTAAACCGGGAGAATCTATCCTAATGGATAGAATAAATTTGGAGGATATATACGACCTTGCACAATCCTTTGTAGGATTGGGTCTTGTAGATCTAAAAATGCAAGAAAATGTATCGATGGGGCAATGGCAGATTCCTCAAAATACACCATAGAATCCAACAAATGTGGCAGAAAGCGATGGATCTCATGATCCTCCAACAGGCGTAAATATAGCACCAACAGGAGATTTTACTACTGGTGCTTATATTTATCCCCCAGGAACCAGGAAAAGAACCCAAGGGCCAAACTATATGCAATCGTCTTATGGGAAATCTCAGCTTGTGCCAATTCATCCATACGGATTAGTACTGAACCTGGATATATTGGACTTCAAGAATAGAGAACTACTCATAGATGAGTTGGCAGCCGTAATGCAGATTGCAGCGGTAACGCTAGATCTGGACAAAGAAAACTTTATCTCACTTCTAAAGATAAGTTTAGAAGGATTAGCGAAAATTGTCTGGGAAGCTACTAATCCTGAGATAGTAAAAAGTCTCTGGACTGGCGAAGTCTTAACATATATCGTCAACAAAATGACTAAAGTAATTAAAGTAGGTTTTGTTAGAGTTGGCTACTTTGAAGGAGCCGAAGACGATAAGGCCAGACGATACGGCCAGATACTTCATAGCCTCTGAGTTACGTGATATTTTTCACGTAGATGATTTCATCAAACTCTTTACAGAGTATAGATGGAAGTAAAAAGTGCAGGAACATGACGCTATTCCATTATTCTTTGCCAAGATCCCAAGTCCATTAAGAGAAATGTTGATCAAAGAATATCAGCCACCTCTAGATGATAGAACGATACCGTGGTGAGAAGAATGTTGTTCCTCAAAATTAAGCTTGCGGAGTGGTGCTATCAAGCGGCGCTCCACAAGAATTACAAGAGGCTAAGAGGAACAAACAAAAATTTTCCTCTATGCTGTGTTGAAAACGATATCCCTACTATTGTGGGAGTCCAACCATTTAGGCAAGAGGATAAAAAAGAGAAGTCATGTTTATGCCAGAATAGATGGTAGCAAGAAATCTGGATCTTCATGGAGACCTAGAAAGTTTTGGTCCAAACAGAGTTACAAAATGGGGCAGCGGGACCAAGCCGGAGCAGAGCTTCTTCCTCAAGCTCAAATCAAATGAGCATGGGAAGATCATCATCAACAAGGAAAACTTTCAGAAGAGCTCATACAAGAGCTAATGAGAGTTTCAAATACTGCAATTGCTGGACATGTGGTGCCAAAGGCCACATATCAACTAATAGTCTAAAAAATCAAAGACGTGGAATCAAAAAGTTTGAGGCAACTCCAGAAATGGAAGAAGTTGTCTACTTTCAGGATCTAATTCAAGTATATCAGTTCAAAGGTATTCCTTCAGATGAAAGCATATACAAAGAAGAAGATTACAGTGAAGATAAGTCTTCAGAATCAGAATCAGACTGAAGAAAAAGATGTCTTCCAATAGGTTACGCAAGAAGATCTTTCTGGATTCTTCTCACATATGTCAATTTCTCATAAGACTCTTATGAAAATTAAGAGAGAAGACCAAAAACTTCAAATCTATGATGGGTTTTCCGCTAGGAGATTGGACAAGACTTTGGGACATTTCCTCAGGAAGAGATCGCATCATATCATCTACAAAGTCACAGCAGGGGAAATCGCAATTCCCATGGAGCTGACAAGTAATGTAATGGAGATGCAGCTAGTTTCGATGAGAGAAATTAGAGAGGAACTCAGCAGAATGAATAGAGAGGTTGCTCAGAAGATGCAGTGGATCCATATCGAAGCAATCAGAATTCTGATCAAATCAACATTCAAGGAAGGAATTGATTCTCCGATTGATATTGCTATCTTCGACAAGAGAATCAAGAATTTGCAGGATGCAAGCCTAGGAGGAATCTCAGGCAATCTATATGGAAATTGGTGTCCTACATTTATCCAAGGATTGTCTATAACTTGGCAGATTGCTATTTTAATAGAGTTCTAACCCTTCATTAAAATTTCAAGAACAAGGAGTTGATGAAAGAAGGGAATAAATCATACTCTATTACCTAGAGTATTTCGTATGCGCTTTCCAATATATACCATACAAAACTATTTGTGGGAAAGAATTTCATCGAAATACTAGATATGTTCGTACAGGTGGCACATGCTGTACGTCCGGAGATTATGGAGTTGCCACCAATCTATGAGATGGATATGCGAATTGCGGATCAACCTATTATGACTAGAGCTACAAATCAAAGGTTCGAGCAAAGAAGAGTCTCCTTTCATGATAATAGAATCATGAGTCGAAGCTGGAAAAAGAGACCTATCTCACAAGAGAATTTGGAACTAGAGAAATTCACAACCAAAGGTGAATTAAAGTGTCCAGAAAATTGTAGAGAAGTGGAGATCGTGTTTGATATCACTTAAAAGGATAACATATTTCCTTGTGATGTCTTGTATTTTTTACAACAACCTTCATTGGGGAGATTTGAAAGACTTCTCCAGCTAGGAGAAAACGAGTTGATAATCCAAGGAATAGCAGGGCGTGAAAATTGACGTCTTATTCTTGGATTAGAGTTTCTCAAAGAGCACAAACCTTGGGGAAAACAGTCAGATAGAATGGTATTTACGGTGGCTCATAGAAAATATCAGGTTCTATGATATTCTCGGGGAACTTGGCCAGCTCTAATGGCTACTAGTCCATTCACGATATACATCTCTATATGGATGTTATATGAAAAATTCCGAGCGGAATATTTTGCAGCCTGGATTGATTCATGCACAAGAATATGCACAGTCAAGCCAGAAATCTTTCCTACAGGTATGGGAGAAGATCTGTCGGCTATTGTAGAAAGAGATTTCTCGAAAAGGGCTCTTATCCTCAGAAGAGAAATTAAACAAGCGAAAATAATGATCGGAGGAACAGGTGATACCCCATGGTATAAAGTCAAGACTCCACCAATTTATTTTCATGATACAGGTGCAGATATTCTGCTAGGAAACAATTTCCAACAGACATTCAAGCAGTTCATTCAAGAGAATGAAACACGAAGGCTTATTTGCACAACCCTATGTGATCATAAGATTATTGTTTAGAGATTAAGGGAGGCATTTCATCAGAAAATGCCCATTAATTTTTGCAGCAGACGTGGTGCTGAAGGAAAATTGAGTTGAAGGATCATCGAAGATACGGAGATGCACTCCTTCAATATCGAGCCGAAACACTAGGAGGAGTCAGGGATGAGCGAATGTCAAAGGAGACAATCCAATTCCTCAAGTTATCAATGGAAGCAAGTCCACAACTTGATATCACCATTGAAGATTAAATATCTTTAGAAGATGTCATGATGAGGATAAAGAGGAATTTCAATGAAGATCCTCTAGCATGGTGGAACAAAAATGAACTAAAGGCAACTTTAAAAGTGAAAGTCGGAAAAGAAAATGAGTTTGTTCGATATGAATCAAGAAGATCGTGAGGATATGAAGAAGATACTTAAGGAACATTTGGACCTTAAGTTGTTATCAGAAGGAATCTCTTCATACAGCAGCCCAGGATTTTTGGCAGGAAACCATGTTGAAATAAAGAGGGCAAAGCCAAGATTGGTGATCAATTACAAAGGGATCAACAAATATCTTGAAATTCGACGGATATTATATTCCAAATAGAGAACACCTGGTGAACTGCATCAAGGATGCAAAGGTATTCTCTAAATTTCATTGTAAATCTGGTTTCTATCAAATTAAGATAGAAGATGTCAGCAAAAAAGTATACGGCATTTTCTACACCACAAGGACATTATATTTGGAACGTGATGCCGATGAGATTAGCAAATGTCCCCCAGATATATCAAAGGGAGATGGATAATCTTTTAAATATTATTTTAAATTCATGTTCGTATATGTCGATGATATACTCATTGCCTCAAGGAATATGAAGAAGCATATCAAACATCTGGAAGTCTTTTCGGAAGTTTGTCATAAGGAAGGATTGGTGCTATCACAGAAGAAAGCAATAATCGCCACCAGGCAGATCGAGTTCCTTGGGATCGAGATCGATGAGTCCAGAATCATCCTTAAAAAACATATAGTGGAGAAGGTGCAGGGATTTCCGGGAGGACCTCAAAGATAAGAGGCAACTTTAGTGTTTCTTGGAGTTGTCAATTTTGCCAGGATGTTTATAAAAAATCTAGCAAAATACAAGAAGGTGTTCAGCCCATTATTAAAGAAAGATGTTGAGTTCAAATGGGAAAAAGAACACAAAGAATCGGTGTTACAGCTTAAAGAGATCTGTAAAGACCTACCAAAGCTTACAATACTAAATGACGAAGATGAATTGATACTCTACACAGATGTCATTGATCATTGGTGGGCGGCAGTGCTAACCAAAGCAGCCCCTAATGGAGAGTGTCATGTCGATACTGCAGCAGTCTCTTTGCAGAAAATGAAGCAGCAAGATGGCATATCAATGAGAAAGATTTGCAGTACAAAAGACTTTCATAAAATAGCCTTTATTCCTACTGCCTAAGAAATTCATTCTTAAAATTGATAACACAAGTGTCAAAGCTTTCTCAACAAAAAAGATTGAATCTAAAACTGAGAAAGCTAGATTACTTAGATGACAAGCTGATTGTCAATATTTTGATTATGAAGTTATCATTGTCAAGTCTCACGAAAATGTTCTTGCAGACTTTCTAACGAGAGACGGAGTCTAGTGAAGCCGACTCTATTCTAACAGGATACAGACATCTCCAGGAATGTTTGGAGGAGCTTGACAAGAGGATCAATGACCTGGATATTCAAGCCAAGGTCGTGGGTCGTGTACAACAGGAGGACTTGTTAAAAGTCCGAAGCGCGATGAAGGCTACCAAACTTGCAAGTAATTGCCTTTGGATAGCCAGATTATTCCTATCCGGCGGGAAGCTTTTCCATTAAAGCAAAAGATCGAGCTTCGAGAATGGGCCTCTAACTCGTTAGTCATAGATTCAAGTATTGTGAGCACGAGTTCTAGGTTGGATCCTTACACGGATCTAGTTGAAGAAAAAGTTGAGCAAACGGAGGATACTTCTCCTACTGTCTCAAGCCAACTAGGGATGCAAACGAACCGAATCGAAGCGAATATTAAGAGAATTAAGAGATTCGATTCGAATTCGTGAAATTTGGCTTCGATTCGAATTCGATTCGATTCGTCGATCGAATTTTAAATCTGATTCAAATTCGATTCGAATTTGTTTTTCGAATATATTCGATTCGATTCGTGATTCGTAAATTTAAAATTTTCAACAAAAAAAATATTGTTATTTAGAAAATATTCAATTCGAATTCGATTCGAAGTCAAATTTGTCTAGATTCGAAAATTAGAAACCATATGTTTTACTAAAGGAATTTGTATATATTTACTATTAAATATATTTTTATTTATTATTATTATATTATATATTTAATATTATATATATATCGAATCGAATCATCGAATCTGACGAATCGAATACATATATATTCGAATTCGATTCGAAATATAAACGAATATAAAACAGGATATGAATTCGAATTCGAATTTTACCGAATCGAATCATCCTAAACAAATTCGAATCACGAATCGAATCAGTATAATTTGATTTGACTTGCATCCCTAAAGCCAACCCATCACCTCTGGGGTAAAAGAGGGAGAGATCAATCTTAGGCCAATGGCTGGCACCTCTAAGATTGATACTAACAAGCTTAAAGTTTCTCCATTTCAAGATTATCAATGAACATGGGAGAAAATTCTTACAGGGGCTGGTGTTAACCCAGCAAAAAACCGGATTGATCGATTAAGTAAATATCTAAGAATGTGGACGTTCACAGAAGCCAATCCACAAGATGTCAAAGAATGGTATGATTTTGGAGCTCTAGCTTCGGTTCATACTGTGGCACCAAGTTTCCAAGAAATTTCAAACTTCCGGGATGGATTTACAAGGCTGTGATCGAGATACGGGAAAACAATGACCATCCTGAACGTAAAGATATTCTGGAGTTGAAGTTTATATCGGCAGCACTCAAATCATACAAGAATGGGTCTTACCCAACTTTTCATTTTATAAAACTACAGGGACCCGATCCCGGACAGGCAAACAAGGATTTGTCTGCCCCAGATCACAAAATCCCCTTAGTATCAACCTTTACGGATGATATTACTACAAGGAGAGTTTGTGGCCTATGGGTTTGCCTCATAGAAATGATGAAGGTCAAGGGAAGCTTCAAAGTCTTTCACAAGACGGTGAATGAACCACTCTTGATCAACACCATGACATCCAAAACCTCTCCAAACGCAGAGTCTATCTTTGAACAGAAGAGAGAGATGTTATGGAAGAACGAACTGCCAACGACATCTGAAACCGCCACAAAATATTGTAATATGACGCGCAATGGATGGTGGATGAGTCGGATTTGTCCAAGGTACCTAGAACAAGAAAATACAATATTTGGGTCATCATTCCCGGTCATAAATAACAAGGGAAAGAGAAACGAGAAAGAACCATCAAGAAAGCAAGCCAAGGGGACCACCTAGAAAAAATTAATAAAGGCTTCCCCGACAAGCAGCGATGGGATGAATCACGAGAATTGTTTCCACCAAAAAAGACAAAAGGTGAAAAGATAAAAGAGGTATTCAAAGCAGGAATAATTGAAATCTGCATGTGATGCAAGGTCCACACTCATAAAAAACATGTGAGGTCGGGACCACGGCAAGAATAAAGGAGAATCCAAAAATATGAAACCACGAATGAGAGATTGACAATTGGATACAACCATTCGAGGATAGAGGGTATCATACCTCTATAAAATCAAGGTAGAAGGAAGCAGAAGGCATCGATCATTCCCCTCTATTTTCTTACAAAAATAAATATTATAATAGTTAGTTTGCAGTTTTCTTACATTCTAGTTTTCATTCGAGTGTGTGTATGTTGGGAGCATAGCTAACATAGGTAGCTAAACAAGTCGTCTCTTCCAAAAAGGAGATGTACTGATGTAATAAATAAGTCTTTGATTTCTGAATAAAACTTGGATTTTTGTCCATCATCTTCCAAATTTTTATTTTATGTTCATCAACCAAATAGAATATGGTACGCCTCGAGGTGGGAAACGAAACGAGGTTGTGTTGGATGTTGTTGAAGAAGTTTACATCTGGAACCATCGATTGCTCGAGTGGTCGGACTATGAGCAACAGTTCGTAAAACCTGGTGGATACAACCCGGCAGCAATTCGGTCAAAGGTATGAAAGTCTAGGGGTGTGCACGGGACAGTGTCGTTCAGGGATTTAAAAAATTCAGTACCGTCCCAAAGTTCGGTTCTTCTAAAATCTAAGATCCGGAACCTATCCAAAACATATAGAGATCCGTACCGAACCGTCCCAAAATTCGGGATAGTTTGGTACAATTCTCAGATCAAACAGATCTAGTGAGTTGGTTTGGTTCACTACGAGATGCTCGGTTATTTAGAGATTTTTTTAATTTTTTACTATCAAATATAAAATTTTAAAAAACCAATATGCTCATATTAAAGTTGCAACTAATTAAATTAATGTTGGCATAAAAATCAAATCATAAGTAAACCTTGGCACAACGTGTTAGTCAAATAAGATCCAAAAAAATAGAATGTCATACTTCTTCAAGGAAAATTTGAAGGAAGCTATAAAATAACAATCTTGAAATCAACAATCCAATGAAATCCTTGGCAAAGTGATGTCTCTGATGTTCGGGGTTTTGAGTTAACTCTGTGAAAAATATAGAAAAATAAGACACAAGCTTTATATAAATCTATAAGAAAGTCACTTTTTATATACATGAAAAAAATGATTACGTAATTCCCTTTTTCAAGATCTTCTACTAATTCTTCAAGTATGAGATGGTTTTTAGAACTTCTCAACCATCTTGGCAACAAATAAGTATTTTAGTTATAGTAGGAGTTAAAAAACTCCTAAAGCGATCCAAAGTTTGACCACTTGTGCTAAATACTGATTGAGATGCTAGAGTTTATCACTAATGGCCAAAACATCCTTAGAAACACAACTTAATTTCGGATATCGAGCAGCATGACGCTTCCACCAATCCAACACATCAAAATTAGTAATGTTTCCACCAAATCCACACATCAAACTAGTAACATATATTTCCATTAGCTCCTCCAAAATGTTATGCAAATAAAAAGAAATAAAGAAGTTTTACCGTAGGTAAAAGTGTGGAAGGGAGAGGCATTTATAAACTAGGACATATATTAATTTTTTAAATATGATTAATATTAAATATATTAACTAGTAAACTATCCTATACGTATGAAATAATTAATAAATTTATGTATTAGATTTTTGGCATGGGACAGTTCAGCACAATCCAGTGCAGTTCGATACTACTTCTGTACGGATATTTAATAAATATCCAGAACTATACCATAATATTTTTTTTGTACAATTTGACTAGGAAAAAATCAAAAGCCAACGGTTTTTTCCGGTTCGGTGTGCTTTCAGTTCAGTTTTTGATACAGTTCGGTAAAACCCGAGTTCCATGAACATCCCTATATGAAACTTGATTTATGTTTCAAGAATTTACATTTGTCAAAAGCATCATGAGCCTGATATAATCGTAATGGACTATTTTCAAATTTATGTTAAAGATCAGTTTTGCATGAGAATTTTCATTTTGAGGTCAATTTATAATTAAGAAAATATGCAACAATTTTATTTAGACAAAACTAAAAGGATAAGATTATAAGGACTCAATTGAAAGAAAAAATTGCTCGCTCATTCTATAAAAATCAGGATAATGAATAACATTTCCAATAAGGTTATATTAAAGGCAAATTTGTCATTCTGGATATATTAACAAGAAAAAAGTTAATTGAGTAAAAAAGAAGATATACACCCTCTGACAGGGTACTGCCTAGGACGAAAATATCGGTATTCGCGGAGATATCGGTCTTTCAATTTACGGAGATATCGGTGAGATATCGATTAATATCGAAATATCGGTGAAATGTTTTTAAAAATGCCGAAAAATGTATTAAAACACTTAATTTTTCACGATATTTTATAGATTGTTATAAACCTACTTAAATCCAAATATTTAATCTAAAAATTGAGCTCAATTCACGCACGCATATACAACTAGTTGATAAATAAAAAACAATACATACGTTCGATTTATCCTTTTCTCTTAGAATATTTAACATGATTTTTTAGTTATTATCTAAAATGTATTGTAAACAAAGTTTGATTTATTATTTTCTTTTTTGATTTAAAAAATATTATCTATTTTTGAAAGAAAATTAAAGTCTTTATTAAAATTATTTCAACATTATGTAAGTTAAAAGCATTGAGAATATTTACAATATATAAAACTTTTCTTGATTGACCTATAACATTTTTTATACAAAGGCAACACTAATTAAAAATTAAACATAAATAAATTAGGAAATATAACAATTTTTAACTCTAATTTAACATAATATTTTTAAAATTGTTATAACAAATTTAAATATTACAACATTTTTTCATCATAAGATTATAAAGAAAACAAAATATTTACAAAGATGCGCAATTATTATTTTATACTTAGTTTTTATTTTTCTAATTTTCATTTAATAACTAATTATGGTACATATTATTGTAAGTAAATTTTACTAAATAGGTTATATACATGCTATGTAAATATAATAACAAGTTGTTGACTTGGTCTAGTGGTTAAAACTTAGAGCTTCATTCAAGAGGTCTCAAGTTCGAATCCAAGTCTCGGCAAAATTTAAAAAATTGTTCTCGCCACAAGCTGGCAAAACAAGCGCGCGAGATTTCAACTAGCGATTTTCGCCGAATTGACAAATGTGATAACAGCCAGCGATTTTCGCCGAATTGACAAACGTGATAACAGCTCAATATCGTCTCGGTGACTTGATTTTCGCGACACCTCGCTGATTTTCCGCGAGATTTACATCCTTGGGTACTGCACATGTTCTCCCAATAAGTTTGTATAGAGTAAATACATAGAGAAATGAAGGGCGCCAATTAATATCATTATCGGTGTAAGTTAATATATAGAAAAATTAAAAATTGCAACGAGCAAAAATTAAATAAAAAGATTACATGGCATATTTTGGTTCAAGACTTCCTCTTCTTGTTTGATTTGGAACCATGGTCATGTTTATTTCTCTTCTTGTCACTGTTTTGGCTCTCTATCTGCTTCCCCTTCTTCTCAACCTTTCGCTTATCAGATTTTATGCTGATCACACCGCCGGATAAAACCTTCCCGCTGCTCTTCTGCAAAGCATTCTCAAAGTCGGCTTCTTTATCAACAATAGCATACTGTTGCAGAAGTTCCGGGTTCAGGGCACCGTCCACCTTGGCTTTCATATCGTCCTGGATACAGTCTCGATTAACACCAGAATCTATTTAAAGGAAATAAAATTAATATTAGCTAAAACATTTAGCAGACCTCTACTTTCTTGGCTGCTTCGTTCAGATCATCATCAACAGATACTGGATGAGGCTCCATTGTAATCTGAAAACACAGGGATGAAGATAAGAAGAGGAAAAAGAATCTACCTCCTTCCCCCAAAAAAAGTAAGACCTATTTGACATAAGAGGAATTGACTTAGATATAGTGACTCTTTGGGGAAGAAAATTTGAAACATAACTCTTTTTATGGGACAAATGGAGTATCTTTTAGTTCACTTACATCTTCTAGGCGATAGATCGCTGAACGAGTCTCTTTGGTTGAAAGGCCACTTAGATATTTATAGAACTTCTTCATGAGTTTAAGATACAGAGAATTTATCTGCGAGAGTTCCAACTTCATCTCTCCCTGCGAACCAAATATGAGCACAGCAAATAGCAACACGTCATCAAATTGCTCCAGTGTTACATCAGAAAACACAACAGTCAAAACATTTCCAAGCCAGATTTTAAGAAAAAGATATAAATACTAAACTTAGAAATGTATTTGTGGAATAGATCTATAAATGATAAACACCATCCTTATATTCAGTTTGCAGATAGCTACGAGATGCGGCAGCGGGTCTAAGAATATGATAAACTTCTTGATTTGAACTAACTCCGGAACCTGATCAAAGATCAGGGGTTAAGATCTATTTATTCATGTCCTAAATTTAACTGCCAACTGCCAATTGCCAAATATATAAAATTCCGAGTTAGTGGCAACCATCCCCCCTTTTCAGTTAGGGTAATTCCAAAATTGCCCTGTGAA
This sequence comes from Ajuga chamaepitys, assembly GCA_958295605.1. Taxonomy (NCBI): domain Eukaryota; kingdom Viridiplantae; phylum Streptophyta; class Magnoliopsida; order Lamiales; family Lamiaceae; genus Ajuga; species Ajuga chamaepitys. The sequence continues at coordinate 38,341,979 of OY282496.1, read as the reverse complement.
AGTGAAAAGGACAATGACATTCCTGGTGACTAAGGTCAGTTATCAATAGTAGACCTGAAAATTGTCGATGATGCCCTCCCATAAAATAACGGAAAAGGATAGAAAATGTTACATCAACTTTGTTTACTACTAGATTTCATAATTGCAAACTCCGTCGTGCTTGTTTATGGATAAGTCATTTTTAATTAATTTCAAGGATGCAATTACACTACCCATTCCTGATGGGCAGCATCAGTAATCTTTAACTGTTATTAGATGGTATTCAGATAAATGCATGAGCCGCTTTTGCAACTATTGTCTGATAAAACCATATTACTTCATTTCGGAACAATAAGTATTGGGTTAAATGGCTTGCAAACAATAAACCTTACAAACATTGTAAACTTGACAAGATCTACACATAGTGCTAGTTTTTATTTAAAAGATATGACATGCATAAACTACAGAGAAAGATGAGTACCTGAATGAGGTGCATATCTTTTCCCTGCAAGCCATAGCAGAGCAAAATAGAAGCTTGAGCATATGACATTGAAACTGGAATCTTCTCCAAGAAGTATGCCCGGGCAAGTTCATCCACAAAATCCTCAGTCTGCAACATGAAAAATGATTTGAAAGCTCAACTTCATTACTCATCAGGCTGAGAATATCAAAATGCAAAACCAACAAAATCTCATAAATCATACGAAGAAGACATCAAGCCAACTTCACGTTCAATCTCAGCCTTGCTTAATGTTTACCCAGACAGATGTAGATTAATATCAGCAAGAAAATCTATAAATATGTTATCACTTGTTGCAAGTGAAACCATAGGAAGATTCCAGAAGATGCCACCAATATATAGACTTAAATAACATATAAGATACATAATTAATCACCTATAATTTACAACTGATGAGGTGATACACACCTGAAGTTTATTGTTCTATTTGTTAAAATCCAATTAAGCAGTATTGAACGCAAACAGTAAGAGAAAACAACAAGGGTCAGTATTCACAGGATTCAAAAAGTTAATAACCAACCACCATGATGAAAGAACTTATTACATTAAATTTCAATGAGAAACTCTGGCCTCTATTTCATATTCGAAACAGAACAGGACAGCACAAAGAAACTGGGACAAGCAAATATGGTAATCAAGAAACTGTTTTTACTCCTGATCACCTTACTGACAGAATTCAGGATTGTACAAACTTTCCTCTAGATATTTTATATGAAGCCCGAAAGGTTCATTAAGGGGACTTTAAAAGTGATTGCTCTGGATTACACACGCTAATTGTATTTCCGGCAGGGTTGTGAACTAAGTTTAAACCCTTAACACGTGATAAATGCCTATATATCCCTAAATTCTAATATTACACCAGTACGTTTAACTTCATCTTGACTACTACATCATGGAACCCATGATCTCAGGAGAGAGTTATCACAAGACTGCCCAGTTAATCATTTTAGAACTTAAAAATACTTCTTGCTTTTGCCCTTAGTAACAAAAAGAAACATACACTAACTAATAAGTACCCTTACAAGCTCAAAAGATATTACCTCATATTGGTCCCAGTACTAACCAAAAACTAATTTCAAAAAATAATGAGCACGAATGCAGACTTTAGAATGGGCTTGAAATTAAACTATTTACAAAAATTAATCCTATTTTTTCTTAGAGGACTTCTGGAAATAACTATTTGCAAATAAAAAACAGAAAACAAGATTAATTATTAATATCCTACTTAAGAAATATATAATAGCTTCACCACTGGCATAGAGAAGGTATTTTAATCAATGATGAATATACCATGTGTTGGGTAGCAAGACTATTCGTAAATGCTTCCAGTTGCACCATAGCGTAGGATGATAATGTTTCACTGATCGAATTTAAATATCCACTTGAAGGGGACAAAGCAGTTTCCACTTCTGAGAAGTTGATCTTTGGATCCAGAATACTACAATGGACAGCAGCATGAAATCACTAATGAGTCGTCTAAAAAGATGACAAGGAAAAGTCAACAATCATACCTCATAGCAAGCTTGTACTCCATTCGACGAAAATTACGAGCCAGAAGCTTAAGGAATCTCTTCTTGAACACTGATAACAATATGAAAAAGCTTTTTTCAAACTATAACTCTGAAAAGCAAGTACTAGTGATGAAAATTGATTTGGACAGACCTTGATAAAAGGGGTTTAAAAAGTCCAACTGATCCGATCCACTAGATTCAATGTCATCATTACGTAATGGCTTCAGAAGCATGCAAGTATGCTCACCAGTCACAGGATTCTGATTATTGAAATGATAATTCAATTTATTGAGCAAATCAATCATTATATTTCAGAAGTAATAAATATAAACCAACAGGCAATGAAGATAAACAGTCCAAAGATAGTTAAAATCTTACTGCATCAGCGGCAATGTAGAACGGAGCAAAATTATGTTTTTTCCAGAAGCGGAGAAGATCTAGAGTAAGACCAAAAGAGACTCCAAGGTAATGGAGCTTCTCAGGTCTCCGCTCACGAAGAGGTACAAGCAACGGAGGAAGATCAATTCTTGGCTTTATACTCTCTTCAAGCAGAGACGCCTACAAACATTAAACTTTCAAAGATAGACCAAGATATATCTTACTAAATGATTGAAACAAGCAAAAAGTTCATCAAATATGCGCCCAGTTAAATACTTCTGGTTTAGCTCCTCTAAAAATTGAAAAACAAATTCACAAGGTCTACATACAGTCTGGCTAAATTACTAGTGAAACAATAAATGTCAAATGATCACATTGTGGAGCACAGATGAGAGAAAAGGCTTTAATAAATGATGCCATCAGATTTGCTTCCCTCCTTGCAAGAACGTGAAGAGCTACAAGAGCAAATGGTAAACCAAAGACAACCACAGGGTGAAAGATAACTGTAAAACGGACCTTCTCTGCAGCCTCAACAACTCTTCCTTGTGAATTCTCTGGGATTTCTTCAGTATCTAATTCAGTGATCCCAGTCAGCTCGCCCTCGAAATACCTACAAGCAATAAAATGTAATGGCATGCCTATTAACAAATTTTATAATTATAGTTGGCAACCATATCATAGATGCACCCTCTATACAGGGTAGTATGCTATCCACAGTCCCATGGAGAGAAAAAAGAGCCTGCGTAGAATTAATTTGCTCCCCACGGACCAACAATCTACTGAAAAAGTAAGTAGCGAGTAAAGGAAAACACTACGCAATGAAACTACTACTTTCAGGTTTTCATTTTTAGAAGTATAATTTTGAAAAACCTTCCAAAAACAAGAGTATCTTCGCAAAATAAATTTACTGAAAGCAGTTGTTAAGACATCGATAATAATTATAAGCATGCTGTTTGTTCCTGTCTTCCTTTGAAAGCAAAAGGGAAAATTTCTGAGTTTTGACAATGATTTCCGCTCTTGAATCCAATATCCAAAAAGCTTTAAACCACTCATATGAACTTGAAAACCCATGGTAATGCAGTGAATCGGTTCTTACTTAAGGTTATAACACCCAGTGTTGTTACATAGCAAGAGATGTTAGTAACTCACGAATCACCTGGACTTAGATTATCGCTCTTAAGCTCATTTTTGGAGAACGTTATAGAGGATCCAGATGAAAACATAGACAAGTGTCTGGCAGAAAACAAGCTTACCTTGTCAAAAGTTCAATAGCAGCTGAACCATAGCCAAGCTGCAATATTTAAAACAAGTTGACGTAGGTAATGAAGAGATATTATTCATTGTTGTGAAGAAACTATTAATAGTATTACCCTCATTGCGCTTGGATGCGTGGCAATGCGCACAATTCGAGCACCTGAAAGACCTGCGAAGACCGTGTCCCGAAACTGTGTGCAAAATGTCCAGGGTATTTGATCTCCAGATGGCTGACTTCTAAAACTTAAACTTTTAAGCGCAGATTCATGAGAAATTTTTCCCTCAAAGCAGATCTGCATATAATTTCATCCAAGATTTTTATTCACAGCCATTTGTTCAAATTCTAGACAAGTAAATCCAAGAACCTGTTTTAGACAGCTAGATTGTCCAAAAAGAATAACAAAAACAAAAACAAAAAAAAAAAAAAGAAAAAACTGAGTTGTTGCTTCACATAAACAAGGAGGTATGCATCCCTTTATTTTAAACTTCTTTTTACTTTTGCTGCTGCAGTTACGCTTTTCCCTTTCCTTTTTTTATTTTTGTACGTAAAATTTTATCTGCTGCATTTCAGTTTCTATTTTCCCCTTTGATTCTTTCCCTTTTTTTGTGTGTGAAATTTTATCTGCTGCATTTTATTTTAAATTTTTTACCCTAATCTTGCACTTCTAAGATACCAACTTCTGCCTTACTTTATTTTCTACAATTTTACCACCTCCCCCCCCCCCCCCCCGCCCCTTAAAATTCCTTTGTGCACCCAATACTTTGCTCTTGTTTTCTTAATGACAGGGAAAATTAATCAAAATAAAAGTTGAGGAAGAGTAGAAAATGAATGGCCAAAGGAGAAAAGGAAAAAAAAAGGGAATATGCATTTCTCCTATACATATAGGGACTAAAAAGGCACAAAAAAGCTCCCCTTTGTTCTTCTACTTTTTTCTTCTTCCGACTCTTCTTTCCTTTCCTTTCAGATTTTGTACATGCCCTCTAGTGGGTAGTCTCCCTTGCAGTAGATTACTAATACTAGGGCTTTCCCAAGCACTTCACATAACAAATATTTCTTTTGATTCAACGACAAATAATTGTAACTTCTTCACAAAATGAGGTTACTTTTCTTAAAGCACGTGAGAATGTCTCTTTGACCAACGTGAACAACATTTTTTCCCTCTTCCATTACTACAAAATGCATTATTTTGTAACTGATTGTGTTGTCCTTGCAGTATTACTATATATTTCAACAATGTGATTAGATTGCATTGCAGTGTTATATACTTATTAATATATATGCTATTAATGCAGCATAAACTGAATATCAATGGTGATTGGCACTGCCCATTTAGAACTTTGCAATATATGTATATGTGAGTGCATACATATATATTAAGGATCATTAATACTAATATATATACATATATTATATGCTTTTTCATTGATAGTGTTCACTTTTTCACCTTTGAACAATTGTTGTGCTTTCGTATTTTTGCCATGTGTTGGACATCAATATCTTGATCATATTTTAGTGAATCTATCTCCCTCATGATGAAATGTTCATTTTTATGCATACATATGAGTTCTTTCTAGTTTTGGCGCCTCGCGTCACGCCTCGTACCTAGGCAGTGAAACAGGTTTAGCACTTTAGGGCACCTTTCGCTTTTTAAGTCACTGCTCCTATAAATAACAATACTAAAAACCAGCAAATTTTTGGAAAGCAATCTTATAAAGTCACGCAAGAAAAGGCAATACCTGAATTACACACAGAATATCAGGCAGATGATTCTTCGACTCATCAACAGGACCTGTCAAATGGTAATTAAGTACAAAAACAGTATCAAAGTACGTAAACAAATAGAATACAATTATTTATACCAAGTAGCACAAACAAGTGGTGGGCTGGAGCATCGGCCATCAATTGCAAATCATTTGGACTATTCTTGTAGTGAGAGACGACACAGAGAGCCATCATCCTCTGCCCAAGTAATAACAGAAACAAATAAACAAGCATGCTAAATATGAACAGGAATCAAAGCATAAAATCTTATGATTGTGTATGCTTACCTGCAAAAATAATTCACTGTCTTTGTGATAGGAGAAGAGTGTATCGCGGTTGACATAGTAGAGATCACATTCCCTAGGCGGAGGTAGCCTGATGAACAAAGAATTAGAACAATCGAGAAGGCTAACCTTCAAGCATCACTCAACAAACAACACATTAAATACAACCTGCTGATACTGGGAATGTAATTCGTGACATCTAGACACAGTAAAGCATTAAGCCAGGATTCAATGGGATCACCAGAAGCATATCTAATTGATTCACTCAATTCAATCTTTTTGAAGAGCCGACCTACAATAGGAGTTTATAAACATTAGGCCAATTGCTTGCACAAAATAAAATAATCAGAATTCATAGACACAGATATTTACGGTGTGGAATAGAATAAGATACTAGAAACATAATCAAGTGAAGCGACACGGTGTTAACATTTTTCAACAGAGAACCACGCATTCGGTTATAAACAAATATGGCAACGAGGGTTGCATGGAAATAAAAAATGAAATGGAACCCATGTGAGACAATAATTTTGTGTTGAAATCACATATCATGTTTCAGCAAAAAAAATATGTAACTTAGTTAATGGATTTCACAACCCAAACCTAATTATTAAAATTTCTCCTACATGGCCACGGATAGGTACACATAGCAATACCTAGTTACACTTAAAAAGCTTGCGCTCTCCAAGGTTTTACAGAATATGCATTACGACAAAAGCTCAGATCGAGAGAACTGATCTCATTTGCCACTCTGGACCTCATTCTGCAATTCTACTCAATGGTCATGGTCCAACCCTGAGAATGACTAATAACTATTGCAGGATGTAATTCCAGACTGACAATTAAATCGATTATCTTATGATCTGAGCTACCGTAATAAAACACCTTTACGGAGCTGTAGCCGGTAGTTACTCTACTTTTAAGTGTAACAAAATCTTGCGATATCCGCCCATGTGGCCAGTGCAGGAAACTTTTTATACATGTTTTGGTCTGTGATATCCATTTACTGAGTTACATAAAATGTGATAATACACAGAATGTTGTTTCCCGTTCCAGTATTCAGTACAAATTTATTATTGTATTCCGTGATGCCATATTTTCTATGAAAATATAGCATCCAGAGAAGGCAACGGATCTCTACATAATTAGACGATTTAGGGATGAATCAGAAACTAATAGAGACTACAGCTGTGTTCTTTAGGCCTTTTTACAGTTTGATAGGGATCTCACGTCCCTATATACCCATTTGTCTCCTAATGGAAAAAATATAACCAAAAAAAAAATGAATTCTAGAAAGAAACATTAAGCCGACCATGGTGTAATTGCACATACCGCACAGCCAAAGAAAAAAACTAATCATGAATAAAACTATGCTGGTCCAATGCTGCCCAACAGCAATAAGGAACAGTAGATCAGTAACAATTTGAGTCCTATCAATTCCTGCTCGTATTCTTTTTCGTAAGGAAATACTTTAATTTTCTTTTTATCTATAAGATTCCCCAGACAAAAGAACTAAGAATTCATCACTGGAGTTGATAACCCAGTCCTGAAAAAGGAACTTCTACACCAAAAGTGATTACTCCCGACATATTACTTTCCACCATTTACTCAATCTTCTGGGGATGCACCGTTTTATATGTGTATTGTATACTATGTTGCCAGAAGTTAATATGATGATAGAGGAAAAGCTGCGTATGAAAGTCAACAAAATTGAGACCAGCAACCCCTCTCAATTCTCATCAAGGTGATGGCGGAATAAGGAACAAAATAAGAGAATACAAAGTTGAGTAGGAGACCACAAGAAATACGAGAAGTAAATAAAAAACCTGAAACAGCAGTCTCTGTGCTTCTACTTGATATCTGGTTTTGCTCCTCAAGATTCTGTATCAGTTTTAGAGATAAAGATCTCCCTGTACCTTCATAGCTTTCAAGAGGAAACAGAAAAGGTTGAATTACCATCAGTTGGAATACTGACTCTAAATTAAATCCATAGGAGAAGATAAAAAAGGGGAAAACAGTTAGTTCACAAAAGTTCCTCAAAGGGGAAAACAGTTCGTTCACAAAAGTTCCTCAAAGGGGTCCGCAAACTGCAGAAAGTGTCATTTATTTCAAAGAGAAGAGAAAGCATGTTATTAGAGCACAAGAATACTGCATACCCGTTTACAGTCGATGAAAGGAATACAAGATAAGGGCCGAGCAAGGATTTCACTACTGGTAGAGGTATGGCTGCCGCTTCATCAACAACCAGCAATTCTACTTGTGAGAGCTTTTCATGTTCATGTGGCACTACATACTGCAAAAACAATATGGAGAAGTTAGTCTTCCTTAATTCTTATTTGAAAAGTAAATTCTAGCACCGAACGACCCTCCCCCAGGCCCACCACCCAAAAATATTAAGAAAAAGGAGCAGCAAATGACAGCAGAGGCTTTCCTCTATCCCAGCCTTACTATGAAAACAAGTAGCAACACACACACAAACAGAGAATGTTCATTTCCTCAAGAAAAGTATATACAGTTAGCAATAAAATTGAAGTGCCGGGAAGCTTTAGGACTAACAGATAATATACAGTAGCATGGCTAATAATCTCTCTTCTGTCAATAAAAGCGACATGATATCTCAATCCTAGTCACCTGGATAGTCTGTCTGTGCTGTTTGTAGATGTTGATCCTCACAGTTGCCTTCTTAAAATCGGGGTTTGTGCTTTTCACCACATCGTAATCCAAGTGCTCCTATAATTGTCGATGCACTAATACGTCAAGGCTCAATAATATTTTATTTTTTAGGTATGTTCTTGCAATCTTGGTACCAACTACCTTGGATAAATAAGTTATGAACTACTGATTTTAGGGGGAAGTGTTATAAAACAGTGAATTAATAGGAAACTAATAGATATGATTTTGCCATCAAACAACAAGAGTGAAGAGGACATACCATATACTCGAGTGAATCAAATCCCTTACATACAAACTCAAACAGTGTTTTCACATTCTCGGGGCTTGGTGCAGTCACAAAAATATTTGAATATCTATAATCAGACATATCTGGATTAGCATATAAATAGCTAAAGAAAGAAGGGAAGAGTGATAATGGTCATCAAATATGAAATATCAACTTCCATACATTACCCTGCTGCAACAGCCCCAGCGATCGCCAAACCAAGAGCAGCCGACTTCCCACGTCCACGACCAGCAAGCAAAGCAACTGTACTTCGGAGGTTCTTGTCCAGAATTGCATCCAGGAATGAAACAACAGCTTTTCCCTATGAAAAAAATATGTGCTGTATTATCAACTTGGAAAGGAAATTATCAATAGCGCCAACTAAGTCACTATTACCTGGTCCATTGTGCAGCATTTTCTAATTAGAGGACCAACAGGAAAATCATCATTTAGTTGTTCCTTCAAATTCTTCAGTTCTCTCTCCGCTTCTGAGAGCCCTTCCGCATCCTTTCAAAACCAAAATATTAATAGCAAATAATCATATCAAGTGTCGGGGGACCAATTTTTTATACTACTAACAATATATTTGACTCCGCAATATCCAGAAGAGCTGTATCTCAAGAATTACTCGCATGTGTTGCTGCCACATATGACATGGCACAGAACAAAATCTTTATTTGAAAGAGTGGCTAATGTCTTTTCACCAGATAAAATATTGAAGAGGCCAATTACTACCAATAAACATGAAGAATATATTTTATTTAACTAGTGTATCATGATCCATTAAAGCGAGCAATGTACCTCTTGAACTGGCAATGGTGTGACTGATTTCATGTGGGAAGAAATTGGCAGAATGTTTAGTTCATCATCCATGACAATGCAAGCTTTGCAAGAAGCAATTGAAAGTAAGAAGCGCTCATTAAAGCGCCCAGTAGTCTGTGAATGAGATTCTGTACGGAATCTCTCATGAACATCCTGAGATTAATCAAGTCTAGTAAGTGCCAAAACTAAAATATAAGCACGAGAAATATAACAAGGTAAAACTAGAAAAAAGAAGGTATATACTTAAAACAACTAGTTCCTTTTGTCCCTTATCAAAATCATATTTGTTCTTTGGTTATCTATTTATGCAAATGTACTCTTCACTGAAGAATCATATTATCCATTTGAAATTGAAATACTCATAAAAACTTAAGTAGGATTCGTGACAATACCATAACCATAGTGTAAAGACTAGTGAGTGAGGAAAGAGAGCGGAGCAGCAATACTATCAATCCACCGCCTTCAACAGTTTCAATGGTCCTTGCCAGGAGATTTGGTGTCAAAGCTTCAAAATCCTAGTACCAAAGGAGAGACAAAGAGAGAGGGATGAGACCAAAAAAGATGCTGATGTTTTTGCTAGGAAATGGTGATAAACGTGTTTAGACTCTACCTGTAATATACACATGCCAAAAGTATTGCCAAGAATTCTCTCGGAATCTCTGTACAAGCAATACGTTATGCCAGCAGTTTCAACAAAAAGTGAAAAAGGATCAACCTTCTCAGGATCCAACAAACCCCTCTGCATTAATTTCTTCACTTGCTTGGCCCGCTTTTTTTTATGGCTAAATATCGAAAGAACCAGATGGAACTAAATTAATTGTCTTATAGCTTTGGGAAACAAGCTATGTTATCAAAAAAAATAACAGAAAGCACCTGTAATCAAGTCAAATATTAGACAAACAAAAGCAAATACGATTTTGATTCTAGAGAACAACATTATAAGAAATTTGTCCTGGATAAGTAGTACTGATAGATGATTAGACGTAATGCATAAACAACTAGTGGAAATAGCATAATATCAAAGATTCATACTTAACCATCAAAGCATGCTTCAAAAAAGAAAAAGATTCACAACCCAACAGCTTGGCATATACTGTCACTGGAAGGAACTCAATCTCATGAAGGAGTCAATCCGTCCTCATTATACAAGGATTGTGAAATTCAGTTGAGACTCCTGAATTGATGTTATCAACAGAACTCGTAACTTTATCTCTGAAAAATAAATACGGGTAGCCAGAATCAAAACTACGAGGAATTCGACTTTATTTTGGCTTTGAAATGAAAACCTGCTGAGCTCGAGTTTGTCCTTGTAGCACCATAAAACAGTCGGCCTCGACTTAACCACTGATTTGCTCAACATGTAATGCAAGTTCACAATCTGTTTCAACAAAACAGAAACGTATTAATAAACTTACATCATCATGTGTACTGAAATAGATACATAAAGTTACATACAAATAGATACACAAATATCCGCCTAAATTCTGTGCGGAATATACCTGGTCGCGTGACTTATCACCAATAATTACGAACATGGAGCGATGACGAGCTTTGACGCCATTTTCAATAAGGGTTCTAATGCGTTCGTCTACTTTTTTCCTCATTCTCTTCCTTGATTCTAGTCCTTTCTGCGGCGGAGTCGGAGGTTTTAAAGGAGTTGGCGTTGCAGAGATTCAGAATCTCAGAAATGGCGGTTGTTGTATTCGGATTATTGTGTGAGATGGTGAGGGGTTTTAGAGACTAGGGTTTAGTGAACCGGGGTGACCTGTGTTCGGGTTTACTGATTGAATTATGGAAGGCAATTTGGTCCGGCCCATTATTGACCCAACAATTTGCCCGAATTGGGTTCCCGGCCCGAGATCTAAAGTAGGAAGGATCCATATCTATATATAATAAAAGTAAAATGAGGATTATTATTGTAAATTATATTTTTTCGCTTAAAATATATCTTAAATGCATTCTTAATTTTTTCTAAGGCATTAATTATTATTTTTTCTTCAAATTAATACAATATTAAGTATTACCTTCATTAATAAATAAATATATACTTTATTAAATTAAAAGTAAAAGTTAATATATAATTTAATGATTGACTAATTAAATTATTGTATTCATAAATATTAATTTGTTTTAATTAATCATGGGACTACGACTTTTACATATATTTATATATGATAATTAATGTTGAAATTATTTTTTATTACATATTCATATTTTCTATTTATTGATATTATTTTTTTATAAATAACAATTACACTTTGCAATCTAAACTATGAGATTTTACATGTGCTCAAATCTATATTTCTATTTAAAAAATAAAATTAACATGCTTGAGCTAACTAGATTTTTTAGAGTTCTCAATATAAACAATACTTTGTTGCATTTTTTCATATTTTGCAACCCAAGCAAAATATATAGACATATATATATTAATTGTATCTATAAATAAATTTCAACATATACATATATTACTCAGATATATTGAAGAATTCATATGCTTTATTTTGTTAGTTAAACTATAGAATAATCATTGAATTTTATTTAATTAATATCAAGATTTATTTAAAATCTAAAAAGTATTTGAGTTTATTAAACCATCATGTAAAATATTAAAACTTGAAAATTAATTTTTCTTAAGATAAAGTAAATAGTTATAGTTAAAATTTGAAAAATTATTTGGATAAATCAAAATTTTGAAAATTTTAAAAAAAATAAAAGAAAACACTAATTTTCTTATAATACAATTCAATTTATTTTATTTGACATATTTTGGTGTATTGTGTGATATTTATGTATTTGTGTTTCTTTTAATATTTATTTTCAATTAAGCTATTGCGGTGTTCGCATAGGTTAAGGTGGATACACGCATACACAAAATATATATTTGGGTTTCAATATCATTCTTAAAAGTAGATATAATTTATTTTTTACATTTAATTATTTATCTTAATGTAAATTTATAAAATATTATATTTACAAAATGTAAGTTATATTAAATCCATATATCACTTGGGAGAAATTAATATTATTTATATTTTAGGTTTATATTATTTTGCAACATGTAGTATGCACATTTTTTAGTTTTTTTTTTTTTTCCAATCACAACTTAAATTATACGTTTTTTCACGTTAGCAACCCCTGCCAGCAATTTAAGTGCGAAAGATGAACGAATATTAGAAAATACTTAAATAACATAAATTTTTAAAAAATCTAAAAAATATTTTTTAAATTCTAAACTTCATTTAAAATACCAAAAAAATAACTTAAACATGTTGAAAATATATTAAAATTTGATTTTTTTAAATAAAAAAGTTCAAATCAAATCATTTTAAGCAATAAAACTAAAAATTTATTATTTTTTTTAAAATCATAAAACTACTATAAATTTCTGAAAATTATCTTTTAAACTTAAAAATTTATTTAAACTATTTGAAAGTTATCTTGAAAAATTATTTTAAAATCTCTAAAATTTTGTTTAAGACATGTTGAAGTAGCTAAGTCTAATTTTATGATATAAGTATCATTTTAATTTTATTTTTTTGAAAAAATAAATCCTTTTAAAAATACTTAAATTTTTTTGAAGCAATATCAAAATTATTCAATCTTTTTTTATGAAAATTGATTATTTATTAAAATAATTCCTACATTTTTTCAGTTAAGTTTATGATATTTTAAATTATTTTTTAGAATTTAAAAATAAATATTATATTTTCTAAATATTTTTATTATTTTTAAATAGTTTCTTTTCTCTCCGAAAATTGCTACCAAAGGTTACAAAGGTGGAAAATCGCAAAGTTCAGTTGATCGTAAAAAAGAAAAAATGATTATTCAAATATTCATTTAAAGAATATAATAATTAATTTTTTTTTATATTACATAATATTGTATTTAATTAATAAAATAATTATTTTTTAAATAATTTCCGTGCATCGCACGGGGGCGATACTAGTCAATAACAATAATAAAATAAGGGGCCGTTTACTTCGAATGTGTATAATAGGGTGTATAGAATTATGTTGTATTTAAATGAGGGATGGGGATAATATGGATTATCCTATCCTATGTTTACTTGGGGTTATTGACCTCTATCATTTTTACAAAACAATTTTTAATACAATATTGTCCCATGTTTACATTGATGTGTTAGCTGATTTTTCTAAATACGCTTTTCCTTATCCCCTCTTTACTTGGATGTGTAATCTTGATCCTATTCAGTATGATTTGGTTAACACAAAAGGAAGTACCAAATGAGAAGGGCAAATTCTCTTCTTCGCCAACGAGTCCATCGGCCAAGGCAACGCCACTGCGTTGTAGCATTTCTTCACATAAAATTAGAGGTGCAAAATCGTTCCAATTTCCACTCATCCACCTCCGCCACTGTCAGTGGTTGTTTGCCGACCGGATATGTCTAATTCTGGCCTTCTTATGACGATAATTGCAGCGAGTTAATGGGCAACAAAAGTCCTCCCATTAATGGTGTTTCATCTAGTTCAATGGCGGAAAATGGTAGAGTTCCTTCGAGGGATTTCTCAGAGTCAGGTACTTTATTATAATAAGCAATTTTGAAAATTTCCAGTATTGATAACTAGGTAAATATGCAATTACTGATAGTTCTTTCTACTGATTTGGGGTATTGGTAGTTTAATTGGTGGGCAGAAATTAGTTTAGTAGCATCGATATACTGCATATGTATGGTGTCGTGGGTGTGGATGTGCCCTGTTTCTATGTTGGTTGCGGCATGTTATGCTTCGATTGTTATTGGGACAGATTGTTTTCTTTTTTAAAAAAATCAGCAATTAATTGTATGACTGATCTCGAACAGCTTGAATACTACAAATCGGATTGCATGGTGCTTGTTGAGTCTAGGGTATTTCTTTTTTGTTCCTTATTGTTTGTAGGTGTTAATACGGTATTCTCAAATCGTCCAGATTGCTCAAGCACGTATACTAGTGTAGGGTCAATTTCATCTTCCGCTTCAAATTCGATCAACAGACGTTTTGGTTGGCCTCGTTGTTCAGAGGGATTGCAAAAGGATGCAACTTTCCAGAACAGTCATATACCGGCTACACATGTAGGAAAGTGGTACATTTTGTTTATAAGTAGTCTTTTTTACACTAGTTTATGTATTTGTGCAATGTTGTTAAATTGCAAATACGTATATGTAGGCGAAGGGGAAGAACAACACCCTAGTAGGAGGCTGTGATCATGTGAGTTGCGCAGGATGTTCTGAGGTTATTCCAAAGTTAAAAGGTAAAATGCACGATCATGAAATAGCAATAGAGGTGCTTGAATCGCGGGACGTGATTCAATGAAGTAATAGATGAGTTACATATGAGGAGGCTCAATTGCGAGCATCGATAGTCCGCTTGCAAAGTGTCGTTCTTGATTTGATGGAACTGGTTGATGAGTTACGAAGCAGCCGTCGTAGACTTGTTGCCGGCCTATCGCTGCTACTTATATTTGGCCTTTTAATACTCATTCGATATTACTAATGAGTGGTGCTTGACGTCGTTTAGAATCTTGGTTATTAGAAATCTAGGGTCTTTTTTTATCAACTTTAGTGTAGGATCTGCCCATTCTTATGTCAGGTTTATCAAAGTTTCAAAAAAAAAAAATACATTACATTCCGAACATTCTCCAATTTCCAATTTGGGGGTGGTTTTCGTAATTTTTTCCAAATGTTCACATGCAATTATGTAGGGGCCTTGTTCTTTTATAATGAATACTCTTGGCTCCACAAAGGCTACTAGCCCTGTATATATCTATACATGAATGCACCTTATCTGTTCTTCACTACTTTTTTTTCTCCCCATTGGAAAAAGGTGTATAAAGAAGGTATGCCTATTGTAAGCCCTTGTTCATTATTTACTACCCGATATGCCTCCAAAACCCATTTCCTCCAAATCTGTTTCGCAAGATAAACTGTTTTTCAGCAGTGGGTGGACTAGGGAAATGGAGAATACGTTTCTGCATAGCCTGTTGGAGCAGATTCATGCTCAAAACTGGCAGGTCGGGCAGCCAAACCACCATGCTGTTTTGACTGCTATAGGTGATGTCAACCTACAATTCGGAACTTCTTTGGACTATGTGTTTGTTTGTGACCGGGTTAGTAAGTTGCGTGCCCGGTATAATGTTTTCAAATGGCTAATAGGTATTGACGGTGTTACCTATAGCCCCATTCATCACCGAGTGACTGCTACGAACCTCTGTGGAAAGCGATATGTAACGTAATTATTCCTTATTGTGTATTATTGATGTTAGATCTCAGATTGATTTTTGTAAGCCCTTAAACTGTTTTTCAAATTTTGTGTATCTCTCTAGGAAGAGAAACTTGCCAGAGCTTATAAGCGGGAAGGAGAATGGTCTTACGATGTGCTGAAGTTATTGTTCAATGAGGAAAATCAAGCGCATGCCGGACAAACTCCTCGTCGGGAGGTGATACAGATTTCCAACGATTCGGAGCCTTTATCGGCGAGTGGTTCGTCTGTGGTTGAGATATCCGGACCCGATCATTCAGACCAATGGGGATCACTTCATTCTTTCGACTACGACTCTATTAATTCTCAAAATCCATTCTGGGCAGACTTCGCTTGGATCAATCACGATGTCGAGCATAATAACTCAGACGGTCAGAGTCAAGAGAATTCTATCAATTCAACTCCACGACCCCCAGCACATACTTCTAAGGGCAAAGTTAAAAGTTCGGCCAGTTACAGTCGACGCCCCAATGACTCGGACTGGCGTAGCTCCTGCGCATCCTGGTCTCCATTCAAGAAAGGCTAGCTTGTGGGTTGTCTGATGGAGTTGTTATGGGTCCTTCGTTGAATAACATTGCTTTGATTACCACTTTGTCATCTATGTACTTATGTTTTAAGCTTTATGTTGTACTGTGTTGTGATGTTTTTTTCAATTCAAACGTATTTCAGAAAAAGTTTGGAGATATGGGTTTATGGTGATGTATTATATGTTGTGCTTATTTTGCATGGAGCACTCTATAAATAGGCCACACCTGACTACTTGTTTTAAATCCATGCTATCCATTTTTCCTGTCCAAATTGTTGAAACTGTAAGGGCACACATATAATTTTGGCTTTCTGGTTGTGACTTATAATCACTAGAAATTCTTATTTAAATTAATATAAATTAACATAATTTGGTTTTACATATGTTTGTTTTATAGTTTTTGGTACTCTGTCTTGTAACTCATTTATTAATGTGTAAGTGGAACCAATTTGGTATATATTGAGCACAACCTATTTGCCTAAAATTCAGAAACTAAATTAAATTAATTTCATGAAAACGGAGTTGTCGCTGAGTTGCCTTTTACATAACCATAATTCGGGTTATCGCAAAAAAGGACACTACCATATATGTGGCCCCTCGACAAGATCATCTTGAATTTATTGTAGACAACTCTAGATATCCAATTAGAAAATAGAAGTGACGGTCTGGGTTTTGGCTATATAACCTGTAATACCAGTGAGATAACGCTCTTTAACAAGCCACAAATTAAACTTTAAGCACATTTTATACCTTCGTCTCACTCAGCAATATGAGACCATCTCCACCCAACTTTACACATACTTTCAACAGAAAAGAATAAGTTGTTGGTTTAGGTTGTATCGTGTAAAATTAGTCTCTGATTCTGCAGGTATAGAGGTAGGTTAAACTTGCCCTAAACTGTCACCCGAATCAGTGTCCTACTTTAGGTACGATTGATTTTTCCCACAATCATAACGATTAAATGACTTTTGTAATATTCATAAACAAAAGTGAGTATAAGTCTTATTATTTCTCATACACAACCTATGCAATTGCTTTTAATGAAACTAGTAATATTCCCGTGCGATGCACGAAAGTTTATTTAAAAAGTAATGATTTTTATAAAACTAAATATGTTATAATCTAATATTTAAATATGTGATCGTCTTATCCTAATAAAATATATATATTTTTAAATATAGGATATAACATAAATAGAATTATAAGTAATGTAAATATAAGTCTCTCGCACGTCATATATGAATTTAATATAACTTACTTTATATATAGGTATATATATATATATTTTATAGATTAACATTAAGATCTTCAATATAAAAAATCTTTTTCAAAATGACCATCTCTTCTTTGAAATCTAAACACACATTCATTGTGTCTTTATCATTCTTCACCTATGTGCATAATAGCTTAATTAATTATGAATGTTAAAACAAACATAAATATCTAACTATCATCTCATATTATTAAATAAAATAAACTGGATAATGTTATAAGAAAATTATTTTTCTTTAATTTTTTTCATTTTACTTTAAATATTTAAATTTATCTAAATAAAGTTTTAAATTATAACTATAAATATCTCCTTTTAAAAAAAAACTTATTTGCAAGTTTTAGTACTTTACTTGGTATTTACGATATACAAAGAATAACAAATTAACAAAATAAAATTCAAAAGTTATTCAATAATTGGAATAACAAAATAAAACATATGAGTGCTTCAATATTTCTTAATACTTTCACATATATGTTGAAAAGTTTCAATTAAATTATACATTTATATTGTTAATCGTAGATTCATTTAAAGATATACATTGGTTAATGTGTAAAAAAATAAAAATTGCTTAGGTTACAAAATGTGGAAAAAGAAAAACATAATTGAGAATGGTTAATTTGGCCCAGTATTGTTTAGGTTGCAAAGTCTAAAAAACATATAGTTCTAGTTGGTTCATTTTTCTTATTTAAAAGAAGTTTAGTTGCAACTTGTATAATATCATAGTATAGGTTGCAAATTGTAATTATTTATAGAAAAATAACATTAATATATCTAAATCTAAAAAAATAATAAAAATTTTTAAAGATTAATTATCATATATAAAGTTATATATATGAGCAAAAATCATAGTTTTGTGATTTACCAACAAAAATAATTATTATATCAAATAAGCATTAGTAAATTCAATAATTTAATAAGCTGATTATAAATCAAATATTAACTTGAGACAATTCTTGTCAGATAAAACAAACTGATTAGTTGTGGTTTTAATGAAATAATCAAGTAAAATAATTTGTAAAGGAGAATTATTTGAATGATTTTTACTTTTATTTCAAACCAATACTATATTTTTTGTACAACTCACAATAAACACTTAAATCTTACTTAAATAATCAAGGAACAAATAATATAATATTTTAAATAAAATATCGTATTTTATATATATATATATATATATATATATCATATGGATGTCAAATCAAACATCGTCAAAAGATGATTAATTTGATATATTATATATAATAAATAGATTAGAGATGAAAAAAAGATTTTTGCAACTTTAGAAAGTAAAATAAATTTTGATTCTTACCAAATATGACAACAACTTACCAATCACAATCTAAAATTTTAGGCTGAGTTACTTACAGAATTGTCACTACTGTGGCTTATATATATATATATATATATATATATATATATATATAGATTTTTTTTTTTTTAATTTATAAGATAATTTTTAAATTCTAACAATATTTAACTAAAAATAACCATAAAATATGTAATAAAAGGAACAATAATATTTTATGTGGATCATATGTAATGTAAAGTTTAATATTTTTCTCATTATGTCCCTGCTTTTATTTTATATTTAACTTTTAATTTATCTAAATAAACTTTCAAGTTCTAATTATAAATATTTAATTTTTTTCTTTATAACATTGAATTTTCATTTGCAGCTTTTAACATTTCATTAGGTGATTTCAAATATACTTAAAAAAAATTATTTTATAAAATCTTATTTTAACAAAATAAAATTCAAAATTTATTTAATAATTCGAATAACAAATTAAAGTCTTTGGTTTCTTCAAAATATTTGATATTTCCGTATTTTATTTGGTATCGTAAATTATTTATATAAATGTTATAGTCTTCTTATAAATAGTTTACTTATTTGAAAAATTGATTAATGCGACGAATTTATTTAGATTGTTAAGAGGAAAAAAGACATTCAATGTTGATTTGTGAGACCAAGTATTATTTATCTTAGAAAGTGTAAAAACATATAATTGAAGTTTTAGTAAACGTAAAAAATTAAAAAGATTTTCAAATATAATAAAAGTCATAATTTAGGCTACAAATAATAAATTTTCTTAATAGAGTAATTTTAACAAATACTCATTATTAAAAATATAAATAGGTAGTTAAAAATAATTTCAATAACTGTTTTAATACACAATTATATATATGCTCAAAGTCGTGATAAGAAAGATATTTTAGCAGTTTTGATGATTTAATAAGTTGATTATAAAATAGATATTTTTGTTTTTGCCTTTGATTTAATAAAGTAGGACTTTCATTATTTAAACAATGGGTTTTCTCTCTGACTTAAATAAAAAAAAAATTGAAAATTCACGTCAAATAAAATAAATTGATTAGTTGTATTTTTATAAAAATAATCTCATATTTTTTATAAAGAAATTATTTTACTAATTTTAGTTGCCACTAAAAGCAAAATATTATAGTCTAATTCACAATAAACATCAATTCTAGCACAAATAGTTAACCAACAAACAATTTGTTTATTCAAATCAAATATCCCATTATAATATATGTGATATGGATGTCAAATCGAAGATCGTGAAAATATGACTAATTTGGTATTTTATGCATAAAAATCGGATTAAAAATGAAAATTTTATTTGTATTTTAGAAAAGTAAAAAAAGGTTATGAACTTACCAAATATAAGAAAAAGTTACCAATTATGATCTAATTTTTTTGGAGGGAAAAATAAAATTACATTAATGCCCTCCATTTTGATGTTATATATATATAGATATGTTGTGCATAAAAATAGGAAACACAAATATATCAGATGCCACGATTTGTAAGGGAAGGGGTAGTAGGTCTAAACACATGGTAAGAATCTAATGGGAAATTTGGTACCTCTACTGCACATATATTTGTCCTATACAAATAAGATAAGCTTGAAGATTTCTTCTTGATCTTTTGACCCCACATAAAGCCAATGAAGGACACTACAAAATTCACATGCATTCATACTGTACAGGCAGTTCAAAAGCAATGTAAGACATTTCAAAGAGTCACATGCATTAGGTACTGTATGAAAACATAACGGCACTGATGCACACTTCTTAATTCACATCTTCAATATTGTATGATGTTTGGATTTAAAGTAGTGATTTCAGGGGTTCAGTGAAGTGTCAAGAGATGTCATCTATTGCTGACATTATTTCTGCAGTGAATCACCCGTGACTTCATTTTTCGTCTACTAACATTTTCGTAATTAAAAGTTAGGCTTACAAAAAATATAAAGAAGCTCACAATATTCACATTTATACAAAGAGGCCGAATGGCAGCCAACGAATCTCCTCGCAAACGTTTCAGCCGAGCATGGACTAATGAAGTGGACACAACCTTCATTGAAGCACTCGTCCATCAACGCACATTGGGGAATTACATTGGAAATCAAAGAGATAACGGCACCACTCGGTCAGCTGTGAAGCCATCAGCAATCGATTCAGTACCGATTTTACACACGCATGGGGTGTAGCAAAAGTTCATGGTTACAAGCGACGCTTTAGTCTCTTTACTTGGGGTCTCACACTTTCGGGATCTTCATACAATCCCTACACTGGTCGGGTTATGTTAGACCCAAATGTCTTGGAACATGTTAAGCAGGTTAGGCTGGCCTCCTAATGCCAATATTTAAGATACAACTACCTTTTTCAATGTATACATATGAAATGTATCTTCCGTATTAGCAACATGACTTATCTATTTTAAATTAGGCCGTTCAAAGTTTTTATATAACCAATTTTGTGCAGTATCGGGCTCACGATGTTAGAGTCCTTGAGCGTGGTGACCTGAAGTTCCCGATGTTAGGAAACATTTTCCGCGCAGAATGACTGCCACGTAACCCTTCGGCCATTGCTTTCCCACCAAATTCAAATCCATCAATAGCTGTCCATCTGTAACCTCAACAATCGTTCGATCTATATTTGATTTTAATTGTGTGTGTTAAATCTATTAGAACTAGTAGTTAATAATCAGTATGTTCCCTTTACTGTAGTGGTTTGTGTTATGTTAGATGTTGAGTGGTGTTTGTTGTAATAAATACGTTTTACCATCTGAACGTATTTATTAATTCCAGAATTTTGTAATGATTAGTTGCAAATGCTAGTAAAAAATGGATCGTTTATGTTAGTTTACGGTGCAACTCTTATTGAGGCATTTTTTTTTTTATAAATACCACCATAGACACCAATACGCTCACTTTATACATATATGATGCCACTAACCGCTAGAGATGGCAAAACTGGCCCGGCCCGATGTGCCGACCCGTTTAGCCCGAAATATAGTGCGGGCTGGGCCGAAATATTAGAGGCACGAAAAAATTCGGGTTTTTTTTGCCCGGCCCGAAAGGGCTTTTCTTTTGGCGGGCCAACCCGGCCCGGCCCGAAAGCCCGCGGGCTGGCCCGATGGAATTGAATTTTTTTCACGTCACTAATCGAATAAGAAAAATTTAGGAATTAAGTAATATCTTGTGTACTATTTGAAACATGTTTTTCTTTTTTCTCTTTCTAGCAGAGCATAAATGTATCTATTTACCGAGAAATTAAAACATTTGACTAATTTAATACTCTATTTTCTTCAGTTTTTTAGTAGAAGATGGAAAATGAATTGGATCCAAGCATGCTCATTAATTATTATGTGTCGAAAAATGAAAAATTAATTAACATGTAGTATAGTACGTACACAAAAATTAAATAACTTGTGACATATATATATAACTATATATCGTCATCCATTCCTTCTTTTTTATTATTATTATTATTGTTATATCTGGGGTTTAAGACATGCCTATAGATTAATAGATATCATTCCATATTGCAACGAATAATAATATATTATCTTCCGATCAAGTTTTTTCTTAAGAGAATTAAACTGAAGTTCGCCTCAATATATAATTCTACTTCATGGTTAAAGTAATAAAAAAAAAAAAAACTCATTGGTGGGCTTTTTTGGCCCGATGGCCCGAGGTCCTCCGGGCCGGGCCTAGCATTTCTAGGCCCGAAATAAATCGGACCCGGCTCGGCCCGGCCCGAACTTTTCCTTGGCCCGACTGGGCCCGGCCCGAGCCCGCCGGGCCGCCCGAATTGCCACCTCTACTAACCGCTATTCATTAAACTTATATAAATCCGACAAGTCAGTGCCATGCTATGTGTTTTTCCTCCGTAAATGTGAGTCATGGAAGATCACACTTTCATATATATGATAAAGTTAACTGAATTCAATGATCAGGAGTCGACTTAATATTTAAGAAACGTAAATAAAAAGAAGCAATTAATCATCAACCACCTATTGCATAAAATATCAATAGCCCTCAGAGTTCTTCAAAAGGAGTTGTATTACATAACTTCCCTTCGGAGATCAAATAATGCTTCAAAATGCAAAAAGTTGAATAAGCATCATGCCTCCTAACCCAACAGAATTCAAATTATGTACACACCTGTAGCAGACCAAATTCTAGTGTTTAGACCCCATTAGTGCACTTCCCAAAAAGCTACTCCGAATAAAAGAGTGCAAATGCTTGCTTGTTGCGATTATCATTCCAGTTCAAATGCGACCACTGATCATCATCGTCACCATGTGAGCTTGGGCTTCCACAGGCAGACTAAAAAAAAGCTTCAAGTCTTTGTTGTTGTTAATCAAGATTTTCGCAGCAATGATTTGTTGTTCCATGGTAAGAACGCCTAGTTTTCTGAGAGCTTCAAAGAGCTTTTCCCTCTTCTCGCACATCAGCACTTCATAACCAATCCATTTTCCAATGTTTTGCAGGTTCTCATTTGTCTGCTCGGAAAACTTTCCCGTAAGATTAACCATCTGCTCACTTACATTATCTTCATGCCGACGTTTCTTCCCCTTGCCCCCGTTGGCTGAAGTTGGCCCGCCAAGTTGTCCCGGTGAAGACGTGTCAGTTTCACCCATTATATCGTCAACAGTGAAAGCATTCAAGTTTATAGCAACATCATCTTCTTCCTCCAGCTGCTCGCGGTCCGCCGATTGCAGATCCTCGGCAAATTCCCCTGTAGCCTTGTCTTTGCCGAATATTTCACACCAGTCCTTGTACAAAGGGAATGATTTATGCTTCATGCCAACAGCATTTTTGTCGGTCTGTCGAACAAAATATGTGATGATGAATTAGGTATGCTTTAAACAACTTAGGATGATGGAAAACTATAAAAGGAAAGAGTAAATGAGAGCATCTGCCAAATTAATGAGACCATAAAACTGCTTTCTTTTGCTATCTAATCAAATCAGATGCATTAATTCAATAATACAAACCATGCTACTCATAATCTTAGATGCACATTGATCCAATTTTATCTAGGCCAGGTGCCGATACAACAATCAATCATAACAAGGAGGTGACAATGCAAATTACTTAGTGCAAACAGATTAGTTAATATGAACATTCACAACAATATAAGTTCCCACCTCTATCAATACAAGTATTCAACATAATGAGTGTTGATAATGAAAATTCATTTCCAAACGGCGCACATACAAATTCTTACCCGGATGTAATCCTCCCAGATGCTGTCGTCTTCAAATACAACCATGTTCTTCTCATTGTCCCACTCAAACTCGGACCGGGTAAGCATGCATGGAAGACTTCCATGGTTCTTCTTCCAAACATGGATTTTGTTACTAATGTGTGGTTCTGCTCGCAAGTCGGTTGTGGGAATTTTCTGCCTCAATATCCTGTCGAGTGCCTTCAAGTAGCCCGTCTTGAATCCGTTCTCGCATTTGTATCCCCCCTCAATGATTTCCTTCAAAGCGAGTATCAAAAGGTCTTCTTCTCTCGGGCTCCATATACGGCGTTTACCGCCCCTTGAAGACGGCGTCCGACCCGAAGACCCGCTACAGCTCATGTTAGCCAATACACTAGAATGCAAATGGAAAGGAGTAGAGAAATCAACCATATATAGTAAAGTTAAATAAACAGCAGCTAGCTTCCAATTAATTTCACAGACAAAAGTGTAAGAGCGGATGCTGAGAAGCTTACACTTACCAGATGCTCAAGCAATTATAATATCCATCAATTTTGTTGGCAACTAAAAATCTGTTCAATTAGATCTAGCTAGGACAAATACGGAACCAGTATAAATTAAAGTGATCCTAAGCGTAGATCAAATAACAGAACATAAATTCAACATTCAAGTTTCGCACATAAAGGAGTAAGTTACATGACAAATGTCATCAACACAAGAAATAAATTAATTATTTAGTGCACTCGGCCAGTTGGGGAACCCAAACGCTGGACATAACCTTTCAAGTCTATCGAGGCAACCTAGTGGCCATTTCGACACGACACGGGACTAATGGCTACCCCAGCCATTCATTGTACATGTTTGTGGCCAAATTGTTATGCCATTCAGTCCACTCCGGGCTGCTCTCGACAACATCAACGTAATTGTCATCTTCCCCATCTTCGTGCCCAACCAATTCCGGTACCTCAGCTTCCATCGGATCAACGACCATGGTCATCCTTATGAAATTGTGAAGCAAGCAACACGCAATGATGATTCGGTTTTGTACTTTGATTGGATAATATGAAGCACTTCTTAAAATTGCCCATCTCATCTTCAATATTCCGAAAGAACGCTCAATGACATTCCGCGCCTTACAGTGCTTCATATTAAAGTACTCCTCTTTGTTGCGGGGCCCCGAAGTTCCAACACCCCATTCACTGACATGGTATCATATCCCCCGATAGGGCGTCAAGAAACCCTCACCGTTGGTGTATCCGCTGTCACACAAGTAAAAATTGCCTGAACATGTGAAGAACGACATATTGATTAGAAAATAGATTTGTGCAACGACATTACTAAAATGTGTTCTAGCAATGTTATAGTTGATATTGACTAGCATATACCGCGAGGAACGTGAAGACCATTGTTCTGGGATACTGCATCCCCCAAAACTCGGGAATCGGCGGCACTTTCCTCCCAGTCACTCAAAACATAGATGTAGTTTAGGTTACTGTCGCATACAGCCAATACATTAACTGCCGTTTCACCTTTTCTATTGCGACAACGTCCACGATTAGCCTTTGGAACAGTTGCTGGTACATACGTTCCATCAAGTGCGCCTAGGCAGCCCTGAAATATCACAAGAAATAATATTAGAACGTTATAAATAGTATGCATAAAAGATACATCAGCCCGATATCTTTAAATTACCTAAAAGCATTTCCATCGCTCATTCATGCAATTTTCGTCAATCGCCTTCGGAGTTGCCAAAAGTAGAGGGTGCAACCTTATCAAAGCATTTAACACCCGGTGGAAATGGTTGCTAATCGTTCTACCGCTCCACTTATAATCTCCTTTTACTATACAGTTCTTGGTATGATGGACTAAGATTATAAAAAAGGATGCCACTTGCTCAGCGGTGGTGCTGTTGCGGCAAATAGTTAGCCCCCCGGTAGTCTCAAGTAGATGACATAGCCGAGCGAAAGCACCTCTGCTCATTCTTAAATGATTGATACAATCTTGATCACAAACGCCAATCACCGAACGTAGTTGTCTTATTGGCTAGGGATTCTAGCAATCAGACTATACCGTTGACGGAGACGCACAACAACATCCCTTGACACTAGGTTTCGGTTATGAATGAAAAATACACATACAATATGTAGGAAGGTCACAACAGTGCTCATTACACCATACAAAACCGCTAACAGCTCCTTCTCACCCAACCCATCATCATGGCTAATCTCTAGATCCATCTCGATGCAATGACTATACCATCAGTAGAAGAAGTTAACTATCTAATTTCAGTGTTTACAAAAACTCACAAACGCCAACCACCTGTACCAACAGCTTAACGGTGGAACGACCATCTTTGAAAAAAAAAAATGTAATGAATTAGTCTAAATGAAAGGTGTTACGGAATACTAAAAACTAGCTAAGTTTACGGAAATAAGAGGGAAAAAATGAACTTCTGTAGCCATATCGAGACTTAATTAGATGTCACGGGATATTTTATATTTAGAAACACCAATAGCATATGATAAAATTATATTTGTTGTACTACCTAAAAGGGCTGAACCCAATATTTAATGAAAAAATTCATTATTTACAAAAATGCATATCATAAATTAAACCCATACTGTACAAATTAAAAAGAAATAATTTAACCCAGTAATTTTTTTTTTTCCTTTAAAGGGACTGAATTTGACATCCCCAAGCTTGGCCATTACATATAACATTTATCACTTCTAGGAACATTAGCATTGTGAAATCATGAAGCACATACACGATTAATGTCGAAAAATATTTGTTTGTATTTTAATGCAGAAAAAAAAAATTCAACAGTAGATATTCCGCTTCCATCAAATACACATGAACACATGTTTCCAAGTCATCAACGTTTTTCCAAAGCTATGAGATGTTGTGAGAAGAATAACAATACGAGCTAGCCAAATATGAGAGCAATCATGTATATGGTATATTTCAGCCACTCAACAATAGATGTCATCACATAAAAACATTGATAGCAAAAGTTTAAACACTTTCTATGTGTTATGCATCTAGGCCCTGTTATTTGGACTAAGTCCTCTGCCCTTTTTTATAAGCCCTCCCAAAATGTACAAGCATATCTTTCATGATGCTACAAATATTAGAAGCAAGGGTGCAAATGTAAAAGTTCCTCAAACAAAGTCTAATTTGTGTGCATAGATAAGGTAATTGAAACACGCAGGAAATATTAAACCATGGAAATAAACATTGTAATGATAATATAGTAGTCAAGCCCACATATTTGAACAACAAAAGTGGTTACATACTTCACTTCATTATAAAAAAAACTATTGCCACATGATGTTGTGATTATGGATCAGTTATTTATCCATTCATAAACTACATAGTATTCTGGTCTACATGCATCAAATATGATATCACTTCTGTAGACTTTCTCACAACACACCGATCACTTATATTAAAAACCTGAAACCACATTGAATTGCACTAACCTGTAACAATTCTATACAAAAATTTACAGCAACCTAATCATAGATCAGCAAGTAGGGATATAAAAAAAAAAAAAAGTTCTTGAGGGAGTATGTTAGCGAATGATCCGAAATAGCAGTTCCCTTGTACCGTGATGGCCAAAAACAAAATCGGGTACAATACTATTTTCAGAAGATATAACAAGGAAATACAAGGTCATACACACAACAAATCTAAACCCCAAAAAAAAAAAAAAAAAAAAAAAAACGAATCTCAGTTGCACAATACAAACTCCTCCGCCGAATCGACGTTTAAGCTACAAAGTCAATCTTTGGGAAAATAATTCAAGTTTCGGAAAACTGAACCAAAATAACGCGATTAACAGTGAAAAAAAGCTCACCGAGTCTCGCCCGTTAACAACTCTTCGTTTGCGGACTATTGGAATCTGGATCCAGCTCCGTCGTCACGCTAAGCCGTCTGTAGAATGGTGTTCACCAGCTACCACGAATGACCAAAGACTCAACCCTAGCTTCTCTATTGTGTCACTTTTTTTTTTTTTTTTTAAGAATGAAAAGATAGCTGCTTTTAGAAAATAAAATAGGTTAATCCCTGGTATGATTCTAATTCAGACCTATCCAACAATCGAGATTCCTAAACCCACCTCTTGAGATGGGATTAAGAATAGGGGTAAATTGGCATAGAAAATCGTGTTATCCCAGGTATCCGGGATAACACACATTTTACCATCCAACGAAGTAAACATTGGATTAACCTGAATAAACAGTCTTTATTCACCCTAATCAACCAAAGTAAACGAGCCCTAAATGTAGTAATGGGGCCGCAAGCCCACGCAAAAAAATAAAAAATATTTTGTGTCACTTTCACTTCAAAATTGCAAACTCATATTACCGTTTTTTACCTTACATTTTGTTGGGTAGTGTTATTTTTAATTGGCTGTGACATAAAAAATATAGGACATGATACACGACCTGTCGTGTATCATGTCGGACATGATACACGACCACATATCGGACATGATACACGACCACATATCGAACATGATACACGACTATGGTACACGACATGTCGTGTATCATGTACGAAGTGGGTGACAGTGTGGGTGAGGGTGAGAATAAATTAAATTAAGGGTATAATGGACATCACACTTGAAAAGTGGGTAATTTTGCAATTTCAAAGTTAAAGTGGCAGAAAACACTTTCCTACTTCCTGCGTGGCTATAGTAATTTTTTTCCCTAGTAAAATTATGATGTAATTGACAATTTACCGTATGGCCCCATTCGGTTGATGATAAAGACTTAAAAAATAAGAACTAATACCACCAATTAACCTGTTTGGTTCATGGGCCGTTGATCCTGTAATTGAGTTTGATCCGCCACTCATTTCGCGGATACAGAGGATGGCCCATCCCAAGGCAAGGGTTCGATTCAAAATCTTGACAATTACTATCACTTATCTTGCTGCAATTGAATGACATATTTGCCCTTTGTTTAACTTTCATTCAGCCACTTTCTGAAACCCTAGGTCATTCCCTTCATCGCAGTTGTTGTTCTTCCTTGGAGGGGACATTCTCGTCCAATTTTCAGCACAGTAAGACATCATCAATTCGTATTGTTTTTTTTTATCTACGATCTTGTTAAGTCCTTTCTCGACTATAACACATATATTCGAATCGTGACTAATGGTTTTTCTGGTTCCATTATCTACCACAACAGGATGAACACGTCACACTGTAACTAACCAACAAAAGATCTACCTCATAACAGGTAAACACTACCGACACGGTTTCGTTTTAAAAAAATTCATCTGTATTTGCAATTATATTATTCTGATTTTTTATATGCTTACATCGGTAGAAAAATTTGAATGTTTTGTCTCGTTAGTTTTTCTGTTTTTTTTTTGTCCGATGTCTTCCTAATTCGAACCGTCTAAAGTGATTTCGTATGATGAGCTTTACCTAGACTTACCTTCTAAATATTATTTTTGGTGAAAATATTTTTAAATCTAAAAAAAATATTAACTACTGAATAAAAATAAACATTTTCCAGCACACTTTTGGTAAGGGGCTGTTTGCAGTAAATGTCATTCATATGGCGAGCTTGTTATAAATTGTTACCACTACATCATTAGAAGGGAGTGTGCCGACTAATATTATGGTTGCAGGATGGGTATTTATGCAAACTGGATGTTATGTTTTCTCATTTTTTAGATTAATTTTGGGTTGGAATATTTGGTTATAATGGCTAATTAGCTTTGTCCTGGTGTAACATTCTTTCTTAATTGTTATACAGAGGTTTAGTAAAAGTACATAACAACCTAAATGATTGATAATCCGGTATTGTGTGCTTTATTTTTTATGGTGACGTGTTGCTTGTAGATTTCACTATATCGTCATAGGTGGCTCGGCTTAACAGGAGGTCCTCCGAAATCATCTTAGTCGTTGAAGAAATAATGTTTCGGTTGTTTAATTTCTTGTTCGATGTCCTTAATCGTAACTACTCTATAACTTACGGTTTCGTGGGTAACCAAAGGGATGGGGTGGTAAGATATAGGATGACAGATAGGATTCCAAGATGAATAGATCATATGCGAGAACTAGTAGGCTTCACAGATGAAGATTGTTTTAATAATTTACGGATGAACTGAGGAACATTCTCTCGACTATGTTATCTGATAGAATAGGGGGAGGGGAGGGAGGGGGCTTAGTCGATTCTAGATATGTCACGGTCCCTGAACAAGTGGCTTTCTTTTTGTTTGTGTTGGCACATCACACAAAGTTAAGGGTAGTTAAGTTTAATTTTAAAAGGAGTGCTCAAACAATTAGTAAATATGTCCACAATGTGTTGAGGGTTGTTCTTAAACTGCACAATACTCTCCTAGTCACCCCAGTGCCCGTTGACAAGGATTGCAATCATCCAAGGTAGAAATGGTTTAAGGTACAATTCATTCTTTTAATACGTATTTTGATAATTAAACTTAGCCCAACTACACGTATGATCTTTATTGTCCATCATTGTAAGTAAATTTTATTTAGTCTCTCTCATTCTAAAACCTTATTTTGTATGTTGCAGTGTTCTCTTGGTGCACTTGATGGTACGTATATAGACATAACCGTTAGGGAATCTAATAAGCCATGATACCGTACCCGAAAAGAAAATATAGCGGTTAACGTGCTAGCAATATGTGATTGTAATATACAGTTTGTGTTCGTCTTAACCGGCTGGGAAAGGTCGGCTTCCGACTCAGGAGTTCTTTGTGATGTCGTCACCAGACCAAACGGCTTTAAAGTTCCACAAGGTAATGCCATTATATTATTTTATATTTTATACATGTCTAAAATGTAACACACAATAAGCTACATTGCGGTTATAAATTTATAATTCCAATTCAAGGACCTTTGGTATCTGGTAGTGCAGATTCCCCTAAATTTAAAATGATTTTTTAAAAAATCAGCCTCTTACCACGATCTTTTTGTGTTTGACAGGCAACTACCATCTCTTTTATAACGGATACACAAATGGGGATGGGTTCCTAGCGTCACGCAAGTTCGTTAGATACCATTTGGATGAGTGGAGTGAAGGTCACAATGCACCGAATACTTTCCAAGAATTCTTTAATATGAATCACTCCAAAGCCATAATTGTAATCAAGAGGACATTTGGACCAATAAAAAAGCGGTGGACCATTTTATGAAGTGCATCGTTTTACCCGATTAAGTTGCAGAACAGGATGGTGATGGCTTGTGCTTTGTTGCACAACTTCATCAGGAAAGAGATGCCAAATGAGCTAGTTGAGCATGAACTTGAGGTGGCTCTAGCCGAGAACCCAATTATCGACGCTCCCGATTTCATTGACATTATTGAACCATCCGCTGCTTGGACAAACTGGCGCGATCAGATGGCTCAAGGAATGTGGGATGAGTGGCGTGGGTGTGTTTTAGTATGAAAAAAACGTAGTATTTATTATCTTGGCATGTAAAAACTAAAGTCTGTTTCGATCATTTTGAGTCTTTCCTTAAAAAATAGGGATATGTGGGAATCAGACTTCTTCTCCTAGATCATTATCGAAAGTAAAACTTGCATTTGAGATTGTACTTGAATGTTTTATATAACATCCTATTTTGTAGTTTGGGCAGTAACTAGTGCATTGAGCTGAAAATATTTGGCCTACATTTACCTCTTGGTCTTGAATGCTGCATTTATGATACTAATGTGTTATTCCTTTTCCCTTTGTTAATTAGTAAAAATATTATCATGATTTTCTGAACTAATCAATTCCATAACCCAATTAAAACCGCTTTTTGCTATCTATTTTGCAGATTTGATGGATCCCAACCCTGCCAATTGATAAGTGCACAATTCTAAAATATTTAACCTCTTGATTTGGTTGATTTTGTTACATTTATCTAAGAAATATTATTATAATTTGCTATGTTTATTAATTTGGGAATAAGTCTAACTCATCATTAATATAAATTAAATTGGAGCGTAATTGATATAATATTTTCAATTTTAAATTACGTACGAAGTTCAACCCCATTAATTTATAAGATCAGCCTTGGAAATGAGAATAAATGTAGGAAACTTGAATTTAGATTTTAATTGCCAAACCCATGTTTAAATTTTAATTGCTAAATATAATTTGTATCGCAACCCACTTTTGTTGGCCTTGGATTTTTAAATTATTTATTATAACAACAACTTGGTAAATAAACGGAGCAGCATGTATATCAGGCCTGCGAATTTGCTGAATTGAGGAAGAAAAAAAAAATCAGCATCAATTGTTGACTTTAAAAAAGACCCACTTACACCAGCAACTAGCATTTGAAAAAACCAAAGAAACAATTATGAGAGATGGGGCAAAACGACAGTGACAGTAAGAAATAATGCAACAGCAACTCAGCAACTTGAAGGGAAATAGGCGCACAATAGAGGCCGAATATTAACAACACTTCTTCATCAAATTGACAGCTTTAAGGCAGCAAATTGACAACAAAAATTCAGTAAATTGCCACCCTCAAAGATGCAACTTGATGCCCAAAGTCATAAATAGGAGGAGGGAAGGTGGGGAAGAAATCATAAAACAATCCAACAACCCAATTTCTCAAGTAGAGGTAGAAACTTATGTATTTAGGTTTTCTTCATTGTAATCTTTTGAGTGTGTGAGGGCTGCTAAAGTCATATTAGGGAGTGTAAAAAGAGAAGAAATCTATCGGAAATGGGCTAGTCCGTTTACGATAGACGGAGGAAATTTTCCGCTTCTGAGAGGTGTTAAAGCAACTCAATCAAGAGAAGAATTTGTTGGATGTGGAGCCTAAACTGACGCAGGGAATGTCACGATGACGATGGGGAGTCGCGACCGCGACCAAAGGTGCCAAAGGAAGGTTCTTTGGATGCCCCGCCGTGGCCGCGACCAAGGAGCGAAAGCAGGGGTCTTGGTCGAAGGAACTGTCGCAGATGCGAAGGAGTTTCATGGGCGTGGCAGTCAATTTTGACGATATGCCTCGCGGGCGCGAATCAGGGTCGTGGCCGCGACCCTTAGCGGCGGCTAAAACTTGGGGGACAAGTTTTGGGATTTTTTATAAATAGTAGTATCCTTCTCCACTCATTGTATTCCGAAAATTATCATATTTAGTGCATATCCTGGCTTGGTATCGCTCCAGACGTAGTTACGATTTGTAATGAACTGGGTCACCAAAAATTCGAGTGTTCTTGTGTGATTGTTTATTATTTTCTCTTTCGTTTATCTTGTCGTTTCGTAGTTGTGAGTGGGTCAAATTCTCAACAACTGGTATCAAGAGCATTAGGTTCATTTCCTGGGAGAATTCACGATGAACGACGGAAAGATTTCGGTGGGGAGGTTCGATGGAACATATTATAGCTTTTGGAGGATGCAAATTAAAGATTACCTATATGGTAAGGATTTGCACCAGCCCCTCAAGGGGAAGCCCGAGAAGATGTCTGCGGAGGACTGGAAGTTATTAGACAGAAAAGCTATGAGCACGGTGCATTTATCGTTGTCCAAGGAAGTGGCTTACCATACCACAGGCGCGAAGTCTACACAAGAGATGTTGAAAACCTTGTTGGAGATGTATAAAAAATCATCAACGGCGAATAAAGTCCATTTAATTAGACGGCTGTTTAATCTGAGGATGGCTGAGGGAACACCGATACAGTAGCACCTGAATGAGTTCAACATGCTAACCTCATAGTTGGACTCGGTGGACATTAAATTTGATGATGAGATTCGGGCCCTAATTATGCTATCATTTCTGCCAGACAGTTGGGTCGGTATAATGACAGCCGTTAGCGCCACAGACACTAAGCTAAAGTTTGACAAGGTGAGGGATTTGATGATCCGGGAAGAGATTCGTAGGAACGAATAAGGATCAGGATCGTCCTCAGGGTCAGCCCTGAACACCAGGAACAAAGGTAGACCAAAGAAAAGACAGTTTAGGGGGAAGTCGAAATCTAGAGGGAAGAGTTAGACAAAGAAGGATATGAGTTCTGTGAAGTGCTAGAACTGTGACGAATTCGGTCACTTCAAACACCAATGCAAGGCACCGAAGAAGAACAAGAGGGAACAGGCAGATAGAAAGACAGTGAACACAACCACAGATGAAGATGATGGCGATGCGTTGGTCTTGAGGGTGTGTAGTCCCATGGAATCTTGGGTCTTGGATTTCGGCGCATCATTCCATTCTTGCGGTAATATCGGTATTATTCAAGATTACGTTTCTGGCGATTTTGGACAGGTATATCTGGCAGATGATGAACCCCTGAAATCGTGGGAAAGGGAAACGTAAAGGTTGAGACATCAAACAGATCAAAGTTGATGTTGAATGGAGTGAGACATATCCCTGGATTGAAGAGAAATTTACTTTCAGTTGGACAACTTGACAAGGAAGGTTACGTGGTAACGTTCGGCTGTAGCAATTGGAAAATCACCAAGGGAGCTATGGTAGTAGCTCGGGGTAAGAAGGAAGGAACGTTGTACATGACTAGTAATTCGCAGGATTCCCTTGACGTTGCGAATGGTAATGGTAATGTGGATTTGTGGCACTGTCGACTGGGCCACATGAGCGAGAAAATGATGAAACTGATGTGTTCGAAGGGTAGGTTGTCAGGCCTGCAAACTATGGAAGTTGGTCTGTGTGAAGACTGTGTCTTCTGGAAACAAATGCGCGTGAGTTTTTTTCGAGGAGTGGCAAGGCCCTGAAGAAACAGAAGTTAGAGTTGGTCAATATCGATCTATGGGGACCAACACCGGTGGCATCTATTGGAGGATCATTGTACTACATGACATTCATCGATGATTCCACACGAAATGTATGGATTTATTTCTTGAAAAATACATCTAATGCATTTGATGCTTTCAGAAGGTGGAAGACCTTGGTTGAGAATGAGACAGGGCTGAAGATGAAGTGTTTACGATCCGTCAATGGAGATGAATATGAACTCAAGGAGTTCAAGGATTATTATGCTGAGCATGGGATTCGCACGGAGAGGACTGTAAGCGGAACACCTCAGCAGAATGATGTGACCGAGAGAATGAACAGAACACCGAATGAGCGGGCAAGGTGTATGAGACTGAAGAGCAGCTTGCGTAAGTCGTTTTGGGCGGATGTTATGAGCACAACTGCGTTCTTGATTAATCGAGGTCCATCGGTTCCCATGGACAATCAGATACCCGAGGAGGAGTAGACTGGAAAGGAGGTAAACTTGCTTACCTACGTATTTTCGGTTGTGTTGCTTACGCTCTTGTTGATTATGTTGATAAAAGTAAGTTAGATGCAAAATCCATCAAGTGTACATTCATTGGGTATGGAGGTGATGAGTTCGGCTATAGGCTATGGGATGAGCAAAGCCAAAAGGTAATTTGCAGCCGAGATGTAATATTCAATGAACATGTTTTGCACAAGGACAAGTTGAAGGATTTGGGCACTAATACTGCAAAGCCCCTCAGTGTTGAGTTAGATGATCTGAACTCGAGCGGGAGTAAGGAGAGTCCGGTCGATGAGGAGGTTGTTGGTGTTGAACCAACAACGCCACCAGCACCTCAAAGACCAGTTAGAGATCGAAGGCCACCAGATAAGTATTCGCCCTCTAACTATTATTTATTTCTGACTGATGGTGGTGAACCTGAGAGCTTTGTAGAGGCAGAGCAAGTTGGTGATAGACGACGATAGAAGACTGACATGGAAGATGAAATGGCGTCTCTTCGTGTGAATGGGACTTGGGAATTGGCTGAACTTCCCAAGGGTATGAAGGCATTGCATATCAAGTGGGTCTACCGAATCAAGAATGAGGCCTATGGTAGCAAGGGCTACAAGGAACAAGGCAAGGCTAGTTGTGAAAGGGTTCAAGCAACGGTACGGTATTGATTATACGAACGTATTTACTCCTGTTGTAAAGTTGACGACAATTCGAATGGTGTTGAGTATGGTGGTTGCGGAGAACCTGTTATTACATCAGATGGATGTGAAGATGACATTCCTTCATGGTGATCTAGTAGAGGAGTTTTACATGGTACATCCGGAGGGATTTGTGGTAGATGGAAGGAAAAATTGTGTGTGCAAGTTGAAGAAGAGCTTGTATCCGAAGCAGTGGTAAATGAAGTTCGACAATTTCATGATGGAGATTGGTTGCCATAGATGCCACGCTGACCATTGTTGCTACTATAAGAGATTTGACAAAAGCTATCTGAGAGGTTCTCCATGAAGGATCTTGGAGAAGCGAAACAAATTT
Organism: Ajuga chamaepitys; assembly: GCA_958295605.1. Lineage (NCBI taxonomy): Eukaryota > Viridiplantae > Streptophyta > Magnoliopsida > Lamiales > Lamiaceae > Ajuga > Ajuga chamaepitys. The sequence continues at coordinate 38,305,735 of OY282496.1, read as the reverse complement.
TGGGTATGAGAATCGAGAGAAATAGAGCGGCAAATGTGTTGTATCTTTCACAGGCGGATTATATCCAGAAGGTCCTAGAAAGGTTTAACATGGAGGATCCGAAGCTAGTTAATGTACCCTTGGGGGGTCACTTTAAGCTATCGAAGAAGGAGTCACCGAGTACTAAGGAGGAATGTACCCAAATGATGAATGTTCCATATGCATCGGCAATTGGTAGTATCATGTATGCCATGGTTTGTACTCGTCCAGATATTGCGCATGCAGTGGGAGTAGTGAGCCAGTTCATGGGTCATCCGGGGAAACAACATTGGGAGGCGGTGAAGTGGATTCTAAGGTATTTGCGAGGTACCACAAATAAAGTATTGTGCTTTGACGGAAGAAATTATGAGTTGGTTGATTACGTTGATGCGGACCTAACATCGAATGATCTTGATGGGAGAAAGAGTATGACCGGGTATGTCTTTAATTATGGTGATACAACAATTTCTTGGACATCGAAGTTGCAAAAGGTGGTTGCACGATCCACCATGAAGGCGGAGTACATAGCCGTGACGGAGGCGAGTTAAGAGATGGTGTGGTTGCAAAGTTTCTTGGGTGAACTTGGGAAGGAGCATGAAAATAGTGTACTCTACAGCAATGGTCAAAGTGCAATTTCCTTGGCTAGTAATCCGGCTTCTTATTCGAGAATGAAGCACGTTTAATTGAAGTATTATTTCATCCGGCACCTATTGGAAAAGAAAGCCTTGCGACTTGTGAAATTTCTCAAGAGTGAGAATCCAGTTGAGATGTTTACTAAGGTAATGACCTTAGTGCATAACTTCAATTAGCCTCGGAACTTGAAGAAGAAGAGGAGATGGTGATACCGAGCGAAAACAGGAAGACGAGCTAAAGAGGAGTTGAATAGAGAGGATGTTTAGTCTCCAAGTGGGAGATTGTTGGATGTGGAGCCTAAACTGACGCAGGGAATGTCACAGCCACGAGGGGAGTCGCGGCCGCGACCAAAGGTACGAAAGAGAGGTTCTTTGGACGCGACCAGCCAGTCGCGGCCGCGACCAAGGAAGCGAAAGCAGGGGCGTTGGTCGAAGGAACTGTTGCGGGTGCGAAAGAGCCTCGGGGGCGCGACCCGTAGCGACGGCTGAAACTTGGGGGACAAGTTTTGGGGTTTTTTTATAAATAGTAGTATCCTTCTCCACTCGTTGTATTCCAAAAATTATCATATTTAGTGCATATCCTTGCTTGGTATCGCCCTCAGACGTAGTTATGATTCGTAACGAAATGGGTCACCAAATTCGAGTGTTTTTGTGTGATTGTTTATTGTTTTCTCTTTCGTTTATCTTGTCGTTTCATGGTTGTGAGTGGATCAAATTTTCAACAGATTTCTAGTACGAATTCTTGTCAAAATTCTCTCTTTAAATCTTCAAAGTATTTTCTTTAGTATGCTCCTCATGGCCCTCTAAATTTACAGTTAAGTTATATTGTAATATGTTTATGTTGATATTTATGCACAAGAAGGTGTTTGATGTTTTGCTCAAGTGAATACAAATTTCAGGTGATATTCATGTCATATTGTGCTAACTGATTTTGAATTTTAATCCTCATTTCGTGATTTTTGAATTCATTTCACGTGTGTTGATTGGAATTATAGCTATTTTGTTTGGCTCGGCCTAGTCCAAATTGAATAAAAGAAAAGTAGCAAGTAGTTTGAATTAAGAACAGTCAAATGGTTTTAATTCATACTTGAATATGATTTTATCTAGTAAGTTCAGCTTTTGTTTAATTTGCTAGGATTGATCTTCCCAAACTTTATGCAATTAGTCGAAACCTTGTTAATTGAATAGTAAAGATTGACATGGTCAGATTAGTTAGTATTGAGATTGTCCTAGAATGATTTCTATTATATAAGAGGGGTTATAGTGAAACTTTAGCTACTGAAAGTTTTCACTTTCAATTTACCAACTTTGTTTTGTATCATTAATAAAAAATCAAACTCCTTGGTTTATTAATCTTAAAATTTACATGTTTTGTTTACTTCTTGATTTTTCTTGAAAAATGATAGTTTTAGAATCATTTATCTTTTATTTTTAGATGTTAATTCTTTTGCTAAATATTTTCGCTCCGTGTGTGTGTGTATGCGATTAGATATACTAGTTTGTTATTTTGCTAATTGTTTTAACATCAAATTGTAGAGTTAGATCGACAGTTTAAAAGGCTTTTAGATTCATGTCTAGTCGGTCTAAGTTTGTAAAAAAAGAAAGTTGATGCCTACTAGTAATTTGAGATTTTTATTTATATTATTTGAAGTTCGTAATTGGAGTTAATTATTGTTCTACGTTGATTCTAAAATTAAGTAAGCAAAAATCTCCTCGTGGAACTGATCATTTCTTTTCATATACTAATTTATTTAATATTGTGGGTTAAGAATAGGTTAAATTTGGAGTGGTAACGACACGCTGCCACCAATCGTGCCCGTCCCCATCAAGCAAGAAATGATGTCGGGAGTCGTAGTTGGAGTGCATGCAAGGAGGAAGTCCTGATGGTTGGACTTAAGGAGCTCATAGTTGATGGATGGAAGTCGGACAATGGCTTTTGCGGAAGTTATCAACAACAGTTGGAGCGCATTATGAAGAAGGCATTCCCCGACACCAATTTGAAGAGGAGTCACATATAAACTCCTGGATTACCACTTGGAAGAGAAGCTACTATAACCTATTTTCGATGCTCTCAAAGACACAAATTAGTTTAGACGCAAACTGTATGATAGAAGCCATAGCGGAAGTATGGGAAGCATACTTGAAGGTACTACTTCATCTATAAGTTTGATTTGTTTTTTTAGATTTTTTTAAAACTTAGTCGGGGTCCAATTGTCAATAACTACACATAAGGGATTGCAACTTCATGGCTTAAATGGAAAATGGTCGGCCACGTGTTAAATTGAATACCTTCTCTTTAAATTTTCAGTATGTGTATATAATTTTCTGCTAAGGGGTTTTAGTTATTTTAACACAACTCTTTTTTGCAGTGCATATTTGTCCTTAAACATGCACTACCTTTATATGTTTTCGTCGCACAGTCCATGTACTTGTTATTGTAATGATGAAAACATTAGTCGCTACGTAATTCGGGGACATGGACATTGCTCTTTAATTAAATAAATTCTTGCTTCTTAAGAATATCAATTTTTTTCAAGATTCATGATTTAAGACATAAAATCTTTTATTCATTATCAATGTTAGCTAGAAAATTATCCTGTGAGTATTCAAAGATGTTATCCTTTAATTACATTGTAGTTTGAAATATTTTGATGGTACTCTATTTTTTGCCCAGCTTCAGTCTATCTATATGGATTGAAGACATAATGTTTGATAAAATTGAGTAAGTGTTGTAAGACATTTTAATACACTTTAGCATGCACAACTAATGTAGGGATGCATTATTCTGTCAACTAAATGGGAAAATGTTTAACTAGCAGGTGTGCTCTTTTCAACATAAATAATTATATGCCAATTCGCATGAAATAATGTGTACCTTATTGCCAACAATTTTAAATTTTGAATCGTTCACCATCATATACATTTGGGATTTTTTGTAGGTTGATTCGAGTGTCCATTTAATGAAGCATAAGAGTTAGCCTATGTATGCAGATTGGTGTGAAATTTTGGGCAAGGACCGCGTAACCGGTGCTGGAGCCAAGGATTTTGGAGATGCAAATATCAATGCAAATGTCGCCAACAACTCAGAGGGTGAATGTTCGCAGGCTGTAAACAAAGAGCTCGGTGCTGAAGATGAAAATGAAACCAAGCATTGTTATGATTCTCAATCGGACTCGTCAGCTGCGGATAGGTCTACCAGCGGTTCTAATAGGAGGGCTTCGTTGAGACTGGACCCAATATTAGAGGTAGTATTTTGCGAGACAACTTCTAATAGGCTGGGTAAAATAGCACAATATACAAGACATAGCTCAAGCTAGGCGTTAAATATGTGGGTACGTCTCCAAAATTGTTAGCCTTATGCTCCAGGACAAACTTCGTGCAACACATCTGTTTGCACAAAACATGAAAGATGTGGACATTTTTCTTGGACTGCCGGATGAAGCCAAAGACGGGTGCGTTAAGATGAAGTTGGACGGGATTGTGTAGGTCGCATGTTTGGACTGAAATTGAAGCTTTTGGTGGAGCATAATATGCGTGCCATATGTGTTTGAAATGCATATCTGTTGAACATTGTTTGTTGTCCTATTATCGTTTTTCTTATCTGGGATTATGAAATGATGGCTTGTTTTTTGAATCTGCCATTTAATGAGATGACAACAGAAGCATTTTTTTTTTTTTTAATAATAAATTTAGAATGGATAGATGTGTTGTACAAGCTACATTGTTATTATTAATTTTGGTAAAGCTGGATTGATTTATGATATTGATCTACTCATGTTATTAGGCGAATTCAACGATTTTTTAGAGATTTATGAGTTACATTCTTGTGATTATGATTAGATACATCTTGTGAAATAAATGATTGTACATCATGCATAGATAATGTTATTTATAATTATGCATTGATATAGGTTTACATGGCTGCCATTCTTAATACTAACAAGATGAACCCTACTATTTTTCCCCATGGTTAATTAAACGCAGTTCTGTTGATGTAAAAGATGGTTTAAAAGCCCAATCTAGCAAACAAATAACTACAGCATCCAGCACGTCTCATAAAACTTTTTACGACACAAAACAAATGACAAAATTGAAATAGAGTGAAACAGAATATTACAAGTAAAGGAGAGCCGAGAAGTACTACCTAGAGAATTAAGGCCGAACTAAAGCCTACAATGAAAACCCATATACGGGGCAACACCATCCTTAGATAACATTCTTAGAAATTAACTAGACAACCAACAATTACGCATTTTATTTAAAGTTATAGTCTGAGACTTAGATATTTAGATGGTCAATTGCTTCAACCATATTCACTCAGGCATCACACATATCCTCAGAATCTTCTTCATCAGGAACCACTGGGAGAAAGATACCGAATATTGATTGCAAATCTTCCCAATTAAGCTCCCCTTGTGTTTTGTACGCGTAAGCAAACCGGTTCCCCTAAGATGAATTAATCCTTTTAAATAATGACATATAACTAACAAATTTATTATTTAAATAAATCGAAAAGTTTACTGATATGATTTATGAGTAAATGGACTTAACCTGTTATGACGAGTAACTTTATCGAACTTAAATAAACTTACCCGAGTGACTTCTTCCCAGATGTCATTCAGTGCTTCGATAGTGTTAGACTCAGGATCATAACCAACCCCTCTAGGGGCAATCAGGCCATGAAAAGTAGAATAGCGTAGCTGCAGCTTATTTAGATTTTTCCGCAAGAATGTGAATTGTAACTTGGTGCCGTAAATGAACGATATAACCCACTGAGCATGCGCAACCGCCTCCGCTTTGTTCGTCCCAACATTGAAATCCCTAATAGCAGCCACGTCTGAAAGAACGTCGATAAATGTCTTATCAAGTTCTTTCGGCCATCCGTCGTCGTAAAACTACTCCTTCTTGGTTCATCCCGGCGGAGGCACCATTGTTATATGATATTTGAGTAAAAAAGAGAATTTGTTGCAAGTTATGAGCTTGTTTACCAAAAAAACTACATTATAAATAGCACATAGGCGTGTAGCCACTGTTGACATGTGATCATAGGATATGCCATATCATTTTGCTTTGGTAGGATTGGTATTGTTGCAACAAAATAGTATGGGCATAAGCATATAGGTGATGAAGCCAAAGTGAAGCCAGATAATACATCATATAAGAGCTATAAAGCTGCCACAACACACCAAAAATTTGTACAAGAATCTTGGCAAGCTCAGTCTCATAAACCATATGCAACACAACAAAAAGCTAATTAGCCATTATAACCAAATATTCCAACCCAAAATTAATCTAAAAAGCGAGAAAACATAAGATCCAATTTGCATCAATACCCATCCTGCAATCATAATATTAGCCGGCACACTCCCTTTTAATAATGTAGTCGTAAGAATTTATACAAGCTTGCTATATGAATGGCATTTACTGCAAACGACCCCTTATCAAAAGTGTGTCAACAAATGTTTATTTATTATTTAGTCGTTAATATTTTTTTAGATCTAAAAATATTTTCACCAAAAATAGTATTTAGGAGGTAAGTCCAGGTAAAACTCATCATATGAAATCACTATAGACGGTTCGAATTGGGAAGACATCGACTAACGAGATAAAAAAAATTGATTATACTACCAATGTAAGCATATACTAATCAGAATAATATAATTGCAAATACAGACGAAATTTTTGAAAACGAAACTGTATCGGTAATGTTTACCTGTTATGAGGTAGATCCGTTGTCGGTTAGTTACAGTGCCACACGTTCATCCTGTTGTGGTAGATAATGGAACCAGAAAAAAATAGATAGTTGCAGTTTGAATATATGTGTTACAGTCGAGAAAGGACTTAACAAAAACTATATTAATCGATGATGTCTTACGGTGTTCAAAACTGGACGAGAGTGTCTCCTCCAAGGAAGAACAATGACTACGATGAAGGGAATGACATAAGGTTTCAAAAAGTGGGTTGAATGAAAGTTAAACCAAGGGCAAATATGTCATTCAATTGCAGCAGATAAGTGGCAGTAATCGTCAAGATTTTGAATCGGACCCCTGCCTTGGGATAGGCCATCGTCTACACCCACGAAATGAGCGGCGAGCCAAACATAATTACAGGGCCAACAGGCCCCACTGTCGAGGCATAAACGCCCTCTTCTACAGGCCCACGAACCAAACAGGTTAATCGGTGGTATTAGTTCTTATTTCCAAGTCTTTATCATCAACCAAACTGGGCCTAAATATAAATAAAGAATCATTTGAATTGTTAACTATTTTTTTAGGTAAGAATTGTTAACTACCTGATGTATCTTTTTGTGGTAATTGCTTACTGCAAAAATGGAGAGTTGGTTAAGAGTCAACTAATAAGATTTTTTTTCCCTTTTTTTGGTTTTTCCCCTCAATATACAAAAGTTTCATAACTTTTTCGTCTTAATTCCTTTTTTTTTTTTTTATGAAAAATATATTGAATTATGTTTTTTTTCCACCATCTTCGATTTGACATCCATTATGCATATATATGATTAAAATATCAGTTTTCACATGTAAGTACTTATTTTTTAAGGTTATTTTGATATTTTTTTAATTTTTAATTTTTTTATATATAAAAGAATAATATTATAATTTCATGATAATATTTTTGGAAGGATAAAAATTATCATTTTTTATAAGATAATTTTTTTTACTTTACTCTTTCCTTTTTTTGTATTTTAATAATTTTAGATTTGTTTAAATCATTTGTTTCAAAGAAATTTGAGAAAAACATATATATACAAAGTTGTTAGGTTTACAATATATAGTAGAAAGTTTAGATATAATAGTTAAAATAATTTGTTGATTGAATTAGTTAATTTTTTCTTCTTTTTTACTGTGAAAAGAAAAACTATATTACCTACAAAAACAACAAGGTGATTATTTCTAGTTTGAATATGTCACAACAATACAGGGGGACTGTTTGCAAATAAATGTGCTTCTAGAAAAATAATTTGAATTGATTTTTTTAGTAAAATCAAAATTTGGTAGTGTTTGTAATAAAGTAATTTTTAGAATCAGAATTTTAAAATCTGGGGTCCTTGGCCTCTCAAAAGCAGTTTTAAATCACTTTTTAAAGTGATTGTAGTGGCCAAATATGACATTGCATACAACACTTCAAATTAGATGTACTTCTCAAAAGTAATTTTAGTGTCCATATTGTTTTGCAAACACCCTCATAGTTTAATACTCCTATACTTAATGAACTAATATGGTTGTGGAATCTCGTGCTAATATTATTATACGTGACTTACGAATAATTATTTATTAAAAATTTCTCACATTGGTTTGTCCTCATATGAACATATAACTATATTAGTATATTTATTATAAATATTAGAAATATATAATTATCAAATAGATTAGTGTAATACTATATATTTCGATTTATTAAATATTGTAAAGAGTATCCATCCTTCGTTATCTGAAAGAATTCACGATCCCAAGTATAGCCAACAAAGAGCTATCTTAGCTCTGGCTTTGGATGATTTTTTTAGCTAAAAAACCATCAACATGATGGAGGAATTGAGACAAATCCTCAAACTTGTGTATAAAAGCATAACTTTATTGTTACAAACATCTTGGTAGATATACAAGAATGAACATATATTGGGTATAAAGCATAACTCTGACAACTTAAGAGGGAAATCTGAAATTGGGTAAACCCCAAGCATCAACACAAAATAAAGCCTTCAATGCTTTTACATTGAGAAACATAATTGAACTCAAAACTTCTTCTCTTCGATTACGGCACTGTTAATTATATAGATAAATGCATGATTGAAAAACACTAGGGAGAGTCATATATACTATTAGTTATGATAGTGTAAGCAAATCAGATCTAACAACTGGGGTAATGACTAATGTTATACACTCCAACTGCTCTTAGAACTAAATCTCTTGAGTAAGCGATCCGTATGGATTATGTGTATCGCTCTTCACTCAAGTGTATAAGATAGGTCATGTTTACTTTCGAGCTGTATCACACATACAGCCTACCATATATTTATATATCATCTGACTCTTCATTGCACATTAATGGATGCAACTTGTAATCAAGTAGGACTTTTTATTTGGCTGTAATGTAGGCGCTTTGCTAAAGGTGGGATAAAGCCTATATAGATAAAGTGATTCGACTTTGGCTAACTGAGTTTGCCACACTCAACTACCCTTAACATAATCTCACTCTCCTAACAATTTATCTTTCAGTAAAACTAAGATACTGTAGCTTTCTTCACCTTTTCTTTCTAATTTACATGTACACTACACGAATCAAGTATTATGAGTTTTTCTAAATTGCTAACTGTTTTGTAATTTTTTCCCATTTATGCAACCCATGCTTTTGTTAGACTCTCTTGGTTGCTTTTTTAAGAAGCTCGAAAATCACAGTATAGGGAGTATATTTTTTATGATGGTATCCTTTCCCACGCATCAATCCTCGACTTTTTTTATACCAAAATTATCTAGTTTATTATAATCTCATAATAAGCATAAAAATAAAAAATAAAAATCTACCTAAGCAATTCTTTACTCCCTCAACCACTACTTTCTTATACTCGCTCACTTTCATTCCCTTCCTCCCTCACTCACATAGTCCAAGATGTAGGAAGCAACTAAAATCAGTTATGAGGTTGTCCCGTAGATATAAAAAATAGGTTACTGTTCAGCGTGGATAGCTATGGATCAATTATTCTGTGGTGGGAAAACTTTTTGAATAAAGTAGCTAGCATATATGAAACATGGTCTAAAACCATTTTCCAATCTAAGCGTTCACATGACAGTTTAAACAGAGCCAAGACAAGTTCTAGAGAGACGACCTGACATGATCATCAAAGCACACAAGAAGAAACAATTTATTACTCCAAGAACGGGAGTATCAATTATAGCTAAAAATCTCATGACTTTTCGATCACTGCTTGAAAAGATCAACTTAATTTCGTCTCGATATGCCCATTTATGTCATACCATGTGTAGTTTTCAATTTTTACAGAAAATAAGCTCATCATGAGCTTGTCACCAAGATCATTTGATTGTGTTGGTGTTGTTGCTAGCTTTACATCTCTTGACTCACTAATTTAATAAAATAAACGTACAAAACAAAAATCAACCTAAGGAGCAAACTACATCTAACAAAGTAATAAAAATTAATGACTAAATTATACTAATTATTACAGGTCCAAGTTAAATAATCCAAATTTACAAAATTTGAACTATCTATTATAGGCCAAAACAATACAGATAAAAGTAAAATAAAAGTTCAAAAGTAGACAAATGAAGAGGACAAATAGTACCACAGGTGAACCACTACATCCCCATTCCCCAGATTTGTCTTATGAACAAGTTTGTGGGGACGAGCGATACACAATGGTTAAACTAACTAAAATATGGCTAATGTGATGGTGGAGTAGGATACTGCCAGTAGCCTTAAGATATGTGCCAAGTGCAAAGCTGCTCGAGAATCTCCATCTGGTAATTGACTCTCGTGCTCATATCCATGAGCTGGCCAGATATTCCATCAAGGCAAGCATTTACCCCCATTTCGAACTCATCAAAATGATGCTCGAGCCTTTGAAAATCTATCTCAGATTTGCTGGGCTGAAGGTCGCTCTACTTGTTGACTCTCGGCTGAGATGTCAGTTAACCCAATTCAAAAATTAAACCGGTTAAAATGCCTACTCTAGATGAATATTCTAATAATACTTTCAATTTATGTTGGCATGTGTGATGGGTGGTAATCGAACGTGGGTGTGTGAGGATTTGAGAGAATTCAATAATATAAAGGCGCATGAATTTGAAACAGGGAAGAAAATCTCCCCCTAAATATAAATTACTTGTTAGGCAAAAATTCGTTGTTTTTCTTGGCCGGATAAATTTTACTTGGCCGAGCGAAATTAAAATCTCTATATTCTGTTCAGCCGCGCAAAATTTTATCTGGTCGAGTGAATTATATTGCTCTCCCTTATGTGTTGAATGGCTCGGCCAACAAAATCTTAATCGGTCGAGGAAAACATGCTACTTTACCTCGAGATTGGCCTGGCGAAATTTTCGCCTGGTTAAGTGAAGCTTATGCCCAATGTTATGTTTTCGTCCATTTTTACTCATCCTTGATCCGATTTTGTACGTCCTTTGGCCCTTGCCCTCAAGTAACTTCCCTCTCCGTTATGTCCACCTGCAAAATAAAAACTAAATTAAAAAACTCGAAGAAAAACATTAGTAACAAAATGCAAGAAATATGAAAACGAAAATTTAAAAACTAGTGGGTTGTCTTACACTCGGCATTACGTTTTACATCTGTTATTGGACGCATCTTACAATAAGCTTTCAAAAGATTCGACATCGGACGAATGCTGTCCGACAGTGTTTTCTCTGCGAAACTACTCGCTTCTTCATTTTTTTTCTCCCCTTCACTAGATACTCACCTGACCCAAAAAATGGCTTCTTTGGGGATTCTTCAGTTACCACATAGATGTGTGGCCATTCCTTCAATTCGCCGAATCATCTTATGCGTTTATTAGGGCAATGTTTAGTAATGGAAAATATGGCACATTTGTTGGTTCATAAAAAATTTGCAAGTTCTGTCGACCCTTAAAAACTATCTTCATAACAATGTCAATATGTACGATTGTGTCGGCAGTTTTCATCCTTCCCAAGCAGATATATCGATTCGTAACCACATAGAAGTTGGAGTCAGCATTCCCCCAATCCATATTTTGCCTATGTCATTTTTTGTAGTTACTACGAGTTGGTTTATCAAATGAGCTCCCAATTGCACGACTCGACTTTTTCCATTTACCATATAATGGAATGCTCATTATTACTCACTTTATCACTTGCACTAACCATACAAACTAAAACTCTTTAGATATACGTAAATACTGGATTCCGGATCTCCTAATAACCATCCTCCCGTTATCATGATGCATTGGCTCCCTCGTGATATTCACCAACTTGTTCCAAACATCTTGCTTGTCAAATTCGGATGACTTGATGTAAGCCCCCAAACACTTTGTTCTAGCCAGCTAATGGTTTGTATTGTTGAGTCGGAATCTGATCCGCACAGGCATAATCGTGCTTGCAACTCGCTAGACCTTAAATGTGCTCATTATTTCCATTGTGCACTACAACAAATTCGCGAATAGACCTTGGTTTTTAGCCGAGGTCTATGAAGAAAAAAATCGCGATTAGACGTTGTGTGGTCTATTTCCAGCGATAGACCTCGATTAAAACCGAGGTTTATGTCGGCATAGACCACGGTTCCCACCACTGTTAAAACCGAGATCTTTCCCTTAATAGACACCAGTTTTTAACCATTGACTATTTTTTGTGTTTGACCAACCGATTTACCACACCAGAAAACCGTGGTTTAAGCAAAATAAAGCAAAGTCTATTTGAGACTATACTTCGATTTTCTCAATGGTAATAAACCATTATTTATTTGAACATAGACCACGGTTTGAAACATTGACTTTTTGAAACGGTCTGTTAGACCGTTTACCACAGAAAATTGAGGTCTTATTTGAAAAAACCGAGGCCTAATTGAGTATAGACTTCGGTTTTACCACGGTTTTCGTTCTTACCACTAAATAAAACCGAAGTCTAGGTAATTAAAGTCAACAATTTTATTTACTTAATAGCCGAGGTCTATGTTGTTTAAAACGAGGTAAAAGGTTGACTTTTTACTATTCATCCGTTGTTTTTGTCATTTTTCTATTGTCTTTTTCATGTCTTTGTCTTTTTCCTGTTGTCATTATCATTTTTTCTGTTGTCTTTGTCATTTCTTGTCTTTGTAATTTAATATATGTTGTCTTTCAAGACCAGTTTGATCTGTTGTTCTAGTTACTGTAGAAGATTTTCAAAGAATCCCCAAAGTACTAATCAAACCAACAAACAGAACACTTCGTCGAAATAAAATTCACCAAAATACATCAAACAATCCAAAAAAGGTATATCACCAAGAATACATAAAAAAATCCACAATTCACAATCCACAATACGCAATCCAAACTTGAAGAACAAAACTACATCAAAACTAAACTATACCAAAACTAACACCAATCCATATCACCAAAACAAAACACTTCACTAAAATAAAATACTTATACCACAATATCACCATTCGAGCCAACAATTTCAGAGTCCAAAATATATTGTACAACATGATCCAATAACTTGCAACAATTGATATTCAACCCACCCAAGGAAAATAATAAACTATTACACAACTTGCCAATAATTCAAACCGCTCAAATCACCACCACATTCACAAATATTTGCTAAAAACATAATTGTTTGTTAACTCAACTCACACCCTTTCTATTACCAACACTCAAATCTTCCGGTCGCCATGCCGCTCATCCAATTCCTCACCACCTACATTTAATCAAATCAACAAATATTAGAATATTCAGACTAAGTACAAGTTCATCAAAATTCACAAAAATCAAACAAGATCATTTAAATGATTTACCCTAAAATATGTACATAGTTAAACAAAATATTCTACACAATTATCCACAATATTTGGAATGTAATTTCATCAGCAAATTGTCCAAAATAACAGTGTATCCAATATCTAAAAAGATGAGCGTATCCAAAATACAGTGTGTCCAGAATACATCATGCATGGAATATTCAGTTAAAAGACGAGTGTGTCCAATCCTTAAAATCTAACGTAACCGTATTATGACTTATACAATCAAGATAAAATACTCTATGAATGATGTACGGAAATTTACATATAACTTGTAATTATAAAGCTCATTACCTATCATGCTTGCAGAAGTCAGATACAGTCTTCAATGTTTTGGCCCATTCAGGTCGCACTTCATCGTTTTCTGCTCTAGTGTACTCCCTTTGTTTAAACTTTTTTTTTTTGTAAGCAACACAATAACAATAATTGTAATGTTAGTTGAATAATATAGAAATTTGTAAACAAAATGGATAATTAACTTAATAAAAAATAAAGTACCATTGAACGTATCAACGTGTTGTAGTCGGCTCCGACTTTTTTAACAATCTCTCGCATGAGCTGCATCACGTAGAACCCATAATGTACCATATCCTGCTACATTGGACCCTGGGAAAGCAAACTTCAACATAAGATAGATATGCGATATAAGATAACTAAAATAAAGAATATTCACACCTTCACTATCTCCCACGCAGACGTCTTTTTACCTTTTCTGTCGTTCTCCACATTAAACAATTTCAAAGCACTGTGAATATAGAAGAAGTTAACATAAGCACCAGATTGACTAACTTATTGGGTTTAAAATAATACAAGTATATGGACTTACGTATTAACCACAATATGAATCATAGACGCGATTGACAGTCGAGTCCAAATAGCAGACAATCTCCTTGTATGGGTCGATGACAATGGAAATCTAGTGAAAACACATGTAAACCACATTTAACCAGTAAACATAAATGGAGGCAAGGCTATTGAAGGGGAAACATACATAACTAGAATATATTTTCTATAAATTTACCCTGTGTTGGACGGATTTAAGACCAACTGATCTGCAGATGACCCGATCAACCTATCAACTATGGCACACGACTTCTTTTCCATTTTGTCAGAAATTTCTTCTTCCATCAATGTCTTGGGTGAGAAATGTTGCAGATGTTGTGGATTCACAAATCGAGATCTCTCCGAGCAATTTGCAACGACCACCTTTTTTAAGAGGTGAATGTTATTTTCAAATATAAAGTTTAGAGAGCATGGAATATATAATAGATCGGCTTCTCAAGCATGATAATCATCTACCGAAAAATAAATATATACTACATGTAGACGGCTATGGCGTTGCAGGTAACTTGCAACAAGTCGTGGACCTTCTCGATGTCTTCAGGGAGGATGTACAGTATAGGATCCTCTTCAAACACTTTAAAATCAACTGGTACTGGGATAATGTTTACTGCCCCTTGTAAAGCTCACATCGCATAACAGTTGAGCACGTCCAGTAGCTTCGGTGCACTGCATTGTGTTTTCTTTGCCTGCACCAGCTTGTGCAACTCAGTTGCTTTTCTTTTCCTCTTTGGACTCTAATCAAAGTTTTAAAAAGTTCATGTACGTGCAATAAAATGATTAATTGATATCTATAACTGAACCATCAGGTTGAAATTGATCTTTTCTTTTACTAGAATAACAATTAGGTGTTTCGGCCAGGCAATGTGAGTTCCAACAGCATCGCCAAGTCCCGCATTCCAAAATCGCGATAGGGAGGGGGCAGAATTGTCAACCGCCTCGATGATTGAGACACGCATGCAGCCTTGGTGAAACGAAAGGCCGTGCAACCATTCTTCGGCCTTGTGGATAAGCATAGCTCGCGCAACGATTACTTGCGAGCTCTTTATCATTAATCCGACTAGTTTTCTCTATTACAAAAAGTAGAAAGCGAGAAATAATGTGATAAATTCGAGAACCTTCAGTAAATTATAATATACGAAACACACTCCTACTTAAGCGTGTAAAAACATATCTCCAGGTAGGAGGCATCAACTTCAAGGATGAATATTTCATCCAGTTGCTCTTCTTCCTATTCATACTTCTTCCCAATTACTCCAGCTAGAGTATGAAGTTTGACTAAACAATTGCTCTTTTCATCCGTATGGGGCAAGAGTACCCATTTCTTTTCATTGTGACCTCTAGCAGCACGATGCGTGTCTCTTGTTCCTCAAACTTTTTGTTCTCCTTCTCAATCGTTCAATACGTGCGTCCTGCTCAGCAATCCTTCTTTTGGCTTCTGGCAACTCATGCTTCTGTTCTTTGATTACGAAATTGTGGGCTTGTGACTGCCCAGTAAACGAGATATTCAAGAACATTACATATTGTCCGACTTCCCTCACTCAACCGTGACACGTCGATTTTCTAACCTAGTGTTCCGCAAGGGTACGGTTTAGGTGTAGTAACAGCAGTCAAGGTCGATCCCACAAGGAATAGATTTTTAGGTAGTTCGATACCTCGATACTCTAGGATTATCCTAACTAGATACTAGATTGCAAAAGGTTGATTTTACCAAAAACTAAAGAATTTAACTAATTAACCAAATTACTAAATGAATTATAACTCAACGCTTGGCAAACAAAAAAAGAATAATAATCAAGAAGAAAAGGTATCCTAGGGTTTCGATTTCAGGATATTACTTCAATGACGATTATGTTCAGCTTATTGATTTTAACCCGATCTAATGTTTATTAAGTGGCGCTTTATTAACCTAACCCTTCTCTCGAAGTGATTAAATCGTTGATTAACTAGAACAATTACCCTCTCGAGTTAATTAATTCTAGTAACTCCCAAAAGCTCTCGAACCTATTGTTACACAATCATAGACAACTGCGCTCTATGTTGTACGTCTGATAACAGACCCCTTCTCTCAAAGTGAATTTGTTAAACGGGATTACTAAACCTAGATGGCCAGTCTAAATTCAGTTATATAAACAAACATAAAGATAAACATTTTATGAACGGAATCAATAATTCAAAACATAAAATCAATACATTGTTGTAAAAATCCCTAATTTCTAACCCTAGGACACGAATAGCTTAGTTACTCATGCCTAGCATAAATTCATGACAAAATTCTGAGAAAAAACATTGCAAGAGTTTAAAACTAGAAAAGTAAACTAAACCCGGATGATTCGTCTTGCTTAATCTTTGTCTTCTTTGTTCTTCAAACTTGCTAACTCTTTTTCTATCTATTTCTGAAAATATTAAGTGTCTCGTCTTTAATTCACGAATTTGGGGACCTATTTATAGTTATGGGCTAAAATCCTCAAAGGATTAGGACAAAAAGCCCAATTTAACTCGGTTTTGCTTTCCAGAAGACTTTTGACGCGGCCTTGAATGGCTATCGACTCGGCCGCTTCAATAATTGCTCCAAACTCCGGTTTTTGTCTTTTGGGCCTAACTTGGCCCATTTCACATATTCTTGGTCCATTTCGTCTCGAGCATGCCATATACTCGATATTTTGGCCTAATATCAACAAAACTCCACAAACACGTCAAATAGTTCAATTTATACAATATAAGCAATTATCGACCTTATATACATGCAAATGCTGTAAATATACACTTAAAATTCGATCTAAATGCATGCATACAAAACGTGTGTCAAAATCCCCCAAGCTTAAACTGTTGCTCATCCCGAACAACATAAAATAGAACAAAGACATATGTATTTAGGGTGATTGGATAACGAATTAGTTTCAGACAGATTTTCAAAAAAGCTAGACATTGTAGTATAAATGAGCATGTGCGATAGAGCAAACATTAACTACTTTCGAGACTTAAACTTTAGAAATATTTGATCCTCACCAGGTAAGTGTTTCTCTCATCTCTCAAGTGTTTAGGCTAAATATATATTCCACTCAAATTGGACTACATGAACAATTTACCATAGGCTTGCCAATCGTCTAAGCTAGAATCAATACTCGGCATAAGTGACAAAGAATCAAGTAGGTCTTTCATCTGGTTGTAATGTTGGCTTTAGGTAAGGTGGGATAAATTTAGACAAAAGTGACTATCTTTTGGACTAATCAAGTTATTCCTAACCCAACTTCCTCTCAAAACAATCACTCAATCTCTCTCTCCCAATCTCAGCAACTCACCTCTCAAGGTGACTTCTTCACCTTCCCAAAAGTACTTTTCAACCAAATGCTTTTTATACTAAGTATTCGGGTACCATATCATGGGACTACCTGATTTTTTTTCAAATCAACCAAGCACTTCTTTCTTCTAACCTCTCCTTAACATACTAAAATAGTAAACACAGCTATTTACAGGTCACTCTTTCTTTTGCTTTTTTTTTTTTATTTACTTACGAAAATTAAACTCAACACAAATAACAAACTAGGAGAGGTTATACTTGCTTTGTATTTGCACCTATCACTTCATATTTCTTCTACCCTTCAGCTCATCCCTTATTTCGCCCATTTTGTTCCCAAAAATCCAATATACCTTCGAATTCACCTCTCTCTTTTCTCAATTAGTCCAATATAGGGCCAAAGGCTAAGATTAAAAAGGTATTTGGCTTATCATATGTGGCTATGAAACAAAAGGCTTAAAAACTCAAGTGGGCTAACGTTTTTCTCAAACTCTTTGGTAAAAAAGATAACGTTTAAAAGGCTAAAAAATAGGCTACAATTCAAAAACTGCCTATATCACTTTCTAAGTCACATTATGCACTTGACATATTCATAGCAAAGTCTCAAGGCAAGTTCTAGAAACAGATACATATATCCAATCAACATCACATCGAAAGAAAAATAAATTGCTCCAAAGATAGGAGTCACATTAAGCTCAATTGCTCACAAGGGTCATATTTGATCAAATACTCTAGATTTAAGTTCAATTTCATCTCAAACTACCTATCAAGCTCTACTACATGTCAATTTTTCAAATATATGCACAAAATCATCTCATCATTAACACATCATCATCCATCTAATCCCTAAATTTGTCAATGATTTTCAACTGGGGTGTTTATCTACTTCTTAACTCCAACAAAAACAAATACTAACTAAAACAAATGCAATAACATAAAACTACCATGACCAACAAAACTGGGTTCACAGACCCGATACCTTCAACAAATACCAAAGCACATCAAACAACACGACATTAACTCCCATGAAACAAATAGAAAGCATACAAAACCACCAAAAAAATACTATGTAAAAGTAAATAAGCAGCCCAAGTCGCCCTACTATCACCCCCTCCCCCAAACTTGGTCGAAGGCCAAGTTTATGGGAAAAAAATGAGACGGTTGGGTGCTTGGACTTACAAATGATTACTGCGGTGGTGGGGGTGGTGGTGGAAACCCATGTTGAGTCCACACCTTACCCCAATGCTCTCTCCATTGTCGGTCTGCACGGGCTTGAGCTATAAGTTCATCGAGTTTTTCATTTACGTTTTTAGCAACCCCTCGACTCTCCGCCGGATGACGGATGAATTCGGTTGAGAGTGCAGCTAAGTCCTATTGAAGAGTAGCTATCTGGGAATGTATATCTTCCTCTGCTTCTTCTTCTTCTTCTTCTGCCTCATCTTCAACAGGAACCGACGAAGCTTCACCGGTGATAACCGCCTTTCCGTTTCTTCAACGGACGAGGTACTCGAGAACTTCCCTCAACAGGATCTCCAAATCCAAATACAGGATCATTGCGGTCAACTGATAGTGCTAGATGGTCCGGTGATGACAAAGCATTGTTGGGATTATCATCAAGGTTTAGAACCATGGTCAAGGCCTGGTTGGGCAACCGAAGGTACGGTCCCACATTTTGGAAAACAAAAGGAACTTGACCCTCGTTTTCCATCTTCACGACCTCATCTTCTCCAACAATGGCCAAGTGAATACATATTCACCTTGAATAGGTGTCAAATCATTAAACCATGTATCACGAACATCCAAATAAGACACAATGGGAGTGATGAGACCCCCAGATGAAAATACTGTGGACTATTTCGTGGCAACATTCTCAAAATGGCTTATTAGGAGGACCGTATTGTCCGGTGTACGTTCATACATGACCGACCATATGCAACGCATGTCGCTCTGCCGTAATGCCCCTGTCTCTCTTCTCGCGAATAATGTATGCGCGAGCATCTTTTGGAAATATCTAATCACCGGGTTTTGAATCCAAGTTGTCCGAGCAGTCTTGGAACTATGCTTTTGGGGTGGCAGCAGTGGTGGAGCAGCCGTCAATTGCTCATAAAGTGTCTGCGGGACAAATTCCCCATCTTCTGGATGTTCGTCAGAGGGCTTCTTGAAGTTGTACAAATCATCCAACTCATCGAATGTCAATGTGTGTGAAGAGCCCATCAGCTGGAATGATATACTGCCTGGCCTTCGCTGATGTGGTTGGCTAGCTACATTGATGACCAAGGTGCTCAGAAATTCCATAGTAAGGCGTTCATAAGTGAGGGTCGGCTTCATGAACTCTCGTAACCCTGCAATTGTCAAGAACGCTTTTATATTCTCAGCAATGCCCATTGCGCTTGTTATATTAACTGTGGAGAATCGTGTGGGCACAATCCGACGTGCGAAGGTTCTGAAACCTCGCATGATGGGCGGGATTCCTCAAACTAAACCCATATATAAGACGACTGTCCTGAGGATCCGGTAACACCCTTTCTGGGGGATCCTGCTGTTTGCCCTTACCTTTGCTCCTACTAGTACTTGCCTTAAGCATTTTTGGTGAACCTGAAAAAAACAACAGCCAATATCGTCTTCAAACATCACCAACCATCACCACTTTTTAGCAACAATTGTAACAATTGCCTCTACAAGTCACCTCCTAAACCTTGTGCAAGGCCCAAACTAATGGAACTTGTGTGTAGAAGCATGAAAGGACTCACCTAAATCATTGGACGCTTAATATGACCATAATTTATCCTCCTATTACACATTCTAAGTCTAGAAAGATCATAATCTCAAGGTAAAATTAGATATTATGACTGCACTTACCATGTTCGATGAAATGCTTCAATGAAAATAACATGTTAACATCAATTTTGTTGCTTCCTACCCATTCCCAACAATCTCAAACATACAATTTCACAGAAATTATGCACCAATTGGCTCTAAATTCAACACATGTGGCACAAAGTTCATCAACATTGCATACTAGAAATGGCTAAACTAGAACTTGAAACAAAAACTCATCCTAACCCATATTCAACAAATGTGCACCAATAAATTGCATAACAATCACATATATAAGCATAAAAGATCGAGTTAGCTTCTCTTACCGGCGAGATTTAGTCGAAGAGGGGAGGAAGAGCTTGTCCCCTTTTTTTTGTGTCAAGTGGGTCGAAAAACCCAAATTCAATTGGTGGAAGTGTGTGAATTTGATGTAGGATTGTGTTTATAAGTGAAAAAGTGTGAAGATTTTGTGATTTGAGTGAAGAATTTGTGTGGGTGTGTGTGAAGAGGGGAGAAATCACGATTTTGGGGAAGAGAGGGAATGGAGTGAGCTCTAATTTTAAGTTTAAAAGCAAAAAAATAAACCTGGCTGGGCATTCGACGCGGCCTCGTCACTCCTGCGATGCGGCCGCGTCAAGAGAGACTGAATTACCTGTTCTAGGACAATTTTGACGCGGCCTTGAAAGATATCGACGTGGCTGCGTCTGGTAATACTGGATTTGATTTTTCTGGCCCTTGCTGACGCGGCCTTGAAGCTACTCGAGACGGCCGCGTCAGTCCATGCTGCCACTCTCGTTTTTTTTTTTCCAGCTTCACCCATTTCTTCCCCGTCTTTCACTTTTCCTCTGTAGAACTTGTTGGTTTGATGCTTAAAACACTAAAAAACAAACACAAAGAAACTCAAAGTTACTCTAATTTAAAATTGAAATAAAAACATGAAACATTTAAAAGTTCGGGTTGCCTCCCGACAAGAGCTTTGTTTTACGTCTCAAGCTTAACGACCTTTTTCGTTCTAGTTGAGTTCTTTCAACCGTACTTCATGCACATTTTGAATTTGGTCGGACATATAGTATTTCTTGATCCTTTGTCATTGACGAGAAATGTGCTTCCATCTTGATTTAACAGCTCAACTACTCCGGAAGCTCTAACGGTTTTGATTGTGAATGGACCCGACCATCTGAATTTCAATTTGCCCGGAAAGAGTCTTAGGCGCGAATTGAACAATAGAACTTGTTCACCAGCTTCAAATGTGTGATCCTTGATCATTCGGTCATGAAACCTCTTGACCCGCTCTTTGTACAAACTGGAGTTCTCAAATGCTTGATTTCTAAATTCTTCCAATTCATTGAGCTTTAAGAGTCGCTCTTTTCCAGCAGCCTCGAAGTCGAAATTCAACTTCTTAACTGCCCGTATGCTCTATGGTCCAACTCAATCGGTAGATGACACACCTTTTCGAAAACCAATTAATACGGTGAAAGCCCCAATGGAGTTTTGTATGCCGTCATATAAGCCCAAAGTGCGTCATCCAACTTCACCGCCCAGTCTTTCCGGTTCCCATTCACCGACTTCTCCAATATTTACTTAATTTCTCGGTTTGCAAGTTCCACTTATCCATTGGCTTGAGGATGGTACATAGTAGTCACACGATGTTTTACCCCATATTTTGCCAATAATGCTGCCATCCATCTATTGCAAAAATGTGAGCCCCCATCACTAATCAAGGCTCTCGGAGTGCCATAGCTTGTCAAGATATTCTTTTGGAGGAATTTGAGCACCACCTTGGCATCATTCGTTTGGGTTGGGACAGCTTCCACCCATCTCGATACATACTCCACTGCCACCAAGATGTATTGGAACCCATTCAAGGATGGAAAGGGTCCCATGAAATCGATGCCCCATACGTCAAACAGCTCGACCTCAAGAATTGTAGTAGGAGGCATCTCGTTGATGTGTATATATTATTCCATATTTTATATCCATATTCCCTTATTTTTGGTTGATTATTATTCTTTATTGATCTTAATTAATTATCTTTTCATGTAGGAGAATAATAATTGGACTTGGAGCAAAATTGGGCTTAAATGAATGTTTTGGGCTGAAAAGTGAAGAAGCGGGCCGAGATAGAGAGAAGATGGGCTTGAATTTGTTAAAGTCTTCAATTTTATGGGGAAACCCATTAAGAGCTTTATTTAATTAGGCTTATTATTTCTTTTATTTAATTATCTAGATATTATTTAGATATTTCCTTTTTAGAGATAAGATTGGATATTACTAAGACTTGATTAGGAGTAGAAATAGGAATTTTTAATTCCTAGCGTGATTTTAAGAGGAGGGAGACGCACACAGTTCAGTACAAGAATTCCAATACACGCCCTCTCTCTCCTTTCCCCAATTATCCACACTACCTTTCTCTCATTTTCTTCTAGTTTTCATCTTTTGTTCTCTACGTTTTATTGAAGACCTTGGATTCCATCGCCATTAATTAAGGTTATTTTCTGGTTCAAGGGTTGATTTCAATTATATTATTGTGAGGCTATTTGATTTAACTGTTTTTGTTAATTTTAAGTATTTGTAGATTCAAACTTATTTATATAGTTTATTTGATTGAATTGACAACTCAATTGGTTATTCAATTTCTTACCGCTACTCACGAATTCATGATCCGTAATTGTCATGAAGGATTGAACCCTAGTAGCAATAGGTTGAATTAATCATGCTATCATAATTAATTTAACCTAATTGAATCTAAAAGCTAATTATTGATAGTTGCAACTATCTCAACTATTAGTAATTAGGTTTAGCTATTTTCATAAATCGTCATGCTATCATTAACGTGGTATGGAACGCTATCGTGCCCAACTCGTTAATGATAAGTATTAATCGGTTGCTGGGATTGGTCAATTAATTTAGGAAAACGCAAGATTTATTATGGCTATCCTAATAAATCTTTGGTTAAACTATTTAAATTGCAAGAAAATATATTTATGAGCCTATGATCAATAATGTAATTAAATATCAATACCCTTGGATCAGAGTCAGGTAGTATTTGATTCGTCTTTATATTTTAATTATTCTATTTATATGTTTTAGTTAATTTTAGGATTTTAGATTAGGTAGATAAAATCAAATCATTCAAAACCCCCTTGTTATTTCTTGTTTTCACTTAAAAGAAATTAATCCCCGTTCCCCGTGGATTCGACCCTACTTGCCACTTTACTCGTTATTTTGAAAGTAGGTTATTTAATTTGGTGGTTTGACACCCATCACTCGTGCTTCCTTGTGATCCCCCTTGTTCTTTGGCACTTGTCACAATGCAGAATAAATTCATGGCAGTCTTTGTGAATTGTTGGCCAATAGAAGCCACTTTGGAGCACCTTCGCTGCTGTTCTTGTTGATGCAAAATGTCCCCTAGTTGGGGACGAATGGCAATGAGCTATGATGTCCTTCACTTCAGCTTGAGGAACACATCTTCTGATGATAGTATCTGCACATCTCCTATAGAGATAGGGATCATCCCACAGGTAAAACTTCACTCATGAAAGATTTTCTTCTTCTTATGATGATGGAAGTCCGGAACAATCCCACTCGCCATAAAATTTGCGATGTCACTATACCATGGGCCATTCTCCACAACCATCACGTGCTCGTCTGGAAAGATATCGCTGATGGCTGTCTGTTGGCCCTTTTCATTTGCCTCATTCATAATTCCAGACAAGTGGTCAGCTACCACGTTTTCGCAGCCCTTTCTGTCTTTGATTTCCAAGTCGAATTCTTGAAGATGCAATATCCATCTAATCAGTCTAGGCTTGGAATCCTGTTTAGCAAACAAATACTTGAGAGCAGCATGGTCAGTATAAACTATTGTTTTAGCCTGTACAAGATAAGAATGAAATTTATCACAAGCATAAACAACAGCTAAAAGTTCCTTCTCTGTGATAGTATAATTTGCTTGAGCCGGATCGAGAGTTTTGCTCGCATAATAGATGACTCTAAAGATCTTTTCCCTCTTCTGGCCCAATACCGCTCCCACCGCCATGTCGCTCGCATCACACATTACCTCGAATGGTTGAGACCAGTCAGGTGTAATCAGTATTGGAGCGGTGATCAATGCCTTATTTAATGTCTCAAAAGCCTACATACATGTATCATCGAAAATAAAAGGAGTATCCTTTTCTAACAAGCGAGATAAAGGTTTAGCAATTTTAGAAAAATCCTTTATAAACCTTCTATAAAATCCCGCATGTCCTAAAAAGCTCCTAACCCCTTTTTCATTCCTAGGAGGTGGTAACTTTTCTATTGCCACTACCTTAGCCCTATCAACTTCTAATCTTTTTTATGAATCCTAGCCCTAAGACTATCCCATCTTTTACCATGAAATGGCATTTTTCCCAGTTAAGAACAAGATTGGTGTCTTCACACCTTTTAAGCAACTGAGCTAAGTTGTCTAGACAATTATCAAATGAAGAACCAAATACAGAGAAATCATCCATAAATACTTCCATGATATCTCTATCAAACACCAAAAAATTGCCATCATACAACATTGAAAGGTAGCAGGTGCATTACACAGCCCAAATGGCATTCTACAAAAAGCAAAAACACCATAAGAGTATGCAAAAACGGTTTTCTCTTGATCCTCCGGGGCAATCATAATATGATTGTATCCCGAATAACCATCGAGAAAACAATAATACGCATAACCTGCTAATCTGTCAAGCATCTGATCTAGAAAAGGAATGGGAAAATGGTCGTTACGAGTAACTGCATTAAGTTTCCTATAATCTATACATACATGCCAACCCATAATCACCCTAGTGGCTATGACCTCATCAAGATCACCCTTTACTATAGTCATCCCCCCTTTCTTTGGCACTACCTGAGTTGGACTCACCCACCTACTATTAGAAATAGGAAAGACTATCCCAGCATCTAACCACTTAAGCACTTCTTTCCTAACTACTTCTTGCATCATTCGGTTAAGCCTACGTTGGTTTTGGACAGAGAGTTTATACTCATCTTCCATCATTATTTTATGCATGCATATAGTGGGACTAATTCCCTTCAAATCAACAATCGACCACCCTATAGCATATTTATAAGTTCTTAATACACGCAACAACTTATCAGTTTCAGACTCCGTCAGGGAGGAAGAGATTAATACCGGATATCTGTTTTCATTATCTAAGAACACATACCGCAGATGGTTAGGTAACGACTTCAGCTTTGGCATCCATCGCCCCCTTTCAGCACTTCCTCTATCGTCTTCTTGTTGATGTTTTCTTGAGTCGAACTTCCCTTAGGAGCTTCCTGCAAAGCATTCAATGCACTATCACTTTCCACAAGATCAAGGTCAGTAGGGTCATGGAAATTTGCATTATATACAGAATTAACAAGGCATGTTTCAAGGGGATCACCATCACTAAATGAAGTTAACTTCCTACACAATGCAGCATCTACATAATGAATAGAACTACATGTTTCCAATTGAGCTACACCCTCACTATCATGATGTTGAAGAGCCTTATAGATGGAAAAAAGTTACTTGCTCTTTATCTACCCTTAACGTCAACTCCCCCTTTTGAGCATCTATCAATGCCTTGCCCATTGCTAGAAACGGGCGACCTAAGATTAAAGGGGCATCTTTGTCTTCTAACATGTCTAAGACCACAAAATCAGCAGGTATTATGAACTTCCCGATTTTCAACAAAACATCCTCTACAATCCCCCTTGGCCAAGTCATAGACCGATCAGCCATTTGTAGGGCAATTGTAGTGGGTTTTATTATGCCTATCCCTAATTTCTCATAAATAAACAGTGGCATCAAATTGATACTAGCCCTAAATCACACAGTGCTTTATCAAATGTAACATTACCTATCTCACATGTAAGAGTAAAACTACCTGGATCTTTGCGCTTGAGCGGTAGCTTTCTTTGGATTATAGCACTGCAGTCTTCAGTCAAGTTGACTATCTCGTATTCTTCCCACTTTCTCTTCTTTGAGATCACCTCCTTCAAAAACTTCGGGTAGTTTGGCATCTGCTATAGTGCTTCAACAAAGGGAATATTAATTTGGATTCTCTTCAGTACATCCAAAAATTTCGCGAACTGCTCATCAATCTTCTTCTTTCTCAAGGCCTGTGGGAATGGGACAACCGGGACATAAGGTGGGATATTTGCTTTGATTTCCTTTCCTTTGCCTTGTTTCACTATCTTCGTTCTACCCAACTGAGCTTGCTTCTCTTCCACTTGCTCCTTTTCCACTACTTTTTCTTTGTCAACTGGCAACTGGGGTCCCTCATACTCAGTACCACTCCTCAGCTGAATGGCTTGATAATGCTCTCTCGGATTCACCACAGTATCACTTGGATATTGACCCTGCTTGTGTTGGGCCCCAACAATCTTGATTAATTGGCTCATGTTACATGACAACTCACCAATTCTTGCTTGAGTTTGAACCATTGTGTTCTCGAGCCTCTTAATGTCTGCTCCTTGCCCAGTAATATGCTTGTTTAGCTCAACAAATCTCCCATCTACTTTCTTCTCTAACTGAGCTAACTTATCATCGTATTTTTCAAACTGTGACTGGACAACTTCTTCTTGTGTTGGCTTCTTACCGTCGTGGATCATACCATTTGTAACAGTAAACCCAGGTGGTGGATTGAGTGTATTCTTGGAATTCCCATAAGAAAAAATTCTGGTGATTCCGATTTTGTGGGTACTGATTGTATTTGTACCTGGGCTGATTATTTTGGAAGTTGTTGAAGTTCCTTTGATTCAGAAAATTAACATCCTCAACTTCTTCCTGACCCCCTGTCTGCTATGCTAACGTCAGACTAGTTAGCAGATTAACCTGTCTTGTCAATGCTGTCAGTTGTGATGTGAGTTTCTCAAGCGGTTCATTGCTGACCACTTGCATCACATTCGCTACCATCCTTGGCTGGTTTTTTTCATTTGTCCATTGATAGCTCGTTCTAGCCATAGCATCCAAAATCGAGAAAGTTGTCTCTACAGACTTCTCCATCAAACTACCACCTGCTGTTGTATCTACCTGATTTCTAGTCGAAGCAAGTAGACCATTGTAAAACTTGCACACCTGCTGCTTCCTCGTAAATCCATGTTGAGGGCAACTCCGGATAAGATCCTGGAATCGCTCCCAAGCTTCTCCGAATGGCTCTTGGACCAATTGCTTGAACTGGTTAATCTGATTCTGCAGATCAAGCATCTTGCTCGGTGGAAAGTACTTTAACAGAAACGAAGTACTCAAGTCTTCCCATCTTGTAATATCCTCCAACGAATTGAACCATTGTAGGACTCTATCTTTTAGAGAAAATGGAAATAGTCTCAATTTAACATGCTCGTACAGCACATGGTTTATCTTAATGGTGTCCGCCAGTCTGCGAAACTTTATCAGATGTGCATTCGGGTCCTCTAAAGCACTTCGCCCCCACTGGTTTTGATGCACTATGTTGATTAGTGCAGGCTTCAGCTCGAAACTGTTGGCATTGAGTGGTGGTGGTTGTACTCCACCATCTTGCTGATTCGGATTAGCTTTCAAGCAGTCACTTATGGGAGCCAGGTTCCTCGTGAACCTGTTCTGGTTGCTGAGGTAGTTGTGGCCGTTGTGGAGGTAACTGCTATTGAATGTTGGTTATTTTGTCATCCAGGCGTGCTAAAGCTGTCAGCACTCTATTTAAGGCTTCATCCTAGTTCACTGGCTGTGGGTTCTCCATCTCAAAAGCTGGGTTCTTTCTCGTTCGGTATCTACGGACCGTTGCTTCAATTTCAGGATCAAAAGGAAGAAGATTTTCTTACCTTTTCGATCTCATTTGCATGCAGAGCCTGGAAACACCAAAACAAGAAATACCGCGTAACATAAAAATTAAACAAAAATAAAAATGAAAATTAACTTAAAATTACGAAAAATAAATCTAGTCTAGTTTCCTCTTATTTTTCAAGATAAAAATTAACACTAAATCCTATTCCCCGGCAACGGCGCTAAAAACTTGGCACGTCGGTTTTCTAACCTAGTGTTCCGCAAGTGTACGGTTTAGGTGTAGTAACAGCAGTCAAGGTCGATCCCACAAGAAATAGATTTTTAGGTAGTTCGATACCTCGATACTCTAGGATTGTCCTAACTAGATACTAGGTTGCAAAAGGTTGATTTATCAAAAACTGAAGAATTTGACTAGTTAACCAAATTACTAAATGAATTATAACTCAACGCTTGGCAAACAAAAAAAGAATAATAACTAAGACGAAAAGGTATCCTAGGGTTTTGATTTCAGGATATTACTTCAATGACGATTATGTTCAGCTTATTGATTTTAACCCGATCTAATGTTTATTAAGTGGTGCTTTATTAACCTAACCCTTCTCTCGAAGTGATTAAATTGTTGATTAACTAGAACAATTACCCTCTCGAGTTAATTAATTCTAGTAACTCCCAAAAGCTCTCGAACTTATGCTTACACAGTCATAGACAACTGTGCTTTATGTCGTACGTCTGATAACAAACCCCTTCTCTCAAAGTGAATTTGTTAAATGGGATTACTAAACCTAGATGGCCAGTCTAAATTCAGTTATATAAACAAACATAAAGATAAACATTTTACGAACGAAATCAATAATTCAAAACATAAATCAATACATTGTTGTAAAAATCCCTAATTTCTAACCCTAGGACACAAATAGCTTAGCTACTCATGCCTAGCATAAATTCATTACAAAATTCTGAGAAAAAACATTGCAAGAGTTTAAAACTAGAAAAGTAAACTAAACCCGGATGATTCGTCTTGCTTGATCTTTGTCTTCTTTGTTCTTTAAACTTGCTAACTCTTTTTCTATCTATCTCTTAAAATATTAAGTATCTCCTCTTTAATTCACGAATTTGGGGACCTATTTATAGTTATGGGCTAAAATCCTCAAAGGATTAGGACAAAAAACCCAATTTAACCCGGTTTTGCTTTCCAGAAGACTTTTGACGCGACCTTGAATGGCTATCGATGCGGCCGCGTCAATAATTGCTCCAAACTCCGATTTTTGTCTTTTGGGCCTAACTTGGCCCATTTCGCCTATTCTTGGTCCGTTTGGTCTCGGGTCCGCCATATACTCGATATTTTGGCCTAATATCAACAAAACTCCACAAACACGTGACATAGTTCAATGTATACAATATAAGCAATTATTGACCTTATATACATGCAAATGCTATAAATATACACTTAAAATTCGACCTAAATGCATGCATACACAACGTGTGTCAGACCGCCATGTTCGTCTGTCTTGAGAACTTTGGGAATAATCTTCTCGTCTGTTGGTAGTTTGTCTTGCATTTTTACCTCAATGTACTACTCATCCTTCTCATACATAAAATAAAATGTGAAGATTATTTTAGTAAAAAAAGAAGCGAATAATTGTAATAGAAATCAACTAAGGGCGTGTAAGGTTTCTTGCAATCTTCTTCACTGTCTTCAGCAGTTCCTCACCCACAAACTCACCCTTCTTGTTCAACCGAGCATGTTTCCATAAGATGGCTTGATCACTTCCTTGTTATCAGTCAGAAGATGTTGCTAGCATGGACAAAATCATGCAAATCTCATCAAAATAATGAGAAAGCAAGAAAAAACACAACAAAGGAATCCCTATAAAAAATACTTACGATTTCCCTGGCTAGACCCACGTATCCTTTGCAAGAAAGATGGTATGGGTACTTGTTTCCTTTTCTCCTATTTCATTGTTCCTCACTCAACTTTTGAAATATTAAAATGGGGTTGTTTGTTAACTTGTATTTTAGTTTACTGAAGGGGGGTAAGTAATTAAAATTTCTTACTTTAAATCCCTCAGACATTCGACTAATCACAAATTCACTCCACACGGCCGATGGAATTCTGAAGCCACTCTCTTGTTTCGTTAGCTTCTTAGGATTATCCCGGTGCGGATTGATGAATTTCTGGGTGAGAAAAGTTTTAAAGTGGTGCCACTTTTCATTGGATGATTTCAAGCATTGAACCCTCCACTCTAGGACGGTATTATAGTTTAACTAGAACCAATGACAGAAAAGATTATCGCACGTGTATGCAAAAGTATAAGAAAATTAATAGCAGGAAATGTAACATGTTCAGCCTAGTTAAATGACTTACATTCACTAATTCCCAAACCAAATCCTTCAACTCTTTTGATACTTTTTCCAAGTTTTGTATGTGATAGCAATCTTTGCTTGGACAAGGACGCCAATGTAACTCTGCATTTCATCAGCAACGGGTCCTTTAGGCTGCCCAAGATCGTTGAAAAACACATCCTTCTCAATGCCCTGGTTCCTCAAAACTGCAAGTCGGTCCATGCGGCACACACCTCTAAGCGACCTTTGGGTCTCTTTCGATTTCAGGGCCGAGTTCTCAGCATTACTTTCAGATAGAGTTGATCGATGCCTTGTGTTAGTCTTATTTGTCGTCTGCTGACTACACCCCCATTCTTTCCTGATTCCAGGTGGTCAAAGTCAACAACTCTCAAATTATGGCGAGTGCTCATGGTGTACGATACCTTGTTAAAACTCAAAAGAATAGGTTGAGAAGTATCACAGAGTTGTGATACCACAATGTAAATGAACAAGAACATAAATATGACATAAATTATCAGTTGTTATTAGAGGTGGCAAAATTGGCCCGATCCGACGGGCCGGCCAAGTTAGCCCAATATTTTAGATGGGTCGGGCCATAGAAATGTAGGCCTGAAGTACTATTTGGCCTGACCAGGCTGGCTCGATGGGCCAATAGCCCGACGGACCCCGGACCAGCCTGAAAATCTAAGTATATTATAGGGGGATACCCTGGGCCGGGCCGACTAATTTTGGATCCGACCAAATCTTGGGCCAGCCCAAAATATGGCGTTGGCCAGATGGGCCCGGCCCGAATGGGCCGAACCACCCGAGTTGCACCTCTAGTTGTTGTAAGCACGAGTAATAAGCACATAGACAAAAATTCAGTTTGCAACGGTTAAAAAGTGCAACAGGCAACACATAAATAATGACAGAATTAAGGTTCAAAATATAATCATAACAAATAATAGTTAAGATGAAATAATCAACTAAGGGCTTGTATTTTCAACCTAAGTCCCATCATAGTCCGTACTAACCCATGGAGGTTCGTGTTCATCATTGTCACCAGTATCCATTGATGGAAAGTCTTTAGTTAGTCTCTGAAGTTGGATTGCAATGTCCCCCAACTCATCATCATGCATGGAATCATGCTTCTCCTGGCTCTGAGTAGGGACTACAACCGACCATATGGGATCGTGAGGGTCTTTGATGCCATTATTGTTCTCCACCCAACTGCACTTGGACATTGGTACACGAAAATTTAAAAAATAGTGGGGTTTTATCCTTTGCACTAGAAACTTGCATACTTAGCAGCTACTAAGCTAATCCCAGAATTTTGGACGGCTCGCTGAGCATCACACTACTTTAGTGGTAAGTTACCCCATCGATCATGTAACTTTGATATTGCAATATTTGGTCCGCATGAGAGCCACTTCAACCTATGAGATATGTCATGAGTTGGTTGGGCCACTACCTCTAGTATCTAGACCGTAAAATAGATGTAAGAAAACTATATTTCAATATGAGGCAAAAATGCTAGGGAGTGAAAGCATGAGTAAAACTGTTTACTCACATGATCACATAACCACTCAATGAAGGTTCGATTATGCTCATCTTGAATCTATTTGCCCTTTGCTTTTTTAGGATAGGATGCCTTCAAAAATTCCATATGTTCACTATTAGAAACAAAAAAATTAGACATCATAGAATGTATACAACTACCTACAAGATGATAAGGAGGTAGAAGTACTCACTCGATGTATGGATAAATCTCAAGGATCGTTAACCAGTATGTAATGATGTGCTCGTTCCCATATCTCTTGGCTAGTTTGGTGCGCTTGAGCTGCTGAAATTGGCTTAGTAAGTTCTGTTTCCTGATGAATTGATGGGATTCCAACCATGCGTACATCTAATAGGTACTTAGAGCAAAACTCAACGACCTCCTTAGAAATATAACACTCAGCTATACACGTTTTGGGTCTACTGCGGTTACGGACATATCCTTTTAAGATCTTCATGAATCTTTCGAACCGGGTACATCCACCTATACCATACCGAACCACACAGTCTCACCTCACGAACACGATGAACTATTAAATGGACCTTCACATCGAAGAATGATGGGGGAAATGTTTTTCCAACAAACATAACGTGGTCACGATCTACTTTTGCATTTCATCCAACTTAGAGACATCTGCCACCTTTCCACAAAGAACATTGAAGAAACATGACCGAGTGATATTGCATCTCACAGGTTTTGGCAGGACACCTCGAATGACCATTGGAAGTAGTTGTTGCATTAGAGTGTCGCAGTCATGTGACTCAAGTCCAACTAATTTCAGGTCTTTCACCGAGACAACATTGTTGATACTAGATGAGTAACCGATGGGTACTTTCACTCTCAATAAAGAGCTATAGATTCTCTTCTTCTCGTTATTATTAAGTGTATGTCAAGCCGGTGGTAAGTAAATCATGTTACCCTTTTCTTCTGGTGCCAATTCAGCCATTACCTTCATGTCTACGAGGTCCAATCTTGCCGCTAATCCATCCTTAGTTTTACCTGGGATATCAAGTAGTGTCCTGATCAACCTTTCTACCACATTTTTCTCAATGTACATCACATCAAGTATATGATGAATGTGCATATGCTTCCAATATTCAAGTTCAAAGAAGATTGATTTTTTCTTCCAGTACGACTTTCCATCATCCTCATTTGGTTTCTTGCTGACACTACCCTTCCCATAGCAACGTTTAATCCCTCAAACAACCTTTAGAACATCCAATCCTGTCAGTGGCTTCAAATGGAGATCAAGTTATTGGCTCCCATAAAATAATTTCCTTTGTTTGTGGAAGGGATGATTTACTGCTAGGAACCTCCGATGTCCTGTGAAAGCCATCTTTCTCCTATACTTCAACATTTTGGCATAGATTTTTCCACCACATATAGGGCAAGCACGATATCCTTTGACAATGCAACCCAACAGGTTCTCGTATGTCGAAAAATTGTTGATTGTCCATAATAGGATAGCTCTGAGCTGAAAGTTTTCTTCACAATATGCATCATATGCTTCAACACCTGTGTCCCACAAGAGCTTCAAGTCATCGAGGAGAACTTCCAAGCAAAGATCTATATCATTCCCCGACTGCCTAGGACCAGAAATTAACATACTTAGTGTCATGAACTTTCTCTTCATACACAACCACAGAGGCAGATTGTAAGTCACTGTCATAATTGGCAACAACTGTACGTCGAACTCATTGTGTTTTGCAGGTTGATTCCATCAATTGATATGGCTAATCTCAAATTTCATGTTTCAATAGCAAAGTCAGGCCATTTGATGTCCACCAGTTGCCAAGCAAGCAGAATCAGCAGGATGGCGCATAAATCCATCACAACTCGCTTGTCCGCATGCCAAGTCTGGTCTTTGGATATCTTCTTGTTACGGAACATTCATTGGAATTTGGGAATATCTGGAAAGTACCACATTGTCTTTGCAAGTACATGTCTCCTTTTATTGGGTTGATTGTCTAGTTTGTATATTGGTGCCCCACAGGTAGGGAAAACTGTAAACTCCTTATAGCTTTTCTGATATACAATGCAAACATTAGGGCCAACATCGATCTTCTCGTAATTCATCCATAAAAGAGAAGTTTTTCTTAGCAGCATATGTAGACAACAGTAGTTGATTTAGAGGCGGAAGCAACTCCCCAACCAGACGAAGGAATTCGGTGAAGCTCCTATCACTCCACCCAAATTTTACCTTTAGATTATATAACTTCACCAGACAACTTTGAAAATTCGAGGTAACCAGGATACAAAGGTTTCTCTATATCCTCAAGTAGTTTGCTTATTTGGTATAAATTGGCATTACTTTCATACGTATCGTGTACCATAACCAGTGGTTCCTTAGCAAAGAAGCTTTCTTCACCTTCCCCAACCACATCTTCTTCCTCTGTTTTCCTCCTATTATGAGATCCCTCCCCATGCCATATCCATGTATGATAGGTTATATCCATACCATGTTGACCCAAATCAACCCTTACAACATCAACTCTCCTAGACTTCAGATTGCCACATCGTAAGTAGGGACATGACACTGAATTAGGGTCACAATCATTTTGCAATGCGTAATCCAGGATATTTCCAATACCAATAGCATAGGCATAGGAAAACAAGTGTTGTGACATCCACTTTTTATCCATTATTTTTCTACACACAATCTACAAAGATTAATAGGATATGATGAACGGTACGTGGCCTTGTTTGACCTATCGCCCATAACCTCCAAGGAGTGGTAATCATCCTACCAAGGAGGCCGTGGGGGACACAAGGTTGCCAGCCTATATACCGTTTCATCCAGAACATAAAAACAAAAAAAAAAAAAAAAAAAAACTAAACTATAGATAATTGATAAACCAAACATTAAACAAGTTGACACACAATTACAACATTGTTAAATGCACAAGAAGGACAAACCTCACAATAAACGTTTTAGAAATATAAACACAATAAACAAAGCAACATTGTATGAAAGGTATGTGGACTTGTTTGACATATCGACCATAACATCCAAGGAGTCGTAATAATCTTACCAAGAAGCCGTGCGGGACACAAGGTTGCCAACCTATATATTGTTTCATCACAAACAAGTAAAACAAAAGCACTGCACACAATTGATAAACCTATCATTAAACAAGTTCACACATAATTTCAACATTGTTAAATGAAATACTCAGTTTTAGAAATATAAGCACAACAAACAAAATAACATTATACGAAAGGTACATGACCTTGGTTGACCTATTGCCCATAACTTCCAAGGAGTCATAATCGTCCTACCAAGGAGGCTGTGTAGGATGCAAGGTTGCCAGCCTATATACCGTTTTATTACAAACAAGTAAAACAACAACACTGCACATAAGTATAACCCTAATAGTACACTGGTTCACATAATCCAACTAGGGTACTTTTAATTCCAATAGACAGACATATAAGCAGTCAAAACATTTATAGTTTTCCAAAAACATTACAAATTGAACGTTTAGGGTTAAACATAAGCATTTTTCGGGAACACGTACAAAATCATCGAATTGGGCTAGTACATAAATATGGAACCAAGAAAACATAACTTTTGAAAAAATAGATTGTATTCCCCTCGTTCTGCTCCTGGCCCTCACCCACTGATGGAAAAAAAAAGGTGCTTTAACGGCGGAGGCGAAGGAGACGACGACGATGAATTCAAAGCAAATGGCAACGATGACGGTAACTTTAACCTAAGTAAGGCTGGAAGAAGAGTGTTGCACAGTAAAAACTCTAGTGAAATTTTGCTGAAGTGAGAAACGAGTGAAATGAAACGTTTTGCTTCCTGATTCTAAGGGTGGAAGAAAATGTGTTTTACTAACTCAGCATTATGTTTATTTTTATTTTTTTAATTTTGTTCCAAAGTTGCAAAAGGGTGTAACAATTTTAATATTCATATTAAAAAGAAAGAAAAATGAAAAAGATTTACTACGCTTGTATAAATCGCTGACCAAGAAGTACATTAGCGAGTTTTTTCCCAGATAGACTACAGTTCGAAGAAACTGTGGGCCAAATCATAGTCTATTAGCTACAGAAATACGCTAATACACTACACTTATGCAAAACCGAGGCACAACCGTAGTCTATTAGCGATTTTTTGCGTTAATAGACTACACTTTCACCCAAAAGTATAGTTAATGCTCCAACAGACTACAACTTCATAAAAAATAGAGGTCTATTAGGTGTAGTCTATTAGCATAATTGTTGTCATGGTGATTCTTGGGTATTTAGACCATTGACTTTACATGACGACGCCCTATGCGCAATGATGAAACATTACCATACGTCATCATAGATGTATAACTTCTTCATGGCTTCATCATCGGCATATTGAATGAGGTAGTATAATATCAATCCACAAGGAGGACTTTCGTGTGAATTATTTGAGTCACGATTCTATAAGTTTAGCGAATTTGAATTTTGATATCTTAGGACTAAAATCACAATTAACAATAAGAAAGGCAAATGATGGAAAGAGCTTCCCGAAACTTGGTTTCACTCAAGAAATTTAGACCAATGTTTGAATAACGATTGTCATGATAAAACATGGTTTATCATGGTTGAAATACTACCCAACTAGTGTCCCAATTAGGCAATAATTCTAAAATACGGTTGAGGTGCCGTATTCCCCTAGAGTTGGTGAAGATACTAGGTTATGTGTAGACTAACTACACGGATAATCAATTATAATCTAACCCTAGGCCTTGAGATTCCGGTTATGTAAGACTAGAATAAGATAGCCGACTTCTCCTACATTAAAGACTGGCGTAGGGGTGTAAAACCTACACATAAGACTAAACTTAATTTCGTGTATCCAAATCGATGCCCCCTAGACACTACTCCCCCTCTCGGTAGAGCTTCTCCTCCATAGGTCTCTCTTCTACCAATTGGGTCTCGATTCACCCAATTTTCCGGAATTAATTCCTTATCCCGAACACTCTAAGGCATAATAATTATTTCCTAAACTCAATTAACATCTAGTCGGCAAGCCTTGAAAGGGTAGCAATCCTAATCCTAGGGGCCAACTATCATCTCCTAATTGCACAACCAATCAAAATAATTATAAGCTACCGAAAGTCAAGCGACCGCACAAGCCTGTGGACTTAATCTTAATTTCAATTGGAAATTATCATAAATTAACCGAACTCTAACCCTAGGTTACCAAACCTGACCGGCTCTAATCCTAACCCTTAATTACCGCAAGTGTACCGGTATAGATGTATATAGTGGAAGTCAAGGTCGATCCATAGAGAATAAGTTTACGTAGTTCGATACCCTAATTATCTAGGATTATCCTAACTAGACACTGGAAACTGGGAAAGATTGATTAATACTAAACTATAATGCATATAAACTATTAAATAAATTATTAACAATAATTGATTTTCAATCAAAGAGAATGTAGCCTAGGGCGTTGAATTACGCTAATGAATGATTAATCTATAAATTATAAACCTTTAAACCAGTTTTAATATCTATTAGGCGGCACTTGATTAAATTAACCCTTCTCTCGAAGCGACTAAATCGTAGATTGATTTGAACAATTACTCTCTCGAGTCAATTAATCCTAACAACTCCTAAAAGCCCCTTAACCTTTGCCTACGCAGTATAGACAACTACGCTATATGTCGTACGTCTATTTACAACTCCCTTCTCTCGAAGCGGAATTATTAAACGATTAGACTAAGCCAAATTGATCAGATTGTGCTCAATCATAAAATAAGAACAAACTTATAGATAGATAATAAAAACTGGGGTTTATAACTTAAAAGATAAAATCAATTATTGTTGTAAAATCCC
Organism: Ajuga chamaepitys; assembly: GCA_958295605.1. Classification (NCBI taxonomy): domain Eukaryota; kingdom Viridiplantae; phylum Streptophyta; class Magnoliopsida; order Lamiales; family Lamiaceae; genus Ajuga; species Ajuga chamaepitys. The sequence continues at coordinate 38,268,164 of OY282496.1, read as the reverse complement.
TACTTTCTAACTCTAGGACACAAGTAGTTTAGCTACTCATGCCTACTACCAAATCAAAACAATAATTCGAAGAAAACATTATAATGAATTTAAATACTAGACAAGAAATAATTGAATCGAAATAGCCATTACGGTCGCGACACTTCTTTTCCAGACATGCTTAAAACATCAACTTTTGTCGCGACCGCGATACATGTTTGTCTCTGTCGCAATGAGTGAACAACTTCGAATCTTCATTCTAGCCATCTTTGTCGCAGCCGTGACGGTTCTTCGCCAGTTCACTCCTTTAGACTGGTTCAGCCTGATTTAGACTCATTTTTTTCCTCTTTGACGTGTTCCTTCGTTCAATAGTCGTAAAACACGACTTTGAACCCTGAAAACACTTTTAAACCTTCAAAACAAGTCAACACATGTTAAATGGCCGAAATATGACTAATATAAACAACTCTCAACCAAATATGCATGTAAATGTTATAAAATACATTTCTAAATCGACTTAAATACATGCATAATTAACGTGTATCAAAACCCATAGCAAATCTACAATCAATAAATCAAACATCGACCTCGAATCTCGAGCTACTTCTTTGCTTCGGGAAACAATAAGAACTACTCACCATTCATCATAAAAATCCCAACAAAAGTTGTTAAAATGAGATAGAGAGGGGGTATTCATAGAATCCCCAACCATCCTTAAGCAAAAGACTGAAAAATCTGCATAAATCCCTTTTAGTAAGGGTAAACTAGCAAAATTACACTTAGGATTGCAAAAAGTCTTAAGTTGTTGAGTCGAGCCTCTCGATCGCGCTCAACTCGTCCTTTTCATCAAATCTTGGAAACGTCCATATGGAATTAGCTCTCATCTCAAAAACAAAAATTGTGGATCTTCATCTCGCCATCACATGACATATTGAATCGCTTGAATCGGAGCTCGATCGAGAAAGATATGACGGAAACACAAACGGGTTGTGCGTCGGAAAATGAAAATCGGACCTAACTACCGAAACCAAGGAGGCGGTAGCGGACCCGGATCTTGCTTGCTGAACTCTCCTCCAGCCCCTAGTAGCAGATTAGTATTTCACCTCTTTGCCCGGTGTTCACATACCGGGCATGTGGTGTTCCCTTTCGCGCGTCGTATTCTGTCGTTTTTTTGACACTTTTTCTCTAGTTTTCTCGGCCCAACTTCTTCACGACTTTTGTTCGTGACTTGATGGTCTTTCAGTCGGGCTTTTGTGTGTCCTGATTTGGGCCTATTTAGGCCTCATTTTGTGGGCTGGTATGAGGAAGTGTGTGTGTTTGACCTCTTCTTCCGTTCTTCACCGTTTTGAGCCTTTCCAACCATTTTCTCAGCTCGAATCGTTCAAAAATTATGTTCGTGACTTGACGAACTTCAATTTGGACCTAACTCATGTCCAAGTGCGGGGCCTGTTTAAGCCTCGGTATACGGACCAGAGTAAGGAAATGGGTGCAATCAACCTTCTTGATCTCCCGGATTTTCCTAACCTTCAAAATACAACTAAAAAACACTTGAAAGTGCATTAAATCATACCAGAAACGAAAATTAACCTGAGAATGAAATAAAATATAAAATCACATGTAAACATGATAAATACTTGCAATTTAAACGAAAATATGAACGTTAGATTTATAAGAAAATCGAATATTTTCACGTTCATCAACGATGTTCCAAATCCATCAATCTATTCATATGGTGTCTTTGGTCCAATGACTCCAACATTATTCCCCACTAAAGTGCTTCATTTGACAACATTCCGTTCTCCTTCTGACGTACCTCTCCTTCTTCTTCGTCATCCATCATGCACATAAACTCATTAGCAGTGTCCATTTCAACAAAGCTATTATAGGTTGGTTTAGGTAAACCAACTTCACACTCACTATCTTCATTATCCAATTCTACATTTATATAGTCTCTTGTCATATGGCAGTTTTCATTAGTTCTAGAATTTCCCATAATTGGAAAGACAACTTTTTCATTTGCAATACTAAAAGTTACTTTCCTTTCTCTAATATTGAATACGGTTTGACTTGTGGCCAAGAATGGTCTTCCTAGTAGACTCTTATATTTTTTCATGTCGACAATTGTAAAGTCTACCAGAAACATTTGTGTTCCTATTTGCAATAAAACGTCTTCGACTACTCCCACAGCATATAACCGAGCTCGGTCTACTATTTGGATAGTAGTTGAAGTTGCCTTACATTTCTTATTTTCATTTATCATATGTTTTTAGTGGCATCAAATTTGCACTCGACCCTAAATCACACAAAGCATGCTCAAATTTAGTTGTGCCAATAAAACACGGGATTGAGAAACTCCTGTATCTTTTAGTTTGGGCAGTAGCTATGATTGCACGATTGTGATGTAGTTTTTTTTTATCCTCCTGCCTTTTTTCCCTTCTTCTTTATGCTCATCACCTCCTTAATTTTTTTTTTTGCATAGCGCGGGATCTCCTTCCACAAACCTGTAAAACGTGGTTGTGGGTTTTCAATTGTCTTTTGAGCCATTGGAAAAAAATATACACATATAAGGATTAGAAATAGGCATTTCAGCCTCTTTGTTTTGCTTAATTTCCCTTTCCCTCCTTTTTGGAATTTTCTCCACGATTTCCTCTTTCGTACTTACTTCCTTCAATTGGTTCCTTCTTTCCTCTTGTTCTTTGGTACCTACTTGACACTGCTCTTTGGAGTTAGGCTATGTATCACTGGAGGATTTTCTCGGTTGACATGCACTACCCATAATTTTCCCTAACTGACCCACATGAGTCTCTAATGACTTAATTTGGGCTTCTATATTGCCTAGACTCATGCTCAACTACACTATCAGCCCTTCCAATTTATTCATTCAAACTTCGTCTTATCCATTCCTCATCCGCGTCTCATTCACAAAAGATGTGACTATTTTCTCCAGACTGGGCTTTCTTGACTCTTCAACATTCCGTTGTTCCTTGCAAATCCCAGTAGTAGCTGTAGAGCATTTCTTGGTTGGCGTATGATAAATTGGGATGATTGCGTACACCTTGGTTGTACCTATTACCCATCTGATTCGGCCTCAAGTTCAGATTATAATTTTGATTCCCCATGTTGCTCATGTAATATGTTTCTTCCATTTATTCTTCTATGCTGCTATGCATCGGCCGCGTTGCACTTTCTTGAGATAGTTTCTTCAACATGCTTATTTTTTCTACCAATGTCGGGATCTTATCTAACAGTATTGCCACTATGTCCTTTTAACATTTCGGTGACCTTCTCAACATTAACAATTCGATTGGCCATTGGAAGCTATTCGCTACCATTTCCTCAAACAATGTTATGGTATCGCTGGTGGACTTGGCAAGTAAAGTGCCTCCCGCTGAGGCGTCCATAATGGTCTTCGTATGACCAGATAAACCAATGAAGAAATAGTAGACTTGTTGGTCCTCATGCAACCCATGTTGAGGACACATCTTTCTTGGTATCTCTTCATGCTTTGTATAGAGGCTCAAAATCTAGCGGGCGAAATCGAGTTATTTAGCTCTTTAGCTTTAGCATTTTGCGTGAAATACTTGAACATGATCTTTTCACATAAATAGGCCCAGTTATTTATAGTTTGAGAACTAAGCCACGACTTTGCCTTATCCCGCCGTAAGAATGAGAATATGTGCAGATAGTTTGTGTCATCAAATGCCCTGTTAATCTTGGTGGTGTCACATATCTCTAAGAATTGGGCCGGATCCCCATTGGGGGTCTTAGTAGCTCCTCCTCCAAACTGATTTTGTTACACCGTTGATATAAGTGGAAGCTTCAGCTCAAAAGTGTCGGCCTGGATCGACGTCCTACTAATACCTCAAAAGTTCTGGTTTGCTACAGGCCTAAGGAGATCTCAGACCGGCAGTTGAATTTTCTCTTGCGGCTTGCCTTTATGACAGTACCATTGGGAACAAATTATGTTTTATCTGCCTTGTGTTCTGGTTTCGACATGTCGCTTCAATTCCAACGCCAATTGGTACAATTTGTCATTGCTTGGACCATATTTTCATGCACAGCTACACAGAAAACCACTAAAACACAACCAAAATAAAGTTAGCAGGAAAAATTAACTAGATATGCACGCAACACAAATTAAATAGGCAGCAAATTGTAATTAATAAAAATTCTCAATTTTTAGTAAATTATAAAATAATGCTGATAAATAAATATCTTGGAAATTTATAATTTTTTTTAATAATAAATATGAAAATTAAAAATAAAACAAGAACTTAAGATAAATGTCTAGATTACACCTGACTAGACATCGTAATATCTAAGTAGCACATTTTCTACAAGTTATACTACAAGTGCACGATGTAGTTAATAGCCTAGTAGCAATTAAGATCATATCAAACAGAGACTAGTGACTGTGGTCTATCTAAACTGCTACAATGTTTTAATTCTATATCTAGAAGGATCGATTAAGTGATGCTCTAGTATCGCCCCAACTACTTTAACTAGATCCTTAATTGGACAATTATGCCACTAAATAATTAATAAATTAAATTCAATAATGAAATACTACCTTAAGACTTCGGTTTCAGAATCAATTACAAGTTCAACAATGATAATTATCTCCTAATCCAAATTATTCATGTTATTACGAGGCTTCTCTAAATGTATCTCAACTCCTTCCGGAGCGCCTGAGTGTAGATTACATACGACAAATCAACCTTCCGGTTAAGTCTGCGTATATATAACTCCTAAAAGTGCCTAGGGAATATCCCCATATTATTCTCCATCATTCTGGTCTTTCGAATAATATTTTATTGTTGTTTGACCATCAATATCCCCACCATTCGAATTTTGGAATTGATTCGTGTGTGCCTAAACATAGGTGATCAAGCTAATTATGCAGCAATTATAACTCAACAATATAATTAACAACATACAGAGCAATCATGAATTATAAAAGAAACCTACTTTCTACAACCCTAAGATATAAACGACTACTCCATAATTAAATAAACAAAAAAAAATTCATTGAAATGGAAAACATTATTTAACTAAATAATACTAGTCGTCGGGAGACGGTAGATGATGTGACGACGTGCTCCTACCGGATACTCGCTACTACAGCTTCTCCCTCTCGCATCTCTAAAACTACTCTGTAAGAATTGTGGAAGTAAAAAGTGTATCTGAGTCTTTTTGTCTCTTAAAAGAGTCTATGGCATCTATAGGAATACACGATATGGAGAAAATCAGATAAGGACCTTAATATGCATAAAACGCATAAGCAGACACAGGCTTTCGTTGGTTTTCCCAGCCGGGCCATTTTACGAAGATGTTATTTTGCTCTTGCCCGGCCGGGTGGTTCCTTCTACTTTTTGATTCTTTTCTTCGCCTTCCTTTTTTGACCGGCCGGGCAAAATATTTTCCTAATGGGCAATTTATTCTGCCCTTTGTGGTATCCTTTTCTTGCTAGTTTAGGTCGGTCCGACTTTATTTTGGGATGGTGCAAGATCTTTCTAGAGCACAATCACTTCTAATCTTCTCTTCAAGCCCTCTTTTTCACATGATTTTTTCCGAGATTCCACAAGTACTCCAAATAAGTCCATCCATTAGATACTGTCAATTAGGGGTGAGTAAAATTTGATTTTAACCGAATAAATCATCCGATCCGAATCAAAATTCATTATTTGGATCATTTTTATAAAAACAATTTGGTTTTCGATTTTAATATTTTGGATTTTTCGTCAATTCAGTTTGGTTTGGTTTTATAAAGAATTTACCAGCATAACCGAACTGAACAGAATAATCTTCTATTTCTAATATTATATATATATATATATATATATATACACATTAATATATGGAAATCTATTCTTTTTATATAATAATATGTATGTGTATATACACTAGACTTAAGGTAAATATATTTTTTATGTAGATGAACGTATACATATTTATTTAGTCTAATATACATATATATATACATATATATACACTCCCTTCGTTTCAAAATAAGTGTCGTTTAAGAGAAGATAACAAATTTCATTTAAGTGTCGTTTTAACAAAAAAGCCATAATTCTTCCAATCTTACGCTAAACAACCTACTTAATTTAGTTGATTATTTCCTTATTAAACAAAAGATACCAAATTAAATGGATTTTATATGGATATATTTTTCATTTTTATTCTTAATTTTTACAAAAATAGTTAAAACACTTATTTTGAACCGGATGGAGTGTATGATATATTTTTTTGTTAATTTTTTATTAGATGAATGAATATTTATGTAGGTTTATTTTTTAGGAATAAATAATGGAAGAATCTTGAGAATAAATTTATTTCGGTTCAATCGAAAATCAAACCGACCGAACCGAACTAATTTGATTAGGTAGTAGTTTGGTTTCCAAAATTATGGATTGGTTTTCAATTTCAATATTTTAATTCAATTTGGATTTGGATTTGACTAATATTAAAATTCAATTCGATTACCGAACTGAATTTTGCTCACCCCTACTATCAATACACCCAGTGGGTCAATGGACTTGAAATTTCTGCTCAACTATATAAAAGAATAAAAAAATTCCCATCCATTGCATACTATCAATACACCCAGTTATTAATACTTTTTTTCACGAAGAAATACAACTTTTTGTGTGTGAAGGTAATACGTCTTTAAAAATGTTTTCATTAAAGGTAAAATTCAACAACAAATGCACTATAACAAATGAGGGAATTATGGACGATTTATTTTGAGACGCTTCTGAAATCGTCTCAAATACTTTTTGGGACGTTTTTTGCATATATTGTCTCAAATAAATTACTGTGTGACATTTTATAAAAAAAGGTCTCTAAATGGTGTACTCTTTGTGATTTGTACTTAAAAAGGTCTCAAAATGTGACATTATTTTGAGACATTTTTTGAAATACGTCTCAAAATGATGTATATTAGTGACATTTTATAAAACATCTCAAAGTGTTACATTTATTTTGTGACATTTCTCAAGAATGTCTCAAAAGGATACATATTAGTGACGTTTCTCTAATAACGTCTCAAAATATTACATTATTTTGTGACATTTTATTAGATACGTCTTAAAATAATATAAATTAGTGACATTTTTCTAAGAGTGTCTCAAAATAATACATTATTGTGTGACTTTTTCTTAGATATGTCTCAAAAGGAGGTATAATAGTGATTTTTTTTTTTATATATAAAAAAATGACTCAAACTGTTACTTATAACAAATTTTATTTTAATTTTAAATTACTATACCACATTTTGTGACGTTTTTCCTAAAACGTCACCATATCATTTTATTTTAATTTTAAAATCATTTATAGCAAATTTTGTGACGTTTTCTAAAAAAAGGTCACAATATCATTTTCTTTTAATTTTAATTAGTTATAGCACATTTTGTGACGTTTTTCCTTGAAACGTCACAATATCATTTTCTTTTAATTTTAGAATTACTTATAGCACATTTTGTGACGTTTTCCTAAAACGTCTCGATATCGTTTTATTTTAATTTTAAAATTATTATATCACATTTTGTGACATTTTTTCCGAAAAACGTTACCATATCATTTTATTTTAATTATAAAATTACTTATAGCACATTTTGTGACCTTTTTCCTAAAACGTCCCAAATATCATTTTGTTTTTATTTTAAAATTACTATACCACATTTTGTGACGTTTTTCCTAAAACGTCACCATATCATTTTATTTTAATTATAAAATTACTTATAGCACATTTTGTGATGTTTTCTCCTATAATGTCACTATATAATTTTCTTTTAATTTTAAATTACTTAGAGCACACTTTGTGACGTTTTCCCTTGAAACGTCATAGTACCATTTTCTTTTAATTTTAGAATTACTTATAGCACATTTTGTGACCTTTTTATCATTTTATTTTAATTTAAAAATTACTATACCACATTTTGTGACATGTTTACCTAAAACGTCACCATATCATTTTATTTTCATTTTTAAAATTACTTATAGCACATTTTGTGACGTTTTCTCCTAAAACGTCTCAATATCATTTTCTTTTAATTTTAAATTACTTATAGCATATTTTGTGACGTTTTCCTTTGAAACGTCACAATATTATTTTATTTTAATTTTAGAATTACTTATAGTACATTTTGTGACGTTTTTCCTAAAACGTCACAGTATCATTTTATTTTAATTTTAAAATTACTATACCATATCATTTTATTTTAATTTTAAAATTATTAATAGCAATTTTTTTGACTTTTTCTCCTAAAACATCACAATATCATTTTCTTTTAATTTTAAATTACTTATAGCACATTTTGTGACGTTTTCCCTTGAAACGTCACAATATAATTTTCTTTTAATTTTAAAATAACTTATATCACATTTTGTGACGTTTTTTCTAAAACCTCACAACATCATTTTATTTAAATCTTAAAATTAGTATAGCACATTTTTTTGACTTTTTTATAGGATGAAAAATGATTTTGAAACAAGAACAAATAAAGTATCAGGACCTAAACATGCCTCATAAGTCATAATGCCTTATCCTTCATTTTCATTGGAATCGTAGCTCCACTCAAACTCAATGATGTCTGCACCACCACCGCCGCCGCCATCCCACCGTCTTCAGAAACACCAAAATCTCTAATTCATCCTCTATTCCATACTTATTGAACCTCCGATAATCGTACTTCATTTCTATCTCGTTAAAGCTCCTTGTCACTCGTGGCACTGGAGTACGTATCGTCCACGATGTGGATCTTCTCCTTCAAGCTAAGAAAGGTGTCTGTTCCATCGGCTTCGATTTTAATTTCTCTCCAAGAATTTGACAGTGAGTCTCATTTTGGGGAAATTTGGGTTGCGAATCGAGTGCAAAATTGAGTGCGGAATCAGAGTCGCCTCTGTACCTCGTCCACTCCACTGACAGCGCGTCAACACACTATGGTGGTTCTTCCGCCACTCTACCTAAAATTGACTCACTCTCATCGCACAGTAAGTACTCCTCGATCATTTTTTTCGAGTAATTACTGCCACAGCTAACTGGAGTCGAAGAATCGTGTGCGAAATCGGAGTCATTGTGAAGAAAGTTGTGTGCGGCTTGGAGCCAAGCCCGATTAAATTCTGCAGTTACATTTACTTCTCTATTTTTATTTTATTTTTCGAAATTATAAGGAATAAATTGGAAAAGAACAGTGATAATTTGAATGATTATCAGAAACAATATTGATGAGTGCAGGTTCAAGGTGATGGACAAATATGGTTTTCTTGAAATTTTGATTCAGGGAGGGACCCCAAGGCTTCCTAAGCCAATTCTCAATTTCAAGCGTGATGAACTCAAAGGCTTACTATTTACTTTTCCTTCGACTGTTATTCGATATGCTCAATGATTCATTACTGTATGTGCTCAAATTCTGTAACATTGCCAGTAACTTAGTAGTTGTGCTTGTAGTGAAGTTGTTCGAAGCCCCATGGTGGAAGCCCAATGCCCCGTCCAGCGTTTTAAGCATGGGCAGGTACATATATTAAATTTCCTCATCATCTTGATGCAAGTTTTTCTTTATTATACAACAAACAATATACTTAAGCTAATTTTATTTGAAACAATGTAATATCCCAGATTTACTCGGCTGGAGTTTCTGTTTTTCTTGGTGGCAACAAACCTTCAGGAGTCAGTAACATTCGTGGAGATATAAGTGTGATTTTTCCTTGCGATCTTGAAAGCGCATCAACACTTGTGAGCTTCTTCTTTTTCTTCATTTCTTTCAATCAAGTGTGTACCTTACAAGGCAAGCATTTTAGAGGGTTGTCTTGCCTTGGATTAAGTCTAACATCTTCAAGAGGAGGGACCTTCAGATGGTGATGTTTCAACCATCCTAGAAATTGAGCGCATGGCCCATGAAGATGGATTACAACTGTATTTTTGAGATCATGAGAACTATTATATTTGATGTGGTTGTTTTGGACAAAATGACAAAGAAGCTCTTGAAAACCTTTATATATCACCATAATATTGCAATGAGATTTCAAAGTTAGATATATAATAAACTCATTTGAGTTTGTTAATTTTGATCCTTGTGCTTATTATTGTCTCTCCAGGAGAATTATTATTGGTTGGATGGGATTCTGCGCAGCTATCTGTCAAGCAATTGTTCTGGTGGTGTTGGTGCTTAATTCAAGGTCCTAATGTTTGTTCCATCAAAATACTCATCAATTATTATTTTAACTATATAATTATATTACTAGAGAGAAAAATTAGTAATATAGGCTTCTTTGGTTTTAACTAGAGAGTACATGGTCTTAAACAAATAAATACAATGATAAAATCTACTCCTCTTGATTCGTCATGAGAAATGTGATCTGTTTTTGTATGCTATTCTTGCAGCTTGCCCGGAAAGACCTCCAAAAGATCGACATGTGCAAGGCACCAAGAGACAAACTTGTCTGCATTTTTTATTGGTGCAAGGTTAGCACCAAGAGAAAAAGTCCTCGTATCGTATCTTGCACAGGCAATCCATCCACAGCTGCATTCGAACGTGCGTCAATAAAATGGTTCAGATAACAAACACGCTCAGTAGCTGAATCAGCTTACTTCTTCACAAACATGCTTTCCATAGAGTACTTTATTATGGATATATATGGTTAATCCCTTTCAATGGATCAAAGTGAATTCGAGAAAACACGAAATCTAAACAAACACTTCTTTCTGGCCTCTCTGACACCTCAGATAAACACGGGCATCATGTGATATTGTTATGCTGCCTATTGTGAGGGGTTACATATATATTTGCTTTTCTTGAATTATACAGGTTCCGCTGTAAGTGATGCATCAAGAGTTTATGTTGACCAATCTGAAATACTTTTTGTTAGAACTGGGACTAGTGAAGGAATTCCTCGTGTGAGCCGTCTGACTAATCCCGACAAGATATGTCCAGTAAGACTCACACTCACACTACATGCATGAACCTACATATTCATAATGATATATATGGTTTCTGAATTAGGAGAACAAATGATGATGTTTTGAAGAAATTAGCAGTAGCAACCAAGAATGCCTCTTCGGACACTGATGATGCCATTCTTTCTAATGAGGACTTCAAAGAATAGAAGAGCTGAAGGTTTGCAATTTAATCAAACATGCATCAACTTTTAATTATGATTGCTTCTTTAATTATGGCTGTAATGTCTTGAAGGATCATAGTTCGTCATAATTTAATATCTTGTTTGACTTCGATTATCAAGCTAAGAAGGAAGCTAGGACTATGTTAATTCAATATGGATTCAAGGTTCGAAACTCCGACCAGCTTAGCTCCACGCTTTAGGTGAGCTTTCCTATTCAGTATCTAGTCATTTTTACTATTGTGAAGCTTAACGCCAATCTCAAGTACTCCAAGAAGATAAACGATAATAAATTAAAAGGGGTGTATTTTGGCAAATATATTGAATTTGGCTGTTAGAGAGATGATTATTGCCGTCATAATGTTTGCTCATATCAAGATTGGAGGATTAACATATATGTATCAAATCTTCAATAATATAATAAGAGAACTGCATATAACATCTCTGCCCTACCCACCATGGGCGTAGCTTACTGCGTATGTGGTGATGCCATGTGGATGGAGTATTACTCATTTTTCCTTTATCAACCCATTTATCGATTTTTCCTGTTCCAATAAACTCATTGAAAAACAAAAATACTCAATTAAGATATATGCAAAAGATTTGTGAATCATGATCAAATCTCAAGGGTAAAGGTAATCTGTTTTAGTGATTTGAAGCTAAATGATGTAGAAACATGAATGCTGGAAACTTGATTGGAAAGATTTATCCTCGCTAACAGCCTTGGCCTGACAACCATCAGAGTAGCTTGATGGGTCAGTGTGATGTGAGAATGAGAAATGATTTGTGTCTGAAAATCTATGGATTATCAATGATGGGATTATACTGAGTTAAAGTTCTTGGTGAGGGAATATATTCTTCAAGGTTGTCATCAAGAGGAATGTTAATTTGATTTAGGGAGGGAACTTGGATCATATATGGAGATAAAAAATTGTTTCTTCTCTTTTGTGGGTAACTTTTTATCGTAATTCACAGATCTTTTTGTCAATATGACATGTGGTTGCCTATTGCCTGGTGCATGTTTCTTAGAGGGTATATATAGGGGCATGGATTATAATCTGTTGATTCGAACTATAATGGTGGCTTATAGGACTTAATTACCTTGATTATATAGGGGAAGTTTATGTAAACTTGAACTAAGTTGTTTTGACCTGTACGAAAAGTCATAGTGACAAGGGGCTCAAGTTGATGTGAGAGGATGCAAGCGAAGGAGTGAAAGGGACACTTTATTTTTGTATTTTTCTGCCCAAATATTTTAGAAATATATGTTTTCTTATCATAGTCTGCTGATTGGAATCTTCCTTTTTCTTTAAAAGTAGTATTAAAAAAATAAAGATCGTCTTTTTTGTTATGTTTTTACTTGATTTCTCTTGCACATTGTCCCACGATGAAGGATAACAAGAAATACTACAATATTTTAGTCTTGATTTATAGTTTTGTAATTAGTGAATAGGGTGATACAATTGTGCTTTTTTCACCTGAATTCAATCTGAAGTCCAACTCGAGCTCAACTTTGTCTTATTGGTTATTGAAATTAACTAATTGATTGGACCACTGATTATTGTATAAATCATTTTAAGCCTAGCTCCTTATTTTGGAATTTGGATCATGAAATTTGTCGTTTTCCTTATAAATCAATCTGCACACAAATATATTGAAATTGTTGCAGGTTTAATACATGGTCAAGTTGGCCGAACATGCTGAGTGTTAGATGAGGAAATGGTTGAGTTCATGGAGAAGCTTGCAAAGGGTACTGATAATAATGAGATAGTGGAGGAAGGGAACTCTCAGTGGCTTACAGACATGTGAGTGGTGCTAGGAGCGCTTCATGAAGGATCATCTCTTCCATTGAGTACAAGGAAGAGAGTTGTGGCAATGAGGTTCATGTGAACATTATTAAGGAGTGCCGTGGTAAGATTGAAGTGAGTATTTCTTCAATCAGAAGATAGCCAAAATGATGGATTATTGATATATATATATATATATATATATTTTTTTTTTCTGTCTTCTAGCATTGTATTTAATGATGTACATAGATTTTTAAAATAGAAACAAATGTGATATTAATTTGATTATCTGTTGCTCAATTACAATAATAGAATACAATGTTTTTATTGTATAGAGCTTTTATATATTACTAAAGAAATCTTTTGAGATAGTTGAGAAAACGTCACCAAAAGAAATTTTTTGAGACAATTAAAAAAGTCACTAAAAGTCTAAAAGAATTCTTTTGAGACAATGACAAAATAAAAGCGTCGCTAGAAGATTTTTTTGGGACAACAAAAAACGTCACTAGAATAAATCTTTTGAGACGACTAAAAAACGTCACCAGAAGAAAGTTTTTGAGACAACTAAAAAAGGTCACTAGAAGAATTTTTTTGAGACAATTTAGAAAAAAGCGTCACTATAAGACATTTTTTACAATTAAAAAAGAGTTACTAATTTTTTGTTTTGAAACAAATAAAAAAAGGTCACCAAAAGAAATCTTTTGAGACATTAAAGAAACGTCACTAAGAAAATGTTTTAGAGACGTTTTGAAAAATTCGTCTCTAAATACTTTAGCGACTAGGAAATTGTGACGTTTGATGTGACAAAATAATTTCGACCCAAATAATTATTTGTGACATTTTTATAATTTTTAGTGACGTTTTATCATTCGTCCCTAATTCCCGTATTTGTTGTAGTGATGGTGATGAGTTTTTTGAAAGTAAACCGAATATTATGAAATTTGAATTCACAAATATGGGCTCAAATTGAAATTAAATTTTTAAAGGTGATTCGAATTTGATTCGTAAAAAATATTCGAACGTACTCAATTCGATTTTTTTATTTATTTTCACTTTTAGATATTTTTTATTTTTAAATATTCAAAATATTATTTTTTAATTTTTTCAATTACAACTTTTAATAATATATATTATATCTAAATATATTTTAAATATAAAGATGTATAAACATTATATATACATGTTTAGTATTATATGTATTATTATTATTATTTTTAAATATATTATATATAAACGAACAAAATGCTCGAATTATTCGAATTGAATACAAGTATATTTGTACTCGAATTCAAATATTATACGAATCTAATAATTGATTTGTATTTAAATTTGAACTAGAATTTTTCGAATCTGAATCATCATAAGCGAATTCGAATCACAAATAAATCAAAAGTATTTGATTTGTTTTACATCCCTAATTGTCAGGTTTTTTGTCTTAAATATGTTGCCCATCTTACTCGGAATTGTGTTTTTATTTTTTTCGGAAATAATGTTAATTTCCTAAAATTGCAACTACAATCAATGTATTTAGAGAAATTGCGTTGTATGACAAGTTTTAACCCAAATAAATGAAGAATTGCAAGTGCAAAAATGTTGAGGAAGCATGAGATATTGTGGAGAATTATTTTGAAGGAACAGCAAAAGAAGTCGATAACTAAAAAATACGAAAGACGATAGAGGATGACAAAATGAGATCCTCCATGTGTGATGTCATTTTATACATGGTGCGGCCATTTGAAATAGAGAATCTTATCCGGGAGGCTGATCGCTCAACAAAAGATTTTGTCATGAGGCCGTTTTCCTGAGAGACGCATCCAAAGATGTTAACAACATGAAGGAACTCTAAATCTGCACTGCATTGCACCATTGGAGTATATATATATATATTCTTCAAGATAATCTTCAAACTCCTTATCCAATTCTCCAAGTAATCCACGTAACGCTAAACAGATACCAAATAAGGAATCTTGATTAGATCACAACAAATCAGCTTATACATATCGATCATGTTGATATGTTTATCAATAAATAGAATACAGTTTCTTACTCAAGTAGATCTTCGTTAGAAGTTGCTGACGTCAGGATGGATTCAGGATTTATAAATGGGGTCGGTTGAGATATTAAAAATTATCAGCGTCCGATGAAATTGCGACTTAAATGGATGGGCTTAGTTAAAATTTAGAGTACTAAATAATAAAAATAATAAAAATTATACATTTAAAATTAAGGTTCCATAAATTTTACACTGGGTTGGAACCCGGTACGAGTCGGTAATAGCTCCGCCCATGGTTGACGTGGTGGTGGAGCTCCATACGAGGCAAGTGAAACTATAAATGCCATATTAACAATTTTCGGGTGTAAAACAGAGCATAAATACATTCCAAAAATTGTATGCCATATTAATTAGAAACCCATAAAAATCAAAGGTCGTCATAATTGGCGTAAAATGAAAACTCCACTCATATGAGTTGGAATATATTAATGGTAATCATCATATTTTCGTTGTTTAAGAAGAAAAATAACCTAGCTAAAGTAAGGGTGTGCACAGATCTCGAGATTTATCAAATTTTGCCGAAAACAAAATAAAAAAAATATACATAATCGAAAAAAAATCATTGACTATTGACTTACTAGAACTGATCTGGTACCAAAAAATTATGGTACGACTCGAAATATTAGTAGATATCTGTAAAAATCATACCAAGCTGCACCAAATTGGAATGAACCAAGCCGAAAACCGAGATTAACAAGATTGTATAATAATAATAATGGAAAAAATTCCTTTTTGGTCCACTAACTTAGGGCGAATCCAAAACTGGTCCACTAACTATGATATTATCAATTTTAGTCCAGTAACTTAGGATCGAGTTCAATTTGAGGACAAATTTCGTCGGAATTGACTAAGTTGGCCGGAATTACTCACGTGCAAGGCACGTGGTCGTTCAATTTGGGGCTTTCCGGCAATTTGTCCTCATATTGGACTCGGCCCTAAGTTACTGGACTAAAATTGATAATATTGTAGTTAGTGGACCAGTTTTGGACTCGCCCTAAGTTAGCGGACCAAAAACGAATTGTTTTCTTGTTTTGTCCCATAACAAATTTAACAGAATGCATTGATTCTTTATGATTTTTTTTTTTACCTAGATTCAAATGGTTCTTGTCTTGATTCAAATCGTTGGAGATTTTGTAAGATACTTATATCAAAACCCAACAGTGGCAATCTTTTTTTTTACTCCAACACAAAATAGTGAGGATCCTCTGTTCGATTCTTTAATATAAAGTTAGAGATTCAGTCAAACCACACCTCTTCTTGGTTTTGCGTGGTTTGATCTTCTTCCAAATCAGCCTCATCGGAATTTTTCATCAGACACTTCCTGGATTTTGCGTTGTGACCTACACCATCATATTTTCTACACTTCTCAACACCTGAATCGGAAAGCCCCAAATTAAACGACTACGTACCTTGCACGTGAGTAAGTGTAGAAAACGTGGTGGTGTGGATCACAATGCAAAATCGAGAAAGTGTCCGATGAACAATTCCGATGAGGCTGATTTGGAAGAAGATCAAATCGCGCAAAACCAAGAAGAGGTATGGTTCGAATGAATCTCCAATTTTATATTAAAGAATCGAACAGTTGAGCCTCACTATTTTTTGTTGGAGTAACAAAAAAGATTGTCATTATTGAGTTTTGATATAAGTATATTAAAAATCTCCAATGATTTGAATCAAGGCAAGAACCATTTGAATCAGGTAAAAGAAAATGATAAAGAACCAATGTATTCTATTAAATTTGGATTATGGGACAAAACAAGGAAAATTTTCGTTTTTGGTCCGCTAATTTAGGGCGACCCCAAAACTGGTACACTAACTACAATATTATCAATTTTAGTCCAGTAACTCTGGGCCGAGTCCAATATGAGGACAAATCGCCGGAAAGCCCCAAATTGAACGACCACGTGCCTTGCACGTGAGTAATTCCGGCCAACTTAGTCAATTCTGGCCAAATTTGTCCTCAAATTGGATTCAGTCCTACGTTACTGGACTAAAATTGATAATATCATAGTTAGTGGACCAGCTTTGGACTCGCCCTAATTTAGTGGACTAAAAATGGATTTTTCCCTAATAATAATAGATTCCATAGTATAAAAACCGAGAAGAAAAACAATACTAAGTTTTTTACTTCCTCCGTCCCAACTCCGATTTGCACACTTTTCTTATTGGTACGTTCCACACCCTTTTGCATACGCTTAAAAAGGAAATTTCTCTCACAATCTCCACCCTCAAAATCTCTACCCTCAATCTCCACCTTTGAAAGTCAACCAAAAAATAAAATGCAGTTTTTTCTTAATATACATACTCGATCAAACGTGCAAACTCCCGCGGGACGGAGATAGTATTTATGTAGTTTTGTACATAAGCTTTCCACATCACTACTCTTGGGACTACAAGAAAACATAAAATTAGAGGAAAAATCGTCTCAGTCCCATGATATATGTCTATAAACTAAATTAGTGATGTACTTGAGATGAAATGTGTGGTCTTTACCATTTTTTTTAGTTCTTACATTTAGTGATGTATTTATGTCTTTATTGTGAGATTAAAGACCAAATTATCTATAGTACAAAGAAGGATTGTGTCCGTCTCCAATATTCGATTGTTGTTTCGTCACTAATCTAATCCTAATGATATAAAAGTGTTTGTCACTTGCCGTCACTATTCTATTTATATTTCATTTTTTTTATTTAGTGATTGATAGGTATGGCCCAGTGACTTCGGGTCGGATCAACCCGACCCGGAGCAACTGAGCCCAGAAGAACGAGCCCAGCAACTAAGTCGGCCCAGAAGCGCACACGAGCCTGGAACAGTCCAGTCGCGGCATATTTGGAAAGTGAGATCCCCACGATCTCCTTCCAACTCCCATGCAGATTTGGTGGGCGTAATTGTAGGGATTTAGTTAGGGTTTGAATCGAGTAGTATAAATAGGAGAATTGTACTCAGATTTAGGGTTCACATTTTGTACTCCTAAATTGCAACATGTAAGATTGAAAGGGATATAGTAGAAAACACCCCGGCAGGTGATATTTGACGCCCGTGGACTTAGATCTCCGGATCGAACCATGTACATCTTGTGTTCTTTAATTTTTCTTGCGTGGGGTTGCGTTACAAATTGAATTTTACTTCGAGTTCATTGGATAATCGGATTGCGCTTTATCAGTGATCGAAATGCTCTAATATGAATTTTTTTTAAGTATGGACGACATCACTTAAAAGGTTTATTAGTGGATTTATGTTTAAGACAATATTAATTTTTATTTTAGTTTCAACTTTGATATGTGTATATTGAATTTCAATTTATGTTTTAATTTTAATGTAAAAAAATTGAGAAAATCATCAAGTAACCGAGTATTTGGTACTGAACGAAATCGTCTCACTTGATCCGTTAGATTTGAAATATTGCACTACAAGAAATTTTCATCTTAGAGATGAAATTTAGTAACGGATAATATTGGCCAGTAAATAGAAACAAAATAGAAAAAGAAAAGTGACGGAAAGTAACAAAAAAATTATAAGTATCTGATTAGTGACGAAATAATAATCGAATATTAGAGACAAACATAACCTGTCTCTATTATGTAAGTAATTTGATCTCTAATTTCATAATATAGACTGAAATTCCTCCACTAAATTCAGAGATGAAATAAATCGGTCACTAAAGTTTAGAGAAAAATATTTTGTCCCAAATCCGTCACTATGTAATTTAAACACAGATTTCATGTGCATCTCTAATTTAATTTTCTCCTCTAGCGTTATATCAAACTATCACAAATTCTAGGATAGTTCAGTAATAATTTTACAAGTTGCAGTTTGGTTAAGGCAGTTTCGGTTCAATTCAAACATTTCAAATCGTACTTGTAACAACAAATTTTGTGTATATAAACACAAAATAATTTGTACAAATTAAAAATCTCAAATCAAACAATATTGCAGTACAATCTCTAATATTCCTCTGATTCTTCTCTTTAATTATTTGGTGCCTTCAAATTCGGAGTTGACTTCGGTCTTCACCAGTTTTTGAGCTTTGACTTGAATAACGTTGACCCAAAGGCTTGAAAGCTTAGTTTTGGATCAAAAGGTCTTCTTGAATGATTGTTCGAAGAACAGCTTCGAAGATTTTGATGAACGTCAACGAACACCTTCGGATATCTATCTCAGAAACGTTGATTCGAGGGGCTCAGCACCTTAATCTCGAATCAAAAGCCGTTTCTGGATGGACTTGTGTTGTTGATGATTTTGGTGGAGAATGAGACCCTATTTATAGTTGTAGGATGGGAAAATCCTAACGGGCTCGAGTCTGAACGGAGTGATATGATTGGTCCTTCATAACGTCATTATCCATAAGATAATTATTAAATTAATTGTATTTAATTTAATAATTACTGCAACTACTTGACACATGAATCATTTTGATTGGTCCGCCATGTCTTGATGTTTATCTTCATCTTCTTGGATAATTACTAAATTAATTTAATTTAATTTAGTAATATCTGTATCATCTTTGACATGTGGCGGCTTCCGATTGGCCAATAAAATATATAGTAAATCACCAATTAAATTGATCATTTAATTTTGGAATTTTATTTGATTAATTCATAATATTAAAATAATCAATATAAAATTGATTTTCAACTCACTTATTACGTGGCGTTTTTTAATTGGATACAAATTTTGCGTATGAACAAATGCCCCCTCGAGACTTGTTCACGGACAATGAATGTTGGAGTGAATGAGTCTCGGATTGACTTTTGAAATTTGTTTGTAACATATTGACATTTTATACTCTTATCAAGGATTTCTTGAATTTGGATTTGATTTGTGAATTTTTCAAAGAGACTTGAATGTAAATTTGGACTTTATAGGTATTTTATACTCGTATCTAAGAGCCTTCAATTTGAATCTGCATTTATCCAACTTTATTTCGCACTTGGGCTTCGAATTAAAAACTGATTGCCATATAATAATTTAGTTATGCTCAAATGGCCCAGATGGCTATATACTCCTTAAATCTTTATTTAAGCAGGCCCATGTACAAGTATCAACCTACACTTTAATTATAATGATTGATGGTCCAAAGATTAAGTCAGCCCATGAAAGCAATTACACCCACAACTCATGCAGATTCCCTCATGAATTCAGCCACTCGTCTTATTTTGCTACGTCAGCTACGTGGTCATGCAGCACCTCATCACATATCTTCCATTTTGCTTAGGAATCCTTGAGGGGCCTAATATAATATTCATCAAATTTCCTTATCCTTAAGATATCAATTTATCTCATGACAGCTATATAGGCCAAGTCCTTAGAGAGATTAACATCGGAAACGAATATCTTTTATTGAATCAAATATCACTCATCAGCGCACGTCTTCTGAAACAGCGGAACTAAATATCCTTCAGTAATATTAGATCTTAAAGATTGCAATTTATTTAAGTTCTTTAAGGAATCCTATATCTTCCAGTAAATCAACACATGCCTATTTTCCTTCTAATTACATATTCGTTTAGATATGTTCCTTGCTCCTCAAGAAGAAACTAGCACTATAAAAAGCCCTCCCCATTCAGTTCTTTTCACCACTTTGCATTGACCAAGCAGAATCAACAACAACCTCTTTCTCCTGCAGAAATAGTTTGGGATTTTCCAGAACTGCTGCTCGAACCTCGTCTGCTGAAGCTGTGAATCAGCATCGCGAAAGTGTTTCTTGATTGACGACGGAGTCCCGAATCATCAGTACAAAGGTATTACAAGATTGCCGACAAGTGTGAAGGGTTTCATCCGGTCATTAACAAGCTCAACTGCATCCCGAACTTGGTCGTCGCCATCGTTCGGAGCAACTTTCCTCAGGTATAAGTACCATGCACTTCTGTTTATTTTCCTATATGTCTTGATGTCATTAATGGATACCTCACCATCCGTAGTTTGCACCTATCTAAGTTATGTTGCCAGAAATAATCTCTTATTAGTTAAGGCATTGCAATTTCACAGCCCCTTCTTTTTTTCTTCTGCCAAGCATGCTATGGATCTTAGAAGTAGAGTTTAGCAGTTAGAACAATCTACTATAAAATAGGATTTATAATACTAAAGCCTGCTTCGAATAACCTTCAGCGTTTGAAAAATATTTGTATTCCATATTATCCCCCCATAATACATAGATTGCTTTAACTGATTTCTCAGCTCGGATCATCATCATCGCCACACATGTTGCTTTAGGTGCTATCGTAGTATGATCATCATTGCACAATAGGTAGAGATTGCTTAGTCTCGCTCGTTTCTATCTTGTTTTTTTTTTTTTATCATCTTATCTCGTTCGTTCCTTGTTGATCCTTTGTAGATTACTAGTCCGAAGGTGAACTAGGATATCACAATTTATACTCAGTAATTCGAATCTTGTTGTCATCCCTCCTATTTCGTTTGATTGCTTCTGAATTCAGATTCGCCGTTTTGCTTGAGCTGTCGAATTTTATAACCCCCTAGTGAAACCTATTCTTTTGCCATTTTTTTTTTTGTATGTATCCATGGGATATGTGGCTTTTGATGAAAACTGAAATTTGTGAATATTTGCACTTCTATAGTTTACCTACGAAAAGGAAATACATCTTGTTATAATATTAACATTCCATGATAATTTCCGTTTGCATCATTGAATGTGCTTAATTACTCTTGGCCTATGTTTGAACTACATGTCTCGCCCTTATTTTTTTCCGCTTATATTGGCCAAAACATGATTATTCTCTTTCTCCTTTTGACAGTGATCATAATGGTTTACTTTAAAGATGTCGGGTCGTCTTCCGGGGTGCAACACTTGGTGATTCTTGATGACAAAGATCAACCTAAAGAGAAAGGCACCATCTTGACGGTCCAAGAGTTCCTTATTGGTGACTATGCGAAGACATGGCCAAATCTGACAACTCCGTTTCACATGCCTCAATGGTCTCAAGAAGTCACATTAAGCAAAACATCAACGACATGGGCTTTGAACTCAACTCATCATCAACATCAACAAACAACAAATTCAGACCCATTTCCCACTTTCAGGCGATGCATCATTGAAGGCAAAGCCAAATGGGGCAACTCCATCGAGTTCCTTGGAGAATTCCACTACACCCGAGGTTATTAGGAGTGGACTGAAGACATTCTTTCTCGTTGCAACCACAAGCTGAACTCCGCAGGAATATACGATGCTGTCTATGCCTCACTCTTCACATATAAATGCAACATTGAAGTCCTCAAGGCGTTCTACGAAGCTTAGTGCCCTTCCACCAATACATTGCTGATTTCCTATGGAGAGATGTCGATATCATTGTGAGACATTTACTCTTTGGCGGGCAGTGGATACCTTTACGACGAGATGATCCCGAATTCAGAAGAGCTTACTGGTGTCATCGACGGATCTACGAAGCTATATTTGCCTTCAAGTTGCAAGTACTTGTTCCAGGCTTATCACTTACTTCGGGGGCATACTGATAGATCTCTCATTTCTCCCGTGTCCAGTGAAACTTGGATTAAGTTTTGGTCAAAGAAAGCACATAAACATCATCCACCTCCCCGTCGTGACAAATGAACACTAATCAAAGGAGCAAAGAACCGCCCCAAAGAAACTCACAATCCTTCCAGCGATTTAACCAAACTTGAAGAATGGACCACGACAGAACAAGATGTATTCGAAAGACTTGGGATCCGACGGAGGCGAGAAGAGGTATATCTGGCAGCACACCTAGTTTGTTGGTTGTGTGCATTTCTCCTCCATAATGATGAGATTGATTGCATACGTCCCGGCACCTTCAAGATAGCGAGTATGATGGCCGTGGGAACGCAAGTGGGTCTTGCTACTCCTGTTCTAGCAAACATTTATAGAGGCTTAAACAAGATCGCAAGTTTTCCCCGACCGCCTCGAGTTCGATCAACTTTTCCAGCCCATTTCATCTATGGTTGGCTAGCTTGCTATTTCAACACTCACTTTCCGCTCAAGCAAGGGATGCGCTTAACCACTATGATACTTTACTTCGGGAAAGGAGGAGCGAAGTATTTTGAACCAGAAGATGCGCGTGTCCGCATACACAAAGGAGATTCAGTTGCTTGGACTTACAATATTCTTGATAAGGTTGTAGGTCGTAGGTTTGTTGATGATGATTGCGCCCAAGGACGTGTTTGGAATTATTTTACTGCCATTCGTTCGAGTTATCTTACTTGGCGACAAGGTAACAATTTCATTATTGAACCATATAGTCCCCATAGATTCAGCCAGAAATTTGGCTTCTATCAATTGGAACCCGTGTCAATTATCAGAGACATACGCAAAGCTTCTTTCAAACAGGGAATCAAACTTTGGTGTCTAAATGTGCTGCATAAGTCTATGTCGGAAGCGTATCTACCACGTGCTCCTCCGAATGCTAAAAAGTTATATTCTCCTGATTACTCATCATGGTGGAGTTGCGTTCATGGAGATTACTTCGAGAAGACCATTCCAAAACTTGTGAGACCTTAGCATAGTAAGCAGCCATTGAAGACCAACAAAAGGAAGGAATCTCCATCGCCCTCGGAAGAAAAGAGTAGCAGTGAAGAAAGACATTGGGAAAGATGCAAAGCCCCTGAACCATTGAAGCCTGCTGAAAATGATGCGAAGGATGACTCGCAACAAGCGTTAGCATGAGAGGTATTTCCCTTTGTTTCTTCGTCTTCTTTTCCTTGCACTATGTATTGTAACATTTTTTTTTTTTACTTTCTGTGGCTTCTCTTAGTTGGAGGAGGAATTATTTGGTGTTGATGAAGAAGAGTTAGAAGAGAGTGTGGAATCGGTTGCGGTGCCTAATCCACCCGGCAATATTTCTTCTTCATCCCAAGAGGTTCACAAGTAGATCGTGGCCACTCCAACGCCCAATAATGTTGCCGCGGTTTCCGTGTTTGTTGGAAACAACATTATTCTTAATTGCAAAAGAAAGTATCTTCAATTACTATGGGATGGTCTTCGCGAGGCGATAGCAAAGAGACCTTTGGACTGCCTCTCAGCAATGCAAAGTGAAGTTTCTCCTATAATAAATTACATGAAGGAGTATAAAGGGTTTGATATTTCCCATATTGAAGAAGCTTTGAAGGTACTATTTGAGAAGGGCACTACATATGATAATGCACGATCCACATCTTCGGAGAGAGTCTCAAAAGAACGTCTCGCCCAACAATTGAGTGAAGCTAAAGATCGTCTTTTGAATGCCATGACAGAACAAAGTGAAGCAACTAGCTTAGTCGCATCTGCCAAGTCTGACTTGAAGCGTCTTCAGAAGAAAGTCAAGGAGTTGAAGAAGCAAGAGAAGGAGTTATCAACACTCTTGGGAGATCGGCGAGAAATTCTCCGCGTTTCCAAGAGCAAAGTTAGCGAGACAGAAGCAGAAATAACCGCTATAGAGAGTACTGTCCCGATAACTGATGAAGTGTTTGAAAGCTTAGAAGTCTCAAAGCAGCATCTATAATCTGCAAAAAGAAGTTATTTTGGATATAAACCCTTTTACTTAGACTTTGTTTAGGATATTCTAATTTCTGCTTTATCTTGTGTTGGGATCTTTTTTTCGTTTTTCGCTTTGTGGACTTATATGATTACGTAGTAGACATTGTTTTCATTTATTATATTGCAACCTTTAAAGTCCATTTGCTTTACTTTTGGCTTCGTCTTTCGTTTGCTTCAACTAACGTAGAAGAGGGAAAAGAAAACATATATATATATATATATATATATATATGACTGAACTTAGAAAATTTCTAAGCTGCCTACGTACCCAGATGAAAGGGATCAAGTCATCACATAGTTCAAATTTCCAACTTGTGTTTTGTTTTGGGGGGGAGGGGGGTGCCGTGCACAGTTTATACTCATGCAGGCCAGGAGTGACTATTTTTTAACCACTTTAGCCAAAGTGGGGTAAGTTAGCATTTTAACCACATACTTTACCTTTGGTGGTCGCCGTGCACAGTTTATCCTCATGCGGGCCAGGAGTTTTCTTCTTCTTATTTATTTATTTTTTTTTTGGCAGGAGACTCAAGCATAGTAGCGCTTCAAGAACTTCCCATTTATGGGCCCGACCCTTACGCCATCTTCAGAAATCAACTTGTAAGAACCATTTGTGTAGACTTCCTTCACAACATAAGGGCCATCCCACCTTGATGTGAACTTGTTCCCAACTCGGTGAGTAGTGATGATCGGCCTCCGAACACGAAGCACCAAGTTGCCTACTTGAAATGAACACGTTCGTACTTTTTTGTTGAATGCCTTTGACATCCGAGCTTGGTAACATTCGAGTCTTTGTTGTGCTTCCAATCGCTTTTCATCAAGAACCTCTAACTCCTCGAGACGTAACCGCGCATTTTTTTCTTTAGTTAGCCCTTCTTGCATTGCTATCCTCAACGATGGGATTTGCTGCTCAAGAGGAAGAATGGCTTCCATACCATAGACCAGTGAGTAGGGGGTTGCTTGTGTAGCCGTCCTGTGCGTAGTTTTGTATTTCCATAGAGCTTCTCCAATTCTCTCATGCCAATCACGCTTTGACTTTGCAATCACTTTCTTCAACAAATTACATAAAGTTTTGTTGAATGCCTTGGCAAGACCATTGGTGGCAGCATAATACATGGATGACTTTCTTTGCTTGAATCTGAACTTCTGACAGAGACTATCTATCAAGCTATTGCTGAACGATTTTCCATTATCGGTGATGATGTATCTTGGTACCCTATAGCGGTAGATTATGTTACGACGAATGAAATAAACCACGGTTTCCTTCTTTACTTCTTTCAGAGGCACAGCTTCAGCCCATTTGGAGAAATAATCCGTTGCCGCCAAGATATATAAGTGTCCACCAGAAGATTTTGTCATTGGTCCAACCACATCTAAACCCCATGCATCGAAGGGCCATGAAGCAACAGTAGGATGTAGAGGCTCAGGTGGTTGATGAATGAGATTTGCATGAAATTGACAAGCTTGACACCTTTGCGCATAATCTATGCAATCCTTCACCATAGTCGGCTAGTAGTAACCCATTCTCTTGATCCGAAACTGTAGTTTTGGACCCGATTGATGAGCTCCGCAAATTATGGAGTGGGCTTCTTCCATAGCTCGGACAGATTCTTCATTACTTAAGCATCGTAAAAAGACTCCATCGAATGATCGTCTGTAGAGCGTCCCTTGGAAGTAAATGAAATGTGATGCGCGACATTGTACATCGACCCTTTGGCGAGGTTCATTCGGTAGCTTCTCATATTTCAAGTAGTCCACAAAGGTTTAACGCCAGTCTTCTTCTTCAGTCTCAAATACTTTGACGGCGAGACTTTCCTCCTTTTCATCATCTTCGTCTTCAAAGATTGGTGGGATGACCCAACTTTTACATATTGGCACACGCACCTCGGCGCCAGACATAGCAATTGTTGAAGCAAGCTTAGCAAGTGCATCTGCTTGTTTGTTGTGCTTTCTTGGAACGTGATCAAGTTCTACATCCCCAAGCCACCCAATAAGTTTATGAGCATAGGTGACATAAGGTTGCAATTCAGGCTTCTTAACCTCATATTCTCTAATTAGCTGGTTAATTACCAACTTGGAATCTCCATATACTTTGAGACGTAGTCGCTTTGCCTTAACCGCCATTTCAAGCCCAAGTATGAGTGCTTGGTACTCAGCGACATTGTTTGAACAATTCTGGGTTAAAGTGAACGAGTATGGGAGTACTTTACCGTTTGGTGTCATAAAGACAACCCTAGCACCAGCTCCTTCTCTATGAGCTGCTCCATCAAAGTACATCTTCCAAGGAGGAGAAATATAGCTAAAGCATCTTCATCTGGCAAATCGTCTGACAATTCCCATTCAGCTGGGATAGGATGATCAGCTAAGAAGTCGGCCAACACTTGTCCCTTCGCTGCTTTTTGAGGAACATAAACTATCTCAAATTGTTGCAGTTGGAGATACCATCTTGCAAGTCTATCGGAGAGCACTGGTTTTGACATGACATACTTCAAAGAATTTGCTTTTGAGACAAGGCGAATGGTCTGAACTTGGAAGTAGTGCTTCAACTTTTGAATTGCAAAGATCAGAGCTAGACATATCTTCTTGAAAGAATGATTTGAGAATCACCGGTGAATTGGTGATTAGAATAATTCCTATTAATAATAGAGGATTACAACAAACTCCCATAATTAGGGGAGAGCTAAACTAGGAATATTTGACTAATACAATAATGTACAAAGATATATACAATCACTAATAATTAGGAAAATCAATCATCATTAATGCTATTACCCCCCGTCAAGCGCTGCGTGGGGTGAAGGCACACGCAAAGCTTGGAACGTAATAATTCGAAGGCCGGACGAGGGAGGCTCTTTGTAAAAATGTCAGCAAGCTGCAAATGAGAAGGAACGAAGCCAGTGTGGAGCTTGCCCGAGGAGACGAGCTCACGAACAAAGTGGTAGTCGAGGTCAATATGCTTAGCTCGTTTATGAGCGACAGGGTTCTGACTTAAGAAGATGGCGCTCTTGTTATCAGAGAGTAAGGTAGGCGGAGTGGAGGGAAGAGCTCCAATTTCTCGAAGAAGATTCGTAACCCAGACAAGCTCGGCCGCTGCATTGGCCATAGCCCGGTACTCCGACTCACAACTCGAACGAGCGATAGTAGGTTGCTTCTTAGCGCTCCAAGAAACCAGATTTCCACCGAGGAAAATGGAGTACCCATAGGTAGATCGACGAGTCTCGAGACAACGTGCCCAGTCAGCATCCGAGTAACCCAAAACAGAAGAATCGGGACGATGTCTGAACGAAAGACCAAAGTGAATAGTGCCCTTAACGTATCGAAGAATACGTTTAACAGCCGAGAAGTGGACATCAGTCGGAGAGTGCAGGAACTGGCTGACAGAACTTACAGCATAGGACAAGTCAGGACGAGTGATAGTCAAGTACTGAAGAGCCCCGACGAGAGATCGATAAAGAGTAGGATCGGAGAAGGGTTGTCCAGTGCTAATAAGAGACTTTCCTGCAGCTAATGGAGTAGAAGTGGGTTTGGCATCTAACATGGCAGCTCGGGAGAGAATATCGGAGGCGTACTTGGCTTGACCAACAAATATGCCATCAGGAGTGTAAGACACCTCAAGACCGAGAAAGAAAGTCAACTTGCCAAGATCTTTAATGGCAAACTCCCGATGTGTACGAGAAATGAACTGGCGAAGAACAGTCGGGTCATTCCCGGTAACGATGATGTCATCCACATAGAGGAGCAGAAATAATGTGGTAGTGCCACGGTGGAAATGAAATAGAGACGAGTCAGCATGACTTTGAAGAAAACCCAAGCCAAGGAGATAAGAGCTGAATCGACGAAACCAGGCAAGAGGAGCTTGCCGAAGACCATATAGTTCGTTTGGCGTCATCGTCCTGCTTAGGTAGTACAAAGCACTTTCCTTGCTTTTGTCATTTTCTTGCGCCAACAAAGCTCCAACATATCGTTCTTGTGCAGCGATGTACATAATCAAGGGACATCCAGACACTGGTGCGACTAGCACTGGCGGCTTCGTCAAGTAGTCCTTGATGCTTTTGAAAGCATTTGTGCAGGATTCGTCCCATTCAAATGGAACGCCTTTCTTCATGAGCCTACTAAACGGTTGACATCGTCCAACCTAGTTTGATATGAACCTTCGAAGGTACGCCAACTTTCCTTCTAGACTTTTAAGCTCGTGAATGTTTCATGGCTCGCGCATCTTCAGAATTGCATCAAATTTAGCTTGCTCGATTTCTATGCCCCGATGGCGGATGACAAATCCGAGGAACTTTCCAGACTTGACTCCAAATGCGCACTTAAGGGGGTTCATCTTAAGCTGGTATCTTTGAAGGCGTTCAAACACTTTCCTTAAGTCTTTCAAATGATCTTCTCGCCTTTTAGACTTCACGACCACATCATCAACATAGCACTCAATATTCTTATGGAGCATGTCATCAAATATTTTCTGCATGGCCCTCTGATTCGTATCTCTAGCGTTCTTCAATCCAAATGGCATCACCTTATAGCAGTATATCCCTTTTGGAGTTCGGAAGGCTATCAATTCTCCGTCCTTGGGTGACATACGAATTTGATTATATCCCGATGATCCATCCATGAAGGACAAAGCTTCGTGCCCCGTGGTCGCATAAATCATGAGCTCGGTGATCGATAGTGGGAAGTCATCTTTCGGGCATGCCACATTTAAATCTCTGAAGTCAACACAAACTCGAATTTGTCCATTCTTCTTTCTTACTGGGACAATGCTGGATATCCATGTGGGATACTTAACTTCCCGAACGAATCCAACTTCGATCAGTTTGTTTACTTCCGCTTCTATCGGAGGGATCAATTCAGGCCTAAAGTGACGTTGAGTTTGTTTCACGGGTCAAGTGCCTTTCTTTTTGGCCAAATGGTGGACAACGACCTTCGTGTCTAATCCAAGCATCTCTTTGTATGACCATGCGAATACATCTCTAAATTCTCGCAGCAATTTAATGTATGCCTCTTCTTCATTGGCCGTCAATAGGGCGCTGATGTAAATTGGTTGTGGATCATCGACATCGCCTAAGTCAACTTCTTTTAACTCGCCCACTATTGATTAGGGGTGGTTTGGTACGGTATACCGTACCGAACCACCGATACCATATACCATACCGAAAAGTTCGGTATCGAAAAAATGATACCGTTACCGTACCGAACAGTTCGGTATACCGAAATTCCAGTATGGTATTTAGTCCATACCGTACCTTACCGAAATTACGGTATACCAAAATTTATAAACGGTAACGGTATAACCGTTTCATACCGAATATATCGTACCAAAATATTTTTAATACCGAAATCTGCTCATACCGAACCGAAAATGTATCTTTACTCAAAAAATAATTTATTAAGTCAAATAACTATACAAAAAATTAACTTGTGCAAATTAGTGGATAAAAAAGAAAAAAAAAAGTTTACCATCTCATTTACGTTACATAATTAGTGTCAATCCAAAAGGACCAATAACATTAATACATTACATAAAAAAAAATAATAATAATAAAAGACCGAAGCAAACTAGTACCATTACAACAAAGAACAAGTGAACAATAAACAAGTCACAATGTTTGATACAACCAAAGGTCCAAAACACAATTCAAATCAAACTATCTATCAAACTAAAAAATGACATAAATCATTTTCAGGAGCCGAGTCAAACACTTCAATTCAAATCCTTTTGATACCACCTGCACAAAATATATACCTTTGTAAATTACAAAAATAATATAGAAATTGAACTAACTTCAAATTACACAATAAAAAACTAATTTCAAGAAATATCTTACAGAATAACAATCAAGTTGGGTAACTCATAGCTAGAGTTTTCAACTAACATACTAACTTCTCTTAACAAATTAACTAATCATCTAATACTCTAATAATGTAAATATAACTAAAATTTTTATAACACCCAATGCTGAACAGAGTAATACCGCCAATGAATTTCACAAATAATACAAGCAAATTTATATTCAACAAACTATACAAGACAGAAGCTAAACATCTATGGAACCATATAGAATTAATCCAAAATATGATAATCGTATGTAGATGAAACAAAATCCAATGATACATCAGAGTCTACTTTCAATAGATTGGAATGGAATCAATCTTGAAATGACAAATTCTAGATTTGTTGAAATATCTACCTGTTCGAATGAGTAGCATGGAATATAAAGATACATGTAAGAAAAACACGAAACTCAGAATGTATCAGATTTAACAAATAGAAAAGCATCAGAATACGTTTTTTGGTGCATACTTACCTTGACATCTTTTACATCATAGACAAAGTCGAGGCCGGAGTGAAAGTTTGAGAACGGTCTTGAATGGCATTTGCAGCTGTAAAATTAGAAACGATTGAAGTGCTTCACACAAGATTTACATAAACTAATATATTTTAATCTAAACATAACTAAATAAAAAAAAAAACACTTACTCTTTTCGATTTCTTCAATTTCCTTATATAATTCAAGGTCATCATTGGTTGGATCCTTATAAAAGCTGAACTCCTTCGCTTTCAACCAATCGTTGGTGCACACCAACGCCTCTACCATTTTAGGACTCAAACTACTCCTAAAAGGGTCCACCACTCGTTTGCCCAAACTAAAAGTGGACTCACTAGCCATAGTTGAACTTGGAATTGCGAAAACATCCTTGGCTATAATTAAAAGGACCGGATACCTAGCTTCACTTCTTCTCCACCACTCAAAAAGATTAAATGACGGATTAGATCGTTTTTCAATCTCATCGGTGAGGTACTTATCCACTTCATTAGATATCTCTTGAAGTTGTTCTTCTTCATTTTGTGCTTGAACTTCACTAAACAATTCATCCCAAAGACCATCACCATCGCAACTAGTACCCTCTCCACCATCACCCTCTATTGGGGTACTTTGTCTCATATTCAAAGTGTCATTTATTCCTTTGTACTCCATCCACAAAGTTACCAAGTTGCTTTTAACTGTATCAATAAACTCTGTGATCATTTCCGGTGTACCTCCTAATTTCTTAACACCGACTTTAATCATCTGAAGCTTGCTTCTCGGGTCCAAAACATTGGCAATAAAAACCAAAGGGTTCATGTTAATCCAATTTCTCCAATACTTATCGAACTTTATCTTCATGGCACTTGCAACATTCTTTAGAATTGGATCTGAATCATCATTCCTCTTTTTCTCAATCTCAATTTGTAGAGCAATCATTGATGGATAAATGGGTTGGGAGGTAGGAGTCTTTGATGCACTTAGTTCTAAGGTGGTGTCATAGAACTTTTTTAAAAAGTGCACAAAAGCCTTTGCTTTCTCCCAATCCTCTTGAAGTGGAGGCCCAACCCTTTCTTTGCCCTTCTCATCTTTTTCACGGAAATAAGTCACAAAAGACAACCATTCTTCTGACATCCTTTTAAACACCCTTCTATACTTCAATGCAACTTCAAGCATTTTATAAGTTGCATTCCACCTAGTTTTGACATCCATAGGTACTGTTGACATGCTAGCAAACTTAGCTAGCACGGCAAACTACCTAAACTTATACAACCTAGAAGGGGAAGAATGGATAAAAACAACTGCATTTCTTATGGATTTAATTAATTGAAGTATTAAGCTCTTTCAACCCATACCTAACAATTAGGTTAAGTATATGACATGAACACCTTAAATGCAAATATTTCCCTTCAAACAACAATGTATTTTCACTTTTCATTCTTTTTTTTTTAAGTAGCCAATTGCAGTATCATTAGAAGATGCATTATCAACTACTACGGAAAACACGTTTCTGTTCCCCACTCTCTTAAACAAACTTCAACCATCTTCACAATTTCTTCCCCTACATGACTAATGGTTTTGGTGAAGTTTATGATTCTTTTGTGCAACTTCCAATCACTATCCAAAAAGTGTGCCGTGACAACCATGTAATTTATATTTTGAATGGATGTCTAAGTATCAGTTGTGATACTTACCCTATGACCACTAATAACTCTTTTAATCTTAGTTTCTCGACTAAGAATAAATAAAAAACCGTACCTACAACTTTTTTTCGATCTGGAATTCTGAATCGAGGTTGTAGTTCATGCAACATGCCTTTTAATCCCTTCCCTTCAACAGCCCGAAACGAATGCTCATCGATAATCACCCACTCTGTGACCTTTAGCTCACCCCGTTTTTTATTAAAAGAATAATAAACCATGGCACTTCCATGCCCCATAGTCTCATTCGTCAAGACAGCTTGATTTTTACCATTCGCACTTACTTCGTATAACGGACTTTCTTTGCACCTCTTCTCTAAGTGATTCTTCAACCCATTAGTACTCCCGCTACCCGTTGGGATCTCGGTCCTACAATGTTTGCATACCCCTATTTGTTGTACGGAGCCATCAGCCAATGTCCTAGACCCTCTGTCACAATGCAAACAATATTTACTTCGTTGTTTAGACGGCTATCCGGGAGCTACTGGAGGCTTTTGTGTTGAAGCACTTCTTGCTCGTTTCCGGCTTGTAGACTCATCATGTATTTCAGTATCCACTGTATTTGGAGTTTCTGATGGGCTCGACAACGAATGAGAAGATTCAGATTCCATTTGTATCTTGAAAGTGTAGGTAAAATATATATTTATTAGTGATATTATTTAATATATATATATGTATATATATGTAGTGCATGGTGAATATTATAACACATAAGATGAAATTACTAATGAAGCATGTTATCTTATGTATTGGAATATAAAATGAAATACATTGTTAAGTGTTTTGTGTTTTAATATGATGAGTTGAATGTATGGATACAAATTAAATTGATTCTCCTCTAAGATAACATGATTAGCCCATATTGATTCTATTGATAATTGTAAAGTAATAATGAAAGCACATTGAGGTGAAAAAACATGTGCAAATTTATAAGACTTTCTATACAAATTTATAAAATATTACATAACCTAACTTTATATTATCTAGTAACTCAATAATTCCTCTGCATAGCAATCAGAAGCAAAATCAGCAGGATAATAGCTTAATGATTGAATGTTGATTTGAACATTATAAACATGTGCAAATTTTTCCAAAATCACAACTAATTTTCTACAAGTTCAAAAATCAAAATTAGAACTTATTACAAGGTTATGATATGATTATTTTGACAAAAAAAAAAAAAAAAAATGAAATAACAACATATCCAATTTGCAACCCCTTCAAGTGTTACTGATAGAAAAAAAACTACATTGGTTCCATATCAGAATCAAATTATCTTACTGATAGAAAGTTGATTTTCTCAGTTTCATATGTGTTTTTACTATTATATGAAAATAAATATGATACGTACTATTTTCAAGTACTTTTACATGTCAAAATCAAATTATCTTGTTTAAACGGGTGAATTAATTCTCTAAATCGTATGTCATTTCTAAAAAATACAAGAAATTAATGTGTCAAGATCTCCTAAATGCAGCTAATTCCTCATCCATAAATTGGGGATGAGATTTTTGCACATCATCAGTGAACACATTAACTTGTAGAACCCAAATATACAATTTATATTACTAATAAGATATGGAGCATTTCCCCTGCTTAAATTATAATTTAACTATTTTTGTTTTTACATAAATGTGTAGAACCCAAATATACAATTTTCTTTCCTAAAAACATCCAAACAAAGCCTAGAAACTATCCGCAAACCACAGTGCAGCTGCAACATCAAAACATAGTAAAAACTAAAACAAGAGATGCATCAGAGTAAGTAAAAGCTCAACTAAATCTGTCGAACTATCTCCAGAAAAGTTCAAAGTCAGATATGAAGCAGAACAAGAGATGAATTACTTCAACAAGCTTCACATGCTTACTAAATGGTTGTTTGTTTGCTATCCCTTGTAAATTTGATGTTCAAACTTGCATATAAAGCATGAATCTCACTTCCAACCTGAATCATGATAATGAAAGGTGACAAAAGTGAGGTTATTAAGACCCACAAAATCAATTTTCCAGGATATGGGTAAAGTGGTACTTACGCATTTTTAATTGAATCCCAAAATAGGAAGTAACAGGCGGCGAAGGGGGCGGAGGCAGCGACGGCGAGAGTATTGCCGGCGGAGAGGGATACACCGACGCCGACAAGGCTGGTGGCGGCGAGATGCGGGGGCCCTCGGGTTTACACTCTTTACACAAAAGAAGGTTACAGCTGAGAATTCTGAGAATGAAAAGTTGTACTTGTATCTGTAATTTGAGATTAAATTAAGTCTATGAAAAAAAAAAAAAAGTACTAATTCAAAATCGGTAAAATTTGTTATTACCGGAATACTAAAAAATTACTTACCGATTCTTTCGATATATACCGGTTTTATGGTATATACCGAAATATTATATATACCGAATATTTAGGTATATATCGAAATATCGTACTGATTTATTTCAGTATATACCGAAATACCTAAAATCTAAAATTCCAATACCGATACCGTACCGAAAAATACCGGTACGGTATGAAAATCTCGGTATGCCAACAATTTCGGTATTTTCGGTATTTTTCGGTACAGGAAGTGCGGTATACCGAATTTTGGTATTTTTCCCCACCCATACTGTTGATTTCACCCCTTCTTCGAGTTCTGGGGGTGCAATTTCAGTGTCTTCCTCCGCTTCATGGACCTCTTCCCTCAAGGTAATGTGATTTGTTGAAGTAACATCCTCATTTACCTGTTCAACTTTCTTAAAGTCCACGCATGTTTTCATTTGCCCGTTCTTTTGACTTATTTGGATTGTGTGTATAGTACCATTCCCTTCATTGATGTAGCCACCTCTGCTAGTTGAACAATGCTTTGAGGGGCACATTGCGGAATATGTTGAGCGCTGCTATTGACATAATATGAAGAAGCCACACTTTCTCTATCGTATTCGTCATGTGTTTTCGTGAATATGATTGTTTGCATTCTAGCCTTCAGCTCTTTATCACATGACACGATCAAAGTGGTGCGCCTCTTCATACGGGACGGGATTAGACTTCTAAGCATTTGATTGGCTTTTTGTTTATTGCCCCCTTGTAACTTGGCAGCCTCTATCCTTTGGTGAATGTTTCTCCCCCGTCTCTTCACTGGGCCAAGTCTTTCAAAGACGGAGACCCGACGTACTTTCTTCCAATTTCTATCAACAGTATCTTCTGTTGACGAGACTTCCCCCTCAATGACATAATTAGTGGTTGCTCTTTTGATGGTGATGCGAACAGGATTTGCTGCCGTATAACCAAGACCTATCTTGGAACTTTTGCCTCATGGCTAGCCTTCTTTACTGTATTCAAGATAGCATCTGACTTACTGGAGCTACTTTATTGTGGGTTATACCCGGCTTGGATAAGAAGTTTACAGGCTTTAGGGTCGTAATGCTTGTCATCATCAGGTAACGGAAGTGTTCCATGCTCAGTTCTAGCTCCCAATGATGGATGGACAAATCCTTCAAGTGGCTAACTTAACGGGATTGTTGCATCAAGCTTGTGTAGTGACAAGGTTAACTCTTTCAGAGGTTCTTCTTGGGAAAGTAGCATGTTTCCCTTTGATGTCTTTCCATCGCAACGAGGTGAAGATTTACATGGCTTGTCTTTAGCAGCTTGACCCTTTTCAGATTTCTTGTTTGAGAGAACTTCTTTGGCTTTTGTTATTTTTGCGTCTTTGAAGTAGTACTTGGCGTCGGCGAAATGTGATTCAGCCTCAGAGAAAGGCTTATCGTTAGCAACTACTTTTCTTACGACACCATTTTTCACAGTATTTCAAACACTGGTGCCAAGTAGATGGAACCACCCAATTCTCATGCAACCATGGGCGGCCGAGGAGCATATTATATGATGTTCTAGCATCGATCAAATAAAGCAAGGCCGTCGAAGTCATCTCGTTCATTAACAAGCTTAGCCTTATAACTCCAAGAGCTCGTTGTCCATCTTGGTTAAATCCTTGGATCATCAGTCGACTACTTCCGAGCTCATTTGTGGAGATCCCTAACTCTTTTATTGTTCGTAGGGGCATGATGTTCACGGCAGAGCCTCCGTCTATGAGTATTTTGTTCACCTTTTTCTCACGAGTGTATGCAGACATGAATAACGGCCTATTATGTGGATCGGAGCCGAGTTGCAAATCCTCGTTGGTGAAAGTGATTGCTGAAGTATGATCACTATTGGTGGAGCGATCCTCCTTCTCGGATAGGCAGACTTCTTCATTTTGATGACTTGTTGTGGAGCATGTAACAGTGATGATATTCGTCGTAGCATCTTCCTCTAAAAGGATTTTTCCTTCTCGAGACAACCGCAACACTTTGTCTTTAAATACAAAGCAATCTTGAATCGGGTGACCTAATAGCCCGATGGTATTTGCAATACTTTGGGTCGTCGATTCTTCCAGCCTCTTCCGGTCGCTTCATTTCTGGCAACTCGATCAAACCTTCTTTGAGCAGGTCATCAAAGATCCTGGGAACATCTCAGTCTAGGAAAGGGTATTGTTTGTCCTGCATTTCTTTTAAGGTTAACCTTCTTTGTCCCATCTCTCGAGGAATGTTCTTCTTTTCCCCTTCTTTATCATTATTCTTTGTTCGGAACTTGATGGAATTAACATTTACCGCCATGGATTCTTTGGTTGATGGTTTGACGAATGACTAGCCCCCTTTCTTGGTTTCTTGTCTTTCTTTGGATTTTGGGAAGTCAAGGGTTGGTGGTCCTTCAACTCCACTTGCGGCCATACTTAGCTTCATCTCATGTGCTCTAGTTGCTAGTTCTTCACATGTCCTTGGCCGAATTCCTTGGAGGATGTACCGAAGACCCCATTGCATTCCTTGGGTGCACATTTCAATTACGGAAGCCTCAGACAAACGATCTTTGCAATTGAGGCTCAGATTTCTCCATCGGTTGATGTAGTCAACTACGGTTTCCTCTTTCCATTGGCGCGTGTTGGTCAGTTCAATCATGCTCGCCGTCCTCTTGGTGCTATAAAAGCGGTTGAGGAACTCTTGCTCCATCGGTTCGATAGAGTTAGCTTCTAAGTCTATATACCAGTCAAATACATTTTCCTTCAAAGAGCGGACAAATTGCTTTGCCAAATGATTGCCATACGTCCCGGCGTCGTTGCATATTTCGACGAAATGAGCAATATGTTGTTTCGGGCTACCTTTATCATCGAAGAGTTGAATCTTCGGGGGTTGATAACCGGAAGGCATTCAGAGAGTATGGTTTGGTGTAAGTCGAAGATGACTTAGACGTCCCGTCAAACTTGTCAGTACCGCTATCAACCTTGCTTATCAGTTTTGCGATCAAAGAGTCTCGCTCTTGTGCATGTCTCGAAAGCCCTTCAATAGCTTTAGTCAAGCTCACGAGTTGTTCTTCAAGACTTGAATCATTTGTTGTCATGATCGGAGCTGCTTCTGAACTTGATGAAGAACGAGGTGTAGAACATGCAGAGTTGTCCTTGTCATCCCTATTGCTATCAACAATGTCTCGCAAATCCTTCTTAGTAGCCTAGGAAGAAGTATTTCCCTCTGAAGATGCCAACGATCGCGAGTTACTTCACATACTCCTTGTGAAAACATTGACGTCTGCAGCTGGAGAATTCGTTGCAGCGACTTTCGTAATTATGATCTTGTGAGGTGTCATAATGTTGTCTTCGACTTTTGGTTGAAGGGAAGAGATGAGAGGTAGAATGTCCCACTGGGCGTGCCAAAAATTTGAACAACAAATTTTGTGTATATAAACACAAAATAGTTCATACAAATAAAAAATCTCAAATCAAGCAATATTGTGGTACAATCTCTAACATTCCTCTAATTCTTCTCTTTAATTATTTGGTGCCTTCAAATTCGGAGTTTACTTCGGTCTTCCCCGGTTTTTTAGCTTTGACTTGAATAACGTTGACCCAAAGGCTTGAAAGCTTGATTTTGGATCAAACGGTCTTCTTGAATGATTGTTCGAAGAACAGCTTCGAAAATTTTGATGAACGCCAACGAACACCTTCGGATATCTATCTCATAAACGTTGATTCGAGGGGCTCAGCACCTTAATCTCGCATCAAAAGCCGTTTCTGGATGGACTTCTCGAAGAACGGTTGGAATTGCTTGAAGAATGCCAAAGAATTTTGCTCTGGAATTCTTCACTTGCTTCTTGACTTGTATTGTTGATGATTTTGGTGGAGAATGAGGCCCTATTTATAGTTGTAGGAAGGGAAAACTCTAATGAGCTTGAGTCTGAACGGAGCGATATGATTGGTCCTTCATAATGTCATTACCCATAAGATAATTATTAAATTAATTGTATTTAATTTAATAATTACTGCAACAACTTGACACATGGATCATTCTGATTGGTCCGCCATGTCTTGATGTTTATCTTCATCTTCTTGAATAATTACTAAATTAATTTAATTTAATTTAGTAATATCTGCATCATCTTTGACATGTGGCGACTTCCGATTGACCAATAAAATATATAGTAAATCACCAATTAAATTGATCATTTAATTTTAAAATTTTATTTAATTAATTCATAATATTAAAATAATCAATATAAAATTAATTTTCGACTTATATTTTATTACGTAACATTTTTTAATTGGATAAAATTTTTGCAGTACTAATCATGTACATCCCGTACAAAAACATGGACCCATAACATATGAGGAATTAAAATAGTGATTTCCTTCCTAGTTCAACACAGTGTCGCTGTTGCAACAATGAAGGCTAAAGTTACAATTTATTTATTATTATAATTTTGTTTTTACACAATCTCCGGAAATGATAAATAAAACAAATTCCCCACCACCCCTCGAGAAAAAAGGATAAAGCAATGGCCCCCTTGCTTGACAAATATTAAAAATGTTAGGCATGATGGGCATTGGGCACCTATGGTGAGCAGAGACAAAAAAGAAATGATGCCTGTTTGCCAACACTAGACTACTGTGTCTGTGGATTTACTATACATGCACTTACATCATGCATACGCATGTCTAACGCTATTACCAAAAACATGTCTCTACAGATTCTTTTTCAGAATAAATTGTAAAACTATTCAAAAATATTAATGATAGCCTAAATATCAACACATTAATTCAAATTTTAACATTAGGAGACGACAATAATTTTATGTCATTCAAAATAATAGTTAGCATTTGAATTTTTTAGGTACTATATTCCTGACCATGCTATTGGAAGAGGGATCACATTCCCCTGTTGGTTGAACGGCCTAAAATCTAAGTTAGTAGTAAGAGATCAAATTCCACTGTTTGTCACTACCAGAACCTATACTTTTTAAAAAAAAAAGAAAAGGAAGAGAGTAGTTTTATGATTGATTTCGTAAAGAAAGATTAATCATGAAAATCGTTTATTTGATGCAGAAGAAAGAAAGGATCTTTTGTGCTTTTGGTTGTGCATATATAAATAAAAAAAATATAGGACAATATAAATATTGTAAAATTTTATAAAACAAAAAATTTCACGCAAAAAGAATACTTACCTCTTATTTTATTTATAAATAATTATTTACATTTTACTTATTATAAAAAAAAATTAAACACTATTTATTTTAGTTAAAATTTATTAATAATTTCACACTTAAAGATAACATATGGCACTCAACACCATGAAAATGAAAAATTACATAAAACATTAATATTAATAATTCTACATAACAAACAAATTTAGATACTAGCATTGCCATGTTCGTCCCACAAATGATCAACCAATGCCTCTCGCAGAGTAGAATGAGCATTTTTATCCTTGGTTTTGTTTGTAGTTAACATAAAAGGATAATGAAAAAACGGAATCAACAAGAGCACCAAACATCTCAACCTAGTTCTGGGTCTTTTGGTCAATATTTTGATGGCCTCGGAGGAACGGATGATGACTTGCCGCCGTACTAAATTGCTTTTCAGGAAGTCAGAGTATGAGCTACACGCCATGTGCTTTTTATTTAAGCTTTCTATATTTTGTTTTAATTTAAGCTTTTAATTTTTTTCAATTTATGCAATTTGTATTTTCAACATTGTTATCTTTTGTATTGTTCTAATAAAGTTTCCGTTGTTTTAACGTTTTGTGCTTATTATTTTGCAATTTGATGTACCTAGTAGTTTATCTTATTATTGGTTAATTGTTTTTAAATATGCAAGATTAATAAAATAATTAATCTTTTTTTTGTAATTAAATTTAATTGTATTATATAAATTATTTAATACATATGATAATACAAATATAATATTTATGTAGTTAAAATTGAATTTAAGAGTATTTTAAACATAAAATGTATAAAACAATTTTTGTGTGGATAAACAGTGTAAAGTTGAGATTTGGTGTATGGTTGGATGGAGATTCTGTAAAATCCCTCATAAATGGCGTTATACAGGCCGATTAGAGATGGTCTAAAATATTTTAATTATGGAATGGACGAATATGGCAAGTTTCATCATCCCGCCGGAAAGTACCTTTTTTCCATTAATTGCGGGACTTCTAACTATTATTTTTAATAACTGAGAAATATATACAAACATTTTCTTAAATGAGGGA
Organism: Ajuga chamaepitys; assembly: GCA_958295605.1. NCBI lineage: Eukaryota > Viridiplantae > Streptophyta > Magnoliopsida > Lamiales > Lamiaceae > Ajuga > Ajuga chamaepitys. Next base: position 38,227,182 of record OY282496.1, on the reverse strand, counting down.
GCTTCAACATATCATGGATATATGGTTAAAGACATGCGCAAATTTGGAGGTTTTTTTTTTAGATTAACAAGTTCATATATATTTTGTGAATTGTATAGATATCAGAGGAAGATTGCTTTGCCACAATTAAATTAATTTTTGTTACGTCGATGTTAATTTCTATTTTATTTCCAATAATTATGGTTCATTAGATTAGAGTTGAGGTTTTTGTATGTGAAGTTGAGTAGAGGTAGGGACATATGCCTTTATTTTCTATGATTAACTTGAACTTGAAGTTCTTGATGATTAATATAACTGTAAAGAAAGCATTATTGAAAACTTAGTTCAAGATATCATAATATGACAACCAAATTGATTATCATAATATCACAACCTATTTTTAATAGAGAGTCTTAAATTATTTAATGAATTTTCATTTTATTATTAAAAATCAATTGATTTATTTCTAGATTTGCAACCTAAATCAATTATAAATAAATCAATCCATGATCAACCAATAAAGAATTTCTTATTTCAAAATTTGATATTTTATAACAAAATATTTCAATATGAGTATCAAATTAAATAATAAAAAAGGGAATGGACTTTTATCAATTGTAAGTAAAAATAGAAAAGTCATTTATGTCGGGTATTCGAGAAATTCTATATTTCTCAATTAATACAATATTTCAGCATAAATTCTAATATCTTTTGATGAGAATGGGCACACAACTCCTGTAATTGCACAATCTCTAAGATATGTGTACCTAATGTGTAAGATAATTACTCAAAAGTTTTTATAATAATTACATTTTAAATCTTACTTATATTCAATAAATAAATTCATATATTTACTTTTGCTAACATAAGAACATGGCGTACTGTCTACTAAGGGCATCCCCAATATGATAGTTTTTGTTGACATGGCAAATGAGTAAAACCCATTTGATGGGTAGAGGGCTGTAGGGATGGGTGAGTTTAGGTAGAAGAGGTTTAAATTGGTTTTGGTTTCTCTACCTGGGTTTAGGAGAAAAAGAGGGGAGTGGAAGAGAAAGGAGGTGGGAAACACGCTGGGCAAGAGAGGCAGGCTGCTAGCGCGTGCACCCCACGCGCGCGTGAGGGCAGCGCTGGCGTGGGGCCCACCCAGTCAGCCTATCCCCTCCTTTTTTTATTCTGTTTTTCAATTTTTTTTGATAATTTAATGTTGTTGTGATATAGGAGTGCTCTTTTTTCCAATATTTTGGCCTTTTCGTTTTTTTTTTAATTAAGTCTATTTAATTTATCCTATTTCTAAAAGTAAAACAAGAAGTATCCGTTGTAAACGGCTATTTTACAACTAGCCGTTGTTTATTATTATTATTTTTTTTAATTTTTAAAGTTAAAAAATTTTCAACTATAAATACATGGTTTTGTTCAGCATTTTTCTACCACTCTTTGCAAAAATTACTTCATCTATAATCTTATGCATCATAAAAATAAGATGGATAAAGATTCTTGGCTGAGTTGGTTTAATTCTTCCACTTCTGGGGAAAATTCTTCTTCTCAAAATAACAATATTTGATCCCAAAATTTCAACTTTCGTCCTTAAGATGTTAGGTTTCAATAGCAAAATTTGTTTGCACCACCACCAAATTTTCACAGAAGCTGGCCACGTTCCACCTAATCCGATGAATACTCCCGGAGCTCCATATTATATGTATCCGCCTAACTTTCCTTTCATGTCGCCTCCACCATATCGAGGTCCTCCAGCTACGGGCTCAAATTCCACTCGAAGATTCAATATAGATGGATCCGACACAGACAAGGACACTCCAACTCCAAAATCGCAAAGATAATCTCCTTACTCGCCACAATGCTCCCCAATAGGCCTCGAGCATATCAACCTCGCTGCCGACCTTTCTACTGCTGAAGAAGTAAACACTCCCGAGGAAGCTAAAAAAGGCGAGTACTCTGCAGAAGAAAATGAGCTTCTTTCAAGGTGCTGGCTTGATATTAGCACTGATTCTGTGGTAGGCAATAACCAAAAGTTGCAGCAAATGTGGATCCGAATTGCTGATGCCTATAACAACAATCGTCCAGCTGGGAAGCCTTTCAAAACTTGGCTCAAACTAAAGTCGCATTTCTATACCCTTCAACGAAAAGTTAAGTGGTTTTGTGCAATCTACAGAGTACAAAAGAAGCAATGGGGAAGCGGTGAAAATGATGCAGATATGCTAGCTAAGGCGCAGAAGGTGTATACACAAGAACATGAGAAGGGGGGATTTAAGCATTTGGGATCCTGGAGGATTCTGAAAGACAGCCCAAAATTTGCTAATCCAGATGATGTCGTTCGTGGTACAAAAAAGACAAAGGTTTCTATATTTGGAGCCTACAATTCATCCTCCAACACTGATGTAAGCGCTAGTGAGGACTCTAATACAGCGCGACCTCGTCCAATTGGGCAGAAGGTGGCGAAGAGAATGGTGAAAAGGTAAAGGAAAATCAAACGAAGCTGAACAAAAATAAGAGGGGATCGATGAAAAGATAGCTGACTTAGAGAAATATAACACTCAAAAGTTATCGGCCTTGGTTTGTCTCGTCAAATCACGTGAGTACAAGATCCTCATGAGGGATACATCAAAGATGACGCCTGAACAACTGTGTATACACCTCCACATGTGTGAGCAGATTCAGAAGAATTGGGGCTTGTAATTTTACTAAGTGTTGCTATTATTATGTAATTTTATTTCCCGTTGCTTTCATGAGTTTTGTAGCTTCCTTTAATCAACCTATGTAATTTTCGATTTTATGTAATAAATATTTCTTTCATTTTCATATTGTTGTTGCAAAATAGCCGTTGTAAAAATTAGCCGTTTCAAAATTGGCCGTTGCAAAACTAGCCGTTACAAAACTAACCGTTGCAAAAGTAGCCGTTTCAAAACTAGTCGTTGCAAAACTAGCCGTTACAAAACTAGCCGTTGTAAGTCACATTATATATAGCAGTTACTCACATTCAGAGTTACATCAACAAAATTTCTCTGTCTCCTCTTCACTTGTTTCCAATTTTTGTATCCAAATAATCAAATATGTCTTCTTCTTCGAACTCATTCTCCGACAAAAGCAAGAGTGAAAGCCTCATTGACTTCTTAATGGACAACACATCCGAGAAAGAATACCTGGCTTTACTACAACAACAACGAGCACTACTCGATGTTCCACAGAGTTCTTCTGGCATACCCAGAAAACGAAGAACATATGTGGAACGAGATCGTGAGGGTGGGCACGCTAGGCTTTTCAGTGATTACTTCTCTAAAAATCCGACCTTCGGTAGTGAGGTGTTTCGACGACGATTTCGAATGAGCAGAGACTTGTTTTTGCGCATAGTTAATGCGTTGGAGTGTCACAATAAATATTTTCATTGGAGGATCGATGCTACTGGAAGAAAAGGATTCTCACCACAGCAGAAGTGCACTTTGGCCATACACCAACTGGCATACGGTGGACCTGCCGACCATTACGATGAGTACCTAAGAGTTGCTAAGACAATCGCCATCGAGTGTTTATTTAATTTTTGCCGATGTGTCATTGAAGTTTTCGGCGAACATTACTTGAGAAAGCCCACCGCTGCTGACTGTCAACACTTATTACAAATGCATGAATGGAGGCACGACTTTCCCAGAATGTTGGGCAGCCTTGACTGTATGCACTGGGAATGGAAGAATTGTCCAGTCGCTTGGAAAGGTCCCTTTACAAGAGGTGATCATGGCGTCCCAACAATTATGCTTGGAGCAGTTGCATCCGCAGACTTGTGGATATGGCATGCATTTTTCGGAGTTGCAGGGTCGAATAACGATATTAACGTCCTCAACCAGTCTCCTTTGTTCAACGATGATTTACAAGGACGTGCTCCACCTGTTAATTTCACAATAAATGGTACGCAATATAATCAAGGATACTATCTTACAGATGGAATCTATCCGGAGTGGGCAACATTTGTCAAGAGCTTTTAGTGTCCGCAAGATCCAAAGAGATCGAAGTTCAAGCAAATACAAGAGGCATCTAGAAAGGATGTGGAACGGACTTTTGGAGTGCTTCAAGCTCGATGGGCCATGATTAAAGGTCCAACACGTTTTTGGTACAATAATAATTTGAAGGACATCATGTACACTTGCATTATATTACACAATATGATAGTGGAAAACAAAGGAGATTCATCGTCCGACTGGTCTGATGACACTACCAACACCGACAATGATCCACAAGTAAATCAAGGTTCCGTTGGAGCATTCAATGAGAACCTCAGGAGGCATTCTCAATTACGTGAAAGAGAGAAACACCATCAACTTTGAGCCGATTTGATTGAGCATATTTGGGCACGATTTGGCAATAATTAGCTAAATTTTAATTTGGTTAATTCTTATATTTTGTAATTTTGCAAATTCAATTAATGTATTGTTCTTTTTTTTTTCCGACTTTATTGTATTACTCATTTTGTTTATTTTCAATAAATTTAATAATTTATCCCCCAATATTATTCATGATTTACTAAATTTAATAAACATTTCAAATTTTAAAATTAATTACCTCAACATAAATATTAGCCAACTTAATTTATTATAGAATAAAATTATAAATGGAGATAGTAGATTAATTAAAATATTGTAGATATAGAAGTGATTTGAGAGTGAGACCCATGAATAGTTACTTTTTAGGTAGAATGGTCGATGAGGGTTTTATTTGTAGGTAGAAGTTTTGAGTCCTTCTACAATACCACCATTACATTAATACAATTATAGGTAATAATCATTGGATCTTCTCCTTTTAATCTTGACCTTTAAATAAAATTACCTGTAACCTGCTAAACTAGTTACCAAACTTCAACTAATAAGATTTTGACCTATTACATATTGATGTCATTTTAATTATTTTTCATTCTGTTTGACTTTTAACCTTTTTTTTTTTACTTTAGAATTTTGTTCTTTCTTTTCCTTTTTTCTTTTCGGTTTCCTGAGCGACCCCATTTTATCATTTTCATGTTTTTTTTTTCTTTTTTTTTTCTTGTCTTATTTTTTAATAGCTAAACTTCATTTATAGAGATACAAAGTGATGAGAGGTACAAATCAAAATAGATAAAAAATTAACATAAATAAATATAATATTCTCACAAAATTAAAATAAACCATTCACAATTTGTATATATAAATAATTGAATTTACATAATTTATAGTGATTATGGTATCTCTTGGAAAAAATCCAAATAAGAAAAGTTTCACAAGCAAAAAGAAAGAAGAATTCCAAAAGAATTGAAGACCCCTAATCTCGAAACAAAAAAAAAAAAAAAAAAAAAAAAAAATTCCACAATTTATCTGTAATTTTTATATTTTTTTTCTCCGGGAAGTTTCTATTTATTTTCTAAACGGACTTTATCTGTTTAGGGAATTTTTTTTTTCCGCAATTTTTCTTTTTGCTTTCGCAATTTTTTTCTTAATCCATCTTTTTTTGTATTTCTAATAATATTTTAATTCTTGTTCTTCTTTTTAAATTTTATTCAATTTTTTTCTGGAATAATTTTTTTTGAATTTATCCTTTCCTATTTTTTTAAAATTATCTAGTGATTTGGAAAAGTTTACCTTAGTACCTTTAAATAAAAGAAGGAAAAAAATCAGCTAGAAATAAAAATGGCCCCACAAGAAAAATGAACAAGGGAAGTAATGGGTCTACTTTATTGAATAAATAAATAGAATTCACTTGTTATTACCTGCTATATATAGTAAGTAAAGTTGTAATTGTATCAATGCAATGGTTGCATGTTAGAATTACCTAGAAGTTTTTCTACTTTTGAGGTCGCAGTGATGTGGCACAGAAAAACTTGCGTTTTGGGTGGAAGCATTGGGGATGCCCTAAAAGAAAGAAAAAGACTGTATAGAGTAACACTCGGCTAATTCTATCGTGCTTAAGTGGGTAGTGCTTAAGTGTCAATCTAATGGCTAATATTTTCTTGATCTCCATATACAATTCAAGTGTGTGGTAGATTCTTTTTTTAACACTATCCACTTGGGTAGGATAAATATTTAGTAAAACTCCCCCATTATTAGTTTCCCAAGTTGATTGAAAGATAATATTCCCTCCATCTCGGTTAAATTTGCAACCCTGATCGAGTACGAATGTTAAGGAAAAATAGATTTTGTTTTTCCTTTGACTTTCTTAAAGGTGGAGATTGAGGATTGAGATTTTGAAGGTGAATATTGTGGGAATTACTTTCCATTTATAGGATTGCAAAGTTAATTGGGACGGACCAATAAGGCTAGGAATGACAATGAATCGGGTTGAAACCCGAATTCGCGCTAAACCCGCTTCGTATGGGTGGGTTCAAATCCGGTCAAACGGGTCAAAATCGGTCAAACAGGTATTGCTGGGTTTGAATCGGGTTGTGGATTTTACTAAACCCACTCCTAATCCGCCCCGTATATATTATTTATATTAATATTTTTTATATTCATTATTATTATAGTAATATATTCCACTTACTACTATTTCTTACTAACAATATATTCACATTTTTATTATTTTATTGTGGTTGATTTAATTTGAATACTTATTTAGTTATTTTCATTAATAGATTTTTAATCAATAATGTATATTTTATATTATATTTTAACTATGAAATAATTATATAAAAAATAATATTATATATATTAGAAAAAACTAAAACAATATGGCGGATCGGGGCGGGTAACCCCGTTGAGTTACGGAGGCGGGATGGGACGGGTTTTCTGAGAAGGCAGATCGAAGCGGGTTACGAATCTAATTTTTTCCATGCGGGGCGGATCTTGGAAAAAGCCAAATCTACCCCATACCCGCTCCATTGTCATTCATAGTAAGACAAATAAATAAATTTAACTGAGACAAAGATGGTAGCTTTTTGTTTGACGGCTAAATATCACGAGGTTGCAAAATTGACGCATGTTCCGCATTTGTACGTAAGGGTAAAGAAAATGTAGAGATTTGCTACATTTGTTTTAGGGTTAATTGCAGTAATCTCATTAAACTATTAGCATTTTTACACATACATTACTAATTTTTTTTTTTTTTTTTTTTTTTTTTTTTTTTTTTTTGCATCGATACATATAAACTATAAGAGTTTTGCAAATAAACCACCAAACTTTATTTTCAATCGGTAGATAAACGACCAAACTTATTTTTCAATCAATTTTTATCGAAAATCCATACGTGACTTGCGCGTGATAAACATTTAATGAACTTTTTTGTACAAACAAACTTTTTAGTATGCTAAAAGTGTAAAATTCTTTCACACCTTTCTTTTCCATGTCAATTTCTTTGATCATCAATAGTTCTCTCCTAATATCTAGAACCTCCATTGTTGAAGATGAGCTGCTCTTCTACCTACTAAAAGCGTGTTTGGACAAAAAAAGTCCTTAAAAATTTATAACTCGCAAGTTACATGTGGAATTCCGGCGAAAAATAATTGAAAAATAAGTTTAGTGTCGTATATACCAAAACCCTTTTAATTTATATGTATGAGTGACAAAAAAAAGTTCAGTGATTTATCTACAAAATCGATGATAGTTTGGTATGGTTTTAATTAACCCTTTGTTTTAATTAGTTTTTGAAAGAATGGCATATGAAAGTTGAGTATTTTGACTATTTGTACGGAAGAATTGCTAACATGGCCGTTGTATCAGGGAGGTGGACATTTATCACCATTATGTTTGCGGGATGACAAATTTTGTCCAGCGTATTCTATTGTAGTTCAATTTTTGTTCAAAATCCGTCCAGCTTTATACTTTTGGTCGGAAATTGCACTTCACCGATCACATTACTTTGAAAAGTCAATTTACCGGTAACAGAGGCTTATGTGGCACTTGATGTGCATTTCTTTACTATTTGGAGAGAAAAAAATCTAAATCACACTTAATGACAAAAATAAATAAATATTATATGATAATTTTCTAAATAATTATAAAATTAGATAAAGCTATAGAATTATTAAAAAATCTTTAGTCATAAAATAACTTAAGTTAAATTGAAAGATCTATGACATTAGAAAAAGAAATTTAAAATTTCCAAATTAAAATAAGTTACATTAAAAATAATGTAAAATATGAAAATTGTAATTAAAAAATCTAAAAAAAAAGTAAAAATATGATAATTATATTTAGAATGTAAAAATATTAAAATTTGATCATTGGAAATGAGAATAAGAAATACAAAAACTATCTAAAAAATTAGCCCTGACCTCCCAACCACAAGCCCATTGTTCTGCCCCTCCCCCTTCTTCTTCTTTCTTAAGAATTTTTTATCCTTCTTCCCCAAACACTTATTCTTTTTGAAACCCTACAAGATCCACTCAACAAATTAGACTAAAATACAAAAAAAAAAAAAAAAAAAAAAAAAAATACAATATTTCTTTGAAAGTAACAAAAACTTAGGAAACAAGAGATGTAAAAGCATAATCATGGTAAATCCTTGATTTAAAATATAGTAAAATGGAATACAAGATCATGCTCTATAGCTAGTAATTGTGCTTTCCACCATAGCTACATCATAAGTTTAAGAAGAAGATCTAGAAGTGATATGAGTTGGGGGGAACGTGGGTGAAGGACTGGGGATTAACAGAGAGGGGGTGGGATGGATTTGGGCACTTGGGGTGCAAGAGGTAGAGGGAAAAAATAAAAATAAAAAATACATTTTACATTTTTTTAGTTGATTTGTTTATGTTCTTTCCATATTTTACGATTAACTTTCATACATTGTATCTATATTTGAGATTATTAATTTTTAGTTACACAAATCTATAAAGAAAGACAATGTTTACCACATGTATTACATTTTTTCCTATTTATATTAGGTTTTTGGGCTAAAAAGAGAATACTCCTCTCCGTTAGGTTTAGGATTCTATCTTACGTGTGAGGTTTTGCCTCGTTGCTCATGCGATTCTTTCACTGGCGACTATTTCGGTCGTCCTATCCACCAGGTTCACTCTAGTTGTTGGGGTTTTCTCTACTGTGGTGGAGCAAGATTTCGTTGCGCTGTTTCTCATCGTTCTTTGCGATAGGGTTTTTGCGAGGGTTTCAGTTTATCATAGCTGGAGAAGATGTTACGTCAGTAATGGATCTGAGAGACTCTTTGCGTCTCTCGGAGGTGGAAGCGGAAGATGTGGTGATCAACTTGGGAGGTAGGTGCGAAACAAAGGAGTGTATGTATGGTCGATTTATCTTGAATCGGTCGATAGGGTGGTGAAATTTAGTTGTGGCCTTAAGGAGAATCTAGCGGCTTCCCTGGGGATGGAAATTGTTAATGTCGGTTGTGGTATTGATGGCGTTTAAATTTGGAGACTCGAGTGAATGTATTCGGTTCTTCGTAATCAGCCATGGAATTTCAACGGGGCCCTCTTGGGCCTGGCTGGCTTGATCGGTGATCTCAAACCGGAGCTGCTAAAGATTAAGCATATGCCTTTCTGGGTCTAGTTCCATGGCCTCCAATTCCGTCATATGACGGAGGAGGTGGGTTGAGCGATCGGACAGGGGCTTGGCCGGGTTATGGAGATTGACACCCCTCGTGGTGTTGGTAAATATTTGCGTGATAGAATTATGATTGACTTGGCAAAACCTTTGTCTCGTGGTACCATAGTAGTGACAGAGGGTATCGGATGAGGTGTTGTGTCGGTACGAGAAACTTTCTGGGCCTCTAGATCATGTTGAGGGGGACTGCCCCTTCGGCTCTAGCAGCAAAAGATGATGACAGAGAGGTGACGCGTCAGTTTGAGCCATGGTTGAGGGTGGATGGTCAGGGGTTGTAAAAAATCGGGACTATGGAGAGCTTGGTAGGTGAAGGGCAGCGTAGTTCGATGGTGGGGAGGTTCCGGCTACTTTCTTACCATATGAGGTGAGTGCAATTCTAGAGTTCCCTTTGAGGCAGAATGTGTCTCCTGATGTATTAGCGGTTTGATGTGAAGGGGATATATTAAGTGATAAGTGGATATAGGTTGGCTACGGGGGGCTTTACTCCATCACCGTCATCATCGTCGAAGAATGAAGGATGGTGAAAGTTTCTTTGGGCCTTGTTACTGCCACCTAAGGTAAAAATAATTTCTTTGACACGTCTTGTCTAATTTTATTGCACTGCTGTATAATTTGGTTGTTCATCGTATGTCGATTTCCCCCATATGTAAGTCTTTTGGTTATTGCTATTACAATGCATGAGTCGTAATTTTTGGGATTTGGTTCAAGGCTTTTGGAAAGGGATTTGTTATTGGAACACTTTGTAATTGATGAGTTCTGCTTCGTTCCAAGAATGTAGTGCTCGGGTTTATGATTTTTATGGTATAGAGTTTTTCCAATTATTTTCGGTTGCTTCATGGAATGATTTGGCGAGCCATTTTTTGTGTTGAATTATGGCGATGGCAAGGAGTTTAAGAGTTCGTCTTGGAGTGAAGTGGAACCATATGTACTCCAATTTGATAGGACTCTTGAGGTTGGTGTTGGGGGGGGGGGGTGGGAGGGGAGGAGGGAGGAAGGGAGGGGGGTGGGGGCGTCGGCATAGCATGGCCGAAAAGTAGAATTGGGTCAAGCCACCGATCGGTTATCTTCGTTTGGATGTTGTGAAAGGGTATATGGGGTTGGTTTTGTGTTGAGGGATGAATCGAGTTACACTATGGCAGCAGGTTTCCACGTGATTAGTAAGCCTATGTCGGTTGTGATTACAGATTGGAGGCTTTTGTTAGTGAGATAAGATTATGTGTTGATTGTGGATATTAGAATGTGTTGGTATTTTTGGATTCCTTGTTGTGCATGCAGTCACGGGGCAAGTGAATTCTCTGGATTATTTTGGGGTATTAGCGGATGAAATTCGTGGATTGTGTTGTGGGGGTCATATTCGGAGCGTTACTCATATGAGTCGTCGGTGCAATATAGTATAGATTAGCTCATTCTTCTTTCACTAGCCTTTGCATCTTTTTGGATTGAAAATCTTGTACTTCATGATTGTGCTTGAGTAATAAGATTCTTAATTTTCTAAAAAAACATTTATAATATCATTTACTATTCTTTTCTTACGTAGAATTATTCAATTTATTGGAGTTGAATATTATTTTAATTTAACTTTTTTTTCATACTTATATATATCATGGATGCAAAAGGCGGCCGCCTCGCTAGGCGGTCCTAGCCGCCCCGACTAAGGCCTGAGCGGTTGCTCTGGTGTTTTTTGGCCTGGCGCCGCCTAGACGGTCAAGGCGGTCTGAACATTTTTCGAATTCTTTTTATTTTTTATTTTAAAAAAAGGCTAGAAACGACGTCGTTTCCATTTAGTTTATTATGTTATCGACTTATTGTTATGTCTTACCTACATTATTGTCTTGTTTAATTATTTTGGACTTAGTAATTGACTTATGTTGACCTCTTTTTATTTTAATTTTATGTTGGATTCTTATAATAAAGTTTATATATTTGAATTTTCTTTTTTAATACAAATCCTTCGCAGTAAAAAAATTAGAAGTTTTTTTTTAAAATATTAAACAAATTGATTGTAGTGCTATATCATGATTATCTTCTATATATATATATATACATATATATATATATATATATATATATATATATATCTTTGTATAATTTTTGAATTAAATAATTAACAAAAAATGAAAATAATAATAATAATAATAATAATAATAATAATAATAATAATAATAATAATAATAATAATAATAATAATTTCTGGGTGGCACCTAGGCACTAGGCGGACATAAATTGCTCCCCCTCCGCTTTTCGCCTTCTGCAACCATGATATATATAAGACGACCAGAAAATTCATATTGATGTTAATACAAATAGTTTAAAAGGTTAAGTTAAGAACCTTAATTTTGACAATGGTTCATTGATGGGTTGATAATTACATTTAGCAACTGCAAATGTTGTTGGAATGAAGGGGATACACATAATTATGCATATAAGGTGTAATTGTTAGTCAATTATGAGATATATGAAGTTTGATTGTAACTATAAGTATAGTAGAAAAAGCAAGAAAAAATGAGAATTTGCTTGATCAATGGCTAGTGTTATGCAATCAGGTAAAATGATGGCACATATGGGCCGCCACAAAGTAAAGTAAAGATGGATTAATGTGTGCAATTGAAGAGATGATAACAATATTATAGGGGTGTTTGGAACTTGGGAAAATGGTGGGTAGAAGTGGGGTTGGAAAGGAGAGTGGAAAGGTAACAAGCTTTTTTCTTGCCAAAAGTCAAATAGGCCCCTCCTACCATCAATAATCACAATCATATCTGATGCAGAGAGGATGAGATTCATCATCATTGCCCGCCCATTTAATCTTTTTCTTCCACACAAAAACAAAACCCTAGCTACAAATTACACCATTCTAATTTCAAAAACCACAACATAGATATTAGTGGAACCAAAATTGATTATAATTCAGTTGATAAAAACACTTTGTAATTCAGGTGATCAAATTGATCCACTAAAAGTGAAATCTTTCCATAAATAACGCCACCCAATCAGGATTGTATGTTTAAAATAATAAATAAGTAAATAAAAAAAGAATGTCAATTTTATAAGTGGCATGTATAGATACCCATATTTGTAGTGTTTAGTATTTTGTAGTTAGGTTGTAATAGTTACTATTGCCATAGGATCCATAAAAGATCACAAATGAGTGCATCCTGCGACTCATGTGCTGCCCACACCTGCAAAGTTGCCACTCCATTTACACAACCAAACAAAGCTACACAATTACTTTCACAACTAAAAGCCCCAATCCCTACAACATTCACATTGTTTATTTATATATTTTTATTATTATTATTATTTTTGAACTTTTAAGACATGAATATTCCATTCCACTGAGGTCAACTGGAGACATATATAGTAATCTCACGGATCTACAGTGTGACGGTTGAAAGAGTGTCCCAAAAAATAATATATTCTTCGTGATCATTACAAGAAAAAATTAAATTAGAGATTTTATTCACATATTATTTGTCTATAAACTAAAATAATCACATATTTAAGAAGAATTTTTTTATCTTGATCCCCTCGTCTCTAATATGAATATACAGACCAAATTACCTACCAAAATAGAGATAGGTTATCTCCGTCTCTAATATTCAGTTGTTATTTCGCCAATAATCGGACACTAAGGACCCGTTTACTTGGTTAGATCATAAAAACTGGTCTACCCCGGATACTCCAGATAATGCATAATTTGAGGCAAAATACCCCCATTTGAAATTCCATCTCTAAAGGTGTATTTATTTATCCCGAATCAAGGATAAACTTTCATCCTCTTCCCATACATTTTTTCTTCCTAATTTTACTGTTGTTAACTTTACCCATTATTAGTGTTTCCAAGCTTGGAAATAATTCTTTTGATGCCTGATTTCTTTCCACTACCTTCGACCTAAGCAACAGATGAATTTCTATTTTCGTTTCGCATCGTATGATGATGAGGAAGATCATGGTCACTAAGTTTATTCATTTTTTCTTCTCCTCTCAGCAAGTCATCATATTTTTCTTCGTTTCTCATACATTTTGGAATACACATTAAATAAGGATTAAGGTTTAGATGGGTTTAGGTTTGAGTTGAACTGTTCTTTGTTGAAGATTTGTGTGATTTAGATAGGCCCATTATAAGTTCTCCGGTATTTTTAGGTAATTTAGACATCCCTAATACTTTCTCAAAAAAATCCCTAATAACCTTCTAAGAAACCAACAAGTCAAAGAAAACACTGGATATAGATAATGCTCTAGAAAAAGTTCAAAATAATCATCTCCAGTAAATATTGGATAGGACATATTTTTCCAATCCCTCATTTTAATACATCCTATTAAGCACAATCCAAAGTAAACGGGTCCTAATGATATAAAACTTATTATGTCATTTTCCATCTTAATTTTATTTACATTTTTTTATGTAGTGTCCACTGTTATCCGTTATTAATTAATTTACATTTATAATATAAAAATTTGTTGTTGTGCATAGAGGTCATTATTTACATTACACTAGGTTGGTTGTACATTTCTCTAGCACACATATTGTGGATGAATATAAACAGGAACCTCGTTCAGTCATTTAGATTATGATTCTGTGGAAGTGTATTTTACTAGTCAATAATGAACACATTTTGTGTCTTAACTCTGAAAATTTATGAGTTGAAAGCAAATTGCAGGTGAATCCAGGTTCCACACAAGTCCACGAGACACTGTTTATCAGAATTTAGCTATGCACTTTTTTTCTTATCACTTTATGATGGTTGAAAGTTTTAAAAGAGGAAAATCTAAATCATTGAATATTGCAACTACAAATTAATTGGAAAGAAAATAAAATGTGGGGATTAACTTTGGGGGAAAAGGTGTCATCTCAGACAGCTTTCAGAGACCTCCTTAATATAGTGTGTGGGCTCAGATTGTTGTACATATATATATATGTGTTAGTGCTTCTTCTCTACCTCACGCCATGTGTTTATACTCCTTCCGTTTTAAAAAGAATGTCATTTTAGACACTCTAAAAAATTTCACAACAAGTGTCACTTTACCAAAAAAACTACAATTCTTCCAATATTATTTTAAACAACCTACTTAATTTAATTGATTATTTCCTTATTTCATAAAACTTACTAACTAAATATCAATCCTTAATTATTCCAAAAATAGCTAAAATGACATTCTTTTTGAAATGGAGGAAGTATTATTTTATCCTAAATTTAGAAATAAAATAAAATATTCAATTACATTAATAATTTGCAATTTATGATTAATGTTTAATATTGCTATAAAATATAATATAAATACTATATTTTATAAATTAAAATTGAATAAATTTCAACATTTATTTTTTATGTAGGCAATATGAGTTAAATTTAATTTCATAAAAAGTGTATTAATTTTATGATGCATCAAATTTCATTACAAGTATAACCCCATATTTTTACTATGATTTTTATGTGATTCGACGTCAATGTAAGTACAACAAATTTATGTTATTGTACTAATTTTTCATCAAAACAAAATAGTATGAGAACTAAAAGTATCACTAAAATATATTTTTTGAAAAGTGAAATAACAACTATTTTTTATTAAGTATCACAGTTTTTTTTAACCCTAAGATCCGTACAATACTACAATTCGAATCATGGACAATTTTTCGTGAAAATGTATTAGTGTTTATGCTTAGAGGAATCAGGGACCATTTGGTTCAAAATCAGGAACGGTAATAACTATACGTATGAATAAGGGGTCAATCATACTATGAAATAATGTTAAGGAAATTGTTAATAAAATGTGAATAATGGTTACCTTATTCATGAGTACCATTTTACTCTCATTATCCACCCCCGGCCACTTCCTCGTACCAAATCACCATTTATTTGTTCAGAGGAATGTACCATGTTGAAAAGGTATTAGTGCTTATGTTTAAAGGTAATAACTTTACTCAAAACGAATAATATCTTTCAATATAAATAGTAATACTTTACCTGAATTGAAACAAGCACTTGGTGATGGCTAATTTAAGATCATGGAATACATATTAATTTAATATTTTCTTAATCAAGAATAAAGTTGACATGTAAAATTGATATTTTTTAAAATTTTAGGATAAAAAGAAAAAGTATAAAGAAAGAGAGATTTTAATCGACAGAAGGGAGTAGAATTATAATTATATGCCACATAAACTAAAGTTGATATTTAATTTAAAAAAATAAGTAAAAGCACGTATTTTTTGGGGAGAGTAGTGATGTAGTTTACACGTGTGTATAGTTTTTTGAAAGGGGGTGACTTTAATGTAAAGTGGATATGTGTGTGTATAATTATATATTGATGAGGGTAGATGGAAGTGCGGCAAGAATAGTGGACAGTGATTGGTCTGGTATATTAGTTAGTTTCAGCAGAAATCTTTCCTTTAATATATATCCTTGAATGATATTATCAAACATGGGTTCTGCTATGCTTAATCAGAGCTTATTTGAGGAAGAAGCTGATATGATAATGTCATCACAGCTTGGGATATTCCCAAATTTTGCATCTCTTCCACTAGGGGGCAACCACCCCCTCAAAACCCTTGCTACGCTGCCTCCGCCTCTAATCACTCTCTCCGATCATCACTCTACCCAAAAGGAAGATATTAGCAGCTCTCACTTTTCACCTGGAATACCTCAGATACTTTCATTGCAAACATCACCTTCAAATTACTGGTAACCCTTCAAAATCTACTACTGCTACTGCTAATTTGTTATCCTCAACTTGATTTGTTTGTTTTTGTGTGTTTATGGTGTAATAATTAGGGCATGGGGCGAATTAAGTGAGTGCAGAAGCATGAAGAGAAGTGTCGGGGATGATCATCTGGGCGTGAAGATGAAAAAGATGAAGGCAGGTAGAAGAAAGGTTAGAGAGCCCAGGTTTTGCTTCAAGACCATGAGTGATGTAGATGTCCTAGATGATGGTTACAAGTGGAGGAAATACGGACAGAAAGTTGTCAAGAACACACAACATCCTAGGTAATTAATTAAAGATACTTCATTCTTTGCATTTCCAAGTTATTAAGTATTGGTATTATGGGAGATTTTCATGCAAGAGTAATCTAGTTCCAGTATAATGATGTAGATTCTCAATGACAAGTAGAGTTGATTGAGTTATTCTTCATTATTAATCTCATCATCAGTCAGTGTTATTAATGCTCAATAGAAATGCAAAAGTGGACTATAATTGCTGCTTCAATTACTCTTAGATACAGCAACACCACACCCTCAAATACCTCATCACCCATTATTGCATATTGTCATCTAAAGAGAGAGAGGATCATAGCTATGATCATTCCCATTTTATTTTAATTTGAAAATAGGATCTTGAGATGGGCTTTTGATGATTTGGCTTTAGGGTTAAAAAGTAAATCCAACTTTTTATTACCAAATGATTACAATGTAAGTATATTACCAAAGTGTGAATACTTTACGAGTAAGGACATATCCAAGAGAGCCCACCCTCCCTAAAAGGCTCACTGCTTTTATCATGAATCCAGCATTTTCCAGTTTGCAACATTTTCTTGTACTAGGTAAACCCATAATGTTCTCCACAGAGGCCTACTGCATAATTTGTACATTTAAAGAAAATTCATATAATCTCAATGAATAAGAATTTTACAGTGTTCACAGTGGGCAGAAGATCATTTTTCACTTTCTTTTATTTACATTTTACCATCCAAATTAATAAACGGTAAGATGAACTCGCAGGAGCTACTACCGGTGCACACAAGACAACTGTCGTGTGAAGAAACGTGTGGAACGACTAGCAGATGATCCGAGGATGGTGATAACGACGTATGAGGGCAGGCATATACACAGTCCATCACATGATGAGGAGGAGTCGCAAGCCTCAACCCAGCTTAACTTCTTCTGGTAGAGACAGTCTCCAGCATTATATATACTGGAATAAGAACACTGATCCATAGAGATAGACTCTATTTGTATCACTTAGGATCCTCCTCTATCACATATTTTATTTTACTATGTGCTAGTGAAATAAAATACAAGATCTGAGGATTGTGAAATAGAAGATCTGGTGCGCCCTCATTTTTCTGGGCTATAGGCAATGCCACAACTCTTCTAACATGTTTGCTGGACTGCATTCACTTATTTGCTATATCAATATTATAGATTTAACGATCTCAATATCCTGTACTTTGCCATTTTATCGGAACTAATTTTGTACATGATTGACATAAGAAAACGCTGTTACAGATAGGGAGAAATATAATTCTGAAAACTGGCTTTACCATCCCTCCCCAAAAACCAGTTCAACAAAAATAATCTTTTTCACACAATATCAAATAATGAGGATTTCTCACAGTTTTATTATTAGAGACAATATATTGTCACTAATTAATTAATCGTTTCGACAATTGGCCACAAATAATATATTTTGAACCACAAACATCTCAAATATTTTTTGCAATTAGTTATCTCTAGAAGTAAAAAATATCTAAAATACTTTGTAAAGAGTGTTGTGATGACAAGTTGTCACAAATAGCTTATTAAATTATTTTTAGTAATCACAATTAGGACTGTGCACGGAGCTTGGAGATTACCAAAATCGGATCGAATAAGTCCCAAACCGAAAAAATTCGTTGACCATTTGACTTTTTTTGGATCAAACTAAACCGATTATTTTTTTGGTATAGATTTGGATATTTCTCAATTTTCCAAACCGAATCCATATTGAATCGTATCGAAGCATACCAAAATGTATTGAATCGAATAACTGAATAAAATAATAAATTATAAATTTAGAAATATATTATCCCTAAAAGATTAATTTAAATAAGAATAAAAAAATTAAATTATTCATAATTTTGTAGATAGTTAGGTGTAACATAAATAATTAAAAAATATTACATTTAATTATTATATAATTTTCAAAACAAAAGTTAGGTTAGTTGGACATAAATTTGATGTAATAAAATTATATATATTAGTTAGACATCAATATATAATGTTCAAATTGAATCTATTCTTCAAAAGATAAAAAAAAAACTCTAATTATCCGAACTGAATTAAATCGTTTTGTTAAATTCGAAATTCTGAACTGAACTGTCCCGAAAAAAATATATAACCGCACAGTACTGTTTCGATTTTTTGGATCGATAATGAATACTTATTTTTCTTAAATAATTGAAGTTTAATATAAATCTGAATATTTTCAAATATCCGAATCTACATTATACCGGGTATACCCCTAATCACAGTGAAACAACCGAAAAGGAAAGAAAAAGGAAGCAAACCCCATTTTTATATCTCAAATAGTAAGAGCAGATTAGAAGCATTAGACGAATGCAGGTGATATAGAAAACAGAGGGTAAAGTCTCGGGCTCACGGTTTATGAATAAATATATTATATTATTTGTTCTGGGTAATGATATTTATTGCATATTCTGGATAAAGGTGCATAATTAAATATTAATACATTTTTATCATTACTATGATATATTTATTCATAACATATAATACGTTAAGTCATAAATAATAATACATGTTTTGCTGCGGATCTAAGATTCATATAACTAGGCCTACTCAAAAAAAATATCAATAAAAATCATTGCATATTTATGTGTTTGTCATAAATAAATAATTTCTAAAAAGCTTATTTAGTTTGCATATCAAAGTTGTTTATATATTTGTATTAAACAAGAAACAAAAATTACAAAAAATATTCGAGACTAATATAAATTAGAAAAGATACCTTTATTTGTATGGTAAGAATAGTTTAAACCTTGATCTCGGCCGCAAGTAGTGTCGTTTTAGTTATGGGCTACAGCCCATTAACATAGAAATGAAAAGTTGGGCCCAAGCCAGAAGCAGACGGCCATGTACACATGAATCAGCCGAATAGGCAACTACACAAAACACGGCCCTATGTCACGTGAACCTGTCGATTAGTTTTCCATATTTTGAAACTTCATATACAGTATCCCTATCACGAGAGATTGGTACTTCTGAGACCTTAATTTTATAATATAAAGTAAATTTTATGGTGCACTCAAGAATTTATCTACTATGTTAGATTAGTGACTTACAAAAATTATTTAGATTTTAAACTTTTAATATTTGGATTATAGGTTTTTTGTAGTAACAATTACTCCCTCCGTCCCAACTTAACTTTCCTACTTTGATCGAGAACGAAAGTTAAGAAAAAATAAATTTTGTGGAATCTTTGACTCTTTTAAAGGTCTCGAGGGTGGAGATTTTGAGGGTAGAGATAGTGTGAGAAATTTGTCATTTATGAACTGAAAAGTTAAGTCGGGACAAACTGAAAAAGAAAGTAGGAAAGTTAGAGCGGGACGGAGGTAGTATTTTATAAATGAGAAATTACCCAAAATTACTATTATATCTTCAAGTTCTAGGATTTAAGAAAATAAAATATGTGCAAAACATTCGTTCCTTCTTATCACTAAATAAATAATCGATAAATTAATGTAGTTCCTCATGAAAAATATCTAGTCTATTAAAAATAAATGTCTGCAAATTCAAAATTATGCAAGATTTCTAATATGTTCTATAATTTTTGTCCTAAAACTATTTTTTAACATTTGTTCACTTAGAAATTCCATGTTATTTTATTTTAACCAAGATATGAAGGAATACAACTTGTAGATATTATGGACTTGAATGTACTTTTAGCGTAACATGTTACTCCCTCAGTCTCATACTGATAATCATGTTATAAGAAAAATCTTATCCTAAAATAAAAGTTTTGTTTCAAAAGTTGGTGTTTCATTTTAATAGTCTAAGTAAAATAATTTTTTTTAATGAATTAAGAATATATAATTGAAAAAATTAAATAAAAATAAAATAAATTGTGTAGTTTCAGAGAGTTGTACCTTAACAAAATTAACTAGAAAAAAAAAAAAAGTTGACATATCCAAATATGATTCTCATTATGGGATGGAAGAAGTATTTCATTTTAGTTTTTAAAAGATAAAAGGTAATTTATTTATATTGTTATGCTTAAACAAGCTTGCTTTCCTTATAAGCCTATAAGAGGGTGCTTTGCTTGAACATTTTTTTTCTTTTTCTCTATAAATAAACCTCTAAAATATTTGTTTGCTTGACCTTGTTTTTTTTTTTTTTTTTTGTCCTGTCTTCAGCTCGTTTCCTCTATAAACTTATATAATATTACTAGTAAATGCTCCCGTGCGATGCACGGGCTATTTTTTTTTAAGAGTAAATCAATATTAATATGAACAATAATTTTTATTAAAAATGCATTTTTATTTGATAATATATAACAAAAAAAAAAAAATGGTTAAAATTTGTTACAAAGAAAACTTTTGTGTTTTTTTGCAGTGTTATTCATTCCTTGCCTCAAAATCAGTTTTTTCCACTAATAAAAATACATTTTAATTTTTTCACGAATTTCTTCCTCGTATCTTATTCCATAAAGTTAATTTTTTTATTTCATCCGCTTATTTGGCTTCTCTTGTCTATATCAAAATATTCATATTAAATTATAGTAAATTTTGAATAGATCACACTGATTGATAATAATAAATAAAGTGAACATACATAATCTAGAATCTGATATCATTGAACAGATTGAGAAACAAAAAGTTTCAAATCTAATATCAGTTAATAGGATTGAGAAACAAATAATCTTAAAATATTTTATTAGTTTACGTATTATTTTAGGATGAACTGAAACTTCATAGTCCATATGATAAGCTCATTCATATAAATAGAGTTGGATTTGTATTTGGAATTTTAAAAGACATAGATGACCTCAAATCTCTCAATTTATCCAATAATCTCATATCCATATGATGAGCTCATTAATACAAATAAAGTTGGATTTTGATTTAGATACTTAACATAAGGAAAAATTAATGAACTAAACTAATAAAATACTTTTATATAAGAATAATCATTAAGAAAATATATTCTTTTCTCAATCTTATTAAATTTTATTGCAATTCTGGATTGTATATCTTTGTTGTTTGTTTATTATTGTTAATCAGTAATATTTTCTCAATCTTATTAAATTGTATTGCAATTTTGGATTGTATATCTTCGTTGTTTGTTTATTAATGTTAATCAGTATGATCTATTCCAAAATTTATTATAATTTAATATTAAGATGTTGGGAGTGAGATAAAAAAAAAAACAAATGAAACTAAGTATTTTCGGAAAAAATCTGCCATAGTGAATTTTTTTATTTTTCTAGAGAGTAGAAATAAAATGGATAAAATAATTTATGGATAAAATAATTTTGGGAAAAAAATATTTTATAGTGGAAAAAACACTAAAAAAACTAATTTTGCGGAATAAGAGGCGATGAAGGAATTAAAAAATACATGTAGCGTGTTTTTTTGGTGGAGTGTGTTAGCTAGCCATATAAAAAAATAGTTCGTGCATCTTGCAAACCACTGTACATATTACAGAAGCTATAATCTTCCTAATTGTATCTGTAGAAAACTAAAAACTGATTGATTTTTTTGAATAACCACGGTACATATACAAAAGCTATAATCTTCCTAATTGTATTTGTAGAAAACTAAAAACTGACAAAAGCTATAATCTTCCTAATTGTATTTGTAGAAAACTAAAAACTGATTGATTTTTTTGAATAATTGTTACGTGGGTGGCAATTTTATAGGCAGATTAAGAAATTAGAAATAAAATCTAAAAGATTTGGAATGATTTGTCAATTATGTAACGGATATATTTAATTGAACATTACATATTATTGTATATCAAAAGATTGATAAAACATATCCTGTTTTTGTTAAAATGTTGATTCTTATATTAATATACACATCATAATTATAAATCATATTCCTATAATTTTAAAATCACGTGCATTTTTCCTATAATTTAAAATCACGTGTATTTCGAGTTTTGATTTTGCTGATCATTCAAAATATATATTAGTTCAAATTTATATGTGATTTCATTTGTGCAATAGATCAATATATTATATAAATTTTTCTGCAATAGATAGAATAATCAATTTAACTTTACATCATGATATTATGTGTATGGTGTGTTTTTTTTTTAATATACTGCATATAGTAAATGTTGTTGCCTGAGTATTGTCAACGTCATTTTATTGTAAAAATATATTGTAATAATATTAAAAGAAAAAAAGGAACAAAATTAGAATTTCAATTGAAGGTGTTTTGTATAAAAAATAAAAAATTGAATTCCACTACAATAAAATCAGAATTATTCTTCGATCTCGGTTGAACCTCGAATGAGGTGATTATCTCTAATCTTTTCTCAATATTGTAAACGGATTGTTTCTCAATATCGTAAACAAATTGGCTGTATTCATGTTATAAACAAAATGAAAAGTTTAGCACAATATATGAACAATAATATAGATAATCCACATAACATAAATTAAAAAAATCAAATTTGTTTTTATGATTAAATATTACCGTGATAGATTTGAATTCTACAATCATCAAAGTTCTTTTCGCCAGAATTAAGATTCAGTGTTGCTGATTTTTTCTTATTCTGATTTGGAGGTAATCCTTTTGGAGCATCCATTGTGAAGTGCCTATCAAAATTATCACTGAATGAAAGATGGATGAAGGAATAGGAATAATAGAAATTGGAATCAACAAATGTGAATAGAAACAGTAGAAATAATGGCGAAATAAAACTATTGCAAAATGAAGATGGATGAAGGATTAGGAATAATAGAAATTGGAATCAACAAATGTGAATAGAAACAGTAGAAATAATGGCGAAATAAAGCTATTGCAAAATGAATAAGAAATAGAAAATACCTGGTTGCAAACGTGATTCTCGTTTACTGAAGACTTTGTCTATTTATAGGAGAATTTATGTAATTGGATAAGGTTTTTTTTTTTTTTTTTTTTTAAAATTCAAATTTCAAAATTCTAAAAAATATTTAACAAATTCTGTTTTAAATATACCTACAGATTTATTGTTACTGAATTTTAGTTGAAAAAAAATAATTCGAAATTTTAATCACACTAATAAAATGGGGTTTTTCAAAATTTAAATTTCAAATTCACGTCTATTTAAAGTAAATAAAAAATGGGCGGGAAAAATTTCAACTTACTATTTCCGGATGACTTGGCTTATTATATATATATAGATGTCGTTTGAGTTTGTTTATCTGTATCAGCCTATAGAAATTTATTTCGTTTGAGCTTGTTTGTCCCTACAATTCTATAAGGTAGTAATTTGTTGAAGCTCATTTATTTATTTATAAGATATTTTTGTCTCTTTGTGTCTTAATTTTAAATTTTTATTTTGCCTTAGTAATTCGTGTAATTGGCTTCTTTTTTTTTTTTTATAAATTTATTACTATCACTATTACTTTATTAAAAAAAAAAAACTTAAGATTTTCATTGTTGATATAAAATGAAATTATCTAATTCTTGCATAGAACTAAAATTAAAAATAATGTGAATATAATAGGGATGTCACCAAATTGAGTTGAAACAAATATCTTAGAATTTGAGTTTGATTAATTAACTATCGAACTGAACTCGAACTTTATGAATGGCCCAAGAGCTTACTCGAGTCTGATTGAGCCCAAAAAAATTCAATAAATATAAATTATAAATATGCTACTCATCATTAATTAATTAAAAATAAGTTACAAAGTTTTAAATTATAATATACTAACTTAAATTAATTAATTACATATATAAGAATAAATAATTTTAATTATATAATTCTATATATGTGATAATTATAGTTATGAAAATTAAGAATTACCTGTTAATACATTAGTTTAATTTTTGCGAACTAGCTCACGAGCCCACTAACGAACTTGCTCTCGAGCTAATGAACCGAATAAAATCAATCTTGAGCTTTGTTTACTTATTTTAACGGACCGTATTAAACGTGCTCGATCGAACTTTTGACAAATCGAGATCCAAGTAAATCACGAACAACTTAATTTAGTTACATCCATGAGACAATGAATCATTAAACATAAATCTATGATCCACAATAAGAATTATCAAGAAAATAATTACTAGGACGTTAATACCATCTTATTATTATTATTATTATTTCTTTCTTTTACTTGAAAAGATATTTTACTTAAAAACAATAAAATGAAAAAAGGGAAAAATGTTACATTTGAAAGAAAAAGACGACATACTATAGCATAAGACAAGAGAGAAAAAAAAGAAGAAAGAAAGAGAAAAAAGAAAAAGCGAAAAGAAAAATACTGAACGAAAAGTCAAACCCAAAACTAAAATAAAAAAAAAAGTTAAAAGGAAATGAGATAACAATGAATTTATTAAGTGCATGTAAATTTATCATTTAAATATTTTAAATTATTATTTTATATGGACAACCTGATAACATTAATATGAATTTATCATTTAAATATTTAAATCATTATTTTATATGGACAACTTACTATTCAAGTAGCAGGTTATAAAATCAAAAGATTATAATTAAAAGATGAAAATATAATGATTAGAATTTATTGGGGTATCGATACACTCGGTGCACCATAGAACTCATAGAGTCATAATATAAATAATTATCTAATTAAGTCGGTTCCATTGTCTGGGACATAATGGTTCAAAATCAATAGTTGAACAATTTTGTTAGGCTACATTAACCACTGATTACTGATTGCATTAAGAAATTTAATGATCCGCAAATAGTTACCGTCTATTATAAATAGCCCAAATGACCATATTATATAAACATAGATAAATCAGAAGACACGTTAATTATTAATATGTTAGTTTCAATGGGCGAAAAATACTCATATTTTATGTTCAAGTTATGTACACCTATATATTTGAATATAAACTGAATTCAACAAATAGAAATAGTAGATATTAAAAAATCAGTAAAACTCATTTCTATTTAAAATTTGCTACTTTAACTTTTCCGTGAAAGAATCAATTTTTAAAACTATTTATACCAGAAATAGTGATGATGACCATAATAATAACACAACAACAATCATATGTATTTTCCTTTTTTTTTTAATAAATTTTGTTGAACCTGTATTATTATTTTGTATATCAAAAGTGGAGTTTAATTTGATGATTTATGAGTTGAAGTGGGCTATTTTGTGTTGGGAGTAAGTGGACAGGCGGGCCCCAAATATTGTGATCGCACGTGGGCATGTAAACCCTTTGGGCCCAGATGTTAATTGGACATGGATACTCTCCTGGGGTTCAAAACCCAGCTATTAGGCTGCTGCCGTACGACACCGTTTCAGCCACTTTCTTACTGTTCTTCTTTCCTTTTTTCTTGGTTACATAATTATGACTTTTTCATGTCTTTTATTATTATATAGATCATATTATAATAAAAAATATTCCCCAACTATCGGAAATTTATTGGTACGATAATAGTATAAAAATTAAAACTTTTTGCATATCAGTATTTATCAATAGATAAAAACTTGTGTTTAACAGTCACACGAAATATCATCCAAATTACTTTTGGTTACATGGAATATGCAACATCAATATCCAAATTTTAACCCTATTCAAAAAATAAATTTACTCTTAGCCACATGGAATAAATTTCGTGTGACTATTACACACAAGACTCACTCTTCACCAATACATCAATAAAATTGATATTTTGGTAATTCGGTATTTCATTATTAAAATTTTGATATTTTTCGGCCGGTACGGTAATAGCATAAAGATTAAAAAATGTACGGTAATAGTATAAAGATTCAAAAATTTTGGTATACCTATATTTACCGGTATACCAATAAAATTGACATTTTATGAATTCGATATTTCAAGATAAAATTTTACTATTTCTCTATATACCATAATTAACGGTAAAAAACAATATGTTTTCAAATTCTTGTTCTTTATAATCAGCATTTGTAAGAATTATACCATGAATCCGATATTGGCATAAAATTTAGTTTATCAGTACAATAAGAATTTCGATAAGTTAACCTTTGGGGAATATTTATATTTATAATATGATGGATATAACAATAAAAGACATGAAAAAAGCCATAATTATGCAAGCAAAGAAAATATAAAAGAACGAAAGGTAAGAAAGTTGCTGAAATGGAATTGCTTGGTTTTGATCCCTAGCACAGGATCCATGTCCCATTAACTTCTGCTAGTCCACTTAAATAATTAGTATAGTTGAACAACAATATGAATCATATACAAACAGAATCAACCCAATATGGAATAATCATTTTTACATATTCTGTGTTTGATCAAATTATTTTCATATTTGAATTCGATACTGATGGGATAAGACTATGATGATGAGGACATGAGGAGCACAGGTTGAACGGGGAGGGCCAAGGTGGTCTTTCCAAAAGGTCCATTTGAGTTAGAGCGGTCAAGATCATCAGCGGTTCCATTTTCCCCATGAGGAGAGGTTTCATAGCTAAAATTGTCCGAGGAAATTCATGGGCATACACCCACTTCTGTGTGACCCGCAAATACCAGACCTGATTTTCTTCCTAGCTCAAAGAGAGGTTTTTCTCTGAATGACAAAAGAAGGAGATAGGACTAGGGACCTGTAAGGAATTATCTCTATTATAATACTCTTGTAGAAAGTAATATAATTAATCTATTTCCCTATGACCTTTCTTGGTTGTCATAATTTGTATCTTTATTGATTAACCCTAGAGGTGGATCTATAAATTTATATAAACCCTAACATGCGACTACAACACATAGGAGTTAAGGGATTCGACCTGATAACTGTTTACACAAAAGGTCGATTTCTGATTGAATGATTTCTGACTCCCGTCTGGACCTTCTGGACTGTATCCCCTACTCAATTCTCAACGCCGGATGGACGACGAACTTTGAAGAATTTCAAGTGGGAAGGAACACCTTAAACCGCCGCCGCTGCCTACTCTCTCTTTCTCTCTATTCGGTGATCTTTTTGAGTGTTAATTCTTCTATTTTCACAAAATGAGAGACCGTGTATTTATAATACATGGTTGTGTGGGCTAAGCCTGGTAGTTTAATTCCTTTTAGGATTAGGAATTTAATTCCTTGTTAGGAATTTAATTCTCTATTCCTACTTGGATTAGAAGTCTATATGGGCCAGTCCAAGGATCAAAATACAAGAAATAAGGATGAGCCTAACTATGAATTAATTCTTCCTTGTTCAACCCAGAACATAATTAATTCATAAATATTAATTCATTTCACTAGAGAATTAATACTGACTTACCTCTTTATTCCCGAGTTGAGTCGGGGCTTGAATTAGACTTAATTAATCCCCGTATTTAAGATATCGAATATCCATTAATTAATTAAAGCCTCTGACAGCTTAAATTAATTAATTTCTTGTTTATTCCTTAAGTAGTACCACTCAACCTTATTATTGTACCTGAACTTAATCAACCTGCAGGGTACAATAAACTTTTTGAGCTCCTTAAGGGGATATCATCATCCTAAATGGATACGATTACCTAAATACAAATTACCAATTATTATACGCAAGTTGCTGTCACCCAAAATACATAGTATAAAAGTTATAACTTAACTCTTGCCCATAGTAAATCAAAGTGACACACAAACAATCATTCATAACTGTAATCTTATTTAGGCTTTAGATTATTATAAGTCACCGAGATCTCTAGTTCTTCACTTAGGTCAGACAGAAGAACTTATCTCACTGTGATCCTATCAATACGTAAATACGTACCATTATAAGTAAATAGTCAAGATAAACTATTCCTACTTAATACTACAGCCTAAACCAATAACTCGTCCTCAAGTTGTCTGAGCTGTGATTTACATTTTAGATCTCATTAAGTTTAACCAATCATATGATCTTCTGTGATCTATAACACACCATATGATCTACTTATTTGCAAGAGATATGGGGACACATACATAGTGAAAGTGCAAATATAATCAGATAGGAGATAAACAGTGAATAACTGGAAACATTGTATATAAAAGGTTTTGCTTTCAGTATACAAATCCAACAATCTCCCACTTATACTAAAGCAATCTTTTAGTATACTTGGTGTCTAACTATCTAGCTATTACATTCTCCCACTTATACTGAAAGTTTCCTAAGTGGGTGGCATCAACCGCAGTCCTAGTCCCTGAACATGCTTGTCATAGACTTTCTGCGGTAAGCTCTTTGTGAATGGATCAGCTAAATTCTCTGTCGTACAAATCTTCTCTATCCACACATCTCCTCGTTTTACTATTTCTCGTATTATGTGGTACTTTCTCTCTATGTATTTTGTTGCCTTGTGGGTCTTGGGTTCCTTTGAGTTTGCCACTGCACCTGAGTTGTCACAATAGATTGTGATACTCTTGGGCAAACTAGGTACCACGCCTAGATCCAAGAGATAATTCTGGAGCCATATTGCCTCCTTAGCAGCCTCTGGTGCGGCTACATATTCGACTTCCATAGTGGAGTCTGCAATGTATCTTTGCTTTGCACTACTCCATGAAACGGCTCCTTCTCCCAAGGTAAACACATAGCCTGAGGTAGATCTCTTCTCATCCCGGTCTGCCTGGAAATCCGAATCCGTATAACCCAAGGGATTTAGACTATCTGCCTGGTAAACTAGCCTGTAATCTCTAGTCCTTTTCAGGTACTTGAGTACATGTTTTACAGTCCAATGCGCCTGTCCAGGATTAGACTGATATCTTGCCACTATGCTGACTGTATAGCAGATATCGAGTCTCGTGCATAGCATTGCATACATAAGACTTCCCACTGCGGAAGCGTAGGGTACCTGTCTCATTTCCTCTTTCTCCTTTGGTGTCTTAGGACACATCTCCTTAGAAAGTGGAATGCCATGTCTGAAAGGTAGAAATCCTTTCTTGGCGGTTTGCATGCTAAAACGAGCAATCACAGTATCAATGTAGGCCGCTTGAGATAAGCTCAACATCCTTTTCTTGCAATCCCTTATAACTTTGATCTCAAGGATGTAAGCTGTCTCTCCTAAGTCCTTCATCTGAAACTGTTCGAATAACCATCTCTTTATTTCAATAATACCTCCACATTGTTACCAACTAGGAGAATATCATCTACATAAAGTGCAAGAAATACTTTCTCTCCGTTGACATCTGTGCGATACATACTACTTTTGTTTTCACTTTGAGTGAATCCGTAGGATTTAATCACCTCGTCAAAACGTAAGTTCCATGACCTAGAAGCTTGCTTGAGTCCATAAATGGACTTCTTGAGCTTCCAGACCAGATGCTCTTCGCTTTGCCTCACATAACCTTCTGGTTGCTCCATATAGATGTCCCTACCTTCTTCAAGGTAACCGTTTAAGAAAGCGATCTTGACATCTATTTGCCAAACCTCAAGATCTAAGTGAGCTGCTATGGCGAGAAGGATCCGAATGGACTTGAGCATGGCTACTGGCGAAAAGGTTTTGTCATAATCTTTACCCTCCACCTGGGTATACCCCTGGCCTTAAAGGTTGTAACCTCTCCATCCCCTCCTCTCTTTCTCTTGTATACCCACTTACTGCCTATAGCTTTACAACCATCTGGCAGTTCAATTTTCTCGTATACATCCATAGCAGTTATGGACTCATATTCTGAATCCATAGCGCGATGCCATTCTTTCGCATCTTCGTAATTTACTGCCTCGGCGTAACTACAGGGATCTAGATCGGCATGTTCGTCTCCTGGGATCAAATCTGAAGATTCTCCCATAAACATGAACCGATCAGGCTGACGAACAACCCTCCCACTATGTCGAGGCTGTGTAGGCATTATGTCAATGAGTTGTGCAGTACTTGGTATTATTGCCTTTTGCACTTGTGGCTGTGGAATTGGAATCGTACTGACATTCCCTTCGAGTTTTTGAAGGACAATATCGGTTCTGGACTTGTGATTAATCATGTATTCCTCTTCTAAGAATCGGGCGTTAGTGCTAATAACGACCTTCTGATCCTTAGGACTATAGAAATAACCACCTTTCATTCCCTTTGGATACCCTATAAACATTCTTACCTCAGACCTAGATTCCAACTTATCAGCATCCTTGTTCAGCACGTGTGCTGGACTACCCCAAATCCTTATATGTTTCAAGCTAGGCTTGCATCCTGACCATAAATCGATAGGGGTCTTGGGTACCGATTTGGATGGTACTAGATTTAACAGATAAGAAGCCGTTTCTAAGGCATATCCCTAGAACGAAATGAGCAAAGATGCATAACTCATCATAGATCTGACCATCTCAAGTAAAATTCGATTTCTTCTCTATGCTACACCATTCTGTTGGGGAGTACATGGTATAGTCAATTGGGATGTTATCCCAAATTCTGACAAGTACCGTTGGAACTCGTTGCTGAGGTATTCGCCACCGCGATCAGACCGCAATAACTTGATACTTTTACCTAGCTTCTTCTCCACTTCCGCCGGAAACTCTTTGAATTTCTCAAAACATTCAGACTTGCAGCGAAGTAGGTAAATGTACTTGTATCTTGAGTAATCGTCAATGAATATGATGAAGTACTCATACCCTCCACGAGCTTGAGTGAACATTGGTTCACACAAGTCAGAATGGATCAGTTCTAACACCTCTTTGGCCCTATTCCCCTTTGCCTTGAAAGGCCTTGTCGACATCTTTCTCTCTAGACAGGATTCGCAGACTCTAGTCTGAATTGATTGGAACGAATCCAACACTCCATCAGACACTAGTCTTTGGATCCAGGTTAGACTGATGTGACCTAGTCTTAGGTGCCAAAGATGTGTTTGATCCTCTTGAGAGGATAATTTCCTTTTCCTTAGGTTCGATGATGTTGATGCAACAAAGTTTTGGGTATTATGCAGACAAGTTATAATATAAAGAGAATTGTTCAAAACACCAGTGCAGATAACTATGTTATTTCTCATGATAGAAATATTACTACAAAAAACAACTGAATTTCCATCACAATAAAGTTTCGTAATAGAAATTAAATTGCGCCGAAAACTCGGCACAAAAAAACATCGCTTAAAACTAAAACAGTGTTATTAAAGCATAAAGAAAAATCTCCAATTGCAACTGCTACGACTCTTGCTGCATTTCCTTGGAGATGATGATCCCGCCATCCCTAAGTTGTCTTGTTGGCTGGAAGCCTTGCAAGGTGTAACAAACATGATCAGTCACACCCGTATCCACTACCCGCGAATGGGTAGTAACAACGACTAAGCATGTTTCAGTTACTAAAGCTAATGGTGTACCTTGGTCCTTTGCCTTTAGCACTGGACAATCTTTCTTCCAATGCCCAGTCTTACCGCACTTGAAGCACTTTCTCTTAGGTTTCTTTACTCCACCACTAGGGCCCGCTCCGTTACTCCCACTGTTTGCCTTGGTCTTGCCCTTTAGCCTCTTTTTCTTGTTTTACCTTTCGGTGGAACAACGGGCCCATTGGCAGTGACCAAAGCCTGTGCATGCTTTCCCATCACCCCCCCTGCTGTAACTAGGTCATTGAGCAACCCGTTAAGAGTATAGTCTTTCTTGGCCATAACAACATTGAGACGGAAGTTCTCAAAGGATTTGGGAAGAGTGTTGAGAATGATATCGACCTTGGCTTCATCGTCGATACCTCCTCCTATCAAGTCAAGCTTGTCCATGAGATTAATCATATGCATGACATGATTATGCACTGAGCTTCCCTCAGTCATCCGACTTTCCATGATTTGCCTCATTAAGTCAAACCGAGCAGCTCTGTTCAACTCCCCATACACCTCTTGAAGGTTCAACATGATGTTGGCAGCATCATCCATGTCCTGATGTTGGAGCTGCAGAGCAGACGACATAGTGTTCATAGTGTAGCACTTGGCCACATTATTAGACTTGTGCCCCCTGTTATGCTTTGCCCGCTCCTCATCAGTGGGTTGTGCAGTAAGGGGATCCGGACAAGGAGTAACTAACGCAAAATAGTGTTCCTCAGCGATAAGAATATAACTGTAATCTTATTTAGGCTTTAGATTAGTCACCGAGATCTCTAGTTCTTCACTGAGGTCAGGCAGAAGAACTTATCTCACTGTGATTCTATCAATACGTACCATTATAAGTAAATAGTCAAGATAAACTATTCCTACTTAATACTGCAGCCTAAACCAACAACTCCTCCTCAAGTTGTCTGAGCTGTGATTTACATTTTATATCTCATTAAGTTTAACCAATCATATGATCTTCTGTGATCTTCAACACACCATAGGATCTACTTAGTTGCAAGAGATATGGGGACACATACATAGTGAAAGTGCAAATATAATCAGATAGGAGATAAACAGTGAATAACTGGAACATTGTATATAAAAGGTTTTTTTTTTTCAATATACAAATCCAACAGGGCCCACTTCCTGCCACCAAAAAGGTACACGTACGGAATTAGGGTTTGTGATAGACATGGATAATATTATTTTACCCCTCCCACGAAACTAGTATAAATAGGGATCTCCTTTCACAATTCAAAGGATGTTCTCTTACTGTTTTATTGTTATTATTTTTCATATTGTAATTTATAAAAACTCCCTAAATGACTTTATCATCAAAGGTTCGTCCACGGGGACAAATTCCAGTGGATTTTTCTAGTAATCAAACCAGCATTGAATCAAGGCCGAAACGGAGCCTGAAGAGCCCACTTTATCCTTTTCTCCATGTTGTTTTACTGTTCATACATTCATCTGCATTATATCTTTTTATATTTCCTTATTGTTCTTGAATTTGAGTCATCAACACATACCGCGTACATTAAAAAACTCTCCATTAGTGGTTTTTAACGAGGCCAAAAAAATTCTCCTACTACTAAAAGATCCAATCATGCTTTCTGTAAGCATTAATTAGGACTTCGGTTCCTCAAGCGTGTCTTCATGTGTTGAACGCCCAACAATTCTATCATAGCGAGGGACTTGATTGTCCCCACTCTCCCTGCTCTGCCGTTCCTAGTAACAGACTTGATTGTCCCTGTTGAGCAAGCCCCCTTCTCTCCCGCTCCACACACTTGGCGCTACGCCACCAGTGCCCCCTTTCTGCTTTTGGCTCGCTTCCAGACTTTGGTGGTTTCTGTTTTTACCCCTTCCTTGTTTAGGTGGGTTTTCATGTATCCGATTTTATTCACCTTGCTTGTAAGGGTGTTCTTATTTTATATGCACTTATTTCCCCTTACTTTTAGGGGTGTTTTGTAGCTTTTTTGCTACTCTTGAGAGTTAGGGTGACTGTGTTACAATTTGTACTTTTATTTTCTTTATGATAGTACCTATTCAACTAAAAAGATTAAAAAGCTTACTGTAAAAAAAAAAAAAGAGAAAAAATTTATTTCGACTAACGTTCTCTTTACATAGAATCTCATTTTATTGGTGATCAACTTAATGTTGTGTTTCGATAGAGGGATATGAAATGCAAGAACTTAGAATTAATGGATTCCAAGTGTGTCTGAAGAGGCCCATTTGATCATTTTCTCCATGTTGTTTAACTGTTCATAGATTCATCTGCATTATATCTTTTGATATTCCCTTATTGTTCTTGGATTTGAGTCATTGACACATATCGGATACATTAGAAAGCTTTCTGTAAAAAAATCATTTCGACTAAAATCTCTTTAGATAGAATCTCATTTTATTGGTGATCAACTTAAGGTTGTGATTGGAAGTAAAGATTTGAAATGCATGGATTTAAAATTAATGGATTTCAAATCCACCTAGATAGAGAGAATATAAAATTCACTCAAATGCAACCTATATGTTTTTTTAGTAATAATATGAAGGGTTAATTACTGCAACATCACCAAACTATTTGTGTTTTTACGCATAAACCATTAAACTCTGTTTTTTGGCATTGATACATACAAATTATACGATTTTGATAGATAAACCCCTGAACTTGGCCAATAATGTCACTAGCACTTGTTACAAAAATGTGAACCGCCATCTCTAATTAAGACTCTTGGAGCCATACCTCGTGATGATGTACTTTTGGAGGAACTTCAATACTACCTTAGAATTATTGGTTGGGGTCGGAATATCTTCCACCCATCATGAGACATAATCTACCGCCAAAAGTATGTACTGGAAGAGTTGTGAAGGAGAAAACGGCCCCATGAAATCAATGCCCCACACGTCGAATAATTCAACCTCTATGATACTTGTGAGAGGCATTGGTACACGTGATTATGCGTGCATAATAGGTCAATTTGAGTGTTCATTTAGTGACATTTGCATGCGTAAATGACTGTGCATTTTTCGTATTTACATTATTGGACAATTTGATGATTATGACTTGTTTTGAAGTTATTTGGGTGAATTTAGATGAAAAAGTCGAACTCGACTAAAGATGGATGTTGAAAACAAGTCCCGCAAGTTAAAAACCGAGCGAGCCTAGGCTTCAGGAAGCTGTTCTTGGCCGAGACGAGGAGAGCTCGGCCGAGATAGAAGGTCAGAGAAAACCAGGAATTTTGGCTGGAGGAGAGTCTCGGCCGAGAAATTAATACATAGAGCTCGACCGAGATAGAAGGCAGCCCAGTTCAGATTTGTGCGCGGATACTCCTTGTCCAACCCAAATTGAGCCTAATTCATCCCCCAACTATAAATAGAAAATTACGTCAATTTGGAGAGCACGGACTTGGGAATTACGAAGAGCACGAAGAATCAAGATTCGGCGACTCGAGTTTTTCTAGTTTTATGTCTTTCTTTATTAGGTTGTTCTCAGCCATCACTCTGATCGGCTAAGTTATTTATTTCTATCTTTAACTATGTTGAACCCTAGGAAGATGTTTTTGTGATTATTCCGGTGATTGGTTGACTAAATTATGTTCTGAAATTATTTATGTTATTTGTTTTCTTCATATCTTTTATATGTTTGTTATTTGGATTGATCACCTTGATATTAGGTGTATAATTGTTGCTAGGACATAACTCACAATCCGTAATTGTTATGCGTTTATGTCTACAGGTAGCAAATAGTGATTTATTCGCTAGGATAACATAAGTCGCGGTCACTTGTACCGAGCTTGCGAGTACAACACCGTACCTATTCCGTTGCCGTAATTCTTTATGCATTCGATTAACGGTGTTCTAGCGATCGTATCCTAGGACTACTTAATTGGATAAGATTAATTGCTAAGTGAACCTGTGATTGATTATACTTAAGGGGTAACAAGGATTAGCTAAGCGTACCTATTAATTCTTGGGATTTGGATTTCAGAATTAGTTTCTCAAACGATTGCAATAGTTACAAGAATCATTCGGACTATGGGATAGTAGTTAAGGGCGGGAATACCTTTTATTCATAAATTAATTCATCTTTAGTTTATTAGTTTACTTATTATTTGCAATAGTTAATTAATTCTCATAAAAAACTCTCCCCCCGTATTATATTTATATTATTATAGTCATTTATATAAATAGGTCTAATACGATAACTCAATTAATTTCTCTGTTCTCTGTGGGATCGACCCTGACTTACTCTACCTACTATTAGGAAAGAAGGTTAGGAAAAAAAACCTTCTTTGACGTGCCTCGACAGCGTGGTCAGGCATCTCATGTTTCTTGGAGATTCCCCCTGTTCTTTGGCACCGATCTCACTACTGTATAAAATCATGAAAATCCTTGAAGATCGACGACCAATATAACTCACTTGTTAATACTTTCATAGCTATTCTGTTTGCCGCGAAATGGTCTCCACTAGAAGATGAATGACACTATTCAATAATATCTCCCACTTCATATCGGGCAACACACCTTCGGATTATTGTGTCGGCACACCTCCTATATAAATTTAGGTCATCCCACATGTAGAACTTCACGTCATGGAAAAATGTCTTCCTTTGATACGACATCAGATCAGGAGGCTAAACATCACAAGATAAAAATTTGAATATGTCACTGTACCATGGAAGATCCTTTACTTTCATGATGAACTCATTAGGGCATGATTCTTTGATTACCTCCTTTTGCCCTTCTTTGTCGGCTTCATTGACAATTGTAGATAAGTGATCGGCAACAACGTATTTACACCCCTTTTGATCTCGAATCTCTGCATCAAACTCTTGAAGTAAAATTATCCATCTAATCATTCTCATCTTCAAGTCCTTCTTATTGAATACGTATCGAATAGCGGCATGGTCTGTGTAGACTACAGTCTTTGCCCCAATCAAGTAAGATTGGAACTTATCGAACACGTATACTACTTGCCCTCTTTTGGCCCAAGGCTGCCCCTACAGCCATGTCACTCGCATCACACATCAATTCGAATGGTTAGTACCAATCCAGTGTGATCAAAATCGGGGCAGACACTAATGCCTTCTTCAAAGTCTCAAAAACCTGCATACATGTATCATCGAAAACAAAAGCAATATCCTTTTCCAATAAACGAGATAAAGGTTTAGAAAATTTTGAAAAATCATGAGTAAACCTTCTGTAGAATCCCGCGTTTCCAAGGAAACTTCTTACCGCCTTTCGTTCGATGGAGAAGGTACCTTTCTATAGCGACTACCTTGGCTCTATCAACTTCCAACCCTGCAACAGAATTCCTATGTCTAAGAACTATACCATCCTTTACCATGAATTGATAATTTTCCAGTTTTGAACTATGTTGGTGTCTTCACACAACTACAAAACTTGAGCAAGGTTGTGTAAATAATGGACAAAAGACAACCAAAACATAGGAAAGTTATCAATAAAAACTTCTATGATGTATTCTATCAACCCACTAAATATAGACATCATACAATGCTGAAAAGTAGCCAGTTCATTACACAAACCGAATGGTAGTCTACGAAATGCGAAAACACCATTAATGCAAACAAAAGTTGTCTTCTATTGGTCTTCTGGGGCAATCATAATTTGATTGTATCTTGAATAACCGTCAAGGAAACAATATTACTCGTACACCGCTAGCCTATCAAGCATTTGGTCTAAAAAAAGGAAGGGGAAAATGGTCATTACGAGTAGCTGCGTTTAATTTCCTATATTCAATAAAAACTTGCTAATCCGTAACGACCCTAGTAGCCATGAGCTCATCATTATCACTCTTTACTATAGTCATCCCCCTTCTTAGGGTCACTTGGGTCGGAGTTACCCATTTACTATTAGATATAGGAATCATAATGTCCGCGTCTAACCACTTAAGTACTTCTTTCCTAACTACTTCTTGTATCATGGGATTCAATCTACATTAGGCTTATACTCATCCTCCATTAGAATTTTATGCATGCAAACAGTTGGGCTGATAAAAAAATTCCCATCCTATAGTCGACTTGTATTCCTCCATGTTCTCAATAGCTTGTCACTTTCAGTAGTAGACAAAAGAGCATAAATTATTACTGAAGTTTTCTTCTCATTATCTAGAAATTTATACCGTAGATGATCTGACAACGACTTCAGTTCGGGCCCGGGCGCGCCTTCTTTAGGCTCTTTGCACGCCGCCTCTTTGCTAATATCTTCACTGGTATAGCTCTCTTTCAGTGGCTCCTGTAAAGAATTCATGGCACTAACACTTTCCACAACATCAAGATCAGTAGAGTCAAGATTATTTGTGGCAAACATAGAATCAACTAAACAGACTTCTAAAGGGTCTTCATCAATAGGAGAAATAAAGTTCCCTATGCAAAGTAGCATTTAAACAATGTATAGAAATACATTCTTCTATTTTCCTCACTATGATGAAATTTGAAGCTTTATATATAGAAAATGTTAGTCTCTCATCATTTACCCTCAAAGTCAATTCACCTTTTTGTGCATCAATCAATGCTTTTACCGTTTCTATAAACGGGTGACCTATAATCAAGGGGACCTCTTTATCCTATGACATATCTAGGAATACAAAATCTGCAGGAATGATAAAGTTACCAACCTTTAATAAAACATCCTCTACAATACCCCACGGGTAGGTCAAAGACCTTATCTGCGATTTGTGTGGCGATTGTAGTGGGTTTTATTGTGGATATTCCTAATTTTTCAAATATAGATAAAGACATAAGATTGATACTAGTTCCCAACTCACACAGTGCCCTCTCAAATACCTCATTACCAATAATGCAAATAATTGTAAAACTACCTGGATCCTAATGTTTTTTAGGAAACTTCCTTTGAATTACTACACTGCATTCTTCCGTGAGATTCACTGTCTCATAGTCTTCTAGTTTGCACTTCCTTGCTATCACTTCTTTCAAGAATTTGCATAGTTTGGAATTCGCTGTAGAGCATCAACAAACAAAATATTAATTTGAATTATCTTAAACATCTCTAAGAACTTAAAGAATTTTTCATTTACTTTATTTCTACGGAAAATCTTGAGGAAAAGGAAGGGGAGGGATATATGTAGGGCCATTGGAGATAATAATAGATTTTGGCTTCATAACCCCTTTTAGTTTTGACTCTGGTTCTTTCCCTTTCTCATTGGATGTACTTTCTCCTTCTAAGTGCTCTTTCTCTATGGCTTTCTCTTGGTCAACCAGTAGCTTAGGTCCTTCATATCCGTGCCCCTCATCAGACAAATGGCTTGGCACTGTTCATTTGGATTTACTAAAGTATCACATGGGAACTACCATTTTTTATGTACGACCCCCCACAATTTGTACAATTTGACTCAATTGAGTCATTATAGTGGACTGAGTCATCCTTTATTCTTTTATCTCTGCTCCTAGGCTGACGACTTTTTTGTTCAAGTCCGCATAATTACCATCTATGTTTTTCTCCATTTTAGTCATCCTCTCCTCGTGTTTGCTCAACTGAGACTGTACCAACTGTTCTTGACTAGATTTTCTTCCTTCATGAATCGTGCTATTAGTGACTGCAAATCTGGATGGCGGTTAGAGTGAATTATTTGGATTGATATACGAGAGATTAGGATGATTTCTTGCACCCTGTTGATATCGATTGTACTGTTGTTGGTTGTCTCGGAAGTTGTTGAAGTTTATTTGATAAACATAGTTAGCATCTTCAACTACCTCCTGCATGGGTGCCTGCTGTAAATTGGACTCGGTGTGCTGGGCTACTGCTTCATTAGTTAGCAAATTTAACTGATTGATCATAGCCGCCATTTGAGCTACAGGTGTTTTGGTTGGCTCAGTCTCAGTGCTGCTGGCTACCCTTCTAGATTGAATTCTCTCAGTGGGCCATTGCCAACTAGTAATGGCTATCTCATCTAAGATTCTGAATGCATCCCTTATGTGCTTTCTTAATATCAATCCGCCCGATGCTGCATCTACGAGTATCCTTGTGGGCCCAAGTGACCCATAGTAAGATTTGTAGATCTGTTGCTTATCAATGAAGCTTTGCTAAGGGCAACTCCGAAGAAAATCCCGGAACCGCTCCCATACTTCATGCAATGGTTCTTCATCTAACTGTTTGAATTGGATGATTTCAGTTTGCAATTGGAGAATCTTGCTCGATGGGAAGTACTTTAATAGAAATCTAGTACTCATCTCTTCCTATGTGGTGACATCCTCAAGTGAGTTAAACCACTGCAATGCATTATCCCTCAAAGAAAAAGAGAACAACCTCAACTTAACCTGATCATGTGGTACTTGATTCACTTTGAGGGTCTCTGACACTCTCTTGAATTGGCCCAAGTGGATATTGGGGTCTTCCAGTAGCCCCCACCAAATTATTTCTGCTGAACTATAGAGATCAAAGCCCGTTTGAGTTGAAAACTATTGGCTTGGATCGGAGATAGTTGGACTCCTCCCTGGTTCTAATTGGGTATGGGACGAAGATAGTCCCCATAGGTGTCTGATCACCTTCAAGTTCATCATGTACCTGTGGTTGTTGCAGAATGTTACTCATTCTAGTCTCTAAAGTAGTCACTACTCCAAAAAATCGCCTCATCATCTCTTCTTGAGTTAAAATTTTTGGATGTTCGACCATCTCTTTTTTCTGGTGGAACTCTCCTTGTTCCATATCTACGGGCAGTCGCTTCAACTTCTGGTATAAAAGGGACTAGTTTGCCTTTTGCTTTAGACCTAGTTTGCATATGCTACCTGAGATCACAACAAATGAGATATCGTAAAACTGAAAACAAAATAAAAATGAAAAGTAAAGTGCATAAAATAAATATCTAGTCTAGTGTCAAACTATTTATCAGAATAATAATTGAACACAGTCACAAGTCTCCGGCAACGACACCAAAACTTGACACACTTTTCTAACCCTAGTGTTACCACAAGTGTATGGTGCTAGTGCAAACAACAGTGATCCAGGTCGATCCCATCAGGATTATGTACCTATGTCAACTAAGTACCCCAATTAGAATAACACGACTCTATCTAGACTCTCGAAAAGGGATTGATTGTTGTTGTAACCTAAAACAAAATTATAGAAAATAATAAAGCAGATAACATATACGCTTAATCGAAAGCAAGCAAGTAGTCACAAAAGATTCAAATATATAAAAGATGTATTCTAGGGCTTCAATTTTTAATTACAATTATCTTTGATTTGTCTATAATTCCAGACTTTTAAACCGATTATATTGTTTATTAGGCGAAAATAATATTGATTAGCCTCCTCTAGGGCGATGCTAACATGTTGATCAATTATGAACAATTACCCTCTCAGAACGAAGTTGGATAGCTCAAGTGGCAGAACATCTACTACCTAGGCCTTTGGTCCTGGGTTCGAGTCACCGTAGGGGGAGAGGAGGGTTTTTTCTTTGTTCTTAGATTAGGGAAAAAAAAAAAAATTACCCTCTCGTGCTAACTATGCATAAAGACTCCAAAAAGACCCTAAACCAGTGCCTACACAAGTATCTCCACTCCTCTTGGACGATTATCGATACCTATGCTATATGTTGTAAAGCCTATTAGCAATCCTCTCCTCTCGGATGACGTATTATTAAGCAATAGAATAATATCAATTGATCAGGTTAATAAATTCATAGGAAATAAACAAGCATATAGATCAACAATTAAAAACGGAGTCTAGAATATATAAAACAAAATCAGAACATATGAAATATGTAATCTACTCTCTAACCCTAAAACACAAGGGATTAGTTACTCATGATCACAATTAAAATTTAAAAAAACATTCATAAACAAACATCTTTAAATAATAAAAATGACTAAAGAAAATAAAACCCGAGTCTTAAATCTTGATCTTTATCTTTTTTCGTTCCTTGCTCTTCAATCCAAGTCTCCAAGTGTTTCCCAATGGTAAAATATGATTATTCTCGGACTTGGGACCTTTTATCCATAATTTGGGATGAATTGGGGTTTAAACAAACCGAAAATAGGCCAAAAAGAGTACAAATAGCGTGAACCGACTAACCAACTCGATCGAGATACCTTAAGGGACTTGACCGAGCCGTTTTGCTCTTTTCGCAACTCGACCGAGTTGCATGTTTAACTTGACCGAGTTAATTCCTTCAACCATCTTTTATATGAAACACGTAACTTTCACTTGACCAAGTGGCTACTGTGACTCGGTCGAGTCGATCTTCCTTTTGCCCTGCTGACCGAGTTGCTTGTTGTGACTCGGTCGAGTCCTTCTTTCATATTTTTCTTCCTCTTTTCTTCCAAACTTCATCGTTTTTCCTCTTTTGACTCATATGATGGTCAAACTTCGTCCAAATGGACTTATTAGCTCAAGATCACCTAAATAACTTCAAAAGAAGCACACACACATCATACAATACAATATGATGGATATAAACACAAATTAGCGCCAATTATGCATGCAAAGGATATAAAAATCCTCTTTAAAATAGATCTAAATTCATGCATCACGACGTGTATCAATTATTTTTTTAAAAAAAGAAAAATTGAGTCTCTCGATTAAGGAAAATAATGGCTTAAATACCTAACATGACACATATTTTCGAACAAAATCTTTATTATAAAACAACATTTATTCTGGGATGGGGTGAATAGTGTCATCATCATACAGTGAGAAGTGATGTATGTAATGATCTAATGATTGATTAATGATCAGAGTTGTTGGGAACTGTAGATTCATAATTAAAGATTATGATATATATATATATGTGTGTGTGTGTGTGTGTGTGTGTGTGTGTGTTTTGTGTGTGTGTGTGCTGGTGTGTGTATGTGTGTGTGTGTAATAAATTTGTAACATCCCGATTTTGGAAACTTGGATATCATATTTAAATTAATTACTTGTGCATCTAAGTTTGTTTTAAAATATTTATTTTAAATAGAACTTAGTGAGCTAATGATTTTCAAGGAAAACAAAGTTTTATTAACATATATTTGACGAAGTTGGATAGCTCAAGTGGCAGAGCATCTACTACCTAAGCCTTTGGTCCTGGGTTCGAGTCATCGTGGTGGGAGGGAAGGATTTTTCTTTGTTCTTAGATTAGGAGAAAAAATAAAAAAAAAAAATTTATTAACGTATATGAGAAGTTACTAAGGAAGCTAAGCTCGCTTGAATTACTCTTGAAGGCATTAAGAAATAACTTCATAACAAAACGGATCTCCTACTACAGATGTGCTACATGTGCTGCGGTTACATAATACATTGACACATATATAAAGTAACATCAACAATACATCATAAATGTACGTGCATCATGTATTGGTATAACCGTAGTCGTTTTACGAATAATTAATACAAATTACATACTTGATTATATTTATTAAATAAATGTCTCTATTATATGGCAATGGGACCAGGTTGAGCGAATACCTGAAGACCCATACTTGCCAGTTGCCAAATCATTCAAATGGGGCTGGCGGGGCTACCTGTTGGGGGTCATAAGTTTGGGCAGCTCGACCTATATATGTTTCATTGAAATAAAAAATGTAAGTTACTAAAATTTGAAATATATGTTAGCATGATATATTTTGCACAAGTATTATTTTAAGGAGTCATCATAAAATTTAAAATATGAAAAAAATGATTCTTAATATATACATAATGATATTTAATACTTAGTGGAGTGTTTAAACTTACATTAATTATTTTCACGTTGTAGTACACTCTTTTAGATACTAGAATTACCCGTCATGTGATGCACAATTTAAAATATATTAATTTGTAAGAAAAAGATAATTTTCAAAATAAAGAATATTAAATTATCTATGAATTTTTACTTCATAAAAATATTCAATTTATTTTTATTTGCTGCGCAAGGTTAACACAAATAGTTCAACACGTAGTGAGTATCCAAGTCAAAGTCCGGTAATCAAGTAATAAAAAATTATTTTAAATTAAATATTTTATTTCAATATTTCAATATAAGCATCAAATTTGATACTAACAAGGAGGGATAATTTTTATTTACTGAAAGCAAAAAAAAAAAAAAAAAAAAAAATTATAACCGTCGTTAAAATGTTGGAAGTTTTTTTAAAAATAAACTTAATGTGTGTGTATGTGTGTGTGTGTGTATATATATATATATATATATATATATATATATATATATAAATATGTGTGCGCGCTTCCATCCCTTGTGTGGGGGTTTATGTCATTCATCCACTATGTTTTATTCTTTATTAAAAAAATACAAATATATCTCTGAATTTGGAAACAGAGAAATATTTTTTTATAAAATTTCTCAAATGTTGTTGTGATATTATATTAGTAAAGATTTGATTATAGAATAAAAATAAAAATTTCTAAAAATAAATTAAATTGATAAATAATACAAAATATATTTTTAACAAAAACTTATGCAATAAACATTATTAAAAATAGAGGCTTACTTAATTTCAATTGCAGCTCACCACCCGCAGATTTTGGAACTCACGTTATATGCGCTTATATAACCTAAGCAATCAATACAAAATATTTTTTAAATATAATTTATTTTAAAATATGCAATATAGATGTCAAATTGTAGATCATGAATAACTAATATAATATATTATATATAAAATTGGATAAGATACAAAAAGCTGTGCTTTAAATTTGTTTATTTTTCTATAGAAAAGCAATCACATGCTGCCACCTTTAAAAAATTCCAAATGAAGACTAAGAGGGTGTTTGGCTAAGCTTGTTTTAAACATTTTATAAACTTCAACATCTTATAATTTGTTTCAAGAGCTTATAAGATATAATTTCCCAAGAGCTT
The DNA here is from genome assembly GCA_958295605.1 of Ajuga chamaepitys. Lineage (NCBI taxonomy): Eukaryota > Viridiplantae > Streptophyta > Magnoliopsida > Lamiales > Lamiaceae > Ajuga > Ajuga chamaepitys. The sequence goes on along the minus strand of OY282496.1, from coordinate 38,182,745 downwards.
ATGAGTTAATAAAGTGTTAGGATAAAACAACTTGTAAGCTTGTAATTGATGAAGTAATTTAGTATGAATTTAGGGGACTAAATTAAAATTACTATCGAACAAGCATTGACTAGTGTGAGAAGTGTGTGTAAATTGTGAGAAGTGTGTGTAGTGTGTAATGTGTTTATTGTGTGTAGTGTTTATTGTGTGTTTATTGTGTGTTTATTGTGTGTAGTGTGAGTAATGTGTGTAGTGTGTGAAGTGTAAGGAAAAATGAGGATGATGGCGAACGTAAACAACAATAAAACCGAGGCCTGTGGTAAGCACAATATCCTTAAAATAGATTCGCTCGCTCTCACTTGCTAAGAGACTCGTGGATGTCCGTTTCCCAGGATATAACGATCAAGCAAAGCAGAAATTCTAGCACTGAGCTTCTACTAATTGGTGAACTGACTTAGTGTCCGATTTGTATCGCGAACAAGACTGGAGGGCCAAAGAGGAATTAACTGGAAAGCAAAGCAGGAACTCTAGCACTGAACTTCTACTAACTGGCGAACTGACTTAGTGTCCGATTTGTATCACGAATAAGACTGGAGGGCCAAAGAGAAATCAACTGGAAAAAAAAGAAAAAAAAACGAAGGAGAGATAATAGCAGGATGCTGGAATATAATATTGTGTGCGAAACGAAGGAGAGATGATAGCAGGATGCTGGAATATAATATGGCTCGCACACAAGTCCCTAGGTTCGAGGCTCGAATTCGGCCCTTATTTGCACCCCCTCGTGCGCCTGGGTGTGCGAGAGAGAGCCTCTTTGCTATTCATTCATGCAACCCTTACATGACAAATTAGATTTATACTTGCCAAATTCCTTTCACACTTCCAATGTGAGATAAGCACCATAAACCAATTTCAAACTTCTGACTTGGAAATTCAATTTCTCATTCACCCAAACTTTGATTTTGGAAAATAATATACTGTCTCGAATATCTTTCAGAGGGCGCGATACTGACTTAAGATTCCACGTTCCATTACCGGGTCCCACCCAAAAATTGCCCAAATCGGGCTGCCCCAAAAGTCATATAAATAGCATTTTAAATGCAATTTCCAACATGAAGTGTGTGTATATGTGTAAATTGTATGAAGTGCATGCAGTGTGTGTATTGTGTGTAGTGTTTGTATTGTTTGTGTAACATGAAAAATTTGAGTGTAATAATTAAGATCTTAAAAAATAAGTTAAGATATATTAACTTACTTTTTAGATCTAATAAGCTCTTAAAACTTGTTTTTTTTTTTTTCTTATAAGCTCCTAAACATCTTTTTCTCCCAAATACTTTGCAAGAATCTATAAGCTCCTAAACATTCCGTTAGCTTATATTGGATTCGTCGGGATCATAGTTTTTTGCTCATAATATCTCTTTGTATGCTAAGTCTGTTAATACAATGTTCTGGAAAATCAGAAATGAAACAGAAACCAAAAAGAAAAACCGAGACGTGGAAGACCACTGTCCTTAGGACAAATTACTTCCCGGCTAGTGCTCACGGAACGAAGTAATAGACCCCAAAGATATAACGGTTTACGTCCTTTTCTGTAGTAGCACCACTAACAGAAAAGGCTCCGGCGAACTTAGACGTTCGAGTTCTGAAGCTGGAGAAAATATGAGATGCAGAGAATGATATGAAGATTCAGGTGGAAAAAATTAGAGTGTATGTTTGCATGCAGGGAGCATGTATTTACAGGTGCAGCTTGGGGAACAGAATTAAATCTGTCATTGAATTGTTGGCTGTTACGGGCTTAGTAACGGCCCAATTATTTATTACTCTTTAACAGCCCATAATGCTGGATGTTACAGGTTTGAATTTAAATTCAAACCCATCCACTTGGGCTCCTGAAGCTCATCCGTCGGCCCAATCGATTTTGGACTCATCCGTCGGCCCAATTGATTTTGGGCTTCCAAAAAGTTACTTGGGCCTCAGCCGAGGCATTCCCCAAGGCCCAAGGCCCAAGGCCGAGCCCAAGGCGAGGCGTGGCCGTGGCCGTGCCGAACGAGTGGGCTTCCCTTGGATTCCCTCACATGTATAATTGATACACCTTAATGATGAGCTTTCATATATATATACTAACTTAAAGAGCATTTAAACCAATGTGGGATAATAACTACTCTTAGTTATTAATCCTACACTTAATACATAATCAAGTGGTAAACTTTATGTATTAATTTCCCACTCACCACATATCGATTTTGAGTAAATTAAAACTCTACGATCATCTACTTTCTCCATAGATTAATCGTGTGAAGTTTAATTCCTACAAAATTAAACTTCCGACCACTTAATTATATCATTAAAGTGTCTTATCCACACTTTAATTATTACTAATTTCCAAAAAAGTCCATGTCTTTCGATTATGATACTTGGGACTCAATCCCGTTATTTTTATGTTAATTAATACCGGTTGAATCCAACTCGTATTAGTGTAAATTCCCTTTTCCTTTAAAAAAAAAATGAGCTCGAAGGTGTGGTGCTGGTTTTCTATTTCGAATTTTGAACTAGAGGACATCGTGATTTTTGTGTTCAAATCTTGAACGGTACTCCCAAAGTATAAGTTCAAACTTCGATTGCTCTACATCTTTAAATTTGCACTTACAGTTATTCAATCAATAAATGTACAGAAACATCAAAATTAAGACGGGGAAAGACCGGAATTGTTTATATTAGTCCCTCCACCTAAAACAGTATTCTCCTTTCAAGTTTTAATAGATTAACACTTGTTGAATACAGAAAAAGAGGATTATCGTTTTCAATTTTTAAACATTTGAAAAAGGAAAAATAAATATGTTTTTTTAGAAGGAGGGAGTAATAGGGAAGAGAATATGATGATATTTTAGTTGTACTGTGGCAATTATTGGATAATGATAGATGTAGGAAGGAAAAAAAGATAAAGACAGAGGGGGTACATGAAAGTTGGCAAGCATGAGGGCGAAGGCCCTATCAATTACAAATTTCAAGTCCTCACATTTATTCACACTGGGCCACGCATTTTATCATTCATTTTTTTAAACAATATATTATGGGTGTGTTTGTTTAAAGTTAATAAAGATTGAGTTACGATTAGTTGAGATAAATACGGTAGCGAAAAAAATAAGTTTGTCATTTCTTAAAGAACTTTAACACACACTATTATAAAAGGCATATGTAACTAATAATTTGAGATCCACCCACCTGCAATCCTCTCAATTTTATTTAGTCAATTTCAGAGAGAGAAACTAATAAAATAAATAAAAAATTATGAGAAGATAATAATTTTTTATAATGTGTGTCTTTCTTTCTGCGAAATTGACCAAAAATAAAGTGGAGATGATTCATTTCTGCTAGAAACTAGGCTATTCATAATTGCCTCAATTCCCTAATTCCGTCTAGATCCTCTTTAACTATATCTAAACTCTAAGTTTTAATTAGATGTTATGGTTCAAGCGTCAGCTCAGATTTTTTCAGGATCCTGGGCCGATGAAAATAAAAATTCACCTCAAATTTCAACCAATATATTATTTATTATAACTTATTTTATTTTATTTTATTACAATAGAATATTGGAGTGACGATGAGAGTAATACTATTAAGCTATTAGGCTCTTGACATGCTATTTATTATAATTGCAAGAGTGAATACACTTAAATAAAATTTGAACCATCCCATCAGTCCAAGGCTTGGCGGTGGATATATCGGAGATCTTGGCAAGTGTTGGTATTAGAATTTATTTCAAGGTTTCGCTGGATGATTAGCGTTATGAACAGAGAGGCTGGCCAAAGAGGGGAACTTTTTATCGACATTGCCTACATTTAACTAGACGATCCATATATAAATGTTTGCATCGATTCAAAAGCTACCAACTCGGACAAAAAAGGCGAGCTACTTTTTAATATTTATGCTCGAAATTGATGTATTTGACGAGAGCTTCCAACTGATGTAAAAGTGTGGTGGTCAAATTAGGAATTTTGTTAACAAGATTTGAATTCTGCACATCAAAACAATTTTAGACATCAATGGGCAAGGGATGATGATTGACTGAACAACATGATGAGCAGTGCCATCTCGACAAAACGAAAAAAATGAAGCCACATCACCAAAATCAGTTGCTTTACATGTTGAAGACCACCAATTTGTCGAATTTTGTAAAGTTCTCAAATTAAAAACAGTAAAATTTAATTGACTAAAAGCACTCTTGAAATCAAAAGTTAAATAAAATATATACCGGAGGCTCCAAACTGAAATTACCTGCTCTCCCAAAGACTTAGATCTGAATCTAGAGTATTATTCAAAAGAAACACAACAAACTCCAAAACTATGTATATACAACAATATCACAAGCTAAGGCAACCTATTTATATGTATTGAATCTAGATTTTGTTTTGAGAAACTACATAAGCTAAATAAATACAATAGTTTCTTCCCTTATGGAACTAATACATTCCTCATCTTAGCTCAACTCACTCCCTTCCTTTATGCTCATCTCTATCCCTTCAACCGAACCGAACTCGATATCATCGACCGTGATCGAAGACCCGGAATCGATCCCCGATCGCGCATGAATCTCCTTAAACATCGCCATCACCTGAACCATCGTCGGCCTCTTCCAAGGCCGATCATCCAAGCATGCGCACGCGATTTTCAAATGTTCTAGAAGCTCCATCTCTAAACTCGGATCGTCCTTCATCATCACCGGATCAAAGACATCGCGTACCCTCATCTTCCCCTGCTGCTTCACCCACCCGACCAGATTGTTATCACCAAAATCAGACGAGTCAGTTGGCTTTCTCCCTGTAAGTAGCTCCAGCAACACTACCCCATAGCTATAAACGTCGCCTTTCGTTGAGCATCTAAAGCTCTGGTAGTATTCAGGCGGGACATAGCCGGGTGTCCCTGCTAATGTACTAACACTCAAATGAGTATCCATTGCATTCATCATCCTCGCCATCCCAAAATCGGACACTCTAGCCTCTAAATGTTCGTCAAGAAGAACATTGCTCGATTTCATGTCTCTGTGAATGATGTGTGGGATGCAGCTACGGTGAAGGAAAGCTAGTCCTCTAGCTGCTCCAATGGCGATCCTTCGCCTTACACCCCAACTCAGCTTGATCCCGGTTTTCTTCTTATCATGCAGGACATCTTCGAGGCTTCCATACTTCATGTACTCATACACCAATAGACGTTCTTCGCCCACCTTGCAATAACCTAGGAGGGGTACGAGGTTTCTGTGCTTGATCTTCCCTATTGTCTCCATTTCAGCTGTGAATTCTTTATCACCCTGCCCACTTACATGTATCAATTTCTTTACAGCCACAACGCTCCCATCTTTCAGCTCCGCTTTGTACACGTCCCCAAAGCCACCCGATCCTACAAGGCTATCATTGTGGAAGCCGTTGGTGGCTTCTAGAAGATCAGCAAAAGTCAATTTCTTTAGAGGCTTCTCAAAAGTTGCAAGATTAATGCTTAAAGCTTCGCGAGCGCTGATCTTCCAAGCCGTACCCGAATTGGAATGGTTCTCAATATAGGCTTCGAGATTAGCCTCTCTCTTCTTTCGCCTCTTCTTCATTTCGATACCAACAACGATCAAAACAAATATGCAAAAGAGGGAAACCAACAACCCCATTGCGATACTCTCTACAAGGAATGCTTGTTTTCGCTTAGGTTTCTGATGCTGGCCATTTCCTGGACTTGATCCAGACCCACAAGGTGGAAGAGGGTACCCACAAAGACCAGAGTTATTCTCGAACCTGTAACTAGGAAATGTGTCCAATGGCGCTGATTCAGGGATCGTTCCAGACAGATTGTTGTTGGACAAATCAATATCTCCAAGGCTAAGGCTAGTAAGCGACTGTGGGATTGTCCCGTTCAAACTATTGTACGATAAATCAAGAATTGCAACTGTTTTCAGGTCTCCAAGCTCAGTTGGAATCGGGCCAGAGAGAACGTTGTGGCCCAAATTCAGCACAAACAAATAGAACATCGACCCAAGCTCCTTAGGGATACTACCGTCCAGCTTATTATAAGAAAGATCAAGAAAAATCATTGAACCATTGTGATTGAAATTCGGCTGCGTAATGCCTCTCCAAACCCTTCCATTACACGGGTTCCTGGTCGAAATCCTGTCCAGTTGATCGTCTCTAATGCCTGCAAACTCGAGCAGATTCCCAGCTCCATGGCACTGCCTGCTGCCATCATTCTTGATATAAACATATCTTTTTCCAGTCAGCAATGCCACTGCTATATTGCCGGATTGCTTGAAAAGTTCAGGTGGGATAGTGCCATTCAAGAAGTTGGTATTGAGATCCAACCAAATTAAGCTCCGGCAATCCCCCAACTCGCCAGGGATCCGCCCAGCTAACGAGTTGTTTCCAAGTTTCAGAATCGCTAGATTCGGCAACTGGCCTAAAGACGACGGTATCTCACCACTCAACAGATTGTTCGACAGCGAAATCCAGTTCAAATTAGTACAGTTGCTAATGCTAGCAGGTATTGATCCGGACAAGTAATTGAAATCAAGAATCAAATTCTCCAAGCTCTGTAAGTGCGTAATCTCTTGCGGGATTTCTCCAGAAAGTTGATTCAACCACATGATCACATCTTTGAGCTTTGACAAGGACCCTAAGCTAGGTGGGATTGTACCATTCAAAAAATTGAGGCTAAGATCAAGTGACTCCAGCTGTGAACAGTTACCCAGGGTTTCAGGAACTGGACCAGCGAACAAATTATTCTGGAGGTACAACACTTTAAAGCTGTTGATGGGATCTTGACAAAGCCTCGAAGGAATCAAACCAGAGAGGCTGTTGGAACCCACATCTAAAGTCTCCAAATTCACCATTTTTGACAAGGAATCAGGCAGCTCGCCGACAAAATTATTGAAAGACATCATTAATTTCTTCAAACTGCTCAATTTCAAGAGTGTGTCGACTGGCAACTCACCTGAGAAATTATTGCTGGAGATATCAAGAAACTCAAGATCAGAGCATCCAGCGAGGGTTTCAGGTAGAGTGCCGGTAAGATTGTTCACAGACAGATCCAATTCCACGAGGGTTGTGCAAGAATCAGACAGACTGGTCGGAAAACCGCCATGGAAATGGTTTTGTTTGAGGTAGACACGCTGTAAGGTGCCACGTGGCAGGTTTGGGACCGTGCCTGAAAATTGGTTGTTGGTGAGGTTAAGGAAGCTCAGCTTCTTACATGTAGAGAGAGAGTTTCCAACATCGCCGAAGAATTTGTTGGAAGACAAATCCAGGTATTGTAAATTGGAGCAGTTATCAAAGAAGGGGAATTTGGTGGAGAAATTGTTGGAGGAAAGATCTAAGTAGACCAAATTCTTGATGTTCAACTCGGGTAAATTTCCTGCCAATTTATTACCCTTTAAGGACAGGTACTCCAGCTCAGCAAACTCGTTCGACAGAATCCATGGAATTATGCTTTCACCTGAGATTTTGTTGTAAGAAACATCAAGAACATGCAGGGACGTCAGCCCTGAAGTTCTAGAAACTTCTAGGCTCATTGAATTCATAGAAAGATTGAGAGAAGTTAGACCAGAGCAAAGTGTGAGATTTGAAACATCAGTAATGGGGCCTGAAATTGAATTTTCAGACAGATCTAATGTGTTCAAGGAACTGCTGCAGGAGAACCTTGGAGCAGAAGATAATGAGCCAGAGATATTAGCATTTTTAAGCAAAAGGGACTCTAAATTTTGGAGAGGGAGCAAAAAAGTTGCAACTTTGGAAAAGTCAGTGTTGAGGCGATGATTGGAGAGATCAATGGAGGAAACTCTGGAGTCTGTGCAAGAGACGCCTTCGTATTTGCATGGAGAAATAGTGGGCTGCCAGTTGTGGAGTTGGGCGGGGTGGGGGAGTGCGTTCTTGAAAGAGAGGAGGTGCAGCTGGGAGTCTCCGGCGAGGCCGCCGTTGGCCGATGAGAGAGAAAGGAAGAAGAAGAAGATAAAGTGGTGATGATAGAGAGAGAAAGTTGGGTGGTGGAAGAGATTCTTATCGGCTTTCATCTTCGTAAAGACTAAATTTTTCACTCACTTTCTCTCTCTAGGCATGCATATGCAATTTTGCTTCTTCCATTGCGGGGAGAGAGATTGGTGGTGGTTTGTGTGGTGAAAACTGAGGAGAGTGAATCATGATTTGGTGGGAAGAGAGTGGAGTGGAACACAGACACAGTTACAGTCTACAGAGCTGCTGCTGCTGCTCACATGGCATGTCGTACATCTCCCTCTCTCTCTCTCTCTTCATGAATGGGTCTGTTGGAAGCTTGCTTTCTCTCACTGTTATTACAATAGTCCAATCTGCTTGTGTCTCTAGATTTTCACGTACGTGTGTGTGATTAAGAATGGGATAGATCCGTCACTGTCGGTTTTAATGGAGATTCCATTTCCTCTCCATTTATCAATAATTTAACCCCAAACTCAGATTTTCCCTTTCTTAATTATCTTCCTTTTATCCAATCTTTTCCGAATAAAGTTGTTTGGGCGGATTTTGTCCGAATTGAAAAAAAAAATTATTTTTTCTTATAAATGTAATGAATATTATTAATGAAAAATTATTTGTGAAGATGATAACTAAATTGTTAACATTAACACTTGATTACCGATAAAGAAAAATAAGAAAATACGTCAAGATTTTTATAGTGTTCCAAAATAATATGACGTGGAAAGAAAAGACCCAATAAAAAAAAAATGTTATTTTTGCAAAACAGGATAGCACTTGGGCTAAGTTTGAGGAATAAACTGCTTCTTTTCGTACAGATTTGGGATGGTTGGCACATATGGATTTGAAACCCTTCGATTCTAGTTTCTAACGGTCCAAACGACAAAGCGATTGGACTTTTCTAGAAGGAGTTATGATTGTTTTACTAAGGTGTGACAGATGGTGGCGGGAATCTGTCAAGTTCATGAATCTTGCGTTTTATGTCTTTCCAACTATCTTTGGGCATTCATTTCGAAATTCATTGAACATTATCTGATTCTAGAGTCTTATTCATGTATCTAAGTTGGTCAAAATGCTAATATTTATGAGTCTTGAGTCTAGTAAGTTGTGAAATCAAGTCATTACTACATTATCTAGAATCATGTAATGGCTCATATAAATTGAGTATTCTCCTTTGTATTTGCAGCAGAAAATTTAGAATATATAAAATATATTTGAGAGTCTCCTGGCTTGTTTAGAAGAAGGAGTTCTTATTTTAGCTCTTAGCCTTTTTGGTGGATTCCTCAAAGCGACGAGTTGCTCCAAACTTGTGGTGGATTTCATTAATTGAGGAGTTGTATTTGAGCGTTTACTTGTGTTACCTCCTAAATCTCCCTTTCCGGTATCAAAGTGGTATCAGAGCTCAGGATGCCGCCTCGCCAAAGGAGTAGTCCTACTATAAATCCAAGCGTGAGCGAGACCTTCGAGATATCGAATTGGACGATTTGAGGAGACAAGTACAGCAGCTCCAGCAGCGTTATGAACGCCGCGAACCTGTGGAACGTGATGAGTCGCATCATGATTTAGAGGATGAACAAACTGATGATGAAGACCGCAATCCTTTTCATCAAAGCCAAGGGTCGAGTAGTGAGTCTCATTCGAGATTCAATGTTTGCCAACATCGTACATTCCGACCAAACTCCAATGCTAAGGTTGATGTCCCGGAATTTGAAGGAAGAATGCAACCCAAAGAATTTGTTGATTGGATGCATACTGTGGAGAGAATATTTGAGTATCATGAAGTTCCCGAAGGACACAGGGTGAAGTTGGTCGCCATTAAATTGACCAAGTATGTGTCACTTTGGTGGGAGTATGCTCGAAAGGGGAAGAGTCAGATTGTGATGTGGGAAAAAATGAAGAAAGTACTCAAGAAAAATTCTTGCCTGATAATTATCGCCAAGATAATTTTCTGAAGTTTCACAGCTTCAAGCAAAGAGAACAGACCGTGGAAGATTTCACAGCTAAATTTGAGTACCTCATGATGAGATGTGAAGTTGAGGAGCCGGAGGAACAAACTATAGCTCGCTATCTTGGAGCTCTAAGGTCCGAAATTGCTAACGTATTTCCATCTTCAGCCGTATTGGTCTTACAATGATGTGGTGAAGCTTGCAATGAAGGTGGAGAGACAAATTAAAGATGTCCCAAAAAATAATCGTTCATGGAACAGGGACGCCTTTTCCAACAAAGGCAATGCTCCTCTCTCAAAGTCTTCCTCTTCTAATAAATCAGGTCCTTCAGAGGTTCCCCCCAAAAAGGACGAAGCACCAAGGACAAATCATCCTAATACCTCTTCTTCAATTCTCGCCGATACTTTAAGTGTCGATTGCCCAAATAGAAGAATCATTTCACTAATGGAAGAAGATGAACCCATAGAAGAGGAGGAGCCGAAATATGACGAAGTTGAAGGAGAAGAAGAGGTTACATATGCTGATCAAGGAGAGAGTCTTGTTGCAAGGAATTGTCTAAGTGCTATACAAGAAGAGCAAGAGTGGTTGCGACACAACATTTTGCATACACGGTGCATCTCCAATGGAAAGGTATGTAATGTTATTATCGACGGAGGAAGTTGTGAAAACATGGTGTCTAATGAAATGGTGGAAAAGCTCAAACTCAAGATGGAGGTACATCCTTATCCTTATAAAGTCTCTTGGTTGTCCAAAGGAAATAAATTGAGAGTTGATAAGAGATGCTTGGTTCACTTCTCTATTGACAAGAATTATCAAGATGACATTTGGTGTAATGTAGTACCTATGGATGCTTGTCATCTACTTCTTGGAAGGCCGTGGCAGTACGATCGAAAAGTTACTCATGATGGACATAAAAATACATACTCATTTGAAAATGATGGAGTAAAGATTGTGTTGGGGCCTTCTAAGTTAGAGAATATTCCTAAACCTTCTAAAGGAGATGAAAGTCTTTTTCTCTCTAAATCGCAATTTGAGGCAGCCTTGAAGAAATGTAATGATGCCTATGCTCTTGTAATGATTGAAGAGAATGAAACAACAATGGGGATCCCACCTATAATGATACCCCTTCTTCAAGAGTTCCAAGATGTTGTCCCTAGCGAAATTCCCACAGGACTTCCACCTATGAGAGACATCCAACATTGTATTGATTTTGCACCAGGTGCTTCAATTCCTAACAAGGCAGCGTACTGGATGAATCCAAAAGAGCATGATGTATTACAAAGGCAAGTGCAAGAGGCTATGGATAAAGGCTTACTAAGAGAAAGCATGAGTCCATGTGTAGTCCCGGCCCTTCTTGTCCCGAAGAAAGATGATTCTTGGCGCATGTGTATCGATAGTAGGGCGGTGAACAAAATAAGAATCAAGTACTGTTTTCCTATTCCTCGCCTGGATGATCTTCTTGACCAATTGCACGGTGCATCAATATTTTAAAAATTTGATCTTCGAAGTGGCTATCATCAAATCCGAATGAGGCCCGATGATGAATGGAAGACGACCTTCAAGACAAGAGATGGACTTTATGAATGGATGGTGATGCCGTTTGGGTTTCAAATGCTCCAAGCACCTTTATGTGGTTGATGAATCAAGTCTTCAAACCTTATATTGGTAAGTTCGTCGTTGTTTATTTTGACGATATTCTGATTTTTAGTAAAAATGGTAAGCAATATTTGGAGCATCTTCATAAAGTTTTCAGCACTTTAAAGGATGAAAAACTTTATGCTAATTTGAAAAAATATGAGTTCTTCTCCAAAAACCTTGTTTTTCTAGGCTTTATCATATCCGACGAAGGCATTAAGGTTGATCATAAGAAAGTAGAGGCAATTTTGAATTGACCAATCCCAACAACTATTCGAGATGTGCTAAGTTTTCATGGCCTTGCTTCATTTTATCGACGATTCATCAAGAATTTTAGCACTCTTGTGACCCCGATCACCGAGTGCTTGAAGGGAGAAAAATTTCATTGGTCAAAGGAGGTGCAAAAGAGTTTTGATCTCATCAAGCTGAGATAACAACACGACTCATTCTTGCACTTCCAGATTTTGACAAATTATTTGAAGTAGATTGTGATGCTTCAAACGTGGGTATCGGTGCAGTGCTTAGCCAAGAGGGTAGGCCTATTGCCTTCTTCAGTGAAAAGCTCAATGAAAGTCGGGTGAATTATTCAAAATATGACAAGGAGTTCTATGCAATTATTAGAGCTTGGATCATTGGAGTCATTATCTCATATGCAAGGAATTCATTCTATTTTCTGACCATGAGACCTTGAAATATATCAATGGTCAACATAAGCTCAACAATCAGCATGCTAAATGGGTGGAGTTTCTTCAATCTTTTACAGTCCACATCAAACATAAATCAGGAAAGCAAAATCAAGTAGCGGATGCTTTGAGTCGAAGACATTCCCTACTCTCCGCATTGGAAGTAGAAGTTTTGGGCTTTGAAAATCTCAAGGAGCAGTACAAAGATGATCCTCACTTCCACAAGATATGGGAGGATTGTTCGAACGACCTGTCGAATCATTTCCTGTTGCAAGATGGTTTTCTTTTCAAAGATAACCAATTATGTATCCCACAGGGTTCCCTTAGAGAATCTATCATCAAGGAAGCTCATGGAGGAGGGCTTGCTGGGCACTTTGGAAGAGACAAGACTCTATCACTTATCCAAGAAAATTTCTATTGGCCACGGATGGACAGGGATGTTGCTCGATATGTGGAGCGATGCCGGATTTGTCACTTGGCAAAATCAAAGGCTCAAAATATCGTTTTATACACTCTGTTGCCCACTCCAACAGCCCCATGAGACGATGTTAATCTCGATTTCATGGTGGGATTGCCAAGGACTCAGAGGAACAAAGATTCGATTATGGTGGTTGTAGATCGATTCTCCAAGATGGCTCATTTTATGTCATGCAACAAAACGATGGATGCTTCCAACATAACCGATCTTTATTTTTGGGAGATTGTGAAACTCCATGGAGTTCCTAAAACTATGACTTCTGATCGAGATCCAAAATTAATGAGTCATTTTTGGCATACTCTTTGGCGAAAAATGGGGACAACTTTAAAATTTAGCACCTCTCATCATCCCCAAACTGATGGTCAAACTGAAGTTGTCAATAGAAGTGAGGGAAATCTCTTGAGAAGCTTAGTGCATTCTAACACTCGCCAATGGGATCCACTCTTGCTCAAGCGGAGTTTGTTTCCAACCGATTACGAAATCAAACTATGGAAAGTAGTCCTTTCGAAGTTGTTTATGGTGGCAATCCCAATAGTCCCCTGGATTTGATTCCTATCACAACCACTCATTCTTTTAGTGAAGATGCAGAAGATAGAGTCAAGCTCATAAAAAAGATGCATAAAGAAATACATGATCGGATTGTCACGCAAAATGAACGGTACAAAAGGAACGAAGATAAACATAGCAAGCCCACTGCATTTAAAGAAGGAGATTTGGTTTGGATCCACTTGCGAAAGGAAAGGTTTCCTAGGGGAAAGCATGGGAAACTCAGTCCGCGAGACGACGGACCATTTAAGGTTCTTCAACGCATAGGAGAAAATGCTTACAAAATCGATCTTCCCGGAAATTATGACGTCTTTGCCACTTTTAATGTGGCTGACTTATCTCCTTATCATGATGATTGTGTTGATGAAGGTGAAGGTAACTCAAGGACGAGTATGCACGCAGTGGAAGCGAATGATGCGAAAAGAAAAGGCCTAATAAAAAAATGATATTTTTGCAAAACAGGGCAGCACTTGGGCTAAGTTTGAGGAATAAACTGCTTCTTTTCGTATAGATTTGGGCTGGTTGACACATATGGATTTGAAGACCTTCGAGTGTAGTTTCTAATGTTATAAACGGCGAAGCTATTGGACTTTTCTAGAAGGAGTTATGACTGTTTTACTAAAGTGTGACAGATGGTGGCGGGTATCTGTGAAGTTCATGAATCTTGAGTTTTATGTCCTTCCAACTATCTTTGGGCATTCATTTTGAAATTCATTGAACATTATCTGATTCTAGAGTCTTATTCATGTATCTAAGTTGGTCAAAATGCTAATATTTATGAGTCTTGAGTCTAGTAAGTTGTGAAATCAAGTCATTACTACATTATCTAGAATCATGTCACTACAACATAAATGACTTTATGTAACACTTCGTTTGTAACACTTTTAAAATTTTGACATGTATGTAACACTTTTGTAACACTTATGAATGTGTAACACTTTCATGTAGCACTTTTGTAACATCTGCAAATATGTAACACTTTTCTGTAATGCTTTTAGAATATGTAACGCTTTGAACGTAACACTTTTAAATTGTAACACAATTAGGTAACACTTTTTGTGCAACACTTTTGAATAAGTAACACTTTTATGTAACACTTATAAATAAGTAACACTTGTAATTAATAAAATTACTTATTTTATTTTAAATTAATTAAATATTTGTGTATTTATTTGTCTCATGTGTTACATCTTAATGATCACAATAGAATATCTCTAACATAAGTGGTGAAAACGATAGACTCAGACTTACAAAAAATAACAATTTATTAGAGCACCTAAAGATTTACTTATTTGTTGTCAAGAATACATTAAATTTTATTTGTGACTTATTTGTGTGTATGTATATAGATATACACACATTATATTTTTACTAAACAATAACAAAATAGACTTGTAGCTTTAACAATTTGAATACATTTATTAAGTGTGAGAACCTAGATTTTGGATATTTGGTCATGTCTCTTCATGCTTGTAATTTTATTTTTTTATTTAAAATCTATAAAACACAATATTTAAGGTGTCTTAATACATAAAATTACGGTAATTAAAATTGATGATAGTGTCTTAAGATTTATATACAATAATTAGATGTATAAAATTAATGTGATGTAAAATGATATATATATATATATATATATATATATGAGTGGATGAAAATGGAAAAACCATTAATGAAAACTTTGTGTCAAACTGACATGGATAACCTAAATAAAATTAAGTTAGATTGTAGTTTGATGAGAACTTAATTTTGAGTATATTTTATTGATGTTACAATAAAATCTTGTGTATATATTGTTTTTCTTAAAAATATTACTAAAAAAGTTATTGTAGCCTAGTGGTTAAGACACTGTGCTTAAGCTCCTGAAATCTAGCAACTTGGGTTTGAAATCCAGCAATGACAAATTTTTAATTTTTTTTTTCAATTAAAACTGTTACATAAAGGGGGGTTATATGTAACTTTTTTTTAGTGTACATAAAGTGTTACAATTTAAAGCCTAATGTAACACTTATTAAAAGTGTTACTAAAGATCATCAAAAGTGTTACATTAGACTCTAGGTAGCATTGGCAAATGTAACACCAATAAAGTGTTACCTAAAGTCTATAGCAACGTATTTTAGTATATTCGTAACACTTCTTGGGTGTTACAATAGCTCATTTATGTTGTAGTGTGTAATGGCTCCTATAAATTGAGCTTTCTCCTTTGTATTTGCAGCAAAAAATTCAGAATTGATAAAATATATTTGAGAGTCTCTTGACTTGTTTAGAAGAAGGAGTTATTCTATTTTAGCTCTTAGCCTTTTGGTGGATTCCTCAAGGTGACGAGTTGCTCCAAACTTGTGTGGATTCCATTAATTGAGGAGTTGTATTTGAGCGTTTACTTGTGTTACCTCCTAAATCTCTCTTTTCGGTACCATAATAATTAACATTTAAATGTCATCTTGGATTAGTTATCAATTATATTTGTAATTTTAGTCAGACGATAATCGCAAAAATAATAATAATAATAATAATAATTTAAAAAAAAATATATTCTTTTCGATTCGGGCTGAATCTGCCCAAATAAGAGCTTCCATCTTTCCCTATTTTCCCATGTGATCATATAATACAACATTTAACGTGTCTTCACAATTTGACAAATGAATACTACTGTATTCCATTTTACTTCCACTACTAGAAAAAATCAAATTAGAGACGGAAAAATTCGTCTCTAATTACATGATATCGGTTTCTAAATTGAAGTAGTGACGGATTAGAGACCAAGTGGTTGGTCTCTAAAATTTAGAGACCGATTTGATTCCGTCTCTAAATTTAGTGACGGAATTTCCCTCTTTATTATGAAATTAGAGACCGAATTACCTACCGAATAGAGACGGATTATGTCCGTCTCAAATTTTTGGTTGCTAATTCGTCACTAATCGGATACTAATGATTTTTTGCCACTTTCCGTCACTATTCTATTTCTATTCTGTTTTTATTTTGTGACCAATATCATTCGTTGCTAATTTCCATCTCTAATATGAATTTTTTTTGTAGTGTTCTGTCAATGTATATCTGAATTATCATCAGGTCACTATTAATTATATGGAAAAAAGTTAAAAATGTCTCCGTTTTTGTTTTTGGTATGTCATTTATTGTGTATATATCGAAAATGGGTTAGATATTATTTTGTTAGGCACTATGAAAGCGCATTCAACTGTATCTACAGCCGTACCAAGCACTCCCTCCGTCCCGATTAAAGTTATCACTTTGATCGAACACGGATATTAAAAAAAAATAATTATTTAATTTTTTAAAGATTAAAATGAGGGTTGAGATTTTGAGAATGAAGATTACTTTTCTTTTTTGGGGTGATAATTTTAATTGTGATGTACCGAAAAAAATAAGTAAACAACTTTAAGAGGGACGAAGAGAGTACAATTTAGGCTAGAGATATTATTTCAAACATAAAAGAATAGAATTATGTGGTTTACAAAGGGGAATAAAAAAAGACTGATTAGAATTATATATAATTAATTCTAATTGAGTTAGAAGAAATGTTTATAATTTATAGTTTTCTCATACGCTATTATTAATTAAGTATTTTTTTTCCCTTCATTCCTTTGGGTTAACCTCTTATTTGGAAAACTGTATCCATTTGTCCCTTAATTTACACCTTAAGTTTAAAAGTCTTGAATTATTTTTTATATAAATAGATACTTAAACTTTTTTAATTGGTTAAATAGGTCGATAAACTTTTAAATTCGAAATAAATAGAACATTTCTAAATATTAAAATAAGTAAATAAATTTAAAAAAAAAAACTAAAAGTAACAAATTAAATAGAAATGTAAATGAAAAAAAAATGTTTAAAATTATTTAATAGAATTTTAGAAAGTTATTTAAAAAAATTATAGAAAAAATAATACCAAATCCATAAGTTATTAAATATTTGCTCAATACGTCAAATTATTTTATATTCATTTTAAGTTGTTAAATAAATTTTAAATGTAATGTTGTTACTTTTGTGTGCTTATTTTTTCATTTAATTTGTTGTTTTCTTTAATTTATTAAATATTTATAAATTTATTAAGTTATTTTAATATGTCAGAGGATCATATTTATTATAAATTTAAAAGTTCAAAATTATATTTGTTCTATGTAAAAAATTCAAGTGTCTTGCACGAACAAAGAATTCAAGATCTAAACTAAACCTAAAATAAATTCAAGAATAAATTTTTATAATTTCTCACTACTTTAGATAAAAAAGAATAGGTGACTACTTAATCCTAACATCGGAGAAATAACTTTTTTTGTCCTCTAAAATCCATTTCCATCACTAAAACCAATCGTAGCATTCTTCTCTCACAGTTTCATTTTTAATTTTTTTTTTCTCTGCACGAGAGGTTCGGTCTTTTTTTTTATGTAAGTTTTCGTCTCTCCTTAATAAATGGGACTATCAATTTCCAAAATAATGGAAGATTCGTTGTTCGTTGTGTCTTTTTTAAAGATTCAACCACCATTGAACATCTCAACATTGATGTGCTCATTTTTTGAACCTTTCACCAGAAGATTAGTAATATATCTGATATCAGTGTTCTTGGTATGCAATTTGTTTAGCGTTGTTTGTGGTATCCTTTTTGGAGATCCAATCATTATTGAGCTCAAGATTGATCTGCTCACGTTTTGGACCTTTTATTGGAAGATTAGTGATCTGAGATCAATTTTATTGGTATGCAATTTGTCTAGCGCATTAGGAATTTATCTGATACTGGGTTTAGATTTGTATAAGTTTATATCTAGTAATTTTGTGATTCATATGTGTTGCTGTTTGAACCAAAAACTTACATGGCGGTGATGATGCCGAGGCAGCGGAGGGCGGCCTGGCGGCGGCGGTGATGATGCCGAGGCAGCGGAGGACGGCCTGGCGGCGGCGATGATGATGCCGAGACGGCGGAGGGCGGCCTGGCGGCGGCGGTTATGATGCCGAGACGGCGGAGGGCGGCGGCGGTTATGATGCCGAGACGGCGGAGGATCGTTTCCCACAGACGGCGCCATTTGATAAAGCGCAATCCGGTAACGAAGCACTATAACAATAATCTATGCAAACATAATGTAAAAACACACAAGAATTACGTGGTTCGATCCGGAGATCTACGTCCACGGGCAGAAAACGGCAATCGCCGGAGTGTTTCTTTTACTAGAATGTTGAGTTTACACGGAGTAATTTAGAATACGGAATTCGAACCCTTAATCAGAGTTCTTTCCTCCTATTTATACTATCAAATCAAAACCCTAATTGACCCTGCTGGGCCTACGTGTGTTGGGCCGGTCGGTGGGCTCAGGCATTAACCCGACCCGAGCTGTTCCCGTTATCCCTATCAATATGTTTTATATTTCTTTACGTTTGTTTTGACTATTTTTGTTTTTTTGTTAACCAATATTACCAGATTTCAGCAATTTAACAAAATTTCTTATTAGAGAAAAGAAATAAACATCGGAGGAATAACAATCAGCTAAAAGGTGCAAAAGTATGAAAATCAAGAGCCTACAACCTAACAAGTCAAAGGAAGTGATTATGGATTATAGATGGAACTTTAAACTTTCTTGATTGACATCATGGAAAATATAACCTAGGCCTTCGCAAAATTGTATCATATCAAATCTATATTTACTAGGTTTATTAATTAATTAAGCACTTTTCCCTATTATTTTTTCATTTTGATTAACGAAAGGAAGAAGTAGTAATAATAATAATAATGATAATAATAATAATAATAATAATAATAGAACTGATGCAAGAAAGAACACATAAAACGAGAAAGATAAACGACACACAGATTACGTGGTTCATTAACAATGTTATGCTACGTCCACGGGCAGAAGAGATGGATTCTTTATTTAGATGTTCTTCAGAATTACAGATGATTAGACATAGAAAATTGATTGATTCAGATTAGCCCTAAAACTAAGTAGAGCTCTTAGATATATTCTCTAATTAGTTGGGCCTCAAACAGGCCGACATATATTCCATGCTAACGGCTTCAGCCTCTCAGATCTCGGCGCACAAACCAAGCACAAATTATCGTGACCGCGTCGCCCGTCATCGCGCCTGCGTTCGGCTCCTTGACGCGACCGCGTCGAACACTGTCGCGACTGCGTTCGCCAGTCCAGAGCACAGACTCTAAAACCTTAACCAAGATCCTTTTGTCGCGGTAGCGTCACCCAGACGAGTCTAACACTTCAGCAAAACCAGATTCAAGGCAGAAATCAACAAATAATAGTAAGGGTTAATTGCAGCAACCACACCAAATTATCAGCGTTTCTACACATAAACTACTAAACTTTTTTTGTTGCATCGATACATATAAACTATACGAGTTTTGCAGATAAACCACCAAACTTATTTTTCAATTGGCAGATAAACCACCAAACTTATTTTTCGATCATTTTTTGTCGAAAATTCACACGTGACTTGCACGTGATAAACTTTTAATGGTTGTTTTGTACAAACAACCTTTTTAGCATGCTAAAAGTGTAAAATTCTTTCACACCTTTCTTTTCCATAACAATTTCTTTAAATCATCAATAGTTCTCTCTCCTAATATCTAGAACCTCCATTGTTGAAGATGAGCGGCTCCTCTATCTACTAAAAAGCGTGTTTGGACAGAAAAAGTCCTTAAAAATTTATAACGGGCAAGTTACATGTGGAATTCCGGCGAAAAATGATTGAAAAATAAGTTTGGTGTTGTATATGCCAAAACCTTTATAGTTTATATATATAAGTGCCACAAAAAAAAAAAAAAATAAAAAATAAAAAAATTCAATGGTTTATGTGCAAAAAAGCTGATAGTTTGGTGTGGTTGCTGTAATTAACCCTAATAGTAGTAGTAGTAATAATAATAATAATAATAATAATAATAATAATAATAATAATAATAATAATAATAATAATAATAATAATAATAATAATAATCCACCTGTCTTAATATAAGAGCATTATATTTTTAAAAGAAATATATAAAAAAAAAGTAATAATTTTCAACATAAACGACAATACTTTTTTATGAGAACTTCACAAAATTCAATCTGCAATCATATTGCACAGATTTAAAATTCATACACCTGGTGTACATGATAATTTTTGCTTATAAAATTGAAGGTAAAAAATAGTAAAACTCCAATTGCCATGGCGCATGAAATCATGGATCTTATCTTAATATAACTCTATGAAATCATAAATTCTCACTCATGCAACTTTCTCTATCCCTTGGTTTAATCATAATAATATTATTGTAAATCTTCTACACTTTTATGTCAGTCAACCAAAGTATTACCAAAGTAATCTATCCAGTTTCTTCTAAGAATACAATCAAAATTTGGGGGAGTTTTTACCTTCAACCAATATGCTTGCAAAATTTGTATGAATCAATCACCATTATAGACCTCATTTTTTCACCCTATATTCTCTCATAAGTGTACGTAATCTTTTCATCTATATATATATATAAAATAACATTAACATACTTATATTGGCTTTTCTATTTCCACATATCAATTTAGTGTGAAATTTTCACTTGCAATAGATAAAAATTAACCCTCTTTTATAGTATTTAACCTGACACTGATATTGAATATTTTAATATAATATATTAAATTTGAAATAAGCAATTTCTTGTTGGTTGGTTATTGTACTTGAATAGGTTGAACTATTTATATTGGATATGAATTGCAAATAAAAATAAATTAAATAATTTTTATTAATAAAATAAAGTTATTAGAATATTGAATATTCTTTATTGAACAAAAAATAAGTTATACTCCCTCCGTCCCAGTTAACTTGTCTTACTTTCCATTTTGGTCCGTCCCACTTAACTTGTCACACCCATAAATGACAATTAAAGACAACAATCTCCACCCTCAAAATATCCACATTCAATCTTCACCTTTAAAAAAGTCAAAGATTTCACAAAATATGTTTTTTCATAACATCTATGCCCGGTCAACTGTGACAAGTTAACCGGGACGGAGGGAGTACAATTTATTTTTTCAAATTTTTTCTTTTATTTTTACAAATTAATATATTTAAAATCGTGCATTGCACGACAAGATGTTCTAGTAACAATTAAAAAAAGAAAAAAAAAGGAAAATAAGTACAAGAAAATGAGGAGAAATTTTGCTTTTTTAAGTTTTGGAGAATTGTTCACAACAATTTGATCAGGATATGCAAATATATTGAAAGACAACTAATTATATAAGAAAATTAAGTTTTACCAACACATATAACACAAATGTGAGTAAAAGATATATACGTGCGGTCAAAAGGTTTTACCCATACAATTTTAAAGTGTAAGCATCTGTAGCAATCAAACAGTAAAAAAAAGTACTTACCCACCTACAAATGTATGTGTAGGTAAAAATGTATACTTTTCCTACACATAAATGTGTAGGCAAATGTTTAATATTTGTGTAAGTAATTGTGTCTTGCTCTAATGTCATTGATAACATGGATAATGATAATTCATAACATGTGGAAATCTTATGTAGGTAAAATCTTAATTATGTATTGCTAAAAAATCAAAAGTGTGTGGGCAAAAGTTATTACATGTGGCCACTGTTGGGAAAGAACACAACAGGAAAGATTAAGTGCAAACAAACGTAAACGAAAAATCGACAATCACTAAAAAAAAAAAAAAAAAAACTACTTTTAGTCACAAAAATATAGTGAGAGTAAGAAAATACTCTCACTAATTGTGAGATAAATAAGGCTTTAGTGAGAGTAAAAGGCTACCCTAATTAAAAGTTGGACTATTGGTAAGGAAAATCTATAATTCATTTTAAAATAGTTCTAATCGTCACTAAAGGTTTTGTGAAAAAATGGCAGAAGATTTCCCCACTAAAAGTTGAAAGTTAATAGTAGAAAAATATATTAATACAATAAAGAAATTTATTTAGTTCTAAAAAATGAGAATTTCTTCTGATTTCTTGTTCTTGCCCCATCTCTCCTCATTTCATCTCTCTCAAAATTCCAGGGCTACTCAGTCCCTCTCCGTCACACGCCGATGCCTGTCTGCCTCGCCGTCGATCTTGTTGTTAACAAGTAAGGATAGATTCATTTTTTTATCATTTCTAGTTGTATATTAAACCCCAGGTTTTGTATCTCTCTCAAAATTCAATAGCTACTCGCTCCCTCTCCTCAAGCACCGATGCCTCTGTCCCGCCGCCGATCCTGCACTTAAAGGGTAAGAAAACTTCAAAAGTGTTCCCTAGCTCGTTTACTATTTTTATGAATTAAACACTAGGTTTTGTAACTCTCGAAATTCCGCAGCTACTGTTGTGGGTTGATGCATCTGTGCCATTACTGTCATACAACGATGCCCCTGCCCCGCCGTCATTATGCGCCAATACCTCTGCCTCGCCACCTATCTTGCACTTAACAGGCAAAGAGAAGTTCATATTTTTTTTCCATTTACTATTTTTAGGTTTTTTTTTTCCAGTTGACAAAGGTTGTCCTCAATTTGGTAAATGTACACCATGTATTCTCTATCATATTTTCCTTGTCTACTTCAACTTTATATGTTGCGTTGAGTTTTAAGAATTGAGGTCTTTAGAGTATTAAAGTTTATATTTTGCGATGGACTTGTAAGAATTGAGGTCTTATGTATTTAGATTCTTTGTGGGAATCTTTTGTCGGATTAGGTAGCCCTTGTGATGCGTTCAAGGGCTCTAATCGTTTTATTAGTTTGTATCTTTGAAAATGAAAATCTTAAGACTTTTAAACTTTTTGGATTGATAGCAACCAGTGAGGATTTCTACATAGGTGAATTTTAGTTTTGTTTCTTTACTCTAACCGAATCGAGAACTTCTAATTTATTTCTACATATGGCATTAAAAACATCATATAGGCTGTCATGTTATTAATGGTTCTCTCTCTCTCTCTCTCTCTCTCTCTCTCTCTCTCTCTCTCTCCTCTCTCTCTCTCTCTCTCTCTCTCTCTCTCTCTCTCTTTGTTTTTAATTCTATCGACATCATTTAGTTGTTTCACACATTCACCAGGAGGGTAACCGAGCGGCGGATGCACTTTACAAACTTCATGTGCCGTATGTTTGGTTCCAACCACTTCCGGAGTATATCATTCGACTGGCGCTACAGGATTACACAGAGGCCTATGTCCGCCAGGCGACCTGATTCTTTGGGTTGGTGCTCTTTTTCTTTCGTACGGATTTCCCACTGGGTTTTGCCGGACGAAGGTTTTTTAATGAGGCCAACCTCACCTGTGCTAGCTATTGGCTTGTAATAGCAGCACTTGCATGGTTTTCCATGTTATCAGCATTTGCGTGGTCTTCCATGTTTCCGTTGTAAACTGATTGTTTTTTTAGTTATATATAATATCGATTAGCTCTCTCTCTCTCTCTCTTTTTGTTTTTAATTCTATTTTATTCGGTTTTGTTGCAGGATAATGAAGATGATTTAGAAGAAAAGATGGAGTGGCAAATATTTTGATTCAGTCTAGAAAAATTAACTTGTATTCTTTTTCCTTTCTTGACTTGAACCTTATTGTACCTATAATATATTGTAATAAATGATTTTTTTCTATCTATTTTTTTTCTCCTTTTTATGTGATATTTTATTGTAGATTCAACAAGAAATATATATATATATATATATATATATATATATAAGAATTACGATAGGCTATAAAATTATAT
Source organism: Ajuga chamaepitys (assembly GCA_958295605.1). Lineage (NCBI taxonomy): Eukaryota > Viridiplantae > Streptophyta > Magnoliopsida > Lamiales > Lamiaceae > Ajuga > Ajuga chamaepitys. The sequence goes on along the minus strand of OY282496.1, from coordinate 38,158,824 downwards.
TACATTTAAAAAGAATTATAAAAGACAACGATTATAAACCGTTGTCGTAGAAGGGAGACTACGAACAACAACACCTTCCAAAATAGTTCTTGACCCCCTACAACAATTAAAACCGTTGTCGTAGACGGGGGTTCCAACACTACAACACCTACGACAACAGTCGCAAAACCCTTTACTAACGGTTAAAACCGTTGTCTTTTAGTTTTTTGTTGTAGTATAGTGACGGGCTACGGTTGTGTTAGTGACGAGATTTATCGTCATTAAAAGACTTTTTAGTGACTCTACTTATACTGTCATTGTTTACTAATTAGTGTCGGGATCTGTTCCCGTCAGTATTAACTTTTAATGGCGGAAGTTGTAGCCAGGGGTGGTGACGGGAAGTTTTCTGTCACTAAAAGTCTTTTGTGACGGTTTTTAAACGTTTAGCCATGGTTATTCCTCTCACTACTGACCAATTTTCTTGTAGTGAATGGAAATAACATCGAATTTAACGTGGTTCATTAACAACTTGTTAGCTACGTCTACGACCAAATGAGAGGAATCAATTTAATATCACAAAGTGTTTACAATATAGGACTGAGACTAATTTTGACCCTAGGTCAACTGACGAACTCTCTATCATAATGACCAAACGACTCTAAACCCAAAAATAGAGTCTCAAAACAAACTGAATATCCTAGAACAACTGAATACCAAATATTGAACAAATACTAACTCTAGAATATCTCAGAATGACAACCCATAATACAATGCCAATAGGACTATTTATAAGCCCCCAAATCCGACCTAGACACAAAATAAACCAAACTGGGCCTAAAAACGCATGGACCCATCTTCTGACTGCCTAAACCTATCGCATAAACTGACGCGACCGCATTGCGTCACTCAGTTCCGCCTGCCTAACCAGGCATTTTCTAGCGCGACCACGTCCTACCCCGGCACAATCGCGTTGCATGGAACAACCCCACCAGCTTAAACATGAGCACTTTTAACACAACCGCGTTGCATTCTGCCGCGATCGCGTTGCTTGCGCCTTCAAAGTATTCTTTGGATGAAGCCTTGACACAAACTATCAACCATATCGAACCAGATTCAAAGAACAGTTCCTAATAGACATAATATTTTATATAATTCAGGTGGGTATCCATCAATCAAGTGTTGGAAAAAATGTATATTTCGCTTAAAAGAAAAGAAAAGAAAAGAAAATAAGCAAAAGTAAAATGCAGAGACCACAGACTGGTCATTCACATAAATTAAAGAAAAGTCTTTCCATGCCACAACCTAACAAGTAAAGGTAAACAGATAAAATTGGAACTATTAACTAAGCTAAAACATAGAGCAATCATAATAAGTCCGGCTAGAAAAAAGGGATAACCAGTGTAAGCAAAAGATATCAACTTATTAACAAAACCAGCCAACGCCAGATATACTACAAAAAATAAAACACCATTGCCTTATGACAAGACGCAAGAGCGAGGGGAATGTGAACTCTCTTCACCAAGCTGTGAGTCCAAAACTCCTAAGATGCATCATCGCATTAGCTCGAGCATGACCCGTTCTGAGAGACTAAGGAGGCAACAAGTGTGATAGCATCATAATGTTTAAGTCATCAAGGAGATAACATCCGATTTGGCAAAAAGATCAAAAATTCTAGGACCACGTGCCGTAGCTCGGAAGAAGCAGAAAGTTGTATATGATAAGATTTCCATCTAAAGGTGGGAATGCCACCTCACTACAATTCGGGCCCCAACAACGAGTTATTAGAAGAATGCTGACTAGAAATGATAGCATCCATCGTCACATTGCAATGGGATCGCTGGCTCACCATAACTTCGATATTCCATCCCTTCGGTGCTTTGAGTTATGCCCTTGAACAGATCACTCGTTCAATTTATTACGAGGTTTTCACCAGCCGAGATCCAGCAACTATAAGATGCTACACAAGGTGAGATTGGAGATTGATTCCGACAGCGGATAAAGACGATGAGAGCTAGTGTAAGTATATATCTGGCTCTCATTGGGCATCGTTGTTCTTTGGGCAGTGAAGCCTTAATGCATCCAGAGTGGCTTGCACTGAAAAAGGGTCAGCGGTTCGATCCCATGACACCCTATATATGCAAGATTCATAAAAACACCGACTTCCTTAACCTATCCTTGTAATCTTGTCGATGTGCTAACAAAAGTAACCATAAAATTCACCATTTGGGTGAGATGAGATCGTGTGAAAGAGAAGAAGAAGGTAGAGGGAGGTATGACCGGCGACTTTTTGGCTAAAAGTCCCCGACCATTGGTGGCGAAACCCTAGTGGCTATTGGCCGAAGGAGGATTGGAAAAAGTATATTAATTTCAAATAAAATCAATAAGTTAAAATATAATTACAATAGAAAGGTAAACTGCACTTAAGAATCAAGTATGTCTATATAACATAAAATACTTTTAAATAGTTGCATTTAGTTCAAAACCACAGTGTAGAGTTGTCATTACAATCAAACATGTACAATGAAAGACCTCTACTTTGTCACTCACTTAACATAGCTAGTTGTTATTTCATCTACACATCTACATCTTCCAAGTGTCATCTTCGAAACTTTCATGGAGGGAGGTATAGGACTAACATCATATTCTCCAAATCCTATGTGCAGAATCAAATAGGTGATGGCAAGTTGAAGTACCTAGAGTAAGACAAAGTTTCAATACACATGTTTATATACATAAAAGAAAATCATTAACACAAAGCACTTGTTAGAAATAACATCAATATAAATAAGATATAATACATAAATCCCATTGGGAAAACCATCTAACATGGAAATTATGAGCTCAAACTCTTCAAGTGCTAGTGTTGGAGTCATTACAAGAAGCATGCCCACAACTCTCCAATCACAATCATTATCTTTTGAAACTGTTGACAAGAATTCACAACATCTTGCTGCTAATATCACAGATCAGGAGGATAACTTGCCATGCTTCTTCATCAAGTTCAGAAGCAGCTCTTATCATGACAACAAATTCTTCAACTCTTGAAGAACAGCTCGTAGGTTTCACTAAAGTCATTGAAGGACTTACAATACATGTAAAAGAGCAAGACTATCTAATCGCAAAACTGATGAGCAAAGTTCATAATGGTGCTACAAGTCACACTCTTGGAAAATAACCTATTTAGGATCAAGATGAGGCTGGGGAGTCTGCAAGGCATCAATATCAATCAAATGAGAAAGAGAGAACCTTGAATAAGCTACAAGTTTCCTCTGATGGTTTGGTTCATGTTGAATAATTAAAAGAGATTATTTTAGGAACCATTAAAGACAAGTTTGACGGGAGGTCTAAGTTATCTTTGACTTACACCAAACCATACACTCAGAGAATTGACAACCTAAAATTTCTGGTTAGTTGGTTCCCAACCCCCTAAGTTCCAGTAATTCGACGGCAAAGGCAAACTAAGACAACATATTGCACATTTCGTAGTGACATGCAATGATGCTGAGATGTATGGCGATCATTTGGCAATGAAATTTTCCCGCTCATTAAAGGGGATATATTCGACTGGTATATAGACTTAGAAGCCAACTCCACTAAAATGAGGGGCAAATGGAGCAAGAGTTCCTCAACCACTTTTATAGCACCAGGAGGACGGTGAGCATGATCGAGTTGAAAAAATCCCTTCAATGGAAAGCCGAGCCTGTTATCGATTACATCAATCAATGTAGAAATCTAAGTCTCAACCGTAAGGATACATGTCTGAAATTTCAGTAATGGAAATGTGCATTCAAGAAATGCAATGGGGTCTTCAGTACATCCACCAAGGAATTAGACCAAGGACATTTGAAGAGATAGCAACTAGAGCACATGATATGGAGCTAAACATGGCCACAAGTGGAGCTGAAGGACCAACGACACTCGACTTCCCCAAGCCCAAAGAAAGGCGAGAAACCAAGAAAGGGGATAAGTCTTTCGTCAAACCATCAACCAAAGAGTCTATGACGGCGAATGTTAAATTTATCAAATTTCGAAAAAAGAAGGATTACAAAGAAGGTGAAAAGAAGAACATCCCTCAAGAGTCGAGACAAAGAAGGTTGACCTTGAAGGAAATGCAGGCAAAATAATATCCTTTTCTAGACTCTGATGTTCCGGGGATCTTTGATGACTTACTCAAGGTAAGTTTAATCGATTTTCCAGAATTGAAAAGCGACCTGAAGAGCCAGAAGAACTGACGAACCATAATATTGCAAGTACCATGTCCTGGTGGGGTACCCGATTCAAGATTAATTTGTATTCAAAGATAGAGTACTGCACTTGTATAGAGAAGGAAAGATCATACTAGAGGAAGATGTTATGACAAATCTCATCATGGTTGCTTGTTCCACAACGAGTCATCATAATGAAGAAGTCCGCCTGTCCGAGACGGAGAATCACTTTACAGATAATGACCATATTTCAGCAATCACTTTCACTGACAAGGACTTGCAACTTGGGTTTGATCCACATATTGGGCCATTGTTCGTGATAGTATGCACTCGTGAGAAAAAAGGTGAGCAAAGTACTCATTGACGGAGGCTTTGCCGTGAACATCATGCCTCTATGAACAATGGAAGAGTTGGGAATCTCTAAATATGAGCTTAGAAGTAGCCGAATGATGATCCAAGGATTCAAGAAGGGCAATAAGCTCTTAGAGTTATATGGGAAACTTGCCGATGGACGAGATGACTTCGACATCCTTACGTTATGTGATTGATGCTACAACATCATGTAATATGCTCCTTGTCCGGCCATGGTTTCATGAGAATGGGGTAGTTCCTTCTACTTGGCACCAATGCCTGAAATATTACGAACATAACGTTGTAAAAAGGGTAATTATTGATGATAAACCTTTTTATGAGGTTGAATCATATTTTGTCGATGCTGAATATTACTTCAGAGATGCAAAACCAGCAAAAATAAAAAATGATTTCTTAAGCAAGAAGTCCAAAAAGAATCAAGTCGTTGAAGATGATACATGTAAGCCTTCACTTCTGTAACACCCTGAAATACATTTTAGCATGCATATCACGTTTAATTGATATGTTAACTGCCATTGCATGCCATTTAGCCAGCTAATATGAATATATGTGTCATTTCATTATCTTAAGATAGTGTCGTGTACCGTTTGCTTTAGTGTACAAGAACACTCGTACGAATCAGTCGTCGGTGTCGAATACAATAAAGACTAAAGTAAATAAAAGTTAATAATTGGATAATCAAATAAGATTAGATATCGAATGAATAATGCATAAAATAACTGTGAACTTATTCGACTTAATAAATAAAATTGGAATTTGCTTGATATTGTTTAAATATTGATCGGATTATGTGATTGTTTCACTACAAGAAAACTGCCAAATTCCAACCAGAAAAATTCCAATGGCATAAAAGTCGTTGGAATTTTTAAAAATTCCAACGGTAATTCCAACGGCAAATGAGCCGTTGGAATTTTGGAAAAAAATTCCAACGGCAAAAGGCCGTTGGAATAGCTGTTGGAAAAAAATTCCAACGGCAGAAGCCATCGGAATAGCTGTTGGAAAAAAATTCCAATGGTAAAAAGTCCATTGGAATTGCCGTTGGAATCATTTTTTCCGTTGGAATTTAATTGTTGGAAAAAAAAATTCCAACAGCCACTTTTCCAACGGCATAAAAACCGTTGGAATTGCCGTTGGAATTAAAATTTCAACGGAGATTTACCATATTCCAACGGTTTTTGGTAAATTACCGTTGGAATTTTAATTCCAACGGCAATTCCAACGGTTTTTATGCCGTTGGAAAAGTGGCTGTTGGAATTTTTTTTTCCAACAATTAAATTCCCACGGAAAAAATGATTCCAACGGACTTTTTACCGTTGGAATTTTTTTTCCAACAGCTATTCCAACGGCTTCTGCCGTTGGAATTTTTTTCCAACAGCTATTCCAACGGCCTTTTGCCGTTGGAATTACCGTTGAAATTTTGAAAAATTCCAACGGTTTTTATGCCGTTGGAATTTTTTTGGTTGGAATTTGACAGTTTTCTTGTAGTGTTTGCTTATATAAATACATTTGCTATTTAAATACCGTATAAAATGTTAGAAATATTGTTTGTATAATGTGTATTGTTTTTTGCTTGTACTTTACATGTGAACTTTTACCTTGAATCACTTGAACAAATATACAAGGGGATGTTTGCTTGGAGTTGGGGTGGCTGGGCTGGGGGAAGTGGCTGGAGTTAATGGCTTGGGATGTTAAAGAGTGATGTTTGGTTGGGTGGGAAATTTAATTATTAATTGTGAAATGTGATGTAATATGAGTAAGAGGTAGTTATTAATGATTGAGAGAATAATTAAAATAATTTTTTGATTTGTGATTGATGTCCCCCCACCAAACCCTAATATCGTGGCTTGGCCAAACAAACATCACTTGGGGTTGGCCAAACTGATTATGGGTTTGGCAAACCCCAAGCAAACATCCCCCAAGTTTGCACGTTATGATTCACACATGCACGTACTTATTTAATACACTTATATGATTTGTAAATGGCCTAGATTTGGCAAATGATAGAGTAGGGGTTCGGATCCCGCCTAGAGCATCCATATGAATATTTTGCATATTAACTCGAAACTTATACATATATTACAGTATATTTTGTGTTGGCATATTAGGAATACTTAGGTCACCCCCTCTGGAATACATAGGTCACTTTGTTGCAAATTGGACTTAACTTCGTACTCTATAAGTTTGAAAATATACTTGGGATATTTTGGCTTGAATTTATATAGCTTTAGCCTCGTAACTTGGTACGTAGGTTATATGTGCTATTTTTGGATTACAAGGTTCTTTTATAATACACTTAAGCTATGATATCTTATACAACTTGAAAATTAGTGTACACTTTAGGATACTTAGAATTTAATTTCCACATAAGAGTTTTGATGTACCATTTTAGTAAGAACCAAACTACCCAAAAACTTATTAGAATTGACCTTGTTTAGCATCCTAAACTAGTCTAAATGATCAAATAAAACACACACACCCCCCTAGGTCATTTAGCCGAACCAAAGACCCCCAAACCCACCTCGTGGCTTAGAGGGTGTTTGGCTAAACTTATTTGAAACATCTTATAAGGTCCAACATATTATAAGTTGTTTCAAGAACTTATAAGATGTAGTTTTTAAGGAGCTTATAAGTGAACAAAATGTTTGGATAAAAGAGCTTATAAGTTTGCAATTGAATATAGTGATTTAACTATAAATTTGGAGTCTAATTTAAAAATTAATATTAAACACACATTTTGATTTGTGTGTGAAATGTATGTAGTGTGTGAAGTGTGTATAGTGTGTGAAATGTGTGTAGTGTGTGAAATGTGTGAAGTGTGTGTAGTGTGTGTAGTGTGTGTAAGTGTGTGAATTGTGTGTGAAATTAAGATCTTAAAAAATAAGACGGGGTATAGCATCTTATTTTTTTCAGATCTTATAAGCTCTTAGAGCTTATTTTTTTGTCTTATAAGCTTCTAAACATTTTTTTTACCGAACACTTTACAAGAACTTATAAGCTCCTAAACATCTTATAAGATGTTTTTAGAAACTTGTAAGCTCAGTCAAACACCCTCTTAGTTTCTAAGCTTATAAACGGGAGCTACTGTTCACTCCATTTCCACCTCACAGTACAACATACTCCCCAGCCTCCACATCACCTCCATTTTAGGCCACCTAAAGCCATGAATACAGTGAGCCACTATCTCATCTCCTTATTTGATCAAAAGGACAAAGGCCTTGCTCTTTTTCTCACTCTCACACATTAATCTGTCCCTTACTCCCTCTCTTCGGTCTTTCTCTCACTAGATTCATCCCTCTCAAACACCCCTTCGGCAGCCCCTCATCCCCACTCCTCCACCACCATCTTCATCCTTTGAGTTGATCGTTCGGTTGGTGTTCAAAGAGGAGCTACGGATCACTTTCGGTTTCACTTCCATCTTCAGTTTCAAACACAAAGCACGACTAGACGTAAAGGCTTAAACTTAGAGTAGTTTAGTTGAAAATGTTGTATAGTTTCGGTTAGGAGACGAAGGGTGCATTTTTATTGTAATTTGTGCAAATAACTCTCACACCCTCAAGGAAACTAACATGCATGCTTATAAATTAGAATTTTATTATGTTTATGCTGAGATTATGATGATGCATGTAATAATTGTTGGGAAATAAAATAATAACAACCGAATGATAAATGTGAAAGAAACAAAAAATTAAAAACACTACGAATTAACGTGGTTCGCTAATAACTTATTAGCTACGTCCACGATAAAACGGGAGGATCCCAAATTCAATATCAACGTTAGTTCAAACAGAATAGGACTAAGTATCCTATCAACCAATGACAAAATCGAGTACCAAAGACAAAATCGAGTATCAATCAATTGATACTCGATTCAAACTATCTCTCAATACTCGAATAACCAAGCCAAAATCGAATACCAAAATAATTTTAATCACTCTATCTCAAAGGATTCCAATAGGACTTATTTATAAGCCCTCAAAACCTAATTCTATACAGAAAATGAATCAAATTTGGCATAAATCGCGTAAGCCCAGCATCAGAGCCGCCTATCGTGTCACGGCAACGATAATATGTCGCGCCCGCGACAATATGTCGCGTCCGCGACCAAAAACGGATAAGTGTTTCGACCAACTGGTCGCACCCGCGATTGGGATTCGCGCCCGCGACCTCTGCAAATGCCCACTTCTCGCCGCGGGCGCGACCCGACGCGACCCATTCCAACAACATTCAAATCCAAGCTTCCACCTTGATACGAACGTCTATTCAAACCAAGCTAGATTCAAGGCATAATTCCTAACAATCTCCACCTTGCCTTGAATCCACAAACGATGCAACTTCTTCGGACAAAGCTCCACCTCAAATCAAACCTTCTCACAAATTCAAACAAATCAAACTCAAACAAACCAAATTCAATTGCACCAGTTGTACCCAATGTACCAGATGCGCCTTAAGTACCCAAATTGTCCCAAACAATAGGATACTAACAACTTCTAACAGCACCTGACCCAACCAAAGTAGAACCTTGCATCAAATACAAAGTTTCCGTTTTGATGCCCTTCAAAATTACATTCGAACCTTTGCAGATGTTCAAAACTCCACCTTCACCTTTGAAACTGAAACCCCTACTGTCTAGTCGACTCAGTGAAATCAGATTTCTCGTCATGAGTGGAATATGTCTGACATCGTTTAATGTACACAACCTACCATCATGTGTCCTCACTTTAACTGAGCCTATTCCAACTACTTTGCATTTAGAACCATTGGCCAATGAGATATTGCCACCTTCCTCCTGCTTAGAGGTTGCGAACTACTCCCTTCGCGGACATATGTGGTATAACGCCCCAGAATCGAGAACCCACGCATCAGATTTACCTGTCTGGGTCTCAGCAACTAGGACTGAATCTTCATCAGAGTCTGCTTCAACTTCTACAACAGAATCAACAAAGCCTTCCTGCTTTTGCTTCAACCTCAGACAGGCATATTTCCAATTCCCTGTCTTCTTACAATAGTTGCAAATGTCTCCTGGTTTAGGACATTTGGGGCCTGACTTCTTCTTAAACCTCCTTCTCCCGAATTTCTTGAACCTCGATTATTACCAACTGCTAAAGTTTCACCCGATTCTCCCGTCAAACCATTCGCTTGATGGCGCAACTCTCTAGAGTGCAGTGATGATCTCACTTCTTCTAGAGACATAGAGTCTTTTCCAACAACAAACGACTGCACAAAATTATCATACGACGGTGGTAGAGAAACCAACAAGATCAAAGCAACATCCTCATCTTCTAATTTAACATCAATGCTACGCAATTCTAATAGGATTTTGTTAAGTTGATCTAAGTGATCGTGAAGAGACTGACCTTCACGTATACGCAACCCGAACAAACGTTGCTTCAAAAGCAACTTATTGATGAGCGACTTCATCATGTACAAACTCTCCAATTTCGACCATAACCCCTGTGCAGTTTCTTCCTCAGCTACCTCGGTGATGTTGTCGTCATCAAGAGACAACATGATTATTGAGTGCGCTCTCTCGTCCAGAGTGGCCATCTCGGCAGACACCGGGACCTCGGCCTCTTCCTTATCGTCTGCCTTGCCCTTATCCTTCTTCGGCTTCGGCATCAGCGGCGCCCATAATCCTTGTTGCTTCAACAAGACTTTCATTTTAGTCTACCATAGACTAAAACTATCCCTCCTAGTGAATTTTTCAATCTGCACGCTCATTCTAGACATATTTCCCACGAAAAACCAGTGGAAACTCGAACCAAGCTCTTGATACCACTTGTTGGGAAATAAACTAATAAAAAAATGAATGATAAACTTGAAGAAACAAAAAACAAAAACACCAAGAATTAACGCGGTTCGCTAACAACTTGTTAGCTGCGTCCACGACCAAACGGGAGGATCCCAAATTCAATATCAACGAGAGTTCAAACAAAATAGGACTAAGTTCCTATCAACCAAAGACAAAATTGAGTATCAATCAATTGATACTCAACCCAAACTATCTCTCAATACTTGAATAACCAAGCCAAAATCGAATACCAAAACAATTCTAATCACTCTATCTCAAAGGATTCGAATGGGACTTATTTATAAGCCCCCCAAACCTAATCCTATATAGAAAAGGAATCAAATTGGGCCTAAATCGCGTAAAACCAGCATTAGAGCCTCCTATCGTGTCGCGGCCGCGTTAATATGTCGCGCCCGTGACCAAAAATAGATCAGTGTTTCGACCAACTGGTCGCGCCCGCGACCTCGGTAAATGCCCACTTCTCTCTGCGGCCGCGACGGATCCTCCGACACGACCCATTCCAACAGCATTCAAATCCAAGTCTCCACCTTGATACGAACGTCGATTCAAACCAAACTAGATGCAAAGCACAATTTCTAACAACAATTAGTGTTAATATTGCATGGTTAGATTAGTTATTGTGCTATATGTGCTCTTATAAGGTTGCATGTTGATCTTCAAAGAATGCATGTTCGATTTTAAGGATTTATATGAAAAAATTGATAAGAATCGCCTAAGTATGTTTCAGTTGAATATTGATATGATTGCATGTTCACTTTTATGAAAATTTAACTTGGTTAATTAGTTAATGATTATATGAGTGAATTGACAAGAATGTTGACAATTGGGATAACTAAATGATTTATTTCGGGAAATTTGTTCAAACTGAAATTGAAGGTATTTTATGAGGTTTGTAGGAAAGCTTTTGACAAGAAGGATTTTTAGGCTAAATTGATAAAAATATGTGAATATTTGATTTAACGGAGCTAAAGGAAATGTTTTGCTAAAATTAATGATGTTTCGGCAAACACTGAATTTTGAGCGAATAATGATAATTGTTGTGTTTATAAAAAATGATAATTATAATAGACGTGTTTGGTATTAAAACTTGAAGTAGTTGATCAAATGTGATGGAAATATTAATGAATTGATTGACGTTTAAATTGAACAAACTTTCATAATTTTATTGTGTATGTATGTTTTGGTAAAAAAAAATAAGTTGATAATGTGATTAGTTTGATTAATTTAGATTAATTTGGACTTATAACGAATTATTTGTATTTAGGTGAAATCAAATAGGGCTTATAGAATAAATTGAAACTTAGGAATTAATTTAGTTGGGCTTAAGACACAAATTGGACTTAGAAATAATTTAGTTGGGCCCAATAGGTTAAAATTTGAGCCTAAAATAATATTAAATGGGCTTAGAACACATAGAAATTACGTTGTAGGAAAAATAGAGTCTTAGATACTAATAGGCTGAAATCGAACTCTTTTTTGGCTGAAACATGGGTTTCGGGCCGGAATGGGCCGGATCGGGCCTAACCGAAAACAAATAATTAAGTGATAGTTATAATTAAAATTAATAATTAGATAATATGTAAGTAATTAGAAGTTGAATAGTTGATTAATAGGAATAATAATTGATAATTGGAAGTAAAATGGATAAGTGGAATAAAATTGGTTCATAAATGATTTAGTGATAAGGTGGACTTAGATGTGTAATGCATGAAACTAGGAATGATATAAGTGATAGAAAAATAAGACTAGAATTAGGTTTCATGAAATTTGGGTTTGAATTGGAACTAGGGGTTTCGAATTAGGATTCATGCTTGTATAATTTTATGTGAAATTATATGATGTTATGTGTTGTTAGAAACCTTTATGATTTAGTTGATATGTTTAAATTGATTAAGCAAAGTTATATGATGTGTAATAATTTAATTGATTTAAGATTTATTATGCTAAATGATTTAGTAGTTTATAATTACATGTGAATTTTGATTATTATGCAAACTTGTAATTTGATTAATTGGATATGATGGAACATAGCAATAAATTGAATTAGGTATTGACTTAGAAATGATAATGATTTAGTAAGAATTGGATAGATTGGAAGTTGCATGATTTTATGTGAACAAAATTAGCTAATCAAATGAAATTAGATAAAGAATAAAGATAGTAATATTGATAAATAAAGATAAATATGATGATGGTGTTGTGATCAAGTCAAAGTGATCAAGAGTTGATGAAGTGATCTAGTAAGATCAAGACAAAAGAATCATATGATAAAGTTAATGTTTAACGAATAAGTGATAAGCGATGGATAATTGGGTTATTTTTTATTTAGTAAACGCGTGTAATATGGTAGATAACTTAAACTTGACTAAACAAAGAAATAGATTAACATTTGAATAATATTAGATTCCACTCTGAGGCGGGTTACCGCACGGATAGTTCCACATAGTTGACATCATAGCTTAAACTTCAGAAGTGGGCAAACTTGTTATTTAAATTCCTACTTTATGTACTGTAAGTATGAGCCGCCACAAGGGCCGCAAGTAAGGATTTTAAGGCTACTGACTGAGATAAGACAATTTGCAAAGAATGATGAGAGGGCAGACGTGCCAAGAGTTCGACTCAACTTAAGGGAGGAGGCATAATGCCATCAGGCGACATGCGTGTTGTTAAAGTTATTATATAAGTACCAAATCTATCCATTGAGTAAAAAACTCATGTTTCCCAAAATCACTTTTTAGGGAATGGTTGCGCTATGACAAGGAGTTGTAACTTTGACTAGATGTCTCGTAGGAATTTTACTCGTGTTCTTTATATGTTGACTCTGTCGAAAAATCTTCCTAAAGCTTTTTCCGTAGACCAGGGGTCGAGGCGTGTAAGGAATAAGTGTTGAAGAAATGAAATGAATGATTAAAGTTAAGTTTTACGTATTATGTTATGTTTCTTTCCCTGTGAGTTTCTATTTAGGACAACTTAGGCTACGAGTTTCTCTTCCGCTATGTAACTTTAGTAATAGCTAAAAGAGTAACTAAAATATAAGTGTTGATACGCAAATTTCGTATCCAATTAAAACATGCCACGTAGTAAAATATATGTTGAAAATCAATTTTTATTGATTATTTCTAATATTAGGAATTGGATAAATAAAATTCCTAAGTTAAATAGTCAATTTAATTGGTGATTTACTAGATATTTTATTGACCAATGGAAAGCCGCCACGTGTCAAGATGATGCAGATATTACTAAACTAAATTAAATTAATTTAGTAATTATCCAAGAAGATGAAGATAAACATCAAGTCATGGTGGACCAATCAGAATGCTCCATGTGTCAAGTTGTTGCAGTAATTATTAAATTAAATACAATTAATTTAATAATTATCTTATGGATAATGATATTATGGAGGACCAATCATATCGCTCAATTCAGGCTCAAGCCTGTTAGGATTTTCCCATCCTACAACTATAAATAGGGCCTCATTCTCCACCAAAAATCACAAGAACACAAGTCAAGAATCAAGTGAAGAATTCCGGTACAAAGGAATATCAAGCGAAGAATTCCGGTACAAAGGAATTTCGACGTTCTTCGAGAAAAATCACAATCTCAAGAAAGGTGGTACAAAACTAATCTTGAGATTAAGGCGGTACAAAGCCAAAATCCGGCGTTACAAAGCCAAAATTCGGCGTTACAAAGCCAAAACTTCGAAGGTGCTAAACCCCTCCGATTGACGTTACAAAGCCAATCTCAAGATTTTTAACGTTTGATCCGAGATCAAGGTGCTAAACCCCTCCGATTGACGTTTTCAAGTCAAAACTTCGAAGGTGTTCTTCGTCGTTCATCAAGATCTTCGAAGATGTTCTTCGCATATTGAATAAAAAATATCGTTTAATTCAAAATCAAGCTCACGAGCCTTTAAATTAACGTTACTCAAGTCAAAGTCCAAAACTGAGAAAAATAAAAGTCAACTCCGACATTAATCAATCGAAGAAAAGAATCAGAGGAGAACTAGAGATAGAATCCACAAAATTGTAAATTTACTCATTTGATCCGAATATTTTACTTTGTACATCTTTTTCGTGTTTATATATTTTATACACGAAATTTGTTGTTACAATAAGATGATGAGATTTTAAGTATGATAAGAATAAAAGTAAAGTAAGGTTAAGCAAGTAAAGAAAAAGAAAAAAAATGACCAGGTAAGTAAGTGACTACTCAGTTCACTAGAAAGCGAGTTGAGCGCTATAACTTCGTTATGATTGAAAGTCCTCAAAGGACAACTTACTCCAATCCAAAGAAGAACCTCTGAAAGATTTAATTTTTCCACTACACAAGCATGATACAAAAAATCCAGTAAGTCAACCACTAGAGGGGTTCGTCCATCCGACATTGGGAGCTAGAACTGAACATGGAACACTTCCATTGTCTCACAACGATAAGCACTATAGATCTGAAGCCTTCAAACTTCTTGGTCAAGCCAGGTATAATCCACAAGAAACAGCTGCAACAAGTCAGATTTTGCTTTGAATACGGTAAAGAAGTTCGGCCGTGGTGGCAAGAGTTCCAAGGTCAGTCTCGGTTACACGACACCAAACTCTATTCGCATCGCCATCAAAATAGTAAGCACTAATTATGTCATTAAAGGAGAAAAATCATCCACAGAAGATACGTTTGATAGAAATTAGCGAAAGGTACGTTGAATATCCATCTTTGAAAGACTTGGCCTGATGAAAAGATATGAAAAAAGCACCCACCAGAGGATGACGATTGCCAAGTTACAAGGAAGAGATGAACAAAAAACTAATCAAATCCTTTGAAGCCTAATTCCTTCCTGCATGAAGAGACGCACCACTTAATCGTGTCATGTGACAAAGAACTGAAGGCTAAAATTTATACAATCATATTTAAACAAACACAAGATGAAGATGATAGGGAAAGTGTAGCTTCGCCGTATCACATCATTTATGGTAACCATGGTCTCGAGCTGCGAAATGTGAATGGCCGTTTGTATGGAAGAATTGATCAATTGATCAGACGTGGATATATCAATCAAGTAATGGGCACAATGAAGGAAATCCAACTAAGAAATCAAGATGGCAACGTGAGAGCATGTGAGGATTTTGTAAGCCCCAAAGAGCTACAAGAGAACATTGCATGGTCAAATCACATCACCTTGACCGAAGAGGTCCATGAAGTGGAGGAAGATACCGAAATTACTCCTCCAGAACTCTAAGAGGGATTGAAATCAATAGTGGATGAGTTGAAAGAGGTTAGTTTAGGTAATGTCGATGACCCACGACCAATTTACATTAGCACCTTATTGACTGCCGATGAAGAAGAGGTGTACATTGAATTACTACAAGAATTTAGAGATGTATTCGCATGGTCATACAAAGAGATGCCCTGATTAGATCCGAAGGTAGCTCTCCATCACCTGGCCATAAAGAAGGGCACTCGACATGTGAAGCAAGCTCAAAGCCGCTTTAGGCCTGAGTTGATCTCTTCGATAAAAGTGGAAGTAAACAAATTGATCAGCGTTAGATTCATTCAAGAGGTCAATAACACACATGGAAACCAACATTATTCCAATGAGAAAGAAGAATGGCCAATTCCAGGTCTGTGTTGACTTTAAAGATTTAAATGTGGTATGCACGAAAGACGACTTCCCACTGTCGATCACTGAGCTCATGATTGATGCTACTACTTTGTCTTTAATGGATGGATCATTTGAATATAATCAAATTCACATGTCACCCATGGACGAAGTATCAGCTGACTTCTTAGCTGATCATCCTATCCCAGCTGAATGGGAATCACCAAATGATTTTCCGAACGAAGATGCTCTAGCTATCGAAATTTTCCCTCCTAGGAAGATGTACTTTGATGGAGCAGCTCGTAGAGAAGGGGATGGTGCTAGAGTTGCCTTTGTGATGCAAGATGGTAAAGTACTTCCATACTCTTTTACTTTAACTCTGAATAGTTCGTTCAATGTTGCCGAGTACGAAGCACTCATATTTGGGCTTGAAATGGTGTTTGATACAAAGTGATTACATCTCAAAGTGTATGAAGATTCTACGTTGTTATGTTGGAGAATCGGGGATTATGCCAGGGATCTATTTGGGATGTAATTTGAATACTATTTTCATGAATCAAATAACCATGATTTGAAACATTCAAATCACATAATTCATGTATTGAATAATGATAAACAATTTAATAATCCATAAACACGTGAAACTAAGTGATTGTTTTGTTTACCTTTGAATCGGAGAGACACCATTGAAAAGAATTAACCTTTCAACTCAAAGATCTTCTTGAGTATTCCCTAAATCCAAGCTCGCCAATCCGGTGAATAATCAAACGAACTTTTTAATACTCTAGGAAGGATTAATTTTCTATGAAAAAACAGCCACTCAATTATTTTATATGGGGACCAAAATTGGTCCTCTATTTATAGTTGAAGGGGCCGAATTCTTGGCCTCCAAGAAAATAGGAGACTTCAAAATCCTCTCCTACTTAGGAGAGGAAAAATATAGATAAAATCCTATCCCCTTTGACATTAGATTTATCCATATTTTTTTATATCTCCTACTCCATATTAATCCTTACCCTCTTAGTTAATGGACTTTTGTTGGGCTACTCAAAGAGCCTTTAGGAGGAATAAGATTGGGCCTCCCAATGGGCCTATCCATCTTGAGCCATGAATATTATTCTAGCACATTAATATTAATTCATTCCACTATAGAATTAATATTGAACTACCCATCATAATCCATATTACGAAATATGGCTCCCGGTTAATATTTCCCGTGTTTAAGATTCAATGTCCATTAAATAATTTAAGCTACTGAATGCTTTAATTAATTAATATCTTTTATTTTTTGAGAACAAACAACTCAAAAATATTATCATATCGGAAGTTAATCCACTGTACATGTTTGATATGATAATCATTCTGAGCCCATTAAGAGGACATAATCAACTTGTTTTACCAAAACACGATTTTCTGTATTAATTTAGCAAGCTGTTATATAATTAATAATATTTCCCGAAGTATAGAGCATTGAGTCCCATTGACTCTTTGCTCCAAATAAATCAAAGCAACATTCATTAATTATACACAATTTCAATTAAGAAATCAATAACCACTGAGATTTAGTTTTTCTATCAAGCCAGTCTAGAAAAACTGTCTCGTTGTTGGTCCAGTTCAGTGCAACACATGCACTAGTGCAATCTCTTGGCCAAGACAAATTAATCCGAGCCTTATACATCAACTTTTACCAATGGATTGTTTAATTCCATCTAAGTTGTGAATTATATACTTATTACAAGGAACTGACAATGTGATCTTTTGTGAACTACCACACACCACATTTTCTACAATGTAAAGTATTCAAACAATATGCAATAAATATATATAACATTCATAATATTTAAGGCAAAAAATGATAATTTATTCTCATTTAAAGTGCAAGAAGCTGTATATATACAAAGCAACACTTAAAAGCATGCTTTACAGTATAACCCTAACATGTTAATCAACCGGCTACTCGGAGAATATAAAGTTAAGAAGCCCAAATTGCTACCACACGTCACTTATGCTTGAAGACTCATTGAATGGCTTGGAGATGTAGGATTTGACCACATTGTAAGAAAGCACAACAAAAAAACAGATGCACTTGCTAAGCTTGCTTCAACACTTGCTATGTCTGACACCAGGGTGCACGTGCTAATATGTTAAATTTGTGTTATCCCACCAATCTTTGAGTATAAAGATGATGAATAGGAGGAAAGTCTTGCCATCCAAGTACTTGAGATTGAAGAGGAAGACTGTCGTCAAGATTTTGTAGATTACTTTAATTATGAGAAGCTACCCAATGACCCTCGCCAAAGATTCAATGAAACTTTGTGTATCACGCTTCATTTAATTCAAAAGGAGGCTCTATAAATGATCATCAATGGAGTCTTCCTACGATGCTTACGTAATGAAGAAGTCGTCCGAGCTATGGAATAAAACCCACTTCGAGATTTATGGAGCCCGTCAATCGGGTCCAAAACTATACTTCCAGATTAAGAGGATAGGTTACTCTTGTCGGTTCCTATAAACTGCTTCTTTAGCCGCTCATTTCTGCGACATATTCATTAGCCAGTTGGCTGTATCATTTGATGTGTTTGTCAAGGCTTTGTTTGGCTTTGGGAAGTATGGCTTGTTCAACCTTTGAGTTAAGAACAACTGCCTTGTCCTTTGGCCTTCGAAAAGTTCCTACCTATTACCACTAACTATTATGGTTAACATGCCCCCAATCTTATTCTACTCTTCTCTTTTTTCGACCCCACTACTAACTGGTCAATCAGATGTACATTAAGGTTGCTAGGTTCGACCCTCGCCATACACTACATGGTGAATAACTTGTTGTCACTCACCTTGACTTTAGGATCTATGGTACATACAGTATGGGCCGAGACTCGCTGTATATATTGGAACACTGGTTCCAAATTTCGAAATAGTTGCCCTCTCTCTCGTCGTGGACCAACACTCCATCTGATATATTCACTAATCTACTCTAGGATGGGGTTGGTAGGATATTTCTTTGTCATTTTTATGTATTTTTTTGTACAATTTCTGGTTGGATTGGGGTGGGTGGGAGGTTAGTGGGAATCACTGCTTGGCTATTGAATTGAATTACAAGATGCTTTACGAACTGAGTTACAATCAATTTCCTATGTATTTTTTACTTACACATATCATACTAGTGGTTATTTCATAATCTTTAGTTTGAAGCCCACTTTGCATATTTTAAAATTTTAAAATAAGATAATAAACCCCAAAAATGCAATTCTTTCTTGGTTCATTAGTTAAGTTAAATTTGGTTATGTATTGTGGGTTTTGAACTATTTGAAATGGGAGGTTTGAATTTTAAAAAATTTTAACCAATATTTTCTTCAATGAATTTCTGAATAACTTAATTTAATTCAATTGGTTTATGTATTATAAAAGCAAAACTCATACACTCCTTAAATGCGTGTCTACCAATAAAATAAAAAATTATATCTTGTATATAAGAATTTATTCAAAACTATATTATACTAAATGTTATTATCTTATTCCTATATTACAAATCTTGAAAAACGCGAGAGAAGTACTACTTTTTTTTTTTTTAGAAGTACTAATGTACAAATTGGGCCCGAAAAATTAATAGTGTACATTATAGTAAGTTCAAGAAATTGGGCCAAAAAATTAATAGAGGAGTCGAGTTCAAGAATCTAAGCCAAGAATCTAACCCTTGAAAACCTTTCAGCAAATATTTATCAGATGAAGAAAATTTATCAGACTAACTTTGCAGTGGGAGGGCATCGTCACCGCCATGCCGAAAGTACACACCTCCTGGATTTCGATAATTAAGGTATCAATTGTTGTATTGTAGTTTTGATTCTGTTACATCTGCCTCAAAATATAAAAGTTTGTATCCTTGCACAATTATGTACTTGTTTTGGAGTGGAATGAAATTATATTTGATATATACACAAATTCAATAAGTATAAACCCTTCGCCTTCTTAAAATTCTCACCAGAACAGAGAACTACGAAAGAAGCTTTGTTTTCGTGTTTCTGATGTACTAATTTGATTTCTTGTTGCCCTTTCATAGAATTGTTAATAAATTATTGTCGGTAAATTTATGTATAAACTCAATGTTAAAAAAAAGAAGTTCAGATCTTGGTGATGTAAGGTCCCCAAATCACATTATATGTATGAAAAATTAAAAAAATGGTTTCATGGATGCATATGGTAATGAGTTTTGATTCTATTAAATCTGCCTCGAATAGAAAAGACAATCTTTGATGTGGTTAAGTTCTTGCTTTGGAATGAAATAGTATTATATTTGATATGTATACAAATTCAATAAGTATAGGGATGTTAATGGTAGGGTAGGGTATGGGCAAACCTTCCCTGTACTCTACTCGCATATAAAATGTCCTGCTCATACCCTATTTTTTGCCTCGGGTAGGATAAGGGTAAAATCCGGAGGGCATGCGGGTACCCGAGAATGGTTGAATGTGTTAGGGTGATGATTACAATGATGCTTTGTTTTTCCCCAAAATTAAAGATGATTTTTGGTCATGGGTGTTTAATTTTTCATTTAATTCACATCACTTTAAGTTATAATATTTTTAAGGTAAAATGCATTAATAAAGAACCAAATTATATCCTCTCAAAAACATTGAAAGTAAATATATTTTCTTTTATAAACTGCAATCAGTTGACGGGCTATTTAATTTTTTTTTCTTTCTATCAATAATCATATTGATTCAATTCATTTCAGATGGTATATCAATCGACAATTGTACAATAGACTTCAGGTAATTTTAATTTAAACTAAATTTCATAATACTAAATTTAGATACTACAGTTATTACATAATCAAATTGCTCACATATGAAGAATCAAGAGACGAAGGAATCTTGATGTCCAGAAAAGAAAATATGCTAATTTGGATCCCGTGGAGAAAAAACAAATACAAAAATAATGTTTTGGAGAATAGAAGAAATAGGCAACTTACAAGTACAATAGCATTATTGAATCCATCTAAGTCAAACGGTAAGTAATTTAAAGTTTATAAATTAAAGTAGCTTAGTTATATAGGAATATTCCATGACCCAATAGTCTCCAAACTGCATGAATTGAATAAAGTACCTGACTACATTCATTGTTGTACTAGAAGATTTGAGTATGAATCTCCGACTTTTTGTTGTGATAATGGAAAAGTGAAACTTGCTCATGTTGAAGTTCCAAAAGAATTATATGATATATTGACCTCTAACACAGAAGAGGCTATTGAGTTTTGATTAAACGTCCATTCATATAATTATGTATTTTCTTTTACTTCATTTGGTTTTAAATTGGATAAGGATTTAGCCTCTGCAAGAAAAAAGCGTTTTTACTTTTCGTGTACAAGGAATGGTGTATCACAATATTCCAGCATTAAAAATTGACGATTTTCCTCCTTTCCAATTGTATTTTATGGAAACTCATAATGAAGTTGAGAGTATAATGAGACAGAACTCGCATGTCTCAGAAGTTATTGTCGGAAACTAATCAAAATTCTGGAGAAAAATCCATATGCTAGAGTTTTTTGAAGATCAAAGGAGTATTCTTCTTTATGAGATGTTCAACTACTTACTTCAAAAGATGAAGTTGCAGCTATATGGATGGAGGGTAACAATGATAGCATATCATTTTCTCAAGACACAAGAGTTAATGCTCATTCATGAAAACAATACAGAATAATGCGTTATTATGGATGTTATGACCCGTTACAATTGTTGATACGCAAATTTCGTATCCAATTAAAATGAGCCACGTTATAAAATATATGTTGAATATCAATTTTATATTGATTATTTTTAATATTAGGAATTGGATAAATAATTCCTAAGTTAAATAGTCAATTTAATTGGTGATTTACTATATATTTTATTGACCAATGAGAAGCCGCCACGTGTCAAGATAATGCAGATATTACTAAATTAAATTAAATTAATTTAGTAATTATCCAAGAAGATGAGGATAAATATCAAGTTATGGTGGACCAATCAGAATGCTCCATGTGTCAAATTGTTGCAGTAATTATTAAATTAAAACAATTAATTTAATAATTATCTTATGGATAATGATATTGTGAAGGACCAATCATATCGCTCCATTCAGAATCAAGCCCATTAGGGTTTTTCCATCCTACAACTATAAATAGGGCCTCATTCTCCACCAAAATGACAACTACACAAGTCAAGAAGTGAAGACACAAGTTGAGAGCTTCAAGAATTGGAAGAACTCCAAGAAATCCAGAAGACTCAAAGTTCTTGAAGATTAGAAGACATTCTTCAAGATTCGAAGACATTCTTCATCAAATTCAAGTTCTTGAAGATTAGAAGACATTCTACAAGATTCGAAGACATTCTTCATCAAATTCATCAAGAAGTGGCGTTCAATCCGGAATCAAGCCGTTCGGCCTTTGGACAACGTTATTGAAGAACAACTTAAGCGGCGGAGGAGATCAAGAAGAAGATTTCTCTCCAAATCATCAAATTCAAAGAAAACATTCGAAGAGAAGAATTAGAGGATTGAAGAATAGAGATTGTAACCTACAAAGTTCTTCATTTGATACAATTTGGATTTAATTTGTACAATTTTTGTGTTTGCTAATTCAATACACGAAATTTGTTATTACAAATTTGGCACGCCCGATGGGACAATCTCTACCTCTCATCTCTCTCTTTGACAAAGACCCTTGAAGCTTTGCAATGGCCACTCAAAAGGCTCTGACGGTCAAGATAAATTCCTCCAAGTCTTCAAGTGCTCCAAGTACCATTGTTGGGGTCATCACAAGAAGCATGTCCAAGGCACTGCAATCACAATCGTTATCTCTTGAATCTATCGAAGAGGACCCGAAGCAGCTCGCCACTAACACCGCAAATGAGGAAGACGGCTCTACGTGCTCTACTCCTCGTTCCTCATCAAGTTCAGAAGTAGCTCAAGTCATGACAACAAACGCTTCAAATCTTGAAGAACAACTTCCAAGTTTGACTAAGGCTATTGGAGAACTTACAAGACATGTCCAAGAACAAAATTCTAAGATTGAAAAGTTGATGAGCAAAATTGACCATGCTGATACAAGTCGTGCTCCTGAGAAAGAATCAACTGAAGATGAAGGCGAAGTCGAAACATCTGAAAGGCGAGATTCTATTCACAAAGAAAAGTCTTTAAAAGAGATCCAAGTGTCTGCTGAAGGTTTGATCCCCATTGACCAACTAAAGGAGCTCATTAGGAGAACGATCAAGGAGAAGTTAGATTGAAACTCGAAGTCCTCTTTCACCTATACAAAGCCATATACGCAACGAATTGACAGTTTGAAGATGCCGATGGGTTACCAGCCACCTAAGTTCCAACAGTTTGATGGCAAGGGCAATCCCAAACAACATGTGGCGCACTTCATTGAGACGTGCAAAGATGCTGGAACTTATGGTGACCACTTAGTGAAGCAGTTTGTTAGATCACTCAAAGGCAACACATTCGATTGGTACACTGATCTGGATGCTAGCTCAATTGATAGTTGGGATCAACTAGATCAAGAATTCCTCAATCGCTTCTACAGCACTCGGAGGATAGTCAGCATGATTGAACTGACCAACACGCGCCAATGGAAAGAGGAGGCCGTAGTTGACTACATTAACCGATGTAGGAATCTGAGCCTCAATTGCAAAGATCGTCTCTCTGAAGCTTCCGCGATTGAGATGTGCATACAAGGGATGCAATGGGGTCGTTATATTCTCCAAGGAATTCGACCGCACACATTTGAAGAGTTAGCTACTCGAGCCCACGACATGGAGCTAAGCATGATTGCAAGTGGAGCAGAAGGGCCGCCAATTCAAGAGCCCTGCAAGTTCAGCAATAGACAAGATTGGAATAAAGGGGACAAACCCTTTACCGCACCTGCAAACCAAGAGTCCATGACGGTAGCTGCGATGCCCATCAAGTTTGCCCGAAAAGAAGACAATAAGACTAGCAAAGGGAAAGACATCTCTCAAGATCGGGGGCAAAGAAAGTTCACTCTGAAAGAGATGCAACTAAAACAATACCCATTCTTGGACTCGGATGTCTCTAGGATATTCGATGACTTAACGGAAGCAAATCTCATTGAATTACCTGAAATGAAGCGACCCGAAGAAGCTAGGTGGACTGATGACCCAAAGTATTGCAAGTATCATCGGTTGGTGGGGCATTCAATAGAAGACTGCTTCATATTCAAGAACAAGATCATGCAGTTAGCCCGACAAGGGAAAATAATGTTAGATGAAGGCAATGCAATAACAAATCTTACAGCTATCTTGGAAGATAATGGCCTTGGTGACACCCCATGCTACATGACAGACAAACAAGAAAGCAAACACGAAGATAGACATATAGAAGAGGAAGATGATGAAAAGGCCCTACTTAAACTTAAACATTGTGAACGAGTCAGTCCCATAAACGGGGAGTTCTTGAAATTCACTTGAGCCTGATGCAAAATAAGAAAAAAAAAAAAAAAAAGACCTCCTGGCCCGCATGAGGATAAACTGTGCACGGCGACCACCAAAGGTAAAGCATGTGGTTAAAATGCTAACTTACCCCACTTTGGCTAAAGTGGTTAAATAATAGTCACTCCTGGCCCGCATGAGTATAAACTGTGCATGGCACCACCCCCTAAAAATAAAATACAAAGTGAAAATTTGAACTACGTTATGACTTGATCCCTCTCACCGGGGTACGTAGGCAGCTTAGAAATATTCTAAGTTCAGTCTAAATTGTGTTTCCCTCTCCGAAGTTGCTCCAAATTTAGAAATCCAAGCTCCAATTCATTCAAGTTATTTGATTTCGTCAAATTGGATTGTCAAGTTCAACCTCAGCCCGTCCAAGCCCACAATGTTGAAGATTCAACTTCCAAATTCAAGAACTCATTGGTATGAGTATAAACTACCAACAAATTTCAAGTTCAAGTTCAAGGCTCCTTGACACGAGTTTAAAAGGTCTTTAAATCAAATTCAAATCCAAATCAAGGCTCCTTGATACGAGTTTAAAAGGTCTTCAAAATTCAAGTCCAAATTCGAGTACTCCTCGATACGAGTATAAACTATCTACAAATCCAAATGAAGAACTCCTTGATACGAGTATAAACTATCTATGAATACAAATTCAAGTCCAAATGAAGAACTCCTTGATATGAGTATAAACTATCTACAAGTCCAAATCCAAGTCCAAATTCAAGAACTCTTTGATGGGAGTATAAAAATATCAATATGTTGGGAGAAATTCCGAAAGTCAGTTCGAGACTTATCCACTCCAAGACACATCGTCCGTGAACAAGTCTCGAGGGGGCATTTGTTGATACGCAAATTTCGTATCCAATTAAAATGAGCCACGTTATAAAATATATGTTGAATATCAATTTTATATTGATTATTTTTAATATTAGGAATTGGATAAATAATTTATAAGTTAAATAGTCAATTTAATTGGTGATTTACTATATATTTTCTTGACCAATGCGAAGCCGCCACGTGTCAAGATAATGCAGATATTACTAAATTAAATTAAATTAATTTAGTAATTATCCAAGAAGATGAGGATAAACATAAAGTTAGGGTGGACCAATCAGAATGCTCCATGTGTCAAATTGTTGCAGTAATTATTAAATTAAAATAATTAATTTAATAATTATCTTATGGATAATGATATTGTGAAGGACCAATCATATCGCTCCATTCGGACTCAAGCCCATTAGGGGTTTTCCATCCTACAACTATAAATAGGGTCTCATTCTCCACCAAAATGACAACAACACAAGTCAAGAAGTGAAGACACAAGTTGAGAGCTTCAAGAATTGGAAGAACTCCAAGAAATCCAGAAGACTCAAAGTTCTTGAAGATTAGAAGACATTCTTCATCAAATTCAAGTTCTTGAAGATTAGAAGACATTCTTCAAGATTCGAAGACATTCTTCATCAAATTCATCAAGAAGTGGCGTTCAATCCAGAATCAAGCCGTTCGACCTTTGGACAACGTTATTGAAGAACAACTTAAGCGGCGGAGGAGATCAAGAAGAAGTATCTCTCCAAATCATCAAATTCAAAGAAAACATTCGAAGAGAAGAATTAGAGGATTGAAGAATAGAGAGTGTAACCTACAAAGTTCTTCATTTGATACAATTTGGATTTAATTTATACAATTTTTGTGTTTGTTAATTCAATACACGAAATTTGTTATTACAACAATATCCATTGCCTTTTCCAAGAGGCAAGATTGGTTGATATCAAAATTTTCGAAAGAGTAATGGTAAATAAATTCTCGTTATTTTAATGTAAATTTGTGCTTTGTATTATTCAAATATAGACTCTATCTCTAGAAATACTTTTGGTTTTGCAGCAAGCTACACTTTACATTTGGTAAAAGAAATCGATTGAATATACTAATATATCAACATTCACTTTATAAACTTATTCACTGTAGTTCTGAAGTTTCCTTATGCATATCGTGTACGGCAAATAATTCAACAAATGTAGATGATACTTCTCGAACCATGACATTCACTAATCCAAATGATTATCTCAAGAGCATGAAGGTAAACATATTCATATCAAAAGGTAATTATGTCAATAACAAGTAATTTATATATCTATGTCAATCACAAAATGGTTGATAACTATATAAAGTTGGAGACAAAAAGGTTAATTTTTTCCCCAAAATAATCAAACAAATTTTAGAGCATAATTATATCAAGGAATCATGGACAGAGCCTTTAAATGGGAAATTAGAGGCAGTGAAGTTGGAAAGAGAATCATTCTTCCACAATCATTTATAGGGGGGCCTAGAGATATGCGATGCTGATATCTAGACGCATTGGCATTAGTTCACAAGTTTAGAAAAATAGATTTGTTTATCACAATGACATGCAATCCTGATTGAAAGAAAATCCAAGAAAATTTATATGATGTCCAACGATCACACGCTCGTCCAGCTTTGATTGCAAGAGTTTTTCGGGTAAAATTATACAAAAAAAGAGATATTTGGAAAAGTAGCAACACATGTTCATGTTATCGAATTTCAGAAAAAGGGATTACCACATGTTCACACGCTTACTATTTTAATGACGGAGTATAAGATAAACAGTGTCGATCAGTATGACAAGAATGTTAGTGCAGAAATTCTTGATCAAGAAAATTATCCTAAACTATATGAATTGGTAAAAAAACATATGATGCATGGACCATGGGGAGAAAAGAATCCAAAAAAATCATGTATAGTTAAGATAAGTGTAAATGTCACTACCCAAGACCGTATTGTGAAATAACAATACGAGAAAAAGATGGTTACCTGACTTATCGAAGAAGGGAAGATGGAGCATCAGTTCATGCTCGCAATGCACAATTAGATAATGAATGGGTAGTTCCTTACAACCCATATTTATTGTCTAGATATAATAGTCATTTCAATGTAGAAATATATTCTAGAGAAAAAGTTGCGACGTATTTGTATAAGTACATATATAAAGGCCATGATAAAGTGGCGGTTAATGTGGCACACAATAATGACAATACCACCATTGATGAAAGCAAACAATTTCAAGGTGCACGGTAGGTTTCTGCTCAAGAAGCCGTGTGGAGAATTTTTTTAGTTTAATTTAAATGAAATATACCCAGCAGTTGTAACATTGCAACTTCATCTATCTAACCAACAATATGTCACCTATTGGAATGATCAAAATTTGGAGAAAAAGTGGGTGACGATTATTATTAAAAAAATAATGATCACAGAGTTCTTTGCCATGTGTGCTAAAGATAAAAATGCAAGAAAATATCTGAACAACGAATTCCTAGAGCACTATGTGTGGGACAAAAAAAAAAAGTTGGAAAGAGAGGAACAAAGGAGAAGTGATAGGACGTATAAATACTGCAAATCCATATGAAGGTGAAAGATATTACTTAAGGCTACTCTTGAACCATGTGCGAGGACCAACTTAATCTAAGTATTTGTTGATAGTTGGAAAAATAAAATGCTTTACTTTCAAAGAGGCAGCTAAAAAAAGAGGCTTACTTGAAGCAGATCAAAGTATTTTCGAATGTCTGAATGAAGCTATTAATCTTCAAATGCCATACGAGTTACGAAGGTTGTTTGCTATTACCTTAGTATATTGTGCTCCCATGAATGTTAGAAATCTATGGGACACATACCTCTATGCATTGTCGGAAGATTTCAAGAGAGAATCAAAGTCCACACCTACTATAAAAATAAAAAAAGACTTTGGAGGGTATAAAATATGTTTTAGAGAGCACGGGAAAAAGTATAAGGTCGTATGATCTTCAGAACGTACCCTTGGATTGCGACAAGTAGTTGTTTTTTTTTAGAGGTTTTAGACAAGTACTGGCGGTTGTACCCGGGGCAACAATTCTTCAAACAATATCGGCAAGCATGGTGAAATCACAAATATGGCCTAAAATGCTAAAACTAACCATTGCAAGAAACATGAGATCAAGAAACCATCCAAGTTTCAGTGAGTTCTTGCTAAGACTAGAAAATGATGAAGAAGGGAATGTAACAATTCCTGATGAAATGATCATATCTATGATAATGAGAAAGATTCTATAAAACTACTCATTGAGGCTATTTTTCCAGACTTGCAATAGAATGCACATTCATCACAATACATGTCAAGCAGGGCAATATTAACAGCAAAAAATGAGCAAGTTGATAAGTTTAATGAGGAACTAATATCTTTATTTCTGGGAGAAGAAAAAACTTTCTACAGCTTTGATGAAGGTACTGACAAGACGGACAAACATTACAGAGAGGAAATTTTGAACTCTTTTACTTTTAATGGATTGCCTCCACATAAATTGTTGTTGAAAAAATTGTCTGATAATCCTTTTAATAAATTTGGACTAATAGAACAAGAATGGTTTGTAGGGACTTCAAAAATAATGTGATTAATGCAGAAATTGTGATTGATCAAAATACTGGAAAACATGTCTTTATACCTAAAATACCACTTTCACCAACTGAAAATGAAGGATATCCATTTCATTTTAGATGCAGACAGTTTCTTGTTAGACTTTGCTTCGCCATGACAATCAATAAAGCACAAGGACAAACAATCTCAAATGTTGGAGTATTCTTGCCATATCTAGTTTTTTCTCATGGACAATCATATGTTGGTCTTTCTCGTGGGACTTCAATGTCTACTGCCAACGTATGGATTTAACCAAACACTTTAAGTGACGAGCAAAAGACAAGGACTTAAAATATGGTCTTAAGCAATTTTTTGTGCAGGTACCCTATTATTGCATTTGACACACACACACACTCACTCACTCACTCACTCACATACACACACACACACATATATTATATAAAAACTTAACAATTGTTTACTAATTTTTTAGATATTAGGTCGAGACGATGATAACAATTCGCCACTACCAAGGATGCAACAAAGATTAACGCATGTTCTCCATTTTAAATTTTAGTTATATTTGATTTTTTTTCTAAACATATATAATAATGCTTCTATAAACTTATAACTTTGAGCAGTGACATTGCCACGAGTAAAGAGAAGAAAAATAAGCAGCTGAAAGATATATCAGAATCAGCAGTACGTGAAACAGTTAATAACTTATAAAGAAGAGAATATCTAAGTTCTCCACCAAAGCCCAATATTTTTTATAGCCTTCTATCATGACTTGAGTTCATTATTATAATATTTTTTAATTTAGTTTACTTTTATTGTTGTGAAAACCACCTCACATAAAATGACCCAGATCACTTTCGGATGAAAAAGACACAAGAATGAACGAATTGATGTTGAATGTTCGGACACAATCACTCCAAGAATAGCCGAACACACACAAACACAGAAACAAGAAACAAAATCACACAAGGAGGTTTTACGTGGTTCGATCCAATGTGATCTACATCCACGGATGCTCTACACACCTCAATTCACTTCACTCAAGCAGAAAATTACAAGAATTACTCAAAATCTAGCAAAACCCCAATTCACAGATTGAATTAGGTTTAGAACCCTAGATTTATAATGCTCTCTCTACTGTATTGTTTACAAAGGGAAAATGTGATAATTGTATACTCCTTCACAAGAGCTTCAAGCCTATATCAGTGGCGTATCTCGAATCTTCGTGAGGAAGGAGTTATAAATGCTGTAAGTTGCGAGCTGATAGTTTGTTAGCAACGGTTAAGCCACAACGGTTTCTTCCAGCTCAAAACCGTTGTGTTTGTCTTCTTGTACACATGTCACTTTCAGCACAAAACCCGGTCCAGTTTTACACCCTTCTCTTGACTCGAATAAACCCAGTTCTTCTAGCCCGGTTCCTAGAGTTCTGTATCCGGTTCTGAATTCCCAACACACCATATGCCATACAAGCACCACCTTGATGATATTGAATACAACCCTACAAATCTCCACCTTAATGAAATCAAGTGTGTGTCGTTACCTCATTCTGGCCTTCACTTTATGCTTCAAACACATTGTTCAAGCCTAATTAGGCTCGACCAATATCTCAACATGTTACCTGGCACAACCTTAGTTAAGAAATCTGTTGCATTGTCATCTGTGTACACTTTCTTCACCTCCACAGACCCTGAATCAATTACATCCCTTACAAAATGCAATCTAACATCAATGTGTTTTGACCTCTCATGGTATGCTTGATGTTTCACCAAGTGAAGTACACTTTGATTATCACAAAGAAATGTAACACACTTCTAAATAATTCCAAGATCCCTCATAATTCCCTTAAGCCATACAACCTCTTTGATAGCATCAGTGATGGCCATATATTCTGCTTCTGTAATGGATAGGGCCACTGCAGATCGTTGTATGCTTCTCCAACTTATTGTAGTTCCATATAATGTAAATACATACCCAGACATTGATCTTCTTGTATCCACATTCCCTGCAAAGTCAGCATATACAAAACCCAGCAATGGAACAGTATCTTCAGCTTGCTTCTCAAACTTTAATCCTAAAGTCACTGATCCCTTTAGGTACCTCAACACTTGCTTCAGAGCTTCCTAATGAGCCTTTCCAAGATTTGACATGAATCTAATTACCAAAGAAACACAGTAGGTTAAGCCAGGTCTATTGCAAATCATACCATACATCAAACTTCCAACACCACTTGCATATGGTATATGTTTCATGTATCTTTCTTCTTCAGTGGTTTTGGACATTGATCCTTGGATAACTTTGTCTTTTGATTCAGTGGAACACTTAAAGTCTTGGATTCATGCATGTTGAACCTCTCCACCACCTTCTGGAGATAATTCATTTGAGACAAGAATAACATTCCAGCTTTTATGTTCCTGTTGATATCCATTCCAAGAATCTTTCTTGCATCCCCCAGATATTTCATATCAAACTCTGAACTCAATCTCTTCTTGAGCTGCTGGATCATATGCTTACACTTACTAGCTATAAGCATATCATCCACATAAAGCAACATGTACACATGATCATCCTTAGAATTGTTATCAAAGTAAACACAGCTGTCATATAAGCTTCTAGTAAATCCTGCATTTAACATAGACTCATTGAACTTCTTGTTCCACTGCCTTAGACTTCGTTTTAACCCATAGAGTGACTTCCTGAGATAGCACACCTTCTCTTCACTACCTGGAACCACAAAGCCTTCAGGTTGCTTCATATATATGTTTTCAATCAAATCTCCATGTAGAAATGCATTTTTACATCCAATTGTTACAATTCCATATCCTCTTGAGTTACCTTTGATAACAGAAGTCTAATAGAGCAATGTTTCACCACAGGCGAGAATACTTCATTGAAATCAATACCCTCCCTTTGTGTAAAACCTCTAGCTACAAGCCTTGCCTTGTATCTCACCTTTTCAGTGTCTCCAGCTTCAATCTTCTTCTTATAAATCCACTTGGAACTCACTAGCTTCTGCCCCTTTGGCTTATCCACCAGCTTCCAGGTGTTATTTTTCTCCAGGGACTCCATTTCTTCCATCATAGCACTTATCCAGTGCTCACCTTCGCTTCCACTCACTGCCTCTTTGAAACTTTGAGGTTCATGGAGTTGTATGTCCTCTGCAATACTAAGTGCATAATACACACTTCTAGCTTATCCATAGAAATCTGGTCTCTGGATTTGTCTCCTTGGTTTATCCCTGGCAATGCTGTAATTCCTGAGATTCGGTGTCTCAGGTTGCACTTCATCTTCTTCTAAAGAACTTTCACTTGAGTGATGATCCATGTTGTCTTCTCTGGGTTGAGGGTTATCATGTAAACACCCACCTCAACTGAAACTTTCTCAGCTCCCACATCATCCTGAAATTGTTTTACACTACCAGTAAAAGTATATCCCATAACATTTTCATTGAACTTCACATCTCTACTCACAATGAGCTTTTGATTTCCAAGCTCTAAGCACCACAACCTGTATCCTTTCACCCCATCTGGATAACCCAAGAATACACACCTGAGGGCCCTTGGATCCAGCTTGTCTTTCTTAACATGAGCAAAAGCAAGACAGCCAAACACCTTCAAATCTATATAATCACTAAGCTTTCCATTCCATACTTCATCAGGTATCTTGAATCTTAATGATGATGATGGTGATTTGTTGATGAGATAACACGCAGTGTTCACTGTCTCACCCCAGAACACCTTTGGTAAGCCAGCATCAAGCAACATACATCTCACACTTTCAAGAATAGTTCTATTGAACCTTTCAGCAATTCCATTCTGTTGTGGATTAATTGGCATAGTTTTGTGTCTTGTGATCCCTTTCTCTTCACAAAACTCATTGAATTCAGTGGATAAGTATTCCAGGCCATTGTCAGTCCTTAAGTATTTAATCTTCTTGCCCTTTAAGTTCTCCATTTGAATCAACCATGCTTTGAACTTATTGAATGCATCACTTTTGTTTCTGAGCACAAAAACCCATACTTTCCTACTAAAATCATCAATGACTGTCATAAAATATCTCCCTCCACCATGTGTTTCTGTCCTAGATGGACCCCAGATATCAGAATACACATAATCAAAAACTTCTTAAGTGGAATGAACACCCTTTTCATAAGGTAGTTTTTGAGACTTGCCTAATTCACATTTAAACATGGTGATCTTGACTGAATTAATGCCTAGAACTTTGCAAGAATGGTCATTGCTCAGCAGCACACATCCTCCACCTTCCTTCTTGAGGTCTTGAAACCAATGTTCTGGCACATGTGGAAAGAACATCCAGTATCCAAAGCCCACTCATTTTCCATCTTTGAATCTGTGATGTTTAAGACTTCTGGAGTATTTGCATCATGCTCAACTGCTATAGCTTCTGCACCTTGTCCCTCTTTCTTCTTCTTCTTTAATGGACAATTCTTCTTTAAGTGTCCAACCTGTTTACAGCTGAAACACTTCCTTTTCTCTACCCAATCTCCAGCTTTCTTTGAGCCATCATTCCCATCCTTTGAGTCCTTGAAACCTTGACCCTTCTTCTTTTGATTATTTTTCTTGAACTTGATGTTCAAACCTTCACCGAACTGATTGGGTTTTTTATCTCCTTGATTCTTCAGACATTTAGTTTTCAAGGCATTGATAATTGAGTCATAACTCAACTTCTCTTGCCTTCCAAACATGAGAGTATCTTTAAAACTCTCCATGGATCTTGGAAGTGCATTTAACACCATCAAAGCTTTATCCACTTCTTCAATTTTGACTGCCAAATCCTCCAGTTCATCAATCAACTTTGTGAACTCATCTAATTGGTTAGAAGTTACCTTATCATCACTCATCCTGAAGCCAAGTAGCTTCTGTTTGAGGAAGAGCTTGTTTGAAACTGATTTTGACTGATATAGTTCTTCCAGTTTTGCCCAGGCTTCTATGGTAGTTTTGCACCTGGAAATCTCTCTCAATGGCTTCTGACTAAGACACAAGATGATCATACTCAACCTTATGATCCGTATCATCAAACTTGGATTTCTCAGCCTCCAACCACTAATGAACATGTTTAAGAGCATTTGAAAGCCCATTTTGAATCAAGATGGCATTCATCTTGATCTTCCACAATGCAAAGTCATTCTTGCCGGAGAACTTGTCCAAATCCATCTTCATTCCTGCCATTTCTGCTTCTTGATCTGGTGTGAGAGTGGTTTCCCACAGACGGGACCACTTGTTGTCAAAACCACCTCACATAAAATGACCCCGATCACTTCCGAATGTAAAACACACGAGAATCATCCAACTGATGTTGAATGTTCGGACACAATCACTCCAAGAATAGCCGAACACATACAGACGCAGAAACAAGAAATAAAATCACACAAGGAGATTTTACGTGGTTCGATCCAATGTGATCTACATCTACGGAGGCTCTACACACCTCAATTCACTTCACTCAAGCAGAAATTACATGAATAACTCAAAATCAGCAAAACCCCAATTCACAGATCGAATTAGGTTTAGAACCCTAGATTTCTAATTCTCTCTCTACTGTATTGTTTACAAAGGGAAAATGTGATAATTGTATTCTCCTTCACAAGAGCTTCAAGCCTATATCAGTGGTGTATCTCGAATCTTCGTGAGGAGGGAGTTATAACCGCTGCAAGTTGCGAGCTGATAGTTTGTTAGCAACGTTTAAGCCACAACGCTTTCTTCCAGCTCAACACCGTTGTGTTTGTCTTCTTGTACACATGTCACTTTCAGCACAAAACCCGGTTCAGTTTTACACCCTTCTCTTGACTCGAATAAATCCTGTTCTTCTAGCCCGGTTCTTAGAGTTCTGAATCCAGTTCTGAATTCCCAACACACCATATGTCATACAAGCACCACCTTGATGATATTGAACACAACCCCACATTTATACCCTTCTATCGTGACTTTTAAGTTTTTAATTTACTTTTGCTTATTTTTTGCAGAAACAAAACTACGAAACCATTATTTAATTAGAATTTATTATTTTTGAAGTATGAAATACGATTGATCACAACAAGAACTTTAAAACATATCACTCCAATGTCATTCTATAAAGAACCAATCTAAAAACAACTTTATTGGAATAACATATATAATATTTTCCAATAAAAAAAGTTATAACCAGAACAAACTTTATACAACAATGAAGCAACAATATTTAGCTACAACTACACATTTTAACTTTTAAATTGAGGCGGATTAGTTTCGAGTTGTCAAATTTTCTTTTGTATTTATTATTTATTTTACAATAATAAAAAATGAGACCACGTGTACCGCACGTGCTCATTGCTAGTGCGTGTGAGTGTGTATATATATATATATATATATATATATATATATATATATAACCTCATAAAATGGAATTCTAGAGTTGGCATCCAAACTATCCTTTACTAAAAAACATAATAAAAAAATAAAACAATACTTATTAGGCACATCATCTTTATCTTCATATATATAAAGAAGACAAAGTCATATGACAAAATAATTAATTTTTCATATAATACAACATATTACTTTCAATCTATTGTGGTTTTCCCAAGTCTGTGACAAACCACTTCAAATATACAACCACTGCGTAACTAATTGTCATCAATTTATAATTCCTAATATAACCTGGAAGTTCCAAATTTACAAATTCAAGGATTTTCTAAAAGTGCACAATATACACCGCTCCTCTAGGGTTCCTCCTCCCGTGAGCTATTCTACGTGTTTTGGCGTGTTATTCACTGATTTTCTTCGGGTTTTCTACTGTTTTTCGTTGTGGATCTTTGTGTGATGTTTCGTTGTTTGTGGGATTTTCCAATTGGGAGTTGCAAAGACTAAGGTTTTTGCAAACTAGGGTTTATACACCATTTTATGTTCTGCTACTTCCATCTACACTACCATGGCTACTAGTGACATTAATTCCCTATCCCAGAAGTGGACTTCGTTATAACTAACTGAGTCGGAGGCGGATGAGGTTATTGTTATTCAACGGAGGTGGTGGACATTGATGGGTGTTTGTAGGGTCGTTTGGTGATGAAAAAGTCGATTGGCCTGAGGGATCTATGCACGGCGATGCATCATATTTGGGATCTCTCGGACTCTTTAGACGTGGTATCAGTAGGTCGGGGCTTACTTGCATTCAAGTTTGGGGAGGTTGCAGAGTG
Source organism: Ajuga chamaepitys (assembly GCA_958295605.1). Lineage (NCBI taxonomy): Eukaryota > Viridiplantae > Streptophyta > Magnoliopsida > Lamiales > Lamiaceae > Ajuga > Ajuga chamaepitys. The sequence continues at coordinate 38,122,780 of OY282496.1, read as the reverse complement.
TGTGCATGTTTTACGTACACAATTGTGGAACATCAATGGGGCTTTGGTGATCTTGGCAAGACTCAATCCAGACAATAAACTGGAGACGTTATGCATCTTGGAGGTGCCGTTCTGGGTCCAGCAAAATTTGGTAGGTGGTCGTAGGACTACCAAATTAATGTATAGGAACACACTTATCCTTATCCTACTACTCTAACTAGTAGATTGGTAAGTAGGAGTCGATCCCACGAGGAACGGTCAAAATTTTTTGCTTTATGTATTAAGCTATTATGATCAAGAAATATAATGTAAATAAGTTAGAAAAACAATAAAGAAATGGGGGGGATTTTAATGAAATAACAACTAACACCTAAATTTCTATTAAGCAAACTAAATAACAAATACTCTAAGAATACTTAGCAATTTGACAATTCAAATAAACAAAGACAAATAGAATGATTTTTTTTTTTCAGTTTTTGGTTTTCAAATAATAAAATGATTCACTGTTGATCATGTTTCATCTTGGACTTGGACGATTTATGCAACTATTGTTAATACCCAATTAGTTAGCTTTAGAACTCCTACTCCAAGATTGATAACAAGCTCTACCAATCTTGTTGTCTCTTAAGTATGATTAATCAAAATAAGCTCTTCAATTAATCCTACCCAACTTATCAAATCCTAAAACAAGCTCTTTAAGAATTAATAATAGAGTGCATTAAGAATTAAGAAAACGGAGTAGATTCGACATAAAACTCGTAAGTTCGGTTCTAGAGGTCGAACTCTATGTTATCCCCAATAAAATAAATCTATTGTTTACTACACGGGAATCGGAAATCCTACAATTACAGATAGTAATTTCCAATCCTAGCAACACACAAACAAATATCCAAATGGGTGATCAAACCACAATTCAATTCATAAGTGTGAATCAACAATCCCAAATAACATAGAACATTCACAAAGCATAATCCAATCGGTAATATTAACCGCAATAATCACATAAATGTCTTAAACTCAAGGTTCAACTAATGATCAAGAGTGAATTCTAGGGTGCTAGCCACCCATTACAACTATTACAAAGATAAAGTAAGAGAAAATCAAAGAAAACATGAAAATAAGATAGAAGGAACCAAAAGATAGGATTGATTGATCTTGATCTTCGATCCCCTTCCAATCCTTTGCTTCCATTGGGGAATTGTGGCTGAATATGTGTGTGAGATGGGTTCCAAGTTAGGCTAAATTCGAAAATAAACTTATATATATAGAGGAGAAAGTGTTGGGCTGAAAAATGGGCAAAAACGTGTTTCAGGATTAAAACAGGGAGCTGCGCCGCGGCCGTGGTAGAAAACAAGGGTTTGGGCTGGAATTGGGGCTGTGGTCCGATTATCGCCTCGGCTGTGGTCTCGGTTGGGCTGGATTTACCCCTTATTCTGGATCTTTAGCCACGGGCGTGGCTAATCTTCGCCGTGGTCGTGGGCCTTGGTCTGCCTCGGCCGTGGCCCATATTTTGCCTTGGTCGCGGTCTAGCTGAGTGAAAATGGCCCTCTTATGTACAAATTACCACGGCCGTGGGCTAGTTAGCCTCGGCCGTGGCATAAGCCACGAGCGTGGCATTAGCAACGCGGGCAAGGTCCCCTGTTTTTCCTTATTTTCTTTTTTCTTTGAGCTCGGATTGTCAACTTGAGATCTTCGAACCTGTTTTTCGGCATTAATTCACCTGTTTTGACATGAAAACAAACTAAACACATCAAACTGCTCAATAACATAAATATGCACGATACACGATCAAATATGCATGAAAATATCCTTAAAACGACACTTAAAGCGACCTAAAATGCATGCATGATTACGTGTACCAATGGGTGTTTGTATGGTCCTTTGGTGATGAAAAAATCGATTAGCCTAAGGGATCTATGCACGGAGATGCATCATATTTGGCATCTCTCGGACTCTTTAGACGTGGTATCAGTGGGTCGGGGCTTACTTGCATTCAAGTTTGGGGAGGTTGCAGAGTGTGTGATTGTTTTACGTACACAATTGTGGAACATTAATGGGGCTTTGGTGATCTTGGAAAGACTCAATCCAGACAATAAACTGGAGACGTTATGCATCTCGGAGGTGCCGTTCTGGGTCCAGGTGCATGGCCTGAAGTTTCTACATATGATGGAGGCGACGGGTCGCGCGGTGGGCAGTAAGATTGGGACTGTGTTGGAGGTGCAAACGCCGAAAATGCTCAGCAAGTATCTTCACTTGGGAGTCTTGGCAATACCATTTTGTCAAGGTACGTCAATTTCGTTTTAAGGGGAGAAGGATGTGATTTAGTTTAGGTGTGAGAAATTTTCGAAATTTTGTTACAAATGTGGGATGCTTTCACATGTTGAGAGGGAATATGTGGTGGCTGACGTTGAGGGGTCGCTCTGTGGTATGGCGGCTCATCTGTACGGGTCGTGGTTGAGGGCTAACGATGAGAGTTTATCAACGGTCCGATCGGTCGAGCGATTGTGGAGTATAGAACGTCGGGGGGAGGTCAGTGTGTCGCTGCTGATCTAGGGTCTAGCATGGCCACTCTTAACGTAGGTGGTCGACCTGCTGCTGAAGTGCGTCAGATGGGTTCAAGTGTTGAGACACTCTTCGTATGCATGCCCCTGCTGAGAAGGGTGATATGACAGGTGCTAATCCCACCAGGTTTAGGTCGATTGCATGAGACAGTGGTGGGGGAGGAGGATTCCCATCCAGATTGGGTTGGTTTACCATGCAAGTTTGTGATGGGGGGTGGGTTGCATGAGTCAGTAGTGGTAGTGGAGACGACGAAGTCCAAAAAGCGTACTCATATTGATGATATGGAGGAAATTAGTGTGGAGAAGAAATTAAAGCACGTTTCAATGGAGATCATTCTTGTTTGTGACTCGACAGTGACTGGGGGATCCCAGCACTGCCCATCACCATGAGTTGCATCGCTTGGAATGCGCGAGGGCTTGGGAACTGGAATGCGTTCTGACATCTCCGTTAGCTTGTAGCTGACGAAGATCCTATTGTTCTTTTTATTTGTGAGTCAAAACTTTCTACTGCTTTTCGTAATAGATTACGTGTTTTGTTACAGTTTTTTTGTATGTTTTGTGTTGATTCGATGGGCCCTACTGGTGGTCTTGTGGTGTTTTGGAAGAGTAATGTTAATTTAGATATTTTCCCGTATTCGAAAGGTCATTTAGATTGTCGGGATTCGTATTTGGCATATATGTGGCGTTTTATTGGTTTTTATGGTAAACCCTGTACGAATTTGTGTGTTCAGTCTAGGTTGTTGTTGAGACGTCTACATGATATTTTTGAGCTTCTTGATTTTTACCGTGGCTTATTGGGGTGACTTTAATGAGAGTATGTATGACTCTAAAAAACTGGGTGGTGCTCATCGACCACTATCTCAAATAACTGAGTTTTGTACTGTGCTTGCTAACATTGGTGTTCAGGATTTTGATTGTTGTGGGGAAGTTTTGACGTGGTATGGTCACTATTATGATGGCAATATTATTTTAGAGCATTTGGATAGATTTGTTGCTTCATTACCGTGGCAAAAAAATTCTCCGATGGCATTTGTGAGTAATTTGGACTTTTATGCTTCATTACATGTGGTTGTTGGAAGATGATTTTATTGGATCTTTAGTATGTTGTTGGAATGAGTTGCCTCTGGATTTATCTGTTTACCAAAAATTGATGCTAGTTCAGTCGTTCCATCATAATTGGGCTTTTGATAGTTTTGGGAGACGCAAACTAGAACTTTAAAAATAACCAGACAGCTGAATGATGCTTTAAGTAACTAGCCTGGAGGTATTTCGGGGGGCGGCGTGCGAGATTTACATAGAAGAGTAGAGATGCTGCATGCTAAGGATGATATTTATTGGCATCAAAGGACGAGAACTAACTGGTTGCAATACGGGTCGAAATATGGGGTTTTTCCATGCCACAACATCTGAGAGACGTAGGAAAAACTTGATGTCGGGTTTGGTTGACATGGGGATTGGTGTTCGACGATGCCTGCAATTACAGAGATTATTGTCAATTATTACAGTGAGTTGTTTTCATCCTCTAATCCTTCGCCAGAGAAAATACAGTATATTGTGGGTGGGACTGAATCCTGTTTCTCGGGGGCTCAGCATGATATCATTGCGATGCCTTTTACACCTGAGGAGATTCGGATGACACTGTTCGATATACATCCGTCGAAAGCAACGGGTGTTGATGGTTCTACTGCTCTATTTTTTTAGAAGACTTGGTCGTTGACAGGGGATGAACTAGTCAAAATTGTCCTTCATATTTTAAATCATGGGGGAGATTTGGTGGATTAAAATCGTACGTTAGTCACTTTGATCCCGAAAGTGAAAGAACCGAGAACTTTGAAGGATTTTTGACCTATCAGTTTATGCAATACTGTTGCTAAGGTTATCTCTCGTGTGTTATCGAATAGATTGGGGCCTTATATGGACAAAGCGATCGACCCCCAACAAAGTGCTTTCATTCTAGGAAGATTGATTACTGATAATGTTCTTATTGGATTTGAATGCATGCACTGGATTCGTTCTAATAAGAAGAAACGATCGCGGTATTATGCTCTAAAGTTGGACATGAGCAAAGTGTAAGATAGAGTTTAATAAGATTTTTTAGATGGTTTGCTAACTCGATTGGGGTTTGCGTTAAGCTTGGTGCAACTTATTAGGCGGTTTATGTCATTAGTGTCTTATACTTTTAATTTGAACGGGGAGATTGTTGGTGAAGTTAGGCCGTCAGGTGGACTTAGGTAGGGTGATTCCTTATCACCTCTTCTATCTACCTTGTGTTCTCAAGGACTATCAGTACTGTTGAATAAAGCCCAGGAGGCCGGGTTGTGTAGAGGGTGTCAAAATTGCTCCTAGTTGTCCTGTTATTTCTCATTTGTTCTTTGCAGATGATAACTTGTTATTTTATCGAGCGACAAGAGAAGATGCGCAGAATGTGCGTGGTTACCTTCTACGATATGAATGAGCCTCAAGACACATGATTAATTTTGAGAAGTCGGCTCTTACTTTTAGCCCGAGAGTCCTTTCCGGTGTAGTTACGGAGATTAAATTGCTCATGTCGATTCTGTTTGTCCAGGGACATGAGCTTTATTTGGGTCTTCCAACATTTTCTTTGGCGAATAAGAGATTGCAGTTTCATTTCTTGCGGGAGCGTCTTCTGAAGAAGCTGAGTAGTTGGAGTATGAAGACGTTCTCCTGGGGTGGTAAGGAAGTTTTGATTAAATTAGTTTTACAAGTTATACCTACCTATGTGATGTCTTGTTTCAGAATTCCGTCCTCAATTTGACATCAAGTGAAATAATTATGCACAAAGTTTTGGTGGGGGTTAAATTCGGAGGGTAATAGTATGCATTGAGCTTCTTGGGAGAAATTATGTCTCCCTAAGGAGGAGGGTGGCCTTGATTTCGATATTTTGAATCCTTCAACAAAGCTTTGCTGGCAAAGCATATTTGGTGGATGATATCAAACCCAACTTCCCTTGTTGCACGACTATTTAAGGGTCATTATTATAAGCATTGCGATATTATGGAAGTTGATATTGACTCTAATCCGTCTTTTATCTGGTGATCTATGTGTTGGAGTAGGGAGGTGTTGTACAAGGGATTGGATTACACCATTTCAAGATGCTTGGGTTCGTAATTTGGCTTCTGGAAAGATCTCGTCTAAATTGGCAACGTCTGGGGTGAAGGTGTCTTATTTTTTTTACTAATGGACGTAGGTGGGACGAGCACAAATTGCAAAAAGTTTTTCTCCCTTATGAGATTGATGTTATTCGAAGTATAACATTGAGTCAAGATTCGTGATCTGATAGTAGGTGTTGGAAGTTTGAAGAAAATGGTCGGTATTCTGTTAAAAGTGGTTATTGTGTGGAGGTTGGTGGTTTCAACCCTTCTCATTTCTCGGTGCAACGGGCTTCGGGGTGGTGGAAATTCATGTGGGCACTATCTCTCCCACATAGGTAAAAGTGTTTTTATGGCAGACTTCGTCTAATTATCTCACTTTCCCTTTAAATTTGAATAATCACCATGTTCCTATATCTCCATCTTGCTCGAGTTGTGGATGTCCAGTCGGTTTAACTATGCATGGCTTATTCTTTTGTTCTTTGGTTAAGTTCTTTTGGAAGAATAGCTGCTTTTGGATTTCTTTGAAAAAGTCGCAATTTGGTTCTTTTTCAGAGTGTGTAGATGTGATGTATGAATTATTTGGTGTTGATTTACTTTGCTTATTTGTCATGGCGGCATGAGATGTGTGGAGGTCTCTGTGTAGTTTTAGGCATGGTCAGGATAAGGTATGACAAGGTCCTTCATGGCCGAATGTTGAGGCACAACTTCAACAGTTTGATCGAGCATTGCAAGTCCTTCGACCTTTGCAGGTAGGTTCGGCGGCAGCATCTCAAGATGCTTGGGAACCACCACCATTAGGCTCCCCCAACTTGATGTGGATGCGGCTGTTAATGTGGATAAAGGAAAATATGACAGTGTCTCATGTTATTGGGAAACCCATTTTGGTTAAGGTAGTTAAGTTAGAAGCGATGATGAGTGGTATACGCTTTTGTGTGGAATGTGGGTATGAGAATTTGTTGATTTATTCGGATTCTTTGCTAGAAGTGTAAGCAGTCACGGGGCAAGATGAAGTTTTGGATTATTGTGGAAATTTGGTGGAAGAAATTCGGCCTTCTTTGGATGAGCTTCATTTATTTCATGTGCCTAGAGTATCTAATAGTGTTGATCATAAGTTAGCTAGTTTTTATTTATTTTTTTACATCTACTCCTTCGGTTGTTTGGAAGGAAGATGAGTTGTCTTCTTGACTTCATAATCTTGTACTTAAAGACTATTGTTAAATTATAAGATTCGTGAATTGCTAAATGAGGAAAAAAAAAATTGTCATCAATTTACTGGGCAATTTACAATTTAAACAACAAATTGCATCATTATCTCAAAGAATGTTCACTTTTTCATGTTAAAAAAATATTATACTATAATTAATACAACTATATAATATTTAAATTTAAAACAATAAAATAAAATTAAAAAAATTCTAAGCAGATCCAAAGTTACCAATGTAAAAAATACATTTAAATAACAAGAAACCGTTTGTAAAAAAATGCAAGATCTAACATTCAAAAACATCTAATCACAGTCTTAAGCTAAACCCGTGTATTGATGTTCGAGTTAATAAACTTCCTATCTTTGCATGTTCCAAATTCGTTTTGGATCTAAAGTCAGTATATGTGGAAAACATATAAATCACTACGTGCTGAAGATACACAGATCTTGATTTCGGTGAAATTATAAATCTCCCTACAATTACTGTTCCCACTGATGCATTTACTACCGTCTACAGGTGACAACTAATTCAAATGTAGTACACATATTTCAGACAATATGCATGTTTACAGATCTGCAGATAATCTTTAACAACACTTGTAAATTAGCAGTAGATTTTTGTAATAAGGCAAAAATATTGGCAGCTTCAGATTTATGTTTTAAGCTTATGGAGTTTTGGGTTAAAACTATAATTCAGAATATTATTTAGAAGAAGATGAACTGTGGAGTGAACAGAGAGAAGATTAGAAATAAGAGATATGGACGAAAATGAACACAAAAGCAGTGAACAACCCATTTAAAAAGTTAATAAATATTCAATAATATAAATATATATAGCATAGTGGGTTTGTTAATTAGCTTAACTAAGCAGAATCTTTAATGGGTGGGCGAGTATGAGTCTCGAAGATAATTCGCTCCGCATAAAATTTCGAATTAAAAGCACTCCGAATGAATAATATTTGTTGATTATTTGACTTTATTCGAACCGAATCAATCCAAATTTTTTTATTGTAAGGCCGAACCGATCCAAATCAAAAAACCGATATAGAACCGAGTAGAACCGATTATAAGTAATCGACTACGAATTTTTTTTATATATCATTTAGTTAATTTCGTTTATACTATAATATTGAACCCTTATGAATTTTAGTAAATTTTAACAATAATATAACTATTGTTTTAATATTTCATAAAAGATTTAGTAAATAATAGTAGAGTACAATATTTATAATAAATAATTTTCATAACAAACATATCTATTAACTATAGAACAATTAATATGTATATAGTTTATATAAAAAAAATACATTACTATGATATGTTTCAATTCAATTCTACATGTATTTAATTCAATCACTATAAATTATTATTTTATCTAATATATAATTATTTTTATATATAAAGGTCAAAATTCTATACCTGAACTCACTTACTATTCTACACCTGAATTCCAAGTAGTGGCTCGTTGCTCGTTCTCTTCTTTTTTGATTCTCCATCTTACTCGTGCACTCACATGTTTTTCTTGAAGTCACCTTTAATTTTACTGTATTTAGTCATATTAAGCTTACATTTACTTATTGACAATATATACGATTAGAGCTTTATTGATGAAAAATAATCGATAAATGTCCAAAGAGGTTATCGATAGCTGATAACTTTATAATTGAATGCTATTCTTCTTTGGACAAGATAATTACTTCAGTAACTTGTAATTGTTTTTCATAAGTTAGGGTTTTGAAACTTGTCTTAATATATAACTTATAAGTTGTTTAATATTACACTTTTCCTTTAACAATATGATATTATTGTAAAGACACCACTATAATTCTTTCGTGCATTTTGCTAAAAATATTAAAGGAAAAACTCTGAATAACTCAAAAAATCGGATCGAAAGATTCGACTTTTGGAAGGAACTGAACCGATCAACGGAGCGATTCTGGAGATTTTATTTTGGAAATCTCCGAATATCTCCGAGATTTACTTCAATTATGAAGATTTTCATATCTTCGAACCGCTTCGCACTGTGATCACCCTGTGCCCAATTCAGTTAAGTGTAGCCTGTCATAGTTAACTTCATTATGGACCACTCATATCACCATAATCACTTACTTGCCCGTGTAATTTAAATTTATTGCATTGGGCATAATATAATCGTAAATTGTACATTAAATTAATCATAAGTGTTAATTCATTTCCATAAATGTACATAACATAGGACCGTATTTTATATTAATATAAGATTGTAATTTCACAATCACTATTGTTCTACATACTTATAAATTTATTGCATTTAGCATAATACAATTGTAAATTCTACATTAGATTAATTATATGTGTTACTTAATTATTTCCATAAACGTACATATATAACATGGGATTTTAATTTATATTAATACAAGAGATTTGTAATTTCACAATTACTATAGTTCTACATGCTTTACATATTGTACAAACAATTTAGTATTCATCACTTTTATTTCTTTGACATTATTTTTTAATATTTACACTACGTACTCCCATATGGTAATATTAAATTTCATGTATTGTTACCATTATTCTTAGCAATATTAGTAATATCAATATAAAAATATAAAATTATTTAAGTTGTTGTCCATGCATTTCACGGATGAACAACTAGTGACTAAAAAATACTTAAAAGTGCATCAAATCATATCAAAAAGAAATTTTAACCCGAAATACAGTAAAACATGAAATTGCACATAAACTTGATAAACACTTACATTTCATAATAGAAAATGAATGTAGACGATTAGAGAAAACCGAGTATTTTCACGTTCATCACCTACTAATAGAGATAATTTACTATCTTTCTTAATACCAACAATAGTGAAATCAAACGGGAAGATAAGAGTATCTACTAGTGAAAGCACATCCTCCATTACTTCCACAATGCTCAATAGTGACCTATCAGTGATTTGAACGGTGGTGGAGATTGGCTTATACTTGTCTATGCCATAGTAACAAAATTCGGATACGGGTAACATTCGGCAATGCCTATTATTCGTTGTTCAGATTTTATTCGTGAATTAAACAGATGAAATTGGAAAAATGGTGTTTGATAGCTGTGATTTTATGCTATGTATTTAAGTTCATTAAATAGATCAATCTAAAACATAATTAGCACAAAAAATATGTATAACTGTAATAATTTATTGTTTGAATGTCTAAGACTACATTCTTATTATAACATAATTTTATATTTCTTATTAATTATAATACATTAATTATGTTATCTTCATTTTAGAAAGAAAAAAAAAAGATTGAGTTAAAAACTACGTAATTTCTTTGATCGACATGTAATACATTGTTTTATTTAAAAAATAAAGGTGAAAATACTAAAGAAAGTAGCATATTTTGCGGCAATTATACGGGTATTATTCGTGATATATTTGTATATTTTGCTATATTAAGTTTTCGAGTATTAATCGTGTTTTTAACTTTTATTCAAAAAGGTGAGATAAATACGGGAGAAATTGAAAAATTCGGAGAATTTTGTTACTACTCTATGCTCAGTTTGTTTATATGGTAAAAGGCATTAGATTAACACTAGAGCTTAAATCACAAACACTAGCTACTACAAAACTGGTCAATCACCACACCGCAAATTGTTAAGACCATTGTCTTATTAGAATTAACCATTGTTGTAGTGACAACCGATGTCTTTGTGCAAAAAAATTCGCTCAAAGACAACGGTTCTTCCTTTCCGAGGTCATTTGACAGTTGTTAAATTATATTTTTTCGCTCATAGACAACTCCTACAACACTATTGTTGTTTTCCTGTTGTCTATATTATTCCTTATTTTTTGCCTTTAAAATCAGTAATTGAAAAACTCCCTAAATCTTTTAGCTTTTGTGGAAGTTGTGTCAGAGTGATTGTTTAGAAGCTTACCGTCTTCTTGCTCTTCACCTTTCTTTTTTCCATCTTCCTCTCTCTATGTTTCCTTTACTTTTCCTCGCCAACAAGGAGTTTCTTTCCATTGACTTACAATTTTCATTAGTTTTTAATGTCATAGGGAAGGGTATTTGCACTTTGTATGGTTGAATGTTCTCATCGTAGTATGTAATCTCTTTTCTCCTTGGGATTTCCTCTACTTTCTATTCCATCTCCTCTTTTCTCTTTTCATCTTGACTTTCATCCATTATCACATTACATTGCTCTTTTGGATTCTCAATATCACTTAGAAACTTCCCTTGCTGATAAGTGTTTCATATCTTCTTTGCTACCTGACCGATGTGCGTTTCTAAATTTCAGTTGGGCCCCATGTTGCCCACAGTAGTGCTTAGTTCCACTATCTAGTCGTCTAGTTTGTTCAATCGGGCTTTCGGCTTCCCATTATGGGATCTTGTCTCGTTCACTAATGAGGCAACCATTTATTCTAAGCTTTGCTTCTTCAGTTGTTAAATTACCCCCACCATTAATGGTAATGCCCGGTGGTAAATGAAGGGTATTCTTTGGGTTGGCATACGACATATAAGGGTGATTTCTCATACCTAGATTGTACCTATTCCTTTCTTATTCGGTCTGAAGTTTGGATTGAAATTTTAATTTCCCATATTTTTCATGTAGTAGGCATCTTCATAACCACTATCCATGCACCATCCACTTGGTTGATCATTACCTTCTAATAAGGCTTCGTCAACAGGCTGACTTGCTCGGTTAGCTTTGTAATCTTTTCAGTAAGTGTCGTGATCGTTTCCTTCTCCAAGATCTTGGCCACTCTCCTCAAAATCAATCTCTCTACTGGCCACTGAAAGTTGTTAGTGGCTATCTCCTCTAAGTTTATGATGGTATCATTTGCCAAATTAGCCAATAATGCACCTCCATATGAGGCATCCACGATTGTCTTGGTGTGTCCAGAAAGTCCGTTATAAAAATAGCAGACTTGCTAGTCTTCAAGGAAGCGGTGTTATGTACATATTTAGAGGATTTCCCTAAATCTTTCCCATGCTTCGTAGAGAGGCTCTCCATCTTGCTGGCTAAATTATGTGATTTTTCTCTTTCACTTCAGTGTTTTTCTTGGCGAAAAATTTAAACAAAAACTTTTGGCACTGGTTGGACCAACTACTGATGTTCCAAGTAGTAAGCCAAGCCTTCGCCTTATCTCTCAGTGAGAATGGGAAAAGGCGCAAGCAGATTGTATCATCGGAGACCCCCGTTTATCTTAATTATGTGCAAATCTCTAGAAAATGACCAAGATATCCATTCGGATCCTTCATATCTCCCCCTCCATATCGGTTTTGTTGAACCATGGATATCAAGGCTGACTTTAATTCAAATGAATTGGCCTGCTTATTCCTCCGAATTTCCTATTTACCAACAAGTTCTTAGTTGGTGGTTAGACTTGTTCTTGTGGCTCATCTTCATGCCCATCCTGTCTGGCTGGATTGCATTTTTTCTACCAGTGGTTATCTTTAAGTCTATAAGTATGACTTTCCCAACCTTAGACCTTATTATCATGCACCACACACAAAAAAGATAAGGAAGAACACCAAGTAACAGTTAAAAGCCAGAGCAGAGTAAGCTGTCTTAAAAAAAAAGTTGAAAATTATAAGAAAAAATTTAAAATATATATATTATTTATTTTTTAAAAAAAAAAGAAAAAAAAAGCAATAAATAAAGCAAAAAATGCCTACACTACTTACAACTGAAACCCCGTAAAATCTAATTAGCACCTAAAAGCTAGTCGGCGGCAACAATACAAAAAAATTTATTACTCTAATTTCTACCGACTAAATCGCAAGTGAAGGTTGTAGTAGCAGCTAGCGGCAACAAATGTCGTATCCCACAAGCTCATAACCGATTTTAACCTTTTTCTACAGCTTCAATACAAGCTCATAACATATTTAAACCTTTTCCCTATAACTGTCGCGATCAACCTTGATCCCTATTGACTATGTTTTTTTGTCGTGGTACGTTCTTTTACTTTATTGTTCTCAAATTTTGCTGATCTTACTCCCACCACCCCCCTTTTTTTTTTTTTTTTTTGCAGATCGGAGCAACTCAGTGGTGTCGTCTAAAAGGTTTAGAGATAAAGTGAAAGAACTTCATAAGAAGAATCAGAATAAACCTTACGACGTTCTGGAATATACCACCAGGAAGAAGCTCCGCAATTGTGGGCTCTTGATCATTCCTCATCAAACTCTCCCTCCAGATCTCAGTATGTTGTTCATGAGGATTTTTTTTTTAATCTCTCTCTCTCTCTCTCTCTCTCTTTTATTATTATTATTATATTGACTTGATGATTGCAGATTTCAATATTCCATCTCCTATGGCTGGCGAACCATTGGACATTACGTCGATCTCCGCAGTCGCGGCTGGCAGTCAAACTGTTCTCACACTGATGATGAAGCCTGTCATTCCAAAATCTTGGGAGGAAATGACGGTGCAAGAAAGGCATTACTGGAGGGCCAGGTTGAAGGAACCGAAGAAGTTTGAGGCTTCTCATGGAATTAGGACTTCTTCCCAAGGGGGTTCGGCGCCGGCCACTACGATCTCGGTCGACCCTTCGACGGCTCCCCTGGTCGTTGAAGAACATGTTCCAGCTCCTACTTCCAAGACCCTTCAGAAAAAGAGGTCTCCTGTTGAAGGGTCCACCCCAACTTCTAAGCAGTCCCGTTCCACGGTGGTTGCGTGATCATCTAGCTCCACCCTTCTCACGGACACCTCTTACTTGGGGTGGGATGATAAGAAAATAGCTACACTGGAGAAAAGAGAGAAAAACAACCGACTTTCCTGAGGAATTATCAATGCTCCCGTTCCCCTGACCATTCGACCTTTGAAGCGATGCCCCTCTACCTGAAGGCCACTACGAAGGTTCCTGCCACGAGTTGGACAATGGGTTTAGCTGATATAGAGACGTCGCTCTTTTTTGGAAATAAGATAGAGGCTGCCGTAGTGCATCTAGGCCGGTCCCTCAACCTTCTGATGTGATCTCAAGCAGAGGTCTCTAGTGATCCGTTCTCCAACCCAGCAATTGCCAAGGCTTGTAGATTGTATAATGAGGAGCATAGTATACGGACGGCAGCTGAAGTAGAAGTTGCTCATCTTAAAGAGCAGCTGAAAGGTGTCATGGAGGAGAAGGATCATGCCCTCGCAGCGGCTATCACTGCTTAAACAGAGATCGCAGCAGTTGTTGCTGCCATGAGATTGCGGCAGCTAAGGCCGGACACACTAAATGTCTAGCCTAACGCTAAACTATAAATGGACACAATTACCAGTCCCCGGCGACGGTGCCAAAACCTTGACACACTAAAACTTAACCCTAGTATGACAGCATGTATACGGTGTAACTACAGCTAGCAGTGAGCAAGGTCGATCCAACAAAGATTGGCCTACTATGCAAATTTAATACCCTAATTCTAATAGTCCAACTCTATGTAGACTCTCGAATAGAATGGATCAGTTTGATTAACTAAAAGTGCAGAACATATAATGGAAACACCTAAAACACTCGGAATAACAAACAATAACCTGGGAGAAATAATCAGGTTAATAGCGTATTCTAAGTTTCGATTTCAGTTACAACTTCCCTATGTCAGATTATCCTAATGATCTAGGCCTCTAAACAAAATTCCAGTTTTTATTAGACGATCATAAATACTGTTAACCCTCCTCTTAGACGATGCTAACGTGTAGATTACATAGTTATCGTCCCCGACTAACTGTTATGTACGTAATTCCTAGAGATCAAAAGATCAGTGCCTACACAAATATCTAACTCCCGTTGGATGATATTGAATACATATTCTACATATCGTAAGCCTATAAATAATCCCTTCTCGGGCGTCGAACTATCAAGCTAGATGAATCATGCAATTTGTCAAATTGATAAATTCATAAATAAGCATGAACGTATAGATAAAAACTTAGAACGGTGTTTAGAATAATCAAACAATCAAAACATAAGTTTATCGAAACCTACTTTCTAGCCCTATAATACAAAGAAAAATTAGCTTCTCATGTTCATAGTCAAATCCATCAAACATTCATTGACAAACATTCAATAGAAAAAAAAAATGAAAACGAGAACTAATGAACCCAAAATTTGGCTCTCGATTTGATCTTCTTCTCCGCGCGTTTTTTTTTTTTTTTTTTTTTTTTTTTTTTGCTCTCTCTCTCAAGGCTCCAAGATTGTATATGATAAAAGATCCAATTTTCAGACTTGGAAACCCCTATTTATAGTTTTGGATGATTGGGGTGGAAACGGGCTAAAATTTAGTCCACAGCGCACAAAAATGTGTGCACCGACTTTCCTGCCTGACGGGGCGAGAATCCGGCTGGCCGAGCCAACTTTATAGAGCCTATTTTGACTTTTGAGACATCTTTTTGTGTGGTAGGGTCAGAATCTTACCCGTCCGGGCCGACTCATTAGCATTGGGCTACGTTGGCTTGCCTGAACCGTCTTAACGCTTCACGCAATCGCCACTTTTGCACCGATGCTGCTCATTTCCTTCTTCAAACTTTGTCCCAACGGACTTATACCCTAAAATAAGGAATTTTGACTAAGAAAGGAGAAAACACGTCATTCGGCTGAATGTAATCAAATTAAACATAAAATAACCAAAATCGTATGCAAATGTTATCAAATTGATCGTCTAAATAAGCCTAAAAGCATGTATATACAACATTTGTTACTCTTCGATTCCATGGCATCAGTATGATTCCCCATTGAAGATAAAGATTCACTGCCATTTCTCAAAACCACCCATCAAAAAGTGAAGGAGAAGAAGAACCACACATGATTCTAGAAAAAGGAAATTCGAAGAAGATAAGAGTGAAGGAGTGAATACCTAAGAAGAGTTCTAAAAGAAAAATTGTAGGAGAAGAGAACAGAGTACGATCCTAACAGCGGCAATGGTAGCAGAAGAAACTCACCGGTGGTTGTGGAGGTTCGCCGGAAACAAAATGTAGAGAATTTATGGAGAAGAAAGTAAAGTTTCTGAAGAAAATGAGAATAGTACCCCTTTTATAAGGAGAAGAAGGAGGTGTGTGGTTGTAAACTCTTCACTGAGTGATACCTAGCAGGTCTGGGCCATGAAGACGAAGAGGCGCTTGCCACGTGTACCGATAATTAGAAATCGGTTCAAATTTTAAAATTTTGGGTGGGAATCGAGGTCACCAAGACGTCTGCCAGAACCGGAAGAAGTGATTGATAAGTTTACTCCAAAGTCACTCGGAATAAGAGGAACAACTGATGTAGATAAAGTACCCTTAGCCCACTTCGCACTTCTTCCACATAATTACCCAAACTACTAGAGTGACCAGGACTCACAAAGTCTATTTATGATAAACTTAGAATAGACCAGCAGTGCCTCCCAAAGGCAAGGAGGTTACCTTGCGCCTCGTGATCGCTCGAACTAACTTCAGGTCAATCCTTGCATCGACAAAACAGATCTCAGTTCATGCCCTCAAGATCACTTGAACTGACTTCGGGTGACCTCTCTCAAAGTAAATTGTGCCAAGTTTATGCCTTCCACGAAATAGGAAGCAAATGGTTGAGCCAAATGACCTATAGTGCGGTCCACATACCGCACTGTAAATAGCAATAACAGAAAGAGCACGTATCCACTTCCGTGCTCATCCCCGATAAATAGTAATGTGACCGCCATCAGTACATTGACTCAAACACTCCTTATGCCAGAAAGTACAGAGGACCCCCTCAGAAATCCCTAAAAAACGGTATCCCTACATCAAACGTGTATTCGGGTTTGGTGAAAAAATACATTGAAATGACATTTTACCCTTCTGTATGAGTAAGTATAAATACCCCGTCTCTTCATTTTTTAGGCATCTTTATCTAACTATTCTATCAAATATCTCTCATTACTTTCATCACTTAAAGCAATCCAACTGAGTTGAGCGTAGGAGTCTCTTCACCAGAGACAACTCCGATCTTTATTTTGCAGGACTGTGTTAGAGCTAATCGCTTGTTCGAGGAGCTCTTCTTGGTATCCTAAATCTTATTTAGGTATATCTATTTGTGTTTATTGTGTTACTCAAACCGGTATAAATCATCAATCCCAACAATATTTTCATTATTAATTATCATCTCACTATATAATAATATAAATCATCGTCCAATAACCTATTTATCTGACATCTAAAATATACATTATTCCCTACTTCATCCTAATACAAATACCCCCTCCATCTTAAAAGGATAGTCTCTTCCCAAATTTCACACAGATTAATAAATTCATTTATTACACGTGTGAATTACTGTTAAACTCTTATTTAATATGGTGAACAAAAAAGTATTATATATAAATATTAATTTCAATGAGTTATTTATTAGGAGTATATTATGAAAACAAGCATTTAATACATTAAAAATAGAAAACTGTTTCTTAAGATATTTCAAAAAAAAGAAAAGGATTATAGTTTTTGAATGGATATTAATATGTCCACACCTTGCCGAAACATGATATTCTCTTAAAACGGGGTGGAATTTGTATTTAGCGGCATGAATCAACAGGTTTCCCCAACATATGGGTTCGTATGAACCAACGATATATGGCAACCTCAAGCGTTCAAACTTTTTGAAGGAATTTTATGCACATGGACCCCACGTAGCATTATGGCAACCTCAAATGTATATATTGCCTATATTCATTCATACTTCAATAATTGGGCACTCAAATGTTGGGAGGCACAGAAAACGTTATTCATATTCCAATAATTGGGTTCACCTTAATAAATTTAGGGTTTTATAAGTCAAAAACATTTCAGATCAATTATCAATTTAGGTCCTGAAAGAATTTTTTTTATCAATTTAAGATTTAAAAGATTTAAAACTATAATGAAAGACCCATAAGTCTAAAATCATTAGCGAACTTGTTTAGAAAATTGCAAAACCTACAAAATAAAATTTCACAAAATAAAATTATCTCGAAGTAATAAGCATTGAAAATATACGTCAAAAATCTTTCATTACATTTTAAAAAAAAAATTATTATTATTTTTTTCAATTTTCTGTAGTTTCATATTTGAAATTGTTGATTTTTTTAATTTGTTTATTTAAACATCTTTAATTTCTTTTTTGAGTCATACTAGGGGAAAAAAATTATGTTTTAAAAAAAAGTCTGTAATTTCTTTTTTGAGTTCATAATATTTAAATTCATGGAACCATATTTCACTAAAATGTATTTTTTCTTATGTAACTACTTTTTCTGTCAATTCGTATATTTTAAAAAATATTGTAAATTATTTAATTATTTTAGATATATCACGATAATTTAAAAAAACAATGTAGTGAAACGTATATTTTCCTACTTATCACTTTGAGATAAGTTTATTTTTTGGGTTTTGTAATTTTTCAAACATGCCCTATAATGATTTTGGATTTATGGGTCTTACATTGATAGTTTCAAATCTTTTAGGCCCTGGATTGATAGAAATTATTTTTCAGGACCTGAATTGATAGTTGACATATTTTTCGAGTCCTTCACCGATAAAAAACCCATAAATTTACTTTCAACTTTTTTTAATTATTATCTGCAACTCCTATAGCTTTCGATAATTATCCTCTGAAATGGAAAATTCGTTATATAACTCAAATTAATTATTCCCTCCGTCCCGAATAAATTTGCACTGGCAAGTGGACTCACATATTAAGAAAAAAATATTTTTTGGGTTATGTTGGCTTTTCAAACCTATCTTTTTGCTTTATTTGGTAAATAAAGGTATATTGTGGGGTAGAATTTGTGAGATTTGTTTCCTTTTTAAAATAAAATGCAAATTGTTTGGAACGGATCGAAATAGAAAGTGTGCAAGTTTATTTGGGACGAATAGAGTAGTACTTTATAAAGTAGATCAGCAATTAAATGATCAAGTCCCATCGGACCCTTCCTCAATTATAATCTCTGTTGCAAAAGCCTTCACTAACTTCGATTAATCCACAACTAGGAACTAGACTTTTATTGATTCTCTATGTTTATTTCTCGATTTCTTTAGTTTCACTATACCTATGCCCCGGTTAGCCTCGACTAAGCCCGATCCACCGTCTAACTAGTGCCTAGCAACTACTACAACCGTGATTATAATTAATTAAAAGTTGTACAAAAATAAAAAATAAAAATCTAAGAAAAAAATATGCCATATATATATGAGATGTATAATATACATTTGAAATAGAACATGAAATGATATAGGATTTCATGGCTAATTAAGAGATCTGAATTGTTGTTGCAACATAATGTTCTTACCTTGACCCCTCAACAAAAAAAAAAAAGGTTCTTACCTTGTATCATTCTAATCTTTTAGAAAACAAACTTATTAATTGAGATAACTTTGTATTAGTGCGCGAACTGTCGCACGAAAAAAAAAAAAACTTAACACATATATTAAAAAAGTTAAATGCAAATTAGACTGTTACAAATAAATTAAACCGTGTGAGTTATTTAATTTACTGCATAAAATTCACAATATTCATACTAATAGAGAAGATATATTAAGTTGATTGTAACTTGTAATTGTAGAATTAATTGAGTGTAAAAATATGATAGATTTGTTGTACATATCTTGGGAAGCTTATCCCTTGATTTGCTGTAATTCTGTTGTACACAGTATTATTAATAGTGGAAACAAACATCACCAATTTCACGGTGAACAAAATATTCTTTCTCACATGGTATCAGCAGACAGCACTAAAAACCCTAATTCATTTTAGCAATTTCTGATCTCTCTCTCGTCCTCCCTCTCTTGCATCTTTTTCTTTCTGTTTCTTTTCCCATGGCCTTTGATTCCACTCTCTTCCTCTCAATGCTATGATTCATCTCGTAAATATTCGGCTCTCGTCTACCAATTATCTCCTATGGCGTGATCAAGTCTACGCCATGCTTAAGTGCGACGGTCTTCACACCTGTTCTTGATGGGTATGTTCCTGAACCGTCTGCTACCATCATCCCCGATCAAACTTCGGCTACTACTGATGTCACCACCGGTGGCAAACCTGTTCCTCTTCTGAATCCAGAACATGCTCTCTGGATTCGCCCTCATGATCATGTCCTTAGCGTTCTCCTCTCCTCTCTCTCCGAGGAAGCCATGTCGGAAGTTATCGGTCTCCGATCAGCCTCTGTAGTCTAGGCTACTCTTGAATCTTCATTCAGCCCAAGTACACCTTCTCGTGCAAATCAATTGCATGACAAACTATAGTTTCTTCAACGTGGTACTCAGCCTGTAATTGAATTCAGCCGCCGCTTCAAATCTCTCTGTCATCAACTGGCGGCAATCGGTCATCTGGTCTCGAAAAATGATAAATGCCGTTGGTTTCTCCGTGGCCTTGGACCGGAATTTCATCATTTTTTTTTATGTCTATCCCTTTCGTTCTCCCTTGTGTTTAATGATTTCATCAGTCAAGCTAGAGATCAAGAACTTCGCGACAAAGCTAATCCAGTCGCTAACAACCTACCTACTACCGCAGCTTTCTACGCCTCTCGCGGTGGTGGCAACTTCAGTCGTGGTGGTGGCAGCTTCGTTCATGGTGTTGGTGACAGTGGCACTGGTGTTCGTGGAGGTGGCAGCGGCCCTGCTCCATTCTCAGGTGGGCATCGTCATTCCTCTTTCGGCGGATAGCCTACTGTTGGGCACCCCGCTGCCTTTAGTTCGCATAGCGGCGGGTCTCCTGGCTCGGGCTGTTGTCATTCGGATGGGCAGCAATCTAACTTCAGCAGTGGTGGTAACCGTCGTCCACCCCGGTGTCAAATTTGTCAAGGCCCACATTATGCAAATCATTGTCCAGGACGGTATACTCGTCCTACAGAGGCTGCCCATCTTGCTCAAACTTTTGCTGCTCAATGTTCTGTCACTCCGTCAGAATCGGATTGGTACATTGTTACTGGCGCCACTGCTCACATGACATCTTCCACCACTTAATTGGATGCCTTTAAACCATATTTTGGTACTGCCACTGTCACCGTTGGTAATGGTGACTCCCTAACTATATCTCATTCTGGATGTCATGTTTTTTATAATCGTTTACCTTTATTAGATGTTTTAGTTGTTCCTCATATAACTAAAAACCTTTTATCTATCAGTAAGCTCACCACGGATCTGCCTGTTGATGTTCTTTTCACTAATAAGTCGTCCTTTGTGATACAGACTCGGGAAACAAAGCAAATTCTGGCAAAGGGATAGTGTAAGGATGGTTTATATATTCTTGACCGTGGTTCTGTTGCTTTTGTTGTTGTTTTAAATTCTAGAACGTTAAAATCTTCTTTTGAGTTATGGCATTCTCGATTGGGACATAGCTCGTTTTCAGTTATCACGTTCCTGCTGAGTTTTAGCTTGATGCATTTTCCACAGCCGTTTACATCATTAATAGTGTTATGAGAAGATCTAGATCACACAAGATACATGAAAACAAAATTCGAACGAAATCAGGATGAAAATGGCCGAACAGTGCTCACACGCAAACACAGAAATAAAATCAATCACTCAGGGATTTACGTGGTTCGATCAAAGGTGATCTACATCCACGGAGGCTTTATGCACCTCAATTTACTTCACTACACAATCAATTACAAGAATCTCTCATAAACTAGTAAATCCCCAAATCACAAGTCGATTTGGAGCAGAAACCTTAGACTTCTAATTCTCTCAATTGTGTAATGTTTACAGAGGGAAAACTATATCACCTAGCTCGCATTTACAAGTGATACTAATGTATATAAGTACTGAAGCTCGAATCCTGAGGACGAGAGAGCTGTAACTAACTTTAGCTCAACTGCTACAAGTTGCAGAAATAGGACTTCCACAACGGTTTTTAGTGCAACAGATTAAAACCGTTGTATCCGGCAGTTATAACCAACTTAAACTCGGTTCCCTCCTAACCTCTTCCACTGATTCGTGTTTAAACCCGGTTTTATGATCCGGTTCTTCAAATAACAAATCCGGTTTTGAATTCTTCACAACTCATACTTCATACAGTAAGTCACTTGATGAAATTGAACTAATATTCACAAATCTCGACCTCAATGAATTCAAGTGCATGTCCTTACCTCAACCTGTCCTTGTCCCTTGAATATTAACCACATTTTTCAAGCCTAATTAGGCTCGAGCAATGCACTACCTTGTTCCCAGGAACTGCTTTGGTTAAGAAATCAGCAGCATTGTCAAGAGTATGAACTTTTTTAACTTCCACAGACCCTGCATCTATTACATCTCTTGTAAAATGTAACCTTACATCTATATGCTTGGATCTCTCATGAAAAGCCTGGTATTTTACCAAATGAAGTGCACTCTGATTATCATAGAATATGGTCACACACTCCTGCTTAATTCCTAAATCCTTAAGGATCCCTTTCAACCACACAGCTTCCTTGATTGCTTCTGTCAATGCTATATATTCAGCTTTTGTGGTAGATAAAGCTACTACAGACTGTTGTACACTCCTCCAACTAACTGCAGTTCCATATAGAGTAAATACATAACCTGTAATAGATCTTCTGGTATCTACATTCCCTACAAAATCAGCATCTGCAAATCCCACCAATGGAATAGTAACATCTGCCTGTTTCTGAAATTTCAAACCTAAGTTCACTGTTCCTTTTAAGTATCTCAACACCTGCTTCAAAGCATCCCAGTGAGCTTTTCCAGGATTTGACATATACCTACTAACCAAAGACACACAATATGTCAAGTCAAGTCTGCTACAGATCATACCATACATCAAGCTGCCAACACCACTAGCATATGGTATTTTTCTCATGTAATTAACTTCTTCTGCAATTTTTGGACTCTGCTCCTTGGACAATCTAAGTTGTTGATTTACTGGAATACTCAGAGGTTTGGCCTCATGCATCTGAAACCTCTCCACCACCTTCTGAAGATAATGCCTCTGAGACAACCATAAACTTCCAGAACTCCTATCTCTTATTATACTCATGGCCAAAATCTTCTTTGCATCTCCTAAATCTTTCATGTCAAACTCTGAATTCAACTTCTTCTTCAGCAACTGTACTTTATGCTTAGTTTTACTTGCAATAAGCATGTCATCCACATATAATAACAAATACACTGGATACACATTAGTATTCTTATCAAAGTATACACAACTGTCATACAGACTTCTGATAAATCCTGCCTTTAACATGAACTCATTGAACTTCTTATTCCACTGCCTTGGACTCTGTTTCAACCCATACAATGATTTCTTGAGAAAGCATACCTTTTCTTCACTTCCTGGAATCACAAAACCCTCAGGCTATTTCATATATATGTCACCATGCAGAAATGCAGTTTTAACATCTAATTGCTGTAACTCCATGTCTTCTTGTGTCACCTTTGATAACAGCAGTCTGATAGAGCAATGTTTCACCACAAGAGAGAAAACCTCATTAAAATCAATGCCCTCCCTCTGAGTAAAACCCCTTGCAACAAGTCTTGCCTTATATCTTATTCTTTCTGAGTCTCCAGCTTCAATCTTTTTCTTATAAATCCACTTGGAACTCACCAGCTTCTGCCTTTTAGGCTTATCAACCAGCTTCCAAGTACCATTTCTTTCCAGAGATTCCATTTCTTCCACCATTGCACTAATCCAGTACTCACTTTCACCACCACTGACTAATTCTTTGAAGTTCTGTGGTTCCTGATGTTCTATGTCTTCAGCAATGCTAAGTGCATAATGTACACTCCCAGCCTGCCCATAGAAGTCTGGTCTTTGGATTTGCCTTCTTGGTCTATCTCTGGCAATACTATAGTTTCTTAAATTTTGATTTCTAGATTGCGCATCTTCTTCTTCTGATGAGCTGTCACTTGAGTGTTCTCTTAAGTCCTCAACCCATTGAGAATTAAAATCCATCTGAGTCTCCACCTGAAAATTTTTCTGCTTCAATAGTTCCATCACGTTCTTCTTGACTTCCAGTGGAGTGATATCCCATAACTGATTCATTGAACTTAACATCTCTGCTTATCATGAGCTTCTAATTCCCTGGTTCCAAGTACCATAGCCTGTATCCTTTTATTCCTTCTGGATACCCCAAGAACACACATCTATATGCTCTTGGATCAAGTTTATCTAGCTTAATATGTGCATAAGCTAGACATCTAAACACCTTCAAACCTGTATAACTTGGAATTCTGCCACTCCATACTTCTTCTGGTGTTTTGAACCTTAGAGAATGATGAAGGTGATCTGTTGATTAAATAACATGTTGTATTAATGGTTTCTCCCCAAAAAACCTTTGGCAGTCCAGCATACACCTCACTCTTTCAAGTATTTTTCTGTTGAATCTTTCTGCAACGTCATTCTGTTGAGGGTTCATTGGGACTATTCTATGTCTTGTAATTCCTCTTTCATTACAGAAATTAGTAAACTCAGTAGATAGGTACTCTAAGCCATTGTCTGTTCTCAAATGCTTGAGCTTCTTGCCCCTTAAAGTTTCCATTTGAATCAGCCATGTCCTGAATTTGGTGAAGGCATCACTTTTGTTTCTTAAAACAAACACCCACACTTTCCTACTGAAATCATCAATTACAGACATGAAATATCTTCCTCCTCCATGAGTTTCAGTTCTGGATGATCCCCAAATGTCTGAGTGGACATTATCTAAAGGTTCTTGAGTAATGTGGGCTCCCCTAGCATAAGGCAATTTATGTGATTTGCCTAATGCACATTTATCACAAAATTCAAGTGTTTGATTTCCAACCTCTCCAATTATGCCTTTTTTGGATAATTCCTTTAATCCTCTTTCCCCAATGTGCCCTAAGCTTTTATGCCACAGTGTTAATTCATTCTTGCCTAGAATGTTGCCCACACAACCAACCACAGGTTTTCCCATCAAAATAAACAGACCATTTGTTTTCCTTTGATCATTAGTTTGTTTCCTTTGGTTATGTGTAATTGACCATCAACAGACTTGAATTCACATCCCGTAGCAATAAGAGATCCTAGGGAGAGTAAATTTCTCTTGAGACCAGGTACATACCTCACATTGGTGATAGTTCTTGTAATTCCATCAGACATGTTAATGTTTACTGATCCAGTGCCTTGAACCCTGCAGGATTGATCATTTCCCAGCAAAACACACCCTCCATCTTCTTTCTTGAGATTCTGAAACCATTCTTCATGAGGACACATATGGAAAGAGCAACCAGTGTCAAGCACCCACTCCATCTCCATCTTCTACTCAATAACATTCAGAATTTCTAGTGTGTCTTCTTCATATTCAACCGCAGCAGGTTCAGCACCTTGGCCTTCCTTTTTATTCATCTTTTGTGGGCAATCCTTCTTCAGGTGTCTAGTTTGTTTACATTTGAAACACTTCCTATTTTCTACCCACTTTCCAGATTTCTTCTGAACATTATTTCCATTCTTAAAATTCTTTGAGGTTTGGCCCTTCTTCTTCTAGTAGTTTCTTTTGAACTTAATGTTCAAACCTTCACCAGATTGATTTACTTTCTTATCTCCCTGATTCTGCAAACATTTGGTCTTCAGGGCAGTAATAATTGAGTCATAACTGAACTTATCCTGCCTCCCAAACATCAGAGTGTCCTTGAAACTCTCCATAGATCTTGGCAAAGCATTTAGTACCATCAAAGCTTTGTAATCATCTTCCATTTTTACCCCAAGATCTTACAGTTCATCAAGAAGCTTTGTAAACTCATCTAGTTGATCAGAAATTTCCTTTTCCTCCACCATCTTGAAAGCCAGTAATCTCTGCTTGAGGAATAGCTTGTTTGAAACTGATTTGGACTGGTAGAGTTCCTCCAGTTTGGTCCAGGCCTCAGTTGCATTCATACATCTGGATACTTCCCTCAAAGGCTTATCACCAAAACACAGGATGATCAGGCTCAATGCCTTTTGATCCATATCACCATATTTGGGTTTCTCAGCCTCTACCCACTCATCTTCAGGTTTGAGAGCATTTACTAACCCATTCTGCACCAACATAGCCTTCATCTTGATTTTTCACAGATAGAAATCGTTTTTCCCTGAAAATTTATCCAAATCCATCTTCATTCCTGACATTCTCTTCTTCTTCTTGTGTGAGAGGATTCCCACAGACGGCGCCACTTGCTATAAGAAGATCCAGATCACACAAGATAAATGAAAACAAAATTCGGACGAAATCAGGATGAAAACGGCCGAACAGTGCTCACACGCAAACACAGATCGTTTGGGAGTTATTAGGTTTAATTGACTTGAGAGGATAATTAGCTTAATTAATCAACGGTTTAATTGCTTCGAGAGAAGGGTTAGATTATTGTCGTGCCGCCTAATAAACACTAGAATTGGTAAATCTATAGGTTAATCATATTCAGCATTGAAGTAATATCCTGAAATCGAGGCCCTAGGATACCTTTACTTATTGATTGTTAGTTCTCTTTGTTTGCCAAGTCATAAGTTACATAGCTATTTGTTAAATTCCTCAGTTTTTGTTTAAAATCAACCTTTTGCAACCTAGTATCTAGTTAGGACATTCCTAGAGTATTGAGGTATCAAACTACCTAAAACTATTCCTTGTGGGATCGACCTTGATAATCGTTACTACACCTACATCCGTACACTTGCGGAGCACTAGGTTAGAAACCGACGTGTCAATGCACAATTTGATGAAATAGTTTTTCCTTTCTCTATATCTTCTTCTACTACTTCGTCTAATGTTTTGGATTTTTCAAGATTTATTGACTTTCAGGAACTCCCAATTCCCACTGGATCCGCTTTGGCAGCTCAATCTTTTGGGCGTCATGTCCCATTCGGCCTTCTTCCACTAATTCCACTAACTTGGGCCATAGGCCCCCTTCGGCCCACCATTCCCCTACAACCCCACAGACACCCCTTTCTAAGCCTTGCCATGACAGGCCCACTGGTCCGTCCACTACTTCCAACCCATCACTCCTGAATTTTCCTTCGGCCCAATCTCCCATTACCCAGCACTGTGCGATATGTCCTGATCCTGACCCATCCAAATCCGACCCTCCTTACTCGTCTGTTCCTCACTACAGCCACCATCCTCGTCAGCTCCCGAACCACCGTCTCCCATCGTCGATCAACCTCCCACATCTCTAGCTCCGACCAACTCGGTATCTCCCTCCCCATCACCCATTGCTCCACTAATTTCTTTATCCACTCATCCGATGCAAACACGGGCGAAATCCGGTATCTTTATAACTTGACATATTGTTGATATTGCTTCTATTGCTCTTCTTTCTGCTCTAACCTCTTCTGCAGAACTCAAAGGCTTTAAATCCACCATGAAGGTCCCACACTGGTTGCAGCCTATGCGTGATGAAATGAGTGCTGTCCACTCCAATCATACGTGGGAACTGATCCCTCGTCCCCTGCATGAAAATATTGTAGGCTCAAAGTGGATATTTCGCACAAAGTTCAACTCCGATGGCCCGGTTAAACGTTATAAAGCCCGTCTGGTAGCTCAGAGGTTTACTCAAATTCCTTGTTTTGATTTTGCTCACACATTTAGTCCTGTTGTTCGTGCAGCCACTGTCCGTGTAATATTATCTCTCGACACTTAATGGTCTTGGCCTCTTCATCAATTGGATGTCAAAAATGTGTTCCTGCATGGCATTCTTAAAAAACCTATCTTCATGGCCGAACCTCCAGGTTTTGTTGATCCGCGTTACCCGAATCATGTGTGCAAACTAAAGAAGGCCCTCTATAGCCTTCGTCAAGCTCCTTGTGCCTGGTTTGAGCGGTTTAGTTCTTTTCTTTTATCTCTCGGTTTCTTACGTAGTCGTTTTGACACCTCTTTATTATTTATTCATAGACCTAATTTTACAATTTACTTACTACTTTATGTGGATGATATCATCGTTACAAGTAGTAATCCTTTTGTGCTTCGCCAGTTTATTGCCCGCGTCAACTCCGAATTCGTTGTCAAAGATCTTGGTCGCCTCAATTATTTTTTGGGTCTCGAAATTTCTCATACACCCGACGGCCTATTTCTTGGCCAAGCCAAATATGCTCATGATATCTTATCTCGAGCTAAACTTCTTGACTCAAAAACTGTTTCAACTCCACTTCCCGCTGGCAAAACTCTCGTCAGCACTAGTGATCCTTTTTAGGATCCTACACTATATCGGTCCTTGTCAGTACTCTGTAGTATTTGATGATTACTTGTCCAGATCTTTCCTATGTCGTTAATCACGTGAGCCAATTTCTGCAGCATCCCACCACTGATCATTTTTCGATTGTTAAGCGTATTCTTCGCTATGTCAAGTGAACCATCCATTATGGTCTATCCTTCACTCGTTCTCCAGACTTCACTATTCTCAGCTACTCGAACGCCGATTGGGCTCGTTGTGTGGAATCTCGGCGATTCACCTATGGCTACTCTATCTTTTTAGGAGGCAATTTGGTTTCTTGGAGCACAAAGAAATAACCAATTGTTGCTCGCTCCAGTTGTGAGTCCGAATACCGTGCACTAACCAACACAACTCAAGAGATGGTATGGCTGACTCATCTCCTCTATGAGCTTCGTGCACTTCCATCTTCTCGTCCGCTACTGCTTTATAACAATAAGAGTACTTTATTTCTCAGTCAAAACTCGATTGCTCACAAATGTGCCAAGCATATAGACATAGACTGTCATTTCATTCGCGAGCTAGTAGCTGCAAATAAGTTGGAGTCCTGGTTTGTTCCTTCCCACCTCCAACTCGCGAACATTTTCACCAAGAGTTCACCTCGCCCCTTGTTTGAGTTTCTTCGTTCCAAGCTCTGTGTTGATCTTAATCCCACACTTCGCTTGAGGGGTGGTAATAGAGAAGATATGTTAAGTTAATAGTAACTTGTAATGTAGAATTAATTGAGTGTAAAAATAGGATAGATTTGTTGTACATATCTTGGAAAGCTTATCCCTTGGTTTGCTTTAATTATGTTGTGCACAGTATTATTAATAGTGAAAACAAACATCACCAATTTCATGGTGAACAAAATATTCTTTCTCACACATACATATATAGTTTTTACTTTTAAGTTCTAACCGCTCGTCATCAAATTTTAGAAAACAGCAAGCGATTCATTTTTGTTGGTTTATTAACTGATATGATGTAACCAACTCTGATCCCTTTTTACAACAAGATTGAAAAAAAAAAAAAAAAAAGGAAAAGGGGGGGGGGGTATAAACGTTAGCTATCTTACAAAAGGTTGAAGAACAAAGTTTATGATAATTTGTGATGAAAGATGTGGTGGGTCTCCCGACAATCAAATGAGTTTCCTATGGAATAATTAGAGATCAAACGGAGCACATGCAAATAAACCTGAGACGGAATAATTAGAGATCAAATTAATAATATCTTTCATAAAAAAACTGTACATAATCTGTGGATTTGTATGCGAGCCGGGTTGCACATAACAAATAAATAATTTGACCAAGCGCTTGGATTATTAAGTTCCTAAAAAAGTTAACTTCTTTTAGAAAGTATATATACAAATCCTGCTTGAGGTGAGGTTAGTGAAAATTGACCCCGTTCAATTCATTAGGTTACAAGATGCTGCTAAATTAATTTTATTTTTTATGAGGCAAATCTTTTAAGGTTCAACTAGGTCGGCGTGACCACTATGTGAGCTTAGATCTACAAATTTAGGGCATATAGATGTTGTTCAATTTTAAAAATAATATATTATATAAGAATTTAGTGGAAAAAACTAATAGTTTTGGACATTTAATGTATAAAATGATTAAATATATTGCCTAACTTTCTTATTTTTATAATTTTTATATGTGTTTTAATCTTTTTAATTACTTTTAAAACAAAACCATATATAATTTTGCATATCTGATTATATATATAGATATGTATTTATTATATTTCAGCCATGTAAATTTTTCCACTCTTAAAGCAACTAAATAATTTATGGATATTTTATCCATGTACTACGGAAGATAGAGGAAACAACAATATAATTAAAAAAAGAGATTGATAAATTAAAATAATGTCGAATGCAAAAGAAAGAGAACTACATAACTAAATAATTTTCCACCCTTTGTGGAAGGCGGTCGGAGAAAGACGGCAGGATTTTTTTAATTAATAATTCGTCGTTATTGCCACCACTATTGTTTAAACATTAGATGTGTTTATTTTGGGTTCTCCTTAATTCATTGAGGGACCAACTTCTAATAAAACACACTTATTTACTATCTCAGTTAACAATACATCAACATTCCTCAACTTTAAATAAACACAAATATTTATCTTAAAGACAAAAATAATTCTAAGTTAATGACCAACTTATCATCTCCTACAAAAATAAATATAAAATCAATCCCTACTTCCTCTTTTCCTTTATCCTTGTGATAAATTAATTTTGTTTTTATGTTTTTGTCGATCTCTCGCTTGACAGAATTATCAATCCCTCCATGCCTTCTTTCCTTTCCTTGAGGTCTTCGCTTTCTTCCCCATTGTTTTCTCTCCGTGTTTGAAGTGTGGACAATTTTAATAGGGTGCCATTGCCAATCTAATTCCCAATTCATCTAAAAATCATTGAATCTTCATATTAAGTTTCATTCTTTTCACATCTACGCATCATTCTTCTAATGCCAGTCTTTTCGAAATTAGATTTGGTTTAACGATCCGATTTTCATAAATTCTATTTTAAGCATTTCAAGGAGCCAAATAATCCTATCAATGAAAATCCTTAATTTTAATATAAAATTGTTTATAAATCAGGGCCGTTAAAAATATTTTGAGCATAAATAACATAACAAATATTCAAGTAGTCATTTTTCGTATATAAAATATATCATATAATCATATTTCGTAAATCTTAATTGTACCAGCGGAAGAAAAATAGAAATAATTTTCTAATTAATTAATAACAATTAAAATAACCAAACTTCCCATAAGCTCAAAAGTAAGGACATACGAATGAGCATTTATCAAATAATCCTAATCAACTATGAAGATAATTTATATTCCAAAAACAAACACAAGAAAGATAAATAAATAATTCAATTTAACATAAATATCCCTAAAGACTCATATGCTTGACCGCCCGCCTCGACTCCCATCACGCAACTCTAAGTCAACCTGAAAATGTTAGTTGTGGGGGGTAAGCTACACTAGCCTCTTACAAGTCCATATTAAAAAATATATGGTTGAAACATTAACATGAATAATAATTAACTTACAACATAACATATGTGTGCACAGGTTGCCCCGGATCACACCAACTTATAACATATGTGTGCACAGGTTGCCCCGGATCACACCAACTTATAGGGATTGATCAATCAAACATATAAATGCAACTTAGGTCTTGCATTTCTTAAACATATGAATGCAACTTAGATCTTGCATTTGATAAGATAACAATTATAACACGTGAATGAAACAAGCATATACAATTAATAAGACAAGTAAGAACCTCACCTGAATGTGATGCGTGAATGCACTTCGAGGATTTTATGTGGATGTGCTTATGCAGATTATGACCCTAATCCTTCGTGCTTCCATATCGACATCACCATAATATTAATATAATATATATCTTTTCATAGGTTGGACTTAGGAATAAATAAATAAGAATTTTAGAGCTTGAACATGATTTCAAAGAGGTGTGGAATTATTTTGAAAGAAAATAAAAGTTCTAATACTTATATATATAGTGCGTAGTAGTGAATAAATATTTAATCTCTCAAAACATTTAAGAAAGAAAAATCTAAAATTTTGAATATGAATATTTAACTCATTTATGAATATCGTATTTAAATTTCATAAATTTATAAGAAGTAAAAATATGACTTTTGAATTTTTGAAACCGGAATAGTTGCAGCAGTAAATTCTACGTGGCGAAGGGAAAACCTTTATAACTCAAACATTATTCAATGGGTATCTTTGAAATTATACAAGAATATAGAAAACATATACATGGAATAAATATACAAAAATTGGAATTTTTTAAGTACTTTTAATAGATATTTCGATTTTTACAAAACAGAATAGAGAAGTTTTCAGATTCTGTCTAGCTTTGAGAAAATATTCATAATTAAATAATTACTTGGTGGATCAATTTGAAATTTGTAAAATGTATAAAACACATACTATAGAACAACATATCCGAAAATCATAAGATTTGAAGACATATAAATATATATTACGAATGATGGAAAAACAGAATATTTATAATCTGGATCAGCGGAGATAGAAAATTTATATAAAATAAAATACGACTCATATGGAGTTGAAATTTTTACTGTACCTTTAAAACATGTCATGGAGTAATATACTAAAACTTCATCAAAAAATAATATGTATAGATATGGCTTTGGAATTTTATGAAGAAGATACCTGGAAATAGAGTGAAAGAGAAAAACGAGGTTCGGACGATGATGTTGGCTTCCTGAAGGCTCCTACTGTGTTTTGGACGAAAATTTTTAGAAAAATAGATTATTTGGGTTGTGATTTTAACTTATGGTATGAATCCCTGATTTATAGAATATATATCTGGGGCTTTTGACTCCTAATTACACTAGCAAAGTATTTTCTTGTTCCCTAAGTAAAAATCATGGGTTTGGGCTTGACTAATGCATTGAGCTTATGTTCAAATTAAACATTTAAAACCTAATAACATAAAATATACTTTTAGCTTTAAATTAAAAATAATAATTGATGTATTCCATAATTAATAAAATAGAATAAATATCATAAGATAAAAAAATAAAATAATTAAATATGATAAATGATTAAATAATTTACGGGGCGTTACATTCTAGACCCATTGGAAAAAAATTCGTCCTCGAAATTTGCTAAAATACAACTTAATATCATTCTATAAACTTCGTATTCTTATGCTTAAACTTTATAGATGTCATGGATGTATGCATTATGAATGCGGCATAAAATATCTTAAGCATGTGAACTTGTAAATGTGTCATACTTGTCATGAGTATAATTAATTAACCATACTTATCGTGAATATTAATGTAAAGTGAACAATATCATAACTAAGATGTACCTAGAAGCTGTGCGACGGAGCGGAGGTGGCGTAAGCATATGATATAGTCCTAACATATATAATTCAAATAAAAATTGCACATATGAACAAGTCTACAGAAACGTAGACCTACTCTGATACCATTCTGTAACGACTCGATTTTCATAAATTCTATTTTAAGCATTTCAGGGAGCCAAATAATCCTATCAATGAAAATCCTTAATTTTAATATAAAATTGTTTATAATTCAGGGCCGTTAAAAATATTTTGAGCATAAATAATTTCATAACAAATATTCAAGTAGTCATTTTTCGTATACAAAATATATCATATAATCATATTTCGTAAATCTTAACTTGTAGTAGATGAAGAAAAATAGAAATAATTTTCAAATTAATTAATAACAATTAAAATAACCAAACTTTTCATAAGCTCAAATGTAAGGACATACGAATGAGCATTTATCAAATAATCCTAATCAACTACGAAGACAATTTATATTCCAAAAACAAACACAAGAAAGATAAATAAATAATTCAATTTAACATAAATATCCCTAAAGACTCATATGCTTGACCGCCCGCCTCGACTCCCATCACCCAACTCTAAGTCAACCTGAAAATGTTAGTTAAGGGGGGTAAGCTACACTAGCCTCTTACAAGTCCATATTAAAATATATATGGTTAAAACATTAACATGAATAACAATTAACTTACAACATAACATATGTATGCACAGGTTGCCCCGGATCACACCAACTTATAGGAATTGATCAATCAAACATATAAATTTAACTTAGGTCTTGCATTTCTTAAACATATAAATGCAACTTAGATCTTGCATTTCATAAGATAACAATTATAACACGTGAATGAAACAAGCATATACAATTAATAAGGCAAGTAAGAACCCCACCTGAATGTGATGCGTGAATGCACTTCGAGGATTTCATATGGATGTGCTTATGCAGATTATTTTAAATATTTCGTTTTTTAACATTACGCGTGTGGTGTGCATAATTGTGGTGTCTAATGACACACACTAGAATTGTTACTAATGCGACAACCTCAAGTGAATGGTGTTGCTATAGTACTAGGTGAGTACAAGGTCGATCCCAAGAGGATTGATATCGATATCGGATAAGTGAATTGCACTAAACATCAAATGGCTAACTAGACGATCGATTGAGTGATTTTTGGTATTTTAAGAAATAATTTGAAATAAACAAGTAATTAAAGCTAATAAGATGAACAAGAGAACAAATTATAAGGATTAGACAGCTTCATTGTTTCTAAAAATTGAAGATCCAAATTATAAGGATTAGACAATTAATAAAGATAATCAAGGCTTAGATTTCAATTATGGGCATTAAGCACTATTAATCCAATTAATCCAACTTTTCTACCGAATGCTGGTATCAAGGAACGATCACGAATATATGCAAGACCCCTTCTCGCAGTGAATTACATGTTGATTGTATAGGATTAATCGTCGTCTCCGGATACAACTCCTAATCGATTCTAAGATCAAAGTTCCCACAACTAACTCAAATCTCTCGGTTTTATTGCTTAATCATGTCAATTAATGTGATCTCGGATTAAATTTTCCCTCTCGGTTCCAATTTAATCCTCAATAAATGTTAAACTAGTGATCAAATCATTCAACAAACATTTTTAAACAATTAATCAATCAATAGCATAACACGGAGTTGAATTAATTGGCTAATAATCACTAATCACCCATAATCTACTTTCTAAACCTAGATTAAGCAAAGTTAGCCAATCATAATCATAATAAAGAATAAACATAAATATATAAATATAACCATGTTCATACAAATATTAAATGAGAATGGAAAGATAAAATCTATTTTAATGTTGATCGTGATCTCCAAGCTCAATCTCCGCCTTTTGCTCTCTAATTTCTCTCTCTAAAAATCTAACAATGAAAGTGTGTTATCCAAAAAAAAAACTAAAAATTAGGGCATCTATACAATATTTGGGGCTTTTCTAAGGCTCATGGGCCAAAAATAAAGTTTTGGGGCTAAAAAGCCCACATTTCCGGCATTCCTGAAATTCCCCAACTTTCTGTTCTCCTGCACGGTCCGTGCAGAGTTGCACGGTCGTGACCGTGCGTCGAGCTCTAAGCGTCTTTTTCACCTTTTGCGCACGTGGGTCGTGCATGGTCTTAAAGGCTTGCACGGTCGTGACTGTGCACTGGCCAAAATTGGCCCGTTTGCATTGAAAAGTAATACTTTCTAATAGAAAAGTAGTACTCCCTCCGTCTCGAATGAACTTGCACATTTTCTATTTCGGTTCGTTCCAAGCAATTTGCACACACTACAAGAAAAAGGATCTTTTGAAGCCACATAAAGTGATCTTAAATAATGAGTATTTGTCACAACTTAAGTGAAGTGGTCTCAAATAATGAGTATTTGTCACAACTTAAGTGAAGTGGTCTCAATAATTCGGACGCAAATAATATATTTGTGACCACAAAAGTGATCTCAAATGCGTTTCAAATATTTTTTGCAACAGATTTTTGCACTTTTGGTCCCATAGGACATCTGTTTTTTTCATTTTGGTCCCAAAAGTTGTAAAATGACCCCATTCGACTGGCCAGTTGCAAGAATAGTCCTTTTATGCAAATATAGTCCCAAAAAAAATGCAAAAATAGTCTCAAACCGTTTCCACATAACGTTTAAACCACGTGTGTGGCATGTGCTCATTTGCTGAATTAATAATCATTTTAAAAATATAAAAAATTATGTCATAAATTCAATTTTTAAATCAAAAAACATTAAATGGAAAAAAGGGTAAAAACGGGCAGATTTTGCCCCATTTGCAAAACCCTAACTCTTCACACCCAAAATTGGCTTCGATTTTACAAAGATTGTCATCAATCTTCCAAATTTTCGTGGGTAATCAACGATTAACAACGAAATCGGCAAGATGGTGATGCGTAGAAAGTGGATGGTGAACTACCCAGCTCCAGACTATGAAGAACGTGAGTTTTTCACTTCACTTCTTGTTTTTTTGTGCTTCCAAGCGATGTTTTCTGATTAGGTGATGTTGAGATCGTTTTTTCAAGTACATTTTCCACAACTTTTAGTGTAGTAGTGCTGATGCGTGTTTTCTCAGTTTGCCATGATGGATTTCGAGGTTTGTATGCATGTGTACTGCATTTTTATATGCTTGTTGTTTAGTGTGGTCCATACCCATGTGAATAGGCTCCCTTTTATAGGACAGCCTGTCCCACTTGTGTTGGGGTGGTCATTGTTAATGAATTTTCTGTTGAATTTATGGCTTTATTGGTCTTTGGATTAAGTGGGTGCGTGTTTGACCCCTTTATTTATTATTTGACAAGTGGTACCCCTTATTGGTACACTTTTAAACTGAAACATGGGGGTGTTGTAGTAAATGACTGAGAGGGGTTGAAGTGGATAGAAGAGACCTGTTCTGCTTGGGATTGTGTAGACTCAAGAAATATTAGCATAAGGTATCTGCAAGGTTTGACTGAACAGTTGGGCTACATGGCAGTAAAAAGTTATGTGGCATGGTGGAAGGAATTGGGTTGAAGGAAGTGGAGAATGAATATGACTTGTGGATGGTCATTCAAAGAGGGAAGGGGAGAGAGTTCACACTCTTTCTTGAAGGAAGTAAGACTGAAATTCTTGACCAAGAAGAAGAGATTGAGGGTGAGGTTGTGTTGCTGCAGGAGAGTGATAAAGTGGAGGATCTTGTGGACAACCTGAGGAAGACAGTTCTATTCAAAAAGCCTAGGAAAGTAAAGCACCATTAGAAGGTTGCTCTACCAATTGTTGACTTGGATGAAGTTGAAGGAAGCAGTGAGGATGAGGAATATGAAGAAAATGAGGATAGTTGTGATCAGTTGCTGGATGATATTATATACCAAGAGAATGTAGACCTGGATGTTGAATGGTTGGGTCCTAGGCTAGCAATACAAGCTGATGAAGAGGATGATGAAAATGAGAGTGAAGGATTTGGAGATGACATACACAGCAATGAATCAGATTTTGAGTCTATTTGCAGTGATGAGGATGAGGTAAACAATTAGGATGCAATAGTGTTTAGAGCTTCCTCTGCAATAAATCCTGAGTTCGGGATTGAACAGATCTTCTGCAACAAGACATTGTTCAAACAAGTTGTTAACAACTATTCTGTCAAGGTGGGTCATGCCAAAAGGTTCGCCAAGAATGATGGAAGAAGAATATATGCCAGATGCAAAACAGAGGGGTGTGAATGGCATATAAATGCATTGAAGGTGAAAAATGAAGAATCTTTTCAGATTAGGCAAATGGACTTGACTCATACATGTCCAAAATAATACACTGTGGACAATGCAAATTCAAGGTGGCTGGCAGAGAAGTTTGAGAAGGAATTCAGATCTGATCCAAAGAGAAGTGTGAAGGGGTTTAGAAGGGAAGCTACTGAAAAACTGGGTTGCTACATCGCACCATTCAAGGCATATAGGGTAAAGCAGAAGGCATTGAAAATGATTGAAGGTGAAGGCACTGATCAATATGCTAAACTATGGGACTATGTTGGTACTTTGATTGAGAAAAATCCAGGATCCACAGTAAAGCTTGAGGTTGACAATACACCAGCTAGAAACAAATTTAAGAGGGTGTATATTTGTTTACATGCACTGAAATGGAGCTTCAAAGCAGGTTGCAGGCCTTGCATTGGGGTGGATGGTTGTCATTTGAGAGGGCCTTCACCTGGAGTGCTTCTTACAGTTGTTTGCATGGATCGCAACAATGATCCTTATCCACTTTCTTATGTTGTTGTTGGGGTAGAGAATGAGAACAACTAGACTTCGTTTTTTAATTTGATTAAGGAAGATTTGATGGATGAAAGGGAGGGTGTTTATGCTTTTATGTCTGATAAACAAAAAGGGTTGATAAATGCATTTGAAAATGTTATCCCTTGAGTTTAAAATAGATTTTGTGTTAGGCATTTACATGAGAATATGAAGAGGACAGGTTTTAGAGGAAATGAATTCAAGAGACTGTTGTGGAAGCCAGCCAAAGCAACAACAGTTCCAGCTTTTGAAAGGGCAATGGAGTAGATTGGGATGTGTAGCATGGCTTAAAGACAAAAAAAATCCATCAGAATGGTC
Source organism: Ajuga chamaepitys (assembly GCA_958295605.1). Classification (NCBI taxonomy): domain Eukaryota; kingdom Viridiplantae; phylum Streptophyta; class Magnoliopsida; order Lamiales; family Lamiaceae; genus Ajuga; species Ajuga chamaepitys. Next base: position 38,084,868 of record OY282496.1, on the reverse strand, counting down.
CGGGTCACATTTTAATACTTTTGGAAAATGTGATACTCTGGTCAACAATGTGTGTGAGCAATGGAATGCAGCATTGCTGGATGCTAGGGAGAAGCCAGTCATGACTATGTTAGAGTGGATAAGAGAATATTGTATGTCTAGGCTACAAAAAAACAGGGAAAGGTGTGAGAGGAGATGGGAGGGACAGTTAATTTGTCCTAGGATAAGGAAGATTCTGAGAAAAATGATAGATTTCATTCCTCTTAAATCAAATGAATATATGTATGAAGTGAATAGCTCTGATGGATCTAGGTACTCTGTTGACTTGCTGGGCAAATCTTGTGATTGTAGGAAGTGGGATGTCAATGGTATTCCATGCAAACATGCAGTTAGTGCAATCAATTGTGCTGGTAAAGATCCAGAAGACTTTGTTCACACATGTTATTCTGTTGAAACCTACCATAATGTGTATGCTCATCATATTGAACCCATGAATGGTGAGGAACTGTGGAAAGAAAACCGGCTACATACCACCATTGCCCCCAAACTTTGGGAAAAAGAAGGCAGGTTGACCAAGGAAGGCAACGAGGTTTGATGCTTCGGTTGAGGAGTCAAAAGGGAAGAAGAAACTGAAAGGAAGTCTTGAGAAATTGGCCAAGCAATCATTCATAGTAACCTGCAAGCACTGTGGGGAGGTTGGGCATAACAAACTGGGGTGTAATTTGAGGAAGGCTCAAGATGCTTCTCTTGAGTCAATTTTTCCAGGATCAATATCATCAGCAGCTGCCAATGATGTAAGCCAGTTCCAACCTTTTTTTTTTTTTTTTGTAATGCTCATTAGTTGTGATTTTGATCTTTACTTGAATCATGGGTGTAGGCTGCTGAACCTGTTGAAGAAACACAAGGCAACCAGCCAGAGGAGATGGACATCCAGGAGGAGTATCCACCTCTTTCTCAAGATGAGGAAGCAATGCTAAGAGAAATTGAAGAGGCAGCCCAAGGAAAATCAAACAAAGTGAGGCCAACAATAGTAGAAGGGAGAAGAACACTTATAAGAATCAAACTGGCTTGAATTTGTTGAAGTATGCATGTTTAATCACTTAAACTGATTTTCTGTGATGATGTGATCATTGAAATAGGCAAGGAAAAGAGCTGAAATTGGCAGAGGTGTTGGATATCAGAAGCCCAACTCAAAGTTTAGTGTGGCATACACAATGGCCACCTCACTGAATTGCCCACCCTCAAGGCCTAAAGGTCCTAACATAAGGGCACCACCTTCCATGTCATTCATGCCAAATTCATATCTTGGGAGAGAAGAACCATCACCAGCTGCTGAAAATGAATCGAGTGGAATGAAGGTAATTAGGTCCAAAGGTAAGAAGTTTGTTACCATGTCAAGTTTGAAAAAATCAGCTGAAAAAAAAAAAGGGAAAAGGAAAGGATAAGGTGTAAGAGTGTGGGGTGTTGAGGTGCTTTTTTCATGCTTTTTGTGCACATTTTTTTTGTGCAATTCTAAACAATGTTGGTGTCATGCCTTTGTGCAACTTTAATGTGGCTTTTGAGATAGTTAGCTAAATTCAATTGTTGGTGTTATGTTTTATGAGGTTATACTCAGTTTTAAGCTAAATTGTGATTTAATCTGAACATGATTGACAGATATGGAAATTTTTTTGCATTGATATCATAAGTAGGCAGAATACGTTTGTCATAAACTACTTTAATAATACATATCAATAGTCATACTTGTCCTAGGCTTCCCTATTGGCAAATTTGATACTAGAGGTACATTTTCTGTACCATACACACTCAAACTACCAATTTAGCAACAACAAGGACAGCCACTGCACTAAACACACACAACAGCAGGCTCATCATCCTCTTGAGAGCAGCAAGTTCCCCAGCCATTCTTCTCATCTCCTTACTCATATCGCAAACTATGGCCTCGGTGCTTTTGACCACTCGGCTTGCTTCCCCCTCCCTTTGAGCTAGGATATGTTCCATCTCAACCAGGCCATCCACCCTCTGCATCACTCTTTCAGCTGCAGTCCCACCCCTAGGAACATTTGGTGGGTTCTCCACCTTATCTTGCCAAACAAAAAACTTGCAGCCGCCATTGTTCCAATCCGAGCAACCGTAAAAGACTCGTCCTTTGCTGTTGGGCCTCGTCGATGCCCAAGTACGTGTTGGTCGGCCACAATTAATGGCATACAACACCTAGGATGGGGGGGGGGGAGGATATGGTCTTTGCCAACTTGATGATGAGGATGACATGTTTAGTACTTGAGTTTTGTGTGCTTGTTTGTGCTTGATGTTTTTTCCAGCCTTCAATGAATGTATGGAGTATATATAACAGGTATAACAGGTTTTGGCTCCAAAAGAAGAAAGTTTCCCTCCAACTAAGCAGCTAGTAACGTTTGGGACTGGATTTGCATGTTAAAATGGGTTTAATTCTGCAACTGTACCAGGGGACTAACTTGAATATAACGTCTGGGACTAAAATTGCAAAAAACTTAAAGGTTTCCGTAACAGAAGGACTGCTTTTGCAACTGACCAGTCGAATGGGGTCAGTTTTGCAACATTTGGGACCAAAATGAAAAAAACAGATGTCCTATGGGACCAAAAGTGCAAAAATCTCTTTTTTGCAACCACTAGTTGTCCCTAAAAGTAATCCTAAAATCGTCTCAAATAAATTATAGAGAGATTTGTGACAACAAGTGGTCATAAATAACTTATTATTAGTGACCACAATTAATTTGTATATGTAATATCACTAAATTGCAGTGGAGCTGGGGGAAATCCTAAAAATAAGTTGACCTCATTTTTATGCAAATATTCAAAACTTAATAATCTAACCTATCAACTATTCACATGTGTACCGTGCATTTATTTTGACCATTGGATGGAAATGGAAATGGAAATGGAAACGGAAACTATCTATTTCAGGAATAGAAGTGCTATTGTTGTGTGAAAGCACATATTTTTTTCATATTTATCCATAAATCTATGAAACTTTTAATGTCTACACAAATAAGAATCTATCTTTATTATGAACGCATCTAGATCCTAACATATTAATATCACCATTCAAACAAGCCTAATTAAGCGAACCACGTGAATTCAGTGTTGCATTGTTATTTTCTGTTTTGGGTTGATCACAAGCACACTTGCACACCACGTGTTTGTAGAATTATTTCTTTGGATATTGTGGTTTATTTTGTGTGTGTTTGGGTGTTGATTTTCCAACACTAATGTTTCAAACTGTTCATTAATTGGTAGGTATAGACAAAAGACCTATGACACATCAATGCTGAGCATAGTAACATGTATCTGTAGTGGGTATGATCATTTTCATATCAATATATTATATAGGTCATTATCTAGATTGACAAACGTTTGTAGCAACAAGCAAGAGAATATCATTGTTGACAAAGAGACGAGAATTCACTGAACGGACTGAACCTAGTACTCTCAAATTTTAGTATGTTTTCTAGGTTCGTGTCGATATGCCTTGTCATCAGGCTCATCCAATGTGATAAACCCAAGTTCTTCCTCCTCCTCCGGTCTGTTAGCAGTGGTAGAGTTGGGCTGATCTTTTGCACCAAGTTGAGACGAGGAATGGCCATATCAAATCATTCTAGATTTGGCAAAAACCATCCCCACAACTAGGTATGGATTAAATCCCTCTTTTCCGAAGAAAACAAATCCTAGTATGAAGAGAAGGACGGTCTTCATGTGGCCAACACTTGGAAGGACACTGATGTGAATCGGGCGACACATATGAATTGGCTTAGATTGGTCCATATTTCAATGTCACAGGACAACAAAAGAATCATAGTCGATGTTAGGGTATAATGATACGCAGTGACTCTCTTCCCCGTCAACCAGTAACCCATAAAGGGCCCTAATATCAGCAATGGCACAACTTGTGGTGGTGCAGTATGTATGCCCTAGTAAGTCAAATGAACTAATTGAATGCTTCTGTTGAAGAAAGTGAGCATACTGCCAACACAATAAAAATGGAAAACTCAATTTATTTCCCTACGTTGAACAATTTACTTACTGACTCCTTTTGCTGGTCAATTTGTTTGATAAGAAAAGTAGCCTGGAATATCACTTTTAATAGGTTTATGGAAAGGGTATCTTGATTAACAAAGTTTTAACTTACATACTGTTGTAAAGAAATGCTCCAGACAGCATTCACACTCACATCAGTAACTGTACATATGGCAAACACCCAATAGAATGACTTGTTAATCAAGACTCAGAAATCAAGCAAGAACAAGACACAAACTCACTCAACACTACAAGATTCACAACTTGTGTTTGAAAATGAAAAATGAATCTAAAACTGAAAACAAACAGCACACAAGACTTTACGTGGTTCGGTTTGTTAAACCTACATCCACGGGTGACAATGCCTTCACCAATTCACTAATCACTCAACTGTTTTACAAGAGAATTATACAATCAAGCTCTCAAGAGAAAGTAATCCAACTATTTCTAGCTCTACTTCTCTAACTCTTGTATATCTCTAACTCTACCAATTGAGAACTCTTGAGTGGTTACAACTGTGTATATATATCATGTATGTAGCTCAGAAACCGACTATCTACACTTAATGGCTCTGAAACAGAAAAACAAGAAAAACAGAATCTGAAAACTGTCACCATCAGTCTGCAACGGTTTTGGACTCTTTTGACAACAGTTTTGGAACCCTTTAACAACGGTTTCGATCCTGAAACTGATTTTCCCACCAAAAACGGTTTTTAACTGATTTGTGCTATTTCCAGCTTCTTTTTTCCTTCATTCTGATTCCAGTAATTCCAAAAGCATAGGAGTTGTGAAGCCACACTCAATTCTTAGCTCACAATCTCCACCTTAGCTTCTCAACTATCAACAATTCAACACATATAACCCTTCATCCATGAATTGAATACAAAAGACACCTCCACCTGCCCTTGTCAAGTAAGGGCCTCCTTATACCTTCTGATTAAACCAGCTTAACGCCTACCAACTGAAGACAACATTGAAATTTGTCTCGAGGTAGTGCTTTTGTCAGCATGTCTGCAGCATTCTCTTCTGTCCTGATCTTGACCAAGCTTACAACTCCCTTGTCAACAATATCTCTAACAAAATGTAGCTTAACGTCTATGTGTTTACACCTCTCATGAAACACATGATGTTTTGCTAGATGTAAAGCACTTTGAGAATCACAATGTACTTTCACAACTTCCTGTTTTATGCCAAACTCTGCAAGTATCCCTCTGATCCAAACAGCTTCCTTAACTGCCTCTGTTAAAGCTATAAACTCAGCTTCAGTTGTTGACAATGCTACCAAGGGTTGTAGCATTGATTTCCAGCTAACTGCTACCCCATACAATGTAAAAACATACCCAGTCTGAGATTTCCTTGAATCAATGTTTGCAGCAAAATCTGAATCTACAAATCCTTGCACTGCATCTTCCTTACTGCCTTCCAGTTTCTGATATGCAATTCCATAATTTCCTGCTCCCTTAAGATACCTCATCACCCATTTCAAGGCTTCCCAATGACACTTTCCAGGATTGGACATGTATCTACTCACTACACTGATAGCATGAGATACATCTGGTCTTGTGCATATCATGATATACATAATGCTTCCTACAGCATTTGAATAAGGAATCTTACTCATCTCCAGGACTTCTTCTTCATTTCTGGGCTTCTGTTGTTCAGATAGCTTGAACTGCTGACCAAGAGGAACTGATACTGTTCTGCATTCATGCATGTTAAACTTTTTGAGCACCTTATTTACATAATCTGCTTGACAGAGATACAGAAGACCTTTTGACCTGTCCCTCAGGATATCCATTCCAAGAATTCTCTTAGCTTGTCCCAACTCCTTCATCTCAAATTCTGCTTTCAATTGTTCTTTTACTTTAGAGATTTCTATCATGCTTCTGCTTGCTACCAGCATATCATCCACATACAAGAGAAGAAACACCACTACTTCTTTTCCAGCAATTTTTAGATAGACACAGCTGTCATACCTTGATTTCTCAAATCCCATGACCTTCATATGACTATCAAATTTCAAATACCACTGTCTAGGACTTTGCTTTAATCCATAGAGTGATTTCTGAAGCAAACAACATTTGTGTTCATTTACAGGTAGTATGTAGCCTTCAGGTTGAGTCATATAAATTTTCTCCTTTAACTCTCCATGCAGGAAAGTTGTCTTTACATCCAGCTGCTCCAACTCAAGATCAAACTGAGCTACCAAGGCCAATAAAATTCTGATAGAAGTGTGTTTTACCACTGGAGAAAATATCTCATTGAAATCCACTCCTTCTCTTTGAGTGAATCCTCTTGCAACCAACCTAGCTTTAAACCTAATCTTTTCAGTCTCAGTCACTTCAATTTTCCTCTTAAAAATCCATTTACAGCTGACCAACTTTTGATTCTCAGGTTTCTGAACTAGTACCCAGGTCTGATTCTTCTCTAGTGATTCAAGTTCTTCTTGCATTGCAGAGATCCATTTATCTTTGTCTGGACTTGTGATTGCTTCTGTATAATTTCTAGGCTCAGCAAACTCTACTTCTTCTTCAGCAGTTATTAAGGCATATGCTGTGAGATAATCTTCAGCATATTTTGTTGATGGTTTGATAACTCTCTTTCCTCTATCCCTAATAAGTTGATAGCTCTGAGGTTCTGAGTCCTCTGATTGATTAGTTTCTTCATCTGAGTCTTCTGAATCAGATATAGTTTCTGAGGTAGATGACTCCACCTTAAGTGGAGCATTTAAGGGATCATTCAGAACCAACTTTGTTTCATCTTGCTGTTTCTTGAATGGTAGGACTTCTTCACAGAATACTACATCTCTGCTCACTATAATCTTCTTATAGTTTGGCTCTGTACACCACAGTCTGTATCCTTTTATTCCATATGGATATCCTATCATGATACACTTTACTGCCCTGGCTTCCAGTTTATCATTCTTAACATGAGAGTAAGCTCTACAACCAAACATCCTCAAATGTGAATAGCTTGGTGACTTTCCAGTCCAGAGTTCTTCTGGAGTTTTGTGATTCAGAGCAGCAGATGGGGTTCTAATTATAAGATAAGCTGTTGTAGCAGCTGCTTCTCCCCAAAACCTCTTTTCCAGGCCAGAACTTAATAGCATACACCTTACTCTTTCCAGTATTGTTCTGTTCATTCTTTCAATCACTCCATTCTGTTGAGGATTGCCTGGGACAGTGTTGTGCCTTTTAATTCCTTTGTTCTTGCAGAACGTTTTGAATTCTTCTGACATGAATTCCAGTCCATTATCCGTTCTAAGACACTTGAGTTTAATATCCTTTTCTGTCTCAACTGCAGCACACCATTCTTTGAACTGAGCAAAACATTCTGATTTGGCCTTTAGTACATACAGCCATAGTTTCCTACTGTAGTCATCCATAATGCTGAGGAAAAACCTTCCTCCACCTAGAGTTGGTGTTCTAGATGGCCCCCACAGATCAGCATAAACATAATCCAACACACCTTGAGAAGTGTGTTTGCCAGTGGGATATGGTAACTTCTTGGATTTACCTAATATGCATTCTTCACAGGGTTTTTCAGATTTCAAGTTTCCTGAAGCATTTATCAAGCCTTGCTTGACTAGCTGTTGGATATTAGATTCCCCTGCATGAGCTAGTCTAGCATGCCACAAATCATAATCTGTCTTTGAGACCATAGCAGTTTCACCTATCACAACCTCTCCATCAAGATAATATAAACTATTTTTCTTGATGCCCTTCATGACCACTTGATTTCATTTACAGACCACCAAATATCCCTTTTCTGACTTAAAACTGCATCCTCTAGTCTCTAAAGTGCCAAGACTAATTAAGTTTCTCTTCAGATTAGGGATATACCTGACATTTTTCAGTATTTTGATTGAGCCACCATGAATCCTTAGTCTGATGTCACCTGTTCCCTTTACTAGACAGAGTTCATTGTTCCCCAGCATCACTGTTCCAGATTCCATCTCCTTGAAGTCTTCAAACCAGGATAGTTTTGGACACATATTGAAAGAACATCCTGAGTCTAAAATCCACTGTGATTCTGGATTAGACTCAATTATGTTCAAGACTTGAGGATCTTCATTTATGGCTTCAACTGTGTCAGCATTGTTGTTGGTTGAGCTGCTTGCTTTCATGGATTTTTTTTTCTTCTTAAATTCATAGCAGTTTTTCTTCAGATGTCCAGGTTTCTTACAGTGGAAACACTTCCTGGTTTCCTTCCCTTCAGTTGGTTTTTGAGTTTGACCAAGGACCTTTTTGTTATCTGTAGAACTTGCCACTTTCTTCCCTTTCTGGAATTTCCCCTTTGTTACAAACAAGCCATCTCCAGCAGACTCTCTCCCTTCTAAGGTTAGCCTTTGCATTTCCTTTGATCTTAATGCAGATTGTACAGCAGCAAATGTAACAGTGGTGGTTCTGCCATAGAGCATGGCATCTTTTAGATGATCAAAAGATGCTGGTAGTGAATTTAGGAGTAGAATTGCTTTATCTTCATCTCCCATGGTCACTTCAACAGATTCAAGATCATCCAGTGTCTTGTTGAACTCCTCTAACTGATCTTCAACTGGTTTCTCTTCTGAAAACCTGAATGCATACAGTTTCTGTTTCAAGAAAAGTCTATTTGTCATTGACTTTTCCATGTATAATTGATCCAATTTTCTCATCACCCCAATAGCAGTTGTTTCCCTTGCCACTTCCCTTAACACCTTGTCTGAGAGGCAGAGAATGATGATGCTATGAGCCCTTTCTTGTATTTCCAGGGCTTTCTCATCAATATCAGCTTTCTTGGGATCATCTTCTATTTCCTTCCCTGGATCACTGCTACTGGAGCTTCGTTTGGATTCCTTCAAAGCAGCTGAGAGTCCTTGTTGCACTAGCAGTGCCTTTATTTTCAGCTTCCATAGTCCATAGTCATTCTTACCGGTGAATTTTTCTGTCTCCAGCTTTGCAATCGACATTCTGGCAGATTCTTCAACTCGTGTGATCGTCTTTTCCCACAGACGGCGCCACTTGTTAATCAAGACTCAGAAATCAAGCAAGAACAAGACACAAACTCACTCAACACTACAAGATTCACAACTTGTGTTTGAAAATGAAAAATGAATCTAAAACTAAAAACAAACAGCACACAAGACTTTACGTGGTTCGGTTTGTTAAACCTACATCCACGGGTGACAATGCCTTCACCAATTCACTAATCACTCAACTGTTTTACAAGAGAATTATACAATCAAGCTCTCAAGAGAAAGTAATCCAACTATTTCTAGCTCTACTTCTCTAACTCTTGTATATCTCTAACTCTACCAATTGAGAACTCTTGAGTGGTTACAACTGTGTATATATATCATGTATGTAGCTCAGGATCCGACTATCTACACTTAATGGCTCTGAAACAGAAAAACAAGAAAAACAGAATCTGAAAACTGTCACCATCAGTCTGCAACGGTTTTGGACTCTTTTGACAACAGTTTTGGAACCCTTTAACAACGGTTTTAATCCTGAAACTGATTTTCCCACCAAAAACGGTTTTTAACTGATTTGTGCTATTTCCAGCTTCTTTTTTCCTTCATTCTGATTCCAGTAATTCCAAAAGCATAGGAGTTGTGAAGCAACACTCAATTCTTAGCTCACATGACTAAAATGCTTAGCTTGGTGTCACTTGAATATATCACTTGGTCCATAATGACTTCAAGAAAACATGAGACGGGGACCATGATCAGCTTTGCAATCTTATAGGTTACAACAGGAGAATAATGCTAAGGTTGAAATTTGATATTCTCGGTGATGGAGTATAAGTTTTAAGGAAAGCAAGAACATATGTACTTGATAGAATCCCACATATCCACATTAGACTCGCATTCATTCCAACTACAGAGAAATTTGCAAATAAATTGAATTTCTGAATACATATTAGGGTAAGATGAGACATGAGCCACTTTAGGATAAGAGTACTTTTGGTTTTTGCAGCAAAATGCAACCCTGTTAATGTTGTAGTTGCCGAAATAAACATTAAAAGAGAACAATTCAACGAAAGCATCAAAGCTATGGCTCCTCATCTAACAATTTTGCTCATGGTGCAGCTTCAATTTTTGTGGACTTAACTGATTTGAATACAATAATTCTTCTTTTTTTGAAAAACATTAATGAGGCATACCTACAGGTATAAGAAAAGCAAGCCTGAAAAAATTCAAACATAATTTAGACTAAGATTTGTTAGACACGCTAGACTAAAAAAAGTGGGCGATATGTCAAACAAAATAAGAGTTCAACTCAGGAATAAAATGCAGGTAGATTGAGGAAAATATGATTGTGTGTCATTCCGAAAGTGAAACCGTATTTAGCCATTACAGTTCTATTGACGATAATGATTCCCATGTGGAATTGACAATATTGAAGATCAAAGCAGCTGCATCTAGAGTTGCTTTGTGCTCATCCTTGTTTGTTGATCACATTTTGTTCTACTGCTTAAAGAGCAATAAATTATACCAGAATTCATTAACTGTAAATGCCAAGAGAGAGAGGGGGGGCAGTTCTAAATGTTAAATCATTCTGGAGAAATAAAAAATAGAAAAGTTGCATTCTTGAAAAAAAGAACTAATTAAAAGAGCAAAAGGAAAAGAAATGCAAAACTATTATGTTATCTAAAACAATTAAAAGAACAAAGGAAATGTAGGCAACATCACATCTAAATAGAGTTTAAGGAACACCAACGAATGATTGATCACGCTAACTTCACTTGTAAAGGCTACTTGTGATCAGAATAATCAGTGGACTGACAATACAAACTATTTTCTGCATATATTTGCAACGCTCCCTTATTTTCCTCTTTAACTTATCCAGAAACGAAACTGTAAACGTTCGTTATCTTAATTCCAACATAAGAAGACAATACAAATAACAGATGCATTTCAATTACCAAAACTATAATATCACTTCCAAGTTTCACTTTAGTACAGAATTCCTGTTAAATTTGGCACTAATTTTTAATTGAAAGAGCTAAACAAGAATTCAAACTCACAATCAGAACACCAATCTATAATCACTATAAGATTACCAAAAAAGAAGAAGAAATCAGACAAAGAATCAAGAAAAGGGGATTTTGCTGACTTACATATGTAGTAGAAAGTTACTGAAAGTATGTGCATAAGCAGGTAAAAAGGTATAGGTTAAAGTGATCAAAGTTGACAAGTTATTAGTTGCATTACCAAGGGACGTACACTGGAGACAGAATTCCAGCTTGCTTGGCGCTCTTGGGAGAAGATCCAATAATGTGCTATGTTTGGTGCTCTTGGAAGAAGATCCAATAATGTTTCAATTTGCTGGAGTAGATTTTTTTAAAGACACGGAAGAAAACAAATCAAAATAAATTTGAAATGTCAGTATAAAAATGTTTAAAAAACATTTTTAATTTTTCGTATGTAAGTATTATAGGCAATAGTCAATAGAAAACTAATACTATATATCTTTACATATATATATGTATTATAGGCAACGGTCAATTAAAAAACTAATATTATCTTTATATATATATATATAACATATGTATATCAATATGTTATTTAATTTTATGTAATAAATAATTCAAATTATTTTTTTCTTTCCATCTGCGTCTTTTTTTTCTTTTTATTTATTAACATTAACTTTAAAATATTTTTAGAATAATATAATGGAGTGTGCCATCAAAATACTATATAACCACTCAATTATGTGCCTAATATTAGAAGAAAGGATTGGCAGTTAAGCCAATTTTGAAAGTTGGTCTCGATATGTTACCTTTGGGACTATTTGAATTAAGACCCAATAAATTAATCACATTACAATTTTTACATGCATTACAACAAATTAAAAAAAAAAAAAAAAAAAAGAATCTAATAAACATGTGTAATATATAGAAATCAGCACATCATTTCTCATAAACCTCTGGACTTCTCCTTTCTCTTAGAGCTAAAAAGAAATACAAGTTATGAAACTCATTATAGCGTATTAATTCCTTATACTCAAACAAAATATTTCAACTAACCAAAAAATATAATGGCGAAACAAACAAATAGTTGAACATTTCTTATATATGCAGCTCAAATATATAGGGAGGTAATTCAATTCGTTATGTATTCAAATGTAACACATGCATATATGAAAATAAAGATAAATAATTCAACCAGAAAAGGAAAACGAAAAACTATATTCTATATTTTAGATATAATATTTCATTTTAATATTGATAAAGCGCAATCCGGTATCCAAGAAGCTCAACGAAAACTTATGCAAGAAATATGGAAAAACACAAGTTGTACGTGGTTCGATCCGGAGATCTACGTCCACGGGCTCAAAATAGCACCTGCCGAGGTGTTTCTTTCACTATCTCTTTGAGTTTACACGTGATAATTTCAGAATACAGAATGCGAACCCTAATCCTGAGAACAATTCTCCTATGTATACTCATCAATTCCAAACCCTAACTAACTCCCTATAATTGCGCCTATTTTCCGTTGCATGGAAGTTGGGAGCAGATCGTGGGCCTGGAATCTTGGGATACGCCGCAGTTGGACCACGCTCTTTTAGGCCACGCATGCTTCTGGGCCGGTTACTGGGCTGGGTCGGATCGGAGTGTCGACCCGATCCGAAGCTAATGGGCCATACCCATCAGATGCCCCTCCCCCAGCCGGAGCGAGGAAGGAGCTTCGGTTATGACCGGGTTGGGGTTGCCAACCAGAGGAGCCGCGGTTACTGGTAAGCCGAAGTATTTTTGGGAAGCCGAGAATTTTCAGAGCCGGAGTTGATCCGTGGTGTAGTCCGCGGGGGCCAAATCAAACTAGGCTGAACATCCCCGAGGTGATAGCGAGGGCCCGAGCACCTCGAAGGCAACAAAGTGTGGCGAAAGGAAACAGCAGTCTGGCCGAGGTGAAGGAGGCACCGGGGTGCTTTCCAAATCTTCCTGGGCAAGAATGGGGTTGATGTGATTGGCGGCGCCATCATGAGAGAGAGGGATGTGAAGTGACACGCTCTGCAATTTCCAATGAACTTGTTCCCCTCGCAAGGCGCGTGATTAGCACGTCCAAATCTCAATCGCTGAATTTGAATAGGCCGTATCAGGGTCGTTGGTTCTTTGAGTATATATTTGGAATAATGGCACAGTATACTTCATCTTCTTCATTGCGATTTGCCAGTTTTAGAAAGCGGGAAAAAAGGAGAATTATGTGCGCCTGTGATTCATCTCAAATCAAAACTTCTCAAACTCAAACCAAGTAAGTATGCCTTCTTCTTCATCTTCTTCTTCTGTTCAAGAAGTAGGGACTCAGAGCGCTCCGTTAGATGTGCCACCCATTCGATATGTTATTCCGGAGAGGAGTGAGATTAGGACAGTAGAAAGGGCCGACGGCATGGAAACCAACATTAGGATGGTTGGTTTTCATGAATGTGCGGAGGAGGACTTTGAAGTATCCACTGTACCATCGCGGATGACGCGAGTGCAGATAGAGGCCTTAATCCCCTCCTTCTATTTCCCATTTAATTTAGAATATATAGTTCCGGATCCCGGCGATAGAGCCTGTTGCCCCCCGCAGGGTTCCATCGGTGTATATATAGATCCGTTAAAAATAGGTTTGAGATTCCCCCTCTGGGACATTGTTATCCGGTTACTGAAACATCGCCTTGAGCCAATTAGCGCCGAACGCGATTAGGCAAGTAGTCGGGTTCATCGTAGTATGTAAGAATTCCGGGGTGGAACCAACCGTAGAGCTATTTAGGTACTTTTATCAACTAAAAGCCTTCGGGAAGTCCAAGGGGTGGTATTCCTTCAGTCCCCGAGCACGAGGTGGCTTCAAGGTACAAAACCCCAGTAAGGTTGAGGGGTGGAAGGAGAAGTTCATCTTTGTGAAGACCGGGGTGGCCCTCCCGAGGTGGAGTCGGGAGGAGGTGCTAGATACTGCCCCGGTGGGGGACCCGGACGCCGAGGTTGTGGAGATATTCCGGGCTATGGGGACCTTCAAGACCCTGTGTTCGGAGGAAGAGCTGGAGGAGGCTGGACTAAGCCCATATTATTCGGGCGATGCAGCGGGGAAGTCCACCCAGGGTCAAGAGTCGGGAGCCGGGGTTGCCGAGGAGAGTAGTAGTTCTCATACTTGTTTAGAAATTGTTGTCTTGTGCAGGACTAACCCGAATTTCTGTGTGCAGTGGGACGCTTCGGGAAGGAACCAGCAGGAAGCTCCACTGCGGCTGCAGCAGCCAAGAAGAAGGGAAAAGCTGCTGAGGTGTCTCCCCGGGGGAAGATGTCACCTAGTGCAAGACCCATCTTTGGGTCTGAGGAGCGGGTAATGGTGGCGGAGCCCACCCCCGGAGCCAAGAAGAGGCTGGAGCCATCCGGGACACCGCCGGCAACAGCAAAAAGACTCCGAACAGGGGGGAGTGTTGAGGTATATCTAAAACGTCCTGTTAGTTACTGTTTACGCAAATGAAGTGTGTGCTTACCAGTATTGATTTCTGTGTTCTGCTTTTTGTAGCAGTTGAAGGAGCAAGGGCCCTCCAGTCTACTGGGGTTGGAGGGGGCTGACGCTGAGGAGCTTCTGCGCTTGGCGCGAGGAATCTTGGAACTCGGCCGTAAGAGCGAGAAGGAAGCCAAGGAGGAGATAGCCGATGTGGCTAGAGACCTGCGGACGCGCAACGACAGGCTGACACAAGACCTGGCCGAAGCGCGCAAGAGGGCGGCTTTGGTGGAAAATGAAGTGGCGCGTCTGCGCGGAGTGGAGGCGGAAACCGGGGTCCTTCGGGGGGAAATAATGCAACTGCGGGCAGAAATGGAGGCGCGGGAAACTGCAATAGTCGAAGGTCAAGAAGCGATGCTGAAAGCGTTTGCCGAGAAACTGTTCCAAATAAGCACGTTTCTTGACTTTCAGACCAAATTTGTTGAAATCGGGGACAAGGCCACGCGATCTGTGTTGCTGGAGCAGATCAAGGAAGTCTACCCGAATGTGGATGTATATCGTCCAGAATTCGGGTACGACTATGATGCCGTGGCCGGGGTGGAGAAGGCCTACTACACAGCTTTAGCGCATCTGCCGGAGTGGCCTCTGTTGAAGGCTCTAGCAGAGAAGAGACAAATTCTGAAGGCCGAGGAGATTGCCAACTGTGAGGTGGACCAGGACCAGGAATTCCTGGCATTCCGCCGGGGTGAGCTTATCTCCGAGCCCCGAGACAAAGAACCCCCCCCCCCTTCCCCCCCGCATAGAAGCCGATGCAGTTGCCGTAGAGGAGGAGGCAAGAGCGGCTGAAGGTCGACAGGAGGAGGTGCCTGAAGAGGCCGAGGGGACCGAGGAGGAGGTCAGTCGTTCTCCTCAGATTTGATGTATTAGATTGTAGGAGTAAATGTAAATCCCCTGAACCGGACCATGGATTATGTAAACTGATTGTTTTGAATAGAAATTGCGTTGATTAACTGAGTTGTCGCTCATTGTGTGCTTGAGATTGATCTTTCTTGTTGATTCTGTTATCTGTCCAGAATACCGGGGAATTGCACGGCACTATAAAGAAGCTCATGCAATCATTAGAGTGGTTCCGCGGAGAGAAGAATAACTTGCAAATGCAAGTGGTGCCGAAGCTAGAAAAGCAAGTGGCCGCTGCGGAGAGAAGGGCGAAGGAGGCCGAGGAGAAAGCCTGGGACCATGAGTTGAAGTATCTGGCGAAAGTTGCTGAATTGGACCGAGTCCTCATCCATCAAAGGGAGTATGACCGGATACTGACCGAGTTCAGCTTACTGACATTTGAGGAAGTTGAGGCGCGGGTCGTAGAGATTCAGAATGAAATTTCAGCACTTATGGCGAGGGGCCCAGCCGAGTCCTTGGAGCTTGTAAGAAAGCGAGAGGTGTTGGAGTTACTCCTCAACATGTATGAAGGGTTGAAAGGCCGTGGCAGGTGGCGGCCCTCTGCCGAGGAATACATTGCGAGTTCTAGCCGGAGCCAAGGTACTTCGAAAACCCCCCGGAAGGGTAAAAAGAAGCCAGCGGGAAAGAGCAAAGGAATTATTATTCGAGAGCCAGTTCCAGTGACTACGATTGAAGAAGAGCCCGCTGTTGTCGCCGAAGAGGTAGTCGAAGAGCTGGCCAAAGAAATCGAGGTAATGGCCCCCGAGGAATGGGATCCTGTGCAATGGGCCCAAACTCCGAGGTCTACCCCGCAGCCAAGTAGTCGGGCTCGCACAAGAGACGAAACCCCCAGACAAGCGCCAAGGACGAGTCCACGACGTCGGGGGGCCCGCGGAGGGGAAGGAGCCGGAGCCCAAGGTCGAGAAATGACAAGATCCCGGAGGACACGGCGTAGGTCCAGGAATAGACCTCAACGTCGGAGCGCCGAATACTGGCTCGGAGGCCGTAGATAATTGTAAAGAAAAATCTATACTTTTTTTTTTTTTTTTTTTTTTGAAGGCTTATGTAAAGAACCTTTTGGCATTTAATCGAAAAAATGTAATAAACCGTTTTGGTGTGCATAGTTGTGTGAAGGAAAACAACGAGTTATTAACCAGAAGTAATAATTGTTTTAACGGGTGTTCGGGAACACGATATGGACGGCGCCAATTTAGATCTCCCTGGACGGATCGGGCGGGAGTAAACACCTCTCCGGTTAAACAGGCGAGAGAGTGCTACGAGTCCGGGGACGAAACGTGAATCTCCCTGGACGGACCGAGGGAGAGATTTAATTGTCCGGAGACGAATAATAATAATACGACTGCCTTAGGGCGTCCCCGTAACGTAGAAGAAAACATAGCAAGATGCATAAACAAAGAATATTTATTCAATGATGAGTGCCGGAGCAAATTAAAGGATACAAAGAGAGATAACAACGTAAAAGAAGTGTACAATGAGCATAAAGATGAGGATGATACTTGTCATTTGGTGTTCACAGATAGAAGCGCCTTAAGTTGGTAACATGCCAGCTTCGGGGAATCAGGGTTCCATCGAGTTGCTCTAACTGGTAGGATCCGGAATCATGTACAGCAAACGAGTCGGGGGCTCGGTATGCTGATTTCCGCCGGGATCACAGCTTCGGAGCCATAGGTCAGACTGTAGGAGGTCTCCCCGGTAGCGGTATGTGGCGTTGTGCGATAGGACCATAGGACATGCGGAAGATTTTCAGCCCAAAGACCTTTAGCACGATCCAGACGTTTCTTTATACCCGCAAGGAGAGTACGGTTAGTGACTTCCACCTGACCATTGGCTCGAGGGTGAGCTACCGAGGTGAAAATTTGCTTAATATGGAGCTCCTCGCACCATGATCGAAAGGGATCATTGGCAAACTGTTTGCCGTTATCCGAAATAATAGTGCTCGGTATGCCAAAGCGACATATAATATTTCGCCAGACGAACTTCAATATGTCTTTACCAGTGATGGCAGTAAGAGGTTCGGCCTCTACCCACTTAGTGAAGTAATCTACTGCGACAACCAGAAATTTCAATCCCCCCGGAGCGACTGGGAACGGGCCGACAATATTGATTCCCCATTGGATAAATGGCCACGTACTCTGAATTCCAGTGAGCTCGGTTTGTGGCAGATGCTTCACACGAGAGTGCAGTTGACACTTGCTGCACTTGGTCACCAAATCGTGGGCATCGTTAAATAAGGTTGGCCAATAATACCCCCATCGAAGAGTTTTCTTGGCCAACGTCCGTGAGCTGATGTGACTGGCGCAGGCCCCTTCGTGCACCTCCCGAAGAACCTGATCGGCATGTGCAGGAGCAAGGCACCGGAGATTCGGTTGTAAGTACGACCGCCGATACAAAATCCATCATGGAATGAGTACTTGGGTGCCTTAAGGACGATCTGCCGAGCTCGCAGCCTGTCATTAGGCAAAGTTCCATCCCGGAGATATTGAACAATAGGAGTCATCCAATTCGGATCACTATATATCAATACCGAGACCGTTGCCTCATGAATCGCCGGATGAAATATATCTTCGACCATAATATCCGGAGATACATTAGTGCGAACCGCGGAGGCTAATTTACTGAGCGCGTCTGCTTTGGCATTCTGAGTGCGTGGTATTTTCTGGATAACAACCGTATCAAAAGTTGACATAAGTTTGAGTGTTAAAGCGCGATACCTGATCATCGTTTCATCTTTAGCGACATAAGTACCCTGGATTTGCTTGGACACAACCTCGGAGTCCGTGAAGAGCTCAAGATGGCGGATAGCTAAGGATTGAGCGAGCCGGAGCCCAGCGAGAACTGCCTCATATTCTGCCTCATTATTGGTCACCTTAAACTTGAATCGAACAACATTCTTAACTTCAACTCCCTCGGGGTCAATGAGAAGCACCCCGGCACCACTTCTGCGAGATGTAGATGCACCATCCATATATAATTGCCACTTACGAGGTGTGGGTTCAAGGGTAGCAGGGTGATGAGTACCATTGTCTGCAGAATATTCATGATTATCCCCTGGGGTTTCAGCCAAAAAGTTTGCAAGTGCTTGCCCCTTGATAGCTCGGCGGGGAAGAAATTGAATATCATATTCTCCTAATTCGACAGCCCACTTGGCGAGGTGCCCTGACACCTCAGGCTTGACAAGAATCTGACGGATGGGATGATTGGTCAGAACCCGTATTTCGCGCCCTTGGAAGTATGGCCGCAAACGCCGAGCTGCCATGACGAGTGCGAGTACTGTTTTTTCCAACATGGAGTACCGTGTCTCCGCCCCGTGAAGTACTCGGCTTGCAAAATACACCGGATGTTGAACACCATTGACTTCTCGCACAAGAGCGGCACTAATGGCTTCCTCAGCGGAAGCCAAATATATATAGAGCGGCTCTCCGGAGAGAGGAACTGATAGAGTGGGCAGTTGCTGTATATGACGCTTTAAAATCGAAAGCCTCGGTGCACTGCGGAGTCCACTCAAATGACTTCGCCTGTCTCAAAATTTTGAAGAATGGGAGTTGTCGCTCTGCTGCTTTAGACAAAAAACGGTTTAAGGTCGCCAAACCACCCGTGAGGCGTTGAACGTCTCTGAACGTCTTCGGTGGTTGCAGATCCAACACATCCCGAAGCTTGGCTGGATTGGCCTGAAGGCCATGTTGCGAAATCATATACCCGAGGAACTTTCCGGAACCAACGCCGAAGGTACATTTCGCCGGATTAAGTCGCAAATTGTAACGCCGCAGAGTACGCAACGTTTCAACAATGTCTTGCACACATGAAGAATGTGAGGCGCTTTTGATGACTAGATCATCAACGTAAACCTCAACATTGCGGCCAATTTGATCGCGAAACACGCGGTCCATGAGACGTTGATATGTAGCCCCCACGTTCTTGAGCCCGAAGGGCATTTTCTTAAAAGCAAAACACCCAAAATCAGTGATAAATGCCGTTTTGAGGGCATCCTGACGATCCATGAAGATCTGATGGTATCCCTTATACAAGTCTAAGAAACAAAGCGCCACATGCCCAGTAATGGCTTCGGCTTTTTGGTCGATGGAGGGCAGAGGATAACAGTCCTTCGGACAATGCTTATTGAGATCGGAAAAATCGACACACATCCGCCATGCCCCGCTGGACTTTAATACCATCACTGGATTGGACAACCAAGAAGGGTAATAAACTTCGAAGAAGATATCTGCATCTAAAAGTTGCTGTACCTCGATTCGAATGGCCGCATTTCGCTCCGGAGCGAATTTCCTTTGTTTTTGCTGTATAGGCTTAACGTTTTTCTCGATGTTCAGTTTATGGGTTATTACATCAGGAGAGACCCCGGGCATATCCAAAGGGGACCATGCAAAGACATCGGAATACTCTCGCAAGGTCTGGATGATGGCATGATGCAACCACGGCACATCCACGGCACCGACAGTTACTGTTTGTTCAGGCTTGGATGGATCGAGCGGCACCTGGACAGTGGTGTCCCCTAATGATGTACATAAATGAGGTTCACAAGCTGATGACGCCACCTGAAGTTGCTGTTTGGGAGGAGCCTTGGTTGCCTTTTTTAGTGCGACGTACATGCACTCTTTAGAGACCCGCTGACTGCCGCGGATAGCCACTTCACCGTGGGACGTAGGGAACTTTAGCGCGAGGTGGTATGTGGAACATATGGCTTTGGCGGGAGTAAGCCAATCCCGACCCAAAATCATATTATACGGGGACGGGGAATTAACCACGTAAAAATCCACAAAAATGGTTTTTATCGCCGGATAAGTTCCCAGAGACGCCGGGAGAGTGATGACGCCTTCTGGCTGAACTTCACCCTGGGTGAAAGTCTGCAATGGCCCGGGGGCCGGCCGAAGTTGATCCCGAGGAATCCCCATTTTTTGGAAACAGTCGGCGAATATAACACTCACTGCGGCTCCATTGTCTACGAAGACTTGCTTTATTGTAATATTGGCTACAGCCATGTCGATGACAATGGCGTCAGTATGGGGTGTAATCTCTGGAACCGGGTCTCTATCTGTGAAACTAACAGTTTCGGATTGATGGAGGCGCTTATGACGTGGCTCCTCGGGAGGAGGACGGCGAGCCTCTGCCTTCAAGGCATTTCGCGAAGCCCCAGTGGGGAGGGCCCCATATATCACGTTTATGACGTGAGTGGGTGCATTGTCTCCGGGTCCTCCCGGAGGAGGGGGTGGTGGAAAAAACGAGGTTGTTGACGATTGCCAGGGTCTTGCCGTGCATAATTGTTAGACCCCGGCCGATTATTCTGCCACGACGGCCGATTTTGTTGCGAACCCCGGTCATGATAACCTCCGCGGTTGAGGGACGAACCCCCATTCTAATTTGTCCGAGGCTTGTCATCGGTCCGCGCAATATATTATCGCAAGAGACCTTTCCTTAAACAATCCTCAATTTCCTTGCTGAGCTCTCGGCACTCTTCCGTCTCGTGCCCATGATCACGGTGGTACGCACACCACTTTTCGAGGTTTCGTTTTTCAGGCGGGGCAGTCATCCGCGGACAGGGCCGTAAATCATTCTTGTGAACAGAAAGAATTTCAGCTCGTGATTTTGTCAGCGGGGTGAATTGTGGAATATCCCCTCGAGATTCTGAACGCCCCTGATTCAGACGAGAAAAGGCACTAGGTCGTGTGCTAGGCCCAACCTGTGCCTTATCGGACTGCCGCTTGCTAGCATGTTTCTCACGCTTCCGACGAGTTTGCTCCTCGGCCTTAGCATATCTGCACACAGTATTAAACAGTGCTCGGGTTGTGACCGGTGGATTACGAACCAACTCGGTGTAGACTGGTCCAGGACGGAGACCATTCATGAATGCATTGATGATAACATCATCCGAACAGCTTCCTACCTTAAGACTCTCCGCTGTAAAGCGATCAAGGAATTGGGTAACGGTTTCGCCGTCCCGTTGTTCCATATTCATGAGATCGGCCAAAGTGGCCATGGGCTTGGCACGTGCTTCGAAATGCGCCCAAAAGTGTTCGGCAAGTTCTCTAAAAGAGGATATGCTATTACGAGGGAGAGAATCAAACCAAACCCGGGCCTCGTCCTGAAGATACTCGGGGAAAATCTTACAGTAGTGAAGAGAGGTAGTATGATCGCGACTAAGCATGTTGTGCCTGAAAGCTCCAAGAAAATTGGTTGGATCTCCCGTACCGTCGTAAGGTGGTATGGCAGGCCTTTTGAACCCTTCGGGAAGGGAGGTGGCCATGATTTCTTGAGAGAACGGTGTGATAATGTCCCCATTGGCATCAAGGCCCAGGATTCTGTCTAGTTCGACATTGCGTTGGACTCGCTCATACTCCTGAAGATCTAGTGTATGAGGATTGGCATAACGAACTCTTTTAGCCGTGTTAAGTGGACGGCGGCGATCGGCATCTGCAGGTTCATCGTTGCGTTGTCTTGACCCATTAGAACTCCCATGGTCCTCGGGAGAACCGGGTCGCTCCCGTCGCCGATCCTGACGCCCGCGGTGCACTGGGTCTTGTCGATCGTGCGAGTGCTGACGACGTGGTTGCACTGCGGGATTGGTAGCGTGTCCGGCAGGTCCATCAGGATTCAGGCGATTGGCCGCCCAGTCTTGAAGAACATGAGCATGCTCTTGTAGGAAAGCCTGGAGTAATTCTGGAGTTATCTGAATATTAACCTGCGGCCGGGCGGCAGCGGGATTAGGGTTTTGCATGTCTTGTGGGGGCAGAGGTAAGAATTGGTTGCCCGGATTCATAACCGGGCCTTGGTTGCCCTGCTGATGAGATGTATCCCGCATCGGCGATTGCCTTGGCGGCAAAATTTGATCCACGGGTGGATCTTGGTTGATCTGATCACCTTGGCGAGACTGATTTAAGCGAGTAGTCACCATAGTTTACCAAATACAACGTCAATATCACAATCACTTGCAGTTCCCACAGACGGCGCCAATTGATAAAGCGCAATCCGGTATCCAAGAAGCTCAACAAAAACTTATGCAAGAAATATGGAAAAACACAAGATGTACGTGGTTCGATCCGGAGATCTACGTCCACGGGCTCAAAATAGCACCTGCCGAGGTGTTTCTTTCACTATCTCTTTGAGTTTACACGTGATAATTTCAGAATACAGAATGCGAACCCTAATCCTGAGAACAATTCTCCTATTTATACTCATCAATTCCAAACCCTAACTAACTCCCTATAATTGCGCCTATTTTCCGTTGCATGGAAGTTGGGAGCAGATCATGGGCCTGGAATCTTGGGATACGCCGCAGTTGGGTCACGTTCTTTTAGGCCACGCATGCTTCTGGGCCGGTTACTGGGCTGGGTCGGATCGGAGTGTCGACCCGATCCGAAGCTAATGGGCCATACCCATCAAATATTGATGTCAAACTAAACATAGTAAATAGTCGATTAATTTCATATTTAACTTTAAAGGCTAATATAAAGCAAAGAAAGTAACATCAGTTTCAAATTTTTAGTAAAAGTTAAAAAATATGACAAAAAACAATAGATAGAGAAAGAAATAGTTGCAACGTCAACATGATTTGGATGCTCCGGGTTGTTATTGGTTAGTATTTGGAATAATATTTTATGTACTAATTTACATTCAAGGTTGTGATGATAACTATAATAGTATCTTAATAGCATTCCATGCATCATGATTATGTATAAAAAAGAACACAATGAGTCAAGGAGTCCAATTTGAATTTTTCACATCCATATCCATTGTTCATTATATATATAACACATCTAGTGACCCAGCTTTTTAAACTATAAAATACCTGCAAAGAATAACATATCCTTCTTAAATTTGGACTTTAGTATGCCAAACATTATTTAAGAAAACATTGGAAAAATAGTAGAAAAAATAAAAAGAAAAAGAAAAATTAGCATCACATCGATTTAACTTAGTCATCTACCAACTTGAATATCTGAAAACCATTTGAGTAGTTACTTCTGAAAAAAAGAGCAGAACATAACTTCAACGCAGCAAAAGCAAATCCTCTAAAAGTAACATGCAATTCATCAACAACCATAATCACCTTCTTCTATTTGCAGTGAGCAATTTTGCTTCCTCACTCTTCAAGATTCCATCTTTTATCGACACAATTGTGTATTAATAGATTGGGAAAAACCTGCAAATTAATATTTTTCCTATAATAGAGTAGTATAAAGCTTGTATATGTATACAATAAAAATGTTAAGTAAAATGAAGATAAAACTTGTAATAATATCACAAAGCGATGTGTCGTGTTAAAAAAAGTTGCATAGAACTTAGATTATATAATAAAGGAATAGGTTGTGGCAGAAGTAAAGTGTGTATCGAACAGAAAGACTAAAAACCAAATAAATTACATATTAAAGATATGAAATACCTTCTTATATACAACTATAGTGTTCTTTCACTTTATGACAAATGAGGGTCATTAAATCATGTGGATTCAACTCTTTGAAAACGTACAAAAACTACATAAACATAACATTTTCATAAACCTTTTGACCTGCCACCTTAGACCTGAATTCATGTAAATTCCATATTGGGTTTTCATATTTTAGGAATTGCCTTTTCTTGCTGATCTTTAACGGGCCGAGTCCAAAATGTAGAACGTGCAATTATTCAAATAGTCTAATTACAAAATGTCCATCCTCTTTTACTTATGGTTCTCGTTTTTTTCTCAAGATGTGTAAGTTCATGCATGGATTGATCTCACTGTCTCTTTCAAACTTAAACCATTTCATTTGGAATAGATTTTTTCTTCATCTTCAAAAGGCAAGCCATCCATGGGAACGACTTCTAATTTTTGTGTTGTACAGATAGCTAAGATTTTCTGTCTGTACTTCTTTGCCATCTCTTCTGCTTCAGAAAATACATTCTAGATAAAATGGAAAATATGCTAGATAAATTATCATTGTTTAAATTATAGAAAATTATTTCTTTTATATGAGTAAAAGAACCAAGAATTGGAATTGGCTTTAGTTATATTGTTTACCCTACTTGTTCGACAAAAATAAACCAGGCTCACTTTCAAGTTCCGCAATGTTGTATATACAAAGTTCAATTTATTTCAGTAATTTTGTTAATATCTACCCAAAAATAAAACAAAAGTCAGGAAATAATAGAATGTTGAAGTTACTAATTAGTAATTAGCATACCTCAAAGAGATTTTGTTGGAAAACATCGACTTCACGACCAAAATTTTGGCCACTTCATCAACTGCTAGTAAGTCACTAACAGAAGCAACTTGCCCTCTGGATATTTTTTAAAATATGCAGCAATCCATTGCAAAGAATCAGAAAAACAGGCAGGGGAGTCTTACTCTAACAACTCGTAAAGCAAAATTAATCTATATCAGTTATCAGACTACATTTAAGAAAAAATTAATTCAGTATTCACCTCATATTAATGTCACCTATCCTTATCTGGGCACCATATGGGTAGATTTTCCTAACTGTTCCTTCAAGAAGTATTCCCACTTGCAGATGCATCATCTCTTATGAGATTCAACAGCAAATACCATAACATCAGTGAAAGATGTAATAGCAACAAAAGGAAGATTAACAAAAAAAAATGGGGAAATGAAGATGAATGACAATAGTAAGAAGTACAGAAAGAGAGTCCTCTAGTGTACATAAACAATTGGGAACAGGGGCATACCAATTGATTCTTTGGACCGTTAGCTAACTACTGCCGACAGAGGCCTCTATTCCAGAAATGAACCAAAAATATATGCAAATAGTAAAAATATTAAATTAATAATGTGCTTTTGTTGTAGATAAAAAACATCGTATGAGGTGGCAGTGATTCTCAAATCTTTCTCATGAGGAGGCGAGAGTAAAATCATCAAAATGTTTGATATGCAAAAACATTGGAAAGGCAAAATACAGAATCAAGCAACCATTGATTCTGCATAGATAATTCACAAAATCTACGGCTACAGTGAACACGTCTAGCTCATACCTGCTCTTCTTCGCCAGTAGCCATCATCCTCTACAATGCCTTTTGATTTTCTAGTTGATCTCATATAAAAGAAAACAACTGCAAAAATCGACCAATAAATACAATTATAAAAGTGTGAATTTTCCAAATTAGTTGTCAAAGGGAATTTTTATGCATAGGGCATAATCACAGACTCCCGTTCAGAAATAAGATGCAATAAATAACATTTCTGCCTTTGAGATTGAAACGTGAGGCCATTACATAAAATTTGTACCTTGCCGGAGTTTAATATCTTCGACGGAGATAACCAGAGGATCTCACTATTTGAATTTTTTTTTTATATGTGTACACTATTTAATAATGATATGATTCATAAGTTAACATAAATGAGAATCAAACAAATTAATTTGAGAACAGAAAGTGAAAGTGAGAACCTTAGTGACAGGAGTGAACCGGTCAGGGGGGAACCTAGGGATAGACTCGAATGAGTCGAAGAGTCGAGTCTAGTAGCAAGTTTTGGATATATTGAACTGACACGCCACAGCTTGCGGCCCCTAATCATCTCTCTCCTCCTCCAACAGGCGTTAATAATTAGATAGACACAAACCTTGCAGAAAAATTTGTTATTGATTTTAAATTCTTGTGCATATAAGAAATCATGTACAACCCTTATATGAAAACTACTCAAAATATACATTACCGATTCATTCAACCTAATTAACATATTATAACTACATAATTCTCAGAAAACCATTTTCAAAAGCAGCACCTGAATATTCAATTCACGCTAGCTAACCGACCCCACCAAAAGTAAAACACACATCGAAGAGTATCAACTTTAACAATAAAAAAAATAAAAATAAAAATGAAGAAGGATAATATTAGCAAGACTACTGTTCATAGTAGTTTCAATCAACAAAAATGAATACGCACTGGTCCATTTTTGAAATGGGTTTCTTGGGAAAAAGAATTAAAAGTAAATAAATTAATGAGCAAACCATTGTTCTAGAGTCTGGAGTAAACAGCTGGAGGCTTCTCAAGTGTAGAGGGCTTTGCTTGCTTTAAAGTATTGTCAATCTGCCATTCCGGCGCCCTTACCATTTGGCTTCATGAACCATTTTCTTATATCTTGAGCCTGCTAGTCAAAATAAATTGTGAATTGATGGTCATATTGAAATCAATTAGAGAGCACAAAATTACTAAAAATCATAGTGATGCCTTCTCCACCGCCAGTCGCTTTGCTAAAGACTGTCGTTGTATGTGTCTGTGCGCAGACGTGAAAAGGGAAGAAGTGGGAGGGAGAATTGTTACAATAGGAAATGAGAGAGATTTGAAATATTAATTAATAATATCGGTTCATAATCCTGAAAATCAGCAAAATTAAGGAAGGGAAAAAGGAGAGAAATAGCCATGTGGGTAATAGCAGATAATTCGTTCCAATAAAATCGAGGAAAATAATTTGAAATTAGAAATTTAGTTTTCCATGTTTTATGATTGATAAAAGAAACAAAATATTATATTTGCATAAAATTGGGGAAAAAAATTCATATATTTTTTTATCATAAATGAATTGATCAAATAAAGCAAAATGATTCTCCCTATCTTAAATTGATATTTTCAGCATTTAAATAGAATGAATATCTCAACAATATGATTTTTGGAATAAGATTAATTATATTTCCATTGCAATGTGTGAAAGATTAACTAATTACCTAATTCAAGAGATTTTTCCGGATCACCATATCGCGTTTTCATGAATTATGGAATTTCATTGTTTCTCCCATTTATTCTTTCCGAAAATGGCATGTACAAATGGGCGGGAAAACTTATTCTTTCCAATAGTAATATAAATCCATTTTATATATATCTATAGATTGTTTATATTCTAAGTTTACTATTTGTTCTAACCTGAAATGTGATTTGGTCCCATAGACTCAGTATTGGAAAAGAATTTAAGCTTTTAATATAAATGTTAAAACTAAAATAAAAATTCAAAATACTTATATCAAAGTTGAAATTGAAATACAAATTAATGTTGCATAAACCCATTAATAAACAATTTTTTTATTTTTATACTAAGGAATCTATTTTATATATTTTTTTATTAGAATTTATACTTGAATATGTTGTCTAGAGGACAATTATATGTATAAAATTGTAATATATTTCTTATATATTTTTAATATCGGTACTCGGTTTGGGATGTTCAAACCAGTTCAGTGCAGTTCGATATGATTCTCAGTATGAAACTCTACTAAATATCTAGAATGGAACCATAATATTTTTCGGTATAATTTGGTTTGAAAAAGTCAATACTCAGCATTTTTTTTTCGATTAAATATACTTTCGATTTAATTGTCGATACAGTTTGATAAATCCCAAGATCTATGCACACACCTAACCATCGGCCTTTATCAACATAGTCTATGTCCAGAGGCTTATTTGTGGAGATATATAATTGTGGTATATCCAACTTATTTTATTTCTACTAAAATATCAACATATACCAGGTGGTTTTGCCCCCACAGTATGAGAGTAAGACAGTGTTTGTCAAAGATTATTACAAATATCTTATAAGTGTTTGAAAAGTGAAATAAAATGTGTGAAGTAAGAAATGAGACGAAAGATAACATAGCTTATAGTTGTGGGAATAGTATTTTGGCTACTATTGCACTGAATTACTCAAAAGAAAGTTGTTACAGTTATAGTAAGTTAACCCTAGCTAAGGGTGTTGGGCCCTCACTAGGTCGCATCTCCACATTGGTATGATATTGTCCGCTTTGGGCCAAGCCCGCAGGGTTTTGTTCTTGGGCTAACTCTCAAAATGCCTCATACCAATGGAGATACTTCAATCCTATTAAACCCCATGATCTTCCTATATATATCCGATGTGGGACTTTAATGCAATCCTAACAATCCTCCCCTTCAAACAAAGGACCACCGACCCTCCCCTCAAATGAACCACCGAGCCTCCCCTCAAACGAACTACTGAGTCATGTCTACTTCATCCAGTCGATTAGTTATCTCCACCGTATTTGGAGCACATGTGTTACATGGAGTCCATGGTTTACCACCGATGGAGAGCCACCCTCTACCCAGGTGCACCTAGCCTGGTCTCAACACCTGGTTCGTAGAGTCGAACCTATCGTCTCTGCTGGGAGTCTGCTCTACCTTGGTGAGCCTTCATCTTTGCTAAGGAGCCTGCTCTACCCAGGTGCACCTCACCTTGTCCACCTGGCCCGTAGAGCGTATCGCGTCGTCGATACGGCTTTGTTTAGCACTCCGAGGATCTCCACCACGTCTGTTAAATCTGGGATCATGGTGATAAATGCAAAATTCTATAATTTCTAAGTTTTAATTTTATTTATTTTGTTGCATTCTCTAAATAATATTATTATATATTAATATGTATTATTAATTTTGGACCTTAACTTAATTTATTTTTGTATTATTTGAAATTTGTGCTAAATTGATTTTTTTTAACTAAGCCCAACGCAAGCCTGCTAGAAAATCCTAAAACTAGGCCCATTATTTAATTTAAGTCCCAAATTGCCCGTAGGAAATCAAGTCCAAATTGCTAATTGAGTTTTCCCTTCATTTAATTTGTTGCAGCCACAAACTTTGACCATAAAAAAAGAGAAGAAGAAAAATGGCAGCAGCAACTTGTGATATAGCAGAGTGAAGAGCAACATACAAAGAAAGAATGGAAAAAGAAGCATACTAATGTTGACTTTTTTCAACTCCTAGCTGCAAAACCAACTCTTCCTCAAGTACTTCACCATATTACCAACCAAACACCAGCTGTGAAGTAGCAAAAGAGAGGAAAAATAGGCAGTGGGAATTTATGAGAAAGCAAGTGGAACAGCAACAACTTGCGATAGCAGCAGTAGAGATAACTTTTCTTCATCAGTTTTCACAGCAAAATTCAGCAATTTGACAGCCCCAGATCATTAATTTGACAACTTGAAGATACAAAATTGGAGCTCAAATCAACCTATAAAAGGAGGAAGGTATCCACATTCAAAATCATCCACAAATCATCCTACAATCTAACAACAAACACAATTTCTCAAGTAGAGGTAGAATAACAATCTTTTTGGGGTTGTCTTTATTGTAAGCTTTTGAGGGTGTGAAGGCTACTAAAGTCATATTAGGGAGTGTAAAAAGGAAATCTATCGAAAAGGGCCTAGTTTGTTTACGATAGACGGAGAAAATTTCCCCTTTTTTTAGAGGTGTCAAAGCAACCCAACAAGGGGAAGATTTCTAATACTAATTCTTGTCAAATTTCTCTTTTTATATCTCTCAAATATTGTCTTTAGTATGTCCGTCACACCCCTCTTGAACTATAGTTAAATTAGATTATGATATGTTTATGTTGATGTTTATGCACACAAGGTGTTTCTTGATTTGGAGATAACTTGGATGAGATGATTACCGGAAGTGTCTCACTCGCCCCTAAGTATGCATATTTCAAATGGTCGGGAAGAGACTTGAGCTCAAGAGTAGAAACTTCAACCATAGATGGTAGCATCTTTTGATGTGAGTGCGGTAACGGAATGGACTTTTGCTCATATCTTGGTCGAAATGGCTTTGGTGTGCGCAAATGTGCCACTAACTCCACCAACTCATCATTTTTCTCCCAACCTCTTCTTCACCTTTCTCTAATTGAGTGGTAAGTACAACTTCCACCGGATCCCTACATGTCAACTCAAACATCTCCTCCACAAGTGGATCAATCACATCAATAGAAAATATGAAATGAACATCCTCGGGAAACCACATGGTATAAAAAATATTGAATTGCACGGTTCTTCCATCAAAATCCATCATGAGTATACCCTCACGAACGTCTATCTTAGTTTGGGAGGTGTTTAGAAACGGGCTCCCCAATAAGATAGGCATGGAGATTGATGAATTGCCTTGCATGTCCAAAACATAAAGATCAGCCGGAAACACTAGTTCATCAACTTCAACTAGCACGTCTTCGGTTACTCCATCGAGATATGAAGTGCTTCAATCGGCTAGTTGAATGACGACTCGTGTTTCTTTTAGTTGCCCTAAGTTCAAGATCGAAAAATATAACGAGGCCTGACATTGATTGATGCTCCTAAGTCTAGCATAGCACGTTCAATTTTTTGGTTATTTATTTTGCAAGAAATGACAAACATACTGGGATTCTTACATTTCGATGGAATCTTCTTTTGGAAGATTGCAGAGACATTTTCTCCTTAGATCACCTTTTCATCTCCCTTTAGCTTCCTTTTGTTGGTACATAAATCCTTGAGGAATTTAGCATACCTCGGGATTTGTTTTATGGCATCAATCAAAGGGATATTGATCTCCACTTTTTAGAACACTTCCAACATCTCTTTATCCTTGTTCTTGACCACTGTTTTTGCAACGCGGCTTGGAAATGGGACTGGTTGAGTCGGGATAGGAGGTGAAACTCTAGTTTTTTTAACAGCAGGGGTCAGTCGCGGTCGCGACGAACTAAACACAGCTGGAGGGGGGCCTTCGCATGCCTGGTCGCGAGCGCAATAGCGAGTCAGGGGCGCAACCTCTTTTTCGAAACAACCTTCAATTTCCCCCTGAATTCCATCCTCCAAAGGAGGCCTGGGCTTGTTAGGCTCTCCAAGTACCGCTCCGCTTCTAAGGGTGATGGCACTAACGTTTCTGGGGTTGATTTCTAGCTGAGCCGATAATTTTCCACTATCGGTATTTTCAGGTCGGCTCATGGCGGTTGCGAGTTAGCTCACTTGTGTTTCAAGATTCGTTATGCTTGATTGAGTGTCCTTCTGAAATTGGACTATGTTGGTTGCCAAACTTTTGACAATATCCTCTAGAGATGAGTTAGACGATGACTCGGTGTTTTGCTTCGATTGATACATTCCTCGTGGTTGAGGAGCTCGATTTTGGCCTTGATCCCCTTGTTGGCCCCCTTGATTGCCATATCGAAAATTCGGATGATCCCTCCATCCCAGGTTATATAATTGGGAGAAGGGATCATACCTTCTTCCTTGAAAGCTTCCAACGACATTGACATGAGCCTCAAGCTCATCCCCAAGGAGTTTGCAAGTATCGGTAGTGTGATCCGTCGTCTCACATATTTGCCATGACCTTGGGACTTGATTGCCCCTCGAATTAACTTTCTTAACCAAGTTAGTCAACTGCTCAATTTTATAATCAATGGAAGAATCATGAACTTCCCTCACCACCCTCATTGACTCACGACAACCAAACTATTCAAGCTCATCCCCAAGGAGTTTGCAAGTATCGGTAGTGTAATCCGTCGTCTCACATATTCAGCATGGCCTTGGGACTTGATTGCCCCCCGAATCAACTTTCTTGACCAAGTTAGTCAACTGCTCAATTTTATAATCAATGGAAGAATCATGAACTTCCATCATCGCCCTCATTGACTCACAACTACCAAACTGTTAAGAATTCGCAGCCATCTTCAAGATCAATACTCGAGTGGCGGTTGGGTTCTTATCTACCAAAGCAGCTCCACTCACCGAATCAATCGTATTCATATCAGACAGTGATAAACCCTCGTAGAAATACTGAATTAGGAGTTGATTTGTGATCTGATGTTAGGCAACTCGCTACAAGCTTTTTAAATCTTTCCCAATACTCATATAGTGTTTCCCCTTGCCTCTGTCGAGCCCCACTAATTTCTTTCTGGATGTTCATGGCTCTAGAGGCCGGGAAATACTTCTTTAGAAATTTCGTTTCCATTTGCTCCCAAGTGGTGATAGAAGCAGGTGGGAGATAATATAGTCAATCTTTGGCTAAGTCTTTCAAAGAAAAGAGGAATGCCCTTAACTTTATTTGCTCTTTGGTCACCTTCATCGGCTTCATACTTGAACACACGATATGAAATTCCTTGAGATGTTTATGCCGGTCTTTACCGGAAAGACCATGAAAGGAAGGCAATAAATGGATGAGGTCGGACCTTAATTCAAAAGTAGTATCATCTCCCAAGTCGGGAAATGTGATGCATAATGGTTGGTGTGTGACCCCAGTATTTGCCAACTCTTTCATTGTTCTTTCGGGTGCCATTTCGATTTGCTCATCTTTCGATTCACGATTTATCTCTTCGGTATCAAGGTGTAGACCTTCAAACTCTCCACGAATTTGCTCAAATGCTCTTGCTCGCCTCCTCAAAATTCGTTCTCATAGGACAATATCGGGTTCAACAATAGGTCCATGTTCTCTTGAGAACATGTGAACATCCACTGTATCGAGACAACAATAGCAAGTGATTATCAAAGAAAAAACTGTAGCAAAAACACTTAACTAGAATACTAGAAATAGTGTTTAACACTAAAAACAAGATAGTTCTAGCATCGTCCCCTGGCAACGGCGCCAAAATTTAGTTTGTGATTTATTACGTATGGTCGAACGTAATATGCCCAAATTAATGTATATGATTTATAATTATCCTAAACCCACGACTCTAGCTAGTAGAGCGGTAAGTAAAGGATCGATCCCACGAGGAACGGTTGAATGGATCTTGTCTTATGCATTAAACAACTTGATTGACAAAAATGTAAACAAAACAAGAAAATAATAAAGAGGGAAGGGGGGGGTTTGGATGATATCAAATAACTAACCACTAATGCTATTAAGTAACCAAAGCAAAGATTAACAAAAAAACACTTAATAAACTAGCAACTCATGTAAATAAAAGCAATGAAATTATTTTTGGTTTTAAGATATGAAAAAGAATTCAATCCTTGATCTAGTATCCCCTTAGCCCGGATTAACTATGTAATTGATGTTATTACCCAATTAGATTAGTTCTAAAAGCCCTACTCCAAGATTAATAACAAGCTCTATTAACCTTGTTGTCTCTTAAGTGTAATTAACAGAAATAAGCTCTCTGATTAATATACCCAACTTATTGACTCCTAGAATAAGCTCTCTAGTCTTCAATAGTCAAATGCATTACGAATTAAGACAACGGAGTAGATACGACATAAAATTCGCAAGCTCGATTTCATTGATCGTAAACTATGTTGTCCTAGAAGAATGATCTCCTATTTTCTACTTGGGATTAAATCTATAACAATTACGGATTACAAATTAAATCCTAGCAACACACAAATGAACCTTAAAATGGGTGATCAAACCTAAAATCAACTCATGAATGTGAATCAATAATATCAAACAACATAGAAGATCCTAAAACACAATCTAATTGGATAATAACCGTAAAAATTACATAACCATCCTAGCTTAAGGTTCAACAATTCGTCAAGGGCTGATAAAGCTAATAGAAATCATAATGAAAAACAAAAACTAGATAGAATGAACCAAAAGATGATAATCCCTTGATCTTGATCTTCACTTCTCTTCAAAACCCTTGCTCCAATGATGAATGTAGGCTGAAAATTAGTGGAAGATGCCCTAAATATAAATTATGGACCTTATATATATATATATATATATATATATATATATATATATATAGGTAAGGGTTTTGGGCTGAAAATGGGCCTAAAATCGTGTTTCAGGATGAAAAAAGGGTATCGGATCGCGGCCGCGACTATGGGCCTAAAATCGTGTTTCAGGATGAAAAAAGGGTATCGGATCGCGGCCGCGAAGGTGAGTCGCGGTCACGAACCATCATTGAAGTTTATGGCTCGTCGACTTGGTTGTGACCACGAACCATTGTTGAGGTTTTTTTTTTGGCTCGTTTGCTTCGTTGAGTTGGTCGTGGGCACGACTTCAAGTCGCGGTCGTGACGACTTGAACGAAGTATTTTCTTCATTAGTCCTTTTTTCATCCTTGGCTCGTTCTTCATTTCGGACTTCTTCGAGACTCGAATTTTGGTCTTAATTTACCTGTATTATTCTGAAACGAGTCTAAACACATCAATTTGCCAAATAAAATAATTATGAATAATGCACGATCGAAAATGCATGTAAATGTCATTAAAAGGACACTTAATTCGACCTAAAATTCATGCATGAACATGTGTGCCAATTTCTTTAAATCACCAGGTCCAGATGGTAAGAGTCATGTTTTCTTCAAAAAATACTGGCATATTGTTGGCAGCAATGTCATTAATTTTGTGTTGCATGCTCTTTCTGTTAATTCCTTTGACCCTTTTGTAAATCGAACTTCCATTGTCCTCATCCCCAAAGTTAAGCGTCCTGATGCTATGACTTAGTTTAGGCCAATAAGTTTGTGTAATCTTGTCTATAAATTAGCGTCGAAAGTGCTAGCTAGTAGAATTCGTCCATGTCTTGCTCATATTATTTCCGATTCTCAGACTGCATTTATCCCAGGTCGTCTAATTACTGATAACATTTTACCGGCTTATGAATTGCATCATTATATGAAGAATCTTAGGACTGGGTAGAGGACTCATGTCAATTAAACTTGACATGAGCAAGGCTTTTGATAGAGTAGAATGGCCCTTTATTCATAATGTTCTTACTGCTATGGGCTTTTCGGACTCTTTTCATGATCTTATAATGACCTACATTTCTACAGTGGAGTTTAATTTTCTGCTTAATGGTTCGCAATTTGGCTCACTCAAACCGCAGTGGAGTATTAGGTAAGGAGATACTCTATCTCCTTACCTTTTTTATCATGTGCTCCGAAATTTTGTCATGCCTTTTGTAGGACCTGCAAGTTTGTCACAAAATTCACGGAGTTAAAATATCTCGATTTGCCCCGTCTGTCACTCACCTATTCTTTGCAGATGACGCATTGCTCTTTGTTTCTGCAACTACTGAAGAGGCTAACTATCTGAAGCTAGCATTCAACCTATATGAGGCTATTTCGGGTCAACGCATCAACTACAACAAGAGTGGTATTTTCTTTAGTCCAAATACTTCACCTTCTGTTGCTGCTGAAATTTGCAATATTTTCAGAAATCAAGTAATTTCACATGGTAAGTATCTGGACATATCTTCCCTGGTTAGGAATAACAAGCGGGAAGTATTCGCGGATCTTACAGATCGGGTGTGGAAAAAGATATCGGGCTGGAAAGAAAACATGATTAGTAAGGTTGGTAGAAGTGCTTATTAAAAGTTGTCATTCAATCTATACCCACTTATGCCATAACTTGCTTCCGCATTCCGGACTTCGTCTTTGATGATATTGAAGCTTCTAAAAAATCTTATTGGTGGGGTGATTCTGACAATTCGAGGAAAATACGTTGGAAAGCTTGGCCGGTTTTGCAAAAGAGTAAGTTCGTGGGTGGTCTTGGATTCCGCAATCTCAAAACCTTTAATCTTGCAATGTTGAGTCAACAAGGTTTGTGACTACTCAATAATCCTCACTCCTTGGTTGTTCGTTTCTTTAAAGCCAAATACTACCTGTTGTCATCTTTACTTGAAGCTTCGCTTGATTATTGTCCATCATTCACTTGGCGTAGTATTGTCCAAGGTCGAAGGCTTCTCATTCTCGGCTACCGTCGCATGATTTTCTATGGTGTTTCAACCTCCATTTGATATGATCCTTGGATTCCTTTACCTCCCACTTTTAAGATTGTCCGGCCTTGCATTTTATTATCTCAGCATGCGACAGTTAGTGCTCTAATTGATCCAAATACACATGTTTGGCAATAGGACCTGATCCACACATTTTCTCTCTGATCGAATCTTCTGCTCTTTTATCGATGCCTCTTCAAAATCTTTCCTCAGCTAACACGTGGGTTTGGCATTTCTCTCGAAACGGATGTTTTCGGTGAAATCAACGTATAACTTAGCTATGGGTCAAGTTATTTCAGCACTTGGTATTGATCTTCCTCCTTCGAGCAGTTGATCTCCTAATCCTCTTTCGAAGAAGCTTTGGGATCTTCGATTGCCCTGGAAAATTTTACATTTTTTGTGGAGATGTTGCAGGAATTCTTTGCCAACTAGCGAGAGTTTAGCGCATCGTCATTTGGCCCATTTGTCTACCTGTCCGTTCTGCAGTTGTAGTGACATTTCCATCTCTCATCTGTCTTTTAATTGACCAACTGTTATGCAGATTTGTTATGCTTCGGGTCTCAATTCCTTCATTTTCAGTTATGCACAACCACTGGCAGACCTCTGGTTTCATGATCTACTACATTGGTCGAATTTGCAGGAGTTATTGCTTACTGTGTTTGGTTTCATCGTAATAAGCTGGTATTTGGAGACAACAGCAGGGAACCAAAACTCATACTTCATGTTGCATCTAAGTTCTTAATGTTATCACCACTCCAATCAATGGCGTGAGCGTGAATGTTCCAGCCTTGCAGCTTGTTCCATACATCAGCCTCCGAGTTTGGATTTCATTTTCTATTTATGGAGGTATTTCCTTTTCAAGAGTTAAGGCGTATATCGGGGTTTATGTCTACATGAGAGAAGGTAAGTTTGTTCGGGCTTGCTCATGTCCCGTCTATTCCTGATCCAGAAGTTGCAAAGTTCCCAGCGCTTCGTCGGGCTCTTTTGCTTGCAGCTACTGTGCAAGTTGCTGATTTTCATCTCTACGGAGACTCAAGTACTGTTTTTTTTGGGCGTTGGGCGAATCAGCTTGTTCGACAGCTTTGCTACCTATCCTCATGGATATTCAGTCATTAATGCCAGATTACTCTTCTAGAAGACTTTATTGGATTCGTAGACTTGGAAACTATATAGCTCATAGTTTAGTTCAATTTGTCAAATCATGTAATTCTGAATTTATGGAGTGGATTTCGCCACCTCGGTAACTTTGTCAATCAGTTTTCCGTTTCAAAAAAAAAAATCTTTTGGAGCTTACTTTTACATCTTATAAGTTGTTTATGGTCTTATTTTTTCAAACATTTTCAAAAGCTTATAAGCTCCTAAACATCTTATAAGATGTTTTAATAAGCTTATAAGTTCACCCAACACTCTCTAAGTTACTTGTGTATCGGTTGTACAACGTAAACCCAAAGTAAGTGCCACTTTTATGTAATTCAATAATACTATTATAAAACTAACATGTAACCTTTTAGAGTATAAAGAAATACTTTTCAGGCAGGGTAATACGTAATAATTTCAGTAATTTTTTCAAGTTAAATAAGTAATACTTCTTAGAGTTCAAATTCAAGTGCACAGTATACCCATGTGAGTTTTTCCTCTACAATTATGCATATAAGCTAGGATGAAAATATAAGTGAAACATAAAAATATGAGTATACTAATTTTATGGAAATATGGATGGATGTATCAATATCAATATTAGTACCGGTAAAACATGGAAATAATGTAAATTTACTACAACTTAAAAAAAAAAAATCATAAAGCCTTATAAATATAAATTACATATAAAGAATACACCATATAAGTGTTATAAATATTACAATAAGAATTTAAAATTACTATAACTATCTTGTCTGAGGAAAAAAACAAGTTCGATTCAAAATTACATGAGTCTTATGTGTTTACTACACATAATATATTCTATATTTGTAGAATTATAGTTTTTTCTTAGCAAATCAAATATTAAACTTCAAGTTACAATTTTTTACTATTTCCGGGTATTCTTCATATATTTTCTGGATATTTCTTGATTTTTTTTGGGGTAATATTTTATGATATTGATGA
Organism: Ajuga chamaepitys; assembly: GCA_958295605.1. Taxonomy (NCBI): domain Eukaryota; kingdom Viridiplantae; phylum Streptophyta; class Magnoliopsida; order Lamiales; family Lamiaceae; genus Ajuga; species Ajuga chamaepitys. The sequence goes on along the minus strand of OY282496.1, from coordinate 38,046,963 downwards.
TAGTTTTCAATATTCGTTGATATTGTCATGATAAATATTTACCAATATTACTTTACCGATTTGAGACATATTTAACATATAATGTAGCCGGTATTAATATTAACATAATTTTCACATGAAATATCAACTATATTTACTGACATTAATTTAGTAATTTTTGACATATTTATAATCGATATGTGGAGATATTAGTTGTTCTTTATATTGATAAAAAATAAAATATCGAATAAATATCCTAAAAATAAAGATCGAACAAATATTTGTAAATAGGAGGGACATGCACATAAGAAAAATGAAAATCAAACTATTTCAGAAACCAAATGGCAGTGCCACGTGGAAAATCAAAAGCACCACCTCCTCCGAACCTACCTCCGCCTCTTCCCCACCTCTCTCTGTATAAAATTGTTTCTTTCCACATTTTAACTTCACACAATAGATACGAACTATTTGTGTGCATATATCTAGGGTTTTGCTGAAGAATACTAAATTAAATTCCTTAATTCTATCCCTAAAATGACGAAGAAGAGGAAATCCGACGCGTCACGGCTGGATGAGGTGGATCGAGGCATGTATACCTCTTTCTGCAGCGCGGCCAACTCCCTTTCGCAGTTATACACCCACGCGATGCACCAGCAAAAACTCTCTTTTCAGGCCGGAGAACGTCACTCGCTGGTCTGTTCCGATACCTGTTAGATGGATTTTATTATATTCCTCCCATTTTATTTTAAAATTCTAGATGGAGATTTGTTTGGGTTATACTATGTTTATGAAGATTACAGACAATTGAATTTGTTTGGAATTTGTTTGGAATGGATAATGAAATAGTGTCGGCACACTTAAATACTCAAATATAATTGAAGTGTTTTTTTGTGAAGTGTTTTGAATGTATATTTGCTTTCTATTATTAATTGTGAATATTTAAATACTTGGTTTTGCTGGGAATAATGTTTGGAGTTAGAATTGATAAATATGGGAATAATGTATGGAGTTAGAATTGATGAATATGATTTTGCAGGAATTGCTTTATACTTGGATTTTGAGACAGCAAGAGAATGGAATGAGAGTGATGAGCAGTGATATATTGGCATATCTGCAGGTTCTAATTTCTCACAGTAATTTGTCTTGCATTTCTGCTTTTTCACAATAATTTATCTAGCTGGAGCATGTCTCCCAATTAGTTCGAGCAAACGACATGTGGTGCTGGTTCAGATACAATAACATTGCCCTGTTAAATGATGATGTTTGGTTATATTGTGATGTTGTTTGGAATGCATCTCAGTTTAAGATCCTCCAGTTCACTTTATGGTACATATTTTTAGGAAACGAACTAAGACCCAATATTTTATCGAATGAGATCCTTTGTTTCACTTAGTAAGTGGTTTCATCTGTAGTTTCCATATAACCATTATACATAATTTGTATTGAAGCGACACTGGTAGTTTCCGAATTACCATTATACATTATTTATATTGACCGACTTGTATTGGCAACGTTAAGTTCTGGTACCAAGCTGGAGTGCATGAATGACTTAAGAATGTATTATGTGGGCTAGTATATAAATTCTCCATCATCAGAGCTTGGATGGTTGTGTTTTGACAAGTGGACTTTCCTTCCTAAAAATTTCTGTAATTGTTCCAAGGTTTTCATTAAGTTTCCTTGTGCTACTTGTAGCTAATATTAAGGTTCTCCTTTTGCACCAACTGAGGGATTTCTCTATTGAGTCTATGTTCCCATGGGAAGGAATTTCTCTAGCAGGTATAATTTTCTGATGATTAAAGAAAACAAAGTGCCAATTGGAATTTCATCGTCCAATTCTTTTAGTATTGCCTACATGTCCTTTATTGTTTTTTGTACTGTTAAAAGCTCCTCAGGTCATCGTATATTTGGTCAATGCTTAAAAGATTCTTTTTTTCCTTCCTGAATCGGTGAATCCTACGTTGTATATTCATTAGTAATGATATAAACTCTGTTTTGAACAGCGGCAGTACTTTCAAAATAATAAGGATAAGTCTTAGATGCACAGATTTGGATAGAGATGTTATGTCTCTAGAAATTCATAGGTGAAGGTCCTGGTCCTATTGGACCTCTGCTTAATGGTTGTGTTATATGGGCATTATATATTTGATTATTTCTTCTAACTTCTAAATTAGAACTCTAGTCCTGAAAATGGAAGATGTGATAAATATGAAGGCGTATATATAGTCATTAGTCATTACACACCCTACCATAAGTCTATTAACTGGTAAACAGGCTGTAGTTGAACTGAACAAAACTGATGGCAGAATCTGTGTGGGTTTGGATCTTTTTCTTTTCTACGTTCCAGGACTGTTTCCAGGCTACATCCAATTCCCATAGTTGATCTGTTTACAGTTCTGCTCGCCTTTTCAGGGTTTGATGCGTCAAAACCGAATTGCTCTATTCTTACTATTCTTCTAATGAGTATTTGCAGAACGAACTTGATTATGAGGAGCCTCCACCATCCCCGAGGCTTCCTTTCCAGCATCAACAGCAGCCTCAGACATTAGTGCAGTTGCCTCACTCAGGACTTCCCCTATCTTCTAACATATTCGGTCCCACAACTATTGGACAAGGGCATCATCGTACAGGAAACTCAGACCAAAGTAAGAACTCTGTTTTCTCAAATGCTCTATCTAGTCCAGTGCGTAGGACCCTGCAGCACTATCACTTATCACAAGGAGGGTATTCCACCAACAATGCTACTCGGAGCAATGAGAACAGCACCAACCAAAACAGAGATACCAATCCTCCAAGTTCCAACGACACATCAATGGACATGCACGCAGATAGCCCCGGTCATGACTCTCCCTACTAAAATACCATCTGCATTACAAAAAAAGAGAATGTGATGCAATAGAAAGACACAGAAAGGAAGAAGTGTATAAGAAGGTGATGATTGTTATGTGTTGGAGAAGCTCGTATGCCCCAATGTAAGGAAAGGATAATTTAGCGTGGATGGATTACATGATATGTGTTTACCTAGTATTGTCTTTATGGATCCTTGTTTCTTGTTGGTCTTGAGAATATTTTTGTCTATATATATATATATATATATTCTATATATGGATATGTTGAATTTGTTTTTCTTGTGGTTAACTTCTTTTTAGAGGTTGGGTGCAAGTATTATATGACTTAACTGGTTGGGGTACAGTGGACCTTGTCTGTTTCTCAATTCTCTTCTCTGATATTTTGACAGCACTAATTGATTCTCTCTTTTTTCTTTTTCTTTTCTTGTTCATGATTTATAGATTTGAGCCCAGTGATCTGTAAAGATAACTAAAAGAACTATTTTGAGGTATAGATTTGTGCACGCTTTGATTTTTGAAGAATGATTACGAACAATAAACAGAAAAAGTTAGAATGTTTATGGGGTTTGACAAAAACGTGTATGTGGTGGTCATACGGATCTTATTCGGTGACGGGTCAACTAAGTATAATAAAAGGGGGGGTATTTTCATAAATGGCCTAGTCAAAGTATGACTTATCAAGAATGGCCTTACTTATTCTAAATAATCAAAAATAGCCTCTTGTTTAAACAACTCATGTTTTGACATATTAAACAACTGAGTTGTTTAAACAACATCGTAGTTGTTTACCGAGTTGTTTAAACAACTACCGAGTTGTTTAAGCAACTAGATTATTTGAGTAATTAAAAAACAACTTCAGTGTTTTAAACAACTCGGTTGTTTAAACACAAAACAACCATGTTGTTTTAAATAACTCAGTCGTTTTTTATACAAAACTACCATATTGTTTGCACAACTTGAAGAACGGAAAAGAAAACTATCATATAAGTATGAAAGAAAACTCACCTGCAAAAATAATCTGAACATGAATGATGATGGAGTTATGAAAGAAAGAAAAAGATAAATGGAGAATTGCGAGAGTTTGGAGAAAAAAATGAGAGAAAGTAGGAAGTGAATACATAGGAGAAAGAATGAGAGGGAAATCTCAAATTTGAAGTTCAAAATCTGAAAATATTATTATTATTTTTTTTAAATTTAGTCAAACAATAGGAAGGCTACTTTTGATTATAAGCCGGGTTATCCGGCCATATTTGATATATACCACATAATAAAAGGGAAATGACGAGACATACTCTTACGGTATATGTGCTCCTGTTTAATCACTCTTTTACATTTATCTTTATACTTCCCCAGGAGCGTATTTTTCCTTTTTCCGGCTTTCATACAGTTATTTTGATTTATATTATGTGTCTTTATTGAAAACGGCTTAATATATTATTTGCATGTCCATTCACAATTGTGTTGTATGATTGTATGTCCATTCACAATTGCATTGTATTATACACACATAATTTGGAGCTCTAACTTGTGTGCAACGATTGTATACATACAATTCTATATTTTCAATCGTCAGATTTATCCTAAATTAATCGTGGTCCTTTAAGTAATTTGAACTATTTAAAAAATGTAAAAGGATTGAAATATAAAACCATCATCACATTCTCTCCATAAAGTATTACAAGTTCTCATATCCCCTTTTTCACAAAACTCAGTTGAACATTATTTTTCCTTCTTCGAAACTAAACCTCCATAACCCAACTTTGATGTTCAACAATCTAATTTGATTAGTAATTGCATGACAGCTCCACCAATATGCATCACCCAACAATATTTGATTGCCTTTTTTCTTCAGATTTTTCATTTCGTTTTTTAAGACATCCCATCACCGAAAAAACTCACTATTTTATTCAGATTTTTCATTTTTTTTTTCTGTTTTTTTTCTTATTGTTCTTAGTTTTATTTTACGAATCATATTATATATTATTTTAGGCCTCGCTCTTAGAAACTCGTTTATCCATTAATAGACAGTTTCAATTTTCTCATTTTTTTCTGAAACATAAAAACTTTATATTTGAGATTTGAGCATATAGAGTAGAGGGAAAAAAAAAACAAGAAGTGGACAATAATGGTGGGGACTGGGGAAGGGAAGGAGGGGGCAAGAATGGTGGTGACTGGTGAGGGAAGGATGGGTGATTATTTTTTCTTTTTATTCTTGAATGATAATTTTGGTAGATTGGGTGCTTAGAGAAATATATATATTTTCTTTAAAAATATGGTGAACAAAGTAAATATGGTGTAAAGAGAGATTATTTTGGTGTAAATAGAAACTCTCTTAAAATTAATAGGGGTCCCATTACATAATAGAAAAAGACATATATGTCCCGGCTGTATAATAGAATTATCCCATAATTTGATTTTGATTAAAACTTGGTTTACGGAGAGGACTGATAAATTTCAGTATGAAAATACAAACCATATCTGAGCTATGAGTTGATTTAGGATTTTAGAAGATAATAAACGAATACGAATGAATATCGTACGCAAATATTGTTTAATACGATTCTACTTATTAAGTAATATTTTAATTAAATTAAATATAGTATAATTTAATTATTTAGATATAAAATTATTTATGTTCTTAATGAAATAAATATTTCAAGATTTTAGACTATAAATAGTAAAATTATATATTGTAAATATTTGTTTCTCCGGTAGGTATTTACGGTTGAATTGTTAGGAATTGTGCCTTGAATCGATTTGATTCGTTTCGTCGTTTATGTTAAAAATTGGAAGCCTGGACATGAGATCCGTTGGACGCAACGCGGTCGCGTCAAATTGAAGTCGTAAAGTGATGCGACAAGATGCGGCAACGCAATCGCGTCATGTATTGCACGCGGTCGCGTCAGTGGAGGCGGAGCAGAAGATGGACTTAAGCTGTTTAGGCTCAGTTTGATTCCTTTTTTGTGTGGATTAGGTTTGGGGTCTTACAAATAAGTCCTATTGGAATTCTTTGACAAAGAGTGATTAGAATTGTTTTAGTATTGATTTTGGCTTGGTTGTTCGAGTAATGAGAGATAGTTTGGGTCGAGTATCAATTGATTGATACTCGATTTTGTCTTTATTTGATAGGATACTTAGTCCTATTTTGTTTGAACCCTCGTTGATATTGAATTTGGAATCCTCCCGTTTGGTAGTGGACGTAGCTAATAAGTTGTTAACGAACCACGTTAATTCTTGGTGTCTTTATTTTTATTTCTTCACGCTTATCATTCGTTTGTTATTTGTTAATTTCCCAACATGAATATATACTTATAAATTAATTATTTTATAAAATAACTTTAAGATAAATATTAAATGTAAAACGAAGAATATCTATTTTTAAAATTTGATAATTGATAGTATAGTCCTATTTGAAACTCAAGCATATCTTAGTCTGTCGTGTCCATCTTGACATACGTGAACATCCACAAACAGTTAAATGAATTCCGTATGTTAAAGCGAGTAGAAACATAATAATACATAATTTACTATAAAATAATAAATTTAGAAAACTGAATAATTTTATAGAAAAATTAGGCTTTTCCCTTATTTGCATAGTTTCATATTTTTAATTTATTAAAATAATAGTTGGTTAATTTTAATAATTCATACAATTTTACTATAAAAATGTGTAATAAAAATTATTCAAATCGATAAAAATAGTCTAATACATAATATAAAAAAAAAAAGATAGAATCTAAATCAAATTAATAGTCACGAAAGATTATTAGTTTGATATACAATACTTAAAAACATATTAGAAACATAATATATATATATATATATGTATATTAGTAGTTTATAAGATTGAAAAATATTGCTAACAAAGAACAAACCACATTAATGTTGATAATACAACTTACTTTTCATGACCACATACATCAATAGAATCTTTGAAAATGTCCAGATTCAGAATCACACTTGAAAATGAGAAAAACATGTTTATAGTTTTGGCTCCATTTTTTAGCGCATACACACTGCGTGTGTGTTAGAATATATGTGTAATATCCCAAAATTTTAGTCTATTATTTAATTCTAAAATATTATTTTACGTGCTCATATAAATAATTAGATATTATATAATTTATTACGTCTTTCAAAAATTGTTACTTGATTATTGGTAACAAAAAACAGTGAAACAAATAATATGTAAATTTAGCCAAAAATCCTATTTATAATATTTCGATTCTAGGCTACTTATAAAATTAAGATTTTATATTCGGCCCTCATTTTGATTAAATAACGCCCGGTATTTTTCCTAATTATTATTATTATTATTATTATTATTGTTATTGTTATTATTATTATTATCATCATCATCATTAGTATTATTATTTTGTTGATTTATTAAGTTGGCAAATCATTTTTATCCAATGTTGGGTTAGACCCAGCACCAATTCAATTTGGCCATTTAATATTTCTAAGCATAATTTATATCGGAAATTATTATTATTAACTTGCGAATCCATTTATTTGTAATTTACTCGTTTATTTATTAATTTATTTAAGTCCGATGTCTCAATAGGAATTAATTTATTGCATTCATTCATTTATTCATACATGTTATAATAAGCCCAATTCTTTGAGCTCAATACTCAAGCCCAATTCACTAAATATGCAAGGGCCCATGTCTTGAGCCCAGAGGAACCCAGAATTCCAACAACTTAATTACGCTAATAAAGATTTCTCAGAAATCTGATAAGTCTATCCAAATACTCCTAAACCTAATAGGTATACGCTGTATATAATACGCAGTCAAAAGAAAAAGATAAAACATATATTACATTCACACAAAGTAAAACGTTGTATTCGTCTTGGATGAGAACAGCTTCGGCTAAATCTTGACGAGGTAATTTTTATTGTTTCTGTTCTTTTATTTCTCTTCCTTTAAAGCAATCAAAGTTATGCAATTGTGCTGTCTAGAAGAAAAAAAAATAATAGAATCCTTTCACTGCAATCGGCTTCACGTAGTAAATAAGAAGGGGGAAAGAACCGAGATTCAGTGTACAGTGTGATTTGCGTGTTTCATTGTGTAAGGGTGTGCGTGTGTGAGTGATGTTTGAGCATGTGGTGTTGTGTGTGTTTTGTTGTGTGCAGATAGGAGAGAGAGAATAGTGGGTGTTGGTAATGGCTCTGCAGAAGGTATCAGGAGGGAGAGAGGGAATGGGATGGTGAAATTGATGTTCGCATTAAATGAACAAAAGAGAGAATAAGTTTTTGATTAAGGAAACTCTTTTCCTTGCAAATAATGATGAATAAATGGCAGGGAAAAGAATTAATTTCGTTATATATAATAAGATTGAATGATGTCAGAATGTCTCATTCTTACTAATGGCCATATACCCAGTAGCTTAACCTAAATTTATTCTTTTACTATTTCTTATACTTACTAAACTAGAAATAATATTAAAACACGTATTCTTGTACGTATAGGTTGTACGAGATCGACCCCCATTCCATCAATTTTACTCAAGACAATTCAGGTGGGGGTTTATTGTTTATCGCTTTAATTATATTCATTTGATTGCCTACGTGTGCTATTATTTTCAAGTTGTTACTTGCCAATACAAGTAATTATTCAATTTGCTACTTGCCAATACAAGTTTAGCTTATTGCCATTATGCTACTTGCCAATACAAGTTTAGCCCATTATCAGTATGCTACTTGCCAATACAAGTTAGCTCTATGTGTCTTGCCAATACAAGCGCATCATTATAATAATTGCTACATTGTATGCCTTTTTTGTTTATATAATTGTTGTGATAAATTGTAATCCTCCACGAGCTAAAGGAAGCTCACCCCAACCCAATATTGATCCTTTCAGGTTATCTCGGCGGAGCCGGAGCATATGATAGTCATTAAAATTTTAGTAAATAATTTACCATTTATATGTAGCTACTTGAAATTTACGTGGAGATATTGAAATGACTTAGGTAAAATATTAATAAAGTTACATGGTTATTTACTTAATTATCTACGAAATATGTATTTGTATAAATTACTTGCTCGAATGTCTATCTAGGTTTCAAATATTATGTGACAATGCACGAGTTAATTATTATATGATTTGTTATTGAAATAAAATAAGTAATATGCTTATGTGCTCGTACTATGACCTGATTGTACCTTGACTTGATTTGCATTTTATATAGGCTTGTACATCAGGTATGCTTGTACATACACACACAAACACTTATACTTATATTATGTGGGTCGTATGGATCTCCTTCCATACGGTCAATGTTACATTATATGGGTCTCCCCCCATACGGATTAATGTTATATTATGTGGGTCGTATGGATTTCCTTTCATACGGTCAATGTTATATTATGTGATGTTAATTAGTTATATTGTAAGTATGATTAGATATGATGATTAAATTATATTTTGTTGGAGGTGTGATAAGTTTATCTTAATAATTTTATTCGTGACATGTTTAATAAAATTATGTTCCTATAACTTAACTAATAAATAAATTATTTGTCTATACTTAGTTGTTGATTTGTGTACGTTTATTTATAACTTTCACTAGTATGTTGTTAAATAGGTCTCCACCTTGCTACAGTCTAGACTATATGACTTATTTACATTGTGTTATGTCTTATGGTTTCGATACTATGCAAAATTTATATTTGAATTTATTGAGGTTATAGATTATAAAAGATCCCTGACATGAAGTTAATTATGCTCTTGGAATTAATTTGATAAAAACAGGTTTGTATATTTATTGAATTATTTGTATGGAATGTATGCGTAGGGATAATACAAACTTATTTGAAATATTTTCCTAGTATCGTATGGATGCTTAATTGTGTTATCTGAATTATCCAAAAGTGCAAGCTGATTTTAGTATTAACATATCGACTAGAATATTGTTTAGTTGTTGGATTTTGACCAAATTGTGTTGATATAATACGTCGTAGATGTTGCTAGTAATTATATTATGAAATTTGTCTTAGATAAAATCATGATTATTATGTGGAATTGATTTGTTAAGGAAATGTTTATGATTGATGTTATTTTATTATTTTAGTTTAAATCAATTTTCCATGATCGCTTAATTGCTAATAAATGATATGAGTTTGACTAGTATTTGTATATTTGTTTTGTTGTTACATGTATTATGAATTTTCAAGGGCATGATGATGTTAGTTGGCATAGGATATTAATCGGGATTTAATTTCTAATTTAATATTACTGGTTAAATAAATTCATATGCATTGTTATTTGGTTCTTTTAACGGCCTGTCTAGTATTATCTTTTATAGATACATATAAGGAAAAAAAAAAACAATTACTTATTTCTATTTGAAAGTGCTTTAAAATATTTTTATGAAAATCGGGTCGTTACAATATGGGTTAAGTCAGGCTTGATGAGAATCATGACATTTTGATTGATTAACATTTGCAACATTACTTTTTAAACATAATATAAAAATGCACTATTTTTATATATTTTTTAATTTGGTGCACGTAAGCAATTTTTTCGCTTCATTTGCAAACATGGAGCCTAAAAATCGAAATTCTAGATTCCAGCTATAGAAGTGTAGTCATACAATGTTTTTCAACCTTAACTAAATAAAAATGATATTGTTAACTATCAGATTTAGTGATAAACAACATCGTCGTCATTTATTAGGGTTTAAAAGAATTCATATAATTACATGTTACGGGTCAAAAATTTATTTTCGAGTTCTACGTTAGCAATTGAAGCACAAAATTTAAATTCATGTGCATTGAATTGAATAAAATAAATAAATAAATAACATTCAATTATTACTATTATTGTTCACTTCATTCAAATGGAACTGGACCTAATATCAATAAGCCTCATCGACTTTCTAATATTAATTCATGAATGTTATTAAAAAAAAAAACAAGGATACACTCAAGAAATACAATATATATATATATATATATTGTATATATATATAATATTGAATTTAATCAGTGGCGGAGGCAGGATTTTTAATCAAGGAGCCCAACCAACAACAATGTAGAATCCAAATAATTAATAAATTTATAGATTATAACTAAAAATTAATATAAACACTAACAAAGTAAAATATACTAACTTAATTACAATAGCACTCAAAATGAGAAACTAATACAAGTCCATTATAACATCTCTCTTCTACTTTTCATATTCTGATATCGTTGCATGATAAATTCATTGCTGACTTTAAATACATCATTTTCGATGTATGCTACCAAACAATCATTCAATAGCTGGTCTCCCATTCGGTTGCGTAGTGAACTTTTGATGATTTTCATTGCAGAAAAAGCTCTTTCGACTGTTGCAATGGCTACTGGTAAGATCAATGACAACTTAATTAGCAAATAAACCAATGGAAAAACATAATGTTTTCTTGTTGCAACCATCTTTTCAGCAAGACCTCCTATTCCTGTCACGTCAGAGAAGTTTCCATCCAAACGCACATCAAAAATAAAGTTCTCAAGTTAAGATTCAAGTTCATATAATGCAACTTTAGAAAACTCAGATGGATAAAACTGTGCAAGACGAAGCAGCCTTTTCTTATCAAATTTAGAAAAAATGAGTCTCTGGGATCCAAACATGCCTATATAAAAGCAACTTTGTATTCACTTCGTCAAAATGGATCTCTAACTATGTGGCCTGCTTGTCAATCACTGAAACAATAACTCAACTCTATAATAATGAAGATTCGTCATGTCTTCAACATTACGTCTTAATCTTCCACGAGTTGCATATACATCATCCATGTTAAGTAAGACTATATCATGTTTGTAACAAAATTCAGAAACCTCATTGAACAAACTTTCCCAACCATCAGCTCTCATTGCTTGCAAACGAGCTTTTGATACTTTGACAAGATTCATTGCATTGACAATATCTTGATTCTTTCTTTGTAGAACTTGCGACAATTCGTGTGTGATTCCTAAAATTTTCCACATTAGATGCAATATGAAAACAAACTCAAACCTCTTTATAATGTCAAGCAAATCAAAAGGTTCAGCCTTTTGTAAATTATCATTACCATACTCCCCAACATAGTCAAGTACCTCAACTACAGAAGAATACAATTCCATCAAGTTGATGATAGTACCATAATGAGAACTCCAACGTGTATCCCCCGGTCTTTTCAATGCCATTTCCTGATTCAATCCTCTTCCGGTCTTGATTTCATCATTTGCAATGCCTTCAATAATCTTCTCCATTTGTTTCTCTTGAAGTATATCTCTGCGCTTACAAGAACCCCCAACAACATTACATAAACGTGTCACAGTATTAAAAAAAGAGCCAACGAGTGCATGATTTTTGGCAACAACAACAACTGTGAGCTGGAGTTGATGAGTAAAACAATGAACATAATAAGCACTAGAACTCTTCTTTTGTATCAAACTTTTCAACCCCTTGAATTCACCACTCATTTGACTAGCCCCATCATAGCCTTGACCTCTCAAACTAAAAATACTCAAACCATAAGTGGAGAACAAAGAATTGATACCTTTCTCAAGAGATGTTGCAGTTGTATCACTAACATGTACGAGACCAAGAAAACGTTCAACAACACAACCACTCTTATTCACATAGCGTATAACAACTCCCATGTATTTATACTACATGGTTGAGTGTGGACCAAGCCTGGTAGTTTAATTCCTTCTAGGATTAGGCATTTAATTCTCTATTCCTACTTGGACTAGGAGTCTATATGGGTCAGTCCAGAGTTCAAATACAAGAAATAAAGATGGGTCTAACTATGAATTAATTATTCCTAGTTCAACCCAGAACATAATTAATTCATAAATATTAATTCACTCTACTAGAGAATTAATACTGACTTACCTCTTTATTCCCGAGTTGAGTCGGAGCTTGAATTAGACTTAATTAATCCCCGTATTTAAGATATCGAATATCCATTAATTAGTTAAATCCTCTGACAGCTTAAATTAATTAATTTCTTATTTATTCTTTAAGTAGTACCACTCAACCTTATTATTGTACCTGAACTTAATCAACCTGCAGGGTTTAGTACAATAAACCTTTTGAGCTCCTTAAGGAGATATCATTATCCTAAACGGATATGGTTACCTAAATACAAATTACCAATTATTATATGCAAGTTGCTGTCACCCAAAATACATAGTATAAAAGTTATAACTTAACTCTTGCCCATGGTAAATCAAAGTGAAACATAAACAAGCATTTATAACTGTAATCTTATTTAGGCTTTAGATTATTATAAGTCACCGAGATCTCTAGTTCTTCACTTAGGCCAGGCAGAAGAACTTATCTCACTGTGATCCTATCAATACGTAAATATGTACTAGTATAAGTAAATAGTCAAGATAAACTATTCCTACTTAATACTGCAGTCTAAACCAACAACTCGTCCTCAAGTTGTCTGAGCTGTGATTTACATTTTATATCTCATTAAGCTTAACCAATCATATGATCTTCTGTGGATCTACAACACACCATATGATGCAAGAGATATGGGGACACATACATAGTGAAAGTGCAAATATAATCAGATAGAAAATAAACAGTGAATAACTGGAAATATTGTATATAAAAGTTTTTGCTTTCAGTATACAAATTCAACACTAAAATGGAGAAAAAGCCAATTCCAATGTCCTTAAGGATTAATGTCGTCTCAATGGCAGCTGCATTTATGATATCTCTTTGAACCTCAGGTGATGTAAGTTTGAGATTATCAGGAGCATTTGACAAAACAACATTATTTATTCCCTCGTTATACGAAGCAATAACTGTCAGAAGTTCAATAAAATTTCCCTGATTCAATGATTCTTTTAACTCATCATGTCCTCAAAAAGCTAATCCTTGCATAACAAGATAACACAAAGCAAACAACTAATGCATTTAATCTCTATTATAATCAATCTTTGATTGTTTAGATACTTTAAAAAAAGATGCTTCAATATGTTGATCTTGATTCATCAAATCTTGACAAGCAAGTCTACATTTATTATGATCACTACTATGGTCTCCAACATGCTCTCTTAATCTTTCTTTCTTACGCCAAACACTAAATCCTTCGGAAACAAAAGCATCATATCCTCTTTCAGTACGCCCAACCGAAAAAACATAACAATATAAACAGAATGCTGCATCTTTTGTAATGCTATACTCCAACCAATCCTTGAACTCATCAAATCAAAACTCAACAAATTTTCGTTTTCGATTTCCATCTACCTTTCCAGGAAAATCAGGCTTACGTGGTTGACATGGACCTTTTAGTAAGTAAGCTCTACGTATCTGTTCAATCAAATTTGGTGAATAGCTCATTATGTTATGCAGTAGTCCCGGATAGCTTGGAAGATTTTTTAAATCAACATTCACATTATCTTGGCTTGATGATTCTTGAAGGAAAACAACAGGAGCATCGACTAATGTAGATGATCTCTTTGCAACTGGTGGTATTTTTGGATAAAATTGCTCCAGTATCTAATAAAAGTTCAAATTAGTAAGTACTTTGATCTAAAAAGAAGCATAAAGTAACAAGCAATATTGTCGGCTATTTATGATCATTTTTTTATATTTTATTACATCAATATATATAGGGTGATATCATATTATGTTTATGTTTTGACAAATTGAAGAGTATTAATTATCCATTACTTCTCCACAATTTGAAGTGTATTAATTTTATATTTCATTACATCATTACATCATTACATAAAAAAAAAAATTGAGGAAGGCTACTGTTTTGTTAATAAGATAACAAGAGTTCAATAAAATAGGCCAAAATTAACTAGATAAAAAAATTTATGATTTCCATTAGTAACTAAAAATATTTACACCCTAAATTAATATTTCATAACAATTGATAATAAATAAAAATACTAATCCAACAAAAATGAAATCATAAGGTTTAAATATATAGAACTTACTTCATATTTGTCAAATATTAGTTTTTTTATGACAAGTTGATGATTTGAAGAAAATCCTAAATCCACAAAAAGATGAAAAGAGACATAAATTAAATACAAATTAATGGTAGGACAAAAGAGAAATAAAGAATAAAATAGGAAACAAAAAGTAAAATATATAATTTATACATTGAAGATGGTAGGTGGGCCTGCCTCAGAGGGGCCCCACTATACCATTTACCTTGACCTTGCGCAGGGCGACAGGAGAGAAGAAAGAGGAAGTTAATTGAATTCTGCTCTGCTAATTAATTTCTGCAATATATATATATATATATATAAATTAAAAGGTATAAGCGTGGACCCCATGTCCCTCCGCCACTAAGTTTAATAATGATTTTACCAGCTCCCATAACAAATGTTTGGACTCAATTAAACTTATTAAGATGTAGATAGATCTAGTCGAAAATATATTTGCCCTAAAATGTAGATGGAGTTCGGTTCATCCATCTCTATCCGCAGTCTTACTTACCTTTACAAATTCTAACCGCCTTTCAAGTAATTATGAATCGATTCATCATTAGTATAATTTTTCCTAATATAATAATATAAGTCTCCTAGTCATAACTACGTTCTAATCATTACTCACTAATTAAAACCACCTTTTAATTATTACTCACCAAATATGTAAAATATCAAAGGAAAAATATACATATTTGCCCTTGAATATACATAAGGTTCAAATTGCACCATGACCTGTTTTTCGTCCAAATAAACACTTGAACTTCTTAATCAAACGAATACATCCTTAAATTTTTATATTCAAAACAAACTGGGTCACCTGAAATATAAAATAAAATAATTAATAAATAGAAAAAATAAATTAAATAAGAAAATATATTAAAAAAAAAATTAGCAACATAAATTTTTAAAATTATTTAATAGCTTAAAATAAGTCTAGAATGATTAATCATATTTATAAAATATTCAATAACTTATGGATTTGGTATACAAATATTTACTATATTCACATAATTTTAAATATTTTTCTTGATTTTTTCTGTACATCTTTTATTTTACTTTGTCACTTTTTAAATTTACTG
Organism: Ajuga chamaepitys; assembly: GCA_958295605.1. Lineage (NCBI taxonomy): Eukaryota > Viridiplantae > Streptophyta > Magnoliopsida > Lamiales > Lamiaceae > Ajuga > Ajuga chamaepitys. Next base: position 38,031,125 of record OY282496.1, on the reverse strand, counting down.
AATATTTTTCAATTGTATTAGTATTTTGGTATTTATAAAGGTTCTATTCATCTCAAACTTATAATTTTGTGAACTTCTTAGACCTAGCTAAAAAATTCAAATGCTTTTGTAAACAAAGATAATTTAAACTTAAAACTTAAAAGTATAAATTGAGGGGCCAAATTTGTAGTTTCTCCCAATATCATATCACGTCAAGTCGGATTCAAAATACAATACATCACAAAATTAACACCGCTATAGAAAGCAAACTGAGGTATCCAAGTCTTCCCTCTTTCGCTTAAAATTCAAATTACAGACGAATATTAAGGCGGCGATACATCGCGGAAATTGTTCGCGCCACCGTACCACCGGAAATTTATAAACGGAAAACGTACACATACGGATCTACACCTGCTGCCGCTGAAGAATCGCCTCCTTACATGGTACTTCACTCGATAATATCTACATGTACCTAAGCCGGCTGTATGCGTGAATTGTTTTTTAATCTGAATGTTGCCTCTTTGAGGAATCCGTCTTCTGGAATTTCTTATAAGTTTTAGGTTTAATTGTTCATCTGCTAGGATTAACGTTTGGAAAATAAAGTCAGAGTTATCCGTTCTCTGGTTCTTAGGCGTAAGTTTGTTGTGTGCTGGTTTTGAAATTTGGAGAAGTAATCAACGGGGTTTAGTTAGTTAAAAGTTTATATATTTGTTTTTCAATTTTTTTTTTTAATTTAGCATATTTCGTGTGTGCGCGCGCGCTTACATTCTTGTCTGAGCTATTCATAAAAATATGATGCACTATTAGATGCGTGGATAACAAAATGAACCGTTTTCCTGCTTCTATGGTAGTTCCTTTACAACAAATTTTGATGTACCTGTATTCTTGAACTATCAGATAGCTATTTCATTTGCAGAAACTCTTCCATGAAGTCCTGTAGACAACCAAAGAGAAAGCGAGTCGAGATCAGTAGAAATCCAGACGAATTCATAGATGTTACTGTAAAGAAACCTGTCAATGGAACTGTTCGGCAGTCCTATAAAGCCACAGGTTAGGAAACTTGAGTCAAATATAGTTGTTGTAAGGGTAGCTACATGAGTCTGTTACATTGTATCCATCTGAAACTTTTTCTTGCTAATTTCTTTCTGGAAGTAGATTAACATGTTGGTATAAAATAGCTATAATTGACTAGGTTTATGTTCATTGAACTTGTGTTGTGCCATAAGATATAAATTTGTTATGCTAAAAATGTGTTTTATCTTGCATCGTCCTTCAGGATTTATATGGTTGAAGGCTCTCAAACGATAATGTGTCATTGTGTCTATTGCAGAAAGTATAAGGATGCCTGATTTGGAGCCTCAACTGCAAATTCCATCTACTAAGATTAAACTGCAGCTTTTCCCAATAAATGAAGAGACTCGCCTGGTACTGGAGAAGGTATGGAAAATTATCTGTCACACCCTCGTGCTCATAAACACAGAATGGATGAAAAAATGCCTTGCTTTGTTGGTTTGTTGCAGGATGGCCATAATCCATTTCTAGAACTCACTCTAAGTGCTCGGAAGAGGATATCATCAGTGATTAAGCACATGAATGCTAAATGGGGCAGTTCGAGTGAAGTGATAGGACAGCCCATGCTTTTTCCATACAATACAAAATTGGAACGACTAACATTATGCAAGAGATGGACTTCAAATGATCTTTCCATTACTGCATGGGAGGTGTATGTTGATGTGGGCAGTCCTTCCATTTTCCGCCTAAGGTCTGAAACCTATTACATGTGCTTCATAGAGGGTCTAACCCTGAGTTTCATAATCTCACTTACTTGTGTTGCTTGCTAGGTATGGCTGGTTTTCTAATCTTCAGCAGGATATGCCCGATATACCTCCTACATCTAGTCTTGAGGCTCATTCAGGTTCTGAGGGCAGTAGGAGAGGCTGGCCCACAGATTTGGTGATCCCAAATCATCAAGATGAACCAATAAATGAATCTTATGAAATCAATAGAACACAAATCAATGTGAATGAAGCTTTGGATCCAGATGTGAATGCGCTGAAGCCTTCTGATGCACCTTCTGATATTGCGGTAACTTTTTGATTCATTTATTTAACAAAGAATTTGTGAAGTAAAATTTTAATTTCTGAGAATATATTGACTACTGATTATGACATAAAGGGTACGTTTATATTGGTTTTTTGAAGATGAGGAAGTAGAATATTTGAGATTCTGTGAGATCCTGAAGTCAACCAGTTTTATTTCATAACACTGGGGATGCTTCTCTTGCAGAGTGCTAGACAATTAAAAGGATAGATTTTCAGGAGCTTGAAATCGGTTTTCTCCTCTGTTGAATGTGAACAGTTAATAAAGTGAATGAAATCTGAAGTTTAGGTGTATCTATTGAAATAGAAAACTGAAGGATAAGAGTCTAAATGAATTTCTTGCCTACTTATATCTCGAAAGGATCCCACTAATATACCTGTCAACCTATTAGTTTACAGACTTCTGAACATGTGCTAGTCACCATCCTTGCATGATGCATCACTAGGTGTTATGGGTTTTCCATTTTTCAATTTTTTGTAGCGTGACAAGAGAATTACTTTATGAGCTTGTTGATCATGGTTAGAGCTGAGACATTTAGTTGTGAGGGTTTGTTTTTTCTCTCTAGGATGATCAAGTGACAACGGAGGTTATCCCGGTACGTTCTACTGTACCTTGGGATGATAATCTGACCAATTTGAGCATTGGAGGTCTGCTATCAGAAATATCACTGCAGGGAAAATTTAATGGATTAGATCCCAGCTCTGTTAACAAATCTGGCGTGCAGCCAATGGGACCGATATCTGATATTAGCATTGGTGGTCTGCTTTCTGAGGCATCTTTGCTGGGCAAGATGAGCTATCCCGTGAAACTAGAAAATGAATCATCATGGCAACGTATCTTTCTTGCACCCAGTGATGTAAGCTTAGGTGCATTATTTTCTGAAGCATCTTTACTTTCTCACAAGAACAAGCTGGATGCACAAACGACAGAAGCAAGCCATGAACAAATCAAGTCTCCATGGGATGATACTTTTACCACGTTAAGCATTGGAGGTTTGCTTGGATTATTGTCTGAATCGTCTTTGCATTCTAACAAGAACAAGCTGGACACAAGCATGATGGAAGCAGGCCATGAACAAATACAGTCTTCATGGCATGATGATTTTACCACCTTAAGCATCGGAGGCTTGCTATCTGAGGTATCCTTGCAGGCCAAGGCCTGTGGTAACCCTGAAGTGAAGAAGAGTAAATCAAGCTTGGGGCCTAATGCATCTTTTTCTGGCTCCTCTGATTCTCTTATTTCTGCCCATTTGCATGCACAGTCCCAAATGCCAAAACCGTCGTGCCATGAGCCAAATTTATCCATCTTGGATGCAGAGGAGACATGCCATGCTTTTCCTGTTCGGAAGCTTCAACCAAGTTCAGGCACCATAACTTCAACTGGAAGAGAAAATTTAAAAGGATGTGACAATGCAATAGTCTCAAAACAATCCCACTTCTCGGGGGTTGCCAAGGTTTGTCTGGCATTCATTCAATGAACTGATTTTGCAACTTCTCAATTAGTTTCGCGTGAATGTAGAAGTCAGAAAAAAACCAACTAATGCCGGACAAAATAATTGAAATAAAAGAAACTCTGGACTAAGTGGTAATGGTTCTGGAACTGTCCACTGAGAAACTACGGGATGTTTATAATTTTAAATACACAATGCAACCTCTGAAAGTTGACCAATTTACACATCGTTACAAGATAAGACAGTTGTGCCTATTTGTTATGAGCTCAAATGTAGTTTTTAGGTGCAAAGGTCAATTTATAGTTTAATTTTGAGAGTTTTAGTGGCTGTCTGTTGTATACTGTAATCTAGTGTTGCAGGTTGTATTATAGTAAATGGTATCTTAGTCTTGTCTTCCTTTGTTTCTGTAGATGAACAATGAAACTGTATCTCCCAAAGACTCATCTTGTCAAGAATTGAAGTCAGATCCTTTGCATCATTCTCTAGGAGCATTTGGTGAGGATTGCAAGCCTTCGTCTGTTGAGCATCAATCAGGTTGGTTCTCTCATTATCAGTTGCATGTCCAACTGAAATTGATGTGAGTAAAGTTGGCAAACTAATATACTATGTGTTCACGTGTTGTTGCAGAATGATGCCAGACCCTTTAATCTTTTGTTATACTTGGCATATCAGTGGAGCAGGTGGAGAAAATATTGATGCAAGTGAATATATTGAAAAAAATACAATTTTTTTTTTTTTTTTTTATAATGACTTCCTCAGCTCGAGGAAAAACTTGTACAAGACTTGAAATTGAAGTTGACGAAGCCATGGTTCCAGTGCAAGACTGGGATTCTTATCCAACTTTCCGTATTTGCATCTTGATCGATACCCTCCGGTGAGATGCATCGTTGTTGATTCTGATATGTCAGTTGGCTCCTATTCATCAAGATCAAACACTTGGTTGTTTAATTTGGCCATTGTTTTTTGAAAATAGAAACTCTGGAAGAGAATCTTTAAAATAAGAATAGTTGCTTAATTGGATGATCTTCTGTGAGACTTTGGCCTGAAATAGCAAGTTCAGCGTTGTTCCTATAACATATTTTTATCAAAATATATGTTTTACAGTACTACAGTCTAAGACTCTTCCGCTTATCAGCTGTATTTGAGGACATGCGTGATAAGATTTTCTGATATTAAGCACTGACTTAGTTATTAACTGCTGTAATAAATTTTCTTCAGGTGTTTGGGGCAAAAAATTTGCCCCTTGGAAAGCATGTTTTTTTACGTGGTTCTACTTAAAATCATTGATGATAAGTTATATGCCAGTGTTAGTTGTGCCTTTGACAATATAATATTGAATATCATGTGAAACATAGATGGCTTCTGATTTTCATGTTCACAGAGGTATTGGTTAAATTGAGGCAGTTCATCACATGGTACTTGGTAATTGCAGGTCCCTTGTGTTGTCTTGATACCTGTAAGAAGTCTTGGTTGTAATGGATTTGAGATCACAGTCCAGCTTATAAGATTAGTCTTGGTTAATTTCATGGGTTCAATATGGAGAACTTGAAGGCGTCTCATGTATTACCTGCATACTGTTGTGATTGTTTACTTTGCTTATGATTTTTCCCTGTTTTGTTTTGTTGTTTCTGCACTGAGAAATAAACTCATGTCTTCGTAGATTGATTACTTTCAAGATCAGGGTGACTGTATTCTTAGTACATAAAATCAAGCGTTCCTAAAATCAAACCAAACTAGTTTACAAAGTTTGTTTTAGTCTGATAACGGATATAGGTTGGTCTCTCTCGACACATCCTGATGTAAAGGTCTGTCTTTGTTGCGGGAACATTTGCAGCTTCATCTCAAAATTTGACTTGAAAATAGTCAGCGTTTTGCTCAAGAATTTCAGACTTAAATTGCTATTAAGTTCTCTTCGTATTTCACCTTTCTTTTTGTGGTTCATATGTAAGCATAGGCTCGGGTCGAGTTTTCTGGGATGGGTACCCGCGATGCATTGGGTACCCGATGAAAACTCAATCTTACGGGTACTTGCACCAGTTACTGTTTTACGATTAAATTATTTTTTGCTTTTTTAAAGTTATGATTGATTTTGTCTGAATAGGCACCCGAAAAAACTCGATCCTACGAAAACCCGACCTTAATCAGGTATTAACTCGATTCGATATTATCCAAGTACCCGATGAACTAAAAAAATTAACTAAATGACTTAAACTTGCACAGGTCGGATTGAGTACCTGAACCGCATGTAGAAAAGCTCACCCCTGATCATATATGATGATGGTTCTTCTCATAATATTGTATTAGTTGCTTGGGAGGAACCATAAACTATTCTCAAATAATTAAGTGCTAATTACGAATCTACTTCTATTATAAAAATGTAAGTTATTTCTTATAAAATTTGATTCGTCTATTATATCCTTAATGTATTTTTAATTTTAAGGTTAGTTTATTAATTACATCCTTAAAGTTTTATTTATATGGCAAGAGCACTATATAGTTCAAGTATCATCTATTAATTCATAGATATGATATTTAATTCATCTAGTGACATAATTTGAACTAAAATATTGGTAATATTTTATATTTTCCTTTCTTTTTAGTAAAATACATAACATTATAATTTTTTATTTTTATTTTTAACTTTGTTTTTAAATTTCCTATCTCTTTTATAATGGAATTCTTTTGTATAATTGTAGAAAGAAAAATGATAAGTGAAATTTTTGTGGCTAATTCAATAACTTTATTTTTAAGGTGTTATTTATTAAGAGTCATTTTGTAAATCAAATTCATCTCTCAAGCCTCAATTTATGAAATTTCATATCACATTCTTTATGATATTTAGTTAACTAATGACGTAAGCTGAACCTAAATATTCATAAAATCTCACCTTCTTATTATTATTATTATTATTATTATTATTATTATTATTATTATTATTATTATTATTATTATTATTATTATTATTATTATTATTATTATTATTCATTTTTAGTAAAATACATTATATTATTCTTTTTATTTATTTTTATTTTCTTTGATTCTTCATATGATGTTCATGTTTTGTTCAATTAATAACGTAAGTTGAATCTAAATATTCATAATATAATATTATTATTATTATTATTATTATTATTATTATTATTATTATTATTATTATTATTATTATTATTATTATTATTATTATTCTTTTTATTTATTTTTTTTTCTTCGATTCCTAATAAATTTCTTATAGTTTTTCTAATTGGATTTTTTAGAGTAAGGAGACGGACCGATTAGCAAAAATCTAAAGAATCAACATATATATATATATATGTGTGTACGTATATATACATATATATATATATATATATATATATATATATATGTATCTATAAAAGAGATAGAAAACTAACCATCTTATAGTTTAATAGTAAGACTTTAGTAACACCAAAATTTAACTTCTATATTAGAAATTTAGGATAATGATTACAATATTTTTCATTTCGAATAGTGGTACAATAGAGTAATTTAGATATTGAATGTTTGCAAAACTATTAAGTTTTAGTGTTTTCATGGTGCAAAAATACAAATAAGTTTAATGATTAGCAACAAAAATAAAAAATCATATACACAAAAATTAGAACAATGAATAATAGTGTAAGCTCTTATTTCCTTTATTTATAACATCTTTTATTTTTTAGAGACGACTATTTATTTTTAGTTTACTTTTTTCAATTTAGGTACATAGCTATAATATATTTATATTGAGTCCACTAACCGCAATAAAAAATATATTTGACAAGACTACTGTAGCTTATCATATTTCTTTTACATAATTTTATTTTTAAGTTTCTTTAAAAATTACTTATCTCTTTTATAATGAGGTTTTTTATATATATAATTGGAGAAAATTGCGATTTTGGTCCACATGACACAGAATAGTTGCATTTTGGTCCCAAAGTTTTCATATTTGATCCCAAAGGTTTTATATTTGATCCCACAAATACAAAATCGAGCACATTTAGTCCCACCGTCACATTTTCTGTTAACTTTGGTAGCGTTTTTAGTCCCAATGTTTTTGCATTTTTGGTCCCAAACCAAACAACTATTTTTTCTCTCCATCAATCAATTTTTCGATTGATAGCTGATTGAATCTCTTTTTTTCTCCTCTCATGCTCCTCTTTACATCAACCTGCATTTTCGTCTCCAGGCTTGGCTGTCAATATCTGAAATATTTGGAGCTTTTTATTAATATATGTCACAATTAGGAATATGATCAAATATATAAATCACCAATATAAAGTAATTGAATATCGCCTCTCAGTTTTTGCTCGATATTCGATTTTGCTACACCAATTCATTGGAGCCACTTAACCAAAAAAAAAATCGTATAAATATAAATTGATTCTCCGTGAGTAAGCTATGAAGATGTAATAGGGAAACAAGAATCTTTCTGCTATTTTGCTTCCACCTCTTACAATCAATATTTCAATAATTTAAATACACATATCATGGAAATTATGTGAAGCAAAATAATGGTACAATACTCCACAACCCTTTTTGTGGATATTATGAATGCAAAATAATGGATCATATGAACCTTATATTAAACATATATTCTATATAAATGAGAAATGTCAGCAAGCAAAGTTCTTTTTTTTTTTTGTCCCAGCCAAACAGAACATTGGAACGTAGTTAAAAAAAATTAATGGGTTTCAAATCCATGAACATCGAAACAAAATGAGAACATTCTAATTAACTTTACAAAATCTAGAAAAACTGATTATAAACTGTAGGATCTGAAAAGGTCTGCATTATTAGCAATTTGTACTTGTATAATTGCATAAAAAATGGTCTGTAACATCTCATGTCTCCACATTCTCAAATTCAAATTCATTTGAATTCTAACCCAAAAAATACCTCGTACATGGGATCATCAACGGTCTCCTCTATTTTAATCTACTATACTTTCGCAAATTAATTTGTCTAGATCATGAGGGCCCAAAAATAATTCACGGGGCAAGGCCGCCCTTCATCAAACCTCACCATGACTTCCCCTTCCCGCTCCAATGCATCAAATTGACCCGACCCGTATGCAAACCACGACAACTATTCTCTACATTATACCCACCTAGACCATGCTGATTTCACCTATGATCAATCCCTTCTACCTCCCCTCCAAAAACCAACATGAAGTGGGGCAAAGACCCCAACTCATATATCTTCCTCTCCCTCTGTATCCCCATCCATTTGTCAATTTTTTTTGTGCAATCTTTCCTTCTCCATCTCAACAGAGGCATCACCATCACCTTTGTGTTGAAGCAACACGCCTTATTCTCTTTAAGCATGCCCGAAAAAATCGAGTCGGTTCAATATGCGACAAAAAAGAAAAGATGAGACTGAAAATGAAAAAAACTTGGGACTATAAATGCTTGTGAAATTTCTTATGGGACTAAAAGTGCTCGATTTTGAATTTGTGGGAACAAAAGTGAAACTTTGGGACCAAAATGCAACTGCCCTGTGTTCTGTGGGACTAAAAGTGCAATTTTCTCGTATTTATTACGTCATTTAACAGACATGTGCTATGCACGTGACAAAAAACGTTAATGATAAACGTTGTGGGTCTGAAAATGCAAAAACTTGGGACTATAAATGCTTGTGAAATTTCTCATGGGACTAAATGTGTCCGGTTTTGTATTTGTGGGATCAAATGTGAAACCTTTGGAACCAAAATGCAATTGCCATGTGTCCTGTGGGACCAAAACCGCAATTTCCTCTATATAATTGTAGAAAAAGTAGAAAATTCGATTAGGTGAAATTTTTAGATCTAATTTAGTAACTTTATTTTTAAAGTTTTATTTATTTTATAAGAGTCATTTTATATTTCGAAATCACCTCTCAACTTATGAAATTTTCTTTCCTAAAAAAAAAAAAATTATGAAATTTTCTATTATATTTCATATGATATTTAGCTAAGCTAATGTCGTAAGTTGAACCTAAATATTCATAAGGGTCAATTACCAAAAACAACCTGTACAATGGGCCTTTTTTACTTTTGCAACCTAAACTTTTTATTTTTTCCGATGACAACCTGTACTAATGTTTTTTGTCGATTTTCAACCTCTGGCGATATTTCCGGCTATATAGGCCATGTGACATGCACATATTCATTTTTGGACCAATAAGATGGCGACACGTGGCGACTAATAAAATGAACGATGATAAATAAAATATCTTTGTTTTGCTAATCCTAAAATCTATCAGCATTCTTTTTAGGATTAGCAAAACAAAGATAAAAATCATATACATAAAAATTAGAACAATGAATAATTGTGAAAGTTCCTATTTATTTTATTTATCATCGTTCATTTTTTTTGTAGACATTTTTTAAGTTTTTTGTTTTTTGTTTTGTTTTTGGTTTAGGTACTACGTAGCTATGATATCTATATACTCATTCAAATAACTACAACAAAAAACATGTTGACAAGACAAGTATAGTGTCCACAATATATGAACGACTCAAGATTAGTGATAATTATTTGATAAAATATTTTTAAATTATGTAAACTATAATAGTTTAATGTGATTTCAGTAGTTTTATGTTTGACTTTCAAAGTCGAATAATAGATACAAGAACCTTATTTTGGATAAGAAGTATAAGAGGGTTTATTTAGATACTGAATATTTGAAATGTTGTTAAGTTGGGTGTTCAAAGTCCTTATTAGTTTTTTTTTTTTTTTTTTTTTTTTTTTTTTTTTTTTTAAATTTCATTTTCAAGATACAAAATATGTGTTTCTTCCATTTGTTTTTTTTTAATTTTTATAAGTACAATATTTTGTACTCATTTCACTAATAAAATTGACGAGACAACTATAATATGTCATATATAATATTTAATTTACCACTCCATTCATATGTTTCATAATATATGAATGACTCAACATTAATAGTAAGTATTTGAAAAGAGAACAAGCTAAATGATTTGCTCGTTTACTACCGCTTCAACACTTACACCCATGAATCTATGACTTGACTTTCAATAATAAGTTACATAATGCCAATAAAACATGTCTCAAAGAAACTTAAAAGTAACATCAATATATGATATCGTTAATATTTACTATTTATATCTGAAAAATATGAAGTTACTATGTAAATGATCAAATATATAAACTTGAATGTCTTAGTCCAACCTTTAGTATAAATTCATGATAGAAAAAAAAAAATTATACATTAGTTTTAACTCTTGATTATTAATTAACTTTTAAATGTATCACTAAGTCTTAAGTGACATTTATAAACATTACAACTGGAAAAAATAATACTTGATATACGAATTTTATTGACTTAAAAAAGTATACAATAAATTAAGTCATTTATCATATATTTATATATATATATAAATATATAATATTTTTAAGATCGAGTACGCGTTTCACGGAACGCGACCCTCCGCAACACCAAAAAAGTGACCAATAAATAAAAACCACGTATATCCCATTAAATAATTTTCTCACGATAAAAGAAAAAAATGAAAAAGAGAAGGAAAATTGAAAAAAAAAAAATTAGGGAAGAGAACCTACACCAACCCAACCCCAACTCTCCACCATCGCAATTTGGCGGCGCCTCAACACCCCTGCCACCATTATAGAACACACCATTTTAGAATTCTCCATCGTTACAATTCATTTGCATTTTGGTTGCTCGATCTTATTTTATTGATTTGGGTTTATTTATTTAATCCGGGTCATTTTCGTAAAAATGTTTGTAAAAACGGGAGCCGGAGGCGGCGGCGTATACAAGTGGTGCTACTGAGGGACAAATTGAAATTGTTGGATAGTGATGATGGTGAAAGAAAGATGGTAGTTTTTACCTTTGTTCTGTGTCATAATTCTACCTAGTGAAGGGCGTGGCGCCGGAAGACGAGTGTAAAGGCGGCGGCGGAGATCATTGATGGTGGGTGACGAAATTGCATATCTGAGGAGGTTTTTCTCTACATCGCGTCTGCAACGGTGGTGGAAGAACAAAAGTTTCAATCAATTTTTGTTTCTAATTTTTCAGTCTAAAAGATGATGCCACGTGTTGAGATGTGATTAAGATTTATAGGTGTTGCGGACAATTGCGTTGTTTGAGTTGCGTGCTGGAAAAAAACTATATATATATATATATATATATATGAATATATAATACTATAAATGCATCAGTACTGATATTGGATAAATTTTTAAGTGTTATTGGTCTATACAATGAACCAATTTTTTTCAAATATATCTAAACATTGAACATTATTTTTAGTCACATACCTTACAAACCTACATAAATCTATTCACTAATGTAGTACTTTTAATAGGTGATGTACATTTAGTAGAACAAAGAAAAAAAATGTTATGTTAGAAAATTGGAGAGAGAAACATAAAAATCACAAAATTTATAATAATTGGAGTTTAAACTGAGGTATGAAATTTTGTTGTGCTAAAAATAGAAATAGTAAAAGGACAAACGTGGAAATTAGTGAACACGAATAATTGCACCTAATTTTTTTAAATACTTAAAAGTCTACCATTAAAGAAAATTATTAAATCGATAAAAATATTATACATATATGATAAGCATGTGTAATGACTTGATAAATGAATTCACTATGCTATATAAATTTATAGGATAAATAAAGAAAAAAGAACTATATAGAAATAACAAACTAATTTGTATTATGTGAATGATTAAAAAAATGTACCAAGTGATGAGTATCGCATAATAAAAGTAAATCATGCAGAAAAATAAAGACAGTAAAATGTTAATGTTAATATTAGTTTACGAGTATAGATAGATAAAAATAAATAATTACATTGTAATAGTCTAAATAAAAAATAAAATTGGAGAAATAAAATCACAATGCATAGCTTAAACATGTATATATAAGACTTTTAAATGAGTGTGCAATGTTCGAAAAATTGGGAGTACTTCACTATAACTAAACAATGATGTAAAGACATAAAAAAAATAATAAAATCATCTATTATATTTAATAAAGATTAGAGCACGTGTCTCGGTTGAAGATTGTGAGACACTATGTATGTAGTCGTCTTCCAACAAAAGAAACATTATTTATTTTATAATTATGCTATTGTAGCATTTTTGTTTTAAATTACACATAATTTTCAATTTTTGACATTGAATTGATGAAATAATTAAGAGAAATTAAAATAAGCAGTCTTAAATCAATAAGTAAATTATACTAAAAAGGGTTATAATTACTAATAATAAAAAGTTAGAATAAAGTTTTCATAATAGAAGTTGGATGTTGGGTCTTGATACTAAGTTGCTGGAAGTTTTTCCTCATATTACAATATGCAAAGAATATCATGCGTATATGTATGTCGAAATCGAAATTATTTATTCGAGAAATTATAGAGAAAGTACGTTAGGCCTATTATTTTATGTGTATATAACAAATAATGAACTTATGGGTGTGAGTTGATGATGTAATGAGACAAATGAACATGTATTTTTCTTCCAATGCTAGTGATTTGGTGCAAAACATGAAAATCTATACCCTCATTATTATATAGTTTCCAACCATCGTATAACTTTATTCATGATATATTAATGATGCTCGAGTCAATGGATAATGAGAAGTAAACACTAACTAGTATATATATAATAGAAAATTTTGTAAGACTAACTATTTCCACATTATATCATGGTATGTCGTTTTATGAATCTTTTAACATTAATTATTATAACTTGTTTTGATAAAACCAAGATTATTTAACTTTGGGAAAATTGATAAAAATGCATTGTAACTATTACATAATTACAAAACTAATCAATAACTTCAACTTGCAATTTGTTAATAAAAATGCCCTATGACCGGTTGTAGCATATTGCACAACCGATCACTTATGAGTTGTCCCTCATTTATTGATGTAGCATTAGTTTTTTCGATTTATTTTTTCTCTGTTGACTCACTTATTCGAATGGTTAAAAAAATTCAAAAAAATTATAGCCCCCTTGACCCTACCCCTTTGGGGCATTTCTAAGAGTCGGAACTTTTCTGTTTCTCCTTTGTGATTCTTTTTAGTTTCTAGCTAATTTAAAATTGTATTTGTTTAATTGCTCAATTTTCTTATTACATCGAATAATCTAACAAGTGTATCAATATTACAATGATAAATAATTACATTGGATTTTATTAAAACGATCGACTAATACCACCATACAAAGTATGACTATTTTACATTTAAATTTATTTTTGATTAAATAATAGTAAAAAGTTATAAGCACGTGTGGTGCACGTGGTTGTTTCTAGTTATAAATAAATATCTAACATTTGATCTAATTGCCAATTGTAATAAGATCTTAAAAATTATTAATGTTGATCATCAACTATAAATCATTTTCAATTATAACATCGACCTGACATCATCGTTGGAGGTTTCTTGATGAGATCTTCATTCACCCCATCAACTTTACAATATGTCACTTCTACTTCCATTAACTGGGATTTGGAGTGGAAGGTGTGATATAATAATTTTAATCCCCAATTCACTAAAATTGTGACAATCGATGACAAATAAATTATAGATGCATGATAATCTGTAATGATGTATCTAATGATAGTGGTGGTGAGAAATAAATTCAAAAAAATACGATTGATGTTCTAATTGATTTTTTTTCTTATCATTAATATTGATAAGTTTTATAGTTAATATTGTAATTGAAAGTTGAATGTTTTGAATTAACCAAATAATGAATTAATGAGTGCATATTTTTGGAGTAACTACATGTAGTTCGTGATAGACGATGTGTTGTGTCTGGTGAGCTTGGATAAATCATTGATCCAAATTTCTGGGAATGAATAAATTGTAATTCTGGCTTTAGAATAACATGCAACAGAACAGAGGTAGAATATTTAGTTACAAAATTTGTAGCTACTTCAACACTTAGCCATAAGCATATATAAATTTTATAGAATTTGACAGAGAAGCCTGAATACACAAGTAACACGACTTACAGACTTATATAAATCACTTGTTCATGAATCATAATAATTTTCTGAGAACTTGCTCTTGATCCACTTAAAGCTGTTTCTCAGAGATGATTTGAGCTTACCTTCCACAGCGTACATATTGTATCCTGCTACCCTCTTTCTCCTCTTCACCTCCGGGTTCTCGCCCGGCCCGTTGAAACTGTACGATTTAGCCCGCTCGAATCTTGCTTCACCATATGAATTAGAAGAGTGATAAGGGAATGATTTACTCTTTTCCATGATCAAATTTTGTTCAGGAGAAGATGCTGGACTGTCTAATATATGCAAGACAAATGTGTAGATTAGTGCGGCCTTGCATGGCCCATCCCTGTGACTTTGATTTTATGATGTCAACATTAACTGCACGCACAAATTCGAACCTCCAACCTCTATTTGCAATTAAAATTTTATGGATAATATATATAGCTGAGTCTTAATATTATAATTATACATGAATTTAGTCTTCATAATGTGATCAGTATAAAATTGAAGTTGGATTCCGTCAATCTACTCTTTATGTATGATAATTTTCTTTCATTTTATTCTACCAAAAAAATATGTATTGATAAATAAGGAATATAGTTTTACAAACCGCGCATAGGTGAGAATATACAATAAATGTTAGGGCCACTCATGTGGTAGTGTGTTGGTTTTACATGCTTCGAGAATCCAGCATGTACTAACTGAACATTTAAAGGAGAATATTATAAGTATTTTTGCATAGAAAAGAAGAGTCATCAAAATACATGTTATATATAGAAGGAAGGAAGACATGGTGTTATTTGATAATTGAGGGTGTTAATGATGGAAAAGCACTAGTTGACTGTTTAAATGAAATGATAGAAGGTGGAAGTTGTATTTGATGATAAGGTGGGTGGTTGTGGAATTAAGAAATAGGGGTGTAGTGCACTATGTGTTGGATAGTGGGCCCATGAGAGATTAGTTTCGGGCCCAACGGGCTTAAATATAGACAACAACAGTGGACTGCCACTTTAAAGCCGCAAATGGGGTTGTTTTCTTGTGGGCCTTTGCTGTCTCTATTTCACTATTGCTTCGTTGTTTGTTTTCGGATCATGTTTCATTATATATATTGTCCTTAATAAAACATCATTTAACAATTTCTTAACTAATTTTTACATTCATCATCAATAATCACAATTTTCAAAGTTACTTTAATTAATAATTAATTCTTACACAAATCACATCACATTTTTCACCTTTTATAATGCAAACAAATCTCAACTCAATTTTCAACTAACAAAATCAAACACAAATTTATTTAACCCAACCTCATTTTTTCACTTTATTTCCCCAATCTACAATACCTCAACCACCCTCAGCCTAAAGCAAACAGCGTGTGGCAGGTGCGATATATTGATCATTATCCACACGGCCTAAGTATGAAAGAATGAGGATGATATTTGAAGGGTTTGTATGTGTGACTTTGCCGTAATTTAAAACAGTTAATTTTGTGCAATGTGAATGTTTGTCTTAGAAGGGAGTGTGAAAGTCAGAAAAAGATTCCTCCTTTCATGCAAATCATGAGGATTATAAAATCTTTTCCTTTGTTTTTCTCTCAATTAAGTATTAATATTAATGCATCCATCCCCAAACCTCACTCAAATTTATATTATAATACTAATACGCACGTATTGGTTACAATTTTTTACTATAATTAAATTAAAAAAAAAAAACACTTGATTGTAAAATAATTGTATTTTACTTGGTGGTGTTAGTCGATCGTTTTAATAAATTCAATGTAATTTTTTATAATTGTAATATTGATACTCTTCTTAGATTATTTAATATAATAAAAAATTGATTCGTTGAACAAACACAATTCTAAATCAGCTAAAAACTTAAAAGAATCACAAAAAAGAAACATAAAAATTAACTAATCTTAGTCTTAACAAAACAAGTTATAATAATTAACGTTCAAAGATTTATAAAAAGACGTACCATTATATAATGTGGAAATTATTTAGCCTTACAAAATTTTCTATTATATACTCCCTCCGTCCCGTCCTAATTTGCACACTTTTCTTTTTTTGGCTGTCCCACCCTATTTTGCACACTCCCAAAATGGAAATTTTTCTAACAATCTCTACCCTTAAAATCTCCATCCTCAATCTCCACCTTTGAAAAAATCAACTAAAAAGCAAAAACTAGTTTTTTCTTAATATACGCGCTGGAACAAGTGTGCAAATTAGGCCGGGATGGAGGGAGTATATAAAGTTTGATATATTCTAATTAGTATTTACTTTCTCATTACATAGACTCCAGCATTATTTATGTATCATGAATAAATTTATACAATGATCAAAAAACTATGTAATAATGAGGGTAGATTTTCCTATTTCGCACCAAATCACTGGCATTTGAAGAAAAATATATGTTCATTTGTCTCATTACATCATCAACTCACGCCAAACACAATTTTTCTTACCATTGATATTGATAAGTTCATTATGAAATGTTTATTCTCACTTTTTTAATTATTATTAGTCAGTATAACCCTTTTTTTGTATAATTTACTTATGGATCTAAGATTGCTTATTCCCTGAATAATTTCCTCAATTCAACGTCAAAATTTAAAAATTATGTGCGATTTAAAATATAAGTTCTACTATAGCATAATTATAAAATAAATAATGTGTCCTTATTATGGAAGGCTGGCTATATCTCACAATCTTCAATCGAAACACATGCTCCAATCTTTATTAAATATAATAAATGATTTAACTATTTTTTTTTATGTATTTACATCTCTGTTTAATTATAGTAAAGTACTCTCAATTTTTCTCACATTGCACACGCATTTAAAAGTATTATAAATACATGTCTAAACTAGGCATTCTCATTTTATTTCTCCATTTTTATTTAGACTATACAACACGTTATTCAAATGTAATTATTTATTTTTATCTAATCTATACTCGGAAGCTAATATTAACATTAACATTTTACTGTTTTTATTTTTCTGCATGTTTTAATTTAATTATGTGATACTCATTCACATGTTACATTTTTTTAAGGATCAATAACAGACATCAACCTGTACTGTTCGCGTTTTGACATTTTAGAACCTAAACTTTTTTTTTTGTGACTGATTACAATCTGTACTTTACGTTTATCAACTTTCCACAATATTTTCCGATGAGAAAATTAAAAACTTATTAAAAAATAAAAAAATTATTTAAAAAATATGAAATTATTTTTAAAATTATAAAAATTCGTTTAACATATCTTAAAATTAATTTGAAACGTGGAATTATTTTTAAAAATTTTAGTTTTATTTAAGAAAATTAAAATAATTTATAGAAAAATAAAAAAATAATTTCATTTTTTGATTAGAAATTTTTTTTAAAAAAATTAAAAATTATAAAAAAAATTAAAAAATCTGAAGTTATTTCTAAACTAAAATTCATTTAGAACATCTTAAAATTAACTTAAAATGGTGGAATTATTTTTAAAATTTTTAATTTTATTTAAAAAAATTAAAATAATTTATAATTTCAAGGTTGTATAAATTAGTTTAATTAGCTTTTGGGTTTCCTATATATATACGGCTTTTATTCAAGGATTTTGTCTTCAAACTAAATAAAAATAAAGACCTATTTAAAAGTTTAGAACATAAATATGAGCTCTTCGGTTTTCAAAACATGGAATACAATTATTAATGTATTGAATAATTTTTTTTTTATTTCTTTATATGTATCAAATTATAAATAACTAGTGGGTTACTATCTTAATAAGTTTGAGCTACAAGTAAAAAATACCAACTAATTTTTATAAAAGTAAAAATTATACTATTAAATTTATATAGTAGTTTGTTTAAATTTAATATTTCCTAGTGCATTTGAAAACTTTGTATTGAGGTTGAAGAATTACAATAGCTTCACCAATAACTTTTGAAAAAATTATAATGCACTATGACAAAAACTAATCAAACTAATTTACACAACCTAGAATAATTTCAATTAGTATGATTAGTTGATTTCTTGGTTATAAAAAAATAGTTAATTCATAAATTATTTTAAACTTTTTAAATAATACAGAAAGTTTTAAAAATAATTCCACCATTTCAAGTTAATTTTAAGATATTTTAAATACCTTTTTATATTTTAGCAATAACTTCATTTTTTTTATATATAATTTTGTGATTTTAAATATTTTTTTTTTAATTTTTTTTTTAATTTTTTAGCCGAAAAGTTAAATTATTTTAAATTTATATTATTTTTATAAATTATTTTTAATTTTTTAAATAAAATTGAAACTTTAAAGATAACCCAACCATTTCAAATTAAAGTTAAGATATTTTTAATAATTTTTTAATTTTCTCGCTGGGAAATATTGCCGGAAGTTGAAAAACATAAAATATAAGTTGCAACCAGTCAAAAAAAAAAAAAAAAAAAAATTAGGTTCCAAAGTGTCAAAACGTGAATAGTACAAGATGATTTATGGTATTGACCCTTTCTTTAATCATTCACATAATACAACTTAGTTTGTTATTACTTTATAGTTCTCTTTTTTCTTTTTTTTTTTTATAATTTTTATTGTACCCTATAATTTTATATAGCATAGTGAGTTCATTTATCAAGTCATTACACATGTTTAAAATATATGTATAATATTTTTATCAATTTAATAATTTCCTTTAATGCTAGATTTTAAGTATTTAAAAAATTAGGTGCAATTATTCTTGTTCACTAATTTTCACGTATACTCTTTTACTATTTCTATTTTTATCACAATAAAATTTCACACCTCAGTCTAAACTCCAATTATTATAAACCTTGTGTTTTTTATGTCTCTCTCCAATTCTACCATAACATTTTTTCTTTGGTCTACTAAAATTACATCACCTATTAAAAGTATAACATTAGTGAATAGATTCCTGTAGGTTTTTAAGGTATGTGACTAAAAATAATGTTCAACGCATAGATAGATTTTAAAAAAATTGATCCATTGTATAGACTAATAGTATTTAAAAATTTACCCAATATCACTATAGATGCAGTTATAGTTCTTATATATATCTTCATATATATATATATATATATATATATATCTTTTATTGCTTTTATATATAAGCTACTTTTACTGCTTTCCCGTATTTTTTTATCTTAAAATATTATATTATATATATAATAAATGACTTTATTGTATATTTTTTTAAGTAAATAAAATTCGTATATCAAATATTATTTTCTTTAGTTGTAATGTTTACAAATGTTACTTATGAAGTATATTGATTTCATTCTTCTAAATCATTGAAAATAAAAGCAATATATATTCTTGTTTCCTACAAGCATAATAATTTGATTTATATTTACTTTTTAATGCTTATATAAAGAAACATATCATGTAAAAATATATATTGCTAGTTTAATTGAACAGTAATACTAAATGTAGGCATAATTTAATCGAAATTTCAAAATAATTCATTCTAATAACTTGTATGTATATCAAATTACAACGTAGATATTTGATTTTTTTTAAATACTTTTTGTATTCTTTTTTTTTTTTTTTTTTTTTTTACAGTATAATATCTATGATCCTATCACTTTAGTTTATTCTTTGATTTTTCTATCATATTATCTAGACTCGTCTATCATAAATTATTTTTATAATGACAATTCACTTAGACCCTTTAAAATTAGCATTTTTACATTAGTTTTTTTATAATTTGGTTCATTATGTTAATAAAGTTTTATCTACTAATAATAAAGTCAATTTATAAGTTTGTATTATATATACACCTTTTCTTCAAAATAAATTTTCTCACTTCATAAGTTTTATCATTATATTGGTCCTATCAATTGTTTTGACATTATTTTATATTGTTGGACTTTAATAAAGTGACATACACAAATTAATATACAATACTCTAATAGGTTTTTTTACTTACTCAAAAGTTAATTTTAAAATATAATCTCAGCGATTCCAAATGCAAGTCATATCATTCTTTTAGCGTGATTTTATTATTTGCATCAAGTTTATATTATAATTAAGTTTGAGTTATGTAACGCCCAATCCCATTAACTCGGAATTGAAGTGCTACTAAATTTTTCTTTTCTTTTGATTAAGTAATAAATAAATAAATAAAAAAGTGTGTGAGATAAAATACTTATTGGATAAAAGTAAAAATTTTATTGACAATAAGACACTGCCAAAACATATTTACACTAGTGGTTCCAAAGTTTCTAAGAAAATGCAAATTCCGGATTTTGTGACACACAAACTTATTTATATACATAGAAGAGGCAAAAACATCTTTGAGTTGCGGGTAGAAGAAGGAACCCGGTGACCCTTGCCGCAACAGCCCCGCCACCTCGCTCAACTAACCTGAAGATTTGTAATTATGGGCATGAGTATAAACTCAGTGGGAACTTTGTAAGTAGTTATTCTAACGAAGGTGCACAATAATAAACACATCCTTGACTTAGGAGCCCATCTTACGACTCAAAAGCCATATTGCTAGACTAGGGGGCCAATCTTACGACTCCCAAGCCCTACTCAAAAGCCAATCTTACGACTTAAGAGCCTTTCTCAAAAGCCAATCTTACGACTTAAGAGGTATCATATCAATAAGCCCGAAGGCAAACATATTTATCAAAGTACAAGTTCAGTAGCATAATATACTTACAAATAGCCCAGTCACCCACCTTGTTTTGCTTGCTTTAAAGTACGTAATTCGCATATGTCCCAAGGCCTGACTCGCACTACACCAAGCACATGTTGTTTAATTAATTAGTATTACTTATCGAGTTTAGCATTTTAAAAATAATTAAGTGTGGTACACTATTCTTGAATTATGTCTATTTTTACAATTTCTAACATATAAGCCAAGTTATTATAAATTGTAGTCCTAAATTAAAAGGCCTAATATGTTATTAAATTTAAATTATTAACTACATTGATAAATATTTTAAACTAACTAACATGCATCTTACAAACTTAAGAAAATAGCTAAATTTATAAATCTACTTAAATCAAGAAAATAATTAAATTCCTAAATCTATATAAACTATAAATGACAATGACGATAAAATAAAGAAGACTATTAAAGAAGACATACCTCAACAGATTTCAATACTATACGACAACTTCCCAAAACACCCGTCCGAGCGTTGTAAAAAATAAACTGATATGGACCTCCTAATTAAAGGAAATCCAATATTTAATATAATGTTTTTGTTTTACTTATTCTCTTATATTTTGTAATGAAGTGTTATACTTGTATTTATATGTGAAAATTTCACAAATTTAACGTAAATGTTTCGATGTGGGATTAGGGATGAAATTCATTTGAATGAAATTTTACATATCCACACTCGTACATAATATACCTATATTACTAAATATAGGATGTTTATATTACTAAATATAGTATGTGTATGTGTTTTACTATTATTAGCATATTATTATTATTATTATTATTATTATTATTATTATTATTATTATTATTATTATTATTATTATTATTATTATTATTATTATTATTATTATCATCATCATGTTATGCTTTACGTTTTGCATGAACATGTATATATATATTATTTAGTTTTATTTTTTTTAATATTGTATCATTATATTTCTATACGTATCTACATGATATATATATATATATATATTGTGACTTTAGTTGTTATTTTAGGTAGGTACAATTTATAAATTAATTTTATTTCTTACTTCTTAAGCCCGATGTTAACTTTAAGCTTCTATATTGTAAACTTTTAATTCTTACCTTTTAAGTGCTAAGAGTGCAGTCGACTTGGTACATACTTATTTTCTAAAAAATAAAATCATAAGTCAAATAGCTTCACAATTTTGACTAAAATAAAATTGGTAAAACTATTTAAGATGCAAAGAATGTATTTTATTGCATTTCAAAGATTCGGGGTATCACAGTCTCCCCTACTTTTAAAAATTTCGTCCTCGAAATTGTACTTACTTGGTTTAGGATATTCGGATATTTTGCTAGGATCTCATCTTCTCGTTCCCAAGTAGCTTCTTCCTTCCCATGTCTACTCCACTGCACTAGAACTAAGGGAATCTCTCTATTTCTCAAAGAGTGAACTTTTCTTCCTAGGATAGCAATGGGGTTCTCTTCATAAGTGAGGTTTTTATTGACTTCCAGATTCTCATGATAAATAACGTGATTTGAATCTGGGACATACTTCCTAAGTACTGATACATGAAAGACGTTATGAATATTGGTAAGTTCTGGCGGTAGAGCTAACTTATAGGCGACGTCTCCAATTCTATCTAGAATCTCAAATGGGCCAATATATCTGGGTTTTAGTTTCCCTCTCTTCCCGAAGCGTATTACTCCTTTCATTGGTGCCATTTTGAGAAAAACCTTATCTCCGGTATTGAATTGTAGATTCTTCCTTCGCGTGTCAGCATATGTTTTTTGTCGATCCTGGGCAGCCTTGATTCTTTCTCGAATCTTAGTTACTACTCCAATGGTTCTTTCGATGATCTCAGGGCCTAAGATTTTCCGTTCTCCAACTTCATCCCAGTAAATCGGTGATCTACATCTTCCACCGTAGAGTGCTTCATACGGTGCCATCTTTATGGTAGCTTGGTAACTGTTATTATAAGAAAATTCTACTAGTGGCAAATATATTTCCCAGCTTCCTCCAAAGTCTAGTACACAAGCTCTAAGCATATCTTCGAGTGTCTGTATTGTTCTTTCTGACTGTCCATCAGTTTGTGGATGATATGATGTGCTGAAGTTGAGCTTTGTCCCAAGGGCCGTTTGTAGACTTCTCCAGAATTTAGAGGTGAAACGAGTATCTCTGTCCGAAACTATGGTCACTGGTACTCCGTGTAATCTAACAATTTCGTCTACGTACCGTTGAGCAAGTTGATCCATGTTAAGCGTCATTCTTACTGGTATAAAGTGTGCTGTCTTTGTAAGTCTGTCAATGATCACCCAAATAGCTTCATTTCTTCTTGCTGTTCGCGACAGTCCAGTAACAAAGTCCATTGCTATGTGTTCCCACTTCCATTCGGGAATCTCTAAAGGGTGTAAGAGTCCTGAAGGCCGCTGGTGTTCTGCTTTAATTTGTTGACACGTTAAACATCTTTCAACAAATTGTCCTATTGATCGTTTCATGTTTCTCCACCAATAGATCTCTTTTAGGTCCTTGAACATTTTCGTCCCTCCTGGATGAGCTGTGTACGGAGTATTATGAGCTTCTTCAAGAATTTCCTTTCTTACGTCATCATCCTTAGGTACACATAATCTTCCTTTGTATGTTAAAGTCCCATCTGGTGTTACAAAGAATCCCTTGATGGTTCCTGCAATTGCCCGGTCTTTCATCTTGAGAAGGAATTTGTCAGTCTTTTGTGCTATCTTTGTTCGATCTCTCAAAGTAGGTTGTATGGTTAATGTTGCGATCATAGCAGTAGTATGGCCTGACTTCACAAAATCTAGATTCAACTTAGCAAATTCTATTAATAATAGCTCTTGTTGTGTTGGGAGAGTTGCCATATGACTTTCATTTTTCCTACTAAGTGCATCAGCTACAATATTTGCCTTGCCCGGATGATAAAGGATGGTGCAATCATAATCCTTTACTAGCTCCAGACATCTTCTTTGGCGCATGTTGAGTTCCTTTTGTGTGAAAAAGTACTTTAGACTCTTATGGTATGTGTAGATTTCACATTTCCCACCATAGAGATAATGACGCCATATCTTTAATGCGTGAACAACAGCAGCTAGTTCTAGGTCATGTGTAGGGTAGTTTAACTCATGGGGTTTCAATTGTCTTGAGGCATAAGCGACGACTTTTCCATGCTGCATCAAAACGCATCCTAGTCCTAACTTTGAGGCATCGGTGTAAATGACAAATCCTTCTGATCCGTCAGGGATAATTAGAACTGGCGCGGTTACGAGTCTCTGCTTAAGCTCTTGAAAGTTATTTTCGCATTCGTCAGTCCAGTGGAACTGGTTACTCTTCTTTGTCAATTGAGTCAAAGGCCTAGCGATCTTTGAGAAATCATGAATGAATCTTCTGTAGTAACCAGCTAGACCTAGAAAACTTGGGACCTCATTCACATTTTTCGGAGCTTTCCAATTCATTACTGCTTAAACTTTGGCAGGATCCACTTCGATTCCACTAGCCGTGATAATATGGCCTAGAAAAACAACTCGATCTAGCCAAAATTCACATTTGCTAAATTTAGCATAAAGCTTCTCCTGTCGTAAGGTACCTAGTATAGTTTTAAGATGCTTCTCGTGTTGTTCTTTATCTCTTGAGTATATTAGGATATCATTAATGAAAACTATGACAAACTGGTCCAAATAAGGATGAAATACCCTATTCATCAAATCCATGAATACTGCGGGTGCATTTGTCAATCCAAAAGGCATTACTATGAACTCATAATGTCCATATCGTGTTCTAAAGGCTGTCTTAGAAATATCACATTCTTTGACCTTGAGTTGGTGGTAGCCCGATCTGAGATCGATCTTTGAGAACACGCTAGCTCCCTTCAGTTGGTCAAAAAGATCTTCTATTCTAGGCAAGGGATACTTATTCTTGATTGTTAGGCGGTTGAGTTCCCGATAATCAATGCACATTCTAAGAGATCCGTCTTTCTTCTTAACAAACAATACAGGGGCTCCCCATGGAGAAACACTTGGCCTGATGAACTTATTGTCCAGTAACTCTTGAAGCTGTATTTTTATTTCTTGTAATTCCTTAGGTGCCATTCGATAAGGTGCTTTAGATATAGGTGCAGCTCCAAGCACCAAATCTATTGTGAATTCAACCTGTCGATCAGGAGGTATCCCAGGCAACTCGTCTGGAAATACGTCCACATAATCTCTCACCGTTGGTATATCAGCAGGTGTAACCTTAATAGTATTATTTTCCATGACATTCACAAGGTAGCCTTCACTTCCCTTTTTCCGTAACATTCTTACAGCCTTCATTGCTGACACAATACACGGTCTGGTATTAGTTTTGGCTCCGTAAAAGGTGAATTTGGATCCTATTGTTCTTTCAAAATCTATTTCACGCTCAAAGCATCGGATTGTTGCTTTATTCTTTGTCAACCAATCTATACCTAAAATAACATCGAAACATTTCATCTCTAATACATATAGATCGGCTTCCAGTTCTTGGTTACTTATCAAAAGCTTCACCCCAGTCACAATATCCTTAGTCCTAATAGTTTCTCCTGAGGGAATACTTACCGTCAACTCTTCTCCATTTGTATTACCTTTCAGACCTAACTTCCGTTTAAAATCTTCGGATATAAAAGAATGTGATGCACCAGTATCAAACAAAATATATGCCGGAAGGTCGAATACAAGTAGCATACCTGCCATGGTTTCATTCTCCTCTGTTAACTCTTCTTGTGTTAGAGCAAAAACTCGTGCCTTCCCTGATTTCTTGTCCGGTGCACTAACATTTTGTGGCGCCTTGATCTGCGTAGTAGTGCACTCCCAATACCTATGTCCTGGTCGATGACACTTATAGCAAACATTCTTTCCCACCAAACATTCTCCATAGTGGTGCTTATTGCAATTAGGACATATCGGAACCGCATTTGGTCCTGGTCCCCCCCTTGGGTTTGCCCTCTTCATAATGTGGTTAGTCTTATTCCTATCTCTAAAATCCCATTTTCTTTTCCCGGGTTGCTCTTGAGGTTTCTGGTTGTATTCTAAGTTCTGGCTAAGGGATACAATATGTGCTCGTTCAAACGTTTCATGGTACGCAGGCAGTTTCAAATCCGACACGATACCTCCGATCTCTGGACGCAAACCTCTCTCAAAGCGTCTTGCTTTTCTCTCATCTGTATCAACTAAGTGTGGAGCATATTTAGATAATTGATTAAAACGTCTTTCATACTCCATCACTGGAAGGGTTCCCTGCTTTAGATTGACAAACTCAATTTCCTTTTGGTCACGGATAGACTGTGGAAAGTAACGGTCCATCATCATGTTCTTAAAATCATTCCAGGTCATGTTTTTCTTTTGCTCATTCGTCATTGTTCGCTCGTGTGATTTCCACCAGTGTCCAGCATCTTCTACAAGTTGAAATATTACGCACGAAACTTTTTGATTTTCAGTTGATTCCATATGGTCAAAGATTCTTTCAAGCTCAAGAATCCATTCCTCAGCAACCATAGGTCCTTCACTACCCCTAAATCTTGGTGGCGAAAAACGACGAAATTGCTCTATAATGACATTAGTATTGATACCCTGGTTCTGTGGATTTGGTATATTTTGGTTAGTTGGTATTTGTTGTATGAGTCCCTGCAGAGAGTTCAAGAACTCCCGTGCAAAATCCGCTCCTTGTACTTCAACAGCAGGTGGAGGTTGCCTCTCAGCAGCTGGCCCGACAAATGGCTCATTTTCATTTTGCACATGTTTACGTGGCCTTCCTCGCGCTGCCATACTTTTGGGAGAAGGAGAAATAACACTTACTTATATGCATATATACCTTTATTTAACATACCGAATAATTTATAAGCAAATCATATACATAAAAGATATTGGGTTTACAAATCTATTAATATATACAACAAGTACAATGGTTTTAATACTCTAACCCGTACAAAATGTCGATTGGTTAATCATGCTTATATGAGCAAAAAGATAGCATGATCAAAGGATGACTTATATACATTCCTATTAGCAAAAGGATATTTACGCTCTAGTTATGTACTTAGGCATCACTATACAAAAGCTATCTACTATTACTATATGTACATCCTCTAGGTTTCCAACTATATCAGAACCAATTACTGGGGCCTGCCTGGTTCTCTGCTGGTGGGGTACGCACACGACGACCCCTAGTTGGTATGCTCTCACCAGGATTTGACCCTATAGATTCATTGGGTTCACTTTCCTCAGAAGGATCCTCTTCCTCCTCATCTTCCTCTATTATGCCTGCTTCCTCTCGCTGCAATCTTGTATATTCGCGATAGAACTCTGCTAGTTCTCTAGCACGCCCAGCAAGACGTTCGTTAGCAACAACCTCCAAACGCTTGCTAGCTGCAATTTCATTATATCGATCTGCCCTTTGTTTTTGGTTTTCAGCCTCTCTTTCCATTCGATCAGCAGTAGTGAGACATCTTTGTCGGTTCTTGACAGCTACTGCCAGGCATAGTCCAAAGCGTTTATAATCAATAACTGGTCCAATAACAGAGTCTACCGTAAGCATATTATCATAAATCCGACGGGCGATGGCTCTAAGGGATGGCAGGATAGTTTCTCTTAGGTGCACTGCTGCCTCATGCTCGCTAATATAGTGTCCCTCGCGCATAGCATTGTTACGGCGTCCCTGTAACATGATAATATACTCTTCTATGTTCTGATGTGCTCCCTGCCTAGACCCCTGATAAATAGATATTGCTGGTGACGGCACATCCTATTGGCAAGTATTCTGTGTCTATATATTACTTGTTTTCTCGCCGTTTGCCTTCTACGAACCATCCTATCATAAAGAAGAAATATGGATCAAAATCTCTAATTTGGTTTCCTAATTGGTGGTAAAATTTCAAGGACATCTCACAAGTATCATGTTATTTTATGAAATGTAAATTTGTAGTAAAACATTTCCAAATCATACAAACTAATAGTAAAATATACATACCTTGGAGCGAGTGTCGGTCTGTTGGCAAAGTCACGGTTCCCCTCGATTTTATTTTATAAAACAAGTATACAGAAAAGTAGACCCGCTCTGATACCACTCTGTAACGCCCCAATCCCATTAACTCGGAATTGAAGTGCTACTAAATTTTTCTTTTCTTTTGATTAAGTAATAAATAAATAAATAAGTGCGAAAGCGTGAGATAAAATACTTATTGGATAAAAGTAGAAATTTTATTGACAATAAGACACTGCCAAAACATATTTACACTAGTGGTTCCAAAGTTTCTAAGAAAATGCAAATCCCGGATTTTGTGACACACAAACTTATTTATATACATAGAAGAGGCAAAAACATCTTTGAGTTGCGGGTAGAAGAAGGAACCCGGTGACCCTTGCCGCAACAGCCCCGCCACCTCGCTCAACTAACCTGAAGATTTGTAATTATGGGCATGAGTATAAACTCAGTAGGAACTTTGTAAGCAGTTATACTAACGAAGGTGCACAATAATAAACACATCCTTGACTTAGGAGCCCATCTTACGACTCAAAAGCCATATTGCTAGACTAGGGGGCCAATTACGACTCCCAAGCCCTACTCAAAAGCCAATCTTACGACTTAAGAGCATTTCTCAAAAGTCAATCTTACGACTTAAGAGGTATCATATCAATAAGCCCGAAGGCAAACATATTTATCAAAGTACAAGTTCAGTAGCATAATATACTTACAAATAGCCCAGTCACCCACCTTGTTTTGCTTGCTTTAAAGTACGTAATTCGCGTATGTCCCAAGGCTTGACTCGCACTACACCAAGCACATGTTGTTTAATTAATTAGTATTACTTATCGAGTTTAGCATTTTAAAAATAATTAAGTGTGGTACACTATTCTTGAATTATGTCTATTTTTACAATTTCTAACATATAAGCCAAGTTATTATAAATTGTAGTCCTAAATTAAAAGGCCTAATATGTTATTAAATTTAAATTATTAACTACATTGATAAATATTTTAAACTAACTAACATGCATCTTACAAACTTAAGAAAATAGCTAAATTTATAAATCTACTTAAATCAAGAAAATAATTAAATTCCTAAATCTATATAAACTATAAATGACAATGACGATAAAATAAAGAAGACTATTAAAGAAGACATACCTCAAAAGATTTCAATACTATACGACAACTTCCCAAAACACCCGTCCGAGCGTTGTAAAAAATAAACTGATATGGACCTCCTATTTAAAGGAAATCCAATATTTAATATAATGTTTTTGTTTTACTTATTCTCTTATATTTTGTAATGAAGTGTTATACTTGTATTTATATGTGAAAATTTCACAAATTTAACGTAAATTTTTCGATGTGGGATTAGGGATGAAATTCATTTGAATGAAATTTTACATATCCACATTCTCGTACATACTATACCTATATTACTAAATATAGGATGTTTATATTACTAAATATAGTATGTGTATGTGTTTTACTATTATTAGCATATTATTATTATATTATTATTATTATTATTATTATTATTATTATTATTATTATTATTATTATTATTATTATTATTATTATTATTATTATTATTATTATTATTATTATTATCATCATCATCATGTTATGCTTTACGTTTTGCATGAACATGTATATATATGTTATTTAGTTTTATTTTTTTTAATATTGTATCATTATATCTACATGATATATATATATATATATTGTGACTTTAGTTGTTATTTTAGGTAGGTACAATTTATAAATTAATTTTATTTCTTACTTCTTAAGCCCGATGTTAACTTTAAGCTTCTATATTGTAAACTTTTAATTCTTACCTTTTAAGTGCTAAGAGTGCAGTCGACTTGGTACATACTTATTTTCTAAAAAATAAAATCATAAGTCAAATAGCTTCACAATTTTGACTAAAATAAAATTGGTAAAACTATTTAAGATGCAAAGAATGTATTTTATTGCATTTCAAAGATTCGGGGTATCACAAGTTATTTTTTACATTAAGCTCTAACCCTTTGAATTTTATAGTTTATACTTTAGTTTAAATATCCTGTATACATACTTTATTTTTCATTAAATAACTTATATAACTACTTCCATTTTTATTTCTCAAAGTTGTAATATTGATACTTCAATAATTTAGAAAAATAGGAAGATTGTTGTAAGTAGCAAATTCATAATATTTAAATTTAGACAAATAAATTGTTACTATTATATCTGAGTTATTCTAATATATATTTATAATAAAAGTTGATTGTTTCATTTATAATAAAAAACTATGTAAGAACTTGTCAATCATTTGTACATAGTAATATAAATTGGTGAGAATCATTTATACATTGAATTGACATATATGTTTTATGTTGTTTAAATAGATTAACATATTTTAAATTAGTCTCATCTATTTTTCTCCAAAAGATTCTTTAGTGGTATTTTTATTTTTAATCATTTTTATATAATAGAAAAATATAAGTATTTGATCATATGTCAACAACAACACTTAAAACTTAGTGATACATTTAAAAAATGAAGTAATAATCAAGAGTTAAAACAATTGTATAAAGTTTTGTTCTATCATGAATTTATACTAAAAGTTGAACTAAGAGGGTGTTGGGCAGAGCTTATAAGATTTTTAGAAAATCTTATATGATGTTCAAGAGATTATAATCTCAAAATTTGTTTGGTAATGTTTTAAAAGAAGCTTATAAGATGTGTAATTAAGCTCCATAAGAGCTTATAAGCTCTTTTAAAAAAACTACCTCATTCCCGCCTTTTTTTTCGTAAGCTCTTTTACTACAACTTATTTTATCATTATAATTACAAAAGGATCTTATTTGCCAAATACATCAATATCTTATAAGATATTGAAGATATCTTAAAGTTTTTTTATCAAAACAATTCTACAACTTAGAGGATGTTTGGTTGAGCTTATTCAAAACATCTTATATGCTCTAAAAATATCTTAACATCTTATAAGATATTTTTAGAGCTTATAAGATGTTAAATCTTATTTAAAAAATAAGTTTTTCAAGTGTTAGTCTACATTAGGTGACAAAACTTATAAGATGTTAGTAATGGTATTTTTGTAATTGAAATGATAAAAATTAAAGTAGTAAATCAAAATAAGATCTTATTTGACAGATAAGTTAGACCCTCCTAAGAGAGTGTTTGGCTGAGCTTTTTCAAAACATCTTATAAGCTCTCACATCTTTTAAGATGTTTTTAGAGCTTATAAGTTGTATGGTCTTATTTTAAAATAAGTTGTAGAAATGTTTGGGTCAAATAGCTTATAAGATCTTATAAGATATTGATGTGTTTGGTCTATAAGATCTTTTTATAAGTACAATTACCAAAAAAGATGTAATTAAAAAGAGCTTATGAAAAAATGGTGGGGTGGTGATACTTTTTTAAAAAGAGCTTATAAGCTTTTAAGGAGCTTAATTATACATCTTATAAGCTCCTTTTAAAAAAATTAGCCAAACAAATTTTGAGAGCTTATAAACTAAACATCTTATAAGATGTTTTATAGAGCTTATAAGCTCTACCAAACACCCTCTTACTTTTTTAAAAACAACTTATAAGCTGTTAACAACTTATTTTGAAATGAAATAAGATCTTATTTAAAAATTATTGCCAAACACTTTGAATGAACTTTTAAACTCTTAAACATCTTATAAGATATTTTGGGGAGCTTAAAAGTTCAACCAAACACCCCTTATTTTAAAATAAGAGCATACAACTTATAAGCTCTAAAAACATCTTATAAGATGTGAGATCTTATAAAATGTTTTAAATAAGCTTAGTCAAATACCCTCTAAGACATTCAAGTTTATATATTTCATTATTCATATAGGAACTTCATATTTTTCAGATATAAATAGTACATATTAATAATATCACATATTGATTTTACAATTTAATTTTTTTCAAGACATGTATTATTGACATAATGTGACTTATTATTGAAAGTCAAGTCAGAGATTCATGGGTGTAAGTGTTGAAGCGGTAGTAAACGAGCAAATATCCTTTAGCTTGTACTCCTTTCAAATACTTAATAATAATGTTGAGTCATTGATATATTATGAAACCTATAAATGAAGTAGCAAATTAAATATTATATATGATATATATTATAGTTAACTCATCAATTTTTTAGTGAAATAAATACAAAAATAGTGTAGTTGTAAAACTTAAAAAAACAAATGGAAAAAAATTCATGTTTTGTCTCTCGAGAATGAAAGGTGGAAATAAAAAAAACTAATAAGGATTTTGAACACTCAAATTTAACTTATTTCAAATATTCAATACCTAAAAACCTCTTGTACTTCTGACCCAAAATATGGTTCTTGTATCTATTATTCAACTATGAAGTTAAACATAAAACTAATAACATCACATTAAACTATTATAATTTACATGATTTAAATATTTTATCAAATAATTATCACTAATCTTGAGTCATTCATATATTATGGTAATTTTGAGTCATTCACTAATCTCTCATTTTTCTACAATGGTAAAAGAATCCATTAGAAGAACTATATGCAATTTATGAAGAATCGAACAAATATATATATATATATATATATATATATATATATATATATATATATATATAAGTACTTTTTCTATAAAAAAAATAAGGATATAAGAGATTATTAATATTTAGGTTCAACATATGACATTAGCTTAGGTAAATATCATATGAAATGTTATGGAAATTTCATAATTTGAGAGATGAATTCGGAGTATAAAATGACTCTTACCAATAAATGAAACGTTAAATATAAAGTTACTAAATTAGCTTTAAAAGTTTCACCTAATCAGATTTTCTATTTTTTCTACAATTATATAAAAGAATCTCTTATTATAAAAGAGATAAGTAATTTTAAAAGAAACTTAAGAATAAAAGTAAATAAAAAGATTATGATACACTATAATTATCTTATCAAATATATTTTTTATTGTAATTAGTGGAATCAGTATAAAGATATTATATCTATGTACCTAAATTGAAGAAATTAAACTAAAAATACATAGTTATCTCTAATAAATGAAAGAAGACAAATAAAGTAAATAAGAGCTTACACTATTATTCATTGTACTAATTTTCATATATATGATTTTTTCTATTTGGTGTTCACCATAAAACTTATTTGTATTTTTTTCACCATGAAAACACCAAAACTTAATAGATTTACAAATATTCAATATCTAAATAACTCTATGTACAACTATTCAAAATTAAAAGTCTTGTTATTATCCTAATATAGAAGTCAAATTTTGGTGTTACTAAAATCCTATTAAAATATAAGATGTTTAATTTTCTATCTTTTTTAAAAAGATTCATAAATATCTTTTGTATAAATTCCAACTATTTAATATTTTAAGAATATATGCAAATATATATATATATACACACACAAATTATTTTAGATATTTGCTAATCGGTCTTTCTTCTTTCTCTACAATTATAGAAGAACCCAATGAGAAACACTATAAGAAATTTATGAAGAATCAAAGAAAATAAAAATAAATAAAAATAATAATATAACGTATTTTACTAATAATAATAATAACAATAATAATAATAATAATAATAATTATTATTATTATTATTATTATTATTAGTAAAATACATTATATTATTATTTTTATTTATTTTTATTATTATTATTATTATTATTATTATTATTATTATTATTATTATTATTATTATTATTATTATGAATATTAGGTTGAACTTATGTCATTAGTTGAACTAAATATCGTATGAAAAAACTAGGAAGAATGCCAAAACAATCAA
This sequence comes from Ajuga chamaepitys, assembly GCA_958295605.1. Classification (NCBI taxonomy): domain Eukaryota; kingdom Viridiplantae; phylum Streptophyta; class Magnoliopsida; order Lamiales; family Lamiaceae; genus Ajuga; species Ajuga chamaepitys. The sequence continues at coordinate 37,997,146 of OY282496.1, read as the reverse complement.
AAGTTTGGGAAGAGGGGGGGGGGGGGGGATTAACTATAGGAAAGGACCATCATAAACGCACAATAAGTAAAATCCTCCTCGAAATTCATTCTTATCTAGCAAAATTCATAAACAAATATGTATAAGCGTTCTTTGTGGGAAAATATGACGAGAGTAGAAGAATATTTTGAATTTTTAAGGTTCAACTTACGTCATTAATTGAACAAAATATCATATGAAAAATTGAAGAAAAATAAATAAATAAAAAGAATAATATAATGTATTTTACTAAAAAAGAATAACAACAACAACAACAACAACAATAATAATAACAGATGGATTTGAATTATAAAACGAGTCTTACTTAATAAATAATACTTTAAAAATAAAGTTACTAAAGTAGCCATAAAAAATTCACTAATTATTTTTTTTCTTTTTCTACAATTATATATATATATAAAGAATCTCACTATAAAAGAAATAAGGAATTTAAAAAGAAACTTGAAAATAAAAATAAAAATGTTATGAATATTACTAAAAAGAGCTAGAAAGGAAAATATAAAATATTATTAATATTTAGGTTCAAATTATTCCATTAGATGAATTAGATATCATGTCCATGAATTAATAGATGATATTTGAACTATATAGTGCTCTTAACAAATAAATAAAACTTTGATGATACAGTTACTAAACTAACTTTAAAATTTAAAATTCACTAGAGATATAATAGACAAATCAAATTTTGTAAGAAACAACTCAAACTTTAATAATAGAGAGATTGAATGTGGTGAACGTGCCATACATTATCATTCAATTTTATCTTTGTAATTCATTAGGCTTTTTTAGTGCAGTTGGAGATATTAGTTTCCCAATAAATTTTCCCAATTGAATTTGGATTATAAAAGTTCAATGTGAACCAATGGATCTAATGACTTGCCACATGTTTTTCAGATAACTCAATTCAAACAATGGTTTAATTAGCATTGTATTTTCTATTTTTTTATTGTTACTGGTGGAAGCTCAAAGAGGATTTGAGAGTAAATTGTTAGTAACCACTATGCTTCTAGAAGCTACCACGTGGCAGTATTTGTAACTAATATTAGTATACTAACACCCCCGTCAAGTTGGGCATGAGGTGGTAAGAATCATGCATAACTTGGAAAGTAAGAACTGTAAACGTGTTGGAGCAAAAAACTTCATAAACAAATCTGCAAGCTGAAGTTTAGATGGAATGTGTTGCAAGCTGATAAAGCCCTCTTTGTATTTGTTGCTTACAACATGAAAATCTATCTCCAAATGTTTGGTGCACTCGTAAAAAAGGGATTGGTCACAATGTGCTTGGCAGCTTGGTTATCACATTTCAAGGGAATAGGAAGCAGAACATGCAGTTGAAAATCGGAACACATGTAAGAAAACCATTCAAGCTCACCGACAGTGGTACTGAAGGCTCGATATTCGGCTTCGGTTGAGGACTTTGCCACGGTAGTCTACTTTTTTCTTTTCTAAGAAATGACTGAATCGCCCAAAAAAAGGCCATAGCCTGTCACAGATTTTCTTGTGTCTTTACATGAAGCGCAATCAACGTCGCTGTAAGATAACAACTCAAATTTAGGAACACTAGAGTAGGACAATCCCAAAGAGGAAGTGTGTTTGCGATAACGCATGATGTGCAAAGCTGCTTCTATGTGAGCAGTGTATGGCTTGGTCATAACTGACTAAGCTGGTGAACTGAATAAGACACGTTAGGCCTGTGAAATCAAGGTAGAGTAGTCGTCCAATGAGTCTATGATATTGTTCGGGATCAGGAAGAGGTGTCCTTTGTAGTTCTTGTAAGTGCAAACCTTGAGGCGATGGAGTGGTGACCAATTTACAATCTGTCATCCTGTGTCTCGCAAAAAATCTGAAATATACTTTCACTGGAAAGGAATGTATCAGTAGAACTCCTTGCAAGTTCCATCCCCAAAATATATTTTGCTAACCCAAGGTCCTTTATAGTAAATTATTGATCTAGAAACATCTTGAAGTGGCTTATCAATGATGAGTTAGCGCCTGTAACTAACAGATCATCAGCGTAAATGATCACAGCTATATAGTCAGACTTGCGAGTGAGAAAAAAAGAAACAATGGTCATGAACAAACCAAGTAAAGCCAAAGTAAGACATCTTCGCACAGAATTCCATATTCCACTCTCGAGGCTTGCTTCAAGCCATATAAAATGCGTTTCAATCGACATACTTGTCCTGGACGAGCCTTAGTATACCCCCGGGGAGGAGTAATATACACTTCATTATGTAAAATAGCCATGAAGGAAGGCACTATTCACGTCCAATTGGTGAATGGGACATCCCTTCATGGTTGCAACAACAATGAACAACCTGACTGTGACCACCTTAGAAACGGGCGAGAAGCTTTCTGTATAATCCAAACCAGGGACTTGTGAAGCCCTTGGCAACTAAACGAGCCTTTAGCCGATCAATAAAGCCATCAGCTAGTAACTTTACCTTATAAACCCATTTGCATCTAATTAGGTTGTTGGGAGGCAAATAAACAAGCTCCCAAGTGTCATTCCTCTCAAGAGCTTCAAGTTCTTTATTCATTGCTTCTACCTAACCTGGCTTTCCACTAGCTTCCCTATAAGATGTAGGTTCTTGGACTACAAACACATTAGAAAAATAGGCAGTATATGTGTTATCATAGATGAGATGATTTGAGCTAGGGTAGGGTTGAACAAAAGGTGTGTCAAGGGTAGTGTTGATGAGGTAATCTCACATCCAAGCTAGTTGAGTTGTTTTTGGAAAAGGCCGAGGAGGGATTACATGAGATGTATGAGAAGGATCAGGATTTTGAATAGGCCCTGTGTCTCTACGAGGATCATCAACAAACTCTGGCTCTAGGAAGAGTATCATTGGCGTCAGTTGTGGGAATGAGGGGAAGAGGAACATAATCTATTGAGACTGAATTTGGGGATGATACATATGGAAAATTGTCAAGAAAGAATGTTGGTTGGCAGTTTATTTATTATGTATGTTGCAATTAGAATAGAATATGGCAAAAATTTAATAGGTAAGGATGAGTGAAACATAAGTGATCTGGGCATGTCAAGAAGTTGTCTGTGTTCTTCGTTCGACCACCCTGTTTTGTTGGGGTGTGTATGGGCAAGATCTTTTATGTGTAATGCCATGAGATGACAAAAAGGACTGACAATCTGTAGATAGGAATTCAAGGTCGTTGTCAGATCTAACTGTTTTAACATGAACCCCAAACTGAGTAGGCACCATATTGATGAATAACTGCAAGATCTTGTTTATTTATGACCTATGTAACATGAGATAAACCCATGTGCCCCAGGTGAAGTCATCTACTATAGTGAGGAAGTAAGGGGTATTGGTGATGGATGGCTCTTTACGAGGACCCATATATCAAGATGTAACAACTCAAAAGGATAAGAAGTTTGTATTAGAGGAATGTGGAAAAGAATTTCTGTGATGTTTAGCTTTGAAACAAGCATCACACATTTTTATTGATTGAGCAGCAAAATTTGTAAAAAGATGTTTCGAAGCAGGAATTTGTTTCATTACAGAGAAGGAAGTATGCCCTAAACTATGGTGCCATGCCTCTATAGTATTATGAGATAACAGAGAATGATATGTAGGAATAGACAAGGCCGAGGAGTCTTTAGCTTGACCAAGGATGTAGAGCTTGCCAACAGGAGCTCCTGTTGCAACAGTGACCTCAGCCAGAGGGTCCTGTAATTGGCATTGATTAGATGTGAAGATGCAATGTAGATGGAGGGAAGAGGTGATTTGGGATATGGAAAGCAAATTGTATTTGAAAGAGGGTATATAAAGCACATCAGTGAGTATGATATTATGTTGAAGGACAACCGTTAGGGGTGTCAAACGGGTCGGGTTGCGGGTTCGCAGGTCGGTTGAGACATATTTATTACGAACTTTTTCCCAACCCTAACTCGACCCACAACCCAAACGGGTTGAGACCCACAAACCCTAACCCAACCCGTTCGGGTTGCGGGTCAACCCACTCAATCTTCAACCCAATTTAAAAAAAATCTATTGTTCCATAAAACCCTAAAATGATTATTTTAACACTCGAACATCACCAAATATACATATTTTTAAAATTCAAAGTGCATTTAACATATTGCAAATATATATTCATGCCCCCAAAATATAATAATAAGCTATGTAAATAGTAACAACTACAAATCAATATACATGTCCACAAAAATAAATTTAAAATTTTATGAATAATTCACAAAAAATATTTGAGGAGACGACTGAATCGACTGATGCAGCGGCGACGGCGGCGGGCGAATGCAGCGGTGGCGGGGGACGCGGTGGTGGCTGGGTTTGTGCAATGCTTGAGTTTTGAGAAATGAATTTAAGAGTGAAAAAATCATGAAAAATGTATTATTAGGACTAGGGATAACTTAGGTTACTTGTTACTGTTTTAATTTTAATGTTACTTTTTAAACTTCTTTTTTCATATATATAAAAATATATTTTGATATATGTGAAAATAGGGTGCGGGTTTCAGGTTGACATGTTGGTTGACCCAACCCAACCCATTTTTTTTCCGGGTCATTCGGGTTCAACCCATTTCTGACCTGCAACGGGTTCGTGTCGACCCTAACCCTCAATTTTCGAGTTGGGTCGTGTTGGGTTGTTCGGGTCATGTCAGAGATTTCCAGCCCTAACAACCGTACCACTGTGGGAGATGGTTTTAACAGAGCTATCCGGCATAATAACATTGACATGAGGGGATAGGGGTTGAATATCAAGCATAAGGGTTGAACTAACACATATGTGCCTACTTGTACCGGTGTCTAGTATCCAAGAAACCACACTTACAACATCCACTAATGAAAAAACAGATTGAATAAAAGCATAGGTGTCAAGAGTACCTGCTGAGTGCACAAAGTCCATATCCTCATCATTTTCTTGTTTGGACTTCAGTGACTTTGAGCTGAAATTTTTGCCAATTCCTTCTGGATTAGAGAAGAGACATCCTTCGTTGTATTAACCTTGGGAACATCTTTCTGAAACTCAGTAGAGTATCAATAGAAAGGTTAGCAGAAGTGGTCTCTCTTTGTTCCTTCATAGCCTTATGCCAATCCGGAATACCATGCAACTTGAAACACTCCGAGATTTCATGTCTCGGTCTAGTGCAATGCTCACAAACAAGTTTGGTTTGTTCCTCTTTAGTTTTCCTAGCAACCTCCATATCCTTAATATAGCCTCCCCTCACTGGAAATGAGCTACCTGACCTGCCTCATCTGGAGCCTTGGCCATGGTACGCTTTGGCCATCATAGCAGTATCAACTTCAGGATAAGAAAGATTAATAGACCGTTGTTTTTCAACACGAAGAAACATAGAATAGGTCGTGTGTAAATCAGGCAACAATTCCATTACTAGAATTTGTGACTGTATCGGATCATAAACCTTGTTGGCCTTATCCTCATTACCACTTTTAATGACAGGATGACCAATAGAGCAAGAACAAACTTTTAAGAGCTTAACATTTGCATAATAATCCAAGAGTCGTTTAAGCTTCGAAAAATATAGTTGAATAGTATCATTGCCTTGAGAGTGACTACTAATGCCTTGTTTAAGCTAATATACATTCGATTCCCCAAAAGGTAGAGAGGTTTCATCCATAATTCTTTAGAATTATCAGCATATATGAAATCCTCAACAACATCTTTAGACAAGGAGTTAATAATCCAGGATGTTACCATGAAATCGAATTTTTGCTAATTATTATAAGAAGGAGAATCTGTATCTGGAGGTTGCACCATGTCATTGATGAATCCAAGCTTGGGCATCTCGCCGAGCGCAATAACCATAGCCTTGTGCCAGGAAAGGAAATTGCGGCCATTGAGGGGAGTATTGACCAAATTCATACTCGGATTATCAGAGTTGTGTAGTTGATACCGATCGGAGGCATTAGCAGAGGATTGTGCATCGGTGGTAGCAAGAGTAGATCAAGTTGTGATTAAGGCAGACCAGACAGTAGAATTACGACCGCCAGTAGGTAATGACGGCCAGTCGGTAGCTCGCGGGGGAGCAGCCATGGTAAATTAGATCGAAGATCGGTAACTTATGCGAATGATACCATGTTAATGGTGGAAGCTCAGAGAGGAATTGAGAGTATATTGTGTATTATTTCATTGATAAACATGATGGTACAAACTGAAATGAAAGAGAGTACAAGCATTTATATTAACTGAGATTAGTAACCGCTATGCTTCTGGAAGCTACTAGCTGGCAGTAGTTGTAACCAATATCAGTATATAACATTTATCAAACCTAATGCTTATGAAAATTCTTTGATCGACCTTTTCTTCCCAAAACGCATTGTTTCATTGAATCTTGTCTGTATAGAATTACTAAGAAAATGAAAAATCCAATTTTCTTCCATTAAAATTTGGTTTTCTCCATAGTAACAAAATTCGGATATGGGTATTATTCGGCAATGTCAATTATTCGTTGTTCGGGTTTTATTCGTGAATTAAACAGATGAAATCGAGAAAATAGCGTTTGATCGACCATATTCAAAAAATTATTCGGGAATAAATCGAGTGTAATACGTTAAATTAAAAGTTTCATAATCTTAATTAGCTTTCTTATTTAATTTTTTAGGTTTATCAATCACTACAAATATTATTTGATTGCTGTGATTTTATGCTATTTATTAAAGTCCATTAAATGAATCAATCTCAAACATAATTAGTACAATAATTATGTATAATTGTTGTAGTTTATTGTTAGAATGTCTAAGAATAGATTCTTATTATACCATCATTTGGTATCTTATTGATTATTATGCATGAATTATGTTCTTATTATTTTAGAAAAAAAATTGAGTCTAAAAACTATGTAATTTGTTTCGATCGATATGTAATACTATTGATTATTCTAAATATAGCCTTTAAAGTTTATTGAAATTTATTTTATTTAAAAAATAAAGGTGAAAAACTAAAGAAACTCACATATTTTGGGGGAATTATACAGGTATTATTCGCGATATATTCATATATGTTGCTATATTTTAAAAATCTCGAGCATTGAGCTGAATAAATACGAGAGAAATTGAAAAATTTGGAGAAGTTTGTTACTATGATTTTCTCGAGGCGATTCTTAGAAATCCAAATTCTATTTAATAAACTCAATTAAGTCTACATGCATTGTTGCAGCGGATAGAAGACTATTTTCTATAATTCTGGTTTGAATGAATTGTTAGAACAGGGTTTTGTTATGACCTTTCCCAATTTGAACCCTGCCTGCCAACCCGAGCAAGTTGAGACTCGGAACCCGAACTCGGCATGTCTAGGTTGCGAGTCGCCCCACCAATCCATTTCCAACCGAAGGAAAAATATCATCTATCTTCATTAATCCATAGAAACCTAAAATGATTATATAAATCATAACATCAGTTGTATACATGTTTAAAATTGTAAATTGCATTTAACGTAATGCAACCATATATTCATGCCTCAAAAAATTAAAATAAATTAAGTAGACAGTACGACCATCAGAAAAACGTATTACAATGTCTAACTCGATTTGTTTTCTTGTGGCTCATTCGGGCTCGATCCGTTGCTGACCCGAACCCATTTAGAATTAACTCTAACTCTTTAATTTTTGGATTAGGTTGTTCGGATCGTATCGAAGATTGCCCTAATTTCTGGAAATAATGCCACGCCGAGAGTGAGTGGTTTGTATTTTCCATAAGGTGGAGTAGGAAATGTTGAATATTGGGGAAGATAAAGTATGCTGGCTTGGGTTTGTAGTGCAAGGCATTCATGTTTACAAATTTTTAAATGTATTTATTATTCATGTATTTAGAACGCGTATTTAGAATAATTTTTTTAAATATAATATCAAAGAAAGGAAATCTATAATAACTATAATCTAGAAAAATAAGGAGTGAAGAGACCCCAGTTTTGTAGATCATTGTAATTTTAAAACCATGTTTATGTTTTTGGTCAAATTAAAAAGGAAAAAAATGTACAAATTTCTAATTATATAAAATAAATTTGATAAATGAAGAAATATAATATTTAATTTTAAACATAAAACAGTAAAGTACAGAACCTATTATTGCGGGTAAAAATTTGTAAATTGTAGGGTGGTTTTGTATATGCTGGGAGCTAATGTTGTCATAGTTGTCCAAGGCGCATGGGCCCTGGGTGCGCCCGAGGCGCGCCCAATGCGTGCGCCTTTGGGATAGGACTCCAAAAAACCAACTTCTTATGATAAAATCATAACTTCTACTGACATTAATATGCTAAATCAAGCATTTTAAAAGTAGCAGGGGAGAGGTGGCAGAGGCGGTGGGCGGCGGCCGACGGTCGTGGGCAGTAGCAGGGGAGTAGCAGTACGTTAATAGGTGTTTTTGGGCTTCTTAGTTATGTTTTTTAGGGTTATGAAACCCTAGGTATATATTATGGGCCTAAATATACATGTTTTTTAGGGTTATGAAACCCTAAGTATATATTATAGGCCTAAATATACACTAAAAGTGTTGAGCTAGTTAAAAATAAAGAAAACCAAATCTATTTTGTACATAAAACGTGTTAAAATAGGAGCAGAATACTGGGGGTTCAAAAGGTGCGCTTTAGGCATGCCCCGTTTGATGCGAACAAGGCGCAAAAGGCGTATCTAGGCGCGCGCCAGGCGAACAGCGCCCGCCTTTCCGGCGCTGAGGCGATACCTTTCAAAATCGCTTCGCCTTGCGCCTCGACAGATATCAATGTTGTGATGTTAGAGAATAAATAAAGAAAAATTAAGAAATATGAGACAAAGAAGTTGACATTGCAGTCCATACCTTCTTCACTCATCAAACAACACATGGACATTATGCATTTATATTCTTTTTCTTTTACTTTTTTCTGTGATATATTTTATTTTTTTAATGTGATTTCGCTTAGGTCTTGTAATTTGATTTATAAAAATCTTTCCTCAGTTTTAAAACAAAAAAGAAAGAAGAACGAATGAAACACAAGAACCAGAACATGCTTTTATTTTATTTAAGGGGGGGCGGGGCCCCACAACATGTGAATTTCAGTGGTCTCAATCTAATCTATTTTGTGTCTGCCCAGAAACAATTGATGCTTCTGCAGAAACTAAAACAGCAGCTGGGAAAATAAACCTGCCCCAACTTTAAATCAAAATATGTAGTTATTTTAATCCAACTTGGAGGTTAAATGAAAATATGTAGTAATTTTAACCCAACTTGGATTAGCTGGTGGGAATCATACTAATAAAATTTGAATGCAGGTATTATTCGACATTGTAAATTATTCGTAGTTCGAGTTTTATAAGTGAATAAAACAGATAAAGTTGGAAAAATAACGTCTCATCGACAAAATTTAGTAAATTATTCAGGAATAAATCGAGTTTAATATGTAATTTTTTTTTTTATATATCTTAGTTATCTTTCTTATTTTTATTAGTGATTTTATGTTTAACTGTTAATTTTATTAATTCTTTTAGATTTATCAATCACTACAAAATTATTTCATTTTTGTGAATGTTATTTATTCTAAGCTCATTACGAGGATCAATTATAACTATAATTAGTACACAAATTCTTTAACTGTTGTAACTTATTATTAGAAAGTTTAAGACTGGATTCTTGTTACATTCATAGTGACAAAATTCGCCGATTATTTCAATTTATCTCGTATGTATAACACATTTTTAAAATAAAAGTTAATATATGATAAAAACTCGATATTTCCAAAACATAGTAATATATATGAAAATGCCGCGATTTGTATAATTCTCGTGACATTGTCTTCACTACTTTTATTCTTTATATATGTTTTTGTATTTTTTCAATTTTAAAGAATATATTTTAAAAACTAAAATAAAATAGCAATTTAGAATTAAAAATTTGTCAAATAAAATGAATTTTAAAACATATATTTTTTAAATTTAATAGTAGTACATGCAAATCGAAAAAAACTTACATAGACTTGACTCAAATATTCTTTTAAAAGAACAAAACATTATTAGTATTTTATAATAAGCAATATGATGATCTAATAAGACTTCAATCTAATGTATTTTAACAATAAATTCCAACATTTATAGAGAGCTTTTAGACTAATTGTGATTGGATTTTTTTCATTAAATGAATTTAGGATAAATAATATAAAATTAGCGTCATTAAATAACGTCCATAGTACTTCATTACTTAAAAGAACTAACAAGCATAACAATTAAACATGAGATAGTGAAAATAAGAACAATTCTTATGATTATGAAAATTTTAATTTAATGTATTGAATACAATTTATTCAAGAAAAAAATATTGATTTGGTCGACCTGATGTTATTTTTTTGAGTTTATCTATTTTTTCATGAATAAAACTTGAATTGCGTATAATTAGTAGAACAGAATAAAACCTGTATCCCCTTTTTGTTACTACTATTATATCATTATTTCGTACTGCTTACTAATTTTTTATATACTAATAGTGTTCTCTTTATTTTAGAAAAAAAGAAATTGAGTAAAAAACTTTGTAATCTTCTTTTGATCTACATGTATCACAATTAAAAGTAACACTTATGTGCATGTGATGTACAATAGGCTTATTGTACATCATTACAATTTAACACATGGACTCCAAAAAATCGCTGAAATATAATCTATAAAAAATTTGCGTCTGCGAATTGGGTCCGCGCGCGGGTCGCGCCTTTTTTAAAAAAAAATTCTGCTGCAAGAACACAATAAGTCTACTGTAAGAACACAATAAGTCTACTCTAAACACAAAATAATTATACTGCGATAAGTCTACTGAAGAACACAATAAGTCTACTCTAAACACAAAATTACTATACTACAATAACACAATAAGTTGACTGTAAACAAAAAATAATTATACTACAAGAACACGATAAGTCTACTGAAGAACACAATAGGCCTACTCTAAACACAAAATTACTATACTACAAGATTATAATAAGTCTACTGTAAGAACACAATAAGTTCACTGTAATAACAAAAAAAAAAAAAAAAATGAAAATCGCACGCGGGTCGGACCAACAGCAACTGGTCGCGCGCGAATCTCAATGTGAGCTGGTGTACAATAAGCCTTTGGTACATCACATGCACACAAGTTTTTGCCCACAATTAATTATTTTGAACATAAGCTTTAGAGTTTATTGGAATTTGTTTCATTTAACAAATATATGGAATTCTTTAGATATATAACTTGTAAATCAGGAATCAGAAAAAAATTATACGAGAATTATACGGGTATTATGTTGCTATATTTCAAATTTTTTGAATATTATGATATTTTTAACTTTTATTAGAAAAAGCAATGTAAATGCAAGAGAAATTAAAAAAATTGGAGAATTACTATGATGGGAATAATATATGCTCACAAAATGCTAGTTTACAGCAAGATTCTGGTGAGAAAGAATAGTAGATAACAGATAGATGCATGCTCCAACCTTATCAGACCGTCCCATGCTAAGCTGTATGTCTCAACTCTACACACACACACTAGAATTTGATCAGGGTAAACCCTTGCACAACTTGGGATGAGACGGTGCACCGGTCGCCCTCTTAATTTGATAGCATAACTTAAGATTGGTTTTAGGGGAGGGGTGGGTGGGGGATATCCAAAAGGTGAATGGAGTACAAAGCAACATTTGATGTAAAATGCTACACACCTCAACGATGGATTTCTGATAACCACTACCACATGCATTTATTCAACTAGACTGATGGCTAAAGAAATCAGCTCCATTCTCCACATCATCTGTCTTGATGTTTCCACTTTGAGCCATTAGTATTCTGTATATTCTCTTGGAACAAACCTCGCCCAGTCGTCTGTCCTCGCCCACTAATCCTTCTGTTGTCAAGTCCTTGAGCAGAAATTCCTTCTCATGAACCTGAAAGTTTTCAAGAAATCTCACGTTTATGTTTTCCAGAAGAAATTAAAGAAAAACACAGAAAAAGTCGCATTGCTCCCCAACTATGTTCACTTTAAGCAGCAGATACAGACCTTAACCTTGAGATTGCTTAGGTTCAACCACTTACCTGCAATTCTATTTTAAATTCAACCAATAAAAAGAAAACTAAAGTACCGCAGCAGAAGTTCTCCATATCAAAAGCTCAAGTATTGGTAGGTGACTACTACAAGGAGACTGAATTTAATTTGATCGTGAGACTGACTAATTGTCTCAGGAGTAAAGAATCAAGTCAAGCCCAACAACCTACGACCTTATTAAGTAACAATACACGGATATGCTTCCTAAAACCAAATGTCATAAGAGACATGGTGACTGAATCGAGATTCTCCAAAGTGCATCATGCTAAGAGGTAATTGGCTCATTAAGGCACTTACAAGCAAGTTGTATTGGAAAAGCAAATATGTTACTCCCTCCATCCCACAAAGATATGCTAGTTCCCATGTTTGCCTCTAGTTAACATGTCTCGCTATTCTCCACAATAACCACCTCAAACAAATTTGTTGAAACAATAAACGAGATATAGGGTTATAAAAGGAAAATACAGTTCAAATTTAATGTTCTAACTATACTAACTACCAACTCTTAATCTTTGTGAAAATAGCTATATGTCTATCTTTGTGGGACGGAGAGGGGATATATAATCTTCTCTACAAGTTATTTGGATGATCATTCTTCTTTTCTTATAAGAAGAAGCATATATAGTATCCATTGTCCAAAATTTCAAAACTCCTGCAAATCGTCCCTCTGCTCCCCCAAAAGAAAGATGGGACGGTCCTAGTACAAAGAAAGGATATGCAATTCTCGATGTTTAGTTTGCTCAGAAGCTGTCAGTTTCAATAGATAATTATATCCAAGTAAAAAATTATATTCAAGTACAACATCGGCATATAGAGATTCATAGCTTTGTTCATGACAGAGTGAAACTAGAAACTTCTGCAATGGAAGTGGAAAGCAGATAATTCTAATATGCAAGACTCACAGGTTTCATAGGATCCATGTAAACTCTCAAAAGAGACTTCATTGTTGGATATTTCTTCCAAATAGCTACAGCAAATCTTGGCTGCACCTTAGGGATAGCTACCAGTGCCTTTAGCCTGAATTATAAAATGAGCTATCTAGATATTATTGATGCATCAACAACAACAATACTAATACAGGGAGAAAGAGAATGTCATTCAACATCGATCGGTAACAAGTAGACTTTGAAATATTTCTAGGGTGCATGGCAATTAAAGAGAATGCGAACGGGAATGGGTTATGTGAATGATGATAGTAGGGAATGTATGAAAAACCATCATTCCTCCCACATTGAGGGGTTTAGCTCATTCCATATTTTAGGATATAAAAAACGATCCATTCCCATTCATCAATACCAAGCATTTTTTTTTCATAGCTTGTCTAATCTTTCTTCTTTAGTTCTTTTCAAAAGAAAATTTAATAATAATTTACAGATTACTTGTACAAAAAAGTTACTAATTATAGAAAATGGCCCTTCTCTTGCGCCAAACGAAGGTTAGATGTCGCAAGTTTTTACTCCCTTGAACCAAGAATGCTCCAACAGAAATACATGTATTACTAAAACGCTGATAACTGAATTTAAACAATAAGCAACTTCAAAAATCTGTTACATCATTAAGTCCAAGACTCCAACGGTTACCTCCAGTTGTTAACCAATCAAAACAATTCTTAAGAACCTACCACCGGCACTCAGACTATATATAACACCTCTAGTGGTTATATATTTAACTGAAAAATGGGTGACATAGCCGAACAAGTAACAACATCCTTCGGGAAAGAAAGGTCATGTTAAAACTGAAAGTATGCAGGCCATTATTTCGTGATATGGTACTTGCACTGAGGATTATGAACAAACAACTATCTACTCAGTTAGTCCAGAAGAAGCACTTACCAGAAGTGTTTCTTAATTAGATTCTTCTCACTGCAGTCTTTAGGGATAATGGATCCATTTGCATTAACTGATAACCGTGTCAAGCGTTTTCTGCATTCAAAATCAGGGACAATGGGATTGAGCATCACAGTGTTCCAAGCTAAGCTGAGTACACATTTGTAACTAGGATTATTATAGGATGCTCTATACCGATCAAGTTGATTTTCTAAAATTACAGGAAACACGTAAAACGACTGATTCACAATCTTACATGAAGCAATTTCATGTCTAGTGGCAGGCTATACGATGGAACCAAACAAAGGATTTTGCATAACCCTCTGACATGCCAATAAAAATATGTAAACATTCATATGACTTTAATTCATATAAATAGAGACCAGTCATATACACAGTTTGTTTTTCCTGCAAGGTTAAACAATTATGAGCTACCTGAATTGGCAAGAGGCAAGGCTGCAAGTCAGACCAACCACATGTTCAGCTAGTTCAGCTTCATCAACACACTGCCTCGAATGTACTTTGGGAAAATGAGTGGCAAATTTTGCCAAAACCTATAGAAGAAGACTATTTTGTTCAGTTGGAAACTTCCATAGAATATAATAATTATCAACATTATTACATGTTACAAGTTCATAGTTTCAGTAACCTCCTCTATAGCAGGTCGCTTCCAACCAGGGTAGTTGGCAGGGTTCTTGTACTGTGCTTGTTCCCTACACCAGTAGCAGCAAATAGAACAGTTGCATTATTTAGAAGTATAATGATAAAGCATACAAAAATACTCAAAAGCAATGTTGCAGAAGAAGTCGCCAAGAGTTCATTAACACTTGAGGAATAGATACAGGCTTGACAGAAGAAGTAACACCAACAGGGTTGTCAGGACTCAGGTGCTTTTCCCTTCTCTTTCTTTTTATTTTCTTTTTTTGTTCATTTAATATTTTATTTTTTGGGGAGCAGAGGTATTATAATAGTAACGGGAAAGATAAAATGACTGTGTCAGGAAAGTGGCGCTATGCAATCACCATAAGCATTTTATCTAAATTTTACGTAGTGAACAAAGTAATAGTAATGGAAGTATGCATCGGTAGTTAAATACAAAGCCATAAGAATAAACAAGATGGTAGACATTTAAGGAGGTTCGAAAGATGTATCCATCCTAGGAGTTCAGAACAATTTGATGATCAGTTGAACACCAGGGTCCAGCACCAGTTAGTGATTTTGTCCACTGAGTTTGAAATCCATTTAAGATACTTAATACTTCCTGAACACTAATTAGCTGAATTGGAAAATCCTAGATCAATCCTAAATTTCTCTATCCATTTGTATACTACTGGTATGTGGTCCACCACAACCAAAGCAGAAAATATTCATTCCTTACAAAGTTTAGCTAAATGCAATTAAGACATATGTTTCGTGTAAATCCATCAGCACTTGTCTAAATAGTAATTGTAATCTACTATAAAACATAGTTGTCAGAAGCAAAATTTCAGGTGCCAATCAGGTTATTCTGCCTAGGCAGGCATTACCCAAGCCATCAGAACAATCGGAAATGTTATGTTACACCTCAGTGCCTGTTGACATGGATTATAAAAGAACTTCAAAAGAGATTCACAAAACACAAGTAATTTTTGGTACTCTAGATACCTGATGAGCAAATCAACTTGTGTTCTCTCCTATGCTGTGCATGTTTCATCAATCAATAAACATGAAATTTCACAAGGAAAAGGATAGTCTGAACAGGCCGTGTATAAAAGAACATCAAGCTTAGGAACAATAGCCGTTGCAGCAGTTGGGAGGGTTGGACTGTTAATAAGGTGAGATACACAATCAGAATAATACAAGACATAGGGAAGAAGCTCGATTAACCTTTTATTGATGTAGGCCATCAGTCTATTTGTGACATAGCATATAGTGCGATTAGGATAGTGATGCTGCACACGCTGAACATGCCTCTCAAGAGATTCATTTATGACAAGGTTACAGAACTCTTCTGCCTCGTATATAATTAAAACATATGAGATCTCAATTCTCTCAGATGCAGTCTGCAATATAATGTGGCAAATTCAATCATGTCAGGACAATCAAACTTAATCCAGCAATACATCTCATTCTGTCTAAAATGATTTGAACCATGAGAAAAAGATTAAAAGTATAATATTTAGATGAGGCTGAAACGTGAACTTAGCATAAAGTCCATGTGAAGTCTTTTAAGATTTATAAAAAATTTAAGCTAAATTACACACTTAGGCACACATACAACAAGTTATTGCCTTCAACTACTTCTAAACAGAGCTGCATAAGTTAACATTAAGTTGTCACCACATCCATATGGTTTTTTACATTAAGTTAAACTCTAGTTATTTTCAAAAAAATATAATATTCCGTTGCCTTTATTCTTATATACCATTTTCATAGGACCAAAAGAGACTTATATTTGTCAATCCCTTTATCAACTGTCATTAGACGCATTCCACAATAATAAGACGATGACTAGACATAGAAACTAGAGCACAACGAACCATCATCCAAAGGAGAACACACAAAACAGAAAATTATTATTAAAAGGAAAAAAAAAAAAAAAAAAAAAAGGGCAGTTATTTTGCATATTTATATGTGACATTTCACATACTGGAAAACTGGTAAGAAAATTAATTTGGGGACAATTGAATAACTAGTGAAACAAAAAATTACCGCGGAAATTTCTTCAGGAACAACCATGGTCCATACAATAGTCCTTTCCACTGGATTTGATGTTATGCGATATGAAAGTCCTTTTTCTGAGAACCTTGTGAGCAAATGTCCTAAACTAAGAAAGGATTAGACTAGCTTAGGCACTTAGCAAAATGAGTTGATCAAAAGAAAAATGAAAAATGACAGATTGTAGCATTTACAAGTGATGATAATATAAAGGAAAAGAAATATCGCACCTCCAATTGATCCCAGCTCAACCACTTTTTTGTCTATTTCAGCAACAATAGATTTTAAAGCATATTTTCCCTTTTCCCATTTCTGCATTTCCTTCTGACATTTTTTCATCTCAGCAGCTTCTGCCTTTGAAGTAGCTTTAAGCAGCTTGTCTTGCTTTTTCAGAAAAAACAAGTGGTGCAAATAACTGTCAGATAAATATATTCAAGTCAATGTTATCTAAATATGTACATGTGACTTTGTGCAACGGACTTACTTCTTTTTTCTTTTTCTTTTCTTCCATTAAAAGTAGTTTTTCCTCCTTCGATATTCTCTTTGGTTTATCTGCTTTGTTTTTCTCTTTCATGTAGCATCCACTGTTATCTTGTTGACTCAACAATTGGCCCACAGTGTCCACTTTGGTAGCTTTCTCATCTGAATTTCCACATGCCTACAGATATCTTCATTATAGCCAATTAGAAAATAACACATCAATAAAAGTAATGTTTAAAGTTAAAATATTTTTTTGCAAGCAACACAAGTAGGTAACAGAACACCAAGGATCCAACAAAGTAAACATTAATCCTGCTTTTATATGCCACCAATTACATTACTTTAAAATGGTAATAGCAGTCAGTGAAGTGAATTGTTTGAGCAAGTAACTTCATAGACAAGAGCAATTAAATGCGGCATGAATTTTAAGGTCCTAAAATTATTCACTAAATTTTCTAAAGGTCCTTAAATTATGAAAATGTCCAAAAAGTCCCTAAATTATGAAAAAGTATTATGTACAAGTTCTATTACGGAGGAACTGGAACATGACATTTTTATAATCCAGGGACTTTTCCAAACAGTCATAAATAATTTAGAGATCTTTTTCAAACATTAATTAGCGACCTCAAGATGCATTTTGCCTAAAATTCTGGACATGAACTATGAAATTAAAAATCCCTGAAGCTAGATATCTATCAATCTGATCTCCAAGCATCATTATTTTCAGTTACATGTATAAAGTACTAATTCTTGGGCACAATTTTGGATTTTATAGGACTGAGGACCTTCACAAGTAAGCTAAACATGCATGGAACCTTCACCCATTGACAAAGCTCAAATGGTCAGATATATTAGTCTTCCAATATGTGAGGAGTAACTTCCCAATGTACTACTGGGAATCCACCGGAAATAGGACAACCTACCTCAGACATGTCACCTTCCATACCATATGGACTTGAACAGCCTCCTATTATGTGCAGTTTAACAGGACTCTGGGCGGGTTCCTTACATGATTGAATGGAAGATCCTGAAAATTAATTCAAGAAACTATATATATTGTCTTTATCTTTTCTTCTTTCTTTTTCTAGTTTGCAACTTAATCAGATGAATCAACAACCAGATGGACACCAGTACCAAGAGAGAATGAGGTCTCAACCGTTTGGGAGTGGAGTTTTGACTTATCCATCCATGTAGCAGCAAAAGCACTTTTATTATGCTTCCAAGCTCCAATTTCACCAATACTTTCAGATTCGTTATCTGACTCCACAGTTATCAATCCTTCAATTTCTAAACAAAACGTAAAAAAAGATTAAGAACCACAAAGTATTGAGCTGAAGAGAGCATGCATGAACACAATACATGTTAAGATGCATTTAGTAATCAAAGAGGGACCAAATACGGTATCATGCAGAGAGAGGTCCTCTAGAAATGTAATGTGAAATTCAAATATTCCATCCACATGGTAATCTGATATAAAATATAGATAATAAGCATAAAGGTTTAATGATATTGCTTTCTGGAATATATATCGACCTATAATACATAATATCATAAATATACCCTAGTCATGTAACAGAACAAGAGATAATCAAATAAGCACATAGATAGACATATTAGTTGCACTGAAATTGCATATTCTTTTGCCTAGAAATTCAAACAGACTGTAGAATGACAAGATAAGAATTAAAAAAATATTATAAAAAGTTTAAGAAGCAATGAGACGCCACAATCTATTTTTATCATAAATTAATATGACGGGCAGCAGAAAGCAGCAGATGAAATTCACCAGCAGAGTTGTGGCTTGAAATCAGAGAACGACCATGTTCGCTATTGGGGCCACGTCTGCTGCATTTGGTGATTAAAACTTCCGATTTCAAAAGCTCAGGCATTGGAGTGTCTGCAACTACTCGTTGCTCAGTAGCTAAGTCTTCTCCTAAAAATACAAAAAACCAATTAATGCTGAAACCAAAAGAATCTTCAGTTGTCAACAGGGGAAAAATCATCTGGATACCAGACACTTAGCAGAGGACTCTAAGATCTTAAAAAAAAGACCCAGAACTGACGGCGACCATATGCAACTTAACATCTTAAAATCGTCAGTTGTTTGTCTGCGTGGAATTGAGGGGTCCATGGGAAAAATTACACTCAAATTATGCTAAATACGAATTCTTGTTATGGAATCCAACCAGAACGAGCACTTAATTACGAAGATATAACCGAAAGTATGAATGACCTGAAATGGAGTATCTCCCTGTAGAACGCTTGAAAATTGAGTTATCGGACAAAGGCGTCTCGGCGACAAACGATGGAGTGGAGGAGGACGTTGATGGTTTTTCTTTACATGGCGTGGGATCATCGTCGATTATAAAGATGGTTGAGTTACTAGGGTTCGGAAACTCCTTTATCCTTTGTTTCTTCTTCGATTGAGGGAAGGGCGGCGGAGTGGTGAGGTCAATGGCATCATCTCTGAGACTAAATCGACGTCTACCGCCGGGCTCGGAGTCGGAATCGGATAGAATGTCCACCGGAATTGGCAGGGACATTTTGTCGCCTGAATGAGACACAAGAGTGAAGTTTGAGATTATTCTCTTTGCGCGGGATGGCAATTGGGCTGGAGGAGTGGGGCCGGTCTTGGATTTGTTAAGTCTGAATTCAAATAACGATTAATATTTACCACAAACTTTCTCGCCTAGTGCAGGGCAAAGTGTACCAAAACCTACAATTTCGCGGAACGGACCGTAAGATGGGGATGCTATTAAATTATGTTACCAACAAGCTGGTAACTGGGGAATTGATGTTGAAAATTGAGAGAAAAGATACTAGAGGGAAAGATTGAAATAGATTTTTGAGAATTTTTCCAAAACTGATTTACAACTGAAAGAAAACAGTATTTAACAAATTTCTCTCCCAACTAAGTCTGTTTAGGGGTGGGGAAAAATACCGAAATGCCGAAATACCGCACATACCGTATCGAAAAATTACCGAAAATACCAAAATTTTCGGTATACCGAATTTTCGGTACGGTATGATATCGTACCGGAATTTTTCGGTATGGTAACGGTATGATAATTTAAAATTTTCGGTATTTCGGTATATACCGAAATACCGAAAATAGTTCGGTATTTTCGGTATTTATCAGTATACCGAATTTTTTTCGGTATTTTGGTAGTTCGGTAATTCGGTATACCAAATTCCTAACGGCATACCGTAAATTTTCGGTATACCGAAATTTCGGTATACCAAAATCAACGGTATGGATCGGTATATACCGATACCGATACAAAATTCGGTATACCGAATTTTCGGTACGGTATCGGTATTTACCGATATCATACCGAATTTTCGGTATGCCGAATTTCGGTATACCGAAATTTTCGGTACGGTAACGGTATGGATTTTTGGCGTACCGAAAATTTCGGTACGGTAACGGTATGGGCAATTCGGTACGGTATACCGTACCGAACCACCCCTAAGTCTGTTACATGAAACGCAGCCTTTTGTTGCCCATTCTCCTTATAAGAGCGTCTTCACGCTTTTATTACTAACGCGACTACTTTTCCTACTCAGCCATCCAGCTCCCCACCAATCTTCGTCCCACACGTCACCACAACCCTCCAACTCATCACCACCTCTTCCTCTGTAACATCTGTCCCTCCTTTCTTCAGCCTTGACCTCAAGGCTCTAAAAATGGAAATTGTTGGACAATAATGTCGTAATCCTCCCAAGTAGCCTCGGCATCAGGCAAATGTGCCCAATGAATTAATACCAGCCCTACAGCTTGGTTGTTGCGTTTGACCATGCGTCTAGCTAAGATGGCTAGAGGCTGCAACACGACTTTGCCCTCTGTATCAATATCGGGTAGAGTAACAGACACATTATCAGTAACACCAACTCGTTTCTTGAGCAACGAAACATGAAAAACAGGATGAATTTTGGCTTCAACGGGCAGCTGTAAAATATAGGCGGCTTTCCTGGCTTTCGATAAAATTTTGAATGGCCCAGCGTATTTTGGACTCAGCTTCCAAAGGTGGCTTTTGTGAAGTGACTTCTGTTTATACATTTTGAGCTTCAAATACATCCAGTCCCCTACTTCAAACACTCTCTCAATTCTTCCTTTATCCACCTATTTCTTCATCTTATCCTGGGCTTGTTGCAGCAATAGCTTGAGCTGTTGTTGTATTTCTTGTCTTTCTTGTAGAGAAACGACTACCCCTTCAACTGAGTGTTGCACGTATGGTCCAAAAGCCAACGGAATTGGAGTATAGCCATAAAGAGCCTCGAAGGGGGACCTCGCAATAATGGAGTGATAATTGGTATTATACCAAAATTCCGCCATGGCCAACCATTTCATCCAGTGCTTGGGGCTCTTGCTACACATGCACCGCAAGTAACTTTCGACACATTAATTCACCCTCTCAGACTGGCTATCGGTTTGAGGGTGATAAGCCGTACTGAGGTGTTGCTCTACACCCAAACTTTGAAAAGTTGATGCCAAAAAGAACTTGTGAAGATCCTGTCCCGGTCCGAGACGATGCTGGTGGGAAGGCCATGGAGCTTGTACACGGTCTCTAGAAATATATCAGCCAAGCCTGATGCAGTAAAGGGGTGACTTAGTGGAATGAAATGGGCATATTTCGTGAGCCTATCCACCACCACCCAAATGGTGTCTTTCCTATTCGACTCCGGCAATCGTTCAATGAAATCCATCGTATTGTTGGACCAAGCTTGAGTTGGAATAGGGAGAGGCTGCAGCAAGCCAGCCATCCTAGTATTTTCGTGCTTGCAAAGTTGACACCGAGAACAAGAAGAGACCACCCGATGTACATCTGTCCGCATTCTTGGCCACCAAAAAACTGACTTAATCCTCTGTAATGTTACTATCTCTCCTGCATGAACTCCTTGTGAAGAAGTATGCATATACTCCACAATCTTCTGTCGTAGATCCCCAGCAGTCCCTACAAACAACTTTCCTTTGCATCTGATGACCCCCCCAATGTATGAGTGTTGCGATATATTGTAAGGGATAGTACTCCTTTCAGCTATAATCTCTTGAGCAGCTTCATCCCCATCATAAATGGCTGCCACTTCCTCCATCCAAGTTGGTTTGACAACGTGATTCCTTTACATTCTCCCTGATCATTTTCTCTTCTGGATAAGGCATCCACCACCGAGTTGTCGCTGCCCTTCCGGTATTCAATTTTGTAGTCATAACCAAGCAATTTGGTATACTTATGCTGCAAAGGGGTCGATATTTTTTGTTCCAACAGGTACTTCAAGCTGTGATGGTCCGTCCGGATTATAAAAGTGTTATGAGTCAGATATGCCCTCCATTTATCCACTGCAAGAATGATCGCCAAGAATTCCTTCTCATAGATTGACAGTCCCATATTTCTGGGTCCCAATGCCTTGCTCAAATATGCTATGGGATGATGTTCTTGCATGAGTACTGCCCCTATACCTTCGTAACATGCATCAGTCTCCAAAATGAACGTTTTGCTGAAATTCGGGAGTTGGAAGACAGGAGCTGCAGTCATGGCCATCTTAAGCTTCTGAAAAGCTTCTTCACTCTCTGTGCCCCACTGAAATTGCCCCTTCTTCGTCAGTTCCGTTAATGGCCTCGCCAAAATCCCATATCCCTTAACGAATTTTCTGTAGTAGCCGGTTAATCCCAAGAATCCCCTTAGAGCTTTTACGTTGCTAGGTTTGGGCCAATCCACCATTGCTTGTATCTTTCCCGGGTCAGCTGCCACCTTAACCCCGGTAATGATATGGCCAAGGTAATCCACATGATCTTGGCCAAAAACACACTTCGAAGCTTTAGCAAATAACTGGTTTTCTCTCAAGGTATGCAACACTTTTCCCAGATGCTCTTAATGCTCTTCCATTGAGTTACTATACACCAAGATGTCGTCGAAGAAAACCAATACATTTTTCCTCAACATTGGTTGGAAAACATGATTCATTAGTGACTGAAATGTAGCCGGGGCATTGGTAAGGCCACAAGGCATTACCCGGAATTCATAGAGGCCCGAAACTGTCACAAAATCGGTCTTTTCCATGTCACTCGGATGCATTCTGATTTGATGATAACCGGATCTCAAATCTAGTTTGGAAAATACCATCGAACTACCCAATTCATCCAGTAAATCATCGACCAGGGGAATTGGAAAACTATCTTTAATTGTTATAGCATTCAATTTTCTATAGTCGATGCAAAACCACCACGTACCGTCTTTTTTCTTAACTAGTAGCACTGGTGAAGAATATGGTCTGCTGCTCTTCCCAATAACTCATGTGTCCAACATTTCCTTCACCATCTTCTCAATCTCCATTCTTTGTAAATATGGGTATCTATAAGGGTGTTGCTTGATAGGGCCCTGACCCGGTTTGATGGCTATTTTATGATCGTGGCTCCATTGTGGTGGCAATCCACTAGGCGATGCAAATACATCACTATAGTCTTGCAACAATGGAACTAACGCTTCATGGCTCTTATACTCCTTAACAGTTTCCTTCGCTGAAATTAAGCACACACAACCAAAAACTGCTTCCTTCCCTTTGCATAGCAACTTTCTCACTTTCTTGGCTGTGAGCATTTTTATTGAAGCCACTGGAGTGACCCCTTGCAACGTGATCTCTCTGTCCCCGTTGCTAAATTTGATTATGTGAGTTGTATAGTCAAAAGTGACAGGACCCAGTTGTCTCATGAAGTCCACCCCTATCACCATATCACAACCTCCCAACTTCAATAATCTAACATCATATCGGAAAATACACCCACTCATCTCCCACTCGAATGCCGTACATTTTCCATCACAATTGACTTTCCCTCCATCAGCAACTGTTACAACCATGGGTTGGTCATACTCCACCACACACCTCACTTTCCTGGCTGTCCCTAGGTCTAAAAACGTATGTGTGCTGCCTATGTCAATCAGAATAGTCAATTTGTGTTTACCCACCTGCCCAATCAATTTGATCATATCTGCTACTACGTTTCCTGCCAAAGCATGAACTGATATTTGTAGTTCCTCCTCTCCGGGTTCCCTTTTTTCCACTGTTATCACATCCATATCCTCTTGCGTCTCTCCTTCTCCAATAATGAAGAACAATCGTTTACATTGATGGCCAATGTGGTACACTTCGTTGCAATTAAAGCACAAGTTCTTCTTCTTTCTCATTTCAATTTCCTCAGGGGTCAATTTCTTGAATGGAGGGTACCTATTGTTTCCCGTTGTTCTTCCTTTGCTGTTACTAGCATTTTCGGTCACAGTATTCTTTCACTTTTGAGAAGAGTAAGTTGCATCTGTTCTTCCTGCTGCTCGATTTCCCTTACTAGTTGCTTGCAGCAAATGTTCTTGCTTTAATGCCAAATGCATGTCAGCCAACAAATCCTCAGGATTCATAATTTCCACCATTTGCCCGATCTCCTCCCATAATCTACTAGTGAAACTCTTTACGAAATACTCCTCATCCAACGCTCTGTTTTTGTTCACCATGTATGACTTCAATTCCTCAAATTCCTGTATATATTCCTGAACTGTTCCCACCTGAGTCAGTTTGTTAAACTGACCAATCACATTTCCTCCCTTCACATTCTGAAACCTGTTCAAGATCAAAGACGAAATCCTTTCCCACGTCATGTTCTCTTTCCCTTCAATATAATCCGCGTACCAATGATCTGCTATTCCTTCCATATACATCACAACGGTCATGATTTTATCGAAATCAGTCATTGCATTACACAAGAAATACCTCTTGCATTTTCTCATCCATGCCCTCGGATTTTCGCCGTTAAACTTTGGAAAATCCAACTTAGGTGCCCTATGAACATGTTGTGCATTCGTGTATCTAGGAACATGCCCCGTAGGGAATACACCCCCCTCACTATGACTCCTTGATGAATTCGCTAAAGGAGTATTAGAATTCTGGTTCAGAGGCTCCTTACCTTTCGTCATTCGATTAATTTCTCTACTCAGGTCGCCAATCTGAGCCTTCAACGTCTCCGTGAAACTATCCATCTGGATTTTTGCCTCCGCTTGATTCTGGACCAACGCTGACTGGCCTTGCGCGAACACCGCCTGCGCATCCACTAACTTGGCCACTTGTTGTTCCAATGCTTCCATCCAACTTGCATTACTCTTCGCCATGCCGATCGAACCTTGCTCTGGTGCCAAATTGTTACCAACAAGCTGGTAACTGGGGAATTGATGTTGAAAGTTGAGAGAAAAGATACGTAGAGGGAAAGATTGAAATAGATTTCTGAGAATGTTTCCAAAACTGATTACAACTGAAAGAAAACAGTATTTAACAAATCTCTCTCCCAACTAAGTCTGTTACATGAAATGCAGCGTTTTGTTGCCCCTTCTCCTTATAAGAGCGTCTTCACGCTTTTATTACTAACGCGACTACTTTTTCTACTCAACCATCCAGCTCACCACCAATCTTCGTCCCACACGTCACCACAACCCTCCAACTCATCACCACCCCTTCCTCTGCAACAAATTATCGGCCCAATCTAAGCCACTCCATCACAGGTAACTTTACTTACAAATATTTTTACTTGTGAGTGAGATTTGTGTGCATAAGATGCATAATATGACTTATTTGTGTACATATGATGTATAAGGTACTGAACTTGATTGCTAGAAATAATTGCGCTATGCTCTCAACTTTTCATTCTATCATTTTTTTTGGCAAAAACTTGTGTGCATATGATGCACCATAGGCTTATTGTACATCAGCCCAAATAAAGGATCATCGCGCGACCCGTTTTATTGGCCTGACCCGCGCTAGTTTTTTTTTTTTTTTTTCTTTTTTTTATTCGTGGAACATTTACATCGTATATATTAATGTCGCGTTTGTGATAACAAGTTAGCAAGTGGCGCAATGGTATTGTGCTTGCTGTGAGGCGCTGGAATGCGGAGGGGCAAGGGTTCGAACCTTGTTGCCTCCATTGTTATGTTAATTTTTTTATCTGTTTTATAGAAATTAGTGTGTGAAATAATATAAATTAATATGCAAATAAACATTAATAAATGTTGGTGGCTTAGTGGGTAGTTCCTTTATTTCATACTTTGAGATCTTGGGTTCAAATCTTAAACTCTACAATTTTTCTTAATTGCTTTTAATTTAATTCATGTACCTTTTTTATTTTTTATTCTATTTTTATGTAATTCACACCTCTTAAACTTTACAATTTTTCTTAATTGCTTTTAATTTAGGTCATGTAACTTTTTATTTTTTATTCTATTATGTAATTCACACATCTAATTTACCGTGTATTTAGTATTTATTATTTGCTTATAGTATATATTATGTTGCCTAATAGTATAATTTTCTGTATATTTATTTTTCCTACTCACAGTATAATTATTATTCGCTTATAGTATATATAATGTTGCCTAATAGTATAATTTTCTTTTTATTTTTGTATATTTATTTTTCCTACTCGCAGTAGAATTATTATTTGCTTATAGTATATATAATGTTGCCTAATAGTATAATTTTTTGTATATTTATTTTTCCTACTCGCAGTAGAGTTATTATTCGCTTATAGTATATATAATATTGCCTAATAGTATAATTTCACTTATAGTAATATATAATGTTGTCTGATAATATGATTTTCTATGTATTTTAGTATATTCATTTTTCCTACTCACAGTATAATTATTATTCTCTTATAGTATATATAATGTTGCTTAATGGTATAATTTTCCTTTTCTTTCTGTATATCTATTTTCCCTTCTCGCAGTAGAATTATTATTTGCTTATAGTATATATAATGTTGCATAATAGTATAATTTTCTTTTTATTTTTGTATATTTATTTTTCCTACTCACAGTATAATTATTATTCGCTTATAGTATATTCAATCTTAATTTTATAATAATTACTATTATTAATTCTATAAATTAACAAATAAATATAATACATATATAAAAATAATCTTTCTGTATATTTATTTTTATTACTATTATTATTAGTTTTAAAAATTAATATATAAACACAACACATGTATATTCATTTTTCCTAGTCTCGGTATAATTATTGTTAGCTTTTAGTATATTCAATCTTAATTTTATAATAATTACTATTATTAATTTTGTAAATTAACAAATAAATATCACACATATAAAAAAATACAAAAACAATTATAAGGTTCGAAACTAGGACCTCACACTTTATAAATCATATACTAGACCACCAAGACACAATACATTTATAGATAATTAATGCTTAATTGTTCATGTATAATAATAAGATGTTAAAAAAAAAAAAAAAAAAACCAATTATAAGAAGTGAGGCGCTGGGTTTCAAACCCAGCACCTCATAGTTGAAGCAAGGAGTACATAATACTAGAACACCAAGCCTTCATGTGAATCAAACGGGTCCTTATGAATTTAAATATAACAACTGCATATAAAAAAAAAATTACGCGATTTGCCGGGTCGCGCGCGCGAGCCGGTTCTGCGGACGTGAAAATTTATAAATCGCAGTTGAGCGTTTTTTTTAAGTCCATGTATTAAATTGGAGTGATGTACAATAAGCCTATTGTACATCACATGCACACAAGTGTTACTCAATTTTTTTCCTTTTTTTTTTTTTCACAAAACAACCTATTTCAATTTTCTCTTTTTCTTTTTTTCTTTTTCTCTTATGATTTTTTAACATCATAACCCGTCCTTTTTTCTTTTGATTTTTGAAAATTAGAACCTGTAAAACATAATACGTGAATCATGAACGGGAATTCGTGAATCATGAATTCATAAAGCGTGAAATAAAACTATAGTCTAATAAAAAAGCTTAAATCCTAGGCGGTAAATTTGAACCTGAACCATGAACTCATGAACCTGTGAACCATGAATTATGAACTAGGCACTGAGTTGTGAATCGATTTTTACGAAAATTTCGGTGTTTCAATTTTAGAGAGATTTTGGAGAAATTTCGATTTCGGCGGAAATATTGGTGCAATTTTTTAAAAATGCCAGAAAATGTATTAAACAATATAATTTAAATTTTATAGATTGTTATAAACTAACTTAAATACAAATATCTAAGCTAAAATTTGAGCTAAATTCATATATTTGAGCTAATTTGAACTAATCCTCTAACTCTTTAAAAGCCCAACTAACCTCTAATTGTTTAACCAAAAAAAAAAAAAAAAATCCAACTAATCTTCTAGGCCTAAAACCAGGCCCAATTAAGCCTAAATTACTAGAATTGGGCCCACCCTAATTATTTTTAAAGGAATTGCTGAATTAAAATTTGAGGAGAGGTGGCTGGAACTGGAAGGCCTGGGAAGGACGAAAACCTACCGTCTGCCGTCTGCCGTCTGCATGTGTTCCTCGTCTTCTTCTTCTTCACAATTCACCAGTTGCGTTCTTCTTTCTCTTCTCAATTCACCAGTAAGTTCTGCAATTTCAAGAACAATTGAAGAATAATTTATAATAAAGGTGAAGTACTGATTCAAAAGGGATCAAAACCCTTCAATAATTTAAGGCTTACTCCACCAATTTCAGCCCCATAACAATCAAAACCTGTCAATCACCTTCAATCTTTACATCTCAATTTTCAGTTTTTCCCCATTTGTAGAAATTTAAAAAAGAAAGATAAAAAATTGCAGAAATTCGATGAGATTTTGCCGAGAAATAAGCGGATTGTCCCGAGAAATAAGCGAGATTGGCCGATATTCTGACTAAAATGAACGGCAGTCTGAGCCAGAAGATATTTGCCGATATTTTAGCCAAGAAATCGGAGAGATCTTAGCGAGAATTTGACAGAAAGGGGTTACATGTGTTTTTCTTATCGGTTGTTAGCGAGTTATCGCCGAATCTCACGAGATTTTAATCCTTGATTCAACCATAAAAGCATGAGACGAAGGGTTCAAAACCCGCTTCCGTCTCCTAATTTTAAATTATAATTTATTACAATTTTAATTTTTAATTTTGGATCTTTTTATTATTTCTTTTGCTTTATTTTTTCTTTTAATTCACAATTATATTATTTTATACTTTTAAGCAAGTTAATATATACTATCAGGGAAGATTAATTATAATGTAAGCTAGAAAAATAAATATACAGTAGTATACAAAAAAAAATTGTAACTAATAAACTTATACTATTAGGCAACAAAAATATACACTATAAGAAAAACGTAAATATACTTTAAACTGGAAAAATAATTATAGAGTAATATAAAAAGAATAAATAGTTATACTGTAAATTGTAAACAATGTATTACTAAATCAACATATACTTTTAAGCAAACTAATATATATTATAAGGGAAACAATGTATTACTAAATGAACATATACTCTTAAGCAAGCTAATATATACTATAAGGGAACAATAAATATACAGTAGTATACAACCAAAAAAATTATATGTAACTAATAAACTTATACTATTAGGCAACATAATATATATTATAAGCAAAATATAAATATACTGTAACCTGGGAAATAATTATAGAAGAATATTAAAAAAAAAATAGTTATACTGTAAATTGTAAACAGTGTACTATTAAATGATCATATACTTTTAAGCAAGCTAATATATACTATAGGAGAATAATAATTATATTGTAAGCTGGGAAAATAAATATACAGTAGTATTAAAAAATTATACTTGTAATAAAAAAACTCATACTACTCCCCCCGTCTCAAATGAACTTGCACAGCGGGGTTGCCACACATATTAAGAAAAAATTGCTTTTTGAAATTTTGTTGACTTTTCAAAGGTTGATTGAGGGTGGAGATTGTGGGTGGAGATTTTGAGGGTGGGAATTGTGTTATAACTTTCTTTTTCAAGGGTATTATGTTATAACTTTCATTTTCAAGGGTGTGCAAATTTGTTTGAGATGGACGAAAATAGAAAGTGTGCAAGTTTGTTTTGGATGGACGAAAACGGAAAGTATGCAAGTTCATTCGGGACGGAGGGAGTATTAGGCAACATAATATATAATATATACTATAAGCAGACAGTAAATATATTGTAACCTGGATAAGAGAATTATATAAAAAGATGAACAAGAAAAGAAAGAGGTATATGAATTAAATAAAAAAAATGGCAATTCAGCAAAGTTGGAGAGTCCTGAGATTTGAACCTAGGATCTCAGAGTATGACATAAAGGGACTAGCCGTTGGGCTACCGACACCTATTGATGTTATTTCTCACATTAATATATATAATATATAAAGACGTGTAAAATTAGAAAAAAGAAAATTGAAAACAACACGCTCAACGAGCTTTGAACCTGAGTCTTCGAGACTACCGAATAGCGCTACTGATGGGACAATGTCATCGCTTGTTATACATTTACGATGTTAATTGATATTAAGCGTAATTAAAAAAAAAAATCAGCGGCCACGGGTCACTGGCGGGTCGCATGCACGGGTCATTGGGCCCAAGTGTAATATAAATAAATAATAAATATATATGGTGAACACCTACTTATGTAGTAATTTTTAATATATGCTACATCATTAATATATCATCAGGTACTTATGAATTACTCATCATAAATGTTCAACATATTAAAACACTACATCATATTCATACATGAGTGCATTTCTTGTACACCAGATCCATTCAATCTGGGTTATGGACAGTTAAAAAGTATTAATATTTTTGCTGAAAGGTATTACTTATTTTGAAGATATGTATAATGTTCAAAGTTAGATTAGGAATTGAATATATATATATAGGTGAGTGGCCAAAAGAAATTTGGTGACCAAATAAAAGAAAATGGGCTTAAGTTCAGAGAGAGAAAAAAGGTCGGCCAAAGGCATTGTGAGAAAGAATTAGTTGAGCTAGTCAATTCGTGAATTGCAGAGCGATAAAAAAATAGTTTTGGATTTTTATCTAGTGCGTTTGGATATTATGGTGACTATAATATTTCATATGATTTATTATTTTGCTAGAGGATTTAGTGCTTTTCCCAATTGATATTTATTAGGTTATGGCAAACCTAATAAACGTTGTAATTACTATTTGATAAACCTAATAATTTAGTGGAGTAGTTTTGTGTTTGCCCAGTGGTTTTACCCTCTACACCGCTTTTAACGCAAAATTTTGTTGTGTTGATTTATTTTATTTCCGCTTGTTATTATTATGTGTGCTTGTTTGTCTTGGTATATTAATTCATACAATATTAATTGTTTGCATTCTTAACAAGTACCAAGAGCTTGGTTAATTTGATTGACGAGATTGTGTTAATTAATATGGGAGATTCGATGACTTGCAAGATAACTAAATTGATGTCATCAAATTATTCTATATGAAAACCGCAGATGCGGGATGCCCTATATTGCTAGGATTTGTTTAATCCCGTTGAGTTAGGAGATAAGACACCAAATAGAAAAAATTGAAGAAATTCGAAAGAAGATACACAAGAAGGCGGTGGGATTACTCAAGTAGTTTTTATAGATAACGGTGTGCTTCATCATGTGGCTCAAGAAACTAATGCAAAAGCACTGTGAGAAAAAAATGAAGAATTTGTATGAGAAAAGGACTACCCAGAATAAAGCTTTTATAATTAGGAAGCTTCTAAATTTGAAACACAAAGATGGGAAATCTATTGCAGAGTATTTGAGCGAGTTCCATGACTTGACTAACCAATTTGTAATCATGAAAATAACTATTAATGATGAGGTGCAATGTTTGATGCTTTTAAGCTCCCTACTAGACAGCTCGAAAACTTTGGTGATTGCGCTTATCGGTTCTGCTCAGTGTTGTGTCTCTTTTCATGGTAAAAGATTGTTTGTTCAATGAAGGAACAAAGAGAAAAAGTACTACACATGCTCTTGACATAGAGGAAGAGATTAGAGTAAGGGACATACATACGTGGTCAATCAAGAGAGAGATCTTAGTCTAGAGGAAGATCATATTCATTCTACCATTTTGGTAAACCGAACCATATCAAAATGAATTATTAGTTTTGGAAAAAGGAACATGAGGAGAAAAACGGAACTTCTGAGAAGTCTAAGAAATCAGAGAATAACCAAAGTACTACGACATTGACATCAGATGATGAGGTAGTAGCTCTTTCAGTTGGAGACTA
Organism: Ajuga chamaepitys; assembly: GCA_958295605.1. Classification (NCBI taxonomy): domain Eukaryota; kingdom Viridiplantae; phylum Streptophyta; class Magnoliopsida; order Lamiales; family Lamiaceae; genus Ajuga; species Ajuga chamaepitys. The sequence goes on along the minus strand of OY282496.1, from coordinate 37,965,005 downwards.
AGAGTGTAATATTATTGACTCATATGTGGAGTGGGCAGTTAATTCTTGTTCATCACATCATGCGACTCCTTCTAGGGAATTTTTTATTATGTACAAAATGGAAGATTTTGACACAACGAAGATGGGTAACAAGAATTTATCTGATATTATAGGGATAGGAGATAGATGTGCACGCACTAATGTCAAGTATGAACTAGTTTTGAAGGATGTCAAACACATCCAGATTTGCATCTGAATTTGACATCTCGTTTGTTGGACCAAATGGGTTATCACAACCACATGGGTGATGAAAAATGGAAGCTCACCTAGTGGATAAAAATTATTGCTACAGGAAATCTCGTAGGTTCATTCTACAAAACTCAAGTGAGTTTGATTGAGCAATCTGTTATTGTGCTGGAGGATGCAGAGGGTTCTAATCAGAGACATCTCCTCCTCCTTGTAAATAATCAAAGACCAATCAGAGATAGAAAACCATCTACAAGATATCCAAAGTTAGAGTATGCATTGATTACTAATGAGGGGGGGAGATGAGTGTTTTCAGGAGGTAAAGAATCATCAGGAGAAGCTGTAGTAGATGCTTTGGTTATAAAGGTTTCTCCAAGAGGTAGGCCAGATGCAGGATATATATGTGGTTTATTGTGATAGTCAGAGTACTTCAGATTTGAGCAAGAATACTACATTTCATTGTTGTACCAAACACATTGATGTGAGATAATCATTGGGTTTGATTTGTTGATGGAGAGCAAATGAAGTTGCTGAAGATACATACAGATAAAATGTAGCTAACATGATGACAGAAGTGATTTCGCAACAGAAGTTAGATTTCAGTGCCAGGTTAGCTGGCATGAACTCTGAATAATTGACGAGTGTGGAGAATTTTCCTCTCATGGCCTGGAGGTGGAGATTATATGGTCAAGTGGGTCCAACCCATTATTTCCTAATTAAAGTAGGATTAGGAATCATATTAATATAATTAGATATATACACACTAGGGGTGAGCACGGGTCTCGGAGATTATCCGGTCCGCATCGAAACCCGGACCGAAAGCACTCCGGACCGAAAAGAACCGTTGACTTTTTGACTTTATCCGAATCGAACCAATCCGACATTTTTTTTTTGACAAAACCGAACCGTTCCGAACCGAGGAACCGAAATCAGAACCGAGTAGAACCGAAATCTGTATATAAATAAATGACCACTCTGTCGGGTGCAGTTAAATTAGATTTATTTTTGTCTATTACCTAACAGCAGCTAGAGCAACACTACTAAAAACAAGGCTTTTTGCCACTACAAAATGTAGTTACAAAAGATGGAGAGTAGTTTCAAAAATACTTTTAGTAACTAAATATCTAAAAATAGTTACTATAGGGTAGTCACTTATAATAAGTTGCAAAATTTTTTTCTGTAACTACTTTGTAGTTACTAATGTATTTGTAACTATTTTTTGCAACTACTTTGTAGTTACTAATATATTTGTAACTACAAGTAGTTGCAAAAGAGTTTGTCATATTGTAACAAATTTGATTAAAATTGTATGAAATAGTTTATGTAACTAATAGTAGTTACAAAAGGGGTTATTTTTAGTAACTACTTTGTAGTTGCAAAAAACTAGTGGCAAATGCCCTTTTTTCTTGTAGTGCAAGTCAGGGTCAATGTTGTAAAACTATAACTTTTTCCTGTAAAAGTATCACTTTTTCCTGTAAAAGTATCAATGTTTTTTTGTAAAAGTGCATTCCGTCACACGTGTGACCGTTCACACACAAGACTCACTCATTGGAATAGGAAAATAAGTCTAAAACTCGTTTTTGAGCTTGTGGGCCAAGTAATGGGCCGACACTGCATTCTTTTTCCAACTTCAAAGCTGTTTTTTAGGGTCTTATGGTCATTTTTGGGTTTTTCTTCTTTCACGCAAAGTTGTAGCTCTTCGAATCAGCTTTCCAACGCCACCAATTTCACCTCAATCGAAGTTGCAGATCTCAAGATATGGCCAAAATACTAGAGGTATGTCAATCTGTCTCGGCCGAGAATGAATGTCTCGACCGAGACTCTTCTACAGCAAAAAATCCGAATTCTCTGACCTTCTAGCTCGGCCGAGCTCAGTTTCCTGCAGCTTTTGGGGAAATACTATTATTTTGAGTGAAAAACTCCGAATCTCCGAAATCTCCGAACCGAACTGATCCGCTCCATTAGACCCGAATCTCCGAACCAAACCGACCCGAGTTTCGGTTCGGTTCAGTCCCGAATATTTATTTTTTTGGTTCGGTTTCGGAGCCAGAAATTCGAAGATCTCCGAATTTCGGTTCGGTTTCGGAGCAACCCAGATCCCCGGTCTGCTCCGACCCGTGCTCACCCCTAATACACACACATGTTGCTCGGTGGAGTAATGTACTTGTGAGTGGCAAAAAAAAAAAAAAAAAAAAATTGATGGTAACATCTACTTCTATTATAAAGTGTGAGTAGTTTTTTTACAAAATTTGATATTCCCATTATATCCTTGATGGGTTTTAATTTTTATGGTTAATTTGTTCACTTTATTTTAAATTTATATTTATTTGGTAAGAGCCCTTAAATTTGATATTCCCACTACATCCTTAATGAGTTTTATTTTTTATGGTTAGTTTATTAACTTTATTTTTAAAGTTATATTTATTTGGTAAGAACCTTTATAGTTCAAAGCTCAGCATTTATTAAATTTTCTATTCCACAACATATGATATTCAATTTACCTAATGACATAAGTTAAACCTACATATTCATAAAATTGTATATTTTTTCTTTGGTTTTAGTAATATGCATGATATTTACAAATATTGATACTCCCATTATATCCTTAATGAGTTTCAATTTTTTATGGTTAGTGTAGTAACTTTATTTTTAAAGTTATATTTATTTGATAAGAGCCATTTTATAGTTCAAATCTCATCTATTGATTCATGAAATTTTCTATTCCATGACATGTGATATTTAATTTACCAAATGACATAAGTTAAATCTATATATTCATAAAATCATATATTTTTCTTCATTTTAGTAATATGCATGATATTATTCTTTTTATTTATTTTTATTATATAATATTCTTCATAATTTTTATCCCTTTATAATGGGATTATTTTATTATTGTATAAAAAATATCGATTAGTGAATTTTTAAGGTTATTCTAGTAGTTTGAAGTTTTATTTGTTTTGTAAAAGAATTTTTATAGTTAAAATTATTTATTAACTCATGAATTTTTCTAGTGCACTTTGTATGATATTTATAATTTATTATTCCCTTTTACTAAAATATTTACATTGTTCTTTTTATTTATTTTTATTTTCTTCAATTTTCATACTTTTTTTTTTTCCTTTTTATGATTGGATTCTTTTATAACTGCAGAGAAATTCTTACGATAAGTAAAAGTTCTTCAGTTTGATGATCAATAAAATATTAAATAATTAAAATTTACAAAAAGATATATTTATATATTGATTGTTTGGAAAACTATTTAAATAAGGCGATTTGATGGTGAATAAAAGTACAAACATGTTTCAAAAATTAAAAAGATAAACAAATAATTAAAACTTTGAACAATATATAATGATGTTCAAAGACCTTATTGATTTATTTCTTATCTCTCATTATCAACAACAAAATTTGTATATTTTTCTGCTTGCTTTTCTACGTTTTGAACTATATCATTATACTTATTTTGCTAACCACAACAAGAAAATTTTGACAATTTATAGAAAATCAAACATCTAATATAATATATCACATATGATATTTAATTTATTGATGTGTAATTCTTGTAATCTATAAACAACAGATCATTAATGATTTTTTGTAGAATTTTTTTAGAAAATCTAATATCTAATAGTTTAACAAGACATTAGTAACTTCAACGTTTTACTTCTTTTTATGGATATGATTCAAGGCTCTTAATTTCGGATAGAAATACAAGAGAGTAATTCGGGTACTGAATATTTGGAGAGCTATTACGTTAGGTGTTTTGATGGTGAACAAAAATACTAATATATATGTTTTTTGTTCAACATACAAAAGACATATAAATAAAAATTAGAACATTGAGCCTTTATCAATTTTATTTCTCATGTCTTATTCTCGAGAGATAATTTTTTTATAATGTTTTTTTTTTTTTACATTAATATTAGAACATTAAAGGACCTACACATTCTCTACCGCTTTAGCAGTTGCACCCATGAATCCCTGGTTTAGCTTTCAGTAATAAGTCACATATTGTTAGTAATATACGTCTTGAAAAAATCAATAAATTATAACATCAATAACATAAAACATAATGTTGTCGTATTCTTTAAAGTTACAGTATGAGGAATAAAAGTAGCCGTGGTATTACTGTAACAACCTAAATTTTTAAGCAAATTTTACAAGGTTTTTTTTTTTTTTTAAAACAAAATTTAAAATTTCAAAATTTCACTTTTTCCACATCAAACATTTACTGAATACATCAACAAGCATTTACTTCGAATAATAAGTTTTTCATAGTCAACCATCCTAAATATTTCAATAAAACAACTAACTTTGTAAACTTAAATAAAACATACTTCTAATGCGGAAGCAATTATTTTAAGCTAATTTACTTGAAATAAAATTTGGAAATATATGTTTTTAGACACCAATCCATTCAATCCCGACGTCGGCTCCATCAACTTGAAAATTAAATTTCAGAAAGGGGTGAGCTACATCAAGCTCGTGGGGTTCAATTTGTCAAAAAGAAAACAATTTAAAATATAAGAAGCATGTGTACATATATATATATATATATATATATATATATATATAAATCACCATATATCACATCACCATCAATTGATCGTCATCAATCGTATTTACTATTCATATCAATTGATCAACACCAATTGTATCACCTTATGCCCATTTGGCAATTTCACATAAACAGATCCAAATGGTTTTGAATCCCATTTTTAAAAAAATCATCACATCATATAAATATATATTAACATTTATATTCAATTAAACACTAACTATAATTTAAATGAAACTCCACCGTAATAAACTCAAGTCTTGGTAAATGCGTGAAATGAATGATGTCCTAGCCTCGTAACTTCAATTGTTCGTTCCTACATAATTAAATATTTAAACTTTATCATTGTAATTAAAAATTTCTAAATCACGAAGCTTTAGGAGAAATAAATCATTTAATATTTAAAAGGAGTATGAATGGATTTAGATGGTAACGTAGTCTTAAATTGTGGGTGGAATAAAAGGAAATCCAAATATGCTTTGATATTAATGAGGAATAAAGATGAACAATTTTGTGTACTTTAATAACTAAATCTGATAATTAAATAAAATAGAAGAATAAAGAAAAGAAATAAGAAACTACAAGCAATAAAGTCCCTCCCACTCTTAATTGACGCTTAGCGTCTCTACATCCCCCCTCCCCCTTTTTCTTCTAACTATATATATACTTTTTTAGTTTATTTATTATTATTATTATTTTTTCTTCACAAAGTTTACACATACAACAGACATAATTAAAACTGGCTAAAAGAGGATAGAGGCGGCGGCGCACGGCAGCAGCACGACAGCGTCGACGGCGGCTCCATGACGGCACGCCGGCCACCCCCAATCCGTCGGCGAGACACCGACGCACAGTGATGCCTCGCTATGTGTCCCTCTACTTTCCCAAAAAATTTATTTTGAAAAGAAAACAGATGATGAGAAAAAAGAAAAGAGAAATCAGATCGGTAAGGCGAGCGGTGGCAGCGACAACGGCGGCGGCGCAGGCGCAACACCCGTATGCACACCCAAAAGCTCAACCCATCGTCATCTCTGAAAATCATTGTGTGTGTATGTGTGTGTAACAGTAAAGTATGAAGAACATATACATATATATATATATTATATACCTTTTAAATCTGAAATGCTTTTGATTGTGTGTGATAAAAATTATTTTGGGTTTGAATTTATAGAGGGTTGAAATTGGTTATTGAGAGAATAGGCTGAAGGTTTGCCAATTTAGAGCTTGAATTAGGAGCAAAATATCCCCCTTCTTCCATTGTTGAGTTGGATGAAAAGGGGAAGAAGAGGAAAACTTGTCTTCCATTTCTAAATCTGTTCCTTGAAAGTTTTCCCCCTTTTTTAATTTTTTTTTATTTATATATATATATAATTATTACTCTAAATTCATTTACATAAAAAATTTGGATATATATATATATATATGGCCTTGCATGTAGAAAGATATACATACATAGGCTTCAAATTAATTTAGATTATAAAAAAATAAAAATTGATTTCAATACATAGTAACTAGAATTTTGGACTTATAAAATAAAAATAAAATTATTTACAAAGTCACTAGAAACTTTATAATTGAAATTTGGAATTTATAAAATAATTAGAACCTCTTATAAATCAATTGGACCTCTTTTAACCAAATTGGGGTCATCTTGGTTCAGTTACTATTTTGGGCCTTTCAAACCAAAAAGACTTATTATTTGTAATTGGATAAATTTTGGATTGGGCTTTATTAATTACGAGACTTAGCCAAATATAAACTGGGCTCATCTAAAATGCATAAAAAAAAATGAACATTTTAATATCTAAAATGCCAAGTAAATTTCGGGGTGTTACATCCTAACCCCGTTGGAAAAAATTTCGTCCTCGAAAATTCATGACATACCGTGTGTATAGAATTCTGGATACTTAGCACATAATTCGTCCTCACGTTCCCATATAGATTCTTCAGGTCCATGGCGACTCCATTGCACTTTAACAATCACAATATCTTTATTTCTAAGGTGGTGCACCTTCTTGTCCAAAATTATTTCGGGTCTTTCCTCGTAGGATAAGTTCTTGTTCACCTCGAGATTAGAGTAACTAATTACATGGCTAGGATCGTGTACGTACTTCCTTAACATAGATACATGAAACACATCATGTACAACTGAAAACTCCGGTGGCAATGCAAGACGATATGCCAAATCCCCAATACGTGCTAGAATTTCGAAAGGTCATACATACCTCGGCCTTAACTTTCCTCGTTTGCCAAAACGAACTACTCCCTTAGACGGAGCAACCTTAAAAAATACCTTCTCGCCAATACCAAACTCCAAATCCTTTCTACGTTTATCTGCGTAAGACTTTTGCCGATCTTGCGCCACTTTCATTCTCTCTCGAACTTTCTCCACCACTTCCACTGCTTCCTTCACCATATCCGGCCCTACTAACTTCCTTTCTCTAACATCATCCCAATACAATGGAGATCTACATTTTCTTCCATACAACGCCTCATAAGGCGGCATACCAATAGTTAACTGAAAACTATTGTTATAAGCGAATTCAACTAACGGCAAATACTGCTCCCAACTGTTACCTAAATCAAGCACACAAGCTCTCAACATATCTTCTAAAATTTGAATCGTCCTCTTAGACTGCCCGTCCATCTGAGGATGGTAAGCTGTACTGAAACTCAAGGTCGTCCCCATAGCTTTCTACAAACTACCCCAGAACTTCGAGGTAAACCGTGGGTCCCGGTCTGAGACGATAGATACTGGCACTCCGTGTAACTTCACTATCTCCCGAACATAAATTTGAGCATACTGATCTACTCGAAGATTCATCTTGACGGGGATAAAGTGAGCTGACTTTATGAGACGGTCCACTACTACCCACACAACATGATTTTCTCTTTCCGATCGAGGAAGTCCCACTACAAAGTCCATAGCTATGTTTTCCCATTTCCACTCCGGGATGTGAAGTGACTTAAGTAGTCCATAAGGTCGTTGATGTTCTGCCTTCACTTGCTGACAAGTTAGACAACTCTTAACAAATTCAGCAACATCGTTCTTTAGACCTTCCCAGGAGTAATGTCTTTTCAAATCCTGGTACATCTTCATTCTGCCAAGATGAACAGTGTAAGGTGTATTGTGAGTTTCTAGTAAAATCTCCTTCCTTAGTGTCGTATCCTTCGGCACACAAATTCTTCCCTCAAACAGTAAGATTCCATCTTCTACCACCGAAAACTTTCCATCACTCTTGGTAATAGTGCGATCTTTGATCTTAATCAAAGCCTTATCTCGTAGCTATACCTCTTTGATCCTTTCCCTTAATGTCGGCTTCACCACCAATGATGCTAAAACAGCCTTTGCAGACTTCGGTGGTGTCAAGAACTCGAGCTGCATCTTGGAAAATTCCTTGATCAGTTGCTCTTCTTTGGTTAAAAGACATGCAACCTTCCCCCGAACCTTTCGACTCAAAGCATCGGCTACCACATTCGCCTTTCCAGGATGATAATGTATCGTGCAGTCATAGTCCTTAACAAGTTCCAACCATTAGCGTTGCCTCATATTTAGCTCCTTTTGTGTGAAGATATATTTCAAACTTTTATGGTCCGAGTATATCTCACACCTACCTCCGTTGAGATAATGACGCCAAATTTTTAAAGCATGCACCACCGCAGCTAGCTCGAGGTCGTGCGTAGGATATTTCACCTCATGCTACTTCAACTGTCTTGAAGCATAGGCCACCACTTTGCCTTGTTTTATAAGAACACATCCCAACCCTTGCTTTGATTCATCACTGTATATTACAAACCCTTTCGTAGGGTCCGGAATTGTCAGGACCGGTGCTGAGGTTAATCTTCATTTTAGCTCTTGAAAGCTATTCTCGCATTTCTCATTCCACACAAACTTCTCATCTTTCCTCGTCAACCGAGTCATAGGTGCAACTATTTTCGAAAATCCTTCAATAAATCTTCGGTAATAACCGGCAAGACTAAAAAAGCTGCGAACTTCACTCGCACTAGATGGCGCCTTCTAGTCATTTACTGCTTCTACTTTTGTAGGATCGACCTCTATTCCTCGAGCTTTTACCACATGCCCGAGAAAGACCACTCTATCAATCCAAAATTTGCACTTACTGAACTTCGCATACAACTTCTCTCGACGAAGTGTCTCAAGGACTATTCTCAGATGTTGTTCGTGTTGCTCTTTGTCTGTTGAATACACTAGTATGTCATCTATGAATACGATGACAAACTGATCCAAGAAAGGATGGAACACACGATTCATCAGGTCCATAAAGACTGCTGGCGCGTTACTTAGTCCAAATGGCATAACTACAAACTCGTAGTGACCATATCGGGTTCTAAATGCCGTCTTAGGGATATCGCTTTCCCTAATCTTCAACTGATGTTACCCCGATCTTAGGTCAATCTTAGAGAAAACTCCAGCACCCCTGAGTTGATAAAAAAGATCCTCAATCCTTGGGAGTGGATACTTATTCTTTATCGTGAGTCGGTTAAGTTCACGATAATCGATACACATTCTCATAGACCCATCCTTCTTCTTCACAAACAAGACTGGTGCGCCCCACGGCAAGACAATGGGTCTAATGAAACCCATGTCAAGTAATTCCTGAATTTGTACTTTCAGCTCTTGTAACTCTTTCGGTGCCACGCGGTAAGGAGCTTTAGACAATGGAGCAGCTCCAGGCACCAACTCTATGGTAAACTCTACTTGTCTACCCGGAGCAATTCCAGGTAAGTCTTCCGGGAAGACATCTGGAAACTCCTTCACTATTGGTACGTCAGCCACCGTCAGCTTTCCAAGTGATGCTCCCATAACATTCACCAAGAACCCTTGACACTGTCCTTTTCTTAGCATCTTCATAGCCTTCATGGCTGTGAGAAAACAGAGTGTTGACTTCAACTTGGCTCCTTGAAAGACCACCTCTCTGCCGCTTAGTGATCTCAGGGTTATCAATCTCTCGGAACACTTAATATCCGCTCGATGCTTAGCTAACCAGTCCATCCCCAATATCACGTCAAAGTCATTCATGTCTAACACATATAGGTCAGCCCTAAGACTAGTGTTATGCACTTCTAAAGGTATGTTCCTCATGATTGAACTAGCAATCATTTCTTTACTCGAAGGTATGATTATTTGAAGTGGTTCCGTAGCTAAACTACTCTTTAAACCCGTCATTGCACAAAATTTAGTGGACACAAAAGAATGTGTAGCACCAGTGTTAAAAAGTACTAAGGCAGGTATATTAGTAACATTTAACATACCTGACATAGTATTAGGGTCCTTCTCAGCTTCCTTCTGTGTTACCCCAAACATTCTAGCTCTTCCACCCGTTCCCGGGTTAGGAACCCTTCTCTCGGGTCCAGTTGGTCCATTTGAACAATGGGAAGCGGTGTGTCCTATCTAATGAAAAGGGTAGCATTTGTTCTGACCAAGCAGACACTCACCCCTATGCAGTTTTCCACACTTGGGACAAGCCGGAACACTTCCTTGTGGTGCAGGCCCAGATGGCCCACCATTTCTTTTCTTCTTGCTGAAGTTGTTCCCCTTCTGGTCCTGCCACTTTCTCTTGTTAACATTCTCCACTGACCTCAACCTAACTTTCTCTGCTTCGACACTAGCGGATATATGTTCCGCCCTTTCAACTGCATCTTCATAAGTCATTCTACCAAGTCCGGCCAAATTATGACGAATCTCAGCACGAAGACCATTGCGAAATCTTTATGCCTTCTTTTATGGTGTATCTACCCATTGCGGGGCAAAACGACTCATATGGTTGAACTTGTGCTCATAATCCGTCACCGTCATTTCTCCTTGAGTAAGGTTTAGGAATTCTATCTCCATCTTTTCTCGGTACACACGAGGGTAATACTTTTCCTTAACCATTTCTTGGAACTCAACCCAAGTTAACCCTTCTCGTTCCTCCGCCGTTCTTAGCCTCCACTGGTCATTCCACCATGTTCTAGCATCCCCTTTCAATTGGAACGCAGCACACGATACCTTTTGCACGTCGGTGCAAGCCATATAGTCGAAGATGCTTTGTAAAGTAAGCAACCATTCTTCAATAGCCACGGGACCTTCAGTCCCTTGGAATGTAGGCGGTTTGAAATTGTTAAATTGGGCGATTATCTGAGCTTGAGTAGGTTCGTGGTGTTGTGGAGCGTTCTGAACTGCCCCTTGCAACAATGCTGTGAGACCAACCAATAGTTATTGTCCATCTGGCGCAACTGCTTGCGCCCCTACACCTGGGTTAGCAGGTGCATTCACGTGATTACCATTAGCTCTTCTAGTAGTCATGATCCTACATTCCCAAATAGAACATCTTATAGCTTCGCAACAAACTGAAGACGATAGATGAACGAACAAAGAAGAAAAGAGAAACGAACGAATAAAAAGAGAAACCAACAAAGAGATAGAAAGTTTTAGCTAAATATAAATAAACAACTTTTTATTTATATTAGGAAAATTTGAAACTTAGAACAAGGGAAATTGTTGCTTCACTAGAGAAAAAGAAAAGTACCAAAACACAAAAAAAAAAAAAAACATCTAGTCCAAAACAATAGGATGATTCGGGCTACTCCCAGGCACGATCCAAGCAATAATGTCACTATCACTATCACTGCCCGGGTCCTCTTCCAGGTCCTCCTCCGGGTCCTCCTCCGGATCCTCCTCCTCAACTTTCGGCTCAGGTGCCGGTGCAGCTCTTGGTACTACAGGAGCCTCAATCTGAATCTCCCCGAAGGCATACATTTGGAGCAGCCTCCCAACAGCATACTGAAAACCATCAACCATAATCCTTTCCTCGAATGGTCTCTCCATAGCCTCGTTCCAAAGTTGGTACAGTGCCACACTCCAATGATGTGGTAAATCTCGCATCAACTCCTCAATCTGCCTGTAGGGATTCGCGTTTCGTCCAAAAGCAAACCACGCGTTCAGTCGGTCAACTAAGTGGTGTAGGATGTTTCTGGGCCTGTTGGGACCGTTTCCCGAAGCTGCCCTACCCCCGGAGTGCTCTCCAACCTCAAATCTCACGCGTTTCCTGGGTCCCATTGCCTTTGCCGCCATTCTATACACATGGTCATACTCGTATGTTTTAAGGAAAGAAAAGAAAATTACATATTGATAAATTATGCACATAACTTTCATGTCTAAAATTTTTCTTGAATTGTACATGTCTACATTCATACCTTGAGCTGGCGCCGGAGCGTGGATGGATGGTGTAAAACTTATTATTTAATAAAATAGTTTTGTTTTCAGAACCGTAATGCTCTGATACCAATTGTAACAACCTAAATTTTTAAGCAAATTTTACAAAGATTTTTTTTCTTTTTTTTTTTAAACAAAATTTAAAATTTCAAAATTTCACTTTTTCCACATCAAACATTTACTGAATACATCAACAAGCATTTACTTCGAATAATAAGTTTTTCATAGTCAACCATCCTAAATATTTCAATAAAACAACTAACTTTGTAAACTTAAATAAAACATATTTCTAATGCAGAAGCAATTATTTTAAGCTAATTTACTTGAAATAAAATTTGGAAATATATGTTTTTAGACACCAATCCATTCAATCCCGACGTTGGCTCCATCAATCTGAAAATTATATTTCAGAAAGGAGTGAGCTACATCCAGCTCGTGGGGTTCAGTTTGTCAAAAAGAAAAAAATTTAAAATATAAGAAGCATGTGTACATATATATACACATATATATATATATATAAATCACCATATATCACATCACCATCAATTGATCGTCATCAATCGTGTCACCATCAATTGATCGTCATCAATCGTGTCACCATCAATTGATCGTCATCAATCGTATTTACTATTCATATCAATTGATCAGCACCAATTGTATCACCTTATGCCCATTTGGCAATTTCACATAAACAGATCCAAATGATTTTGAATCCCAGTTTAATTAAATCATCACATCATATAAATATATATTCAATTAAAGACTAACTATAATTTAAATGAAACCCCACCTTAATAAACTCGAGTCTTGGTAAATGCGTGAAATGAATGGTGTCCTAGCCTCGTAACTTCAATTGTCCGTTCCTACATAATTAAATATTTAAACTTTATCATTGTAATTAAAAATTTCTAAATCACGAAACTTCAGGAGAAATAAGTCATTTAATATTAAAAGGAGTATGGATGGTATTAGATGGTAACGTAGTCTTAAATTGTGGGTGGAATAAAAGGAAATCCAAATATGCTTTGATATTAATGAGGAATAAAGATGAACAGTTTTGTGTACTTTAATGATTAAATTTGATAATTAAATAAAATAGAAGAATAAAGAAAAGAAATAAGAAACTACAAGCAAAAAGTTACATCCCCCCTCCTCCTTTTTCTTCTAACTATATATATGTATGTATATCCTTTTTCAGTTTATTTATTATTATTATTTTTTTTTTCACAGAGTTTACACATACAACAGACATAATTAAAACTGGCTAAAAGAGGATAGAGGCGGCGGCGCACGGCAGCAGCACGACGACGGCGACGGTGGTTCCATGACGGCACGCTGGCCACCCCCAATCCGTCGGCGAGACACCGACGCACAGTGGTGCCTCGCTGTGTGTCCCTCTACTTTCCCAAAATTTTTATTTTGAAAAGAAAACAGATGATGAGAAAAAAGAAAAGAGAAATCAGATCGGTAAGGCGAGCGGTGGCAGCGGCAGCGGCGGTGGCGCAGGTGCAACGCCCGTATGCACACCCAAAAGCTCAACCCGTCGTCATCTCTGAAAATCATTGTGTGTGTATGTATGTGTAACAGTAAAGTGTGAAGAACATATATATATATATATTTTTTTTTTATATATATATACTTTTTAAATCTGAAATGCTTTTGATTGTGTGTGATTAAAATTGTTTTGGGTTTGAATTTATAGAGGGTTGAAATTGGTTATTGAGAGAATAGGCTGAAGTTTTGCCAATTTAGAGCTTGAATTAGGAGCAAAATATCCTCCTTCTTCCATTGTTGAGTTGGATGAAAAGGGGAAGAAGAGGAAGACTTGTCTTCCATTTCTAAATCTGTTCCGTGAAAGTTTTCCCCCTTTTTTAATTTTTATTTATTTATATATATATAATTATTACTCTAAATTCATTTACATAAAAAATTTGGATATATATATATATATATATATGGCCTTGTAGAAAGATATACATACATACATAGGCTTCAAATTAATTTAGATTATATAAAAAAAATTGATTTCAAAACATAGTAACTAGAATTTTGGACTTATAAAATAAAAATAAAATTATTTACAAAGTCACTAGAAACTTTATAATTGAAATTTTGATTTTATTAAATAATTAGAACCTCTTATACATCAATTGGACCTCTTTTAACCAAATTGGGGTCATCTTGGTCCAGTTACTAATTTGGGCCTTTCAAACCAAAAAGACTTATTATTTGTAATTGGATAAATTTTGGATTTGACTTTATTAATTACGAGACTTAGCCCAATTTTATCTAAAATGCATAAAAAAATGAACATTTTAATATCTAAAATGCCAAGTAAATTTCGGGGTGTTACAATTACGTCTTAGTCCAACGTTTAATATAAATTTATGATAAAATAAAAATTTATATATTAGCTTTAACTCTTATAAACATTACCTATTCTTTTAATGTATTTTATGCTTTGATTATTATCTTTGAAAAATGATCAAATATTTACATTCTTTTATTAAATAAAAAATATTGAAAGTTCTACTAAAAGTAAGAATACCATCTTAAATAGATTCCTGCAAAAGAAATGGATGAGATTTTTGAAATTTTAGTCTATTTAAAAAATGTAAAAAGTGTACGTCAATTCAATGTGTAAATGATTCACAATGATTTATACTACTATGTACAAATAATTTTCAACATATTACATGGTTTTTTTATTATAAATGAAACACTCAAATATGATTATAAATCTAAATTAGGATAGTATTTATATGATACTGATATTTTATTTGTCTGATCAATTTGAATATTATAAAGTTGCTTTTTACAGTAATCTTCCTGCTTTTGTATATTATTGAACTATCAATATAATAACGTTTGCAACAAAAATATAATTTACATATATTATTGAAAAACAAATAAAATAAATATAGGATATTTAGGCTTAGTACAAAATACTAAATTTAAAGGTTAGATCTTAAACCAAAGGGTCAATTACAGATTGCAACCTGAACTTTGCGACTTTTTTCACTACCAACCTAAACTTTTTATTTTTTCCGATTGCAACCTGTATTAAACGATTTGTTACACTTTGCAATTCCGATTATATAATCTGGCTATATTGGCCATGTGCGTGCCACATGACTACTTTAAAGGGGCAATTCCGTTTTTTTTTATTAAATACACATTCCAGTTTTTTTTTTTTTTTTTTTTAATATTATCTTTTAATTATATTTTATTTAACATATCATTTGTAATTCTAATTACAAGTCATTAACCTATACCCCCTTTACAAACGCAGAAACTCCCACACCACACCAGAAATAAGAATCGCGAATTTGAGAAGAACCCTAACTACCCAAATAAAAAAACCCAATCACCACGTGAAGATTGACGCCTGCGAGACGCAAATAGGAATCTAATAAGATGGTCTGGAGAATTCGAGACAAACGACGGTGCAAATTGAGGGATGACGAGATCACCCCAGACTACGGTCAGTTTTTCGAGCTTTATTAGAACGATTTTATTTTTTGTTGCCTTATTATTTTCAATTCTTAGTGTAGTGCGAATGAGTTGAATAATCTCCATAGTTTAATAGGCTTGGGTTGTTTCGAGGTGAGTAGTATCAGCTAGGATTTGCTTATGTTTTGTGTTGTTGTGGTAGTGGCCAACATCGTATTAACTGTTTTTATGATATGTATTATTTAATTAAATCTTGTCGGCCACCTGTTGTTTTTACATATTAGCTGTACTAATTTTAGGGTTTTTTAGTCTGCTGCTTGGGTTTTTAACTTACAGCTATCCCAAATATAATAGGTGGTAAGCAATTGGGGGCTTTTAATGGGCAAGTTGTTATTTTTTGTCCTAGCATTTTCTGTCTGATTCATACTGGAAATTTGTTATTTTGTTTAGTTGAAGAGGCATTTGTTTTGGTTTTTTTTATTCCGTGCGTAAGTGTAGTTAAGTTTAGAGTTGAGGATGTCTTGCATTTGAAATTGTATGGTTGTTTGTGATCCTTAGTTTAGGATGGGGTAGTAAATGTTCCTTTGCTTATGTCAAAACAGGTGACAATTCTGAAGAATTTACCAGAAAACTGTATCATTCTGGAAAATTCAAGAGTGGAGGGGTGCTTTGCTATGAAGGGGGGTAGTGTATCTCATATAGACTTTTGTGATCCGGATGAGATGTCTATGCTAGATATTAATGATATGGTACGGAAATTAGGTCTTGTGGGGGTGGACAACTTATATTACAACAGAAATGGGGTCAATAATTGTACCGATCTATGGCCCTTAGATGAAGATATTGATGCAGTCAATTTGGGTGGTTTCAAAGATACGAATAGGTTAGTCGGTGTGTTTGTATGTCATGTTGGGGGTAACGAAACTGAACCAAATGCAGAATTTGATGTCAATTTGTCTGAAACGAAGGCGAAAATCATCAAGGGCAGATTGTGTTATTTGAAGGCAATGGTGATACTCATCAAACACCGCCCACAGATTTCACAAATAATGAGTTCGCTGATGTCACTATTAGTGATGACAGTGATGATGTGTACTTAGCAAGTGAAGATTCACATAAATATGCAAAATTCGCGGACAGTGATTCCGAGTTGTCTGATGGTGATGATCTCATCTTTGAAGAGAATATTGATGAGGGTGTTGAATGGGAGGGAGGCTTTCTGGAAGAACACCACACACACAAAATGCTAGTTCAAGTACCCCTACCAAGGCCAAACATACACATAAAGGCAACCTAGTTTTCAAACATCCGAGAGAGGGCATCTCTAAACCTGATTTCTTTGTTGGTCAATGCTTTGAAACTCTAGCGTCCTTTAGGAAAGCTGTTACGGTTCACTCCATCGAAGATTGCATCAAATGGGTACAAGAACCCTGGGTGGAGCAGCAAGTGACTCCGACAAGAAAAAAGAGAGCCTCAGTGGAACACAACAACACGCCAACAAGAACTCCTCCAATGAGGGCGGCAAAAGCAAAAGTTGTAGGCGAAAGCTCTACAAAGTTGACTCAAGAGTTAAGTACAATTGCAAGAACAAACCCACTAGGTGCTCGAAAGACCATGCCGAAGAAAACAGTGAACCCGCTATTTGTTAAAAGGAAATTAGTGGTAAAAATTGATATCAACTAAACTTTTGTATTTGGCTTACTGTTGTTTCACATATTCTATGTGAATGAATTTTGGATGCTTTTTAGGTGAAAAAGCCCCGCACTAGGGATCTCTATGCTGGCCTATCGGTTTTGATTGACAAGCCTAACCCTCGGCATTTCATTATGCCAGTGGCACCTCAAGGGGCAAGCACAATTACCAGTGGCGTGAGATTCTCCGGAACAAGCCAAGATAGTGTTAAGCACAAGATCTTTGTACCACCCGACAATCCGAACACGTGCAATTTATTGTAGTTGCTAAAATCTAAACCAGGAATGCTTGAATTGATGTTTTGAAGCTGAAGTTTGGGAGATTGACTACTGTCCATCTTGATGAAGATTTTGAAGTGTAGTTTTTGAGTACATGGTTAATGCTTCAGATTTGTCAATATTTTGGCACGATAGCAGATTATAGGGGTATTCTGACATGTACAACCTTCTTTTTTGATGTTTGCATTTTGAGTAGTCAAAAGGCCAAACTTAATGCTTAGTATTTGAAAGTAAGTGTGGAAAATCCCATTTGTGGACAATGAAATTATGATTTCAAGCATGGTTATTTAAAGGCAATTTGTATCTTCAATGTGTTGTTTATAGTTATTGTCTAAAATTGTGCGTGTAATGTCCTCATTGAATGGGATCTCACTAATCAATTTGAAATTTACAATTTGAAGGAAAATAATGAAATGAACAAGGCTTGAAATCCATTAACCAATACGTGGATAGATCAATCTCTTACAAAAGGTTCAAAATCCATTAACCAACATTCACAAAACGTTCAAATGCTTGAAATCCAATAACCAACATTCACAAAACAAACAAAAGCTTGAAAATTCATTAACCAACATTCACAAAAGAAGCAAATGCTTGAAAACCATTAGCTGCCATTCACAAAACAAGCAAAAGCTTGAATATCTATTAAACAACAATCACAAAACAAGTAAAGCTTGTTTTTGTCCATTAACCCTAAACACACCACAAAAACAAGCCCAGGGCACGATACATCTACCCAACCGATATAACTAATACTTGGTTAGATCAATACCTTACAAAAGCTTGACACCTAAACTAGACTAAACTACCACAAACAACCCTAGGACACGATACACCTGCACAAACAATCTAAGACCTGAAGAAAAAAAAAGGAGAACAAACATAGCAATAATAACCCACATCCACTTCTCCCTCTTTTTCGCGCGTTCAATCTCGTGCTCAAGAACATCAATTCGAACCACTTCATCTCCTTGTTCGCCTGATCCATTCCACCTTGTACATTGTTCGCCCTTCTCAGCAGACCGGGTATAAACTGCCTCGCCCGCTCGCCGGCCGGTGGATCAATCCAAAAAAAGAAATCAAAGCCATTTACAGCCTGAGCGAAGGTACCAAAAATAAAAAAATTCAGTATGGGCATCGTGATTATATAAAGACAATTTAAAAAATTAATAAACTGAATTTGGTTGTGGAATTACGCCCACATTATACTGTATCAAAATTAATTCGGAACATGGGGCAATTTGATAAAAGCCTTCGCATACATGAAGCTCAAATGAATTTTATTAAACCCAACAATATATTGCTAAGAAAATCAATAAACTGAATTTGTTATGAGCGTACATGAAGCTCAAATGAATGCAATTAAACCCAACAATATATTGCCAAGAAATTTTATCTTACGCAGCCTTACAAAACAGGGAATAAAAACCATTTCAACTAATTAATAACCAAGCTAAAATCAAAATTGCACTATCAACTCACTAAAGTAAATACAGAGAAATCGGATTTTCCACAGATCTATAGAATTTGTACAGGTATAAATTGCGAGCTAGGGTTTGTATTTGAGAATTTCATACCCGGAATCTCTCGCACACAGCGTAGCGTCGCCCAGGGATCCTCTCAGTCTATTATGTTCGAAGGACGGTGGCGTCACCGCACCTGCATTGCAATTCCATCTCGCGTTGAAGGAGAGTTCGCGTGTTCACGGGGGAGACGGGTCTGGTATTGCTGAAGATGAAATAATTTGAGGGTTGCCACTTCAATTAACAAGTTAATATTGGAGATTTTAATTTTTTTTATGTTATTTTATTTAATGAATAATATAAAATAAAATTAAAAAAAACTTGGAATGTGTATTTAATATTAAAAAAAAAAACGAAATTGCCCCTTAAAAGTACTCATGTGAGACGCACATGGGCAATATAGCCGGATTATATAGTCGGAATTGCAAAGTGTAACAAATCGTTTAATACAAGATGCAATCGGAAAAAATAAAAAATTTAGGTTGGTAAGTGAAAAAAGCCCAAAGTTCAGGTTGCAATATGTAATTAACCCTAAATCAAATAATAACTTAAACTTGATTATATTATAAGCTTAAAGCACATAAAATCACAGTGAAATGACGAAATGACTTGTATTTGGAACCAACAAGACTATATTTAACTTTTATGTAGAAAAAATGACATGTTAGAACGGTCTATGTTGGTGACTTGGTGTACTCCACGTTATTAAGATTAAATGACATGAAATAATGTCAAAATCATCTAATATAAGCAATATGGTGATAAAATGCATAAAAGTGATCAAATTCATCCTAGACAAAAGTTGTATATATAATACAAACTTATTAGTCCGTAAAAGCTTATTAACATAAGGAACCAAATTATCAAAAAGCTAATGTTAAAATATTAATGTTAAAGGATTTAAGTGCATTATCATTGGCATACTTTATACTACAGATGAGTCTATGTGATATGAAAATCAGAAATGTTATCAGAGAAGAAGACAAATATATATATATATATATATATATATATATATATATATAAAGAAAAATCAAATATATATATATATATATATATATATATATATTATAGATTGATGTACGTACAATTTAATAGAATTAAATATTTTGAGTTAAATAATTAATAAAGTTTATTTCAAATTAAAGACCTTCATATTTTAAATGTTATATTTGAATAACTGAATTAGGCACGTGCGATGCATGTGCTCTGTGCTAGTAAAAAGAAATGGACGTAAGTCCAGAGAGAGAAAAAAGGTCGGTCAAAGGCCTTGTGAGAGAGAATTAGTTGCGTCCGTCGATTCATGAATTGCAGATCGACATAGCAATAGTTATTTGGTTTTCTCTAGTATGTTTAGATATTGTAGTGTTTACA
The DNA here is from genome assembly GCA_958295605.1 of Ajuga chamaepitys. Lineage (NCBI taxonomy): Eukaryota > Viridiplantae > Streptophyta > Magnoliopsida > Lamiales > Lamiaceae > Ajuga > Ajuga chamaepitys. The sequence continues at coordinate 37,944,683 of OY282496.1, read as the reverse complement.
ATATTCAAATGATTTATTATTTTGCTAGAGGGTTTGGTGGTTTCCCAAATTGATGTTTATTAGGTTAGGGTAAAACCTGATGAACATTGTAATTACTATTTGATAGTATAATTGTTCTTTGTTTGGCCCGTGGTTTTTCCTTTACACTGGAAGTATTTCACGTAAATTTTGGTTTGCTGATTTATTTCGTTTCCACTTGTGATTATTTTATGCGCTTATTTGGCTTGGTATATTAATTCATATAAGATTAATTGTTTGCATTGCCAACATTTATACATTAAAAAATAACCGTGAAGCTTCAGATACATATTAGATGAATTATATGTGATATCGCCCTTTAACATAAAAACCAAATTGTTGACTGTTTACTAGGCTTACGGGTCAGTTTGTCAGATTTTACTAAATTCTCTCTTTCTTTCTCTTTTTTTTTTTTTTTTTTTTTTTTTTTTTTTTTTTTGCATATGATACGCGTGTGTTTTACATTGTCACGGTTGAAAACTACAGGGAACTAAAGTTAATCAAATTTACAGCAATCCACAATTACTTAAAAAGAAAAACCTTTTTATTTTTTGCATGTGATACGTGTCAACCTGTAATTACATTATCATTCCACTACTTTGGACACATCTGAAACGTGGGTTAAAACTGTAGCTGGTAGTTTATGTGCAATACTTAATTGATAATACAAAATTTTCCAAAATACATGTTACATGTGATAATAAAAACTGAAAATTACAGTTTTTCACTGCATCATTAAATTGGTGTTCAAACTTCATTTCTGCAAACACCTTCTTCCCTTACATCTTTCAGATTCACCAACTTTATCATGTATTTTATTTCTCTTTTCAATGGATTCACTTTTCATTTTGGTCCGTGATGTCAACCCTTCCAAGACTCAGTTGGCGATGCGACTTCGTCTGGTGGGCTGCTATAATGTGCCTGTGTTTACAAACATAAATCAAATTACGAGTACTGAATGTGTTTTCCATTATCAGGAGGTAGTCTACATAATTTACGTCATGTTTAAATTCATATATGCTATGAACTTGTCTTGAAAGTCACTCTAAATCACTAGGATTAGAACGACTTTCTCAAATGGCAAGCATACGCTTTGTAACAGAGATAGTATAAAAGATTGTTGAATTCACAGGGAGGATTACTCTGCGAGAACCAGATTTAAGCAGTTTTGATTAAGTTAGGCTAGATGAAAATAAGAGTGGAGGAAGGTCAAGCTAAACCACATAAAAGCAATTAAACGTAAACAATGAGGGAACCAATCGATGAGAAGATATTTTAGAGGTTCTGTTCACAAGCAAAGTGAGGTTAATATTTCAAAGGCAGTTATAAGATATTGTTGTGAGTTTTATGTGATTGAACTTCCAAATCAACTGATGTCCCAAGTGGATGTAAATTCTAGAAAAGAGGTTGATGTTCCCCTAATCTCCTAGAGAAAGACAAGTAACCCTTATCCAATGTAGAATACCTACACAAATAAGAACTAAGGTTCGATCCTGGATCTGAGGGGTCTTTGATACGTAAGGCTAGAAGACATTGTGCTAGCTTCTCTCAAACTAAAGACGGGTGTGAGGGTGTAACAATCTACACATGCACACAACCTAATTTCGCCCATCCCACTAGAAATCCCTAGACTTTACTCCCCTCCCCAAAGTAGCTTCTCCCAACATTGGTTAGGTCTTAATTAACATAAGGTTCTGGTGCTCATCCCCCAACCGTATGTTCTCAGGCATGATTTCTAGCATCTAATTGCATTTTAGGTTATAATTCGAACAAACCTCGAACGACTAGCAAATTCCAAGCCTAGGGGTCGAATTATCCTTTCCCAAATGCACAACTAAGCATTTCATTTTTAAGCAACCAAAAGACATGCTACTAGTGAAGCTTGTGAACTTAATATCGTAATACGTAAACCATTGGAAATCATTACATGTTAATCAAGTTCTAATCCTAAATTATCACAACCCACAAGAAATCCAACAATCAATTAGTGACTCATCAACCCCGAAGCTTGGGCTACTCCCGAGCTTTGAAAACCAGAGAAACTACTCACAAATCAGCAAAGCATATACAAGAACAAAAAACATCAAGCAAGAAAATAAATAAAATTGTAAATAAAGAGAAAAGAGGGTAGAGAATGCTCAATGAGTGAAGAGTCTTTGTAGAACTTCAATAATCTTGAAGGGTGTCACAAGCCCTTGAATAATCTTTGGGTTCTCCTCCAATACTGGTTTCCTCCTTGAAGAGGAAGGAAATCTCTAGCCTCGAGAACAAGAAAATCTAAAAATCTGCTACAAAGAATTCTAAAGTGTTGAAAATGAAAATTACTTGTTACAAAATGAAAGGGGAAAGGGTATTTATAATACTTAAACCCTGCATGGTGAAAAAACTAAAATCTAACCGAATATTCCATTTTAGTAAGGGTAAATAGGTAAAAGAACTAAGTGGCATGCTTAGTCTTTGTTAAAGTTAGGTCAAACCCCTTAAACACGCTCGACTCGGACTTCTCGGTAACTCTGGTACTTATCCATTCAGAACCATCCTTCGACTCCAACTACAAACTTGTATATCTTCATCTTAGCTACATGTGGAACTTTGAATCGCCTCAATCCGACATTGTATAAAGGAATTATGGCCAAAATACGAACGATTCAATGTGCTGACCAAAAAATAGGGTACCAGCAGGTATGGGTACCGGTCATCGGTGCCACAGACCGGATTTGAATACTAGTGACCGTTACCATAGACCGGTATGGCTCAGTTTTGCCAACGTTCGATCGCCAGGCATTTTCGTCTTCGGTCGCATGCGCCTTTTTCGTGCATCGCCCTTTTGGAGCTTTTTCACCTGTTTACTCAGCTCGACTTCTTCATGACTTTTATTTACAACTCGATGATCTTCTAGTTTGGAATGAACCGGTCCTATTTGGGCTCATTTGGGCCTTAAATTTGTGGGTCGAAGTAGGTAACTGAGTGCAAACGGCCTCCTTGAGCTCTTGGCTTTTCCTAATCTACAAAATATAACTCAATAACACCCAAAAGTGCATCAAATCATACCAAAAAGGAAAATTAATTCTGAAATACATTTTTACATAAATTATACTGAAACATAACAAAAAATTGTAATTCTCAAACAAATATGAGCGTAAAATATGCAAGAAAAACACTCATTTCAATGTTCGTCATCCTACATGTAAAGTTTCTAATCAAATTTACTAAATGTGTTAAATTAAACATGTCCAAAGGGGTGATTGGATTCATGCATCCATGAAAGGTCCTGTTATGGATGCTATGAGACCCAAATTAGTCGAGGGTCATCTATTTGCTGCAAAGGACTTTATTGTGGCTGATAACATGCTGAAATTTAAAACAACAACATGCAAATACAAGCTTATCCTATTGAATAGGACAAATGTTGTTGAATTTTTTTACAAAACTTTCCCTATGTGCATGTGCAAGTTAAGGACTTTGCTGAACTCACTGCAGACCGGGAAATCGAAGAGTTTGAATTGTTTGGTAATATTTTCTTCTTTTAAAAAAATAAAAATAAATCTTCCTTATTTATACTACAAATCACTCCTCTAACATGTCACTTTTCCTATATGCAATTAGAATGATCATTTCTTACCAGTCACTTACCCAACATCACTCCAATTCACCTAGAATAGTGGAATTTAGAATTCAGATCTTGGAGTTATTAAAAATTCAGCTTTACGTGTTTATTAATTATTTCATTACTAAAAAATGTATTTTTTTAATTTGGTTATGAAGAAAAAATTGTAGGGACTAAAGGCTAAATTACAATGTGTGGGAGGAGTACATTCAACTTCTCTTACCATTTCTTGAGGATGAAAATATTGACCATGTCATGTCATCATCCAATTTGGTTGTGTGAAACTGTTTGGTGGTATTAAATATAGGGTTACTTTCAAAATGCAATATGTATTATTTTCACTTTTTCCATTTCTAGTACAAACTAATACTTTTTTTTTTTCCAATTACAACTTGTATAACGTTTTTTTTTTTTTTTTTTTTTTTTTTTTTTTTTTTTTTTGCAGAATGCAACTCCGGCGATATTTCAGGCTATAGGCCATGTTATCTGCACATGACCTAATTGGCCATTTACACGGTGCCACGTGTCCATTTTAAATAAAATCTAAAATTCTTATAAATTTAGAAAATTCCAGAAATAATGGATTTAAAAATAAGAAATTTCAAAAAAATTACTTTAGAATGTTTAAAAAGTAAAAGTTATACCCATTTTAAATTATCACAAAAATTTTAATTGAGCACAAAAAAACACATAAATGAGAAGAAGTACTCAACTCTAAACACATACTTTAGGGGAATAATCACTTCCGAATTAAAAATTCAAAATCATTGTTGCCCATGTTGCTTAATCGTATATCTCCATTAATGGGTTACCAAGGGTCACAAAATCACTTATCTCTCTAGCCTATCTTGAAGAACCCTAGACACAAAATTCTGAAAAATTTCAAACCTCTCTGTAACAACAAATTTTGCGTTTTAAATTAACAAACACAAAATACTTGTACAAATTAATTCCAACTTGATTAAATGAAGAACTTTGTAGAACTTTGTAGGTTACAATCTCTATTCTTCAATCCTCTGATTCTTCTCTTCGAATATCTTCTTTGAATTTGATAATTTGGAGTGAAATCTTCTTCTTGATCTTCTCCGCCGCTTGAGTTGTTCTTCAATAACGTTGTCCGAAGGCCGAACAGCTTGATTCCGGATCGAACACTACTTCTTGATGATTTTTTACGAAGAACGTCTTTGAATCTTGAAGAATGTCTTCGCGAATCTTCAAGAACGTCTTCAAATCTTCAAGTGCTTTAAGTCTTCTGGATTTCTTGGAGTTCTTCCAACTTCTTGAAGCTCAGAACTTGTGTCTCCACTTCTTGACTTGTGTTGTTGTGATTTTTGGTGGAGAATGAGGCTCTATTTATAGTGGTAGGATGGAGAAAACCCTAATGAGCTTGAGTCTGAACGGAGCGATATGATTGGTCCTTCATAATATCATTATCCATAAGATAATTATTAAATTAATTGTATTTAATTTAATAATTACTGCAACAACTTGACACATGGAGCATTCTGATTGGTCCAGCATGACTTGATGTTTATCCTCATCTTCTTGGATATTACTAAATTAATTTAATTTAATTTAGTAATATCTGCATCATCTTGACACGTGGCGGCTTTCCATTGGTCAATAAAATATATAGTAAATCACCAATTAAATTGACTATTTAACTTAGGAATTTTATTTATCCAATTCCTAATATTAAAAATAATCAATATAAAATTGACATTCAACATATATCTTATAATGTGGCGCATTTTAATTGGATACGAAATTTGCGGATCAACACTCTCGCAGAGAACCCGTCCGAGATTTCAGTTCGAACCAACAATGCCCTGGAGGATTCACGACCAAGTGCGATGCAAAATGCACGAAGATTCGAAAAGCCCATACTATGGTACCTTCGATATCTCAATGACGATTTTGTTTCCTATTTTGAATATCTGTAGGTAATCGTCTGTTTCAGGTTGATATTTTGTATGTTTAAGGTTTAGTTGTGGGATTTTTATGTGGGGTTTGTATGTGGGTTTTGTATGTGGTGTTGGGTAAGTAAGGGACCACCCATATTATTGTATTTATGTATCCTTTCCTATTGGATGTAGATGTTGGATTTGTCGGGAGCATCTGTATTTATTTAGTTTTGTTTTTTAGGCTAATGGGTTTGGCTTTTTGTAGGGTAATTAGAGAATTTTTTAATAGGATAATACCGTAATTGTTGTTTTTTTTTTTATATTTAATCCACATCTTGATTTTTTGGAAATTTTAAGATTGCTTCAGTTTTAGGGTTTTCTATATTTTGGTTTGTACAGTAGACTAGGGGTTTCAGTTTTGGGTAAAAAATGCTTGGTTGTTGTTGGGTGAAACTTGACCCTCATGTTTCTGTTTTTTGTACATAGGTGATGATTTCGATTTATTCCAAATAAAATTGTATCACTCTGGGTCATTCAAGGACTATGGGTTGTTATGCTACGTCGGTGGAGTGGTCTCTTACGTAGACTACTGCGATGTTGATGAGATGTTGTTGTTGGAACTGAATATGATGGTAAAAGATTTGGGTCTAGTTGGGGTGGATAAGATGTATTATAACAGACTTGGAGTGAATAATTGTACCTCTATATGACCATTATAAAGTGATGTTGATGTGTTATGTCTAGGAGGGTACAAGGATAGTAACAGTATGGTTGCAGTGTTTGTGACTCACGTAGGGGGGAACGTTGATGTTGATGGAAGGACTGATGGTGACAGTAAGGAGGCGCAGCCACAAGATTTTATGCAAAATCAGTTTGTTATATATGTAAGCAAGGGTGATAATCCACAACCTCCACCTACAGATTTCACCAGTAATGATTTTGTTGATATTGAGGTTAGTGATGATAGTGATGACCAGAATTCAGTTGGGAACGATTTAGACTATTCCAAAAAATATGTTGATTCCGAATCTGAGTTGTCCGATGAGGATGACCTAATTTTTTAAGAGAATGTAGATGATGGGGGTAGAAATCGAGGGGTCTTGCTGTTAGGACAAACATTAACATAGAAGAGATGGAAACCCATTCGACTCCTAGTTCAAAATACACTCATAAAGGGAACCCAATTTTCAAACATCCTAGGAAGGGCATTGCGCTACCCCATTCTTTGTTGGCCAATATTTTGAAACCCTAGAGTCTTTCAGAAAGGCTGTCCGGATTCATTCTATTGTTAATGGAAGGGACGTGGTTTTCCCAATAAACAATGTAGACAAGGTTCAGGCAAAATGCAAGAAGGCGCACTGCACTTGGGTGATTTTTGCATCTAAAATGAGAGGAGAAAGCACAATTCAGGTGAAGACCTACTGTGACAAGCATAAGTGCCCTCGGGAACAAAAAGTGAAACATGTCAATGTGAAGCTCATCGCCAAGATATATAGGGATAAGATTTACAAAGATCCCTCATGGCCGGTTGATTCCATGGTTTCATGGATTAACAACGATCTCAAAGTGATTGTTAGTCGAATAGTGTGTTACAAGGCCAACTACCGAGTGTTGGGTCAGGGGACAATATGCGAGAACGATGAGTATGCGATGTTGTGGTCATACGCAATCGAGATTATCCAAACAAACTTGAACACAAGAGTTAAGATTAGTGTAAAAGGACTGGCAAGGGGACCCGATTCAAGAGGTTTTACATTTGCTCGGGGGCCTTTGAAGAGAGGTTTTTTAGAGGGGTGTAGGTCGGTTATATTTCTAGATAAGTGTCATTTGAAAACCCCCGCCGGTGGTATAGTGCTGTTTGTCGTAGGCATAGATGGGAACAATGGTGTGTTCCATTTTGCTTATGTTGTGGTCTAAAAGGAAAAGAGAAAGCCATGGACTTGGTTCTTGAAGATATTGTTAGCTGATCTTGGTGGAAAAAATCATGCTAGGTGGACGGTTATGTCCGATAAGCAAAAATGACTGATTGATGCAGTAGACACACTCATGGCAGGTTGTGAACATCGCATCTGCGTGACCCATTTGTACCGAAATTTCAAGCAACAATTTAGAGGGTTACATCTAAAAAATTGCTATGGAAGGCAACAAGGACGGGTAGGGTCGTTGATTTTCATAATGCAATGGGGGAGATAAAGAGGGCCGATAAGGATGCATTTCAGTGGTTGATTGCAAAGCCAGCCCATAATTGGAGTTGTTCGCACTTTAGATGCTTCTCGTGTTGTGATAAGTTGGAGAATAACATGAGTGAAAGCTTTAACGCGATGATTTTGAATGCAAGGTCGAAACCAATATCTTAGTGCTTGAGTCCATTCGAGTATCATTAATGAAGAGAGTGCATGTAAGGAGGGATAAGATCAGGGCGTATCATGGAGAACATTGTCCGATAATTGAGCAGAAGATGGATGAGCTAAAAAAAAAAGGCCTTAGACTGTCACGCAGTTTGGAATGGTGAAAACCAATTCGAGGTTGAGAGTCCGTGGGGGTTCTAAGTGTAAAGTTCACCTGGGTGAAGGCACTTGCAGCTGTAGGAAGTGGGAATTGACAGGGCTATCTTGCTGTCATGCTATCTCAACCATATATTACCTCCAACTTAACCCGACGCCTACATCAGTAAGTGGTATCGAAAGGTGACCTTTTTGAAAGCTTACTCCCATTTTCTTAGGCCAATGGATGGAGCTGATTCCTGGTCTCAAACTGAATGGCCTCCCATACTCCCTCCACTGGCGTAGAAAATACCCGGCAGGCCCAAGTTATTCAAGAGATGGCCCAAGGTTGTGAATCCTCAAAGCAATCTGCCATCCAAGATCCATCACAAAAGAAAAGAGGAAGACAAGCTTCGGATAAACCTGTGAAGCTTAGCAGAAAGGGCCGGTTATGTCGTGTTCAATTTGTAAGGAGACGACTCACAATGCTAGGTATTGTCCAAGAAGGCCACCAAACCTACCTAAAGACAAAGCACCTGCCCATGGAAAAGGGAAGAATATTCCAGCAGCTAAAAAGGTAAATTTTTTGTAATGGTTCTTAAATTACGTTAATTATATTTCATTGTGTTTATGAGAATTAACTTACTCTTGCATTTTGTGTAACTGTTAGGACCCTATGAGTGGATCGGCTGTAAAAGAGGGCACAAGCACCTGTCCCATTAGAACAAGATAAACAAAATCAAAAAATGCAACTACGACATTTAATTGCAAATTAGAAAATTTTGAATTTGTTTCATTCTCGGTAGTGTAATTTTAATTCATTACATTTTATCTTCTGTTATTTTGTTGAGGCAACAAAAAGGAAATCCAATCCATTTGAAGATGGGCCTAGTAGTGATGGTCGAGAAGCAAGGGACGATGTTGGTGTGTCCACAAAAAAAGCGAAGGGGAATAAGAAGCAAGGAAAAGAGAAGTTAAATTCAAAAAGGTTAAAAATGCTTCCTATATTTTCAGATCTAATTTCAGTTATGTTATTTCAATCTGTCCTTATGCTAATCTATCCTTTATGTGTCAATCTGGAATTCGGGGAAGTCTGAGGCATTACATTTGATATGTAAATGTTGAAAAGGGCTAGATGTGTTATATTTTTGTTATTGACCGATTTGGCATAACGGTTGTGAACTAATGGTTGTATTTAGGCTATCTGTTTTGTATATTTTGAGGCTATTTTTAGACCAGTGGGATTTTCTTGAATTTTTTTATGTCGAAGACTACTTTAGATTTGAGTGTGTGTGAGTTTAATTTGGTTTAAAGTTGTGATGTTATAGTTGAATATTTGTTGTATTTTGGGCGTATTTTGAATCTATTTCCAGCTCATGAAAATTCCTTGAATTTTTGCATCTTCGGGACAACTTTATATTTTTGTGTTAGTCAGTCTGATTTGGCATAAAACTGTTGACATGTTGGTTGTATATAGGCTGTATTTTGACACTATTTCCAGCAAGTGAATGTTCTTAAATTTTTCCATCTTGAGGACAACTTTATAGTTCATTGTTTGTGAGACTGATTTAGACTGAGACATATTGGTTGTATATTTCAGTGTTAGTGGTTGTATATTGTGATGTATAATTCTCATTTTGGTCTTATGATAAGTCGCTTAATCTTTGGATTTATTTTTAGGGGAAAAACCAAGTGGAGTCAAGTCACATTGATGATCCTGGAAACATGGATCTATTGTCATCGATCCCGGAGGAGTGGTGGAATTTAACCTTCACTGAATCGGCTGCTCAGGTGACTCTGGTAACTTTAGTATCAATAAATTCAATTCCTCTGTGGCTTGTTGTTCATTAAACTAATATCACCCTAAACAGGCATCTCAATCGAACCAAAACATGCCAATGCGGATGACCCGTAGTTGAGCCACTTCCATGTGGAAAAATGCTTAAGACATGGTAAAGGAGTGGCATCTGAAACCCCTTCACAAATAAGCAAGAGCGTCACCGGGTCGAAGCAGATTACCTGGGAGTCACTCTTAAGAGGGCTACAAAGAAGAAAACCATCTCCAAGGAACCTGAAAAATGTACACAAGAATCGAAAAGTATTCCAGCTGTGAAGTCTCCCAAAGCAAGAAGGAAATTGGAGGTAATTTTCTAATTGAAAAATCTAATTGATATTATGACCGAATCAACGTCAATTGAACTTCTATTTACACTAATTTTTTCCTAAACTAAACTGCCTTTTACGGATGATGTATATAGGTACGAAGGAATGCGGTTCCTCAAGGCTCATTGGTTGCGATGATTGATAAGCCCAACCTGAAACATTTCGTCAAACCTACTAACTCTTAAGGGAGCAGAAGCCTTACCGACCAAGTTAGGTTCTCCACGGAACTTCAAGAAGCTGCAAACCCAAAATTGTTCATCCTGTCGGGTGGAATTTCGGAGTAAAAACAGATGTAGTTACTAGGAATCCTTGTTAGTTTGGGGCAATTGACTACTTTTTTGAATTGGGGTCTTTTTGTGGGGGTTTTATTGAATTTGATGTGAGTAGACTATTGGTAATATAGTTGGCAATTCTGATTGTCAAACTCTAGTAGTGATTCTGAGGTTATATGTCCTCTGTTTTGCAGATTCCTCTTGGAGTAGTCAATATCCAAACTAATAGCCCCCTTTTGATCATGTACACTCTTAAAGTGACTCTTATTTGACAAATGTTTAATGTTTAGAGGATGTGGTGTTATTAATAGATTTGGTTATCTCACTTATATTAGTTAGCCAAATTTGTTTTAGATTAGCTTGATCATGCACCTACTTATTTAGCAAGAATTTGTAACCTATGTATTGTGCATTTGGAAGTCCAATTATAAGCAAAAATAATGTGCAAAATAGTACACAATTCTGAATTCACATAAGTAAAAGCAGATTATGTTCATTGATTCGCAAAGGCATCTAATAGCCTTAGTAGCATGAAACACAAAACACAACTTGTTAGATCAGAAAACACGAAATTACATCAAAATAAACCGAATTTTTTAGTCTAAAATGTACCTAGCTACTACATCCATACCCTAAACCAACATTAACCCTTCAAGAAATAAAACACCAAACATAGCACAACTACAACCCAGATCCACTTCTCTCTCTTCTTCACAAGACCGAGTTCTTCTTCAAGTAAACTGAGCCTGATATTTTCATCCTCGTGATTGTCCCTGCGTTAGACATTTTCATCCTCGTTGTGGTCTCTGTGACGCAAATCCGCTTGAAGATTGTTAACCCGTCTCAAAAGTCTGGGTATTATCCGTCGTGCCCTCTCGCCAGCCGGAGGGTCGATCCAGTAAAAAACATCACACCCGCAAGCTGAGATTAAACGTCCCAAATTTAGCTTAGAAAGAAAATATCAAGGCTAACATTTTTGGTTTGAACGTGCCATTAAATTGGCAATTTGAACCAGCCCAAGAATTCCCCATTAATGGAGTGGGGAAGCTATGAACATTAATTACTAAATAAATCTAGAAGGGACCCAATCCTTACCCGAAAACGTTCGCATACAGCGTATCAGTGACCGGGATTGCGCTCCGGCCATGAACTTCGTAGCACGGCGGCAACACCACATCAATATTCCATTTCCATGTGCCATAGACCTCGAGTCCTAGCCATCGACAACTTGCGGATTGAGAAGAGGGGGAAGAAATATGAACGAGAGTTTGAGATTGTAAACATTCTAAAATAAATTTTAAAAAAATTCTTATTTTTAAATCCATTAATCCAGGAATTTTCTAAATTTATAAGATTTTTTTATTTTTATTTTTATTTTTTAAAAAATGGACACATATTACCATGTAATTGGCGAATTAGGTCATGTGCAGAGCACATGTGGCCTATATAGCCTGAAATATTGCCGAAGTTGCATTCTGCAACAAAAAACATAATACAGGTTGCAATTGGAAAAAAATATTAATTTGAACTAGAAACGGAAAAAGGGCCAATAGTACAGATTGCATTATGAAATTAACCCTTAAATATAGGAAATTGCGGTTTTGGTCCCACATGATACAGAGCAGTTGCATTTTGGTCCCAAAGTTTTCACATTTGATCTCACAAATAAAAAACCAAGCACATTTAGTTCCACCATCACGTTTTCTATTAACTTTGCTAGTACTTTTAGTCCCAAAGTTTTTGTGCAGTTTTGGTCCCAAGAAAACAAGCACTATAAATTCCAAAGTTTTTGTGCAGTTTTGGTCCCAAACAAACACTTTTAGTACTAAAATTTTTTGCATTTTTCGTCCCAAACCAAACAACCATTTTTTCTCTCCAGCAATTAATTTTTCGATTGATAGTTGATTGGATCTCTTTTCCTCTCTTTCCATGCTCCTCTTTACATCAACCTACATTTTCATCTCCAGGCTTGGGTGTCAATATCTGAAATATTTGGAGCTTTCGAAAAAACTAAAACATTTTTTTGTTGCATGCAAAGAAAGATCAATCTTCTTGCTTTTGAAAAAACTACCGCAACAATTGGAAGACTTACCGAACTGCGAGACTCCGAAGAGCAAGAATTTTATAACAACCATACAATCGTATAATAGTATTGTTGGTCCCAAGTGGTATGGGTTTAGAGGGGGGTGAATACACCTCTAAGTATATCGACTTTTCCTTTTAAAATACTTAGAGGAAAGGGTTTGCTGCCTGCTGCAGGAAACTGGTTCTTATAACAAAGCTAAAAGCAGTAAGAATCTTTTTGAAAGTAAGCTTACAACAAACTGTTCTTAAAATTATTACAGCAAACAATGCTCAGGTAGAGTTGCTATTCCTTTCATTAGAACACGTTTTTCACACGGTTCTGTATTCAGTACAACAATTACTTCTTGTCTCCAATATTTATATTTTGAATCTTTGAACCTCTGATTTTGACTTGATTTATTTTCTGTTGACATGGTTGTTGCATGTCTGCTGCAAGATCTTGACTTGCGAATATTGGATCTTCCTTAAAGCAGACTTTGATGTACGCTATGAAAGCTTAAGCTCCTTGCTGCATACTCTATACAACATATGTTCCTTACTTTTACTGCGGACTCCTTGTTGTACATCCTTGATGATCTTGATGTAACCCTTGTTGTGACTTTTGTCTATGTAGAACTAGCTCTATCTATTACAAAGATTATAGAGTATTTGGGGGCATTAGTTATTACCTTACAACATGGTTTTGTCATCATCAAAACTATACATAAATTTTCAAACAATTTTCCCCCTTTTGATGATGTTGAAACTCTAAGAATATAAAACTTAAAGTCACAAGACAAAATCTGTTAGTCCAAAACAATTAATCATCAAAAGGTAACACATGAAAACGAATGATGCAAGATTACGAGCTATAATCATTTAGCAGTGAATGATAACTGTTTCATATGCCAAACAAAAACTTTCTTACATCATACAATACAAGATAGAGAGATGAAAGATTATACCCAGCAACGATTCTTATCGATGTTTCTTCCAGTGACGAAATTTATATCGCTGGTTGGCATTTCCGGTGACCCCAGACCTAACAAGAAATTCACCACAATATGCATTTTCATATTCTGCATTTGCAGCCCCTCCCAAAAGTTTGAGTCTAGAGAAAGTCCTAAGTATCGAGTAGTTCGCCGATAACTTTGGTTTTGTTGTTCTGTACTTCCAAAGTTCAAAGTCATTGTTTCTAGGGGAGATTGTCGAAGATCGTGAGCACCTGTATACGAGGCAATATCGTCTTACGGAGAGAGTCAAACTTTTACCTCAACTTATTCTATTGAGTCATTTTCAAGTATACCTTTGATTTTTCCAACATATAGTAGTACATTTGTTCTGGAAAAAAAATAGTGATATTATTATGAGACACCGATTAATGGTTAATAAATAATTATTGAGATACCATTTACACATGTCTAGCAAGTGATTAATGATATAATAATCATTACTAACACAAGAAGAAGATAATAAATTATAAATAGTAAAATTCCACCAAAACTCAATTTTTGTATTTGGTAGGGGTGTGCACGGGACAATACGATTTGAGAATTTAAAAAATCTAGTACAATCCTAAAGTTTGGTACTCTAAAAATCTAAAGACTGGAACCAAACCAAAACTTATAAAGATCTACACCAAACCATATTCAAAACAGTTCAGTATTACATTGCAGATCTAAAGGATCTAGTGATACGATTAGTTTAGTACGATATACTTTCACCAACATGATTATAATTAATAAATCCAATCTATTTTTTACAAAATATCAACATGCAACTTCATCCAGTCCAAACTGAAACACTTTTAATCCATTTCCACCAAATTTTCATAAAATTTTCTTAAGATTAACAGTGGAATCACTCTTAATCCTTATCTAAGCATACTTAATCATTCTTCTTTCAAAATCAATATGTAATTTGATCAACATCATAACCAAACATGCTTTGGCCATTTTGATCAATTTTTCACATAATTAACATATAATCATCTCGAAATCATCATCTAACACACTTTGATCATATTCTCACCAAAATCACATGCAAAGCTTCAAATTAACTTGCAACTTATCAAGAACACAGTTAGCATATCAATTAACATAATCACACTATAATCAACATAAATAACACTTGCAAGAACATAATTTAAACATGATAATCACATAAATTATCCTAGATTCATGCATATATAGTTAAACTAGTGCGTGTGAGTTTTGCGTAGAAGATTACACAGATTCACCCTTCCATCCAACACCTAAATGAAACTATACAAACTCATCAACTAACTAAACTAAAATCTCTCATATACCTCTAGTGATGTTTGGACTTGAAGTTGAAGGTGATTAATAAACTCGTACATGACCCGTAGCTCCTCCTCCCAGCTCTAACCGAATGCTCAAACTTAGATGAAGATGAAGGTGAAGTGGTGATAAGGGGGAGGGGGTGTTTTCCGAAGGTATAAGGAAGGAGAAGAGAATGATGTTAATGATGGATATGATATGATCAAGGGAGTGATCAAGAGTCGATGCTGAGATCTATTAAGATCAAGGTAAAGGAATCATAAAATAAGGTTGATATACGAATAAGTGATATATGATTCATAATTGAGTTAGGATTCATTAGGTAACACTTGTGAAACAATAAATAATGTAAACTTGGCTAAATAAAGAAATAGATTAACATATGAATAATAATAGGTTCCACACTAACGCGGGTGACAACACAAATAGCTGCATGGAGTCAAACAACATAACTTAACTTCAGAAGTGGGTAAAGCTATTATTTAAATTTCTTCTTCATATCTATGTTTGTAAGTATGAGCGGCCACAAGGGCCACAAGTAAGGATATTAAGCCTATTGAACGAGATAAGGCAGCATGCGATGAATGATGAAAGGGTAGACGTGTTAAGAGTTCGAACCTTCTTTAAGGGGGAGGCACAACGCCGTCAGATGGACATGCATCTTGTTAAAGTTTTTATTTAAGTACCAATTTTATCCACTGATTAAAAAACTCATGTTTTCCCAAAATCACTTTTCAGGGAATGGCGGCGCAGTGCTAGGGAACGATAACTCTGACTAGAAGCCTCATAGAGATTTTAGTTGTGTTCTTTGTATGCTTGCTCTATCAGAAAATCTTCCTGAAGTATTTCTCGTAACCCAGGGGTCGAGGTGTGTAATGAATAAGTATTAAGATTATGAAATGTGTGAATTTTAGTTCAATTTCATCAAGTGGTTTGTTGTATGAAGTATGGGTTGTGAGGAATTCGGAACCGGAGTGAGGATTTGAAGAACCGGATCAGAAAACTGGGTTTAAAATCAAATCAATGGAAGAGGTTAGGAGGAAACCGAGCTTAGGTTAGTTATAACTGCCGTTTACAATGGTTTCAGTCTGTTGCGCTAAAAACCGCTGTGGAAGCCCCGTTTCTGCAACTTGTAGCAGTTGACCTAAAGTCTGTTACAACTCCCTCGTCTTCAGGATTCTAGATTCAGTGCCTATATACATTTGAATCACTTGTAAATGCGAGCCCTCTGTAAACATTACACTAGTGAGAGGATTAGAAGTCTAGGATTTCTGCTCCAATTTGGCTTGTGAATTGGGGATTTTCTAGTTTCTGGGAAATTCTTATAATTTCTTGTGTAGTGGAGTAAATTGAGGTGCATAGAGCCTCCGTGGATGTAGATCACCTTTGATCGAACCACGTAAATCCCTGTGTGTCCATTTTTATTTTTGGTTTCTGCATTTGAGCACTGTTCGGCCGGTTTCATTTTCATTTCGTCCGAACATGATTTTTTCTTGATTTTTGTGACTTTGATCTTCTCATAACAAGTGGCGCCGTCTGTGGAAACCCTGTCACACAAGAAGAAGAGAATGTCAAGAATGAAGATGGATCTGGACAACTTTTCAGGGAAAAACGATTTCTCTGTATGGAAAATCAAGATGAAGGCTATCTTGGTGCAGTATGGGTTGTCAAATGCTCTCAAACCTGAAGATGAGTGGGTGGAGGATGAGAAACCTAAATACGGTGATATGGATCAGAAGGCATTGAGCCTGATCATCCTGTGTCTTGGGGATAAGCCTTTGAGGGAAATATCCAGATGTAAGACTGCAATTGAGGCGTGGACCAGGCTGGAGGAGCTTTACCAGTCCAAGTCAGTTTCCAATAAGCTATTCCTCAAGCAGAGATTACTGGCTTTCAAGATGGTGGATGAAAAGGTAATTTCTGATCAACTAGATGAGTTTACAAAGCTTTTTGATGAACTGGAAGATCTTGGGGTGAAAATGGAAGATGATGACAAAGCTTTGATGGTACTAAATGCCTTGCCAAGATCTATGGAGAGTTTCAAGGACACTATGATGTTTGGAAGGCAAGATAAGTTGAGTTATGCCTCAATTATTACTGCTCTGAAGATCAAATGTTTGCAGAATCAAGGAGACAAGAAAGTAACTCAATCTGGTGAAGATTTGAACATTACGTTCAAAAGAAACTATCAGAAGAAGAAGGGCCAAACTGCAAGAGATTTAAAGAATGGAAATAATACTCAGAAGAAATCTGGAGAGTGGGTAGAAAATAGAAAGTGTTTCAAATGCAAACAAATTGGACACTTGAAGAAAGACTGTCCACAAAAGATGAAGAAGAAGGAAGGCCAAGGTGCTGAAGTTGCTACTGTTGAACATGAAGAAGTCACACCAGAAGTTCTAAATGTTACTAAGTCAAAGATGGAGAAGGAGTGGGTTCTTGACACTGGATGCTCTTTCCATATGTATCATCATGAAGAATGGTTTCAGAACCTCAAGAAAGAAGATGGAGGGTGTGTTTTGCTGGGAAATGATCAATCCTGCAGGGTTCAAGGCACTGGATCAGTAAAAATTAACATGTTTCATGGAATTACAATAACTATCACCAATGTGAGGTATGTACCTGGTCTCAAGAGAAACTTACTCTCCCTAGGATCTCTTATTGCTACTAGATGTGAATTCAAGTCTGTTGATGGTCAATTACACATAACTAAAGGAAACAAACTGGTGATCAAGGGAAAACAACATAATGGTCTGTTTATTTTGATGGGAAAGCCTGTGGTTGGTTGTGTGGGCAACATTCTAGGCAAGAATGAATTAATACTGTGGCATAAGAGGTTAGGGCACATTGGGGAAAGGGGATTAAAGGAATTATCCAAGAGAGACATAATTGGAGAGGTTGGAAATCAAACACTTGAATTTTTTGATAAATGTGCATTAGGCAAATCACAGAAATTGCCTTATGCTAAGGGGGCTCACACTACTCAAGAACCTTTAGATTATGTCCACTCAGACATTTGGGGAGCATCTAGAACTGAAACTCATGGAGGAGGAAGATACTTCATGTCTATGATTGATGATTTCAGTAGGAAAGTGTGGGTGTTTGTTTTAAGAAACAAGAGTGATGCCTTCACCAAATTTAGAACATGGCTGTTTTAAGAGGCAAGAAGCTCAAGCATTTGAGAACAGACAATAACTTAGAGTACCCATCTACTTAGTTTACTGACTTCTGTGATGAAAGAGGAATTACCAGACACAGAACCGTTCCAATGAACCCTCAACAGGATGGTGTTGCAGAAGGATTCAACAGAACAATACTTGAAAGAGTGAGGTGTATGATGATTGATGCTGGACTACCAAATGTTTTTTGGGGAGAAACCATTAATACATCATGTTATTTAATCAATAGATCACCTTCATCATCTTTAGGGTTCAAAACACCAGAAGAAGTATGGAGTGGCAAAATTCCAAGCTATACAGATTTGAAGGTGTTTGGATGTCCGACTTATGCACATATTAAGTAAGACAAACTTGACCCAAGAGCACACAGATGTGTGTTCTTGGGGGTATCCAGAAGGAATCAAAGGTTACAGGCTATGGTGTTTGGAACCAGGGAATCAGAAGCTCATGATAAAGAGGGATGTTAAGTTCAATGAATCAGTTATGGGATATCACTCCACTGGAAGTCAAGAAGAACTTGATGGGACTATTGAAGCAGAAAAGATATCAGTTCAGGTGGAGCCTCAGATGGATAATAATCCTCAAAGGGTTGAGGATTTAGGAGAACACTCAAGTGACAGCTCATCAGAAGAAGAGGATGTGCAAACTGTTAATCAAAACTTGAGAAACTATAGTATTGCCAGAGATAGACCAAGAAGGAAAATCCAAAGACCAGACTTCTACGGGCAAGCTGGAAGTGTGCATTATGCACTTAGCATTGCTGAAGACATAGAACATCAGGAACCACAGAATTTCAAAGAAGCAGTCAGTGGTAGTGAAAGTGAGCACTGGATTAGTGCAATGATGGAAGAAATGGAATCTCTGGAAAGAAATGGTACTTGGAACCTAGTTGATAAGCCTAAAGGGCAGAAGCTGGTGAGTTCCAAGTAGATTTATAAGAAAAAGATTGAAGCTGGAGACACAGAAATGGTAAGATACAAGGCAACGCTTGTTGCAAGGGGTTTTACTCAGAGAGAGGGCATTGATTTTAATGAGGTTTTCTCTCCTGTGGTGAAGCACTGCTCTATTAGACTTCTATTATCAACGGTGACACAAGAAGACATGAAGTTATAGCAATTAGATGTTAAAACTGCATTTATGCATGGTGACTTGATTGAGAACATATATATGAAACAGCCTGAAGGCTTTGTGATTCCAGGACGTGAAGAAAAGGTGTGCTTTCTCAAGAAGTCACTGTATAGGTTAAAATAGAGCCCAAGGCAGTGGAATAAGAAGTTCTATGAGCTTATGTTAAAGGCGGGATTCATCAGAAGTCTGTATGACAGTTGTGTATACTTTGATAAGAATTCTAAGACTGATCCAATGCATCTGTACCTATATGTGGATGACATGCTTATTACAAGTAAAAGTGAGCATAAAATACAGCTGCTGAAGAATAAGTTGAATTCAGAGTTTGACATGAAAGATTTAGGAGATGCAAAGAAGATTTTGGGCATGAGCATTTTAAGAGATAGGAAATTGGAAGTTTATGGTTGTCTCAGAGGAATTATCTTCAGAAGGTGGTGGAGAGGTTTCAGATGCATGAGGCCAAATCTCTGAGTATTCCAGTAAATCAACAACTTAAATTGTCTAAGGAGCAGAGTCCAAAAAACTGCAGAAGAAGTGAAATACATGAGAAACATACCATATGCAAGTGGTGTTGGCAGCTTGATGTATGGCATGATCTGTAGCAGACCTGACTTGGCTTATTGTGTGTCCTTGGTTAGCAGGTACATGTTAAATCCTGGTAAAGCTCACTGGGATGCTTTGAAGCAGGTGCTGAGATACTTAAAAGGAACAGCGTACTTAGGTTTAAAATTTGAGAAACAAGCAGATGTTACTGTTCCATTGGTGGGATTTGCTGATGCTGATTTTGCAAGGAATGTAGACACCAGAAGATCTTTACAGGTTATGTATTTACACTATATGGAACTGCAGTTAGTTGGAGGAGTGTGCAACAGTCTGTAGTGGCTTTGTCTACTACAGAAGTTGAATCTATAGCATTAACAGAAGCAAGCAAGGAAGTTGTGTGGTTGAAAGGGACTCTTAAGGATCTGGGAATAAAGCAGGAGTGTGTGACCATATTCTGTGATAACCAGAGTGCACTTCATTTGGTAAAACAACAGGAATTTCATGAGAGATCCAAGCATATAGATGTAAGGTTACACTTTGCAAGAGATGTGATAGATGCAGGGTCTATGGAAGTTGAGAAAGTTCATACACTTGACAATGCTGCTGATTTCTTAACCAAAGCAGTTCTTGGGAAAAAGGTTGTACATTGCTCGAGCCTAATCAAGCTGGAACAATGTGGTTAAAGCTCAAAGAACAAGGACAGGTTGAGGTAAGGACATGCACTTGAATTTATTGAGGTGGAGATTTGTGAATATTAGTTCAATTTCATCAAGTGGTTTGTTGTATGAAGTATGGGTTGTAAGGAATTCGGAACCGGAGTGAGGATCTGAAGAACCGGATCAGAAAACCGGGTTTAAACTCAAATCAGTGGAAGAGGTTAGGAGGAAACCAGGCTTAGGTTAGTTATAACTGCCGTCTACAACGGTTTCAGTCTGTTGCGCGAAAAACCATTGTGGAAGCCCCGTTTCTGCAACTTGTAGCAGTTGAGCTAAAGTCTGTTACAACTCCCTCGTCTTCAGGATTCGAGCTTCAGTGCCTATATACATTTGAATCACTTGTAAATACGAGCTAGATAGTAGAGTTTTCCCTCTGTAAACATTACACTAGTGAGAGAATTAGAAGTCTAGGGGTTCTGCTCCAATTTGGCTTGTGAATTGGGGATTTTCTAGTTTCCGGGAAATTCTTGTAATTGCTTGTGTAGTGGAGTGTATTGAGGTGCATAGAGCCTCCGTGGATGTAGATCACCTTTGATCGAACCACGTAAATCCCTGTGTGTTCATTTTTATTTCTGGTTTCTGCGTTTGAGCACTGTTTGGCCGATTTCATTTTCATTTCGTCCGAACATTGTTTTTTCTTGATTTGTGTGACTTTGATCTTCTCATAACAAAATGAAATGTTATATTTAAGTTTAACGTATCATGTTATGTCTTCTTTCGTGTGAGTTTCTGTTCAAAACAGTTTAGGCTACGAGTTTCTCTTCCGCTACGTGACCCCGATAAGATTAAAAAGAGTAAGTTTGAGATAAGATGACGAAATGTTAAGTATGATATGAGATAATTGAGAGATAAGTAAGGTTAAGCAAGTAAAGAAAAGAAAAAAAATGACCAGGTGAGTAAGTGGCAACTCAGTTCACTGGAAAGTGAGCTGGTGCGCTACAATGTATCTATAGCACCCTAATACCACCCTATAGCGCCCCAGCTCACTTTCCAGTGAACTGAGTGTCCACTTATTTACCTGGTCATTTTTTCCTTTTCTTTACTTATTTAACCTTACTTATCCCTTACTTTCCTCTTACATTCCTTCTAATCATACTTATCGTTTCATCATCTTATCTTATACTTACTCTTTTTAACTCTTATCGGAGTTCCGTAGCAGAAGAAAAACTCATTGCCTCAGTTGTCCTGAACAAAAACTAACACGAAAGAAGACATAACATGATACGTTAAACTTAAACACAACATTTGCTCAACTCTTAAGCCTTAAGTTTGCGAGTGGAGACCCCTATTCACACTTTCGCTATTCAAATATATTTTAAAATTTTTAATATCAAAGTTAAAGGTAGAAAATAAAATAAAGATACTCTCATTAGAGTTGCAACTAAAATTAAATTTTATGGTGACATAAACATTAAGTCATAAGTAAATCTTTCAAGTAAGATCGTCCAAAAGTAGTAGTGTATGAAAATTATGCACAAAACTTGTAACTACTTTATGTCGAAAATAACTAATATATTTATATATTTTTTGTAATCTCGATTTTCGATATTAGACGGTTCAAGCCAGTTCGGTACAGTTTGATTTGGTTCTCGGTATGGATATTATTGGATATCCAGAACCATACCATAATTTTTTCCTGTACAGTTCGGTTAAGAGAAAGTAAAAAATCAATTGTTCTTTGTCGATTCGATGTACTTTCAATTCGATTTTCGGTACAATTCGATAAATCCTAAGTTTCATGCACACCCCTAGTATTCAAATATATTTTTTGCTATTTAATTAGTTTTCTTTCTATTCTTTTCTTCTTCTTTTTTCTTTTCCTTCCTAGTATTCAAAATACAAATAATGTTTTTGATTTTCCATGTAAAATATGTCAGACCAATCTTCTTACACAATCTTATACTTGAGACTCCTATTGCATGTATTAAAACGAGATGTTATATGTGAAAAATGCAATTATATGTTGCTCGATTATTTGAGTTAGATTTGAGTACTTATTGTGAGCTAGTTTGTGTCCATTAAATTTAAGTCCGAAATAAGTATTATATAATTATCTATAGAATAAAAAATTTAAATAATTTAATGTTTATATCATTAGTCAATTTATTATAGAAATAAGACTCTTATTTTGAGATAGACACTACAAAATAAAAGGTTTTGTAAGACCACATGAATATGTCTCAAGTAAAAAGTATTTGCTACAACACATAGTAAGAGATAATATATTGTCTCTAAATAGTCGCCTCCAATGCGTATCACTGTTTTCTACAACAACTAATTGTCTCTAAAAGAAACCTAGAAATGACCTTAAATATTTGTAAAAAGTTTGTGATGACAAGTCGTTATATAAACTTACTAGATGTCCACCCGTGCGATTCACGTGATATATACTTTTTAATAATAATAATAATAATAATAATAATAATAATAATAATAATAGTAATAATAATAATAATAATAATAATAATAATAATAATAATAATAATAATAATAATAATAATAATAATAATAATAAGATTATCAACTTATATATTATTTGAGAATATAAAATTGGGAGTTGACATTTTTTGTCCAATTATCTTTCTTCCTCCATACATATGTTTTTTTCACATTTAATTAATATCTTCCATTATCACAAACTGAAACTACCAGTTAGATTCTCATAAATTTTGACTATTCAATTTTTTATTTTTTACTTTCAATGTCTTTCATTATTACAATTAGAAACTACCAATTATATAGCAAATTTTGTTAATTCAATTATTTAAATGCATGATATGATGATGTTGAATATTTTAAATAAAATTCTAAATACAAACTTAAAATTTGATTCATTCTTCTCCCTATTATTCAGTGTGCATTACACAGGTTGTAATAATTAGATATGCACAAGGATAAAATAATGTCAAATATTTTGAATAATTATCGCTTGAAAACCACATATATTAAATAATAAAAAATCAGTATAAAAAGCCACACACATATTATATGAATTACTTAAGTAGATGAGTGGTAAACTATATTATCATGTCATATTTAAATAAAAAAATATTTGACTTATTATTTAATAGGCAACATAATTTTTGTTTTCATAAAATAGAAAAAAAATATTAAGCAAACAAATTCAATCAAAAAATCTTTTTAGCAATTATATCTAAACTTTTTTCTATGGTAAAGTGTAAACCTAATAATTTATATTTTTATGATTTTTTTAAACTATCCAAAAATTATTAAGATAAAAAAAAGGTATAATTAAAGTAAATAATTTGAATCTTCTGAAAAATTTCAATCCGTTAAAAAAATATCGTTTTTGGAATTATATTATATTTTAATTTGACAAAAACTTGTGTGAGACAGTCACACCATGTGACGGAAAAAAAATATTACTTTTTGTAGTAAAAGTATTACTTTTATCTGTAAAAGTTTCACTTTTTTTTAACAAAAAAAGTATCACTTTTTATCGTAAAAGTATAATTTTTATCTGTAAAAGTATAGTTGTAGTAAAAGTATAAATTTT
This sequence comes from Ajuga chamaepitys, assembly GCA_958295605.1. Classification (NCBI taxonomy): domain Eukaryota; kingdom Viridiplantae; phylum Streptophyta; class Magnoliopsida; order Lamiales; family Lamiaceae; genus Ajuga; species Ajuga chamaepitys. Next base: position 37,920,792 of record OY282496.1, on the reverse strand, counting down.
ATCTGTAAAAGTATCATTTTATATACCAATATCCAAAAATCAAAATATATCATCTATTTAGAAAATAAAAATATATAATTAACATCCTAAAAATGTATTTTACACTTAAAAATTAATATTTTTATTATAATATAGGCATTATGGATGCTAAATCGAAGATCTTCATAAGAGGAATAATTTGATATATTTTTTTTATGGAAAACCGAGTTAAAAAAAGTTATAAGACCTTGAAATTTCGAAAGCAAAAGATAAAAAAAAAAAAAAAGAGAAGATTAAAGAAAAAGAAAAAAAATTGATTGGAGGAGAGCTCACAAAATAAGGTGGATGAGACACATGTCACCCTCCTTTTAAGGACTCCACGTATTTAAGAGAAATTTTTAAAAAATAAAATAAAACTAAAATTTGGCGTAAAAATGTGGGAGCGACACATGTTTTCTCCTATTTTTATGCAACCTTCTTTTAGTATTATAGGTTAATAGGTTAATTATTAGAGAGAAAAGTTGTCATCTCGAAAAATGTGTCACTAAGAACATTTTTTGTTGTAGTAGGAGGACATATTTCTTTGGAGAAATATACTTTGTTACAATCTTTTACCAATAAAATAAGAAAACAATTCATATATAAATATTGATATTCTGAAAATTATATTATAAATGAATTTTCCCCGACACATTCAAATCGTGCATCACATGGGTGGATAATAGTTCTTTCTACATGAGCAATGCGTATATCAATCATGTTACTTTGTGCGTGGTACAATAATAAAGGTGCAAAACTTCTATAGTACACTGGGTGTATCAGTACCCCAGTAAATTATAACCTTTAAATTATTAAATTTTAAAGATAGCTCTTAGATTTAACAACTTGCTACCTGAACAATAAGTTACTACATTAAAAAATTAAAATTATAACTTCGACCTGCCCACCTACCCTCCAGCCCCTCCCTACCACTCTCTCCCCAACCACCCATCCCCCACTGCCTCCTCTTATTCGTTTTTCATATTTCATTTTTTATTTTTCCTTTTTCATTTTTCATTTTTATGATGATGCAAAATGATTTATAAAATAAATAAATTAATTTGTTTATCTCTTTCTATAATGTATCCCCCCCTATACCAACTTTCTTTTTCTTTACTATTTTAATTTCTTTTTTCAACCTTTTCTCTTTTTGCCGCTATCCTTATTTTATTTTATGTCCCATTAATTTTCTATTTCTATATGTACCGTGAAGAAGTACGTTGGTTAAATCATGATTTTCGTCATTTCTTTATAATGTTATTTTTATGATAAAAATACTAACCTAGCTTTGAGGTTTTTTTTTAATCATTTACTTATAATATGTAATTCTTAGATATATATTTAATTTATTATATATACATACATATAAAATTTATTAGAAATATGTAAATATATATTATATTTAAATATGTTCCATATATTTAAATATGTAAATTTATTATATTTTATATTTATATATAACATATAATAAGCTTTCTACACAAAATTATCTTTATAATAATAATAATAATAATAATAATAATAATAATAATAATAATAATAATAATAATAATAATAAACAAAAACCCTTGAAAATATATCTACATAAGCAAACAAAATTTCAATGGTTCTCCCGATTGAATTATAATCCAACAAATTAATTAATTATCTATTCAATTTATCCGGTCTTTGAAATTCTTGGGGAAATGGAACGGGAAGAGGGTACACTTTGAAGAAAAAAAATATTTAAAAAAAATTATGAAAAAACTAAAAAATAATTGAGTGTGTGATGAAATATAAATATATTGCAAAACAAAGTGTGAAAAAAAAACTACTTATAATTGCATTATTAATTTTACATTATTTTCATAAAAATATGGTTCTTCATATATAATTAAACCTAAAATAATATTTTATTATTTACAGAGTAATTATTATTTACGAGTTTATTGCATAAGACTTCTGAGAGAGCGATTTAATTATTTACAGATAAAAATGAGGGGTCGCAATCAAGCCAAACATAATAATGCGTATATGAGGTTTTAGGGAGAGGATGGAAATGAAATTTCATGAAAAAAATCTTAAGCCCTTTGTTGAAAAATATCACATGAAGAATGCATTTTTTTATTTTTTTTATTATTATAAAGATGATAAATGTTTCTTTAACGTAAAAACTACCATATATTATTTAGACAAATTTCTTTTATTAGAACTATATTAATTTTAATTGATTTTAAAAATATATTAATGAGGAATAAAAAAACTGGAAAAAAAAATCTTAAAAAAACCAGGGTGAGGAGTAAGGGGATATGGAAAGAAATTGAAAGATAAAACTTGGGGGAGGGTGATGGCAGTGTTTGGTGAGGAGGGATGGGGAATGGGAGTAGAGATTTGGTTTGATGAGGTATGCTTTTTTCTTTTGCGAAAGTAAGAGATGACATATGTAGTACGATGTGATATAGTATAATTACTTTGTAAGTTATTGAGAAAAAAGACTAAGAAAGGCTAAAGTCAACAACATAGTTAGATTTATAGAATCCAAAAAGTGATTTAATAAATGAGTCAAAATAATATTTTAATTTAAACTCAAAGTATTAAAGCCCACAATCCAAAATATTGAAACCGCACAACTCAAAGTCTATAATTCAAAAACCCAAGCCCATACTCTAAAATAATAAAGGCCCGCATAAATATTTGAAATCATTAACCTACTATAGTAGGTAATATCTACAAGTGCACGGGTACCCTAGATGCACCCTAGAATTACTCATAAAGGTCATATTGGTGGAATTGATTAATTCATTTCAACTCCCCGAGATAGGGTATATTTGTTATGGGATGTAGAAGGATGTGCTTCATCCAAAGCCATATTCGCTTTCACATATCCCAATTGCAGTTTCATTTATTACATAATCAACCACATCACCTAGGGTCTAGGGGTGGCAAAATTAATACGACCGATAGAATGACACGAACCCGCACAATAAATTTCTGGTTTGAGCCGATGTCTATCGGGTCAACCCGATAAAATTTTGGTCATATTAGGCCATCCCGATAATGGCCCGATAAACTTTATTTATCTATTTGTTATTATTATTATTATTATTATTATTATTATTATTATTATTATTATTATTATTATTATTATTATTATTATTATTATTATTATTAGTAGTAGTAGTAGTAGTAGTAGTAGTAGTACTACTACTACTACTACTACTACTACTACTTATTAGTAATAATTTATATAAAAATGTTAGGGCTGATTGATCTAGTGGAAGAAATTTATTTGAAGAGAAACTGGAAAAATGGGGTCTAACTGCCTGGAAGGTAAATATTGATTAGAGAATTTGTAAAAAGAAATTGTTTAACAACTATGTATAATGTGCTCGACCTTTGTTTTGGCCTTCTTTTCTTCTTCTTCTTCTTCTTCTTCTTCTTCTTCTTTGTTCATCTATTAACTATAGAATATATGTGCTACTTTTTCGAATGCTTAAATTTATTTTGTACTTTCTATAAAAATTGAATTATAGAAATATGTTTATCGAGCTTGAACAAAACAATGACATGAATAAGTATGCAAGTATTGACAGACTTACCAGGTTGGGTTATCAGATTTTTATTGGTTCGTGTACGAGTTAAGGTTTTCAACCCAATAAGATTAATAAACGGGTCGGGTTTAGCCCTTAACATTTGGGCCTTATTAGGCTGGCCTTGTAACGGCCCAACCCGCACTATTTGTCACCAATTCTAACAATTTATCCATTTCATATCACTTCTCACAATATAATAATATTAGTCACCGCCTACCAACATATTGATTTGACATGTACATTACACTTCATACTCTACTCCATCTGAATACAAATTTATCTTTTAAAAGATACAATTCTCCATTAGAATGTGCCCATCCTAGTCTTACAATACTTCAAACAATGCATCATTACGGGGCTTGTCCTATAAGAAAAATATTTAAAATTATAGTCAAAGTGTGAGGGAATATATGTTTAGATTTAAAAAACTATAGATAGTTACCGCAATAAAAATGGTCTTTTATAATACATTTTTTAAGATTATAGTTGTGATCACTAATAATAAGTTATTTGTGATCACTATACTGTTATAAAATTCTCCATAATTATTTGAGACAATTTCTTAAGACTACTTTTAAAGACAATTAGTGATTATAAAAACTATTTGAGACGCATTTGAGACAATTTTGATTATCTCATATTATTTACGTCGAAGTTATTGAGACGACTACTTAGTGACAATATATTGTCTCCATTAAATAAAATTATGACAAATACTCATTATTTAAAATTATTTTTTATTGTCTAAAAAAACTAATTTTCCTGTAGTGGGTAGCAGGGTTTACAAGGTTACCCACCTCTAACTCTAATTTTCTATTTTAGAATGCTCAGGCGATCTCCGAGAATGCTTCACTTCGACATTTTGCACCAATTTTTTTCCTCCAACAATGCATCACTCCCACCATTATTTTAGTTTGGCTAAATTTGTACTATTAATAGTGCACACTACTTCGCTACACTATTTATTTTCTTATTTTTCTTTTTACTTCTTTTACATTATATTTAATTGTTAGTTATATTTATAAGTATTAGATAATGTATTTGTGCATCAAAATTACTATTATAAAATAATAAATTTATAACTATAATTGAGAAAAATAATTTCAACAATAACAAGAAAAAATACCATATAATTTAAATTATTACATAAGGCATTATACATATAAAATAAAATTATAAAAGGGCATAAAATATAAAATTACAACAATATAAAACATATAAATAACAATGTAGTTCGGAATTTTCAATTGTTCTTAGATTTATTTTCAAAGTTTTGGTTTCTTCATTATATTATTTTCTTCAACTTTTTTGGCTTGCAACTCAAGATCACAATCCTTTTTAATTTCTTCCCACAATAAAATTTTTCCGAAGAGAGGCATTATCATCTTTCATATAGTTTACAAAATTGTCAACAATTGAGCATTTGCAGACTGAATTGAGTACTTCTACATTTTAATTTAATGTATTGTATGGGTTGTTTTCACTTTTATTATGAATTTCAATTTTAATTTCGCATTAATCTTATTCATGTTTACATGTTTTGTTTAAATTTTATTAAAAAAACTAAAAAATATTAAATAAACGTGATTATATATATATATATATATATATATATTGTGATTTATAGTACGAAAAATAAAAGTAAAGATAAAATAAATGAATTATAAGGAATATTATTTTTTAGTGCAAAAGGTAATACAAATTGCTGAAAAAAGAGTGTTGATTTTGAACTAAAATAGTGCAAATTGTGCACTAGAATAGTGCGGGCTGTTGGAGATGGTTGTGACATGGATAGGATTTCTTAATTAAATTTGTAGATTTTAGTCTAGCATATATTTAGCCAACGTTCTTTATATATAGATGTTCTTCCTCATGTTCATCCGAATGATCAGCATTGTTGATACGATGAATAAGTAATTTGTAAAGATTGGCATGTGATAGTCGGGTTGAGCGGAACATAGAAGGGATTAAGTAGGAAGAAATTAATTGCGAATAAAATATTAATGGACAATAAAAATTGTTTAGCATTTTAAAAAAATTAGTCGAGGTGAGTCGAAAATTTTGAAAGTGAATAGATGTGAGATGATGAATAATATATTTTCCTTCATGTTATTTTGAGTTTTGTAGTAGTGGAGGTTTTTTAAGGGAAAGTAATGTTAATTTTGAAGGGCAGGGCGGCAATTAGTAGGTTGATTAGACATGGGAGAGGTAGCACGTGATGGACCACGCCCCTAGAATTTCCATTGTTATGCTTTCTTCAGACAACCTAACTTCACTTCTCCTCCTCTAATGCTAAACTCCAATTATGGATGATTGCGTCTGTCGGATTCACCGCGTGTTCGGATCATAGCCACTCTATGCCCACAAATTCAAACACACAACTATCAATCTTATTAACCTACTCATAGGGTCTGTTTGTTTGTGGTTGGGCTCAGCCGTTCAGGATTGAGCCCAACCAATGGTGTGTTTGGCAAGTGGTTGTGCCCAATATATTGTGGACAGCAAAATATCAATCATCAATCCACTAACTAACTCTTACACACATCATCAATCAAACATCATTCCTAATACACACTTTAACCAATAATCAATCATTCACTAACTAACTCTTACAAACATCAAATCAACTTTAACACATTTTATATTATAATTACCCCACAATCCAATCTCCAACAAACATAAACAAACACTTACTTATTTACCACAGCCTCCATATTCCACTTTATTCCCCACAGCCTACAGTACTCCAGCCACCCACAGCCATAAACAAACAGAGCCATAATAATTGATTGCAATAAGTTCAGTTACATTTATATTTCATTATAAAAATTAAAATATTTACGCATTAGACAAAATTTCGGTATTTTTGGTATATACCATCCTTTTTTTTTTTTTTTTGGTATTTTGATTGTTCAACATACCGTGAAATTTCGATCAATTGAAATCAAAAGTAAGTAAATTACATCGATTGGAAATATGATTATTCAAATTTTGGTATGTACCCGTGTACCTTACTAATATTCTAAAATTTTAAGTATGGTAACGATATGAATTTTCATATACCGAAAGTTTCGGTACGATGTACCATATCAAACCATCCCTTAGGCATGCAACTATGCAAGTTGGGTTAATAATATTGACAAACAAAATAATTAGTAGTTCAACTTTGGTGCCAATAGAGTATTGGTACACTGGAGGCTAAATATGGTATTTTACCCAAATATGTCGAGTCACCCATTAAAATAATAATTTACCTTTAATTTTCTAAATATTAATTTATTATGAGTATTAATGAGTTGTGATCACGCTGTCGAGACACGTCAAATTAGTTATTTATTTCCTAACTACCTTTCCTAATAATAGACAGGGTAAGTCAGAGTCGATCCCACAGGAAATATAGAAACTAATCGAATGATTGTATTAAACCAATTTATATAATTAATTATAATACTATAAATATAATATAACGTGTGGGGGGAAGTTTTGATAAGAATTAACTAAGCAATTAAATAATTAAACTAACAGCTAACAATGAATTAACTTATAAAAAAAAGGTATTACCGCCTTTAACCAGTATCCCCCTAATCCGATTGATTCTTGTAACTATTGCAACCGTTTGACAAACTAGTTATGAAATCCCTATCCCAAGAATTAACAGATACGCTTAGTTAATCCTTGTTACACCTTAATTATAATTAATCACATGTTTGCTTAGTAATTAATCCTATCCAATTAAGTAGTCCTAGGATACGATCACTAGAACGCCGTTAATCAAATGCATAAAGAATTAGTGCAACGACCCATTAAGGATTGGGCCAACCCAACCAAACAATGCCTAGGTTACTAAATTTCTCAATTATAACATTTATACATCATATCAAAGATAATGCAAACAAATGCAAGTAGCCTAGTTGTGGTGACATGCAAAATGTACTAATATAAATAAGATCTTCTATTTTAAATGGTGTGTGGTCTTATATTCCAATATCACTAATAAACACCAAACATGCAAAATAACATTAGCATAACATCATAAATAAACTATGTAACGTATATTAAGTATAGCGATAGAATTGGAATAGAAGATGAAATGTTAACATACATAGAAATCTCACTTGGTGCCAATAAAAATAGGCACCTAGCAAGCTGGGTTCCAGGGTGGCCTTGGAGCGGTCGAGACGAACCCGCCGGTCAAGGCCCTCGATTTTTTTTTAGTATTGTGTGTGTATGTGTGTGTGTGTGTATATATATATACACACGTAGTATAGTAATTACAGATGAATAATAGTATCGATGGGTGGTGCAACACGTGGTTAGTGTTGGTAAGAGAAAATCTTGTGCCTCAATGAGGTCTAAAATTTGATACCTCTATAGTGCTATATATTTTTTGTTATTTCATGTAGATAGTACATTATATGTTACTTAAAAAAAAAAATTAAAAGATCTCATTTCTTTTTCGTATCGGGTCCTTTGAAATATTGGACCTATTAAGGAAGATTCTAGAGCATAATCTTCTTCCCCATATTATAGCGATATCTAAATATATTGTAACTAGATATAGTTACGGAATTGTAGTAGGTAGTTAGGGTTTCAATACCTGTTGCATGTATAAAAAGAAGCGGAACACTGTTGAATAAAATTGAGAAATTCTCTATAAATTTACGGCTCAGACTTGTTACTCTCATATGGTATCATACATCATTCTTTAAAGAGACCAACCAATCTTCGATCCACATGTCTACCAAGAGCACCACCACGTCTATCGCCGCCGGCTCACCTCCCCAGCCGCTGTCGATTATTCCCATCTCCACTCATCATCATCTCCCCATCAAGTTGACAACATCCAACTTTCCGTCCTGGCGCAACCACCTGTGCGCCCTGCTCAACGGCTTCTCTCTTATCGGACACATCGACGGTAAGACGCCGTCTCCTGATGCCACTGTTGATGCAGCAACGGCTGCTCGCTGGTTTCAACAAGATCAACTTCTTCTCGCAACCATTTTAGGGTCTGTCTCATCCGACATTCTGCCTCTTCTCTCATCTGCCACGACAGCGAAGGCTGCGTAGACCACCCTTACTCGCTCCTTTTCTAGCACTTCTTCTGCTCATGTGATGCAGTTAAAAAACGCCCTCTCCATGGCCTCCATTGGTTCCAGATCGATTTTTGAATATGTGAATTATATCAAGGCCATGACCGATGAACTCGGTCTCATTGATGCCCTGGTTAAAGATGATGATCTCACTCTTTATATCACCAATGGCCTCTCCCCCGACTATCGAGATATTGTTAGCTCAATTCGCACCCGTGAAACTCCATTTTGTTTCAAAGAGCTTCGGGACAGGTTGATTGAGCATGAACTTTATCTCAAATAAATTACCATTGATGCATCTCAACTTGTTGCTACTGCCCATATTGCTGCTGCTGGACCTCGCATGGCAAGGCTGCCTCCAAGTCTTCTGGTGGGGGACGATGGAACTCCTCCCATAATCGAGGTGGTAATCGCGGTGGACCCGCATTCCGTGGTGGTCATCCCAATGAACGCCAACAACATGTTCCACACTCCTCTATTCCACTTTACTGTCAATTATGTGGAATCAAGTGTCATACACCCTCTACTGCCGCCGTCCGCCTCAAGTAAATCTGGATCAGTCTCCTCACCATTATTCGTCACCAAACACGTGGCTCATGGATTCGGGTGCCTTTCATCACATCAGCAATGATCTGGGGAATCTATCTATTCACTCCGAGTATGACGGTACTGATGAGATTCAAATAGCTAATGGCAATGGTCTTCCCATTATGCACACTGGTATTTCTCATATTAAATCCCCCTCTCGGTCCTTTATAGTATCTGATACTTTGTGTGTTCCTGCTACTGCGAAATTATCTCTGTTCACCAGTTCACTAAGACAAACAATGTTTCTCTGGAATTTTTTCCTAATTATTTTTTGATGAAGGATCGAATCACGGGGACCGTTCTGGCCCGGGGGCCGTGTAAGGCTGGTGTTTATCACTTCCCTCAGCCACTATCCAGCTCCGACAGCAAGCAGGCGGCTGTTGGCATTCACACGTCTGCTCAACATTGGCAGGCTCGACTCGGTCATCCCTCAAGACGGACCAACTCTTTTATTTTATCTCATTTTCATTTACCTGTTCTTAATAACTCGAGTCGTGTTTCCGATGATTGTAATTCTTGTAGCGTGAGCAAGGCTCACAGACTACCTTTTGGTGATTCATAATTTTTTGCTACATCTCCATTGGAGTTTATTTATGCTGGCGTTTGGGGTCCTGCTCCTAATTTAGCTATTGATGGTTGTCGATATTTTCTCCTAATTGTTGATCTTTTTAGTCGGTATCGTTGGGTGTATACTTTGCACACAAAATCACAGGTCGCCACATTGTTTCGTCAATTTCGCCCACTTGTTGAGAAGCAGTTTGGTTCTCCAATCAAAAAATTTTATACTGATAATGGCGGGGAATTTCTCGCCCTTAAACCATATCTGGTTGCCAATCAATTGGTTCACAACCGTCCCTCATACACCGTAACAAAACGGTATTTCTGAACGCCGCAACCATCATATACTTGAGATAACTCGAGCCCTTCTCCATCATGCACATCTTCCTGTGTCATTCTAGGTGTTTGCGATCCAAACTGCTACCTATCTAATCAATCGCACATCGACATCGATTCTTGGTAAGATAAGTCCATTTGCGAAATTATTTCGTACTTCTCCTAATTATTTGAAGTTGCACACTTTTGGTTGTATATGCTTTCCCTGGCTTCGTCCCTACAATCTTGGCAAGCTTGATTTTCCATCAAAACCATGTATTTTTGTTGGATATTCCACCAGTCAAAGTGCTTATCGATGCTTCGACCCAGACACTGGTCGTATCTACGTTTCTCGCCATGTTAAATTTTCGGAATTTACCTTCTGGGATTTTTTCAAAGCCTCAGCGAAGCTCCAGGATCCATCTCCCACTACTGTATCCACGGCCTCCATGCCTCTCATGTTATTGCCTGACGTGATGTCACCACATACATGCATACCATCTCCTGCCTCGTCCATTTTGCATGATCATTCGGATTCTCATGCATGCTCTCCTTCTTCAGACTCTTCCGCTGCTCCGCCTGCTCCGCCTACCTCATCTTTCCAGGCTCCCACTCCGCGGACTCACACCATGTGTACGCGTGCCCAAAATAACATCTTTAAGCCGAAGCAATAATTTCTCGCGACCAAGCATCCTCTCTCTCTCTAGATGTTGAGCCTATATGCGTTTCTTAAGCCTTATCTAGTTCGCAATGGCGTCAAGCCATGTCTAAAGAATTCGCAGCCCTTCAACGACACGGCACATGGGATCTGGTCATGCCACCTTTTGATGCTAATATCATTGGGTGTAAGTGGGTCTTCCGCATCAAACGGAAGTCTGATGGCACAATCGATCGATATAAAGCCCGCTTGGTTGCTAAGGGCTTTCATCAATGCCCCAGGGTTGATTACCATGAAGCCTTTAGTCCTGTGACCAAACCTGTTACCATCCGCACAGTTCTCACACTTGCGCTCTCTACCAACTGGCCGTTGCGACAACTTGACATAAGTAATGCATTCCTTCATGGTAATATTGCGGTACCTGTTTACATGTCTCAGCCGCCTGGGTTGACCGACCTAAACATGTCTGTCTTCTTCGTAAGTCTTTATATGGTCTTCGCCAGGCCCCTCGTGAATGGTACAATGCTCTCAGTTCCGCTCTTTTGCACTTTGGATTTGTTCAAACTCGAGCTAATCATTCATTTTTTACATATAATCATGCAAATGTTCGTCTCTTCATTTTTGTCTGTGTGGATGATTTGATTGTGATAGGTTCCAGCTCTGCTCATGTCACTCAACTAATCACTCATTTGTCGTCTCATTTTGCTGTCAAGGACCTCAGACCCTTGTTATTTTTCCCTAGTATCGAAGTTGTTCGGTGCAAGGAGGTGTTGTTTCTTTCTCAACACAAGTACATCATTGATCTTCTTTGCCGGCATCGCATGGATGGTGCAAAGTCTCTACGGACCCCTTCTAAGCCTAAAAGCACCTCTACTTCATCGCAAGTTGATCCCACGGAATATCGCAGTGCCACCGGTGGTTTGTAATATCCCTCTCTTACCCGTCCTGCTATTTGCTTCACTGTTAATCGTCTAGCTCAGCGCATGGCGTCTCCTTCAGGTGCTGATTGGGGCGAGGTGAAACGTCTTTTTCGCTACTTGAAAGGCACACTTCATTTCGGCCTTCTTCTTCGCAAAAACTTCTCATTTGCAGCTTACGACTTATTCCGACTCAGATTTTGATGGTGACCTCAAAGATTGTAAGTCCACCTCTGCCTACATTATTCTTCTTAGAGAAAATCTAATCTCGTGGCGCTCTCGTAAAAAAACTGGTGTTGCTCGCTCATCTACTGAAGCAGCATATTGTGCACTCGCTTCCGCAACCTCTGAAGTCGCATGGATAGTTAATTTATTTCAAGAGCTTCACATTCCCATCACATTCACTCCGAAACTTCTTTGCAATAATATGAGTGCAACCTGCCTTGCTTTACATCCAATCCAACATTCCTGTATGAAGCATATTGCTATTGATGTTCATTTCGTTCATGATCTTGCTACCAAGGGTATCTTGTTTGTTGCTTATGTTCGCAAACCTTCTAATCAAAGCTCTTCCGCGTTCACGATTTGAAGATCTTAGGTCCAAAATTTTTGGTGCAGATTGAACGTCTATTTTGCGGGGGCGTATTAAGGAAGATTCTAGAGCATAATCTTCTTCCCCATATTATAGCGATATCTAAATATATTGTAAATAGATATAGTTACGGAATTGTAATAGGTAGTCAGGGTTTTAATACCTGTTGCATGTATAAGAAGAAGCGGCACACTATTGAATAAAATTGAGAAATTCTCTATACATTTACGACTCAGACTTGTTACTCTCATAGGACCGACCCAGTGGCTTTGAATCTAGTCTTTTGCATCTTTCAGAAAATAAGGGTCCGCTTGGTTGCAAATCATCAATGACAATGGTAATGAGTATGAATGAGGGGTCAATCATACTATGGAATGAAGTGGGGGAATTATTAATAAAAGTGGGTAATGATTAACTTATTTATTATGTACCAAGCACCATAAATGGGAATGAGTCCTCACTCATTCCCATTCCCTACCCCTAAACCCCCCAACCAAGCGGGCCCTAAATTTCTTCTATTAAGAATACATATGTAAAGTTTGCGCACACTAGCCGTTGCTTTATTTCTTTCTCTTTTTGTAGGGATGTACACGAACCGAGTTGAACCGAATATCTAAGAGTTTGAGTTTTGTTCATTAACTATCGAACCGAACTCGAACTTAATTTATCAAATATATGAACGGCTTGCGAGCTTACTCAAGCCTCTCGCGAGCCTAATCGAGCCCAAAGGAATTCAACAAATATAAATTACAACTAATCATTATTTAATTAAAAAAAAAAAAGCCATAAATTTATAATATACCTATACTAAGATTAATTATTACTATATACAAATGTATGATTTTAATTATATAATTCTATTTTATAAATATAGCTACAAAATTAAGAATTAATTATAAATACTTTAGCATAATTTTTACGAACTAACTTTCGGATCAACAAACGAATTTGCTCGCGAATTAACGAATCGAGATCCGAATAATTCATGAGCCACTTAGTTCATGTACATCCATGGGAATAAGTATATTTTCTTGCGTAAGTATATTTGCTATTTAAGAATGCGGATGTGCAAATTATTAATTTTAGAGTATTGTAAGATTTTTATATGATTGGTCCATAAGATCTCTTAGTCTTGGATGAGTCCAACTGCTAAGATTTTTGCTAAATTATTTTTTTCTCCTAATATAATATAAGATAAAAAGGGAAAATTTCGATCTCTACTTGTTTCATTAAGTGACTCAAACTTAAAATCAATGATTTAGAATGTTCTCACTACTTGAGTTATCCAATTTCGTTCAATGAAAATGCTAGGATTAAAAACAAAATGAAAATGCTAAGATTAAAAACAAAAGGTGTTGACAATGTTTTTTTTTTTTTTTTTTTTTTTGTTCTTTCATATTATTGTAATAACAAATTAACTACCAATGAAGTGGTGCAATTAGTGAATTGAACTCTGTCCTTACCTGTTATTCGGAAAGTAAAAACAAAAATAACAATTTAAGTAGTAATTTTCAATGAACTAATTATTTCACTATGTAAAGTGAATACTCGACTAACTCCGACTAATTTCGTCTAATTTTTAGGCTTTTATTGATTTCCTATTATTTTTTTGGATTTTGAGCCAACTGACCATGTATGTACCCTGCTCAGGGCCACTTAATTTCTGACTAGTCACTAGACCTTTGCCATCAAACTACAGCAAACCAGAAGTCAAAGAATTTTGTTTGATATTAATGCGAGTCAATCTCTGGAGAAAAGAGTACTATAAATTATGAAGCAATATTAAACAAAAGTATATTAGTAAATAATAATTATTATTATTGATAACTAAAACCAAAATCAATTGATATCAGTAGGACGAGGAACAAAATGTCTGGTGATTAAAGAGATAATATGACCCACCAGAAAGATGAAAGCGCATGGGAGAGCACGTGATGTCTGATATGGATCCTCTCCCGTAGTGAACATGTGCATTTCCTTCATTTCGGTAAATCTAGGCCACCCATTATATATATATGGACGAACGTGAGTCTGCCACTTCACTTAATTTAGCTTTTATTTCCTACCCTTAATCACATCATATAAACATACATAGCACAAAAATAAAATTCAAATTTACTAAATAATTATTTTTACGAAAATAATTCATTACGTCTATATTAATCATGCATTAAATAAAGTCATTTTTCATACCCTGTTAACTGTAATATAATCGAATTGTGTTATCGACTTGAGTGTAATATATAGAGGAATTGTATTCATCGGATCTTACAAATGACTCCTCTTAGCTTTTCCACAAAGTCACAATCAATAGTTCTAGATAGTTTAACTGTAAAATTATCAGGCCGTACTACGGCCAACAATGATTAATTTTACATATTACACATATTGAAAATGATAAAGATTTGTGTTTCGAGAAAATGAATGATATTTTCTTTTATTTTCAAAAAAAAAAAAAAAAAAAGAGAATGAAGGAAAAGTCATATAACAAACAAGAAGTCTTCAACATATCATATTTTTTTATAATGAAATTCTACTATATAATAAAGGAGAATTATCTAAGAATAATAAGCACATAATTTCTCCGCCTATTTAATTACTTTTCTTAGTTGAAGTATATCATTGTTTGTTTTACTTAAGACCCCCCTGCAATATTACAATTTAACGTCTTTAGCTACCGGATTTATATTCTTTCTGTTCTATGCTTCATACATCTTGCATATAAAGTTAGATATTTAATTACATTCTATGAACTAAAATGAATAATTAGTTATATTCCAAGATATATTGCACCACAATCAACATATTGTGGCTATTTTTATAATCTGCACCATGATATATGTCCATCCATGTTAAACAAATATACATAAAAAGAGATACAGAAAATACACGAAATCTATTATGGGTGCCTATGCCTGAAAATTCGTTTTTCTTTTCGTATAAATTCAATGTGGCAAAGAAATTGGTCAAATCATGTACATACAGACTATAGTCGATATCCAGTTAAAATTTCATCGAAATTAGAAATTTCCTATGAAAGAAGTTAATATTTACAGAAAGAACTTATTCTTTTCTTATACCATAAGATTGTATCATGCACAACGATGATTACTATCTATTTATTTTCCCCATCCCACAAATATAATCTTTTTTTCTTTTATTTTTTTCCCAAATTGTAGTCACATTCTTTATCCAAATAAAAATTCCAACATTGTAAAGCACAAACAACTTCATATCCATTAATTTGTTTGTACTTAGAATATATATAAGAATCAATCATCTTTGCTTCAAATATTTAATCCCCAATACTCATATTGAATATTTTGATACAAATATTAAATTTGAAAAATTAGCATCGTGGGATGGTTATTGGGGCTTTGATTTAAATAGCTATTGTGGGTTGAACTATTTGTATTAAATTTAGGCAATAAATAAAAATTAATTAAACAGTCTTTTTAACGAAACAAATACATTTCAAATCATGCATCGCATAGATTGGGGAATTCTAATTGGTAGGAATATACTTTCTACATTTTATCCCCCTTATTGTGAGATATATATATATATATATATATATATATATATATATATATATATATATATGGGGTAAAAAGTACAAATGGTCCCATAACTTTTTACTTTTTCGGATTTAGTCCCATAAGTTATTGCTTTTTCGATTTAGTCCCACAACTCTAGTAATTGCTCAATTTTAGTCCAATTTTGACCTAATATTGACCAACTGATCGGAAAAGGTCACGTGACTTTCACGTGCCGGCGCGGTTTTGGAAATTCCGGCTAAAATGGTCCCATAACTTTTTACTTTTTCGAATTTAGTCCCATAAGTTATTGCTTTTTCGATTTAGTCCCACATCTCTACTAATTGCTCAATTTTTGTCCAATTTTGACCTAATGTTGACCAGCTAACCGGAAAAGGTCACGTGATCTTCACGTGCCGGCGCGATTTTGGGAATTCTGACGACTTATGACATGTGTCGCCGGACTTCCGAGGTGGAATTTTAATTTTTTTTATTAGGAGACCACATCAGCAAATTATTTACCTTGTCAGCTTATAATTTTCTTTTACCTGAATTAAATTAAACTCCAAAAAATACAAATGCAAAATAAGAAAATGTAATATTTTATCGATCTAACCCTTAAATCAGAATTAGCATCCCTTCTTCTTCTTCTTCTTCTTCTTCTTCTTCTTCTTCTTCTTCTTCTTCTTCAGTTCGCGTCCTTCTACAAGAAAAAGCTCTAACTTTTCTCTTCCAATCTTTTCTATTAGAAAGTCGCGGCTTCAACTCCCCCAAAATTGGAGAACACACGAAGACAAAGAACCATGTCCCAATCTAGGAATAGCTTGCGAAATAGTATTGTGTGTGCGAATTCGTAGCCCTAGCTCTCTTAGCTCAACACAATTGATTACAGCAACAATCAAACAATCAAAACAAGCAATCAACTTGTTTCAAGAACACACTTGTATGCAAGAAAGTTTAACAAAGAAGAAAATATAAAATCAACAAAGAGAGTTACGTTGTTCTCCCTTCAATACACTTGTTGCCCCCTCTATATGGAATGACAAGAAATATATATGTATCAGAGATGGGGAAAAAAACCGCCTTAGAGAACAACGGATGAGATTAAATCAAGAAACCGGATCACAACTCCTCAAGTAACAAACTAACTGCTTTCTGCAAACAACAACAGTTGAAAGACCACGGTTTGAATAAAAACCGTTGTAGAAGCTGAATAACAGAAATAACAGAATTAGTTTCCTGAAACAGAATTTAGTTGTTATGAAATCCTCTTCAATCAATTTACACTTAATCCTGAGTTGATAAGCCATATCTTTAACAGTGTGCGACTAAGGTTTGAATTCCCCCATTAAAACCTCTTGGAAAGAAGAAAATGTTGGGCGTAGGTTCTACGGCTGCTCTCACGATACCCGATATGGTTTTTAGTTCTTGCTTCAATTTTATTAGTTTATTCAAGGTTGAATTGAATTAATTGAAACATACTGGATATAATTTTGGCAGAATGAAGGTCATTGTACGAGTTTTAGGTGGATAGATGCACTTCTATGTGGTAGAAGCAAACACATAATGAGAGGGCTCTTGTGAAGGCTTAACGAGAAGAACGCTGAAAATGAGGTCCTGCATAACGCCCGCATGAATCTCGAAGAAATTGTTTCCGTAACCGAGATAGATAATGAGAGAATGAGCTACTCGTTAAAGAAAAAAAAACAGGTGGAGTTAAAGAACAAGGAGTTGGAGTCCATCAACAATGAGTTGATAAAACATAAAAGTCGGCGGAATTTTCAAAATCGCGTCGGCACGTGAAGGTCACATGACCTTTTTCGGTCAACTGGCCAACATTAGGTCAAAATTGGACCAAAATTGAGCAATTACTAGAGATATGAGACTAAATCGAAAAAACAATAACTTATGGGACTAAATTCGAAAAGGTAAAAGTTATGGGACCATTTTAGCTGAAATTTTCAAAACCGCGCCGGCACGTGAAGGTCACGTGACCTTTTCCGGTCAGTTGGTCAACATTTGGTCAAAATTGGACCAAAATTGAGCAATTACCAGAGATGTGGGACTAAATCGAAAAAGCAATAACTTATGAGACTAAATCCGAAAAAGTAAAAAGTTATGGGATTATTTTGGTTTTTTTCCCGCGCACACATATACACACTGTGTGTACATCTATACGTGATGTTATCATTATTATTATTTTCGTTGTTGTTCTTATTATACTGTACTCAATTCTTGTGATGTATAAAATTATATTTATCCTGTAGTATAGTTCATTAATTAATGATATGGATATTATATATAAAAGAAAATGGTATTATAAAAAAATTATCCATTAGTGAATCAATCTTTTGAAACAATAGATAGAATATTGGAACTTTGAATCGAAAACATGAAGTTTTTCCTCTTCGAAACAATATTAATGTTATTCCACTATATGCACCATTCAGTACGTGTATCTTATTTGTTGCAGATAAAATTCTTCGAACATACAAAAATCTTACCACTTCTACCGTGCACCAAGAAAAACACTAATGCGTAAAAATTGTCTCAAATAATGAGTATTTCTTACAATTTATAAGTATTTATAATGCAATAAGTGATCAGAAATAACTTATTATTAGTAATTACGATTGTGGTCTCAAAAAATGTTATACAAAAGACTACTTTTTTTTGTTGTAGTGTATTATGGTGCTATAGACATAAAGTTCTTGTCTTGTGTTCTTCATCAAGTAAAACGTAATAATCACATTGTCGTATTATACATATATATATATATATCATGTAATTAAATAATTGTTGTAGAAGATATTTCATTCATGATTGAATAAGATCTCATACCACTTAAGGGGTGTTTGCTAGCTCAACAAAATAATACTATATAATAAAATAGAATCCTATATAGAAGGAAATAAGATATATTTCTCTACTTTTTACCTTCTAAAAATGAACATGGTTGTATCATTTATATTATAATAAGAGATTTTTTTCCTTCGTATCTTACTATATAATAAAAGAAACTCTCTATAAAAGAAAATCATATATATTTTTCGTCCATTTTTATCTTCTAAAATGGATAGGTTTATATCCTTTATAATATAATATAATACGATATAAAAGATCTATATATATACATACGTGTATATATATATATATATTATACCAATATATATTAAAATCAAATTGAAGTAGCTCTCTTGTACACTGATAGGGATAACCCGATCAGCTCGGGTCGGGTCACCAACCTGATCAGCTCTGGCCGAGCTAATAGCGAGGCCCAGCGTGCACAAACTTGAGCCCAGGCCCAGCAAGCGTGTCAGCAACACGCATTCTGTTTAGCAAAACAAATCTGTTCCGTGAATCAAGGCCATGATCTTGTCCCAACTGCCATGCAGATTTAGTGGGCAAGATTATAGGGATTTAGTTAGGGTTTTGATTTAGTAGGATAAAGAGGTGAAAATAACTCTGAATTAGGGTTCGCACTTGGCATTCTGTAATACGTACTGTAAACTCATTGTTTAAGAGAAAGAAACACCTCGGCTATTGCCGCTTTCTGCCCGTGGACGTAGATCTCCGGATCGAACCACGTATATTGTGTGTTTTTGCATTCTGTTTGCATTAATTACTGTTCGATTGGGTGTTTTCCGGATCGTGTATTAACAAATTGGCGCCGTCTGTGGGAACGACAAGGCCGTCTTTACGTTCGCGCTGCATCCAAGAATCATGGTGACAACTCGTTTGAATCAAGCCCGCCGTGGAGACCATTCCGATCAGGATCCACCCGTGGATCAAGTTGCACCGTCGAGGCAATTGCCGGAAACGCGTGCATCCAATCATCAGGGTAATCAAAACCCTCCACCCCCTCAAGTTCAGCAAGACCCTAATATTGCTGTTGCTCAGCCACCGGTGAACATTCAAATCACACCAGAACTGCTCCAAGACTTCTTACAGGAGCATGCGCATGTCCTACAAGATTGGGCAGTCAATCGCCTACGACCAGCGAGGCCTGCCGCGGAACCTGTTAGCCATGATGATAATCCTGGCGTACCTCCACCTCGCCCACGCGGACAGCCGGCACCGGGCTATCGCGGGCGTCAGGATCGACGACGGGAACGACCTGGTTCTTCCGAGGACCTTGGGAGTTCAAATGGATCACGACCTCGTAATGAGGAACCAGCTGATGTGGATCGCCGTCGTCCACTTAGTGCGGCTAAAAAAGCTCGCTACGCTGACATTCATGCTCAGGATCTCCAAGAGTATGAGCGGGTTCAACGCAACGTTGAACTTGACAGAATCCTAGGCCTTGATGCCAACGGAGAGATTATCACACCGTTCTCCTCCAAAATCATGGCCATTACCCTTCCCGAAGGGTTTAAACGGCCAGCCATATCACCTTACAACGGCACGGGAGACCCGGCCAATTTTCTTGGTGCTTTTAGGCACAGTATGCTTAGTCATGATAACATCACATCTCTTCAGTACTGTAGGATTTTCCCGGAGTACTTACAGGATGAAGCTCGGGTTTGGTTTGATTCTCTCCCGCGAGACAGCATATCCTCATTCAGAGAACTCGCCGAGCACTTCTGGGCAAGGTTCGAAGCTAGAGCGAAGCCCATGGCCACTCTGGCCAACATTATGAGTATGGAACAACGGGACGGCGAAACCGTTACTCAATTTCTGGACCGTTTCACAGCGGTAAGTCTCAAGGTGGGAAATTGCCCTGACGATGTAGCCATCAACGCCTTCATGAATGGACTCCGCCCTGGAGCTCTCCACACCGAGTTAGCTCGGAACACCCCGGTCACAACTCGAGCACTGTTCAAAACAGTGGGCAAATTTGCCAAGGCCGAGGAACAGACACGGCAGAAACGTGAGAAGCACGCAATCAAACGACAGGCCGACAAGGCACAAACTGGTCCTAGTACGCGAACTAGCGCATTTTCACGCTTGACACCGGGGCATTCAGAATCCCGAAGTGCAATTCCGCAATTGACTCCGCTGACGAAGTCACGGGCTGAAATTCTTTCACTCCACAAAAACGACTTCCGGCCTTGTCCGCGGATGACCGCGCCTCCTGAAAAGAGGAACCGTGGAAAGTGGTGCGCGTACCACCGAGATCACGGACATGAGACAGAGGAGTGCCGAGAACTCGGCAAGGAGATTGAGGAATGCCTCAAGAAAGGGTTTTTGCGGCAATATGTTGCGCGATCCGGAGACCAACCTCGGGCAAACCACAATGGAGGCTCGTCTCATCACCGCGGAGGTTACCATGATCGAGATACTCAACAAAATCGGCCACATTGGCAGAATAATCGGCAGGGGCCCAATAACTACGCACGACAAGATTCTGGCAATCGCCAGCCGCCACGTCACCCGCTTCCACCTCCTCCTCCGGGAGGACCTGGGGACAATGCACCCCCTCACGTGATAAACGTGATATATGGAGCCCTACCCACCGGGGCTTCACGACATGCCTTAAAGGCAGAGGCTCGACGTCCTCCTCCCGAGGAGCCACGTCACAAACGCCTCCATCAGTCCGAGACTATCAGCTTCACGGATAGGGATCCGGTTCCAGAAATAACTCCCCATACTGACGCTATTGTCATTGACATGACTGTGGCCAATATAACAATACGGCGGGTCTTCGTGGACAATGGTGCTGCAGTAAGCATCATATTTGCGGACTGTTTTGAGAGGATGGGGATCTCCCGAGACCAACTTCAACCGGCTCCCGGGCCATTACAGACATTCACACAGGGTGAAGTCCGACCGGAAGGCATCATTACTCTCCCAGCGTCTTTGGGGACTTATCCGAAGATAAAAGCTATCTTCGTGGACTTTTATGTGGTGAATTCTCCCTCACCATATAACATGATATTGGGCCGAGACTGGCTCACCCCGGCAAAAGCCATATGCTCCACGTATCACCTCGCATTAAAGTTTCCCACTTCGCATGGTGAAGTGACCATCCGCGGCAGTCAGCGGGTTTCGAAAGAGTGCATGTACGTGGCGCTCAAAAAGACTGCTAAGGTCTCTCCCAAACAGCAGCATCAGGTAACATCACAGGTTCTAGAACCCCGGGACCGTACCCCATTGGGGGATGCCACTGCTCAAATCCCGCTAGATCCGTCTAAGCCGGAGCAGACAGTAACAGTAGGGGCCGTGGACGTGCCATGGCTACATCAGGCCATCATCCAGACCCTGCGAGAATATTCCGATGTTTTCGCATGGTCTCCTCTAGACATGCCCGGAGTCTCTCCCGAGGTGATTACCCACAAGCTGAATATTGATCCTAGTGTCAAGCCAATCCAACAGAAGCAGAGGAAATTCGCTCCGGAGCGAAATGAAGCCATTCGAATTGAGGTGAAGCAACTCCTAGATGCGGACATCTTGTTCGAGGTATTCTACCCCTCCTGGTTGTCCAATCCAGTAATGGTAACAAAAAGCAGTGGGGCATGGCGGATGTGTGTTGATTTTTCCGATCTTAATAAGCACTGTCCAAAGGACTGCTATCCTCTGCCCTCCATCGATCAAAAGGCCGAAGCCATTACGGGGTACGTGGCACTTTGTTTTTTGGACTTGTACAAAGGTTATCATCAGATCTTTATGGATCCACAGGATGCTATCAAAACGGCGTTTATCACTGCCTTTGGCTGCTATGCTTTGAAGAAATTGCCCTTCGGGCTCAAGAATGCCGGAGCCACCTACCAGCGTCTAATGGACTCTGTCTTCCATGACCAGATAGGTCGCAATGTTGAGGTTTACGTCGATGACTTGGTCATCAAAAGCTCCTCCCATCCTTCATGTGTGCGGGATATAGCCGAAACATTGCGCACCCTGCAGCGCTACAACTTACGACTCAATCCAGCAAAATGCACCTTCGGTGTTGGCTCCGGGAAGTTCCTCGGGTACATGGTTTCAAAAAACGGCCTACAGGCCAATCCGGCTAAGCTCCGCGATGTGTTAGAACTGCAGCCACCAAAGACATTCAGGGATGTTCAACGCCTTACAGGTGGCCTAGCGGCCTTGAACAGATTCTTATCAAAGGCAGCGGAGCGCCAGCTCCCATTCTTTAAGATCCTCAGAAAAGCGAAGTCCTTCGAGTGGACTCCAGAGTGTACCGAGGCTTTTGAATCCTTGAAACGTCATATACAGCAGCTGCCCACTTTGTCAGTTCCTCTCCCCGGAGAGCCACTGTACTTATATCTGGCTTCTGCCGAAGAGGCTGTTAGTGCCGCTCTTGTGCGAGAAGTGGAGGGGGTTCAGCACCCTGTATATTTCGCAAGCCGGGTGCTTCATGGAGCCGAGACACGATACTCCGATCTTGAAAAAACCGCCTTGGCCCTCGTTATGGCAGCTCGGCGTCTTCGGCCATACTTCCAGGGTCGTGAAATACGGGTCTTGACCAATCATCCTATACGACAAATCCTTATAAAACCCGAAGTATCTGGACGCCTCGCCAAATGGGCAATTGAGTTGGGTGAGTATGACATCCAGTTTCTTCCCCGCCGAGCAATCAAGGGGCAAGCACTTGCCGATTTCCTGGCCGAAGCTCCAGGGGACAACCATGAGTCCTCCATAGACAAAGATACACAGCACCACGTCCCACTCGCCCCTTCACCCCAGAAGTGGCAACTTTTCGTGGATGGAGCGTCAACCGTTCGAGGAAGCGGTGCCGGATTGCTCCTCATCGACCCCGAAGAGGCTGAAGTTAAATATGTCGTCCGGTTTAAATTTAAGGTGACCAACAATGTAGCGGAATACGAGGTGGTCCTCGCCGGGCTCCGGCTCGCTCAATCTCTAGGTGTTCGTCACCTAGAGCTCTTCACGGATTCCGAGATCGTATCTAAGCAAATTCAGGGGATTTATGTCGCCAAGGAAGAAACAATGGTCAGGTATCACACTCTAGCACTCAAACTCATGTCAGCTTTTGATGCAGTTACTATCGAGAAGATCCCGCGTGCTCAGAATTCTAGAGCGGACGCGCTTAGCAAGCTGGCCTCCGCGGTCCAGACTAATTTATCTCCGGATATCATGGTCGAAGACCTTTCTCATCCGTCAATTCACGAAGCTACAGTTTCGGTACTGACCGACAATGGTCCGAACTGGATGACTCCGATCATTCAATATCTTCGAGATGGCATCTTGCCCACTGACAAGCTACGAGCTCGACAAGTTGTACTCAAAGCCCCTAAATACTCCCTTCATAGTGGAGTTCTATATCGACAATCGTACCTACAACCGAGCCTCCGGTGCCTCGCCCCTGCCGAGGCCATACAAGTTCTGCGAGAGGTTCATGAAGGGGCCTGTGCAAGCCATATCGGTTCCCGAACTTTAGCCAAGAAAGTCCTCCGCTGGGGTTACTATTGGCCGACCCTATTTAACGATGCTCACGATCTAGTGACCAAATGCAGCAAGTGTCAGCTACATTCCCGGGTAAAGCATTTGCCGCAGACTGAACTCACCGGAATCCAAGGTGCATGGCCGTTCATTCAGTGGGGTATCGATATTGTAGGACCATTCCCTGTTGCTCCGGGAGGACTGAACTTCCTTGTCGTCGCCGTGGACTACTTCACTAAGTGGGTCGAAGCCGAACCACTTACGGCTATCACCGGACAGAATATTTTGAAATTTGTCTGGCGCAATATAGTTTGCCGCTTCGGCATCCCGAGCACTATTATCTCGGATAACGGCAAGCAGTTTGCCAACGATCCATTCCGCTCATGGTGTAAAGAACTCCACATCAAACAGATTTTCACTTCGGTTGCCCACCCTCAAGCGAACGGGCAGGTTGAGGTCACCAACCGGACCCTTCTCACGGGAATAAAGAAACGACTGGATAGTGCCAAAGGTCTATGGGCCGAAAACCTGCCACAGGTCTTATGGGCTATTCGCACAACGCCGCACACCTCCACCGGGGAGACCCCTTACAGCCTTACCTACGGATCCGAAGCCGTTATTCCCGCTGAAATCAGTGTGCCGAGTCCTCGCATACTCACATTAGTTCCGGATGATAATGACGAGGCACTACGTGCAAATTTGGATGAACTTGAGAACCGCCGGGAACAAGCATTCGTTCAGCAGGCTAAGTGCAAACAACGAACTGCCCAGTACTATAACCTCCGGGTCCGAGGTACTCAGTTCAATGTCGGGGACTTCGTTCTTCGGCTCAACTCGGCCAGCAAAGCTGTCCCCGAGGGCAAATTACATGCTTCTTGGGAAGGCCCCTACCGAGTCATTGCTGCACACGACTCCGGCTCCTATCAACTTGAACATCTCGACGGGACCCTGATCCCCCGAAGTTGGCACGTCACAAATTTGAGACGCTTCTATCTGTGAAAGCCACACCGCAAGTACTATCTTTCCTTTGATTTCTTTTTTAGTTATTATTTCCCTTTGTATTTTTAAATTTGCTCCGGCATTTATTACTGAATAAAACACCTCGGTTTACGCATCTCATTGTGTCATTCTTTACGTTACGGGGACGCCCTAACGCTAACATATGATTGTTGTTAGTCTCCGGACCATCATAACTGTCCCTCGATCCGTCCGAGGAAATTCACATTTAGTCTCCGGACTCGTATCACTTTCTCGTCTGATTAATCGGAGAAGTGTTTTCTCCCGCCTGATCCGTCCGGGGAGACATTACTCCTGCCCGATCCGTCCGGGGGGTAATCTATTCATACTGTGTTTCCGAACACTCCATTATATTATTAACGATTGAAACATTTCACAGTTCTCCCTGTGTTCCCGAACACCCGATCAAAGTTATTAATAACTTATCGCTTTCTTTAAACTCGTATGAACACACTGAAAAGTTTTTATTTAACATCAAACAGTTTTTCTAACTAAAAAGCAAAAATCTTGCTAAAAGATTAACTAAGTTGATATCTACTTTTTCCCGGAGTCTTCTCCGAGCCAATACCCGAAACCACGCCGTCTTGTCTCTGTTTGAGAATGCCCTGTCCTCCGGGATGGCTCTTGCACGCTCCGCCTACGCCCGGCTTCACTTTGACTCTGGCGATGACTCGTCATATGGTGACCCCGGTTACCATCCAAGCGCTCAGTTCTCGTTCTTGGCCCTGACATGCTGGCCCATTCCGCATGACCCCATTCTAGTGGCGCCAGCGGATCCATCACCTCGGAGGTTTTTTCTGCACCTCCCCTCGGCTGGTGACGAAGAGGATTCAGTGTCTTCCGCGGAGTTGGGTTTTGCCTCTTTTCTCTCTCTCGAGTATTTGCCCATTCGACGGCATCCCACTCTTCGGCAGGCATTTCGTCAATCTCCTTGGCCAACGCCATGACGATCGGACCACTAGCCTCCGGCTCCTCGGCATGAGTCCTTTCTGGCCTTTGAAGGGTATCAAGCTTTGTGTTTTTGCCCCGACGTCCTTTCTTGCGGCTTGGCTCCGGTTCACTTTGCTCGGCAATGCTCAGAGCTTCATTCCGAGCCTTAACTTTCTTATCCAGTTCTACCAGAAATCCTAGCACAAGTCGGTCTCATATGACCTCGGGATCATTCGCCTCACCCCGCTCACTCTGTTGTTGAATAACTTCTCGAATCTCGGCCCGCCGAGCCTGAACGTCTTCCACTGAAAGTCGCCCGCTGTCTACAAGAAGATGCTCACACTCTTGCTGACTTATACGAAGTTGTTCTAACTCCAGGTCTTTCACAACGCAGTGTGCTTTGTACTGCTTCATTTGTTGTGTACACTCTTTCCATGAGCTCTCCACCTTGGCATATCTTTTCTCCATTAAAGCAAGATTCCTCGACAGCCGGGGTACTTCATGCAACATCAGCATATCTCGCTCTTTCTGAAGCCAGACTATTGATGAATTGAGTTGCTTTATTACCTCACACGGATTTCCAATGATTTCCTGGCAAAGAAGACACCTTGGTTTTCTCAGGGTTTATATTATTCACACATTGCGTACACGAAAGAGAGGGTCATTTATTATTAATACAAGAAGAAGGTCCTTTCATTACGAATAAAGGAAGCTCGGGTCTTTCATTACAAAAAAGGGGATTACATGAAATCCTATATACATGCTTATTTATTCTACATTCTGCTCGTGAGTTGGGAGGTCACTGACCTCTCCGGGGGTAGGGATGGCTTCACTTCCTCCCGAGGCCTTCCCAACACCATGTGTACCATCAGTTGCCTGGCTAGGGCCTTCAGTTGGAGCGAGAGGGGTAACAGTCATCTCTGGACGGGGGATGGGAGCTCGGGCTCTCATCTCCCGGGAGTAGAAACCGTTGCGGTAGCCCAAGAAGTCCTTATCCTCGTCCTCGTTGCATCGTTTAATGATGTCGGGAGTAAGGATGGTGTTCTTCTTCGCCA
Source organism: Ajuga chamaepitys (assembly GCA_958295605.1). Lineage (NCBI taxonomy): Eukaryota > Viridiplantae > Streptophyta > Magnoliopsida > Lamiales > Lamiaceae > Ajuga > Ajuga chamaepitys. The sequence continues at coordinate 37,893,606 of OY282496.1, read as the reverse complement.
AGGCCTCGATCAGGGGCCACTTCGGAGCCTTTGTCAGCGCATCAAAGTAGGCACCGTCTTCATTTCCGACGGCGTCGTAATCGTACCCGAAGTCCTTGTCGTATACGTTGACCTCCGGGTACTTGTCATGAACAGTCTCCAGCAGTTCGCTCCGAGTGGCCGTATCCCCCGCAGCGACGAAGGTACTCAGGAATTGCAGGAACGTCCCAGTTTGCATCAGCCTCTCTGCAAACGCCTCCAACATGGCTCCCTGACCTTCGACAACCTTAGTCAGCTCTTCCCGGGCCGCATAGAGGTCGCCTCTTAAACTGGCAACCTCGATGGACTGCTCGCGCAGTCTGGTAACCTCTCTCTCAGCAACCGCTGCCCGGTCTCTAGCTGCCTGGACACCCTTTTTGGCCTCCGCCATGCCAGCCCTCAGCCTTGCCACCTCGGCCTCCAGCTCGGTAATCCTGCCTTGGCAGGACTCCTTCTCCAACTTGCCCACCAGTCCGCGGATAGGCTCCAGCAGCTTCTCTAGTTCGGCCCCCGCAGTCGACACCTCTGCTCCTTGTCCCTGCATGGACTTACTGTTATAATGGGCTCATACAGAAAATAATGAAGTCATTCACGATAATACCTCGTGTTCCGGGGTCATGTGCAGTCTTTTCGGAGGAGGTGGAGTCGAGGAAATCCTTCTTTTGGTGCTCGGGGTCAGCCCCGAGAGGGGAATGGCGTCTTCAGGGTCTGCCCTATGACTTCCCCCAGCTGTTGTCTTCTGTAGCTCCGGAGTTTTCGAGCCATCACCGCGGTCCCCCGAGCTGGCCTCTGTGCTCTTCCTGGCCGCGCTCTTGAACTTGCCCACTGCACGTAACAAACACACATTCAGAGATCGATATTGCTACATTATTGCAACTTATGACAGGATAAAAATCCTACCCTCTACTTCTGCCCGGGTTTTTGTTCTCTCCCCCTCAGACAAGCTCGGAGTCTGGCCAGAATCAGCCCCGACAGGAGTGCTGCTCTCTTGGGAGTCCGAAGTCCCACCGGCCCATTTGGAGTAGTACGGACTCATCCCAGCTTCGTCCAGTACTTCCTCCGAGAACCTGGACTCCAGCAGACCGACCTTTTTTAACACACTTGCACCTCGGGGCTCTCCTCCCGGGGCACTACTATCCACCGCCACTAGCCTTTGCCACTTGGGTAAAGTTGTTTTTTGCCTGACATATAGAAATCTCCCCCTCCATCCTTCTATTTTACTTGGGTTTTTAACCCTGAACTTCTTCCCTGGCCTAGGGTTAAGGTAATACCAACCCGTATTTACCCCCATCGTCTTCAATTGAAAAAAATACCTAAACAAACTGATACTGGGCACTAACCCTCCCTTACTGCACTCAACCAAAAAGCCCACCACCTGCCGTATGGCATTCGGTCCTAACTGACCCAGCGCTATTCCGTAATAATCTAATAACTTTACCAAAAATTCCCATAGGGGAAACCTCAAACCTACAGCGAGCTGGTCTATATACACAGATATGAAACCTTGGGGAGGACAACAAGCTTTGTCATTGCCCTCGGGAATTATGAACTCTAAATCGAAGGGCAGAAAGAAGTTTGGAACCCATCGCCTGATCTGCTTTTCGGTCACCGTGGGTCTCACCCCCGCTACCTCGAAACCCTCTATTTCTTCTTCGCACCGAGGGAAATGCACTGTCTCTATCCTTATCTCACTAAGATCACCACGGTGGATCTGTCTCTCTTCACTATTCACGGGATAGATCACCCTAATGGGAGGGGCTCTAACGGGCACTCCTTCGGGGACAACCTCTCCCACTGAAGATGAAAATGAAGATGAAGATGAGTTAGACATACTTACTTGAGTGAAAGAAGGTTGATTTGGGAAGGTTTTGGTCTGAGATGAATCGCGAATGCAGAATCCTCTTTTTCCCGCTTTCTAAAAACGATGAATCACAATGAAGAAGGTGAATAGTTACAATGCAGTCATTCCCTATATAAGTGCCACAAACCGACGGCTCTGATGCAGCCTGATCAAATTCGGTGATCAAGATTCATGCGTGCTCTGCACGCACTTTACAGTTACCGAGGCGCGTGGGGCACAGCTTTCTTGGGACTCGCAGAGCGTGTCGCTTCACATGCCTCTCTCTCATAATGGCACCGCCAATCACATCAGACTCACTCTTCATCAAGAAGATTCATACTTCACCCCGGTCAAGTTGCCAGTCGCGTTTGTTTTTCGCTTCTGAAGTTCGGTGTCTCACTGTATGCCCCGGGCACTCCGACTTAGTTCGGCACCTCGTCCGCCAATCACTCCGCAGAGTTCCGGGGACGCGGATAAGCTCGGTCCACCGTAAACACTTCGGTCTAACTCGGCACTACGTCCATTGACTGCTCCGCAGAGTCCCTGGAGCGCGGCCCGACTCGGTCACGCATAAATGCTTCAGCCTACCAGAGACCCCGGTTTTCCTTCCGTACTGTTCCACCCCGGTGACAACCGAAGCTCCTACCTCGCTCCGGCTGGGGGGGGGGGCATCTGATAGGGATAACCCGATCAGCTCGGGTCGGGTCACCAACCCGATCAGCTCTGGCCGGGCTAATAGCGAGGCCCAGCGTGCACAAACTTGAGCCCAGGCCCAGCAAGCGTGTCAGCAACACGCATTCTGTTTAGCAAAACAAATCTGTTCCGTGAATCAAGGCCATGATCTTGTCCCAACTGCCATGCAGATTTAGTGGGCAAGATTATAGGGATTTAGTTAGGGTTTTGATTTAGTAGGATAAAGAGGTGAAAAGAACTCTGAATTAGGGTTCGCACTTGGCATTCTGTAATACGTACTGTAAACTCATTGTTTAAGAGAAAGAAACACCTCGGCTATTGCCGCTTTCTGCCCGTGGACGTAGATCTCCGGATCGAACCACGTATATTGTGTGTTTTTGCATTCTGTTTGCATTAATTACTGTTCGATTGGGTGTTTTCCGGATCGTGTATTAACATACACCAATCATAGTCAGTATTACAAGAAAATGTATACGTGATTATGCTGAAATGTAACTTGTGCTGAAAAAATGTGTCATGCTTGAAATGTATTGGTGTCTACACTGCAAGGTATTACTTGTTCTGAAGAAATATATTATGTTGAAAGGTGGTACCTTTCTTCAGAACAAGTAATAATTTTAAGTAAAACAGTGATATCTTTTTATGGATCCGTCCTTAAACACGGATTTCATGGATCTAAGATCTATACACCTTGTATACATGAGAATTAGTACGAAAATTAGTTCCAAATTTGAATGTTTTGTGGCATTTGCTACATAAAAAATAATAGATGACATGCACAACTTATGGTTAATTTATTTTATTAAAAAAAAAAAAAAAACTCATAGCAAATAATTTTTTCGGTTCCCCTCCGCTTCTTATAGAAAATACAGAAAATTAATGTTTTTACATGGCCTTTCAATTGACACTTATATGTTCATATTTTAAAATAAGTTACATTTGAAAAAATGTAATTGTATCGATTGTTTAAGTTAGATTTGTGTATATAATGTAAGATGAACTTTTTGTATTGGGTTTCGCATCATGCAACTAAAAGTTAAATCAATACACTACAAAAAAAATGATTTTTTGAGACCACAAAATGTGGTCTCAAATAATGAGTATTATATTTGCCACAATTTATGAGAAATTGCCTCAAATAATGAGTATTTGTCACAACTTTATTGTTGTCTCTCAATAACCGGACGCAAATAATATATTAATTTGTGACTACAACAACTAGTTGTCTCAAATAGTAGTCTTAAATTAGTCTCAAATAATTTATACAGAGATTTGTGACAACAAGTGATCACAAATAACTTATTATTAGTGACCACAAGTGTGGTCTCAAAAAATGTTGCACAATAGACCTCTTTTCTTGTAGTGATATGAGTTGCAAATAAAAGTAAATTAAATATTTTTTTTAAAAAATTCTCCAAATATAAGAAAAAAAAAGTTATTACACAAATTAATATTCTTTATTTTAACAAAAAAAATCAAGATATTCTATTCAGTTTGTTCAAATATTTTATTTAATTTTTCAATCAACTATATATATTTCGATCCAAGTGATTTTAGTGGTTTTGCACTCTCTATAAAGTATTAAAATAATCACTTATAGTCGATTCTGAGAAGCAACATATGAGTGCTGGAAACTGATTCTAGGGTTTTCTCGTAAATAAATAGAATCTTTCTTACTATTTTTAAACAATAAGTGATTATTTAACAAATACATATTTGGCAACAACAAAAAGAACAATTTATTCCTATTAATTTGAAGAAAAGCAATTTATTTCAACACTGCATGGCTTTTTTAAAGCCTAGAGATTTATTTGAACGGAGTAAACTAGAAGAATATGCAAGTATAAAAAAAAAAAAAAAAAAACTCTGGGCAACTAGGAAAATCATTCTTAACTCATTTATTTCTATAATTTTAAGGAAAAATAATTTATTTCAAATCATCATTTTGTGCTAAATGAATTAAATTTCTCATGCAGATCGTGATTGTTTGCACAATTACTAGAGAAAATATGAAGACTCGAACAACTAAAAAAAATCAAAAGATTCATTGAAAACCAAAGATTGGAGGCCACACAAGACTTGTAATGCCCAGAACTAGATCTATAAAAAAGATGGAGTTTAGAGGCCGATAAAGCTTGTAAGACGCACATGACATGTAGACCAGCACCAACTAAATAGAGATACAAAAACAAACAAATAAACAAAACAAGGTAAAATAAAAATTAAAATAAGTAAATTACACATTAGAAGAATGTCCCCGTCCTCTAATTCTTCCTCTATTGTTAGAGGATGGGGAAATTGAGGAAAGATACCTAGAGTTTTAGGAGGTGAAAATTATGTTGGGCCTTGACTAGACCCCATCTCCACATTGGTATGATATTATCCGTTTTGGGCAAAGCTCGTATGAATTTGTTCTTGGGCTAACTCCCAAAAGCCTCATACCAATAGAGATACTTCAATCCTATTAAACCATATGTACAATCCTCCCCTTCAAACAAAGATATTTCAATCCTATTAAATCATATGTACAACCCTCTCCTTCAAACAAAGGACCACCGAACCTTCTCTCAAACGAAGCACCGAGCCATGTCTGCTCCATCTTTCGTCTCTGTTCAGTCTGGGACCATGGCTCTGATACCACTTGTTGGGCTCTGATACCACTTGTTGGGCCCTGACTAGACCACATCTCCACATTGGTATGATATTGTCCGCTTTGAGCCAAGCCCGCACGGATTTATTCTTGGGCTAACTCCCAAAAGACCTCATACCAATAGAGATACTCCAATCCTATTAAACCCCATGATCCTCCCATGTATATTCGATATGAGACTTTGTTGGACAATCCTAACAAATTAATGAGGAGGGAAGAAGGAGGCCAACCATGATTTTTTTAGGGCAAACATAAAATGGAATACTTTTGATCCTACTATAAAAATTGATTTGAATGACGTATTCACAAGATAACAGTACTCCGCGCTCTCTGTCCCTCCCTCCCTCCTTCTTCTCTTAAGGGGATGCACATATGTATTAACACTAAGAGATTTGGGGGAAAATCACTAAGTTGTCATTCTAAATTCAGAACAGCTATATGATAATTTATTTAGTAGAAAAAAGAGATCTTTGGAGACATTTTTATAGAGCACATATAATCTGTAAGAAATCATTTTTAGACAGCTTTTGTTACTTGATCAGACTAGCTATTTTTTATCTTAAAAATTATATGTATAATTCACTTTGTTATATATACACATAGTAACTACAGAAGTATATAGAATGAAATATCTGAATCAAAAGCTTGTAGCATTGATTCACTGCACAAGACCAATCATATGGTTGGTTTAGTTCATGTGATATTGGGGAAAATATATGAGAAGACATTGATGGAAACTCCATGGCCCAGTTAGCTAGGGCCCTTGAGAGATAAACAGTGCACCAAGATTGACATTAATTTTCCAATAATATCATGATTTCAGACGACCTATATATATATGTATCGAAGCCCTGCTTGTTTGTCTACATTCTGAAAATTCCATAGATTATATTCTCCATCTGCTTTTAGGTTTTAGTTGTTGCTAAGATGGCTGCTTTGGCAACCAACCATCTTCTTCTTGTCACCCTTTTCTTGGTATGCTTCATCTCCACCGCTACCCAAGGTACGTTTCGGACTCATGTAGTTTGGCATACTGTTTCTCGTACTGCTTCTTAATGCAACATGAGATGAAAACAGTTTTAACTACGATTCGAGTCCACTGCTATATTGCCTATTTCATTTGCGGTTACACTATATTTAATATACGACTACGTGAAAATTTATCTCACCACCTAGTTAGTTAATGCAAAGTATTAAAAATTTGAACAAGAGTAATATCTATAAAGGTTTTGTTGGTTGCATCCATATCTGATGGATCCTAATATGGTTGGGATATATATCTGACGAGATATTTAATATCTTATTAGATATATTTCCGATAGGGATGGAGATCTTATCTATATACGTGTTTACGTGCCTTAATTTCTAACAGGTTTGTATTAATTTCGTTTTTTGTAGCTAGAAATTTAAGCATGAAGATTCCTGAAATAGAGAAAGGAAAAGAAATGGTTGCTGGAAAAGAGGAGGTTCCGGACAGTGAAGAATTGACAGTGATAGATTACAGTCCTGCAAGAAAGAAGACTCCTATTCATAACTAGACTAGATAATTACGTTACCATCACTGCAACAATTTCATAAATAGATAACAGTTAAAAGACAACAGTTCTTTCTAACAGTGTTGTCTATTCATGAATTAACAACAATTTTACAACAATCTGTTGTCTATTAGTAACAAGACACACTAATAGACAACATTTTTACAACGGTTTCAACATCTGTCATCTATTAGCGCCTTTTTCCGCAAATAGACAACACTTTTAACGACAATTGCTCAAATTTGTTGTCTATTGACAATACATTGCTCCAATAGACAATACTATTGTCAACATTTTTGGGAAACTGTAGTACAAAAAAAAAAAAAAAAAAAAACAATTTAATTTACAATACTTTTATTTTGTTGTAAAATTTGTTGTGTTATTTAAAATTCATTAAAATTATGTTCTAGATATTTTACTTAATTCTGAAATGTAATTTTAATAATTAATAATATATTTGAAATAAAATAATAATTATGATTTTATTTTATAGATTGCATTTTATTTTATATATTGCATTTTATTTTAATAAATTCTTCATTTGAATTATTGGGCCGGCCCGATAATCTAAATATATTATAGGGTAATAAGTCAGGACGGGCCAACTAATTTTAGACCCGTTTAATTTTTTGTTCCGTCTGACCCGGTTAAATTTTTTAGGCTCCATTATCAATCGCTATAAATAATTCGATTGCAAAATGTACTTTTAAGTTTAATTTTTGTTACACAAATTAAGCATCACATCACCTTTCCCTTTTCTTCGAATACAAACACTTTCTTTTCTTATCTATAATTTGATATCAATTTTTAGATATTGAGATTTTGTGCAAAATTATTGTATTTGATTTGTATGTATATGTTAGAACTGAAAAAATAATGAATTAATTTACTTGTCATGAATCAACATTTTGAATTTTTCCGTGCCCCACATATTGTACAGTTATTTATTTTTGTGATTCTTTTTTTAGTAAAAAGAAAAAAAGCCCAAATCAGATATCAACACAAAAGGAATAAAATAACAAAGCCCACTGCAAAATTTACTATTTCACTAAGCCAATCAGATAACAAAGCACATTGAACGATTTACTATTTCACTAATCCAAATTAGATATTCATACAAAAAGCCCAAATCAGATATCAGATGGTACACGAAGAAAAGCGCGCAAGAGCGCGCCCTTCTTCCCTTATCTCGCTCCTCTCTTAAATCACAATTTCAATTTCAGTAGAATTTCACAAAAGGAACTAAGGATTTCAGACAATAAGTACTTTTATCATCTCACTCTTAAAAAAATTATTTCTCTCTCATCTCTCTCGTCTCTCACATCCCGTCCCCCTGCGCCACTGCTCCGGCGGCCCCCCTCCGCTCCATTGCTTGGCGTTCTTCCCTCGGCGTTGCTGCTCGGCGTCCTCCCCTCGGCGCTGATGCTCGGCTTCCACCCATAGCACCACCACCGTTCCATCCTCGGCGCGCCATCTCCTCTCGCAGTTCGGTTCTCCCAGAGGTTTCAACCTTAGATATAGGTGATGTTCTCAAACCATATCCATCATTGTATGATTTTGGCTTTTTTTAGGTCAATCTAATTTGAAATCCTGGATTGGGAATGTGCACTGTTTATATTATCGGAGATCAAAATTCCAGTCACCTATATTCTGAATTTGGTGAATTTCTTGTAGAAGGCACTCTAAAATCCGAGCTTCAACTTTTTCCTCATTTTGAGTTAAATTTGAGAAATATATAAAATAACCCTAGGTTTTTTAATTCTTATACTCCTCTAGAGCTGATGAAACAATTTAAAAGGATAAAGTCATTGTATGCTTTTGTAAAAGTTCGCTCAATCTTTAATCTGCATATGATGTATCTTTTATGATTCTTCACCTTAAAGCGTAACTTCATATAGCTTCATAGTTTGTTACTTTGTGCTAATAATGCACATGACTGTATCTTGAGTTTATAATGGAAAAATATGGCCTCCTGAGTAGCACGTTTTGAAGTTAGATTTGCCATCTATAAAATCATGATAGCTGAATTATCTTTAGTATATCTTACACTTTAAGGTTCTTAACATTTTTGTGAGTTTTTTTTTCCAGTGAACTGCACATTTGATAAGTATTCCTCGTATTTTTTAATGTGCTAGTAATTTTTAACTTTTCAATCCCCTCATTTATATTTGGCAGTGCCAATATTTTCCTGACTGGGTGAAGAGATTAATGGCAGGGAATATGTGATGTTGATTTGAGGTAAATAAGTACTTGGAGAAGAAAAAAGAAGAAAACAATGCCCCCTCCCCCATTTCTGTATGGCTTTGTAAGGAAATATATGGAGTCCTTTATTGAAGGAGATGGGTGATGCAGCTGGTTCATCCCTTTCTTTTCTAGTTAGTGGGTAACTCACAAGGGCACGGGCAAAGATGTATGTCAAAAGCTCCACACTCAGACCTACTATTAAACGCCTGAGCTTGATTTCATGAATGAAAAGTTAGAATGTGGTTTTCAGCTCCATGTTATTGATTATTGCCTAGCATATAACATCTCTGATTATATTGTTCACATCATAGGTAAAAAATGTCTAAAACTTAAGTTTGTCAGCCCAGAAATGTAAGTTTGATAATTTTGCATAGCATTTTTCTTCTTTTGATTTGATATCACGTGTAGCTGTTATCTTTCCCATTTTAGCACCTTTATCCATTCTTGGACAATTTTGTTTTCACAATCAATGTGCATGGGTTTGATTTATGTGCATGTTAAAAGTACTTTTTGTGGCTTAAATCCTAAAAGTTTTTTCACTATATGCTCTCTTTAAGGTATATGAATAAAGCCTTTTATTTCATGCATTGTTGCATGTTGGTAGTTAGAGTTTAACTGATTCTAGGTGGATTTTGTCTTGGAAATTCTTTCCAAGCTTGTGAACAGACAGGTAGGTCAAGTAGGCTTCTAAGTTCATAAGTCTTAAATGTGAAGTTTTATCATTCTTTTTAAGTAGATGTATCATTCTACATAACTAACCAGATGTAATTTCTATTTTCCTAGCAAAAGACAATATTGTATGGACAGCCTCTCTTAAGTGAGAGAATTTTTCTATGAAAACAAGGGCTAATTTAACTTCAGAACTGGTTTTAAAAGAACTATTTATGTTTATTCCCAATGCTTCCATCATCAAATTCTAATAATATTGTTAATATTATTTTCCTACTTCTGATGCAGTGGTTTGGGCAAGCAGGCTCTTGTAATTATTTTCTTGATGAGGTCAAACCACTTCTGTGTTTTCATGCCTTCTTGTGGGCTATATGCTGAAAGGTATAATAGTTCAAAATCCTGGAAACTCTGCTCATGCTACACTTTACTAAGAAATCTTAAAATGCAATTGGTGCAGCTTACACTATTTTGTGAAGGCCTCGATTATGACAACATTAGATCTACTTATATTTGTATAGGCGCGCGCGTATGTGTGTGGAGGGGGATTACTGCTTTCTTGTTGAAGTTTTCTTAATTTGTTACCAATTAAGTGGCTGCCAAAATTGCATATTTTACTAACACCTCATTTATAAAAGTGAACTTTCGAGTTGATGAGTAATATAATTTAGAAGTATCACTTTCCCACAATGTGAGGTTACTGCTAATGTGAATATTGGCAAAATATAGGAAGTAGCATAAAGGATCACACCTGCTCAGGACTTATCAACCACATAGGCTATACCAAATTTTCGAAATAGCTCGACATTTTCTGGCTTATTCATTTCCACCTGAAATTTCCTCTGTTCGCTTCCTAGTGAGCCATCTAGATTCCAGAAAGATTAGAATGGAAAACACACCATTCAACAAGTTTGCTTAATTAAATTAAGCAACTCGCAGCCATAATAATGAGCTTATCCATTCGGATGTCATTTAATTTCCCTAATAAAACATATAGATTAATGGACCACCAACCACTAGTATCCAATTTAATAATAAAATATTAATAAACATATGGGCCCACTTACAAGTAGCTCCTGCATAACAATAAAATAACCACAATGATAGGAAGATTATAGCTATGACAAATATATCAGAATTAACATATTTTGATATAAAGCAGCTTATTCATCTAGCTTAATCATTTTTGCTAATTTTATTTTGTAAGGAAAATGGAGCTTATTCATTCGAACACCATGATTTCAACTTTATTAACTATTTGAAAGAAAAATTATAGTGCTTAAACTGAAAGAAATAAATTATATATTCAGAAGGCCCAATTTTTGCTATATGAATTTAGAACTGTGAAGCCCACTGCTATTAGCAGGCCTATGGCATTTGCAGCCTAATTCTACTTATAAGCCATTATCTTTATTAGCAGTGTTTCAGTTTCGGTTTTCTATGATTGAATTACTAAAAATCCTGAGCAAGCTACTGTTAGTATTTAATCCATTACATATGATTCACAACAAAAGAAACTTATATGCCTATGATGCAATATTTTTTTGTGTTTTACATTTTGTTGGAATATTTCCTATGAGTTAAATTCAGAATTATCATGAAAATCTCATCTGCTTTTTATGTTATTTCATTTCAAGTGCTTTATTCGAAGGGATTAAGATTCTATGGGGTTGTCTAAGGGTGATTTTTTCTCTTTTATTTGGGATGTTTGTCACAAAAGAAAGCGTGGAAGGGTGTTATCACCAAGAGGCATTATAGGTTTTGTTTCATTGTTTATCTATTGAATGTGTAAATGATCCGAATTTTATTTCAACAGTCATCTTGCACAGACTAACATCAAGAACTAGCGGTTAAATGGAAAAACATAAACTCTTAAACTCATTTAGGCCATTGAAGCTTATTAAGTCCAGTTGCAGTGTTAGGGAATTAAGAATCTTCAACACAGCAGATAAATCACTAGATAAGTGTGACGACGAAAATTCTAGCATTTTAAAACTGATGAACTGGTTTAAAGATGCATGAAATGATTTCCTTTTAGTGTTATTGAGTAAACACATCATTTTGATGGTTATGATAAATCAATTTCCTCCAGGATATATTCAATCTACGGGATGGCATGTCTGCATGTAAATAGCCTACAAAAAATGAAGCGCAAATAAGAGCTCTTCAGGTTATTTTCCTCACTGCTGTCAGTCACATAGTTGAATTGGATCTTGTTTGTGAGTCTAGTTTATTCACTGGTTGCTCAAACAATATGTAGAGGTGAGTCTGGTCTAAAATGCTTTTAAGTGTTGTGGTGGATATATAAGAACTCGGCAGGATTAGTGTTATTAATGCTCCCTTTCTCCTTGCTTGTTCTTAGTTATGTATGGCAATTGATACTTGCAATTTTAAGATTCTATGTCCAACAAAGGTTGTTCAGATCTATAGGGATGGTAGCGTCGTTTCCGACTACCAAATTAAATCGTGTATGAAAATACACTTAAACCTTACCGACTATCCTACTTAGTAGAATGGTAAATAAGGGTCGATCCCACAGGGAACGGCCGAACAGTTTTGATTACGAAATCAAGCGGTTTATGATTAAGAATGCAAGAAATAAATACTTAAGAAAGCAATAATGGGGGGGTTGATGGGAAACTAGCAATCTATTAGTGACAATTAAAAGCAAATAGACACAATTAAAAGAAACAAATACTCAAAAACACTAGAAGAGATCTTTTTCGGTTTTAGTTTACAAATAGTAAAACAAGTCACCCTTGATCATGCTTCCCCTTGGTCTTGAACAATTGATGCAACTATTGTTAATGCCCGATTGAATTGTGATTTAAGCCCTTATCTCAAGACTATTAATAAGCTCTAATAGCCTTGTTGTCGCTTAATCTTAGTTAATCAAAATAAGCTCTTCGACTAACCCTATTTAGTTTAACCGAATCCTCGAACAAGCTCTCTTAGATTCAATCACCAAAAGCATTAAACACTAGGACAACGAGATAAATTCAACATAAAACTCGAAAGCTCGGTTTTAGTGGGTGAACTTTGTGTTATCCCCAATAAATAATTATTGTTTGCTACTCGGGAATCGGAAATCCTACAATTACGGATAGTAATCTCCTATTCTAGCAACACATTCACAAATGCCTTAATGGGTGATCAAACCAATAATTAATTCATAAATGTGAATCAACAAGAGCAAATAACACAAAACACTTAAATACACAATAATCTCGGTAACATTAACCGTAATAATCACATCAATGTCTCGACTCAAGGTTCCACAATGATCAAGGATGAACTAAGGGTGCTAGCCACCCATATTAACTAATACAATCAGAAAAAAAATGGAAAAAATGAAGAAACATGATACTGATTTGGATAAATCCAAAGATGTCAATTGGAGAAGATGATCCTTCAATCCCTTGTCCAATCTCCTTCCTTGGTGGCTGAAATGTGCTCTCCAAGTATCCAAAAGCTCTCCAAAAGTTGTCTAAAAGTTAGGTTAAATTCGAATGGGATGATATATATATAAAGGGAGAAAGTGCTAGACAAAAATAGGCAAAAACGTATTCAGGATTTTAAAACAGGGTAGTGAATCTCGGCCGAGACGGGAGTGTGTCTCGGCCGAGACGTGAAAAAGGGTTTTCAAGAATTTTGGGTCGAAGGTCAATCTCGGCCGAGATTGGGTTGTATCTCGGCCGAGACGTGAAACAGGGGAAATTAGGGCTTTTTGGGATTTGACTTATCTCGGCCGAGATTGGATTGTATCTCGGCCGAGATCTTCATCTTTGATATTCTTCAAGAATTCCCTAGAGGTTCATCTCGGCCGAGATTGGATTGAATCTCGGCCGAGATCTTCAGTCTTGCAAAACTCTAAAAAATCCCTGGAGGTTCATCTCGGCCGAGATTAACATCCTGTCTCGGCCGAGATCTTCAGTCTTGCAAAATTTCATAAAAACCCTGGAGGCTCATCTCGGCCGAGATTAACATTCTGTCTCGGCCGAGATCTTCAGTTGGCTCTTCCTTTCTTGCCTCGATCGATCCCTCGACTCCTCGGTCGTTTAATCTTCGATTTTGACCCTTTTTACACCTGTCTTAATACAAAAATAGCTCAAACGCATTATTTTGCCCATTAGAATATAAAAGCACTAAATACACATAATTATGCACGTTATTGACACTAAAATGACACTAAAAGTGCCCTAAAGTGCGTGCACGGAACACGTGTACCAAATCTCCCCAAACTTAAAACTTGTTCGTCCCGAACAATAAAGAGAAAGACAAAAGAACACGTGTTTAGGGCAAAGTTTAGTGGCATTTGATTTTAGAATTTTCATGAAAAAGAGTAAGAGTTCATGATAAAAGTGAGCATGTGTGATAGACTAGATCCACTACTCTCGAGACAAAACACTCTAAACTTAAGATCCTCACATGGTGAGTGTAACTCTCGACTCTCAAGTGTATCAAAAGGGAAGTGTATACGCTCACATTGAAATGCATAAAATGCCTACCATAAGCTTGCCAATCATCTAAACTTCGATGTCTACCGGCATGTGTGACAAAGAATCAAAAAGGTCTTTAATAGGTTGTAATGTTGGCTTGGGGTAAGGTGGGATAATTTTGGGTAGAAGTGACTATAAAACGGACTAAATGAGTCGTGCACTACCCATCTACCCCTCAAACAATGGTCACTCTACCTCACTCTTTACTTCCTTAGTAAACCAATCCCAAAAATTGATTTCTTCACCTTACCACAAAGTCTACAACCTAAATGCTTTCTCAATTCTCCCTTGAAGTGTATTTTCTTTTGAATTTCTACAACTTTGAGAACATCTATCAAAAGGCATTTACATTACTAGCCTCTCCAAATCAAAAGTAACAAATGAGTATATACAACTAACTTTTTCTTTTGTTTTTCTGATTTTTCGACTTTTTTCGATTTTCGACTCTTTTTTTTTTTTTTTTTTTAACACAAACAAAAATTGGAGAGGACTAGTATTCTCGATTTTTTTTCATATTGTTTCAATTCCTTCCACCTTTCAATATTCCCAATAGTTCACCCTTTTCAATCCCAAATTACCCGACTACCTTCCAACCACCTCCCTCATACTCAAATAGTCCAATTAGGTTCAAAGGCTAATCGAAAGGGTTTCGGCTTGTAGAATTGGGTTGTCAAACAAGAGGCTAAAAGCTCAAGGGGCTCAACTAGAGACAATATCAAATTAGGTAAAAAGGATGTGTTTTTAAGCTTGAAAGTAGGCTCAACTCAAGGATTGCCTAAGATCATTTTCAATGTCACACAATGCACCGACTCATGCAAAATAGAGAATCAAGGCAAGTTCTAGAGACAACTAAATGCACTTAATGAATTTCACACCGAAAGAAAGTTTACGTTACTCCAAAGATGGGAGTATCTTCTAAAGCTCAAGAACTCACTTGGTTGCAATTTTGATCAAAAGTTTTGAATGTATGTTCAATTTTGTTTCAAAAGTCTATCATGCTCTACCATGTGCTTCTTTCAAAGATATTTGTCAAAAACTTTCATCATTAATCAATGCCACATTTCTTATCCTAAACTTCATCCAATTGCTTTCTCGAGCTGCCAATTTGTATGAATCCCACCCCCTCCCCAAACTTAGTTGCAAACTTAGTTTAAAAAGAGGAGTACAATTTGGTGGCTCGCCGAATTTAACCATTTTATTACACGTTTATTCACAAACATTAACTAAATGAACTACTTTATTAAGAATCCTACTCCTAGAACAATAAAGGGAAAATGTGTGTGTACTTATCAACCAAACAAACAATTTGACTTTAAAGCACCCAATGATTATTCAAAAATCCGAAATAGCCAAATGCATATGTAATAATATTACCAACCAAGGCTAATAAAGAAAATGACAATGGCTCACAAGCCGGCAATATTACCAACAATACAAATGGACAATATCACAAAAGCAATCAATATATAAATCAAATTGGCACACAGGCCATCACAAGAAATCCAACAAGCAAGTCATGTCAAATGGCTCACAGGCCAACAGTATAGATAATGAAAGAAGAAAAACGGGGGGTAGGGGATTTCGAGCAACCGAAATGGTCTTATCTTTTTGTTTTCCCCCAAACTTAGTTTTTCAACTAAGTTTGGGACAAAAAGGTAAGACTTCTCGGTCGCTCTACTCACAGCGAGCGGGAAGGTCGGGGGCTCGAGCCGGTGAAACATCCTTTTATTGACTTGAAAAGGTCGAGAATCTTGGTCTGATTTTCTTGGATAGTTTCCTTGATTCCTCTCAGCTCAGCTTCAATAGATGCTCGTAGCTCCACCAATTCGGCTCTGACGCCTTTGATCTCGTCCCCCATGGCCGCCATTAAGCCCTCCTGCCGTTCCTGGAACTCAGATTGAGTTAGAATGGCAGTAGATGGTCGTTTCCTGGACGGTTGCTCTGGTTGGCTGCTTCCTTCCCCTTCAACCCCTACGCTCCGAACCCGTGCCACCGGACGTGGCTTTTTAGCACGCTTGAATTTGGTCAGTTCTTCCCGGTTTGGCTCCAAGGAGGCATTGAGGTGTGCCTCGGAGCTCAATTCCAAATTCAGCTTGCTTTCCAGGTGAGTGATGTAAGTCAGTCCGGGGTTGGGTAGGCGGAGGTAAGGTCCCTCGTTTTGGAGAACGTAAGGGACAGCCGGACCCGATGTGCCCTCTTTGTACCCGAGCATGGCAATGCGCATGTTCTCCATCTCCTCCCAATCCAAATAATAATCAGTGGTGATCAGTGTGTACTCCGGGAGGGGAACATTGTAGTGCTCGAGTATAGGGGTTATCAACGCCCCACAATAGATCGGGTCGGGCATTTTCGTTTCTCTTTTTCTCTCCGTCCTCAATTCTTTCACTATCTTCTGAAAACATGATGCCAAATCCTTTTGGAAGTCCCTCTTTCTCTGATCCACGATGGCCCAAAGAATTTCCATCTCGTATAATCGGGGAGAGCTAATCTCTTTCCGGCCACATATGGTGGAACTCAACAGCTTCTGTAAATACTTCACGACGGGGTTTCGAATGGCGGTGAGCCTGGAACCCTTGGATCATATGCTTGAGGTGCAACTATTCCGGGGGCGGCAGTGATTTGCTCCCAAAATTGTTGCACGTTGAACTCTCTCAACGCATAGTTATCACCGTAGGCTCTAGGCGTGAAGCCATATATGCTTTCCAAGTTGTCGTGGCTTAGTGTTTTTTGTTCGTTAAGAAGCTGGAATTTGAAATGATGAACTGAAACGCCGGAAATGACCTCCTCCTCGATCTCGAGTGTGCTGAAGAACTCGAGTACAAATTTGAGGAAGGTTGGTCGGGGTACTAGGCACTGAACTAGACCTGCTTCGTCTAGCAACTCCAGAACATTTTGCCGGATGCCCATGGCGTCTAAAATCTTGGGATCGCCATATCGAGTTGCTGACACCCCCCTCTTCATCAATTTATCAAAACGTTTTCGTTGCTCCTCTGTTCCCAGCACAATATCAAAATCTATGGGCTTTGTGGATTTGTCAGTGGCAGTCGGTGGGACTTCCGGTGGAGGAACCTCCGGAGTAGGCTCAACAGCCTTCTCCTTACCCTTGGCTTGGCTTCTTCGGATTTTTTGCGTGACTTTTCGGCCAGAAGTGCCTTCTTGGGTGTTGCCTTTTGTGGGTTTC
The DNA here is from genome assembly GCA_958295605.1 of Ajuga chamaepitys. Lineage (NCBI taxonomy): Eukaryota > Viridiplantae > Streptophyta > Magnoliopsida > Lamiales > Lamiaceae > Ajuga > Ajuga chamaepitys. Next base: position 37,876,280 of record OY282496.1, on the reverse strand, counting down.
GGAGGTGCCATGGGTACCTAAAATCAACAATTCAATAATAAAAAACTTGTGGCAAAATAACTAGTTCAAGTGCAAGTAAGAGATTTCTAGGTTCACTTGAATCCGACTATATCTCTAACAAAAACAAGGCAAAATGTATCAACCATGCAATGAGAACCAAATCATATTCAAATAAGGTCAACATTACGATAATATCAACAATTAGTCTTAAAAATCAGAGAATATTGTCGAATTTAGCTAACCTAGGCACAAAAGTTTAATGCTTAGCACGTATTTGATAATATGCCACAATGAATTTAGCCTTTTCAAGAACTCACAAGATTATACTCAACATTCCACCCACTCCATCATCAGTCAACTATACGAACTATCAATTAATTTTATCATTTAAATGCATAACACTTATCACATGGCAAAAAATCAATACAAGTACTTGTATGTATAACCAAGTTCAACGAATATGCATATAAACGTAAAATTAACTTTCAATCTCAACAATGTATACACTAATACGCAACAATGAATCGAAAGGAGGAGATAGCCGTACTTACCAGTTGAGTTTAACTGAAAAAATTTTGAATTTGGGTTGCTCGCGCCCTTTTTGAATCGACCTCAAATGTGCTCCAAATCCAAATATTTTCGAAGGAGAGTTGGCGTGGTGATGTGAGTGATGTGTGGTGTGAATTTTAGAGGTGGAAATCGAGTGCAAGGGTGATTATTGGAGTAGTGTGTGCGTGAGTGTGTGAAAATCGCAAATTTGGGGAAGAACTGACCTAATTTTCGCGCATGGGGTATTTATACCTATTTTTCGTCTCGGCCGAGATTCGAATTTGGGCTCTGTGTCTCGGCCGAGATCCATTCTACGCGTTCAGGAAAATTTGACCCGGCAAGGGATCTCGGCCGAGATTCTGTAGTGTCTCGGCCGAGATGAAATCTCAGCATTTTTACTTTCATTCTGGACAAACCCGTCTTGGCCTAGATTCGGTCCTGTCTCGGCCGAGATGCTCTTCCAGAGAATTTGGCTCAATATCCTTTCAAACCCGTCTCGGCCGAGATGCATGTATGTCTCGGCCGAGATGTGCTTCAGAGAAATTTCTTCATTTTGGGCCTTTCTGAATCTCGGCCGAGATAAGGTAATGTCTCGGCCGAGATTATCCTCCAGCAAATTTTCCAGATTTTTGCATCTTTGGATCTCGGCCGAGATGAGACATGTGTCTCGGCCGAGAAAGTCTTCCAGGGAAAAATTGGCCTTTTCACTCACTTGGGGTCTCGGCCGAGATTTCTTCTGTGTCTCGGCCGAGATGGTTCTCCCCTGCATTTTTCCAACTTTTTGGTGTTCTTCACCCCCATTCTACACCATGTCTTGGCTTGAAATTGCTTGTTTGGTACCTGCACACATTTTAACAAACAAAATTCAAAATATGTAAATAATAGTAAAACTACTAAGCTATGAATTTAAAATGCGAGAAAACGAGTAAACGCCGGGTTGCCTCCCGACAAGCGCCTTTGTTTAACGTCGTTGGCTCGACGGACGCTTTTTCAGTTTGGTGGTGAGTCTTCCACTCTTTCTTCTTCACTTGGGCTTTCTTTAATATGCTCTAGATAAGGCTTGAGAAGATGCCCATTGACCTTGAAGATTTTTCCGGTTTTACCACTTTCAATTTCGATGGCTCCATGATCGAACACCTTAGTGACAAAAAAGGGTCCTACCCATCTCGAACGGAGATTGCCCGGAAATAACTTCAACCGAGAGTGATATAATAGCACTTTCTCCCCAACCACAAACGTTTTTCGGGTAATTCTCGAGTCATGAAAAGCCTTCGTTTTCTCCTTGTAGATCATGGCATTTTCAAAGGCTTCATTCCGAATTTCTTCGAGCTCTTGCAATTGGAGCTTTCGGTGTACACCGGCTTCATCAAGGTTCATGTTGCATCTCCGAATAGCCCAGTAGGCTCTATGTTCAAGTTCCACCGGGAGATGGCATTGCTTTCCATATATGAGTCGAAAGGGAGACATACCAATTGGAGTTTTATAGGCAGTCCTATACGCCCATAATGCATCATTGAGCCTTTAACTCCAGTCCTTGCGATTTGGTTGCACGGTCTTCTCCAATATCGACTTGATTTCCCGATTCGAAGTTTCGGCTTGCCCATTGGTTTGTGGATGATAAGGCGTCGAAACTTTGTGCAATACAGCGTATTTCTTTAGCAATGCGTCGATTGTTCGGTTGCAAAAGTGTGTGCCTCTATCACTTATGATGGCTTTTGGTATCCCAAACCGAGCAAAAATGTTAGATTGGACGAACTCGGCCACAACTTTAGAGTCATTGGTTCGGGTTGCTTTCGCCTCCACCCACTTGGACACATAGTCAACAGCCAACAATATGTACAAATTCCCATAAGACAAGGGAAACGGTCCCATGAAGTCCATACCCTAAACATAAAAAATTTCACAGACTACAATCGGGTTTTGGGGCATTTGATTTCTTTGAGAGACATTTCCCGTCTTTTGACAGTTGTCACAGGACTTGCAAAAAGCAAGGGCATCTCTAAATATGGTGGGCCAAAACAGTCCACTCTCAAGCACTTTGTATGCCGTCCTCTTCGGCCCGAAGTGGCCTCCACAAGCATGTGAGTGGCAAAAATTCAACACCGACTGCACTTCGTCTTCGGGAATGCATCTCCTGATTACTTGATCTGACCCATATTTCCACAGGTATGGATCATCCCAAACAAAATGCTTCGACTCACTCTTCAACCTATCCTTCTGCGGCTTACTCATCCCAATAGGAAATCTTTTGGACACCAAATAATTCACCATGTTGGCATACCAAGGGACTTTTGTGCTTGTCATGGCTAGCAATTGCTCATCTGGAAAGCTCTCCTTCAAGGGCATTTCGTCCTCCTTTTGTATCAAACGGCTTAAATGATCCGTCACCCAATTTTCCTTTCCCTTCTTGTCTTTGATTTCCAAATCAAATTCCTGAAGTAGCAAAATCCATCTGATGAGTCTTGGTTTAGCTTCCTTCTTTGATAATAGAAACCGAAGAGCTGCATGATCAGAAAAAACGATAATCTTAGTACCAAGCAGATATGACCTAAACTTTTCTAAAGCAAAAACTATGGCCAAGAGTTCTTTTTCTGTGGTGGTGTAGTTTGCTTGTGCCGGATTTAGGGTCCTTGAGGCGTAGTAGATCACATGGGCTGCTTTTTCCTTCCGTTGCCCCAATACAGCTCCCACTGCATAGTTGCTTGCAGCACACATTATCTCAAACGACAGTGTCCAATCCGGAGGTTGGATGATGGGGGGCGATGTAAGGGCCTCCTTGAGCTGATCAAAGGCCATCTTGCAATCGGTTGACATCTCAAATTCAACGTCCTTTTGCAATAGCCGACACAGAGGGGCAGAGATCTTTGAAAAATCCTTAATGAAACGCCTATAGAAACCTGCATGGCCAAGAAACGATCGAACTTCCCGCACAGTTGCGGGGTAAGGCAAGGCAACAATCAAATCAACTTTAGACTTGTCAACCTCAATCCCTTTTGATGAAATTATATGCCCAAGAACGATGCCTTGCTCAACCATAAAATGACATTTCTCCCAATTCAAAACAAGATTTGTTTCTATGCACCTTTTCAGAATTTTAGCAAGATTATCAAGGCATTTTTCGAAAACACACTAAAATCATCCATGAAAACTTCAATAATATTCCCAACATATTCGGAAAAAATACTTACCATGCACCTTTGAAAGGTGGCCGGAGCATTGCATAGCCCAAATGGCATCCTCCTCCATGCAAAAGTACCGAAGGGGCATGTGAAAGTGGTCTTCTCTTGATCTTCTGGAGAGATGGCTATTTGAAAGTATCCGGAGTATCCATTCAAGAAGCAATAGAAGGAATGCAGGCCAATCTCTCAAGCATTTGGTCAATGAATGGCAAAGGAAAATGATCTTTGCGGGTCATGGCATTTAGCTTTCGGTAATCGATGCACACTCGCCATCCGGTTTGCAAGCGGGTGGGAACCATTTCACCGTCTTTGTTCTCCACCACCGTCACTCCCGACTTTTTGGGCACGACCTGTGTTGGGCTCACATATTTGCTATCCGATATTGGATAAATAATCCCAACATCGAGTAGCTTGATGATCTCCGTCTTTACCACCTCCATCATAGGTGGGTTAAGCCGCCTTTGGGGTTCCCGACTTGGTTTGGCATTATCCTCCAACAATATCCGGTGCATGCATAGGGATGGACTAATGCCTTTGATATCAGCGATAGTCCAACCTATAGCTTCTTTGTTAACCTTAAGGACCTCGATCAATGCTTGTTCTTGAGTGGATGTGAGCTTTGATGAGATGATCACCGGTAGGGTTTCGTCCTCCCCAAGATATGCGTATTTGAGATGGGGGGGAAGGGCTTTGAGCTCAATGGTTGGTGCCTTGATGGTAGAAGGTAGCATCTTTTCTTGAGGTTCAGGCAAAGGTAAGAATTTGGGAAAGGGCTTGGTTCGGAAAGGCTTGGATGATTTCGATTGTTCCACTATCCCCACAAACTCTTTCTTGGTGTCCATTGGCTCTATCTTCTCTAGATCGCCCGCTAATTCAATTGCTTCTTCTTCCCTACAATAACACTCAAACACTTCCTCCACAAGGGGATCAATAACATCAATGACATCAATAGAATAAACACTATGCACTTCCTCAGGATATTTCATTGAATCAAAAATATTGAATTGCACCACTTGGCCAGCAAATTCCATGCTAAGAATTCCCTCTCGCACGTCAATCTTTGTTTGGGAGGTATTCAAGAACGGCCTCCCAAGCAAGATTGGAGTGGAATTGGGCGAATTTCCATGCATGTCAAGTACATAGAAATCTGCTGGAAAGATGAGGTTATCCACCTCAACTATCACGTCCTCAATCACCCCGTCCGGAAACGAGGTGCTTCGGTCCGCCAGTTGGATGACTACCCTCGTGTCTTTCAGTGGACCCATGTTCAAGCTATTGAAAATAGAACGGGGCATCACATTGATCGATGCCCCCAAATCAAGCATAGCTCTCTCAATCAAACAATTACCGATCTTACACGGGATGGTGAACATCCCCGCGTCCTTGCATTTCTGTGGCATTTTCTTCTGAAAAACCACCGAGATGTTTTCTCCCATGAAGACTTTCTCATTCCCATGTAGACGCCTTTTGTTGGTGCATAAATCTTTCAAAAACTTTGCGTACCGCGGAATCTGTTTTACGGCGTCCATCAAAGGAATACTGATTTCCACCTTCCTGAATACCTCCATTATCTCCTTGTCTCTGTTTTTGTCGGGAATCTTCTTCATTTGACTCGGAAACGGAAGTGGGGGCATTTCAGAATTATTGTTGGATTTCAGGGAATCTCGGCCGAGATCTTTATGTGTCTCGGCCGAGATAGATGGGCAGAGAATTGTGTCTGGACGAGGTGGCAAATCTCGGCCGAGATCTTGATGTGTCTCGGCCGAGACAGGTGGGCAGAGAATTCTGTCTTCTGGACGATGTGAGACATCTCGGCCGAGATCCTGATATGTCTCGGCCGAGATTTCCTGTTTTGCACCCTCCCTTTCACTTTCAACTCTACTTGCTCCTTCATTTGACTTCCCCTTTTCAAGGACCTTCCCGCTTCTCAAAATCCCCACACTAACATTCTCAATTTCACTTTGTGGAGAGTATTTCATGGTAGGAAAAGGCAATAGGTGGTCGGGGAAGCATGCAGCTAATGCCTCCTTTTGCTTACGCAACTCCTTGGCAATCGTCCACTTAGGTGTCCGAACTTTACTTTCAACCACATGGGAAGTCTCTTCTTTCCTCGAACCATCATCCACATCCTCAGTCTGTCCTTGTGAAGTATACCCGGGCTTTTCAGGCTCTCCAAGTAACTCCTCACCCATAACAGCAATGGCACTCACATTTTTTGGGTTGACTTCCGGTTGAGCCTGACCGCACTGTCGCGATGCGGTAAAATTAATTAAACCTAGCTACCCTTCTAGCTCGTAGAAGTGGTAAGTAGGGTCGATCCCACAGGGAGCAGGAAGACTCTTAGTGTTTAAGTAAATCCTAATACTAGCAACGTATATAAGTATATAAATAATGGGGGTTTGTAACTTGATATATATTAACTAAAGAACTTAAAACAGAAATTAAGCAAATTAATTATAAACTGTTCTACTTATAAAATAACGAATCCCAGCCCTTAATCTTATCTCCCCCTAGTTATTACTACCCTGTGATAGATGCAATTATTAACCAATTTTATCCTTAAAACTCCTACCCCGAGGATAGCAACAAGCTCTGCTAACCTCGTTATCCCTTATGTTTAACTAACCAAAACAAGCTCTTTGGTTAGTCTATCCAGTTGAGCGACCTCAGAATAAGCTCTCTGGATCTCATTAACCGGACGCCTAGAGAACTAGGATAACGGGATAGACACGGTGTGGACCTCGTAAGCTCGGACCCATTCAGACCGAGCTATATACTACCCTAGCGATATCACTCGCTATTCGCTACTAAGTGGCTATAGGTTCGTAACAATTACGGATTACGATTATAACCTAGCGTTACTTATGCAATTATAATCCTAGGTGATCAATCTAGCATATAAACACACAAGCATTGAAGGATAAACAAATAGTATAACAACGTTTCAAGGAATCAACTGATTAATAACCACTGTAAATATCACAAAATAGTAAAACTAGGGTTCGACTCGACTAAGGACTGAATGACCTACTAGCCGCTCATGGCGGTGACAAAAGACAAATTAAACTGAAAATACATAATTGAAAAGACTTAAGGACTAGAAAACCCGAGTACTGCCGATCTTGATTGCTCGTCTCCTTCGGAATCTCTCAATCTTGCTCTCTCGTAATGTTCTAGTCTCTTATTTCCGAGCATAAGGATCCCTTTTTATAGAGAAAGTCAATTTGGGTCGATTCTGGGCTTTAAAACGGAACTCTTGTGGCCCAAGGATTAATTAACCGCCTTAATGGGCCGCGACCGCGCTTACGGGCCGCGCCCGCGCCCGCTCCTGATCCAGCACCACGCCGCGGCCGCGCAAGTCTGCCTCGGCCGCGGTACTTGTCCAGAGAATTCCTGCTTATTCCTTCACTTGGGCCGCTGCCGCGCTATTTTGCCGCGGTCGCGGTGCTTTGTTCTTCATTTTCCGGCGATTTTTCCATCTTTTTGACCTCCGGACTTCATTTCCTCGTTGTGCATCCGGCCGAGTACGAATACTTAGCCTTAAATCACCTGTTAAGCTCAAAATGAAAACACAAACGTCAAATAGTCCAAAGGCATTAAAACAATCCAAATACTCTCCATTCTACACGCAATCATCACAATTCATCACTCTAACAGACTTAAAGTGCATAAATAAACGCGTGTACCAGAGCCGGTAATCTCCCTCCTTGCGCATTTTCTAAACGAGAAACCGCCGATGCTATTTGACTGACTTGGTTTTCGATACTCTGAAACCTAGAGCTTGATTCCTTCTGTAATTGGAGCGTACTAGTGGCTAGGCTTTTCACTATATCAGATAGGGAAGGATCACAGGGTACCTGCTCGGGTTGTTGTCTCTCCTGGAACATTCCCCTAGTAAAAGGGGGTCGGTTTTGCCCACTGTGATCACCCTGTTGATTATTGCTCGGATTCCGATTGCCGTATTTGAAGTTCGGATGGTCCCTCCAACCCGGGTTGTACGATTGAGAATACGGATCATACTTCCTCCCGGATGAGTTGGGATTAAAGTTGTGAACCGCGTTGGCATGGGCCTCCATTTCTTCTCCGAGAACCGGGCAAGTATCAGTAGTGTGTTCAGTGACTTGGCAAATTCTGCAGGGCTTGGAAGTAGGTGCGCCACCCGAGATTACCTTCTTCACCAAGTCGGTGAGTTGGTCTAACCTCTCTTCAACAGTCGAATCTATCACGTCTTTGACCCGTCTCACCGGCTCTCTACATCCAAATTGTTGAGTATTAGCAGCGATTTTGGATATCAGTGCTCGAGCCTCAGTAGGCGTCTTATCAGATAAAACCCCTCCACTTGCTGAATCAATCATATTTCGGTCTGCCAGACAAAGTCCTTCATACCAATACTGAATCAGCAGTTGCGGAGTGATCTGATGTGGAGGGCAACTTCCGACCAGTCTTTTGAAACGTTCCCAATACTCATATAATGTTTCACCTTGCATCTGCCTAACCCCACTGATTTCCTTCCGAATGGTGGTGGCTCGAGAAGCTGGGAAGAATTTCTCCAGGAACTGGGTTTCCATCTGCTCCCAGGTGGTGATTGATCCGGATGGAAGGTAATATAGCCAGTCCCGAGCAAGATCCTTCAGGGAGAACGGGAATGCTCGAAGTTTTATATGTTCTTCCGTCACCCTTGATGGCTTCATACTTGAACAGACCACATGGAACTCCTTGAGGTGCTTATGAGGGTCGTCCCCGGACAATCCATGGAAGGAAGGTAGTAGGTGGATGAGTCCGGATTTCAACTCGAAGGCCGTGTCGTTTCCTATGGCTGGGAAGGTGATGCACAAGGGCTCTTGAGCAACCCTAGTGTTAACCAACTCCTTCATCGTTCTTTCTTGACCTTGATCCTCAGCCATTTCTTCCAAGTTAATAATATCTTCACCCCCTAAATTCAGCACTTCAATTCTTTCTCGGACTTGCTCCAAATCTCGAGCTCTCCTTCTCAATTCACGTTCATGTTCCTTAATATCCGGCAAATAGCAATCCTTTTTCTCCTTGCGAACGCAAGAGCATTCACTACAAGTAAACAAAAATGGGAAACAAAAGTGAGAATATGAAATTACTAAGCTAAACACGAAGATAACTATATATGTAATTAATCATAATGCTTGATCAACAAATCAACTATATTCTAATCACCGTTCCCCGGCAACGGCGCCAAAATTTGGTAGCGTCGTTTCCGACTACCAAATTAAATCGTGTATGAAGATACACTTAAACCTTACCGACTATCCTACTTAGTAGAATGGTAAATAAGGGTCGATCCCACAGGGAACGGCCGAACAGTTTTGATTACGAAATCAAGCGGTTTATGATTAAGAATGCAAGAAATAAATACTTAAGAAAGCAATAATGGGGGGTTGATGGGAAACTAGCAATCTATTAGTGACAATTAAAAGCAAATAGACACAATTAAAAGAAACAAATACTCAAAAACACTAGAAGAGATCTTTTTCGGTTTTAGTTTACAAATAGTAAAACAAGTCACCCTTGATCATGCTTCCGCTTGGTCTTGAACAATTGATGCAACTATTGTTAATGCCCGATTGAATTGTGATTTAAGCCCTTATCTCAAGACTATTAATAAGCTCTAATAGCCTTGTTGTCGCTTAATCTTAGTTAATCAAAATAAGCTCTTCGACTAACCCTATTTAGTTTAACCGAATCCTCGAACAAGCTCTCTTAGTTTCAATCACCAAAAGCATTAAACACTAGGACAACGAGATAAATTCAACATAAAACTTGAAAGCTCGGTTTTAGTGGGTGAACTTTGTGTTATCCCCAATAAATAATTATTGTTTGCTACTCGGGAATCGGAAATCCTACAATTACGGATAGTAATCTCCTATTCTAGCAACACATTCACAAATCCCTTAATGGGTGATCAAACCAATAATTAATTCATAAATGTGAATCAACAAGAGCAAATAACACAAAACACTCAAATGCACAATAATCTCGGTAACATTAACCGTAATAATCACATCAATGTCTCGACTCAAGGTTCCACAATGATCAAGGATGAACTAAGGGTGCTAGCCACCCATATTAACTAATACAATCAGAAAAAAAATGGAAAAATGAAGAAACATGATACTGATTTGGATAAATCCAAAGATGTCAATTGGAGAAGATGATCCTTCAATCCCTTGTCCAATCTCCTTCCTTGGTGGCTGAAATGTGCTCTCCAAGTATCCAAAAGCTCTCCAAAAGTTGTCTAAAAGTTAGGTTAAATTCGAATGGGATGATATATATATAAAGGGAGAAAGTGCTAGACAAAAATAGGCAAAAACGTATTCAGGATTTTAAAACAGGGTAGTGAATCTCGGCCGAGACGGGAGTGTGTCTCGGCCGAGACGTGAAAAAGGGTTTTCAAGAATTTTGGGTCGAAGGTCAATCTCGGCCGAGATTGGGTTGTATCTCGGCCGAGACGTGAAACAGGGGAAATTAGGGCTTTTTGGGATTTGACTTATCTCGGCCGAGATTGGATTGTATCTCGGCCGAGATCTTCATCTTTGATATTCTTCAAGAATTCCCTGGAGGTTCATCTCGGCCGGGATTGGATTGAATCTCGGCCGAGATCTTCAGTCTTGCAAAACTCTAAAAAATCCCTGGAGGTTCATCTCGGCCGAGATTAACATCCTGTCTCGGCCGAGATCTTCAGTCTTGTAAAATTTCACAGAAACCTTGGAGGCTCATCTCGGCCGAGATTAACATCCTGTCTCGGCTGAGATCTTCAGTTGGCTCTTCCTTTTTTGCCTCGATCGATCCCTCGACTCCTCGGTCGTTTAATCTTCGATTTTGACCCTTTTTACACCTGTCTTAATACAAAAATAGCTCAAACGCATTATTTTGCCCATTAGAATATAAAAGTACTAAATACACATAATTATGCACGTTATTGACACTAAAATGACACTAAAAGTGCCCTAAAGTGCGTGCACGGAACACGTGTACCAGGGGAAGCACACACAAGAATAAGCTCTCTAATAAATTTCGAAAGGACTAGGCTAGGATCTCCAAAAGGAAAGGCAAAACACCTATCAGATTTGTAATGCAGTGAAGCATAATTCAGGAATAAGCAAAATTAAGTACTTAAGCTGGACTGTGACTTGATTTCAACCTTTACATTGCTTTTATGTCTGAAGTGGTCTCCCTCTTATCCTTCACTTACAACTTCTCTTTGTTGATAGGATAGTTCATCTGGTGCTTAATTAAAGATGCTGGTTATACATCATCCTTGTTATTTGCAGCAGAATGGCTTTCTTTCTTTATATAAACCCTATGTATCATAACATGGAAAATGGAGACTGAATTTAAGTCTGACTCTAAGTGTGTTATGAACTTCAACAATGTATTTTTATCTAAGAAAATTGGGTATATATATTTTTTTTGCAATATATTGAGTCAAATAGTACTTTTATTTGAATTTTATTTGCATTACAATTAGGTTATTATACATTAATTTTAACCTTATATCAAGTAATTTCTCAAGTTTATTTCAATTTTATTCTATATGGTGTAGTGGCTAATTGGGTTGACATCTTTCAATAGGGAACATATGACACATTTGAAGGCATCATCTCATTTGAAAGCAAAGGGAAGAAAGTATTTCAGGATGAGCATCATCGAGGATTTATTATGTGGTTACATGAACTTTCCTCTTCTTTTTAATGAACAGGTGAGTGCATATATCCTAGGAGAATATGGCCATCTTCTAGCTAGACGTCCAGGGTGCAGTCCAAAGAAATTTTCATCATGATACACGAGAAGCTCCCCGCTTTTTCGTAAGGGCATATCCCTATATCTTCCTTAGTCAATACATCTTGTACTTGTATATCACATCTAACTGAATCAGACATGGCCAGGACATCAACAACTCCTATCCTTCTTTCCACATATGTAAAGATTTTGATGCACACTTATCCGCCCGACCAGGAGTTACAGAAGCAAATCTGGGTAATATTCAAAAAGTGATTATATTGGACAATTTATTATTTTTCATAGTTTGAAATTTGATTTTGATATTGTAGTTTATCCACTAAGATGGCAAATTACACTTTCCAGGTACGGAACTTGCATTAATACTGAAATACAGCAACGAGTTGTCGAGTATCTTGCTTTGAGCATGAAAAGTGCAGCTCTAATTGATATACTAGCTGAAATGCCGAAGTTCCCTGAGAGACAGGTTTGAATTAGCATTTCCTGTGTTGACTTAGACTTAGTATTAGTTTATGATTTATGATGATATGGCTGATGCATCTTCGTTTGCTAGGAAAATTAATTTCACTTTATTTACTAACGTCGCTGACTGAAAAATCTTTGGTTCTAGTCGTCATTGTTAAAAAAAGTTGAAGATGCTGAATCTGATACTGCTGAGCAAAGTGTTACTAAGTTGCGGGCACAGCAGCAGAGTTCTAATGCTTTGGTTGTTACCGATCAACGGCCTGCAAATGGAACACCTAGGGCTAAACTTGGTCTTTTAAGTTGCCTAGCATGAGTAATGCGGTGAGATGTCTTCCGTGAGAAACCATAGTTCACTGATTTACGTGATGGTAATTCTTATATAATTATGTTGACAAGATCAAAGCACCGCTGAGCAAGGGTTAACTCATGAAAATGGTGCCCTCACTGTTGCGGATCCTCAACCTCCAAGTGCACCTTTTCCTGACCTACTTGGAGATCTCTTAAGGCTATTGAAGGCCCGCCAGGCATTGCTCCTCAATCTGATCCAACGCTCACTTTGGGTTTGGAAGCAGATGCATCAACCATTGCACCTGTTGAAGAGCAGAGTACTACAGTCCAGGTATGAGTTTCTTCTGCTCCTATGCAGGTGCTTACTTTATGATTTCCTCGATGATGTGGATGCATCTTGAGAAAGTTACCACGTATCATATTTTGATACTTAAAACTTCAATCTTTTTAAATCATATGGCTGAATAAGCATTGCATATCTCTGTTGAATTTCGAACCAAATTCCATTATTGTACCTTTTCAAGAAACTCTGAGCTTTCAGCATACATTAACTCCTTAATGATTTTTTTTTTCAGAATATAACGAACTTTGCTTTTACAACAAACTAAGCCTTAATCGCAGTAGCTGGTTTTTTACTACAAGGCATTTTGACTAATTTTAGGAGTGTTACTCCTTTATATTCATGCAAAACCACCCAAAGCATTTTGATTTACTGTGCTCATTAAAATAATCCTGTATTTCCTTGTATACTTTTCTTGGTCATTGCCTTTGTCCAAAAGTCCTATGTTTTTTGCCTCAATTTATTTCCCTTTGTAAGTTAAACTAGAAAAATGGGTTTGCATCTCATTGACGAATGTAGTTCCCAAAAATATAATAATTCAAGAATGGATCTTTCCTTTGAGTACCTTCAGAAACCCTGTTTTAAATGTATTAAAGAGGATCCTTGATAATTTAAAATGAAGGACGTTAAATCAAATTGGGCCAAAATTTTATTTTATGTATGTGTTTGAGGTGAGATTTGCTAATGTCAAGGATGGAAATCTGGACTGTTATTATCATATATGATAGTTTAGGTTGGTATGTCGAAGGTACACATTAAAAGGAAGCTAAGGGTCTGAAGGATAGTGGTGTGCTATATGAGGATGCCTATATTCAGGTGCAGTCTTGATATGCTCCCAACTTAGTTTTCATAGGGCGGAGTCGTCTTGCATACATTTTCATGAATATTTATTTTCACTTTGATAATGTGATTCCAGATTGGCATAAAAGCTGATTGGCGAGCCCATCGCGAGCGAGTTGTTCTCTTCTTGGGAAATAAAAATTACTGCTCCACTCGTTTCAGTTCAAGCTTTGATATTGAACTACCACTAGTACCAGCAACTATTCCTCCAAGGTCGCAGGTTGGATTACTAGTGATCCTCCTAAACTCTTCTATTAGATTGTGATTTTTTTTAAAAAATTAAAAAGTTCTGCGTCTGCTTCTTATGTCCAATGCCAGTTAGAGGTGTAAGACCAATTCTACTTGCAGAAATGGCTAACTTATTTAACAATTTGCACCTGACTATTTGTCCTGGGCTTAGTACCTTATCTAACGACTTTCTACTGATAAGGTTCTTTATATTTTGCCTATGTATGATGTCTTGGTCGTCTTTCTTGATTCCCTATCCAAGATCCGAATGCTAATGATTTAGTTTTGTCTCTGTCCATCTTACATGTTTTCAAATAAAAATTTGGTTTATGATATCTTAGTTCATCAATTTGTTGATTTATTCATGTGATTATTTGAGCTTGGGCAACCGATGATTTTATGTGATTATGATTAATGTGGATTCTTAGGAATGATTTATATGTTTATGATTAATGTGGTTTCCAAATGAATAGAATCACATATAATTGCCTTATAAGTTTTTTTTTTCCTTTTTTTTTTCCTTTTTTATGTTTTATCTTGATGCTTTAGCTTCATTCTTTTGTTAACATGACCGTTTATAATGTTTTCATTGGCAGGAATTGAAGAAGTTGCTGGGAAGTTTCTAACCTTTTTTTAAGTCTTAAATCCAAATTTATTAATATTTTGTGCCATAAAGTGGCAAGTACACATATTATCCTTTTTTATGAATTGTACATTTTTAGATTTTACACAATCATGTTTTGTCTTGGATTGAATATGAATGTTTTTGATCTATAAATGCATATTTTGTGACGTCAAGAAAACATGTTTCAGTTTATAATTATTGTTAATAAATTGTCTGTTAAATGGATACGATTTAAAATGAAAAACAACGGGTAAAAGACAAAAACTAAATAGAGCTGCTAAATTCGAAAATTAACACTAAATAGACAATGATTTAAATTGTAGAACAACGGGGAGAAACTGTTGTTCAAACTAACAAAGACAACAGTTTTAAGATTAAACAACGGATTCAAACTGTAGTTAAGATTATTAAAGACAACAAATTATATCTGTTATATAAAGTGTTGTTGTTCATGGAACAGACAACGGTTTTAACTTATAGTTAAAAGGGTACTTTTAACAACAGCACTATTAATAACAGACTTATTTATAACTAGACAGCAGATAAAATCTGTTATCTATTTAAAAAATTCTTGTAGTGCCATTCTCAGCGTGTTTCATTAACTATACTATACATATAAACACACACACGTGCATATATATATATTCTTACGAAGAACTGATGATGTGGCTGCTTATCTTAAGCTTTCAGAAGTACAAAAATGTGGGAAGCTATCTAGCTAGGGTTTTGAGGTAACATCACTGGAGATTAAGAGGAACAAAAAAAATCTTTAGGTTTTCGATTGAACCACGTTTTTTAAATAACATTATACGATACTAATTACTTTGGTGGCTTTTCTAGAGAAATTTATACATTTTTAAGATCAGTCTTTTATGTTTAAAGTTGCTCAAATATAGTCGAATTCAAATTTCTGTTGGATAATAGAATAATTTCTATGCCAACCTCATCAGCTACGTACTACATTAACTCATTTGATTATATCACATGATACATGGATAAAAATTAATGATCACATTTTTTTTTATTTCAACTACTTTGCCACATATCATACATCTAAGACTCTCTTTATCAGCGACCCCCACACCAAGTCGTGGGGGTCGCGACAAGCAACAATTAAGAAAAGTAATGTTTAAAGCAAAATTTATTCACGACCTGGGTTGTGACATGGGTTGGTCAACCAACCCATTTCACAATTCAACCCCATTCTACAACCTGCCACATGTCGACACCTTATTTGTTGTATTAAATTATTTATTGGATATAATGTTAATAATAAATAAATAATATAATTTTTATAAAATTATCAAAAAAAAAAAAAATTCTCTACAAGTTGAATCTAATATTGACATATTTTAAATTAGATTTTCAAGCTCTTTTATTTTTTTCTCTTTATAAATAGATGGACTGATCCGATATTTTAGATGGGTTAGGCCATAGAAATATAGGCCCGAAGTACTAGCTGGCTCGCCCACTAATTAAATATATAAATTGTATCTTTTATATTTGTAATTTAGTATTTCAGATATGTATTTGTAGTTTAATTATGGTATTATTTTAGCATGTTATTTTAAACGCATCGGAAAAAAAAATCAACTTATTGTAATTACGAAATTAAAATATTATTTTTAGCATGAAAAATAATATGCAATTATTAAACCGTAGCAAAAATATTGATTTTATTGGTAAATAAGTTATGTATTTGGATAAAAGAAATTAATAATTATTAAAATGTTGGGTTGTGTTGGGTTGTTGATAAAGTGTGAAAATGTATTTTTTTAGGTTGTGTATGTGGAGGAGAGCGAAATAAATATTTTATTGATAGGTAGGATTGTGGGAGGTTGTTGATAAAGTGAGTCTAATAGGGTTATGACTCTACCTCATGAGGTAACATGGAATTTTCTCAGATAATAATATGTTCACCACACATAACCACGTGTCAAATTGGATATTTTTATTTTTCCAAGGATACGGTCCTCATGGTTTACTCTAGTTTATTTTTATGTCATGTTGTTTGTTAATTAGGGTGACACGTCAACATCATTTGCAAAGATGGAAAAACAAAAAGCCCCAATTTGATGCGAATATTTTTGTAGTTATTCGGTAAATTTTATAGTCCAACTGGAAAAAAAACCCACCAAATTTGCGAGAAATTAAAAGATAAAAGACTATTGATAAAAAAGAGATAGAAGACTAAATGCAAGCAATTAGAGATATAAATTAATGAGTCATTTTACGATCACCCATAAGTTACAAGACGATTTTTGCAATTTACCATGCTTTTGTATGTTAGCTTGATTAACACTTGTATGCCACAATCAATTAAAAAATCCAAGCACGAACAAGCAGAAGATTAATAATTTTTCTAGATAAATTAATTATTTTCCGGAAAAATATAATATTACTTTAGAAAACTTAACAATTCAAGTATTTTTAATAATTTATGTATTCTTGTCTACAATTGTAGGTAAAGTTCAACATCAACTTCTTCATTTATAACTCTCAAATTGCCTTTAATTGTAATTTATTTGGCAACAAGCAACAAAATAACAGTACTTAGATACGTATTTAAAATGACTTTTGTCACTTCAAATAATATTGTTTGTGAAAGAATTATTGAGATGATTAATTAAAAATGATATATTTTCTCTAATAATATAATTGAGACAAATACTTATTATTTGTGCTAACTGCATAATAATTTAATTTATCATGAGTAATTTAATATAAATACAATTTGTACTGACTTATATATTTCCCGCAGTATTAAGTATTTAGAGGGTGTTTGGCTAAGCTTATAAGTTCCTCATAACATATTATAAGATATTTCAGAGCTTATAAGCTCTTAAAATGTGTTTAGCAAAATAAGGTCTTAAACAACTTATGAGATGTAAAACTAAGCTGTTTGAGCTTATAAACTCAAAAAAGTGACCCTCTAGTCCAAAGACGGAGCCAGTGGGGGGCTGACAGCGGCGGTCGTCCCCCTCAAATTTTCCGATGAAACATATACACACACACACATTGTAATTGTAGTTAAATATTTAATTTTGTCCCCCTCAAATTCTAAGAAAAAAAAAGATAAATATCCCAACAAAATTATTTCGCCCCTCTCGTTATGAAATCCCGACTCCATCCATGTTCTAGTCCTTCTTATAAATTACACTCAAATTTAACATACTGCATACATTTCACACACACTATACACACTTCACACATTTCACATACTTCACACATTTCACACACTTCACACCTTTTTTTAATTTACACGCATTATACACATTCCACACACTACACACTTCACGCACTAATCAAACTGTATATTTGATATTAACTTTCAAATTAGACTTCAAATTCATAGTTAAATCACTTTAGTCACCTGCACCCTTATTAGCTCTTTTATCTAAACACTTATAATTAGCTTATATGCTCTTAAGAAATTACATCTTATAAGCCCTTTAAATAACTTATAAAATGTTGGAGATTATAAGATGTTTTAAATAAGTTTAGCAAAATACCTCTTTAATGTATGGAAACTGGGAGTTTCTGGAAGTTATCATTGCTAGAAATCAATTACTTTGTTAATCTACCTTTTTATTAGTGGCCGAAAAATCCGTCACTAACCACATCATATATATGGTTAATTCTACCCTACCCCTTTGGGTATTACCCGCATGTGTTATACACCATTGGATTGGTGTATAGATGCAGGATGGAGGGTTAATATTATTTCCATCTTGCATCTATACACCAATCCAATGGTGTATAACACATGTGGGTAATACCCACGGAGGTAGGGTAGAAAAAATCCATATATATCTCTAGATTAAAGAAGTGATGGATGTGAGATGAAACAGTTGGTTTCTATAATGTTTGTCTCTAAAATTTAAAGACGGTTTATTCCGACTCGAAATTTAGTGACAAAATTGTTGTGTCTATTATGAAATAAAAGATCAAATTACCAATAAAATAGAGATGAATTATGTTTGTCTCTAATACTCAGTTGCTATTTCGTTACTAATCGAATACCAATAATTTTTGCCACTTTCCGTCATTATTCTATTTCTATTTCGTTTTTATTAAATAAACGGTATTCTGCGTTACTAATTTCCATCTCTAACATGATAATATCTTGTTATGATATTTGTGGTCTTTAGTAAATATTGCAAAGCATAAGATAAAATGAACAAATGTAACAAATGATCTAGGTGGAAGACAATGAGTTGAAAATGAATTCGGGGCAAAAGTAAAAAAAAGAACCGAGGCAAAAAAAAAAAAAAAAAGGGGAATATTACACATCTGTTGAAGGAAAATCACAAATAATGTGCCTTCGTCAAAAGTAATTGATGAAGGGCAATTTAGGTATTCACTAAATATTATGTAATTGTGAAACCCTTGTGTTTGACATCCTATATAAAGGGATCTGATGAATAAGAAAACCCTAATTATTCCGTGTCTATCTTTCTTTTTTACTTTTCTGCTTCCCCTTAAACACGTTATCAGCACGAGTTTGCTTTACCATCTAATTGTCTCACGCGTACTCAAGCAGAATTCGGTCACAATGTCTCCATCAGGAAAACAATATTCTATTGAAGAATTAAGTGATGCAATGATTCGATGAAGTCAACCAAATATACATTAATTATGAACAATTCAGTTTCGTGGTGCAACAAGACCATGTTTACGGTAATACTAGCCAGCGATTGCATCCCCAACTAATTGATCGGTACGAACTCGCATATCCAATATTATCAGTAAGGGCTAAACTAATGATTGGTTTTGAATTGTTGGTCTTTACAATTTTCATTAATTTGCTTCTAACATATCCGGTTCTTGATCCTTTATTGTTTGCACACCTATTTCATTTATATATTGGTGCAATTCACAATATTTGGTTTCTGGAGTTGATTTATGATAACATATAATAATAGCATTCTGCTTTCAATTGAATTAGCCATAATAGATAACATAATTTCGTATCTGAATTAGAGTCATGGTGATTCCAATTAATGAAGTCTACTTTTGCTTAAGTGTTTGATATTGAGTTGCTAATTGTGTTTGTTTTGAATGAATTTTATTTGTATTTACGAGTATCATCTCGTTTTCATCGGCACGGAGCCTGGATTGGAAGTTAAGTGGTTCACAACGAAAATATGAGAAGTGTCATTGGAAAAAATTGTGTCTTTCCTACAAGGCATCATGTATTAAATATATTTGTGAGAAAGAATGATGATATCACAATTATATGTTTCTTCTATGACTTATATAAATATAACATTGTGCACCTAAATGTTATTATGTACAATTATGGCAATAATGGACTTTTGCTTGATTTTAAATGGTAATATTGGAGTCAAATATGCTCAATTTGTTTTGATACTTTCTCATGAAATTGAAATTTATGACTTAAATTATTCATATATGTTCTTTAAGGGTTTTGTTATGAAATTGTGATTAAGCTTATATGCTTGATACTTCTAGAAATTGATTATTGATGTTTTTTGTTAAGTATGATGAAATGTGTTTCCATGATGGTGAAAATCCATGGGCTATACCAAATTAGTGCGAATCAATTGCGTGATAAAGTATTTTCACAGAGTACAAAAAAATTGTGATATATGGTCCCAAAATCTAATTCATAAGAAATTGACTATACCAACTCATCCTAAATTTGCGATATTAGACTCAAAAGCAATTGAGTACCGCTACTGACTTCTTTTTATGTTGAAACTACTTCAATGGAAATAGCTACTTCCACAATCATATCATCCACCGACCCTAAGGACAAAGAATCGTCCAACAAACTCAAAGTCTAAACAAACTCAAAGTCTATGCTCTAATGAAACTCAGGCGACACGACAGTCCTAACTCACTTTGAAAGTATTTTTTAGTTAAAGGATACCTTGATGAACTGTAGGTTGCCATAAAAGAAATTTTAAAATAATAGATAACTCTATACTTTCAAAATTACTTATTTCGTGGAAAGAATTCCACTTATCAGACTACAAAAGGGTCGATAAATTTAATAACGACATGTTTTATCTGAAAACAAAACTCTTTTTATGTGTAAAGAAATCACAGAAGATGATATGATACAGAAAATCTATTTACTTTCCTACTTCAATGCTTATACTAGCGAACCTGTATAGGCTAGAGTATGAAATAAAAGAATTACAATATTCAATTAGTTAATCAACCAGTGCAAGTAGTTGAGAGACACTGTCAGTTTCTTCTAAAAAGTAACACCAAACGCGCTGGGATAAAGAAAATTTCCTAGCCTAACTATGGTAAACTAAATAGTGAAAATAATCCCAAAGTAAAGGGAACGAATGTGTCTGTCCCTACAGTAGTGGTAATGATACACCACAAAGTAAGGGACATAGGAGCCCTGAAGGCTTTCCGATGTGCCTACCTCAAATGGTCATGGTGGTTATGGCAACAATGTGCAAAAGACGCCTCAGAACCCTCTAACAAAAGGGATAGAGTTGGTAATGCACTTTTAAATAAGTGTGGAAATATTATACTTTTGTATAAAAATTGCTAGAGCAGTAAACTATAAGAGATACAGGAAGTTCAAAGAACGGAGACTCACTGAATCACTGCATAATGACCATCATTGAATCACAAGTACTAAAAGGGCAAATAATCGTCAAATTATATAGATGTATAATAACATAAAAATTATAGTCACAAAACGCTCTATATGCACTAAGAGTTACTAAAACATTGTTAAGTAAAGATACTCGTGTCAAAGATTATCATTTAGAAACTACCTGTGAGAATGGAATTGAATATATTATAATACTTCTAATGAATGTGAAAGGAAGCACATCTTAGAGAAATTAATGAGTCAATCTTGTGGAATGTACTCCACTACTTCTGAGTGTTGGGTCAAATATTCTTACCCAAAATGTACTTTGGGACACAAACTAATATGATGTATTCCACAATGAACTTTGGATGCAGATTCATATGTTGCTACCAATAATTGACTTTGGAATGCTAACTTGTGTAGGCTTTGGTACTAGAGCTTTGGATATTCAAGTCATGACATGATGATCCATATTAAGAAATTATATGGACATTCTTTCTTTCGAGTGATATATAAAAGGGATGAAAATCTGATGCGATGTACAGTGTTAGTGCTAATTTTATTATAACAAAGTTAATACTTTCTAAAGTACTAAAAGCACGACCAACATCCTACACTGCCTCATTAACTGTTTTAGGGCATATTACTCATTCTACCAAGCCTATTATTTAGCAATAAGTAGAATCGAGGTCTTCCTATGCCTGATATATAAGTAAGACATTCCATTCTTACAAAAGAACATAATATAATATAATATATGTGGACCTATCAAACCAAAAAGCGGGCCATTAAGGCACACTAACTGATCATCACATTATTGTCCACAAGAAATGTTGCATTTGAAAAACTCCTAGAAAAGATTATATAAGGGCTCACCACCCTCACTTCATAGAGTCTATAAGGCTTATTAATTCTAGAGAGTTCTCAGCATAAGGATTTGATGATTATTGCAAATCTGTCAGGATCAATGTATAACATCCTTTAACCCATGTGCATACACAAAAATGTTCTCACATAAGCCACCATCACAAGGATATAGATGGAGGATTAGACATTGAAAATGTGCACTTAAATGTCTATCAGACATGAGACTATGCAATATCACTGCAACTTTACTTTATTTATCTTAGACCCACTGCTAACCAATAATTTATGCGTACCAGTTGGTAACTGGGTTTAGCCTGATATTTTACATTTACGCATATTTGGTTACACAGTATATGTGCCTATTTGCGTCCCCACAACGCATCAAAATGGGTCTTTAAAGACGATTAAGGTTTTATGTTGGTTATGGATTTCCAACTATTACCCATTATTTGAAACCTTTGACAGGCGAGATCTATTTACTGCTAGATTGGCGGATTGTCACTTTAATGAGACAGTCTTTATAAGGGAACGACAGGAAGTGTTTCCCAGTATATCTCATTAGGATCCGCACACTTCATAATGTAAAGTGAAGTAAAACGAATTATCGATCTTCAAAGTATGGAAGATTTGATTTTTTATGCATTTGTTAAAATCGCTAAAGTGACAAGATCATATATACTAGCTGCAAATGTGCCTGTGAGGTTAAAAGTCCCCAGTAAGGGGCCCAACACCGCAGATAAAGGTGTTGCAACCACACCTAGTGGAGGTGTGGTTGAGGCCGTGGCTCCCAAAAGGAAATGAGAGATGCCACGTGGTTCGATGAACACCTGCTCAAGGAAGGTGGCAGGTATGGCACAATTCGAATCATCAATAAAAATAATTACTCCCAAATTATCTCTGATTAATTATGTCCATGAATTATTATGGAGGACGCTCCGAAGTTTAATATGATTCTAGAGATAATGACAGTGTATGTGAGTTAATGAAAAAACATTTCACGTGCATTGATGATGTATATATTGTTGATCAATGAATTATAGAGCACAATAATATCGAACCACGCTCTATTGTAAGATATCAATAAAGAGTATATTGGCCTATATGGAATCAATCCAGGTAGAACTCGATTCTACGACATAACAACAGGTATTTGGTTCGGTAGTGCTAGCCTTTACCAAATGTAAAGCCTGTAGGACATAAAATATGTTTTGTCAGTAATCGTAGTGAGAAGAATAAGTTCTGAGATGCAAAACTTACCTTAAAGCACAAGGTTTTCTCATAAAGCGCTGGAATTGACTACGAGGAGATATTCTCCCGCAACAGACGTCATAACGTCTTATTGATAAGTTTTCGAAGGATTGAAAATGCAGCATACTGATGCGGGTACAACATATCTCTTTGGGTGTTATTGAGTTATGTGTAAGTGTCAGATGGACTTGCATTGCCCAACTCAAGTAACTCTAGACCACGGAGTGCATTTACAATATTAGATTGAAATGCTCACTTTGATTGAAATAAATCAGGACGGAAATGGGATACCCGTCTAAGTGACTACTTGATTGGGAAGAGAAATAACAAGTAGTATTGCCCCCTATGCATTTATAAAGAAAACGAGTTCTATATTTGCAACTATAGCAGTTTATGTCGATGTTAAGGACATAACAGGTACTCTTAAAGAAATAAGAGATACTGTGATGTATTTGAAATCTAAATTGAGATAAAGGATCATGGAAAAACTCGGTATTGTCTATGCCTTGAACTAGAAGACCGAGTTTGTGGAATATTAATTCCTCAGTTTGCATAACAAAGATTATCAGGCGATTTCACATGGATAAAGTGCAATCTGTTAGCACTCCTATGATTGGTTGAAGTGTGGACATAAGAAAAGATCCATTTGAGTCAAAAAAAATCACGAATGAGCTATTGGGAGATGAAATTCCCTACTTAATTGAAATGTGTGCATTATTGTACAAAAAGCTCAATACACTCAACCATGTATTACTTTCTCAAAGAACATGTTAATTATATTTTACTCAGGACAACGCAATATCAATTGAATGATATCAAACAGTATTTTGACATATGAAAGAAACCATTGACTCATATTTGTTCTTCCTATGTTAGAGACAAGAGAGATTACAAATGAAATTGTAAAACTCTAAAGAAAATGTCTAATTAAATACTACTTTGGTAGGTTTAGATGTTGGTTATCTTAGTGGCCAATGTAAAGGTCATTATCAAATCGATTATGTATTACCATGAGGAACACGACGAAAACTTGAAGATCAACCTATCACAACTACTCAAGCTACCTCATCACATTACTCATGGATGATATCTCAAGAAGTTTATTAACCTATATGATCAGTGTCACACCCACCCTTGTAAAAATTTATTTTATACTAATTTTAGCCTTACAAAACCTGTGTATTTTTATTTTTTATTTTTAAATTAATAATCTAAAACACTTTCCCGATGTTAAAATCTCATCAACATGTGTTCACATAGATCCAAGTCAAGCACAGTAGCATCACTCCGGTTTCAACACCATATTTACAGCAATATACATATTAAAGTTCCCTAATTTGAACATGTCCAAAAAGATTATTAGAACGCTAGCAAAAACATAGTGAGTCCAAGGTTTAGCCCCACAGATCGTCATTCATATACACGAGGCTTCAAAACTTGCATCAGCTCCAATAGCATGCCAGATCAGCTCACGAGCTCATGCGTAGTCGAACTCACCTACAATGCAAGAACTATGTGAGCTACAGCTCAGTAAGCAGAAATCATGCATGACCAATGCGTGAATGATGAGATGCATTTCACAAAGCCGTTGTTTTCAATTCTTTCTCAAAGAAATCATATTTGGTGGGGATTGGCTCTCGTCACTGTCACAAACCTCCCAAAAAAATAACACTCATTGGCCACACTCGTGACTATCAAGGGTCCCGCCTTCCCCCTTATAGTCCACCCGAGATATCAGTGATGGTTGGTACGACCAAGCGGCTATCCTCCCGAGACTACCAGGGGTCCGCCTCCTGCCTGCCCCCTGCAGTCCACCAGGAAGTCTACCTCTTCCCGTACCCCTCATCACAAAGGTGCTGAAGTGGGAACCTCTTCCGCGTGCACGCCTGTCACCGGAAGCATCCCGAGAGACACCATATATAATGTATAACTCTGAATGTGCCAGTGGTGACCAACCCCAAAACATTATCAACTTATGAAATTATGCTATTTTGACTTCTTATATGTACACATGTAATTCTTGTAGATGCCAATGCTCATGATTGATGCACATCAGTTTTTTTTTAGCAACAGAAGAATATACTTTACACAAATGTATACAACAACACATACAACAATCAATTATCACAAATAATAAACACAAATACTATGTTCAAGCATTGTAGTTGGAGATGGATTTCTACTTACCTCTCCTCCGGAGTAGCTTTTGAAATTTCCTATTCCACAGTGGTAATCAATCTACGACAATTTTAAATCGAATTAATACACAATTTATCAAATTCCAGGTTGTTAAGTATTTTTAATTCGAAATTTCCAGTTTCGTCGCATTTTAGTAATAAGGCTCTAACTATTTCCACAAAATTGATATTTATATGATTCAAGTTGGGTTATAAAGATAACACATAAGGCTACAACTTTCATGTTTTGAACTTTTCCAAATTCATATTGCACAGCAGTCGAAATCAGCTAAAAAGTGGATGTCCGTTCCAAAAATCTGGACAGGTTTAACATACACTTTCCTAACTATCTTAGAACATCATTACAATATTAAACACATACCTTGTAGATATAATCCTGGATGTCACAACTTTGAGTAAATATATATTAACCTTAAATATGTGTATGTCAACGTTGGTATATAGATTGCATGTATAATTTAGTTCTTCTGCTGTATTGCTATCTTAATCTTAGAGGTTAAGCTATATATGAGACATAGATAATCTTATCTAGTTTTGCCGACCTAGTTTGGCGGTGAAATTATATTATTATTATTATTATTATTATTATTATTATTATTATTATTATTATTATTATTATTGTTGTTTTTGTTGTTGTTGTTGTTATTATTGTTCCGACAATAAAACCCCTTTACATAATTAACACTTCCACGTACTTCCTAATGTTCCATATTTTAAATTTGTCACGTGTAGTCTTAAATTTTAAAGCATGTCCCAATATTTTAGACTAGGGGGTTCTTGACTATCAAATTAACCATCTCCAAATTAGTCGCAAAATATAATATAACGCAATAAATGTAATAAATTAATTACTATAAAACTATCACGCAAATAGCACATAAAATATGGAATGCATGAAATGCAAAAATTATATTGGCCAGTGAGTTGTGAGAGGTGCGGGTATTACATCCTCCCCCCCTTATAAAAATTTCGTCCCCGAAATTTACTTACTTGAAGAGTTCAGGATATTTGGCTCTCATTTCATCCTCTCTTTCCCAGGTGGCTTCTTCGATTGATTGATTTCTCCATAGCACTTTGACCAACGGAATTTCTTTGTTTCTGAGCCGTTTTACTTCCCTTAATAAAATTTGTACTGGTACTTCCTCATATCCCCAGTCTGCTTGTAGTTCTACAGGTTCACTGTTCAGGACATGAGACGGATTTGCAACATACTTCCTCAATACTGACACATGGAACACATTGTGTATTTGAGACATTGATGCTGGCAAATCGAGTCTGTAGGCAACATCACCAACTCTCTCAATAATAGGAAATGGACCAATGTATCTCGGACTAAGTTTTCCTTTCTTACCAAACCGCATTATTCCCTTCATTGGTGCAACTTTCAAGAATACTAGATCTCCCACTGCAAAATCAAGTGCTCTCCTTCTCTTATCCGCATAGCTTTTCTGGCGACTCTGAGCTGTTTTCATTCTTTCCCGAATCTGTGACACAGCTTCTGACATTTCTTGTATTACACTTGGACCCAAAAGTCTTCTTTCACCAACTTCATCCCAATGTATCGGTGATCGACACTTCCTACCATATAGTGCTTCATAAGGGGCCATTCCTATAGTAGATTGATAACTGTTGTTGTAGGAGAATTCTATCAAAGGTAGGAATTTGCTCCATTGTCCCTGGAAATCTAACACACAAGCTCTGAGCATATCCTCTAGAGTTTGTATCGTTCTTTCTGATTGTCCGTCAGTTTGCGGATGATATGCAGTCCTGAAAGACAATTGTGTCCCCAGTGCCTTGTGTAAACTCTTCCAGAAGGTAGACAGGAATCTTGAGTCTCTATCTGAAACAATGGATAATGGTACTCCGTGAAGTCTAACTATTTCTTGTACATATATCTGAGCATAACGATCCATGGAGTAAGTAGTACAGACTGGGAGAAAATGAGCAGATTTTGTAAGTCTGTCTACAATTACCCAGATAGCATCGTGACCCTTTACAGTTTTCGGCAATCCCACCACAAAATCCATTGTAATGTTTTCCCATTTCCATTCCGGAATCAGTAAGGGCTGTAAAGTTCCTGCCGGTCTTTGATGTTCTGCTTTTACCTGCTGACAAGTCAAACACTGTTCTACACACTGAGCAATATCTTTCTTCATACCTGGCCACCAATACTGCACCTTTAAATCTCGATACATTTTGTTAGCTCCTGGATGTACTGAATATAGTGTCGAATGTGCCTCTGCCATAATATCTCTACGAATGCTATCTACATTTGGCACACATAACCGGTTTTTGAATCTTAAGACATCATTCCCTGACAACTGAAAGTCTGAAGGCATCCCTGAAGCGGTATCCTTCTTTACTTTAGCTAAATATTCATCTTCATTCTGTCCCTGCTTAATTCTATCAAGTAGGGTAGGCTGAAGGGTTAGAGCTGCTAGTCTTGCCTCTACTATTCCCAATTGAACAATCTCGACATTCATTCTTTGAAAGTCTAGTAACTCTGGTCTCTGAATTAAAGCCATCAAGGTTGTACTTTGGGACGATTTTCTGCTTAAGGCATCAGCTACGACATTTGCTTTACCAGGATGATAGTTGATAACACAATCATAGTCTTTCACGAGTTCTAGCCATCTTCTCTGTCTCATATTCAGCTCCTTCTGTGTGAAAAAGTATTTCAGACTCTTGTGGTCCGTGTAGATCTCACATCGTTCTCCATATAAGTAATGTCTCCAGAGTTTTAGCGCAAATACTACTGCTGCAAGCTCCAAGTCATGAGTAGGGTAGTTCTTCTCATACTCCTTCAATTGTCTGGATGCATATGCTATTATTTTGCCGTTCTGCATTAACACACACCCTAAACCATTCTTCGAAGCATCACTGTATACCACAAAGCCTCCTGTCCCCGTTGGTATTGAAAGGATCGGCGCTGAGGTTAACCTCTTCTTCAGTTCCTGAAAACTCTACTCACAAGTCTCTGTCCACTTGAATGTTACACTCTTTCTAGTCAACTGTGTTAAGGGAGATGCAATTTTCGAGAATCCTTCTACAAATCTCCGATAGTACCCAGCTAACCCGAGAAAACTACGTACCTCTGACGGGTTTGTAGGTTGTGGCCAATTGTTAATTGCTTCAACTTTACTTGGATCAACTGAAATTCCTTCTCCTGACACAACATGCCCTAAAAATATTACTCGATCCAACCAGAACTCACATTTCTTGAACTTAGCATACAACTGTTTCTCCTTAAGAACGTCTAAAACCTTTCTCAAATGCACAGCATGCTCTGCTTCATTCTTGGAGTAAATCAGGATATCATCAATAAACACGATAACGAACTTATCCAAAAAATCTTTGAATACCCGATTCATCATATCCATGAAAGCTGCTGGGGCATTTGTCAAACCGAATGGCATTACTAGAAACTCATAGTGCCCGTATCTTGTACTGAATGCTGTTTTTGGAATATCTTCCTCTTTAATTTTCAGTTGGTGATAACCAGAACGCAAGTCAATCTTGGAGAATATGGCAGCTCCCTGGAGTTGATCAAACAAGTCATCAATCCTGGGTAAGGAGTATTTGTTCTTGATCGTAACCTTGTTCAGTTCTCTGTAATCTATACACATCCTCATAGTACCATCTTTCTTCTTGACAAACAAAACTGGTGCACCCCATGGCGAAAAGCTAGGTCTAATGAAGCCTTTGTCCAGTAAATTTTGCAATTGAATCTTCAACTCTTTCAACTCTGTTGGCGCCATTCTGTATGGTGACTTCGATATAGGAGCAGTCCCTGGATATACGTCAATTACAAACTCTATCTCTCTGTTTGGGGGTAATCCTGGGAGTTCCTCTGGAAATACTTCAGGGTATTCTTGCACCACTGCTACCTCCTCAATAGTCGGATATTGCTTCTCTTCCATACTCATAACACTTACTAGGTAGCCTTCGCAACCGCTTTCCAATAACCGTTTTGCTCTTACCGCTGATATTGTGTGATATTTAAACCTTTTTCTTACTCCCATAAAGACAAAAGATGTGTCACCAGGCGGCTGGAACATGATTACCTTGTTCTGACAATCTATTGTAGCACCATATTTCGATAGCCAGTCCATACCCAAAATCACATCATAATCATTCATATCTAATATGATCAGATCGGCATAAAGTTCTCTTCCTTCAATAGAGATAATACATGCTCGCAGAATCTGGTTAGTTTGTTTTGACTCTCCGGAGGGGATCACTACATTGTAACTAACGTCTGCTACATCAGGTTTCCTACCCAGCCTCTTCACATACTCAGTGGATGCAAATGAATGTGTAGCTCCAGAATCAAATAATGCAAATGCAATCGTATCACAAATGGGAACTTTACCTGTTACTACAGATGTATTTGCTTCCGCTTCCTCCGTGGTCATGGTAAAGACTCTAGCTGGCGTCTTTTTTTGTGTAGCAGGGTTTGACTTCTCTGGACATACCGTGGAAATGTGTCCTACTTTTCCACATTTAAAACAAGTCCGATACTCTGCAAAGCACTTCCCACTATGCGAACCTCCACATGTGGGACATGTAGGTTGTGTAACTGGTGGTTTTCCTTGTTCACCCTTTTGGCGCTTATTCTGATCCCATGTTTGTTGTCCTAGTTCTGGTTGAGAACCCGGCCTTGGACCTTGCACTTGCAGCGGCCTTTTCTTTCCATCTCCTACAAAACGAGGTCCTTGTCTTTGTATAAACTGGCGCCTAACCTCCTGAGCACGCTTAATTTTCATTTCTGCTTGTTCGGCAATCAACGCTCGTTCAGCAACTTGTGAGTAAGTTACTCCATGTATACCAGCCATACACACATCTCTATATAGCTCTGGCCTCAGACCTTCTAGGAATCTCTCTACCTTCAATGCATCAGTACTAACCATGTGCTCCGCAAACCTAGAGAGTTGCTCGAACTTAGCGATGTAGTCTGTGACATCCATTGCCCCTTGCCTCAACTGTATGAACTCGTTCATTTTCATTACTCGAACTGGGGCAGTGAAATACTTGCTTCTAAAAAGTTCTTTGAACCTATTCCACGTCATTGTCGCCACATCCTCTATAGTTTTCATTGTGTCCCACCAGTGTCCCGCACTTCCACGTAACATGAACGATGCGCACAATACCTTTTCCCCCTCAGGAACTTTACTATACAAAAACATGTTCTCTATAGTTCTAAGCCAATCCTCTGCATCAGTGGGATCCGTTGCACTCTCAAATGTTGGCGGGTTAAGCTTTCTAAACCTCTCTCCGATGACCTCTAAGTATTCAGCTCGAGGTTGTTGTTGATTTACACCATTTCCTGGTTGTTCACCCACACCCCTTTGTTGGATAAGTTGTTGAATCTGTTGCGACTGTTGTTCGACTAATCCTGTCAACCGAGCCACAATCGCTTCCAGGCCAACACCCACTGCTGGTGCATTTTGTTCCTGTTCGTTATCTCCTCCAACACCTTCTCCTCTAACGACCTCCATGATTTCTTTCTAGTTTTATTGTCCCTCTGTCACAGGTCAATATGATTCATGAAATAATGAATGCAAATTACGAATAAGTAAAACTTACTGGCATGTCTGCGCTTCAGAAGTTCTGAGCTCATGTATATGAACTGTCTACAGGGCACAAACCGGGCTCTGATACCACTCTTGTCACACCCACCCTTGTAAAAATTTATTTTATACTAATTTTAGCCTTACAAAACCTGTGTATTTTTATTTTTTATTTTTAAATTAATAATCTAAAACACTTTCCCGATGTTAAAATCTCATCAACATGTGTTCACATAGATCCAAGTCAAGCACAGTAGCATCACTCCGGTTTCAACACCATATTTACAGCAATATACATATTAAAGTTCCCTAATTTGAACATGTCCAAAAAGATTATTAGAACGCTAGCAAAAACATAGTGAGTCCAAGGTTTAGCCCCACAGATCGTCATTCATATACACGAGGCTTCAAAACTTGCATCAGCTCCAATAGCATGCCAGATCAGCTCACGAGCTCATGCGTAGTCGAACTCACCTACAATGCAAGAACTATGTGAGCTACAGCTCAGTAAGCAGAAATCATGCATGACCAATGCGTGAATGATGAGATGCATTTCACAAAGCCGTTGTTTTCAATTCTTTCTCAAAGAAATCATATTTGGTGGGGATTGGCTCTCGTCACTGTCACAAACCTCCCAAAAAAATAACACTCATTGGCCACACTCGTGACTATCAAGGGTCCCGCCTTCCCCCTTATAGTCCACCCGAGATATCAGTGATGGTTGGTACGACCAAGCGGCTATCCTCCCGAGACTACCAGGGGTCCGCCTCCTGCCTGCCCCCTGTAGTCCACCAGGAAGTCTACCTCTTCCCGTACCCCTCATCACAAAGGTGCTGAAGTGGGAACCTCTTCCGCGTGCACGCCTGTCACCGGAAGCATCCCGAGAGACACCATATATAATGTATAACTCTGAATGTGCCAGTGGTGACCAACCCCAAAACATTATCAACTTATGAAATTATGCTATTTTGACTTCTTATATGTACACATGTAATTCTTGTAGATGCCAATGCTCATGATTGATGCACATCAGTTTTTTTTTAGCAACAGAAGAATATACTTTACACAAATGTATACAACAACACATACAACAATCAATTATCACAAATAATAAACACAAATACTATGTTCAAGCATTGTAGTTGGAGATGGATTTCTACTTACCTCTCCTCCGGAGTAGCTTTTGAAATTTCCTATTCCACAGTGGTAATCAATCTACGACAATTTTAAATCGAATTAATACACAATTTATCAAATTCCAGGTTGTTAAGTATTTTTAATTCGAAATTTCCAGTTTCGTCGCATTTTAATAATAAGGCTCTAACTATTTCCACAAAATTGATATTTATATGATTCAAGTTGGGTTATAAAGCTAACACATAAGGCTACAACTTTCATGTTTTGAACTTTTCCAAATTCATATTGCACAGCAGTCGAAATCAGCTAAAAAGTGGATGTCCGTTCCAAAAATCTGGACAGGTTTAACATACACTTTCCTAACTATCTTAGAACATCATTACAATATTAAACACATACCTTGTAGATATAATCCTGGATGTCACAACTTTGAGTAAATATATATTAACCTTAAATATGTGTATGTCAACGTTGGTATATAGATTGCATGTATAATTTAGTTCTTCTGCTGTATTGCTATCTTAATCTTAGAGGTTAAGCTATATATGAGACATAGATAATCTTATCTAGTTTTGCCGACCTAGTTTGGCGGTGAAATTATATTATTATTATTATTATTATTATTATTATTATTATTATTATTATTGTTGTTGTTGTTGTTGTTGTTGTTGTTGTTGTTATTATTGTTCCGACAATAAAACCCTTTTACATAATTAACACTTCCACGTACTTCCTAATGTTCCATATTTAAAATTTGTCACGTGTAGTCTTAAATTTTAAAGCATGTCCCAATATTTTAGACTAGGGGGTTCTTGACTATCAAATTAACCATCTCCAAATTAGTCGCAAAATATAATATAACGCAATAAATGTAATAAATTAATTACTATAAAACTATCACGCAAATAGCACATAAAATATGGAATGCATGAAATGCAAAAATTATATTGGCCAGTGAGTTTTGAGAGGCGCGGGTATTACAATCAGAGTATTAGTGACTTGAGTTATACCACCGAAGAGCGTAGCCGAAGTTATGAAGATGGAGTTATTTGCAACAAATAGATGGATTATGCTACACATCAAAGGTGACGAGACCAAGCATGTACCGCCGACGTTTTTCTATAACCAGCAACCACATAATATCCTCCTGATTTATGGAAAATTGAGGTTGAAGAGATTTTCAAAATTCTCTTGATAGATGTTGTATCAAGGGAGAGATGTAGACTTCAGGAGGAGTCTCAACAAAGGTGTGTTGCACTCTTTTTCCCTTCGACCAAGGTTTATTTTATCCCACTGGGTTTGTTACTTGACAAGGTTTTTAATGAGGCAACAAGTTATTCACCAATTCCCTTTTTACTTGGAACAAGGGGAATGGTTGAAGGAAAATCACAATTACTGTGCCTTCATCAAAAGTAATTGATGAAGGGCAATTTAGGTATTCACTAAATATTATGTAATTGTGAAACCCTTGTATTTGACACCCTATATAAAGGGATCTGATGAATAAGAAACCCCTAATTATTCCGTGTTTATCTTTCTTTTTTACTTTTCTACTTCCCCTTAAACAATATCCTCATATATACAACACAATAGATCTAACTCAAACTCTAATAATAGGTTAAATTTATAGATCCTCATTGACCTGGCACGGATGGACTTAGTAAAAAGTTATATCAATTTCGCACATCTTCCAGCTCCCAACAATTAACATTTTTTTTTGCAAAAACATACAATTATTACGAGAAAGTTTGACATTTTTTCGTAGCATTTTTTGTAAAATTACAATTCAAAATTATATGATAAAATATCAATTTTGGGTTACGAATGACGTACATTTATATAAATTTGATGGTGAAAAATTCTATAAGACTTGATCGATAAGAACACATAAAGTTTAAAAACACGATAATTGTTAAGTTTTTAAAAAATATTACATTTTCTAAAAAATAAAAAATACATTACTAGTAAGCATAAAAGTAATACACACTTTTCCACGAAAATATTTTCCATAAAATGTATCTCATTCTTCGAAAGTAATCTATTTAAAACAATCCAACTAAATAATAGTTAAATATAATTTATTGTAAATGAAGAACTTACATGAATCTTAATATTGAACTTATATAAACTTGATAAGAAGAAATAATTTACTAAAAGATATATGAATTTTTAAAATTTAAAAATGTTATTACATTTTTTCAGAAAGTGTTATATTTTACATCAAAAATACTTTGTCTATTTGATGTGGATGTGAAATTTCACTATATTTTTTTAATTGAGCAAAAGTTTTAAATCCGATTAGATCGGATTGGCCCGTTTATCTGTATTTAGCTTTTATCCGTGTTATGCTTACACAATTATTAGAATGTATTTGCTTAAAGTTGGGGAGTATTGAGTCAAATCTGATTAAAAATGATAGTGAATGTGCTTTACTAAAAATTTAATTCATAAATTTATTGAGGGAAGCTTTAAGCAAATACACCCCAGTTTACACAGCTTTGACTCAACACATGATAATTAAATTGTAGTATCATACATACTCGATCAAGCTTCACTTAGAAAAAAATCAAACTTGTCTAACTGGACCATGTCCAAAGCCCAATGTAATTCCACTCAGAATTGGCCCAACTTTCTATCCATTCTCGAGCAATTACAATTCATGTGACCTTAAACCAATCACTATACACACGTATATCTATGCATGATATCATATGTTATTTATAAAATATATTATATATCTTTTGAGTTCAAATTTTGATTAGTGTGGTTGGTCAATTAGCTGCAAGATGATTCACCAATGGAGTTACGATTAATTCTAGGAATGGCAATGGACGGGTTGGGACGACTACTTAATATCCATACCCGCAACATTCTTCAAACGCGACGGGGCGGAGCGACCCGCTGCGGGTCACAGGTCAGGGCAAATCGATCCATTATTTTTTAAAAATAAATAAAATTTAGTAACCATAATTTAAAATAAATGTTGACTTAATACATTTTATACAAATATTATTTAAAAGAGTCATCGTAAACTATAAAATAAATAGCAAATGTTTAAAATACATTTATAATCCTATTTTGTAATATTTATTTATGTGTCTAAACTTAATTAATAATTTTATGTTGTATGTTGTCTTTTATTTGGTATTATTTGATAGATGTTATTATTATAAATGTTGCAACGATTATTAAATACTATATATTAAATTGATTCATTTATGTGAATAACACCATATATATATATATGTACATATTACCACGGGGCAGGGCGGAGCGGGGCGGGACATGACGGGGCGAGGGTATGACCCATGCCCGCCCCGCGACCCGAAGACCCATATGCCTCGGGTCGGAGCAGGTCAGGACGGGTCAGGTCGAAATTGTCATCCCTAACAAATTCCCTCAAAATATTACTAGGATAGTTCCCGCATGAAATGCGGTTTGAACAATATTTGAAAGATGAAATAAATCCAACTTAGTTAAATTTATGAATTATAGTAACTTAGATGGTTAATATATTAAAAAAATAGTAAAATAAATATAATTGTTTAAAAAATGTACTTTTTGCCCCTATAATTTAATTTTATATAATATCCCATGATATATGCAAAATAGGTGCCAAATTAGAAGTTCATTAATTTGAGAAATTGTAAAACAAATTATGAAGAAAATATTTAATATTTTAAAAAATTGAAAAATGTGATAGTTGTAAAATTTACACCATGTGTGCGGATAATGATGCATCCCACTTAAGAAAATGGTGCATCTCGCTTGAGTAATTATTTAAGAGTGTAAATAAAAGGTCGGAAGTAGTGCCAAAACAACAAAAAAGACATATACTGGATTTTTTGGAAAAGTATTTTTTAGTAGATCTTTAATATACAACCATTCAATCGGACCTTAATAAATTAATAACCAAGCAATTATAATTCCAAATACTAATTAAAAAAATAACTAAAATTATAAATTGTTATAAAAAGGAAAGAGGACTCATATCAAAACACGCGAAAACTCTACCAACAATGTTCCGTTTAATGTCGTTGCCGACACCAGAGCCTTCTAGAAATTGATTTCTGGCGTCTCCGATTCCCGATTACCACCTTACTCAAACAACCTGTAAGGTTTTTCCGCTATCTCCAGTTCTCTCATTTCATTCATTCTTCTTCATGTTCGAAGCCCATATTGGACGGAAACCGTTTGGAATATGGACGGATTAGTGAAACACGAAAACATTTTGGTATGTCTCTTGAATAATTTATATTTTTCTAGAATTTGCAATTTCAAATACCCAAAAAAATTAAATTTTTATTATGTGGAACTTTAAAATCGGTTGCAACCTATTTTCGGATTAGGTGAGTAAATCCGGCAAGGCAACGACAAGCAGTATACCAATATTTCAGAATCAAGTCCGGGAACTTAACCGGCCGTCGTGACAACATTTCGGAAGGGACAAAACGAATCCAGAATATTCACACTGATGCAGAGAAATTATACAACAGGCACTGGATATTTTTGGAATCACTTTATGTAAGAATTCGAAATCCGAAATTTTATTTATTTGACGGAGAAGTAACATGAATAATGATATATTACATGATTTGAATAATAAATAAATAGCTCTACGAATAGTGATCTGATTGATATGGAAGATGGATTTATATGGTAAGTAATTAAATACCTAGATATGTCATTAATGAGATTGATATCATTCTATGGGCAATTTTAACAAAATATTGTACTGTTCATTACTGATTTAAAAATATAGGCGAGCTTTTTTTTTTATTTAGAAAAGTAAGTGAACTCGCCTGTGCCACAGGCTGGCACAGGCGAGTTCAAAGTTGTCTGACATAAAAACAGTGATCTCGCCGAGATCTAAAAAATATATATATATTTTTTTAATCTCGCCTGTCGTATAGGCGATATATGGTATTCCGGCTGTACAATGCGCAAAGCCGCCCCTGCCAGGGGTGACATCAGGTATAATTTTTAATTTTTTTTAAAATACGTTAACTCGCCCTTTGCATGGGCGAGTTCCTCTCTTTTTTTCTTTTTTTTTTTTTAACGTTTTATGGATTTATTTTTGTGTATGTTTTTATTTAATTATTTTTTTATTGCACGTGATGGATTATCGTGTGTGTATATATTATATTTCTTAAAAAAGAATAGTTTATTTTTTTGACTCGCACCCAACTATTTTTTTTTTTATGTAAGATTAAGATTATCGTATAGTCAATGCAATAAATTCGATTAGTTAAAAATTATAATATTTAGTTTAATCATAAATACTTAAAATATCAACTAATCTTTATGCAATTATTACAAATAACTTGAAAAAGACAAAATCTAATTTTTTTTTTTTATGTAAGATTAAGATTATCGTATAGTCGATGTTTAAATTCGGTTAGTGAATAACTATAATATTTAGTTTATCATAAATACTTAAAATATCAACTAATCTTTACGCAATTATTACAAATAACTTGAAAAAGACAAAATCTAATATATTTATTTTTATGTAAAGTTAAGATTATCGTATAGTCGATGTTTAAATTCGGTTAGTGAAAAACTATAATATTTAGTTTAATCACAAATACTTAAAATATCAACTAATCTTTACGCAATTATTACAAATAACTTGAAAAAGACAAAATCTAATATTCATGACCAGTCCCACATCTAGTTTTTTTTCTGTTTCGTTTTGCTCTCCCTCTCCGTTCCTCGATAGGGGCATCGGATTCCGTGTCCTGGGCTCGTTGTGATTGAACATCATCTTGGGTGCTGATATTTAAACTGAATGTTGGATGACCAGATGAAGATGATGTTTGACCTAAATATGGGATCGGTGACGTATTGAACTGCCCTGAATGACCACCCAAATTTGCATGTTGTGGATAAAGTGATTCAGGTGTTATATAGTTGCCGACATCCAGGAGCGAAGTGAAGGACTGATCAAACCGCATTGAATCACGATGAGGAGTGATAAAGTCTTGTTTGTTCACCATCGGAGGCACATAGTAGCCCGACTGCACGTCCACACTAGGATGCTCATGAACGGTAGAACAGGAAGACCCAGGGACATCGCCTGACACATACCTAAATGGATGGGTACCACGCGAGGTAGTACCACTAGCTCGATGTCCGGAGTTAGCACGTGTAGATGTACTACGTCTCCTCCCTTGTTGAGGGGCGTCATGTGGCATGGGTATCCCAGCTGCTTGTTGTTGTGCGGTCGGCAGTGGCTGATGGTAGGCTGCACGATGATCATGAAAATTTTGTTGTGCTTCCTGGTGTAACTAAATATGCACATCAGAGATAACCATGACAAGATAAACTATAGTAACGTTACTAAGAGCAACAATAAAATATATGTTTCGTCAACTGCACATATATAAATGTTGAACATGATTCTTTATACTGAATATTCATCGGAT
This sequence comes from Ajuga chamaepitys, assembly GCA_958295605.1. Classification (NCBI taxonomy): domain Eukaryota; kingdom Viridiplantae; phylum Streptophyta; class Magnoliopsida; order Lamiales; family Lamiaceae; genus Ajuga; species Ajuga chamaepitys. The sequence continues at coordinate 37,837,962 of OY282496.1, read as the reverse complement.
AAAACAAATAGAATTACATATGTAATTTTGATACCTTAATGAAGTTTGGTACTAGTTGTATTTCTAATCCTTTTTTGGGGGCAAACGGGAGGGAACACCGTGACCACTGATTTTTTTGTTACCGAATTTTTTACAACCTTCAAAAATATTATACAATAATTACAAAAATTAAACTACCGATATACCAAACGAAATAAAAAATATACATCATGGAAAGCGTTTACATATAAAAATTTGTACCTTAACAAATAATCTTCAATTTCTTTGAAGTCATATGCACAAAAACTGTGATGCTTAGTGAGGGATAAAGAAGAAGAAAAAATTTGAAGAGAAAAAATTTGGAGGAATCTGCATTCTGTAAAGATAGTGTATGAAATGAGAAATGAGGTAAGAGGAGAAGTAAGTGAGCTGATATATAAACAATCCTCGGTCAAAATTTCCCACAAAGGTAGTCAATCTGATATAGACAACACACTGCAACCACCCCACCCACCACCACTTAAAGCGGCTGCACCTCTGCACCCTCTGCACTCCTCTACTGCGCTGCATGCATGGGAAACTTGAAATAATTGAACTCACCCCTGCCATGGGCGAGTTCACGTCGACTTAAAAAAATAAAAATAAAAATACATGAAGTCGCCCCTGTCAGGGACGACATTACGTATGTATACGGTCTGCATACTTGATATCGCCTGTTCCACAGGCGAGATTAACAAAAAAAAAAAAAAAATCTTTTGATCTCACTGTTCATGTGTCAGGGACAAGTGAACTCACCTGTGGCACAGGCGAGTTCACTTACTTTATTCATTACCAAAAAAGAGCACGTATAATTTTAAGGAGAACGTGAACAGTACATGAGTCTGGTAAAATTGCCCATTCTATGATATATTTTCTGCTAATTAGTTAGTTAAGTCAACTATCATATTTGTTTTTTTAAAACAAATTGTAAATATAGATTGCCCTCTTCTGTTGGACTAATTAATTTATTTATTATTATGTAGGTAAAATGACGAAAAAGGTGGATATTATTAAGGAATATTCTCCAGATTAAATACCACAATTAACTTACCAAAAAATTAAAGAGTGAGTATTGTGTGTGAACGGTCACACGTGTGACAGAATGCACTTTTATAGAAAACATTGATACTTTTACAGGAAAAAGTGATATTTTTACAGGAAAAAAGTGATAATTTTACTACATTGATACTTTTACAGATAAATGTGATACTTAGTGATACATTTTTCTGTTAAAAAAAAGTGATACTTTTACCACAAAAAGTGATACTTTTTCTGATCACACCGTGTGACGACCGTGTGACGGTCACATACGAGTTTTTGCCAAAATGAAAAGCTTAGGCTAGCAGCTTCCTTATTCTAATATTGAAGCTTTACGTTATACTGTTAATAACCCAATTAATATACCTTAAATATTACACTGTTACGCATAGATATAGGCTGAGATTCCGAGATTTCTTTGATCCGCTAACAAAATTAGTGAAATATACCAAGAGTTAACACTTTACCAGAAGTAGAAAGTACTTTGGGCAGGAAAATTCAGCACTTTCTATATCTGGATGATTTTATTTTTATATTATAGAAGACTAGTAATATTCCCGTGCGATGCACGGAAGTTTATTTAAAAAGTAATGATTTTAATAAAATTAAATATGATATAATCTACTCCCTCCGTCCCGAATAAACTTGCACTGATCCTCCGGCACACATATTAAGAAAAGTTATTTTTTGATAAATATTGACTTAGTCAAATCTGTTTTTACCTCTATGTGATGACATATTTATAATTATGTGATTAATATGGGGTAGAGATGTAATTTTTTATTTCCTAAAATGAAAAGTGTGCAAAAGGGGTGGGACACCCGATTAGGGAAGTATGTTAGTTCATTCGGGACAAAGGGACATAAATAAAATTATAAGTAATGTAAATATAAGTTTCTCGCACGTCATATATGAATTTAAAATAACTTACTTTATATATATATATATATTATAGATTAACATTAAGATAAATATTCGATATAAAAAAAAAAAACTTTTTTAAAATGATTATTTCTTATCTTTGAAATTCAAACCCACATTCATTGTGTCTGCATCATTCTTCACCTATGTGCATAATAGTTTAATTAATGATATGTGTGTGTATGTGTACATATTGTTTATTGAATTAGTATGTTTTGCTATTTATTGATAAATATAGTATAATTGAAGTAATATTGTTTGCTCAAAACGCCACAAGAAATAAAAAATTTACCTACACATTTAAAATGTGGTAAAAGATATGTATATGTGGATAAACATTTATTCCCACACATAATAAAAGTATAAACATGCGTTGCTATAGAACAGTGAAGAAAAATATTTACCCACACATACATCTAGATGTATGATGGATAGGTATATAGTATAGCTAAGTCTTCTCACACCCTACCCACATATAAAATGTCATGTTTATACCTTACTCTATATATATATATATTTTTTGTCTCGCATATGGTATGGATAAAACCCGATGGGTATACGAGTCTCTGCGGGTAGGGTTGTAAACAAATCAAATATTTTTTAGTCGTTTCGTGATTCGAATTAATTTAAGATGATTCGGATTCGAAAAATCAAATTCGAATTCCAATACGAATTAATTATAAGGTTCGAATAATATTCGAATTCGAATTCGAATATAGTGTATTCGATTCGAATTATTCGAATATTCGATTCGTTTATAAATATATAATATATTAAAAATTAAATAATACATATAATATTAAATATGTTTATATAATATATTTGTCTAGCTATATATTTAAATAAATTTATAAATAATATTTATTAATTAAAATTTGTAAATGAAAAAAATTAAAAAATAATAATTTTTGAATATTTAAAAAATACAAAATATCTATATATAAAAATAAAAAAGAACTTTACGAATTGAATATTTCGAATATTTCTCACGAATCGAATTCGAATCACCTATTTAAATTCGATTAATATTCGATTCGAATTCGAAATTCGAGTTTATATTTGCGAATTCAAATCGAATTTCTTAATATTCGGTTTGATTCGATTCATTTATATCCCTACCTGCGAATAAATGGGCTACCATATTCCATAAAAATCAAGCAACAAAATTGACAATTGAAAATCAAACCAAAAATTTTGGACAATAATTAGTACTTTCTCCATTTTAGGTTTTGTAATTGTTTTTAAATAGATTTTTTTTTTTAGTTTTTTCCCCCTAATTTTCCAATACTATCCGTATTACTATCTTTAAAAGTCTCTCATTTTCTAATTTATCATGTCCAGTATTATATATAAATGGAAAGAAAGATAATATAAAGAAAATGTGAGGATCAATTGAGAAATTCCACTAGAAGGCCTAAATTATTAGAAAAATGTCTCAAATTGAGGCCTGAATTTTAGGAGTTTTCAATTCGAGGCCTGAATCTAGAGGTCTCGATCTTGAGTTTTATTCTCAAGTCAGGGCTTACGTCTTAAAAAATAAGACATATTATCTGATGCATGGAAGGTTCAGTAGTATATATCGAAAATTTCAATATATTCCGTACTGAAAGTTTAAATCTACTCCATATTGAATCTTACATCGAATAATATTTTATATTTTTTCATGTTGTAAGACCTGAATTAAGAATAAAATTTGAAATGTAGCCATAATTTAGAAATACTCAAAACTCAGGTAATGAATTGAGAACCTCCAATATTCAGGCCCCTAATTGAGGCGCACTTTTCCAAAATTCAAGCATTCAATTGAAATTCACCTAGGATAAATTAAGGGATTTGTAGGGAAAAGGGGAATTCGATTTAGGGCTATTTAATCATTTTCCCCTGTTATCTAATTCTCTTATCTAAAACTAGACGAGGTAGTATGTTACTGTCACATTTAGTAAAAATCAAACTTTATTTTAATTTTTTAAACCGCAAATAATTTTTTTATTCTAGTCTATTTTCTTATGTATGATATATCAAATTAAAGCTCTTTAATATCTTTAATTTGACATCTATTACACGTATATTATAGTTAGATACTTAATTTGAATATTATATTGTTTGTTTGTTGATTATTTGAATAAGATTTGAGAATTTAGTGTTGGTTGTACTATAGCCTGGGGCAAGAATACAACTAAAATTAATTAAATAGTTCTCTAATAAAAAAATAATTGTCCTGATTATTTTATCAAAAGAAAACTTATCAATTTATTTTATTGACCTAAAGCTTTCTTCATTTATCGTGTTGAGATAAAATTCATTATTTAAATAATTAAATATTTACTTTATTAAATTTAAAATAAAATTTAAAGTATAATTTAATAATCAACTTATTAAATTATTATATCTGTAAATATAATTTTTTGTAATAATATTTTTTGTTTGGTTTATCACAGGACTACGACTTTCACATATGTATATATGATAGTTAATATATTTATAAAGCATACGTTATATTAAATCCATATATCACATGGGAGAAACTTATAGTTACATTACTTATATATTTATATATTTAATCAAAATTATTCAAATATTTATTTGATTTAGAATACATCAGCACCATTTTTTAATATTGAATTATATAATATTTAGTTTAGTTAAATTATTATTATTTAAATAACTTTCCGTGCATCACACGAGAGTGATACTAGTTTATTAAAGAAGTAAAATACATATATACATAATATTATATATACTATATGAAAATATTATATATATGTGTGTATCAGGTATACGGGTAGGGTAGGCGGGTGTGACACTAAATTCATACCCTACATATCCTCACCCTATTAAAATTTGGCACATACGGGTGATAGCCTACCCATTACCCTAATGTTCTGGCAGTGCCCTACCCATTTCTCATTTTACATGTGGGTAACCCTACCCTGCAGGTAAAAATGATATCTTTATGTGAGGGTGAATATGCATACTTTTAGTCACACATGTATGTGTCGACAAATGCTTTAGATACGGGTAGGTATTGAGTCTCCGAGTTTTGTAATGATGATATGGACAAGGACAATGACTTGGGTGATAACATGGCATCCCAGTCAACTGATTGTGTGTGACATGCCATGACACATGCAATTTGCTTGTGTGCGGTTAAAACTTATTATGTGTGTGCACAATTCTTTGCATTGGCTGATAATATTTTCTTTTAGGAATTAATAGTAGAGTTAATAATAAAATAATGAAGGAGATGGAAAAACATTGAAAAATATCTCCTAAATTATAAGGACGAGAACATATAAAAGTTCAAATAATTTTTTAACAGTATATATAAGTTGTTTCAATACACATACTTTAGAAATAACATCTTTAAAAGGAACATAAGTCTCAAATACTTTCAATACTATCTAAGAGACCCCATTACATATCATAGCAGCGAAATCATCAATATCATCCATGGAGTTCTTTAACACTATAAGTAGTCTAATAGGTAGATTGATTATGGCATGCAAAGGAATGTCAGGTTAGAGCAATGGCAAGTTGGAGCGCAGGAGAACATCATCGTGATGGCACACATGGTAGAGACAAACAGGGTAATATCAGTATTTGTAGAATCAGACCGGTGACCAAACCGACCAAGCCACCGGTTCAATAAAAATATCTACTTATATCAATATCAATTACTCCAAAGCACTTCTATGTTCTAATTCTAATTTTTAGCAACGCCCAATCCAAATTTAAGATAGTTCACAAAGTAGCAACAAGATTGCCAATATAAAATAGCAACATAACTTTCATAGTTCTCACAAACAGAAACGAAAGCATATTAGCAATTCCAAAATAATAATAGTAACTAAATCTCAATTTTTTTTTTTTTATCTAGATATCAACATACATAATGCATCAAATCGCTTCATCCACATCATCCAAAATATCATTCATTTGTTGAACGAGTCTTGCGTATTCTACATCTTCGTCACCTTCTTCAGAATTTCTTTCCAAAGAATATAAGTTTTGCACTTCGTCTAGTTTATTCAAATCTTGAGAAAATAGAACAAGTACTTTTAGAGGGCAAGATAAATTGAATCAAATAACTATCAAATAAAAGAGTCACATAATGCTCAAATAATTTGTCAGTAAATATGAGAACACTACCTTCATTGATAGGAGCACTTGGGAGACCATCATCATCAAGCATACTAGTCAACTCATTAATATCAAGGGTATGTGGACGATTTTCTTCTTCTTGCATAATTCAAAAGTCGGTCCTGTTAATGCTTTCATAGTTGATTGGATCAAAGTAAAGCTTTCCACTTTCAATTCTATAAATGTAAACTTAAAGAAACTAATAAGATTGTAAATTTTAAAATAGAACAAATATTAATAAAAATAAAATTTATTTACCTATATCTCAAATCCAAGTTGTAATCGTTCAATCTTTGATATTTCAATCTATTTTTCTTCTTTGTATGTATCCTTTTGAAACACACTCCAATTTCTTTCACATTTAGAGAAGAGGTTTGGCTTAATATCTTCATAGCTAACTCTTGTAGGTTTGTAGCACTACATCCAAACACCCTCCACCATTCATCTACAAAAGAATACAAAAACATCACGAGTAAAACTAAAAAGTCAACTGAAACTTGCGTTTAAAATTAAAATATTAAAATATAGAAACATATCACCCGACTTCATAGTCTTTGATAATTTCAAAGCAAGTGGCCTATAGAAGCTTTCCAATCTATCTTGAAATGTGCTTAGTTCATCAAAAGCACTTTCTTTGGATACTTTGGTCAGAGATTAAGGTAGTTACCACCTTTACAAAACCATCCATTATCTCTTTTTTCAGGCACACATTATCATCGTCATATGCAAAACTAGGATTGAGAAGATAAGATGTTGCATGAACGTAACAATAGAGTTGTTTGTCCCGTGTTGCTTTAATGGTGCATGTGAAGGGCTTGTATAGATTCTTTTTTCCTTTAAAGATTTTCTTTAAATCATTATTTGCCCTATACATCCCATCATAGACATATCCCAAAGAAGACCTCTGATTAGTATCCATCATACGTAAAAACATATAAGTGGAGCAACTGCACCAACTACCACAACACAATCAATCCAAAATTCTGCATCAAGAACAATAGCAACCACTGAAGTTTCCTTCCTCTCTTTAAAACATTGAGAATCCTTGAATGTCTTACTAGTAAAATAAACCTTGTAGATCATGTTAGTGTTCAAGGATACTCTTCAATGCAACGAAATGTGGTAGCAAATCGAGTTGGCCCAGGACGTATGATTTATTTCCATTCTTTCCTCAACCAAGCCAACAAAAATGCATGATTATAGGCAAATTTTGTCACAGTATATGTTGTGTGCTGAAATAACACAATTGTAGTGGGTGGTGAACTTGACATCTCAAAAATGTTATCTTCAAAGGTATAAATTCCTCCCACTATGATGCAAATTGTTTTGAGGAATTCATATTTCAGGATACAAAGCCTATTTTATAACTCAAATTTCACTCTCTCAAACTACAGGGAGCAAGAATCGCAAGGTTTATTTTAAAATAAATATATATGAGATGATATAGAGATAACTCAATTTGGTATGGAGAAATTTGATTCTTTTTCACTTCACTGTTTGATTTTCTCGTAGGGTGTATATTCATAGGTTTCAAAAAGTTGCTTTGAATGGACACATCCTAAACAAGAAGGTGTCTCATCATGAATGGTTGCAATGAGTTTGCACCTATTCATTTTAACACCAAGTCACTCATACCCCCTACAGATCATGTCTCTTCCTCACTCCTTTTCATTTTAATATAATTTATTTCTCTATCTCTCTAAATATATATAACCACTAATTAATAATAATAATAATATATGACAATGCAAATGCATGATAGATTCTAATGTGATACCTATTATATGTAAATACCATATATACAACAGTAGATGATTTCTTTGCAAATCTTTTCACAAGCTCCATTTTACCAATGTCACCAAGAATCAAATTCAGGCAATGAGCATCACAAGGTGACCATTCTATAGAGCGGTACTTACTGTTCAGCAAGACACCGGCAACTTTATAGTTGGCTCCATTATCGGTTCCTAAATGAATAATATTTCTTACTCAACAAGCAAGTTGCAAATCGTTTTTGCATCTTTTACAACATCTGAACCCTCAATAGATTTCACAAATGTTGTTCCCCGCTTGCAGTAGACTAATCAATTTACGAGTTGCCTAATTGATCAATCTTACCACCCATCAATCATAATAGTACAACCCTGTTCTTCCCAATAACATCTGTAGGTATTAATTAGTAAATAAACCGTTTTCTTCATACTTGTAAGTACCTTTCTTCTCAGTTGGTTATGATTTGGTGCTTTGTAACTAGGAACAATAGTAGCAATAACATCCACCATTTTGAAAATAACACCACATTTAAAGGGATGTAAGTATGATAGAATAATCAAGGAACGGCCATATTAGCACTACGTAAAGCTTCTTGACTTGCAAAGCCACTCTTGATGGAAGGTTGTGCACAAGGAGTTGTTCTAGGCGCAAAATAGCTAGGCACCTTTTTCTCTCGCCTTCTCTTTTTAGATTGAGTATCTTGTCCATGCGCCTCTTGATGAACGTGAAAAATATCGTTTTTCTTGCATATTTTACGTCCATATTTTTTATAAGAATTGCGAGTATTTAACATGTCTAAGTGCGATTTCATGTTTAATTTTTTTTTGGGTTGATTTTCATTTTTTATATGATTTGATGCGCTTTTAGGTATTTTTGAGTAATGCTTTGAAGGTTAGGAAAATCCAAGATATCAAGAAGATCAATTGCACTCATTTTCTCACTCTGGCCCACATCTCAAGGCCTAGACGGGACCAAACTGAGCTGGGGTCAGGTTCAAATTGAAGTATTTTAGGTCACAAACAAAAGTCGTGAAGGAGTTGAGCCGAGAAAATGGGTGAAAAGGCCTCAAAACGATGAAAAATGAACGAAAAGGTCAATTGCACGTGTTTCCCCATTTTGGCCAAAAAATCAATGCCCAAATGGGCCCAAATCAAACCCTACAAAATCCTAACTTAAAGTTCATCGAGTCGTAAACAAAAGTTATGAAGGGGTCAGGTCGATAAGATGAGAGAAAGACATCCAAAACGACAACGGAAGACGAAGACACGCAAAGAAAGGGACAAAAGCAATCGAACCGGACCAGTACCGGACGCTATCGCTGGCTACCAGTTCAAAAAACCTATGGACTCACCCAAAAATCCGGTACCAGCCACTGTCGCCGGTTGCCAGCCAATTGCCCCGTTTTCAGTGTTGTGTCTCTGAATTTCAGGAGTAACCTTCTCATAAATTAAGCGATTCAAGATGCTACATGACTGCGAGACGAAGATCTACAACTTTTATGTTCGGGCCAAGAGCTGATTCCGTATCAATCGAGGGGCTCCCCTCAACATTTTAAAGGACCAAGCACTCCATTTTGTATTTTTACACTTTTACCCTTACTTAAGGGGCTTTTCGAAGATTTTAGAGTTTGGGGATCTATATATACCCCCTCCTCTCTCATTTGTAAGGGGATCTATCTCTTGCCTCCTTTTGTAAAGCTTCCCAAACACACTTCTCTCCCTCTCTCTTCTCTTCATTTTCAGATTGTAGTAGCTTATGGTAGGGTTTTCTTCCTCCTCTTCAAGGAGAAAGCCATCTTTGGAGAAGAACTCGGGAATTGCTCACGGGCTTGTGGCACCTGGTACACGTGTTCGTGCACACACTTTAGAACGCTTTAAGTGTCAATTTTGTGATGTTTTTATGCAATTTCACGTGTACTTCGTGCATTTTTCGTGCATTTAATTTTCATTGGGAAAAATAATGCGTTTGGTCCATTTTTGTGTTAAAATAGGTGCAAATGGATCGAAAAAGAGCATCAAAAGATCGCAAAGTCGATGGATCGATCAAAGCAATAAAGGACAAGGCTAGAGGAAGATCTCGGTCGAGACAGGTTACAAATCTCGACCGAGATGACCTTCCAGGGAAGACTTGAAGTTTTAAAGAGTTGAAGATCTCGGCCTAGACGAGCAATGCATCACGGCCGAGATGATGTTCCAAGGAAAAGTTAGATTTTCAAGAGAAAGATCTCGGCCGAGATGAAACCCAATCTCGGCCGAGATGAGCCAAACCCTAACAAAGCCCTGAATTCCCCTTTTCACATCTCGACCGAGACACAATTGCATCTTGGCCGAGCTCAGTCTTCGAGCCATAAAAAACAAAACCCTTGTTACTTCGTCTCGGCCGAGACAAACTTGAATCTCGGCCGAGATTAGTCACCCTGTTTTACAATTGTGAATGCGATTTTGCCTAAAACTCAAGTGACAACTCTTCCCTTATATATATAAGTTCCATTTCGAAGTTGACCTATCTGGGGACATATTTCCAGCCATTTTTTAGCCACCAAAGTCACCAAGGAGGGATATTGGATCATCTTCTCCAATTGACATCTTTGGTTTCATCCATCTTAGTATCATGTTTTCTTGCTTTTCTACTTATTTTCTATTTGTTTTAGCTTCCATGGGTGAGTAGCACCCTTATTTCTACCCTTGATCAAATGTAAAACTTTAAGAGACAATGTTTACATGATTATTGCTAGTTGATGTTACCTTTTGATTGAAATTTCAAGTGTTCTACACTATTTCCTGTTATTGACTCATATTTGATGCTTTTTCTTGGTTTGATCACCCTCTAGGAAGTGTATGAATGTGTTTCTAGAATTGGAAATTACTATCCGTAATTGTAGGATTTTCAATTCCCCTTGTAGCAAACAACGAGTGATGTCGTTGGTGATAGTGTAGAGTTCGACCTCTAAACCCGAGCTTTCGAGGTTTATGTCAAATCTATTTCGTTATCTTGGAGCTTTTATCATTCGATTGCCAAATTGAAGAGAGTTTATTCGACATTTTGGTTTAATTGGATAGGGTTAGTCGAAGAGCTTATTTCGATTAGCTGAATTAAGAGATAACACGGTTGCTAGAGCTTGTTAGTAGTCGTGAAATAGGGATTTGAAATGCTTTCAATTAGGCATCAATAATAGTTGTGTAATTCATTGGAACTAAAGGGATACTAGATCAAGGGTAGATACCTTAATCATATTTTAAAAACCCAAAAAACAATATACTTATCTTGTCATCTTTTGTTAATTGAATCTTAGAGTTTATTTGATCATTAGTTTAATAGTTGTTCTTGGTAATCGCTAGTAGTTTATAGTTAGATAATCACAATCAAATCCCCCCCCCCCTTCCTATTGTTTTGGTTACTTATTTACTTTTCCTATTTCGAGGTCCTTTGTGCTTTATACGTATTTAACACTATTCCTCCGTCCCCTGTGGGTTCGACCCGCACTTACCACTTTACCTTGTAATGTGAGAAGTTCGGAAACTTTATATAAATTTAATTAATTTGGTAACGGTCCAACAACCCGTCTAACCAAATTTTGGCGTTGTTGTCGGGGAACGGTAATAAAAATAGTCTTATTTTAGTGTTCAAGCATTACTTTTAGTTTATTAGTTGTTTATCTATTTTCTCGTTTACCTAGTAATTTGATACTCTCTAGCTTTTCTTGTTTTTGGATGGGTAGTTGATGTTCTTGCATTCCCCAGGGGACAAAGAACTTCTATTTGAGCCGGAGATCATCGAACGCAAAAGGATATTGAGGAGAAGAGCAAGGTTGCTTGAGAAGATCCGAGGATCGTTTGAAGATTTGAATATTGAAGGCGAAGTATTCAGTAAGCCGAAAACAATGGCAAACGAGCAAGCTCCCGAAAAGACCTTGAAGGAATTAGCGAACCCAAGGTTTGCAAATGAACCATTGTGCATCACGTTTCCAGAAATAGGGGAAAATACAAGCTTCGAGCTCAACTCCGGGATTGCGCATCTACTTCCTTCATTTCATGGATTAGCAGGGGAGGATCCCCAAAAGCACTTGAAGGAATTTCATGTAGTATGTTCAAGCATGAAGCCAACAAGAATGACAGATGAGCAGATCAAGCTAAGGGAAGTCCCCTTCTCTTTAAAAGACCTCATGAGACTGGCTCTATTATCTTCCCCCGGGCACTATAACAACGTGGCGGAGTCCCAATTCTTAGAGAAATATTTCCCTGCATCAAGAGCTACAAATATAAGGAAGGAAATTAGTGGAATTTTACAGATGCAGGGGGAGACTCTCTACGAATACTGGGAGAGATTCAAGAAATTGGTTTCGAGCTGCCCTCAGCACCAGATTACCTAGCAACTCTTGATACAGTATTTTTATGAGGGACTCTGACTCTGTTTGACTGATCGCAACATGACTGACAGTGCTTGTTGAGGGGCATTATCAGACGAAACGCCCACTGAGGCTTGGGCCCTAATCTAAAAAATGGCTGCAAACACGCAATAGTTTGGGACCCGGGAAGTTGTCAGGCCCGTTCGAGAAGCTCAAGATTCAAACATAGAGGATAGATTAGATCAGCTCACAAGTCTAATAAGGAAAATGGCAGCAGGGAGCATTCTGACACCTAAACTGTGTAGGGTGTGCAAGGTTACAGATCACACTACGGACACATGTCCTGTTTTGTGAGATGACATGGAGGCACACACAAACTCATGCCACAACTTTTATTCTAGGCCAAAGTCCCCAAAAAGAAGGATGTACGACCTGTACTTGAATACTTATAATCCGGGGTGGAGGGACCACCCCAATTTTAAGTATGGGCCCCAAAATCAGAATGTTCAACACTCGGACGAACAAAGCAACCAGAACTGACCCCCTTATCCTAAGGGGATGTATCAGCCAAGGCCGCTTGCAGATTTGACTCCTTCAGATCCATCATTATCCGACATAGTAAAAAGCTTGGGAACCAGTACACTTCAGTTGCAGAAAGAATCCAACTCGAAGTTCACAAATATTGAAATCCAAATGAGTCAGATTGCTTCAGCTGTGTCTCGATTGGAGAATACCCAGAGTGGAAAATTGTCCACTCAACCGGAAATAAATCCCAAAAATATGGCTAACGTGAGCACAATTGGCATTGTTAGTAGGGTAGTGCTTGGAGAGCTTGAGAATCCTGGGCAGTCTTCACATGCACAGACAGACGGCCCACATGACAGTTTGAATGAAGAGAAGACCTCAACTCCTCAAGTTGCTGAAATTCAAGCCCGTGTACCAAAGTGGAAACTTGCAAAGGAGTTGAGGAAACAAAAGGAAGCAATGGCGGCATGTTTCCCCGACCATTTATTGCCATTTCCCACAAAGAAGTACTTTTTACCCAAGGAAACCGAGAAGGTGAAAGACAAGGGAGAGACAGAGGCCCCTCAAGAAGTGGAGAGTAAAGTTGAGAATGTTAGTGTAAGTACCTTGAGGAGCGGAAAGGTGCTCGAGAGGCCACCCAAAAGCCTCCCTCACTTGGAGGATGAAGAAGAAAAGGGAAAAGAAGGAGAATCTATCGAAGAAAGAACCTTACCAATCCTCCTTGAGGATCCAAAGCTCAATACTCCAACCCTGGTCGTGACTCCACCACTTCCATTCCCGTGCCAAATCAAGAAGTTCGTAGACACATACAAAGAACGAGAAATACTTGAAATATTTTAGAAGGTGGAGATCAAAATTCCACTAATTGAAGTTGTGAAACAGATCCCACGATATGCCAAATTTTTTAAGGGTATATGCACAAATAAAAAAAGGCTTCAGGGGAATGACAAGGTACTCAGGAGGGAAAGTGTGTCTGCAATATTCCAAAAGAATCTCCCTCAAAAGTGCAAGGACCTAGGAATGTTCGTCATCCCCTGTAAGATTGGTAATTGTCAAATTGAGAAAGCTATGCTTGATTTAGGGGCATCAATCAATGTGATGCCCCGTTCGATGTTTCAAAGCCTAAACTTGGGGCCATTGAAACAAACTAAGGTTGTTATCCAACTCGCCGATCGAAGTACCTCATTTATAGATGGGGTGGTTGAGAACGTGCTTGTTGAGGTAGACAATCTTATTTTCCCGGCTAACTTCTATATATTAGACATGCAAGGAGACACATCAAACTCCACACCTATTTTTTTGGGAAGGCCGTTCATGAACACTTCCTAAACCAAAATTGATGTGCGTGAGGGGACTCTCACCATGGAGTTTGATGGTCAAGTTGTGAAGTTTAATATATGCAAGTCCATGAAACATTCTGAAGATGTACATGGTGTTTTCTCTATTGATTTCATTAACCTGCTTGGGAAAGATAGTGTTGATTCGAGCAGCAATAATAGGAAGAGATTGTGTTGAAAGGAAGGCCAAGGATGTGAAAAGAACAAGTTTGGGGATCCAAGAGGATCTGGGTGAAATTGACTCGGGAATTAAGGTGCCAGAAGATTGCGAGGAAGAGTGGGAGGTCCATAAGGACCCACTGGATTTGAATGAAGCACGAAAGGGAGGGACTGAGGGACCCTTTCTGTTGAATTGAAGCAAAAGATCCTCCGTCGAGCCAAAGACGTTAAACAAAGGCGCTTGTCGGGAGGCAACCCGACGGTAACTTTAAATTTGATACTTTAAAATTTGTAGTTGGTAGTTTAATAAATGTTCTTATGGCATATTTGATGTTTTTTTGTTGAGATATGTGCAGGTATAGACCAAAATAGTCAATAGATAACATAAAATGAGGGTGAAGAGGATCAAAATGAAGGAAAAGTGCAGGGAAAGGAATCTCGGCCGAGACACAAAATGCATCTCGACCGAGACATGGGAAATTCCCTAGAAGCCTATCTCGGCCGAGACACACAAAGCATCTCGGCCGAGATTAATTTGTCCAGAATAGAGGCAAATTCCCTGGAAGCATATCTCGGCCGAGATGGCTAGGAAACAAGCCAATTCCACTAGAGACCCATCTTGGCCGAGACACAACTGCATCTCGGCCGAGATCTAATGCTAAACCCAAAGCTGAAGAGAGCATCTTGGCTGAGATGAAATGCAAAGAAACGCATCTCAGCCGAGATGAAGCCCAGGTATAAATACACCTGCGCGAACAACCAGGTCAGAATCCTCCCCCTCATTCACGAAACACGCGACTTTTTTCACTTTCACACACTCAAATCACCACTTTCATTCAATTTCTTCCTCTCAAATTCATACCACACCCCCACCCACATCACATTGCACACTTCCCTCTGATTAATTTCGGATTCTGGGTAATTTTAAGACCGGGTTGAAAAAGGGCGCGAAAAGCATTTTTTTTTTTAATTCTCTTCGTCTGAACCCGACTGGTATGTAATTTCTCCACTTCCTAATGTTTAAATATTCGTTATTATTGAATTAGGAGCATGCTTAGGACTTCAATTTTGTATTTTCGTCTCGTTTTATCAAACTAATTGATTGTTTGGAAGTGTGTCTTGAATGTTTGGTCAATTGTGATTGCTTGACGATTCGGGGATACAATTTTGATGATAGATATGTTGTTTGGAATGTGTTTATGTGTTAGGAAGGTGAATGGGGTGATAAATTTGTGATTGGGGATGAAATTGGATTGAAAGAACCTTTCAAGCTTGTTTTTGCACTGTCTTGTTTTTGTTCTTGCTTATTGAGATTGTTATCATATCAATTTTTATGTTTAATAGGTTGATGTGTAATTGTGATGAGATGAATTAAGTTACATGAGAAACACATCGAATCAATTGGGGCATATTTTTGTTGATATGATTAATAATTTTAGTGGTAGGGGCAAATTAAGGTGGATGCATGTTTGGAGGTGAATAATAATAATTCGATCAAATTTTCCTAGTTATAAGTTCGTTGTTTGATTGAGTGCTTATGCTTAATACTGTTTGAGCTTCTTTACTTGGACTTTGATCGAATTTGGAATGAAAATTAATAAGTGAGTTTGATGATTAAACAAATAAGTTGGATGCTTTGTCAAGCTACTTTTAAAGTGTGTGTTTTTTACTGGTTACAGGCAAGCAATGGCACCGCCGAAAAACACGAATAAGACTACTAGTCAAGAGGGCACCTCAAGTAGGCGTGTAACACAGAAAGTCAGAAAAAGTCAAGCCAAAGGCAAGGAAAAGGCAACTGAGCCTGCACCGGAGATTCCCTCACCAGGAATTCCATTGCCCATCGACCCGGCCTCTGATAGTAGACACTATGAAATAGAGCTGGAGAATCAGGATCATTAGAAGCGGTTCGTGAAGTTGATTAGACGGGGGGTGGTAGCCACCCAATATGGTGACCCGAAGATCCTGAAAGCTATGGGAATAAAGGAAAATGTGGATGAGCTTTTGAAGAGAGCATACTTAGCCAAGCTCCTTGCCCCTCGGCCCACTTATCTATGTTTCGTACTGGAATTCTTCAGCACTCTGGAAATTAGAGCTGACTCAGCCAAATGCAAGAATACGACCTATGCTGTAAACTTTTGGCTGATGAATGAGCAGAGGGTTCTCCACAGAAATGATCTGATCAGCATTTATGTTTTCAAGCCAACTGCCGATGACCATGCAGAGGATGAGGGATTCGATGTGCAGTCCTTCTAGGGGCAAATCACTGCCGCCCCCGAGATAATAGAAGCCCAGGTATACGATTCAAGAGGGTCAAGAACCACATTCATCCGAAATCTAGTCGTCAAATACCTGCAGAGGCTTCTGAGCATGACTTTGTATGGAAGGAAGGAGATGAGTCAAGTTCGGTTCCCAGAAGTACAGACCTTGTGGGAAATCATCAGTGCCAAAGATAGAGCGTATGAAGGAATTCTGATTGAAAGCTTCGAGAAGATTGTGAAAGAATTGAAGGCGGAAAAGAGGAAAGAGGCGAAGCTTCCGGATCCTATCTACAGTAGCGCCCTCATCACACCTATCCTCAACCATTTCAATGTCCCCTTACCAGACTTTGAGCCCATCACAAACAACTACTATCTGGATTGGGACGAAATGGAAAATATGAGGATAGCTCAGATGGGATACCGAGAGGGGGTGTCTGGAGATACAGTGCCATATGTTATGCAAAATCTGGGACTCTATCTCCAGCTGCCCAACCCCCTTCTGACTCATACTCAGAACTTGGAGAGCACGATCAATTTGGCCTTGAGCTCGGATGAGCACCTTAGAGAGTCGAAGGAATCAGACTGTCCAAAGCTCACAGCATATTAGAAGGCCAAGACACAAGGCACCCCGGGCACAAAGACAAATCTCGAGGGGTGTGGAAAGCAGTCAGTCAAAGAGACCGTCCAGGAAGAGGCCAGCATTAGCAGTCCAGTCTTAGGCGGAGATTCGAGAAGAGCACAGTGACCGGCTGAGCAACTTAGAGTCAGGTATGCAGAGCATCAAGGCTGATATCAGTGCGATTAGGGGAGATGTCCATAAAATGGTGGAGGAAATGAAGGAAATCAAAGAGAGTCAGAACAAGTTACTAACCTTGTTCAAAAGCATCCAAGGATGTTTTACTGGCTTGAGCCCTCGAGACGACCGGCCTTAAAAGTTGTTGTGAGTAGAGCACCAAGAATGCCTTGCCCTTTCTTCACAAACTTAGTTGAAAACCAAGTTTGGGGAGAGAATAGGGGGTGAGACACTCTTGGCCGCTCGAATTCTCGAACCCCCTCTTGCCTCTTTTCTGATTTCTTCTGCTTATTGGTTGGTTTTGTTGGTCTTATTGGCCTGTGTGCCTTATTTTGATTTGGATTGTATTATTGACCTGTGAGCCTAAGATTGACTCTGCTCTTACATTTGGCTGGATTATGTTGACGACTTGTGTGACGATTATGTTGATTACTGTGACTTGGTGGATGCTGTTGTTTTGATTTTGTTGATGACATTACTTGGCCCGTGAGCCAATTGCTATCATTTGATTGTTTTGGTTGTCTTGACATTGTTGATAGTAAATTTTAATACCTTGCACATTCTAGGGGTAGGATTTTTGTTAAGTTAGTTAGTTAGTGGCTTTGGCTAAATGGTTAATAATTGGTTAAATTTGGCGAGCACCAACTCGTACTCCTCTTTTTCACAAACTTAGTTTCCAACCAAGTTTAGAGAGGGGGTGGTAGGCGTACAAGTTGGCCGCTCGAGAAAAAAGTAATTGGGTCGTTTACGAAAGAAACTTGTGGCATTGGTCAATGATGAAAATTTTTGAACAAAAATTTTGAAAATGGCACTTGATAGAGCATGATAGGCTTTTGAAGCAAAATCAACTTGCATTCAAAACTTGGGATCAAAATTTGTACCAAGTGAGTTTTTTAGCCTTAAAATGATACTCCCACTTTAGGAGTAATTCAAAATTTATTTCGGTGTGAAATTCATTGAATGCATGCATTTTCCTCTAGAACTTGCCCTGATTCTCTACTTTTGAATAAGTCAGTACATGTTGTGGCATTGAAAGTGATATTAGGCAATTCTTGATTTGAACCTATTTCAAAAACTTGAAAATACTCCTTTTTTACCAAAAATATGAAAATTGTCCCTAGTAAACCCCTTGAGCTTTAGCATTTTTGTTTGATAGCCAACTTTACAAGCCAATTCCCTTTAATTTTGCCTTTGAACCCAAATGGACTATAAGAGTATGAGGGAGGCAGTTGGAAGGTAATCGGGTTGGAAAGTTGGGATCAAATGTGGGTTGACTAGTAGAAGATGTTGACGGGTGAAAGGAAACACACAGAATAGGCAAAAATCGAGATTATTAACCTCTCTATTGGTTGTAAATATTTAAAAAAAAAAAAAAAAAAAAAAAGAAAAAGTCGAAAATTAGAAAAACAAAAGAAATAGTTGATTGTATATACTCTTTGTGTTAGAATTGGAGAGGTTAGTAAAAAATCACACTTCTTGTGATCATCACTCTTAAGATATACACTTCAACTGAGAGTTGATAAACAAGAGATTAGTAGGCTGGTTTGAATCGAGGTAGTCGAATCTGAGGATCGACTTGATTGGGAATTAAGAGAGTAAGGAAGAGTAACTATTGTTTGATGGGTAGACGAGTGGGGCCCACTCGTTTAGTCTGTTTTTTTAGTCACTTTAACCTAGAATTATCCCACCTTACCCCAAGGCAACGCTACAACCTATATAAGGACTTATTTGATTCTTTTCCACACTTGCCAAGTACGTTTTCAAGTTTAGATGATTGGCAAGCCTATGGTAGGCGGTTCATGCACTTCAATGCGAGTGTATACACGTCCCACTTGATACACTCGAGAGTTGAGAGATACACTCACCTGGTGAGGATCTCAAGTCGAGAATGTTAGTCTCGAAAGTAGTGAATTTTGTCTATCACACATGCTCATTACTTTCATGTTTGCCTTGCTTTTAAGAAAATAATCTAAAATCGATTGCCACTTAAATATGCCCTAAACACGTGTCCTTTCTTCTTTTTCTTTATTTGTTCGAGACAAACAAAGTTCTAAGTTTGGGAGATTTGGTACACGTGTTCGTGCACACACTTTAGGACGTTTTAAGTGTCAATTTAGTGATGTTTTTGTGCAATTTCACATGTACTTCGTGCATTTAATTCTCATTGGGAAAAATAATGTGTTTGGTCCATTTTTATGTTAAAAAAGGTGCAAATGGATCAAAAAAGAGCATAAAAAGATCGTAGAGTCGATGGATCAATCGAAGCAACAAAGGACAGGGCTAAAGGAAGATCTCGACCGAGACAGGTTACAAATCTCGGCCGAGACGAGCAATGCATCTCGGCCGAGATGATGTTCCAGGGAAAAGTCAGATTTTCAAGAGATCAAGATCTCGGCCGAGATGATGTTCCAGGGAAAAGTCAGATTTTCAAGAGATCAAGATCTCGGCCGAGATGAAACCCAATCTCGGCTGAAATGAACCAAACCCTAACAAAGCCCTCAATTCCCCTTTTCACGTCTTGGCCGAGACACAATTGCATCTCGGCCGAGATCAGTCTTCGAGGCACAAAATAAAAAACCCTTGTTGCTTCGTCTCAGCCGAGACACACTTGAATCTCGGCCGAGATTAGTCACCCTGTTTTAAAATTGTGAATGCGATTTTGCCTAAAACTCAAGTGACAACTCTTCCCTTACATATATAAGTTCCATTTCGAATTTGACCTATCCAGGGACATATTTCTAGCCATTTTCTAGCCACCAAAGCCACCAAGGAGGGATATTGGGCAAGAGATTGAAGGATCATCTTCTCCAATTGACATCTTTGGTTTCATCCATCTTAGTATCATGATTTCTTACTTTTCTACTTATTTTCTATTTGTTTTAGCTTCCATGGGTGAGTAGCACTCTTATTTCTACCCTTGATCAAATGTAAAACTTTAAGTGACATGTTTACATGATTATTGCTAGTTGATGTTACCTTTTGATTGAAATTTCAAGTGTTCTACACTATTTGCTGTTATTGACCCATATTTGTATGCTTTTTCTTGGTTTGATCACCCTCTAGGAAGTGTATGAATGTGTTTCTAGAATTGGAAATTACTATCCGTAATTGTAGGATTTTCGATTCCCCTAGTAGCAAAGAACGAGTGATGTCGTTGGTGATAGTGTAGAGTTCGACCTCTAAACCCGAGCTTTCGAGGTTTATGTCAAATCTATTTCATTATCTTGGAGCTTTTATCATTCGATTGCCAAATTGAAGAGAGCTTATTCGACATTTTGGTTTAATTTGATAGGGTTAGTCGAAGAGTTTATTTCGATTAGCTGGAATTAAGAGATAACACGGTTGCTAGAGCTTGTTAGTAGTCGTGAAATAGGGATTTGAAATGCTTTCAATTGGGCATCAACAATAGTTGTGTAATTCATTGGAACTAAGGGGATACTAGATAAAGGGTAGATAACTTAATCATATATTAAAAACCCAAAATCAATCTACTTATCTTGTCATCTTTTGTTAATTGAATCTTAGAGTTTATTTGATCATTAATTTAAGGGATAATTACATATAACCATACAACCTTTGACCCTTTTTTCACTTAACTATAAAAAGTATTTTTTGTTACAGATTCCCATATAACCTTTGCGGGTTTTATAAGTAACCATATGAAATTTTTTTCCGGCAGCATCTCCGGCCAAGTATGCACGTAGCGTGCACGGGGTCAGCTAAAATAGGGGTATTTACGTCATTTTGCACACTCCAACAACTCTATTTTGCCAACCACCTCTATACAATCATTCCCTACCCCAATTTAAGACACCCAAATAGCAAAAGCCATCAAAGAAGGAAGAAGAAGCTAGTTTTTCAATTCAAACGAGTTGAACGGAGAAAGTGGAAGGTATGGAGGTCGGGCTTTGTTTCTCCGGTAGACTAATTCAAAGGAGAAATACTACAGATTCGTCGAGCTAACATTTACTGTGCTATACTGTTAACTAAAATGGATGGAATTTTGACACTGCTGTTGTTGGTGGCAAGAATTTGTGTAGTGAGACTGCAGTCGAAGGGTTTGACTTAATTATAGGGTAAAATAAACAACGTAGCTACCGGGAATTTTTTCACTTTTTATCTGTGTTGATCATATTTTTGCAGTGGGGAGGATGTATATGAAAGGTATATATATGTTTGTGTATTTATATATTTATTCTTTTATGTCGTATTTAGATAGGGCATTGTAGATATATATATTTATACTGATTATTTGAATAATTATGTTATATATAAAGAAAAGTTATATTGTAATTTTATTTTATTTTACTTCCCCCGTTTCTGTTAATTTTTATGTTGTATGGCTCTAAAGTTAAAGCTTATTTCATCTAAAATAAAATACTAACAAATGAAAAAGAAAGCAAATTTGATTCGAATATGATGTTTTTGTGGTTACAAACTTGCCAACTTTTTATTTGTTTAGATACAACAAGGAATTTGAATACGGTTTAATTTCACCCTGTTTCATCGTCGGGTTCAACGATGCTTACTATGCTCGATTGTGGTGGTCGAACCGGTCTACCGAATAAACAAAGCCCGACCTCCATGCCTTCCATTTTTTCCGTTCAATTCGTTTGAATTGAAAAACTAGCTTCTTCTTCCTTTTTAATGGCTTATGCTATTTTGGTGTCTTAAATTGGGGTAGGGAATGATTATATAGAGGTGGTTGGGGAAATAGAGTTGTTGGAGTGTGCAAAATGACACAAATACCCCTATTTTAGCTGACCCCGTGCACGCCACGTGCATACTTGGCCGGAGATGCTGCCGGAAAAAAAGTTCATATGGTTACTTATAAAACCCGCAAAGGTTATATGGGAATCTGTAACAAAAAATACTTTTTATAGTTAAGTGAAAAAAGGGCCAAAGGTTGTATGGTTATATGTAATTATCACTTAATTTAATAGTTGGTCTTGGTAATCGCTAGTAGTTTATAGTTAGATAATCACAATCAAATTCCCCCCCCCCCCCCACCCTTCCTATTGTTTTGGTTACTTATTTACTTTTCCTATTTCGAGGTCCTTAGTGCTTGATACGTATTTAACACTATTCCTCTGTTCCCTGTGGGTTCGACCCGCACTTACCACTTTACCTTGTAAGGTGAGAAGTTCGGAAACTTTATATAAATATAATTAATTTGGTAATTATCCATCGACCTGTCTAACCAGCACCCATCTATTTTTATCAAAGAATACGAGGACTCTTCAATACATTAAGCATTTTTTATCCTTTCTCTTTATTTTCGGTTTTTATTATTTTTATTGCTTAATGTTGATGATGTTTGTTATTACTTTGATGATTTGTGAGTGGTTTCCGTGTTTCCCAACGCTCAGGAGTAGCCCAAGCTTCAGGATTGAAGATTGGTTGATTGATTATTGGATTTTTTTGTGACTTGTGGTACTTAGGATTACGATTTGGTTAATCTGTAATGATGGTTAGTTGAAATTAAGCCTTCGACCACATGTTTGCTTCCCGGTCGCTCCGGCTTTTGGTGGCTTAGGAGCACTTCAATTAATCGTGCAATTAAAAGATGATAGTTGACCCCCTAGGCTAGGGATAGCTACCCTTCAGAGGCTTGTGTCGACTAGATTTTAGTTGAGCTTAGAGATTAATCGCTATGCCTTAGTATGTTCGGGTGGAAAATTAACCTTGGATAATTAAATTAACCAAAACCCAATCGGTAGAAAGGAGACCTATGGAGGAAAATCTCTACTGGGCAGGGGGGTAGAGTTCAGGGGGCCTTGGCTAGGATAGACGAAATTAGGTTTAATCGCATGTATAGAAACTATACCCCTATACCGGTCTTTAGCGTAGGAGAAGTCGGCCTAACCTCTTCTAGGCTTACGTAGCTAGTAACCTGGGACCCGGGGTTTAGTTTGTTGATCTCATTTGTGTAAGTAGTCTACATAGAACCCCGATCCCTCACCAATTCTAGGGTATTAGGAGCACCTCAACTTTTTTCCTAGAATTCATCGATCTCGAAGAATGTCCTAGGGCCTTGCTCCGTAGGTAATATTCTCGTGGGGTGGAGATAGGGATTAGCTTAAATCACATCTAATTTACAACAATGTCTTATAATCACTTCTAAATGTCAATTCCATCTTGCTTGTACGAAACCGAACTGCGGGAATATCTTCCCATCCATCGGTTCCCTCCTTGCTTACTTTTATTGTTTGATGTTGTTTAGTTTATTCTCCACTCTCAATTTGCATTTGACCTAATTAATTCGGTTCCCTCCTTGCGATTTGAGAAACTTGTTCCTATGCTAGCGATTTTGAGCAACTTTCACGACAAGTTCACCTCTTCCTTAATATTGATCACAAAATCATCATGAAGAGTATCATCTGCAATTGATTTTGTAGGTTGGTTTCTTACATCATTGTCCTTCATAGATTGCTCCATTTGATATTGAACGACGTAAGAAACTTTCTTGCGTGCTGCAATATCCCCCTTTCGACCAGCTAAGCGCTTCTTTATTCTATTGATTCCTCCACCTCTATAAGTATTATTACAGTGCAAGCATGTCCAAATTTTCTTTCCATTAATCATGTTCTCTCTAAAATGAGCCCATGCTGGTTTAGTTTTCGTCCTTACAGATGATTGAATCAACCATAGCGGTAGATTGATTTCCACACGATGGTGAATCCATTTATACCTAATACAAAACAACAATATATGTTACAAACTTATAAGTTATAACAATTGAAACCATAATCAAAGAAAATAAAAGGAACAAAACTTGTATGGATGCACATATATAATAGCTACATAATGTATTATATATATATATAGATACTGTTGGGAAATAAGCTAACAATCGAAACGAACAAACAAACGATAACCGTGCAGAAAATAAATAAAAGCACACCGAGAATTAACGTGGTTCTCTAACAACTTGTTAGCTACGCCCACGACCAAAAGGGAAGGATCCCAAATCAAATTCAACGAGAGTTCAAATAAAGACAAATAATCGAGTATCTATCAATTGATACTAGGCCCAAACAAATTCCAACGCTCGAACAATCAAGCCAAAAACAAAGCTAAAACAATTCTAAACTCTCTCTAAAACTCTCTCTATGTCAAAGGATCACAATAGGACCTATTTATAAGTCCCCAAAACCTAATCCTATACAAGAAAGGAATCCAATTTGGGCCTAGTCCACGTAAGCCCAAAATCTGCCGCCTAACGTGTCGCGGCCGCGACAACATGTCGCGCCCGTGGCCAAAACAGGAAAATGTTTCGAAAAACTGGTCGCGGCCGCGACCTCTGCAAATTCCCCCTTCTTGCCGCTGCCGCGACGGCCGACGCGACCCATTCCAACAGCTTTCGAATTCAATCCTCCACCTCGATACGAAGGTCAATTCAAACCAAAATAAGATTCAAGGCACAAATTCTAACAGATATCACACAACACACACACACATTTGCATAATCAATACATACATATATACAATAGACTCACGCACACCAACAACATATTTATATAATATATATATATATATAAATATATATATCACCATCTCAACACACACACTTATATACACACACATTAACACCCATCATATATACATATATATATATATATATATATATAAATTAACAACACACGCATGTTGGGTATATATATACATTCACGCACACCACCAACATATTTATATATAAATATAATTATATATATCTCCCACCATCTCAACATGCACATTAACAACCATTATATATATATATATATATATATATATATATATATTAATATACATATACATACACACGCTAGCTATCTATATACATATGTATACACTTAATTATGATATTAACTAAGAACACTAGTTTTGAAAGGGGGAAAACAAATAGCAGGGGTGATTAGAGTGTATAAATGTGAAATACCAATCCTATCGAAAAGTTAAAATCAACATTTTCATTTTCTAGCATTTAACAAATAGAAAAAAAAAAGGGAATAAAAAGTTGTTCGGCGGTGTGGCGGGTTGCCGGTTAGATCGGTTTCTTCCGATTTTTATCTTTTTTCAGTTATTTATCATTACCGGACCAGGGTCCGGTTCGTTGTTGAACCAGTCGAACCGGCTGGTCCGGTCCCACAAACCTTGGGTAATATGTTGTTTTTAATAAAAGAAAAAAAATTGATGCACCATTCGAACTTCTTCATGTTCTCCAATACAACTCTATAGTTAAACTTTAAGTAATTGATTACACGAAGAATGATTGGACTCTTTGTTAGTATGTGTGACCTCGGGCACAATGGGATACCGAACGAACTAATTTTCTTATGAGGACCTTTTTCGAATTTCGCTTGGCCATCATTTTCTCGAGAGGATTATGTCTTCTCAACTGCATTAGTTGGTTATTAGGAAACAAGAAAGGTTAGTATTGAAGAATACTCTAATAAATATAGTCAAACAATTAAAAAGACATTATAGATCATTGATGAAAGGGTAAATACTCTTTTTCTCGTATATTTTACGTTCATATTTTTGTGTGAATTGCGAGTATCTATCATGTTTGAGTGTGATTTCGTGTTTTATTGCATTATCGAGCTTTAATTTATTACCTATTTGATATGATGTAATGCACTTTCGGGTATTTTTAAGTTATATTGTGAAGGTTAGGAAAAGTCGGTAAAGAATAGAGGTCAATTGCACTCATTTTCTCAGTCCAGCCTACAAATTGAGGCCCAAATAGGCTCGAATCAGACCCCAACTAAGCCCGACTTAAATATCGCCGAGTTGTAAATAAAATTTGTAAAGGGGTCGGGTCGAGAAAATGAGAGGAAAGGATCCAAAAAGAAGAGGGAAGACGGCGCACGACGAGGAACGTTGCACGCTCGGCAATCAAACATCCAACATTTGAAGGATTTTCCGGTGGTGGTACTATCAGGCATGGTTCAGGTACCGGCTCGGTAGGGAGTCTAGCGGCCAACAATCGGCGACAGTACCGGCCCTCACGGGTCTGGTATCCGTCGCTGGTTCGCTTCTAATTGAGCATTGCATCTCCATTTTTGGCCATATCTCTCCCATCCAGACTCTTATTTGAGTGATCCAAGTTGCCATGAGAAGAGAACTCGACGATCTACAACTTTGAAGTTGGGATAGGGAGCCAATTCCGAATGAGGTAGTCTCGGAAACACCGAGAAGGTCGAGTCGAGTGCATTTGAAGGGCTCAACACAATAACTTAAAGTTCCTTGCACTCCTTTATGTTAAAAGACTTTTTTACTCTTATTAAAAGGGCCCTAGATGCAGAATTTCTTGTATTTTTACTTGAGGAGTGTTGGGAGTCTTTATATACCCCCTCCCTAACTCATTTTACAACTTATGCTTCATTTTCATTTACTATAAACATTTTTCTCTTGTGATAGCTTAGGATTTTAGATTTTCATTAGGGTTTTCTCCTCTTCAAGGAGAAAACTAGGGTTCTTGGTGGAATATTACAAGATTACTTCAAGGGAGTGACAACCTTGAAGATTTATCGAAGATTTCCGCCTATCATCATTATTGAGCATTTAATTCTCCTCTCTCTCTCTCTCTCTCTCTCTCTCTCTCTCTCTCTCTTTTAATTTGAATTATTACTTGATAATATTGTTGTTTGGGATTTCTTTGATGATTTGTGAGTAATCTTTATTGTTTTCCGAAGCTAGGGAGTAGCCTGAGCTTCAGGGTCCATGTTTGATT
This sequence comes from Ajuga chamaepitys, assembly GCA_958295605.1. Lineage (NCBI taxonomy): Eukaryota > Viridiplantae > Streptophyta > Magnoliopsida > Lamiales > Lamiaceae > Ajuga > Ajuga chamaepitys. Next base: position 37,810,937 of record OY282496.1, on the reverse strand, counting down.
GAATTGATAGTTAAATTGATGTGGGTTTGGTAACCTAGGGTTAGGGCTTGATTAATTTGTAACGATACCCAAGTAATCTCTTAGTTAAGTTCACAGGCTTGATCGGTAGCTCGACTTTTGTAGCTTAAAAACGTTATGAACAAGTTGTGCATTTAGGAAAATGATAGTTCGGCCCCTAGGCTTCGGAGTTTCTACCCATTCTAGGCTCACCCTAATTAGACCCTATATGAGCTGAGGAAAGAGGTTAACTACAGATAATTAGATTAATTAGGATCTAATTGGTAAAAGTGAGATGCATATGGGAGAAGCTTTACCGAGAGGGGAGTACCACCTAGGGGGCATCGATTGGAATGGACGAAATTGAACCTAGTTCCTTCCCGTCTTACGTAATTGGAAACCCCGAGCCCGTGGTTGATTTAGTGTATTCTAATCAATGTAGGTGTTCTACATTGAACCTCGTTTACTTACCAATGCTAGGGGGATACGACAACTCAGTCATTATCCTAGGGGTTTTTCTTAGTTGGGATGCTAATTAGGTAAGAATCCAGCTTAATAAGCCTACTGTCATTTCTACAAGCGTTAGTTAAACATTGATTCAATTTGCTTTGGGTGAACCAATGTTCTGGGTAACTATTTTCCATCATTAATCTCATTTTATTGTTATTTTTGATATAGTGATTATTGACATCAAATTTCCGATTAGCTAAACTTACTCCGTATTACGGCTTAGTTAAATCACACGGAAATCCTTCATGTGGATTGATAAGTTACAACCACTGACTATCTCGTACGCTTGCAGGTAAAAGAAAGGCTCTTCTCTATTTCATTATTTTGAAAGGGTTTTTGAGACAAGTTCAATCATACACATGCTTGACCTGAATAATACTTAAAAGGAAAAAATAAATAGCATTACTCTAGTAATTTAGTGACCTATCAAATGGTATTACTAAGTCATATGCCAATGTAATTATCCATTTCCTGGAAAAAGTGCAATTCATCCATGCACCAAACAAGATAACATGAGCGTAGAGACTTGTACGGTAAATGAAAAAAAGTATAATGTATATAGATCAATAGACCTGCTCCCCTACTCACCGTGGTCACTTCTAAATGTGCCCACTAAGGATGTGGCAGTCTCATAATATAAAGTAAATCATCTTATGCAAAATTCAGGGATGAAAGATTTGCGCATCAGCGATAAACACATTAACATGTGCCAACGGTGGGTAGGGGAGCATTTCCTTACAGATCCAATAGATCAAAGTAGTTTTTAATTTAAATAAGGACTACTCGCTTATGATGTTTTTTATTATAATTTACAAATTCAAGTATTGTGTTCAACATCATAATAAGTTGTACATCTCCCATTAAGAAGTATATAAATGTTCCACACATTGCAAAGTAGCAGTATGATGAGCTGGACTCCCCATCCATACCCTCATTCTCTTCCAAAAAGAAACCTAAGTAGTCTAAAATTTTAACCGAAAATTTTCTCCTCCCTTATGATTTTTTGCAGCAGCTAGTTACAGTGACAGGGACTGAGGTAGAGGCTTAGTCTTGCCGAGCCCAATGAATCTCATAATTTGGAATTGTAGGGGGCTTGGGAACCCCTATACAGTTTGGGAGCTCTGCGATATTATTCGCACTAAGGAGCCCACTCATGTTTTCTTATGTGAAACCAAGAGTTTCACTACCTCCATCGATAAACTTAAAAATCAGTTTCTTTGGACAATATTTTGTCTCGTGTTACAATGGCGAGCTAAATATATCTCATCGGCGTGCCACTTGGCATAATTTTCGCTCGATGCAGACATCTGATTCGCTACTCTAGATTTGTGTAGGGGACTTTATGAAGTCCTGTTATTGAATGAAGTTAGTGGTTGGTTCTAGTGGTCGGGCTCAGTGGCAAATGGACACGTTCCGTGACACGCTGAACTATTGTGGGTAGCAATGTCATTGATTTGTGCTCTATTTTCTTACTTTTAATGTCTTTCCTGCTTTTATGAACTCTACTTTCATCGTCTTAATTCCTAAAATAAAAATGCCAGAATTAGTTTCTCAATTTCGGCCCATTAACCTTTGTAACATGCTGTTTAAGTTAGCAGCTATGATTCTTGCTAAAAATAGGCGATCGCAGAGGGATGTGTTGATGTCTATTAAATTAGATAAGAGTAAACCATTTTTGGATGAAGTGGTTCTTTGTGTATAAAATCTTGCTTTGTATGGGCTTCCCTGGTTCTTTCTGCGATCTTATGTACACTTGCATTTCATATGTTAAATTCAGCTTTATGCTTCATGGCAGTCGGTTTGGATTGTTTGTTCCTTAGCAAGGGATCCCCTATCACCTTACCTCTTCATAAAGTAGATGAAATAACTGATTTACTTCAAAATGATACAGTGACACCCGAAAATTCCCTAATAAATATCTACTTTTATCATTTAAAATTTTATTTAACATTTATTTCCCTAAATTAATTTTATCTTTCGAAGATTATCTTGCAGGGAAGAAGTGGTCACACAATTCCGAAATTCAATGGTACTCAAATGGATAAAATACCATTTTTCTATCAATAAATATCTTACTTGGAATTTTCAAGTAGTATAAGAAAAAAATAGTGAATTATTACTAACCCTACTAGTTAAAAATTTCATCTAAACTTGTACTTAGAAATTTATGAGATTTTTTCTTTAACACTAGGTATATCCTTGTCAACACTTCCCCAATAAATGCATCAACCTAATTTAAATCTTCGAACTATATTATTTGTCATTGTGCTTTCCAATTTCTCCATGAACTCAACTTTTGGAAAAATAAATTTGAATTTGGAGAACCAAACTTTTGTAGACAAATCAAAAAATGTCGTTGTACATATATAATATGTATATTATGTACATATATAAATATATGTAGGGAACCTAACATATACATATATATAAAAGAGGTTAGAAAAAAAGGAACATATGTGTATATATATAATTAATATAGATAGTTGAAAAGGAATAGGAAAATTTATATAACTTAAGGAAATTGAGTGATGTAAAGAGAGAGAGAGAGAGAGAGAGAGAGAGAGAGAGAGAGAGAGAGAGAGAGAGAGAAATCTATATGACGTGAAGAATGAAGTGACGTAAATGGAAAAAAGGGAAAGGAAAAAGAGTAAAGACAATTAACTTTTTGTGTGCGTGTGTGAAGGTTTGAATGTGTGTGAGAGAAACAACTTGCAGCCAATTCCCTTCTATATATAGTGGAGCCATTTGCAACTTCCCCAACAAAGTAGAAGTTCAATTCATTTCTTTTCAATCTTCTCTCGTAAGCTTACGTACTTTTATTTTATATATGAATATTTTTTATACGTATATATCATTATTATTACCAGTACTATTACTAATCCTACTTAATATAAAAATTGAACCGATTATAAATGGCAGGTTCCATTTTTTCCCCCCAAAATCATATACTATTTGTAGTAATTGCGTCCATATGGAAAGAATATTGGCGAGTTTAATATACATGAAAGGAATTGCATTAATATCGAGCTTAAATATTGTATTTATTACTGATATATTTTTAATGTATCTTTCACGCATTTAACGACATTTTTTATGGTAGGCATATTCGATCAAACACCATTATAGATTACATGTAAATCAACTACCACTCTATAAGGCAAACATCTAAGTGACATATTTAGGCAACATCTTGATTAGATATTGCTCCCAAACCAACCTTCATAATTTTGGGTGGTTCCGTCCAATCTACTTTATTTACTTGAACTTACCAAATCGTTGTTCACTATGTTACAGTCAATGCCCCGGCGGATTTATGCGTTCTACTATGATAGTACAATGGTGATGAATAATTAGTACAGCGTAATAACGGAAGATAAAAACACGTTCATTGTAAAAAATAAATAAATTTCCTCGTGTGAATGCAATGTAAGCATATTTGTGTGGTATTTAAATGTGACTTTTTAGTTGTACACAGTGCAACCCAATTTTCAGTGCTACATCCCATGCGTTCGAGTCTTCACAGATCAAGAATCGATATGTCTGATTACATGGAATCAGAACTTGATATGTCTGTTTTTATCGAGGTTCTTAACGTGTATTTATTAAGTGGGATCTATATCGTTTAGAGCTCCTAAGTACGCTGTTGTGTATAACCTTACGAAGCATGTTTAGTTCATCGTAATGATTACAAAGATTAAATTTTCATTCTTTCGTTTGTATGTTTAGCCACTATAGTTGTTTTTAATAATAAGGCTGAGTTTGTTTACCTGTTATGTATCGGATGTAGGTTGTTCCTGAACATTCCTGCTTTAACTTTCAAGACAAAGTTCCTAATAAGGTCGCACTTGATATGTCGCAAGGAGTGTGTTATGACATTGGAGTGGTTCGTCGTGATGATCAATACTACCCTTCAAGACGGTTGGTATAATTTTGGTAAAGCCACGAGAATTCACTCTGGTGATCAAATCAATTTTAAGTACATTGCACACCATCTACGTTTCGTGCGTCTTTGTGACATAAGTCCTTTTTGGCGACTGACTGATTGTGTTGCTTTTGTATTAAGATATTAGTTGTTAAATAAAACTTTTGTTCCAATTGTTATATCTAATGTATTGAAATTACAATCTTATATCATTGTCATGATCAATATAATTATCGTTATTATATTTTATAATAGAATAGTTATATTTTTCTGGCTTCACCATGAGTGTTTTCCAAATTTTATGGCTTTTATCGAGTTGTGTGGGGTGACGGATTTTTTTACTTGCTGATAATTTTTCCAATTTGTCTACGATATTCTATCGAATAGTACTGCTTTATGTATAGCATGCACACTATGATTATAGCTTATATCAAATTAAGTTCATTCTGTGATATTACTTATTTAATTTCTTTCTAACACGATATAATTATAATTTTAATTTGCGGATGGTATGTTTTGTAAGGAAATACCTTTTAGACTAATATAATCCCTAATATTGGTCGCTTACGAAACATAATTTGTAAAAAAACTATTTGTTTCTATTTATTATTATTATATATTCCGATATCTAAATCAGATCAATGGTATATACTAGACAAAAAATTATCAATTATTTTAATCGTATTAAACGTGTGTAATCTTACCATTGGAGACAATGCTCAACTAATGCTCTACTAATCAATTATCAATCTATTATTGGTTAGTTTAATCTATCCATGTACTTTACATACCTCATTAGTATGATATGTTACATTGTGAATAACTTGTGAATAAATCAGTACGATTATAATTTATATCAACTCAAGTTCATACTGCAGCATTACTTATTAATTGATTCTAACTAGATACAATTAAATTTTTAATTTGGAGGATTGTATGTTTAATAAGGCAATACCTTTCTGACTAATATAACCCCTAATATTGGTCGCTCAAAAATATGTTTCTATTTATTATTGTTATATATTGAGATATTTCGATATCTAAATCACATCAATCATATATATTAGATAAAAAGTATTATCAATTATTTAAATCATATTTAACGCACCTAAGCTTACCATTGGAGACAACCTTTTCCACAATCATTTTGGTTCTACACTTCTACTTATGATTACAATTGGTTGTCTGTTGATATTGGAACAGACCTTGTGTGGATCCTCATAAATATTTTGTTCATATAATAATTTTACATTTTTATGTATGAATTCTTATCTAACAAGTTCTATTGAATATTAACCGAAATTGATATGTTATTGACTAAAATATCTAGTACTATTATACGCTTACCATTGAAAGAATTTTTCCAAAATCTATTTGGCTCTATTCATGATTATATATTTCGGGAATTAAATCATATCGACCCATATAAATTATAGGCCATAACTATTTTTTTTTTTACATGAAGGTATAAGCTTTATTTTTTATAACCCATAATTTGATGGAATGACATCACATATAAATTAACAATAGGGATTCAGTATGGACTCTTGTTCTAAAAAACAACTCGTGTTCTCCTCGAAAGAATTTTCTTGCATTGCAGATACCCTCGGATTCTCTCTTCTTTTTGTTCTTCGTCTAGTCCTCATCTCCAATGTTAGAAATGTCGGTGGCTTCTACCACGCACGATGTGACTATAGCGGCTCTATTGTCTATCCTTTAGAGAGTTAAATGGGTTTGGTGCGCTCCAGTCGTGAATCCGAATGAATACTAATTGTGGTTGTAAGAGAAATTAAGTCAATTTTCCTCCTACGCCAAGTGAACAATGTTTGTCACCGCTTCTTTAGTGAAAATTATGTCCAGAAGCTCTTGTAATTAAGTATGCAATCATACAATTGGTTCATTTTTATTGGCAGTAGCAATTACAAAGAATAAAACAATAGAAGTAAACATACTCGTCTTCCACTAAAAATGAGTGTGTGACCACAATCTTTTGTCTAGTAGAATATGATAAAAAAATATTTAGCTTACGAGATTCTTATTTTGTTATGGTCTTCAGGTTAAGATATTGTTTTACTGGATTAACTAGAATTGTTACAAAAAAAAAAAAAAAAAAAAAAAAAACCCCACGTCAGAATATTTATGGCCTAAAATTCGAATTTTGGGCTCCATGTCAGCAATTGAAAATCAAAACTAGCCACTATGTATTAAATTGAAAAAAATTAAAAGGTTGTGTATTTATACGTTAAAATTAAAAGGTCGTGTATTTTTACGTAATTAAGCCAAAAAAAAAAAATTAATATATTTTATTGCAACTCATATCCAATGTAAATAGTTCAACTCACAAGTCACAATAAATAATCAAATTTAAGCACAATAATCAATCGACTAACACTTGTTTATTTTATATTTAATATATTATATCAAAATAATGAATATCAGTATCATATTAAATACTAAGAAAAAAAAGTTTGTTTTATTTATTTATTGAAAATAAAAGAAATGGATTCAAAAATGAAAAAAAGTTATTAGTGTCTTTAAGATGTTGTAACAACAAATTTCGTGTATTAAATGTATAAACACGAAAAAGATGTACAATATTGAATATTCGGATCAAATGAATAAATTTTACAACTTTGTACATCTTATCTCTATTTCTCCACTGATTCTTCTCTTCAAATATGCCTTCAACTCGTTGACTTGAACAACGCTAATCCAAAGTTTGTAAGCTTAATTTTGGATTAAACGCCATTTTCTTGTCTATTTTCTCGAAGAATGCCGAAGTAGGTCAAAATTCCTTGGTACCGGAATTCTTCACTTGATATTCCTTTGTACCGGAATTCTTCATTTGATTCTTGACGTGTGTTGTTGATGATTTTGGTGGAGAATGAGGCCCTATTTATAGTTATAGGATGGGAAAACCCTAATGGGCTTGAGTCTGAATGGAGCGATGTGATTGGTCCTTCACAATATCATTATTCATAAGATAATTATTAAATTAACTGTATTTAATTTAATAATTACTGCAACAACTTGACACATGGACCATTCTGATTGATCCACCATGACTTGATATTTATCCTCATCTTCTTGGATAATTACTAATTTAATTTAATTTAGTAATACCTGCATCATCTTGACACGTGGCGGCTTCCCACTAGTCAATGAAATATATAGTAAATCACCAATTAAATTGATTATTTGACTTAGGAATTTTATTTAATTTATTCCTAATATTAAAATAATTAACATAAAATTAATTTTCAACTCATATTTTATTACGTGACGCATTTTAATTGGATACAAATTTTATGTATCAACAAATGCCCCCTCGAGACTTGTTCACGGACGAGGCGTCTTGAAGTGGATGATTCTCGGATTAACTTTTGAAATTTGTGTGGAACATGTTGACATTTTATACTCTTGCCAAGAAGTTCTTGAATTTGTATTTGATTTGATACCTTTTAAACTCGTGTCAATGAGCCTTGAATTTAAATTTGAATTTAACATTGATACGCATTTTATTCTCGTACATAGAAGTCTTCGATTTGAATTTGGATTTTAATTATCCAACTTTATTTTGGACTTAGAATTCGAAGTACAAACTGATTTCCATATAGTAATTATGCTCAAATGGCCTAGATAATTAATCTTTAATTAAGTAGGCCCACGTACAAGTATTAGCCCATCTCATTCATATGCAAGCAAAAACCAATTTACATGTCATGTGCAGAGAATCAAAATGAAACATAATCTCTTTTCTTGCTGCTCCACATAATTGCATGCATGTACCAATAATCCTTGAATCACCACACATCCATATCTCTTCCATGTGCAAGAATTAGTCCCAATCCATTATGCATGATACTTAAATAAGGCCACATGTCCGTATCTCTTCCACATGCATGATATGCAAATTTTGCATAATCTCCTTCATATCTAGTATATCAAAACCTCTGCAAATTCTTATTAGAATTAACGAGCTAGAGAATGATACTTATCTTAATATTCATGGGATTAAATATTCGCATATCCGATTTCTTCACACATTTTCCTTCTCCTCCAGCAATACGGTACATGATATATTCAAACCATACTTATCTTTAACACGTCCTTCACCGTCTTCAGCTTTTAAGTGATTTGGATAATGATTTTAAGAATCCGACTAGATCACGATAATCTTCTACATATCAGTATTAGATCTTAGCAATTTATAGTCGTTTCCGATTTCTTGTTATACAAGCATGTGTGTATTATAAATAATCAGTCCCTCTCGACACTTTCTACTCCGCATCAGTCGAAGAACATCCGTGACCCCTCGAATCCTTTCTACATTGGTCATCAACATCCCAAATCATCTCTATCAAGGAGTTTACAAATAGGCAGTTGAACTTCCTATCCAAAGGCATATCCTGGTCGATGTCGGTCTGAACTCTCTGTACAAAAGAATTTCTTGATTGACGACGGCCCGAACTCTCTGTACAAAAGAGTTTCTTGATTGACGGGGGCCCGAACTCTCTGTACAAAAGAGTTTCTTGATCGACGGCAGCCCGAACTCTCTTTACATAAGAGTTGACGGCGGCCCGAACACTCTGTACAAAGGCGTTTTCATCATCTTCGGCATCAGATATGTCTCCTACTTCTCTAATGAACCTATCATATAAGGTAATATATGTTTCGTCTTTTGAAAGCAAATCATCTTCTCTGGTCAGGTGCTCAACTTTCTTCACTGTTACCGAAGCATTCTCGAAGGCTCCAGCTTTGATATATCCTTTGGCTGTTGTAGTGTGGGTACATTAGTGGCCATAGGATCCATTTCCATCCTCATTGAAAGCCTCTTCATCACCTCCAAATCAGTTTATGCATATGCATGTAATCTAATATTGTTCGTTACTTTATTAGGAAAGACCCTATATTCGGTGTATTTTCAAAGTCTCTGATATAGAGTGTCGAGTGAGCTGCGTTGTGTTTGTGTGGAGTATACTGAGACCCACGAATTCAATTTGATGAATTTGAAATTCTATGAAGAACTCTCACCACTTCCTTTATTTTTAAGGCTTCAGTATACTGTACCAAACGGTGACGACGATACGGACGTCATACAGGGATGGGGAATGATTCCAAAATTATCTATCACGTTGTTGGTTCAACCCATGACGGTGTTTCGAGTTTCCCTTCTGACTTTCTTGAAATATGACGGCATATATATCTTGAAATATCATCTCTTTGTTTCTATCCTACACTATATTAATTTCATCCTCAATTTACTTTTATGAATATTTATTTCTGCGACATAAACCTCATTTCCTTGTCTTTCAAATAGTGATCATAATGGTGTACTTCAAGGATGCTACTTTCGATACGGCAAAACGATACTTGGTAATAACTGATGATGAAAATCAATTGACGGAAAAGGGCACGCATCTAGTGATTTATGAAGCTCTTATTTGCAAGTACACATGTTCGTGGGGAAAATTTAGGAATCCACTCTACACCAAGTCATGGACGGAATAGATTCACTTGACCAAACCCTTGAAAGCATGGGCTTTACAGGCAACCCACCACCGGCGAACTAAAGATTCAAATTTCTTACCGACGGTAGGAAGAGATATCATTGAAAGCAGAACCGCATGGGAGGGCCCTATTGAATTTGCCAGAGAATTTCGGTATACTCAAGGCTATAGGGAGTGGGTGAAGGACGTACTTAGCCGATGCAGACAGACACTACTTGATGCTGAAGTCTGTGATGTCGTGTATGCATCTCTTTTTACCTACGATCGCAGTGCCGAAGTGATTAAGGCTTTTTGCGAAACATGGTCTCCTTCAACAAACACATTGTTGACTTTTCTCAGGGAGATGTCTATTTCTCTGTGGGATTTACATACTTTGGCGGGTTAAAAGGATGTACAAAATTGAATATTCTAATCAAATGAATAAATTTTACAACTTTGTACATTCTATCTTTATTTCTCCTCCGATTCTTCTCTTCATATATGCCTTCAACTCGTTGACTTAAACAACGCTAATCCAAAGCTTGTAAGATTAATTTTGGATTAAACATTATTTCTTGCCGATTTTCTCGAAGAACGCCGAAGAACGTCGAACGTCGAAATTCCTTTGTACCAGAATTCTTCACTTGACATTCCTTTGTACCGAAATTCTTCACTTGATTCTTGACGACGTGTGTTGTTGATGATTTTTGTGGAGAATGAGACCCTATTTATAGTTGTAGGATGGGAAAACCCTAATGGGCTTGAGTCTAAATGGAGCGATATGATTGGTCCTTCACAATATCATTATCCATAAGATAATTATTAAATTAATTGTATTTAATTTAATAATTACTGCAACAACTTGATGTTTATCCTCATCTTCGTGGAGTGGATAATTACTAAATTAATTTAATTAATTTAATTTAGTAATATATGCATCATCTTGACACATTGCGGCTTCCCACTAGTCAATAAATTAAATAGTAAATAACCAATTAAATTGATTATTTAACATAGGAATTTTATTAATGAATTCCTAATATTAAAATATCAAATATAAAATTGATTTTTAACTCATATTTTATTACGTGGCACATTTTAATTAGATAAATTTTTTAAGTATCAACAGTTGGAAAAATCATAACATATGAGAGAGAGAAAGAGATACAAAAAATAAACCAGGTCTCTAAATTCTTTATCCTAACGTGACTGCATGTGTTCCTGTGCTATTTTTTTTATTATTCGTGAATCTAGAAACAAAAAAATAGTTAGTTTTTACTATTTCAAAACAATCGTAATATTGTAGGAAAGATACATATATATTTGTTCATAAAATAAAAATAAAGTTTAAAAAAAAAAATTATCTAACATTATAAAAAGATTAGTTAATAAGTATCTATAAAAAAATATATTTAATATTTATTAGATTTTCCTTGTATCTCAGACCCAATCAAATTATTCAGCTCATATTACATAAAGAAATCTAACTTAAATAATCACCAAACAATTACAATTTATAATATAACTTGTATTCAAATATGCAATGTAAATGTCAAATTAAAAGTCATGAAAATATGAATTTGCTATATTTTACATTAAAAACGGAATAAGAACCATAAATTAGGTATTTTAAATTTATTTTAATTTTACTGTTTGCTTTTTAAATTTATTTTATTTTTGTTATAAAATGAATCAATCAAAAGTTGTCACCTATAATTTATTTATATAGTAAATCGCCAATAAAATTTGAAGGAAAATTGATAAAAATGCCCTTTAACTTTGGGGTAGTTAAAAAATTACCCACTAACTTTGGCCATTTAAAAAAATGTCCCGTAATTTAAAATTTATTGATAAAATTGTCATGCAATCGGGAATTGCTTGTAATCCTTCCGGTTACCTATTGATGTGGCAAGGGACTGCTGAGTGTATTACAAGGTGGACGAAGACTAACTAGACGTGGCGTATTAAGCAATAGGATAGTAAACCACGTGATATTCACGTGTCAAAATTAGGGCAAAACATATCCCCATTCCCCTAATTCTCTCAATCGCGAATTTGGCTCTTCCTGCGGCTAGAAGAAGAACGACGGCGAGGACCAAACCCTTGGTCTGATTCAATCTGTTGTAGAACCGAATAGTGTGGACTTCGAGATGCGGTGTCGCGACCCTAGCAGAAATGGCGAGCCCTGCTCGATTATGGTAAGTTTCACCCGATTTTATTGCGTTTTCAAATTCTTGTCTAGTTCCTCAAATCGTGTTTCTACTCTTGTTTATTCAGTTTTTTGTTGTTCACTAGAGTAATATGACTAAATTTTGTTAGCTTATTCCAAGATGACAGCTTTGTGGGGGTTTTAATATTTGTCTGGTTGTTGCTTTTGTTTAGTTTAGCGTTTACGGTTAAGGGGACAACTTTCTTAGTTTATACAAAGTTGAAAATGGTGTCCCGTTGTGTTATGACTATGTGTGGGGTCTAAATATTCCTTTGTTTGTTGTTGTTGTTATGGGTGTGAACATGGACAGGAGACAACTTGTGTATGAATAATGCGGTTGGTCCATTTGGATTTCTTTAATTTTACTTGGGATTCTTTTTTGTGCACTTATAATTAAAAAATATGTTTTATGTTTTTGTTATCTTCTCAATATGTGGTCCCAATTTGCATGTGGCCCCATTTTGCATTCACTACATATGTGGGATAATGTTTGTGCAGTTTTTTATGGATAGGAATGAGTTATTGAGGGTTATTTGGTAATTGCACAAAGTGATTGTCCCATTTCGTAGTGGTCCCAATTTGCAATTATTTGATGAATCTTGGACTGATTTTTTTTTTTTTTTTACTCTTATCTATGTACCAAGTCCCAACAGTGCTTTATATACCTTCTCAATTCATTATGGGGGCTTAGTTGAGAATTGGGAAGGGGCTTACATTGGAGGAGATGTGGTGTTTTGACCACGTTGATGCTAATCAAATTACTTTGAGGTATTTGGTAAAATTTGTTGCTCATCTTGAGAAGTGCAAGGAGCCGTTGTTGTGGGGTAGGGGTCATGGCAAAGCGTACTTTACTCCGATAAGCCACGAAGTGGAATTGCAACATTTTCTTCAAGATGCAAAAGATAGTAGAGAGGTGAACTTGTTCACTGAAAGTGTCAACCTTTCCAACGTGGGAGAAGATACTACTTTACATGAGGTGCTGATCGAAGAGACTCCCGTGGGGGCTGAAGCTGAAAGGAGCAGGATCAAGAAGAAGGATAAAAAAAGAAGGAAGAAATTAAGAGGGGTAAGAGAACTGCCGAAGTAGTTGAGATTTTGGAAGACGGAGATGACGATGAATGCAAGGACAATGATTATGAGTTAGATGAGGACGAGGGAAATGCTAAAGATGCTAAAGATGATGTTGATTTTAAAAAGTTCACGGATAAAGACGCCGAATGGGCCGGTGTTCAGCGTAATGAAGGCTGCAGTGGCTCAGAACAAATTGGGCAGCTTGATCCACTAGGCGAAGATAACTTGTGTTTTAGTGAAGATGATTTTCGAAGTATTCACTCTGAGGATGACAATGGTGATGCTATGGCGCCAGGGTGGAGACCCGACTACAGGAGGTCGCCAACACTTGTACTGGGGATGGTTTTCAGTACGAAGAAGGAGTTCAGAGACATGCTTGACACACATGCCATATTGGAGCAAAGATCAGTTAGCTTTAGAAAGAGTGACAAGCATAGGATTTATGCTATTTGTGATGCTGATAATTGTAATTTCAGGGTAAACACACTACGGAGGCCCGGTGAGACATCATTTGTGGTCACAACTTGCATACCAGACGACACGTGTGCACCTTCGCACTTTGTCAGAAACATGAATAGTAGATGGTTATCAAGCAGGTTCAGATATGTGTTCCAAACAGATAAGAAGAGGCAGATTAAAGCTTTTAGGGCTGATGCTATTGCTAAGACTAGAGTTGAGATAACACCATGGCAGGCTTTTTTGTGCAAACAAAGGACAGTTCGTGGCCTTGAAGGTAGAGCAGACGATCAATACTTGCTATTGAGGGACTACGCGGCTGGAATCTTGAGAACAAACCCCGGGTCGACCGTTTTGCTCAATGTGGACCAAACTCCCGAAGGGAACAAATTTAAGAGATTCTACATTTGCTTGGCTGCACTTAAAGAGGGTTTCTTGACGGGCTGCCGACCATTGTTTGGGCTGGACGGGACATTTCTAAAAGGTCCACATGGGGAATCGTGTTGACGGCGGTAGGAGTAGACCCCAATAACAATTCTTTCCCGTTTGCATATGCAGTTGTTAGTACCGAAAACGGGGAGAATTGGGCTTGGTTCGTAAAGCAATTAAAGGATGACTTGGATATTGACAAGCCTTGGGAATGGACGATTATTAGTGACAAGCAAAAAGGACTCATCAAGGCTGTGGAGGAGGAATTACCCGGGGCAGCCCATAGATTCTGTGTGCATCACATGCATCTCTGTTAGGATTAGCTCAACCTCTCACAAGACAACACACAACAGAATTTGAATGAAACACAACCAAGAAATCGGCCAACAACAACCGAACAAAGAACAGAAATGAAAATGATGAACACAAGGCTTTTACGTGGTTCGATCAAAGGTGATCTACATCCACGGAGGTTCTATACACCTCAATTCACTTCACTAATCAACCAATTACAAGAATTATCCAGAAATCCAGTAACACCCCAAATCACAGCTTGACTTGAGCAGAAAACCCTAGATATCTAATTCTCTTGATTGAGTAATATTTACAGAGGGGAAATTACGTCTACTAGCTCGCAACTACAAGTGTTTATAATGTATATAAGTGTTGAAGCTCGAATCTGGAAGTTGAGGAAGTTGTAACCACTTTGACTCAGGATATTCAAAACTGCTGCAGCGGGGCTTTCACAATGGTTTCTTATGTTCTTCTTTTAACTCCATTTCTGATCTCGGTTAAAATCCGGTTCTCTGATCCGGTTCCTTGCACTTCGAACCCGGTTCTGGAATCCTCAAAACCTCTACTTAAAACCACAAGCACTTGATGATATTGAACTAATATCTACAAATCTCCACCTCAATGAATTCAAGTGTATGTCACTACCTCAAACCTACGTTGTTCTTTATCTTTCAATCACATCGTTCAAACCTAATCAGACTTTAGCAATGAATTACCTTGCTTTCAGGCACTGCTTTGGTTAAGAAATCAGCAGCATTGTCACTTGTGTGAACTTTCTTAACCTCTACTGACTCTGCATCAATCACATCACTTGCAAAATGCAACCTAACATCTATATGCTTGGATCTTTCATGGAAAGCTTGATGTTTTACCAGATGTAGTGCACTCTGATTATCACAATATATGGTCACACACTCCTGCTTGATCCCCAGATCCTTCAGAATTCCTTTCAACCACACAACTTCCTTAATATCTTCTGTCAACGCTATGTACTCAGCTTCTGTAGTTGATAAAGCTACTACAGATAGCTGTATACTTCTCCAGCTCACTGCAGTACCATATAAAGTGAACACATATCCTGTGATTGACCTCCTGGTGTCAACATTACCAGCAAAATCAGCATCTGCAAAACCTTCCAATGGAATAGACATATTTGCTAGTTTCTGAAACTTCAACCCCAGATTGACTGTCCCTTTTAGATACCTCAACACCTGCTTCAAAGCCTCTCAGTGAGCTTTCCCTGGATTTGACATATACCTACTAACCAAAGACACACAATATGCTAAGTCTGGTCTGCTGCATATCTTACCATACATTAAACTTCCAACCCCACTTGCATAAGGCACATTTCTCATGTATCTCACTTCTCCTGCTGTCTTAGGACCCTGTTCCTTTGATAATTTGAGTTGTTGGCTTACTGGAATACTCAATGTTTTAGCCTCATGCATCTGAAACCTCTCCACCACTTTCTGAAGATAATGCCTCTGAGACAACCATAGACTTCCAGCAGCTCTATCTCTGATTATGCTCATTCCCAGTTTCTTCTTTGCATCCCCTAAGTCTTTCATGTCAAACTCAAAACTCAACTTCTTCTTTAGCTGATGTATTTTATGTTTACTCTTGCTTGCAATAAGTATGTCATCCACATACAGCAACAGGTATACAGGATCAACACTCGTACTCTTATCAAAGTATACACAACTATCATACAGACTTCTGACAAAACCAGCTTTTAACATAAGCTCATTGAACTCCTTATTCCACTGCCTTGGACTTTGTTTTTATCCATATAATGATTTCTTGAGAAAACATACCTTTTCTTCATTTCCAGGAATCAGAAACCCCTCAGGCTGCTTCATATATATGTTCTCAACTAAGTCTCCATGTAAGAATGCTGTTTTTGCATCCAGCTGCTTTAACTCCATATCTTCTTGTGTTACTTTTGATAAAAGTAGTCTGATAGAGCAATGTTTCACCACAGGAGAGAAAACCTCATTGAAATCAATACCCTCTCTCTGAGTAAAACCCCTTGCCACCAATCTTGCTTTATACCTTATCCTATCTGAGTCTCCAGCTTCAACTTTCTTCTTATAAATCCATTTGGAACTTACCAGCTTCTGCCCCTTTGGTTTATCCACCAGTTTTCAGGTGCCATTCCTTTCCAGAGATTCCATTTCTTCCATCATTGCACTAACCCAGTATTCACTTTCATCACCACTGAGAGCTTCTTTGAAATTCTGTGGTTCATGATGTTCTATGTCTTCAGCAATACTGAGTGCATAATGTACACTTCCAGCCTGTCCATAGAAGTCTGGTCTCTGAATTTGCCTCCTTGGTCTTTCTTTGGCAATGTTGTAGTCTCTCAAGTTTGTATTTCTGGGTGGCATATCCTCTTCTTCTAAAGAACTGTCACTTGAGTGTTCAGTCAAGTTTTCACCTCTTTGTGGCCCATGATCCATCTGAGTCTCCACCCGAACTGATAACCTTTCTGATTCAGTACTTCCATCATGTTTTTTTTTTTTTTATTTCCAGAGAAGTGATATCCCATAATTGATTCATTGAACTTCACATCTCTGCTTATCATTAGTTTCTGATTTCCAGGTTCCAAGCACCATAACCTGTAACCCTTTATTCCCTCTGGATATCCCAGAAACACACACCTGTATGCTCTAGGATCAAGTTTGTCTGATTTCATGTGAGCATAAGCCAAACATCCAAACACCTTTAGACCTGAGTAATTTGGAACTCTTCCACTTCATACTTCTTCTGGTGTTTTGAACCCTAGAGAGGATGTAGGTGATCTGTTTATTAAGTTGTATTGATTGTTTCTCCCCAGAACACCTTTGGTAGTCCAGCATCAATTAACATACACCTTACTCTCTCAAGAACAGTTCTGTTGAATCTTTCTGCCACTCCATTCTTTTGTGGATTCATGGGAACTGTTCTATGTCTAGTAATCCCTTTTTCATTACAGAAAGTTGTAAACTCAGTAGATAGATACTCTAAGCCATTGTCAGATCTCAAATGCTTGAGTTTCTTCCCCCTTAATGTTTCCATCTGAAGTAACCATGTCTTGAATTTAGTGAAGGCATCACTCTTGTTTCTTAAGACAAACACCCATACTTTCCTATTGAAATCATCAATAACAGACGTGAAATACCTTCCTCCTCCATGAGTTTCAGTTCTGGATGGTCCCCACAAGTCAGAGTGAACATAATCTAGAGGTTCTTGAGTAATGTGAATCCCCTTAGCATAAGGCAATTTCTGTGATTTGCCTAATGCACATTTGTCACAGAATTCAAGTGTCTAGTTTCCAACCTCTCCTATTATACCTCTTTTGGATAGCTCTTTTAATCCCTTTTCCCCAATGTGTCCTAACCTTTTTATGCCACAGTGTTAGTTCATCTTTGCCCAGAATGTTTCCCACATTTCCAACTACTGGTTTTCCCACCAAAATAAACAAGCCATTATGTTGTCTTCCTTTGATTACCAGTTTATTCTCTTTGATTATGTGTAATTTACCATCAACAGACTTAAATTCGCACCCAGTAGAAATAAGAGATCCTAGAGAGATCAGGTTTCTTTTAAGTCCAGGCACATACCTTACATTAGTAATTTTTCTTGTGACTCCATCAAACATATTGATGCTTACTGATCCAGTGCCTTGAACTCTGCAGGATTGGTCATTTCCTAGCAGTACACACCCTCCATCTTCTTTCTTGAGATTTTGAAACCATTCTTCATGGGGACACATATGGAAAGAGCAACCAGTACCCAATACCCACTCCATCTCCATTTAGACTCAGTAACATTCAAGACCTCTGGTATGTCCTCTTCATGTTCAACTGTAGCAGCTTCAGCACCCTGGCCTTCTTTCTTCTTCATCTTCTGTGGGCAATCTTTCTTTAGATGCCCAATTTGTTTGCACTTGAAGCATTTTCTGTTTTCTACCCATTCTCCAGATTTCTTTGGAGCAGTGTTGTCACTTTTGGGATTCTTTGAGGTTTGACCCCTCTTCTTTTGGTAGTTTCTTTTGAACTTAACATTTAGTCCTTCACCAGATTGAGTTGCCTTCTTGTCTCCTTGATTCTGTAAACATTTGGTCTTCAAGGCAGTAATGATTGAGTCATAACTCAGTTTATCCTGCCTCCCAAACATCAAAGTATCTTTGAATCCTTCCATAGATCTGGGTAGAGCATTTAACACCATCAAGGCTCTGTCATCATCCTCCATAGTTACCTCAAGATCTTCCAGCTCATCAAGAAGTTTTGTAAACTCATCTAATTGATCAGAAATGTCTTTTTCCTCCACCATTTTGAAAGCTAGCAATCTCTGCTTGAGGAACAGCTTATTTGATACTGACTTGGACTGATAGAGGTCCTCCAGTTTGGTCCAGGCCTCAATTGCATTCTTGCACCTCGAAACTTCCCTCAAAGGCTTATCACCAAGACAGAAGATGATTAAACTCAAAGCTTTTTGGTCTATTTCTGCATATTTGGGCTTCTCAGTCTCTATCCAATCACTTTCAGGTTTGAGAGCACTCACCAGCCCGTTTTGCACCAGAATGGCCTTCATATTGATCTTCTATAGGTAGAAGTCATTCTTCCCTGAGAATTTATCCAAATCCATCTTCATTCCTGACATCTTTATCTTCTGGTTACGTGAGAATGTTTCCCACAGACGGCGCCACTTGTTAGGATTAGCTCAACCTTTCACAAGATAACACACAACATAATTTAAATGAAACATAACCAACAAATCGGCCAACAACAACCGAACAAAGAACATAAATGAAAATGATGAACACAGGGCTTTTACGTGGTTCGATCAAAGGTGATCTACATCCACGGAGGTTCTATACACCTCAATTCACCTCACTAATCAACCAATTACAAGAATTATCCAGAAATCCAGTATCACCCCAAATCACAGCTTGACTTGAGCAGAAAACCCTAGATATCTAATTCTCTTGATTGAGTAATGTTTACAGAGGGAAAATTACGTCTACTAGCTCGCAACTACAAGTGTTTATAATGTATATAAGTGTTGAAGCTCGAATCTGGAAGTTGAGGAAGTTGTAACCACTTTGACTCAGGATATTCAAAACTGCTGCAGCGGGGCTTTCACAACGGTTTCTTATGCAACAGACTAAAACCGTTGTGAATGACGGTTATAACTACCTTAAGTCCGGTTCTTCTTTTAACTCCATTTATGATCTCGGTTAAAATCCGGTTCTCTAATCCGGTTCCTTGCACTTCGAACCTGGTTCTGGAATCCTCAAAACCTCTACTTCATACCACAAGCACTTGATGATATTGCACTAATATCTACAATCTCAATATGCGAAATTTGGGTTTTAGGGGTCACGCATTCAAGGTTGTAGGTTGGAGGGCAGCCAAGTCAACCACGGTTGCTAATTTTAAATGGAGGATTTAAAAAATATGGACGAGTCTGCCTATGTGTGGTTAAACGAAAGGCCCCCGCATCAGTGGAGTCGTTCGCACTTTGACACCTACCTGAAGGGTGACCTATTGATGAATAATATGTGCGAAAGTTTCAATAGCATGATCTTGAATGCTAGGGAGATGCCTATACTGTCAATGTTGGAAACAATCATGAACGAGTTAATGAAAAGATGCACGGAGAATCGAGATCGGGCTCGGAGATGGAAAGGAAATTTATGCCCAAGAATTCAGCAGATATTGGACTTGAATATGTCAAAAGTGGCCGATTGCATCCCCATTAAAGCCACTGACACCCACTTTCAAGTATCATGTTTCGATGGGAATCAGTATTCGGTTGATTTAGAGAACAAGTCTTGTGCTTGTAGGAAATGGGATTTGACGGGAATCCCATGCAAGCATGCACTATCTGCAATCAATCGTGTTAGAGAAGATCTATTTTCATATGTGCACATGTACAAACAACAAAATATTAAAGATATCATCATAGACTTGAATTCTTTCAATGGAGTTTTATATACACTTTCTTAAATTTTCAGGTGTTATCGGGTTAAGACGTACTTGGCTGCATATGGACCAGTTATAATGCCGATTAATGGAAGGCAAGAGTGGGCATCTGCGGAGGGTATCCCTCCATTACCCCCCGAAAGTTGTGAGAAGGGCAGGCCGACCACTTAAAGCGCGTAGAAGGGAGCCAGACAAGCCACCAGCTAGGCAGGATAGAGAGAGGGGCAGACCCACTAATCGTGACGCCTACCATAAGAAAAGGCACCAGACCACTGTAAAATGCAGCGCCTGCGGGATTCCTGGTCATAACCGTCGAGCTTGTCCATTTGTAAACCTGTTAATATTTATGCTAATTTTTTTAATTATATAGGTTGGATTAATCAATTAGTTTTAATATAAGTTCTTGGTTAGTAGTTGTTCTGATTTTGATTGAGTTTGTTCTAAAATGGGTTATGATTAAATGTTTGGCAAATAATGCATGAATTATCTTGAGCAGTGTTGCGGCTGGATTTTGTTGATGTTGTGGAACATAATGGGTTAATGATGATTAGTTTGTTCGAAGCATATGCACTATCTTTCGCATCTTTGGTGGCTGGATTTGTTTGAGTTTGTTTGTAAAAATGGCTTAAGGTTGATTACATTGGTTTTAGTGTATGTAATATCTTGATTATTATTTGGGGCTGAATTTGATTGAGTTTGTGGAAAATCATGTTAAGGATGAAATCGGGGCAGTCTGAAATTGAGAGAGCTTATATGAGGAAGATTTTGCAAGAATGTGGTTTCGAAGGACTAGAAGAAGAAGACGCATTCAATGGTGATGAGACGTACATGAATGAGGCAAGTTTGATGTAATTTCTTCAGTTTGTACAATGTTGATGAGACGTACATGAATGAGGCAAGTTTGATGTAATTTCTTCAGTTTGTACAATGTTACCCCCTCTATCTTAAATTTAAATATCTAATCTAGCAATATGCATATCAGGGGCAGAATAATGTTGGAGGCTCGCAAGAATTCTCAATCAGTCAGTTGACTCAAGATAACCTTGAAACGGAGGATATGGTAATAAATATTCATTTCTTTATTTTTTCCAAATTCGTCCAGAATTACATGTGTCATTTGTTTAATCTGTTGGCAGGATTGATATTAGGATTTTAATGGGAAGTCTGCTGGGGAGAAGGGGCCTGGACCGTCCACTGTACCAACAAAGCTTCGACCAAAAAGGAAATGTGAGAAGAAGAACTCGACTTCTGTACATGCTACAGACGTAATTGGAGCTTCCAAATTCAAGTGAAGTTGGAGACGCTGATCAAGAACAATTCATTGAGGTCCCAATAGTAGAAAATGAAGACGTGGTCGATGATGATGCAAATGCAAATGCAGCCTTCGCAGCCAGTATAGACGAAGAAACCAATCTGTAGCATAACATCCACCTCTCAATTTTCAAGGAAATGGCCTTTGGGAGTAACATTCCTTATGGTTTTGAACGTCCACCTGGGTGCAGGGCCATGTGAGGATATTAAGATGACGACTGAATTAGTTTAAATATTTTGTGGCAGATTCGTTTTTAACAATTTAAGACCTGTAGAAGCCTTAAACTTGATGTTGCTACTTTTGATGTTTCCCGGTTAGGTTGCTAGTGGAATAGTTTGTGTTTCAAGAAGGCCAAGCTAAATTATTGATTTTTGGAACATTGGTATTATGTAAAACTGCCATTCAGTTGTAAAACTACCATTTCATTAGCTTTTATTAGCTTCCCAGCCAGTTGATTACTCTATTATCAGCTTCAACTATGAACTATTATATACAACTCAATTGTAGATTGACTAATCATATATTAGAACAGATTGGCTAATCATCTATTAATAACAATATGAACAAAAAGGAACATCAATTGTAGTGGATTATCAGCTTCAAATATCAACTTTTGTATACAACTCAATTGTAGATTGACTAATCATATATTAGAACAGATTGACTAATCATCTATTAATAACAGTATGAACAAAAAGGAACATCAATTGTAGTGGATCCCCAATCAATAATGCATTACAACAGCGGAATTCATAAAAATTGTTGTTCATTCACTTCTTGGTCTAAAACAACAAAATACACACATGACACAAATACTAACCATAATTTTTTTTTTTCCACACAACATTGCTATCCATTATGTTGAGTAATCAGATCTTGATCCCCATATTCTTGATCAACAGTATCAACAACAAAACCCAAGTTAGTGTCATGATAAGCTTTATAAGCTTCACTTTTTTGCAATCTTCTGTTGCATAGCATCGAGCCTCACAACCAACTCCCTCATTTCGCCTTGCAATCCCGCAGCCGCATAAGTGGATGCATTATTAATTGGTGGGTCGATCCACTCAAAGAACAAACATCCTCCCCTCTGCAGCACTTTTTTTTTAAGAATAATGAACATAAAATTAGAAGAAAAACACCCTAATATTTAAATCAACATTTTGCACTTCGAAGAAATACACAAGATTTACATTCCAATTGCGACACCCGTAGAAACTTCTGCCCTGATTTTCTTCTTTCTTCGAAGTTTGAAGAACATATGGTAAACCACAATGACAAACCAAGTATCCAGCCGGAGAGGTGTTCGAGAATAACATACTCACTGCCAGGAAGAAGACAGCGAGCTACCTTGCGAACTGAACACGGCGAGCTACCTTGCGAACTGAACACGGTGAGCTACCTTGCGTCTCTACTGTCGCAGAAGTCATTCACCCAATACTCTGAGACGCGTTTGAAGAAGATGAAGAATTAGGGCTTGATTTAGGGCTGGAAGAAGATGAATAAAGTGGAGAAAATAGCTACCTTGTATAAAAATGCATCCACCTTGTAATACACATCAACAGTCTCTTGCCACGTCAATAGGTAACCAGAAGGGTTGCAGGGCAATTTTATCAATAAATTTAAATTACGAGGTATTTTTTTTAAATGACCAAAGTTAGTGGGTAATTTTTTAATTACCCCAAAGTTAAAGGGCATTTTTATCAATTTTCCCAAATTTAAATTTGGAACTAATTTTGAAAAGATTTTACCATATATATACAAATATTTTATTATGTTAATTATGGTTTAAACCTACTGTGTTTAGAAGGTGAAATGGATGGGAAAATAGTCTGATATATTTTTATGGAGGATTCCATTTTATTGAACAGTAAGATTTTCGTCTTTATATATTATGTGGAAAATTTACACATTTCTACTTACAACTACATATAAATTTCAAAATTTTGATGATCGTATCAATCGCTACTAATACTAATAAAAGAGGGATTTGTAAAAGGAGTGCTTTTGAACACAAAAAAGCAGGCAGTTCTTTCATTATAAGTTGTGTAACAGTATCAAAGGTGGGTAACAAAACTCTGTAAGAAAGTTAATGTTATTTTATTGTTGGGCATGCCCTTTAATTTATCTATTCTTGCTTATTATGTTAGATATTTATGTCAACCCGCATTTTGGGAATTTAAATTTGAGTCAGTACTGATCCTACTAGACTCCAGGCCGCCCTATATATTGACCTTAGGGTCGAAAGTGGACTTCTAGATCGAGACTTTACGACTTACAAGTCTCTTAATTTTGACGTTCTAATAAATAACGTAAGATTAGTATTTTGTACTTTCCAATTGATATAATAGCTGACAGGGTTATCCACTGAGCCTAAAAACTCATGCATTTAATATTAATATTTTCAGGTTAGGAAGCGGTGAGGTGCCAGTAGATAGGGACTTGATATTCCCATATGAGAAGCATATTATTAAATAAAGGAGTAGTATTTTTATTTTCTCTCGAAAGCCCCATTTAGTATAATGGTTGTGTAATATCTAAACATATTAAACGTTACTATTAAATTACTCATGATCTGATGTTATAAGTTGTTATTATTTTTCATAACTCAATTAATACACCCACACACACATATATATATGTTCAGAAACTGAAATTTATTTATTTTCAAAATTTAATTTTTTATTCATGTGTGCGTTGGTCTATGTATATCAGAGAAAATATTTATATGATGAAGATTATATTCCAACGAACACACACATACATATAGGGATAATCACGAAATGGTTGCCGAACTATTAGCACTTTTTTCACTTCGGCATATAAACTATTAACATTGACGAAACCGCCGCCAACCTATTTGAATATTACTACTCGAAATCTGTCGGGCATAATACCGCCCAAATTCTGTCCCAAAAAGTGGTTTTGCAAAACCAGGTGTGCAATGGATTTTGGCGGTGTTATGGTCGGCGGCTTTTGAGTAGTAATATGCAAATAGGTTGGCGGCGAATTGGTTAATGTTAATAGTGTATATACCGCAGTGAAAAAGTGTTAATAGTTCGGTGGCCATTTTATAATTATCCCTATATATATGATTACTTCTAAAACTTAAGTTTTAGAAAATCAGTTTCAGTAATATAAATAAATAAATATATATATATATATATATATATATAATCACTATTAAAAATCAGTTAAAGTTAGTATTTAGTAGCGTGTCCAAATTCCAAAACATCGGGTTGGGGGCATTTCAAATACTGTAATATATCTTTTATTAAAAAATATTATGAAACATTTTATTATGATACTATTACCCCAGCCGAAGTTAAATTATATACGAATTCTAGTCATGCTCCTGTATGATGCACGACCGTATCAAATTTGATATATTTTTATTACATACAAATGTATAAAGTTATAATTTTGTTATTCAAAATTTCATTGTGAAGATCAAATATAATTTTTTAATACATGATTCTTTTTTTGTTCTTTTGTAATAAATATTAGTATGTCGTAGCTTGAGGTCTGGTCACCACCATATGTCGGGCCAGATTGGTCAAATTTTATTTGGCAAAAAATTAGTGAATCTAGCACAACTCTCTATAAAATAAAAATAAATATTTTTAGTGCGCTTGTCTTTGGTACTCACTATGAAGGACTCATTGAGGTATGAAATGGTATAGATGACATATATACTTAAATATTAAGAAAATAATATGATATATGAATCAACCAATAATACAAAACGAATAATTAAAAGAAAATTATAGGAAAATAAAATTCAATATTTTATGATGTAAGAATCTGAAGTTTCAATTGTTACCCTTATCATTCGACTATTTTTCATTTAATATGTTAATGATCATAGTTTATCCCCTAAAGAAAAAATAAATAATAACTTTTTAGAATGAGAGTTACCATGACAACCTTTTCACTATTCTTGACAGTTTTTTATATGAATATTAAATACATGTTGTTTATTGCGGTTTTAAAGTTGACTATAAAATATTTATTGTCGAGGTTTAGAAAAATTATGATTATAAATTCGATTTAATTTTTCATTAATTACATTGACTTTTATATTTATGTTACATATCCATAGAGGGCGACTCGATCCACCTCGAATTCACGTGCCAATGCCATGTGTCGGGTTGTATCGTGCAAGCCCAAACTTTCATATGGTAAAAAGAATAAAAGCTAAGTCCAGTCCACCCTCATATACAATATATTTGGTCAGACCGGCATGCAGACTGTTGGACCATTAGTTCATCGGTCGGACCTAATTATACTTTGGGCTCAGATCTTATGGCCCACCTAAGTTGATTTTTCCACCTACATAGTTTACTCATAATTAATTAAATAAAGATTATCATTGCCAAAAGGTAGGGGAGGGGTGGAGGGTGGTTGGTTTGTGGAATCGCCCCTACTATTTTAAGGTTATTTCTCTCTCTCTCTCTCTCTCTCTATATATATATATATATATATATATTAGTGCATTAGATGTTTATAAATTTATGATGTTAATTTTGTATTTTTCTATTTATTATTTTTTTACTTTTTATACTTCTGCTACATATCCTTAAAGGAGGCACTTCTGTCAGCCGGTCCAGCTCGAGCCCACGTGCCAATGTCATGTACCCAACATTTTGTTGGACCAAAAAATTAGAACTAAGCCTGGTCTACCCTCCTATACACCAAACTTTGTCTGATCGACTCGCAGTCCGTCGGGCTATTAGGCCATCAGTTGAACTTGTTGGGCTCAATTATATTATTTAAGCTCAGATTCTTATGGTCCAACTCCAATTGCATTGAATGGATCGGGTCGATTTTGGCACCTCTACATATTTCATTTAGCATTAATTAAATAAAAATTATTATTACCAAAAAATCTTGAATTAGAAAGTAATTTTAGCTGAAGAACGAACCCATATTATTTTTGGGGATGACTACTAAATATAAATATACATTGAATTGATAAAGGTTATTATTGCAAAATTAATAAATTTACTTTCTCCGATTAGAAAGTAGTTATATACAGAGGCGGAGGCATGCTAGGCATGTACTGGGCTTAAGCCCAGGGCAACTGCTGTAGTGATTAATCTTTACTACTATGGTTCTTCAATTTTAAATTGTTAGCCCACCCCTAATTTGTCTTGTCTTCTTTTTATTTCAGCAAGTTATGTTCAGTTTTTTTCTTTTTACAATTTTTGAATAGAATGATAAAATAAAATGTCAACACATGGAGTTAGATGAAACACGTGGATTTTGGCACTGGAGACTCACAGGCTCTGTTTGTTTATGGCTGTGGGTGGTTGGAGTATTTATAAGAACATATGGTTGTAGCCATTTTTAAAGGTAAATACCTTTAATGGTGAAAATGCTCCTCTATCTACGGACACAATTTAATGTGCTTATATGTGTAAAGATTTTATCCTCAAGTTATGAATGAAGTAATTAGTTGTATTTTATGACATCTGGACACACCAGCTACTGTGCACTTTAATGAAACGCGTTTTAAACGAGCGTTAGACGAACGATCTTAAATCTAGTAGTTTGAATTTGATTTTAGGCCTAACTGCAATAAATGGTTAAATATATATATATATATATAGAGAGAGAGAGAGAGAGAGAGAGAGAGAGGTCCTTCTATAGTACAACAATTGCATTAATACAACTATACATAATAACCATTAGGTTTCCTTATTTTGATCTTAATAACCCTTGAATAAAAATCCCCGTTAAATAAAAAGTTAGTGAGCAAAGTTTGGTACATCCTCCTAAAATATATTATGATATCCGTGTTGACTCGCAGCCCATTAGGTTTTAGGCCCATCGGGTCTGTCCTGTTGGATTCGATGGTAATTCAAGCTAAAATTCCTATAACCTAGTCCGTCTAAAATGTCGAACAGACTGGGCCGAATCAATTTTGCCGCCTCTAAATATAAATGGTCCAACCGAACTTTCAAGTTTCAAGCACGCATAATAAGTATCACTGGAGATGTAAAAACACTAATTTTATTTTCCCACGCAAATTGAGATTATATGTGGCTAAACACTTACTCTTATTTATGTGTGGCTAAATTATGTGTGAGTAAAACTTTAAAAACTTAGTTTCTTATAGTGAAAGTTCAGAAAACCAAGGTAAATAAGGGTTGAGTAGCCCTTGCCTATACCACCTAAATTCACATCGAGTCACTTTTTAGTACCTAAAACAGTAAAATGGGCTCATACCCGAAGGTATAAACTTTGCCCAATAATAAATACCACCGTCTTAAATCTATTTCTAAAACATAATTTTTTCATCAAATTTATAGTACCCATACAAGTCTCGGAATATCTAATAAGAGTGACGTTTGTGTGCATGTGATGTACAATAGGTTTATTGTACATCACTACAATTTAACACATGAACTCCAAAAAATCGCTGAAATATACTCCCTCCGTTCCGCTCTAATTTGCCTACTTTCCTTTCTGGTTTGTCCCAATCTAATTTGCCAACCCATAAATGGTAAATTTCTCTCACAATCTTCACCCTCAAAATCTCCACATTCAATTTCCACCTTTAAAAAAGTAAAAGATTCCACAAAATCTGCTTTTTCTTAACCTCCGTGCCCGACCAAGGTAGGCAAATTGGGCCGGGACGGAGGGAGTAATTTATAAAAAAATTCGCGTCCGCGAATTGGGTCAGCGCGCAGGTCGTGGCTTTTTTTTAAAAAAAAATTCTACTGCAAGAACACAATAAGTCTACTCTGAACACAAAATAACTATACGGCAAGAACACGGTAGGTCTACTGAAGAACACATAAGTCTACTCTAAACACAAAATTACTATACTACAAGAACATAATAAGTCTACTGTAAGAACACAAAAAAAAAAAAAAAAAAAAATCATGCCGATCACGCGCGACCCGTGCACAAATTTGAATTTGGTTGTACATTAAGCACTATTGTGCATCATATGGCCCCGAAATTTTGCCATCTAATAATTTTGAGCAATGGTATATCTATTTTGATTCAAATGTTTTAACTTCAACTTGATGTTTTGATTTTGATATAAACAGAAAAACAACATTGGTGCTTTCGTTACATATTCTCAAGCTTTAGGGAGTTGTTGGGATATTCTCAACATATTGGGAGCTCATCGCAAATTGGTCAATCCCTTGGGGCAGTATTCTGATATTTATATTTTCTCTAGGGGGTATCCAGTAAATTAGAAAGATACTGCCCTTGGTTTTGAAGTGTCCCCTCTTTCAAGAAATGCGGTGTTATTGAGGAAAATAAACAAGAACAATATTTCATTAGCTAGCAGAGTAAAACCACTTTCAACTCTCTCATCTCCCCCCTTTCTTTCTCTATCTAGGGTTTCATATTTCAATTTGCTGCAGATAATTCTACAGTTCCTTGTTTTATTCCCATCAAAATGGTGAGCTATTTTGTTACCCCGATTTCCAATTACGCCTTCGTTATTACTTTTCTCTGTCGGTTTAGATCTCGTGCTATGAATTTGAACATTTTTTGTTGAATTTTGGTAGGAGAATGGGGGAGGGAATCTGGAGGCGAAAATAGAGACGTTGCTGAACGTGGAGAAGCAGATGAGACAAGCGGGTGACGTAGCAGGAACGAGAAAGGCCGTCACTGATATTCTGCAGCTCTGTTTTGATGCCGGTGCGTGGAAAACGCTCAACGAGCAGATTGTGCTTATCTCCAAGCGTCGGGGGCAGTTGAAGCAGGTCTATTTCTTCTTAATCGTATATGTTTGAATGTTTATAATGGTGTAGTGATGTCTATGATGTATTATTATGTATAATGTGTTGAATTGCTGGAGACTGGGTACATCCCGATATGGGGTATTATCTAAGATCTGAGTCGTCTGTTGAACTGTGGATTAAGTTGAATTGGTCAGCACAGTTGTGGTATTTGTTAACCTTATGGTTTTTCCTTACAGGTTTTCTATTAGAATTCTGATTTTGCTTTTCTGTGCTCGTGAACAATTAACATTGGTACTTTACTACTGTTTCGAGAATTTGGTGCTAATTATGACAGGATCATGTATTTAACTGTACTGAAGGTGTATACTTCTGCCTAGTGCTAAGTTTCACGGCTTTCTTGTTGGGTTTCTTCTTGAACTCATTAAAAGGTGTCTATGGTGCATAGTCTGTCTTGGCTGCAATACAGTTCTCTCCATAAATTCGACTAGAATAATGTCTAGAAGGCCTGATTATATCAATGTGCTCCACAAAATGGATTTTCATGCTTATACTTATGGTTGGCGACTTACATATTGTCGTTTTCCCTCACTCTATGTGATGTTATGATCCAGGCTGTACAAGCAATGGTCCAACAAGCAATGCAATATATTGACCAGACGCCAGATGTTGATAGTAAGATAGAGTTAATAAAGACCCTTAACAATGTATCTGCGGGGAAGGTGACTCACAATCTGTTTTACATTGTTTTCTATCTCTTTGTTTGTGTACTCTCATAAGTATTTTGTATCAACTCACAGATATATGTGGAGATAGAGAGGGCTAGATTGATTAAGAAACTTGCAAAGATAAAGGAAGAACAGGGGCAGATAGCTGAAGCTGCAGACTTGATGCAAGAAATTGCGGTTGGTGGATGATAATTTATTGTAATTATATTGTTATAATTTTTTATGGTGACTTGTCATACACTAGATTCTTGTCTTCACTAGTTTTCTAATTCATGTGACCCACAGGTAGAGACATTTGGTGCCATGGCGAAAACTGAAAAAATAGCTTTCATACTTGAGCAAGTATGTGGCTTATTTATTTCCATATCTCTTGAAATTATTTAGAATGGACAACATGTCTTAGTGTGATTTGGTTCTAATCTTCCGTTTCTCTAGGTTCGTTTATGTTTAGATCGCCAGGATTACGTACGTGCACAAATACTTTCAAGAAAGATAAGTCCGAGGGTTTTTGAAGTTGATACTTCAAAAGAAAAGAAGAAGCCTAAAGAGAGCGAGAGTATTGTTGAAGAGGCTCCTGCTGATATTCCATCATTGCTGGAGTTGAAGCGCATATACTACCAACTGATGATTCGGTACACACTGTTTTGTTTGCCTTTCCGTCCCCTTTTTTTCCTGTACTTCTAAGAGCTGAGAATTCTCTTATATACAGTATGATTTTGTTGTTCTCTGTCAAAATGTCACGTGGGACTGAGTATTAATGTGATCATGGACATGTGCATTAACGTTGAACAACTACTCATGGTACCTAATATGCAAAACAAGGAGTGTAATAAGATGGATGCAGTACAATTTAATATATACATACACGTACAATGTTATATATATGTGTGTGTGTCTCTGTCTGTGTGTGTGTATATATATATTCCGGTTCACAATGTTGGATTTCAAATGATTGTAAACTAATATTTCTTTCTGTTAAAATCGGATCCCAATTCATGTCATTGTTTATGTGGTGGCAAATTACTATTGCCTACTTTCATGAATTTTTGGTACAAGCTTCTAAACATTATTATGATCTACTTTCATTGGCTAGGTATTACTTACATAACAACGATTACCTTGAAATGTGCCGATGTTACAAGTCAATATACGAGATCCCATATGTGAAAGAGGACCCAACTCAGTGGATACCGGTAAAACATACTTTTTATCTTCATTGCAATTTCTCACTCATAGCTTATATAACATGGATTATAGAATACTCGTCTCACTGTTTAACGATCAACCCTGATCTCATCAATTTGGATTTTGTTGTGCAGGTGCTGAGGAAAATATGCTGGTATTTGGTCCTTTCACCTCATGATCCCATGCAGTCTAGCCTTCTCAACTCAACTCTGGATGATAAAAACCTTTCTGAAATTCCTCATTTTAGGTTAGTGCTCATGAAAACCTTTGTTCTTATTCCTAGGATATGGATAAGAATAGCTAATCTTATTGATTATTTTCCTCTTCCCTGCCACAAGGTTGCTGTTGAAACAATTGGTTACCATGGAGGTGATCCAGTGGACAGCTCTCTGGAATACATTCAAAGATGAGTTTGAGAATGAAAAGAACATGCTCGGTGGTTCTTTGGGTGAAAAGGCTGCTGAAGATCTTAGACTCAGAGTTATAGAACATGTAATGCTCCACAAAACCAGTATTTTGGTTGTGATCAGTAACATATTTTCACCATCTAGCTATGTTGATAGCAGTATTATTTGGTTTATGTAATTTCTGGCAATCTGAGATTATTTCCTTGCAGAACATCCACGTTGTCTCAAAATATTACTCCCGGATAACCTTGAAGAGACTTGCAGATCTGTTATGTCTTACCTTCCAGGTCTGACTACATTCTCTTTAATATAATACCTGTTTTACCAATTATTAGTACTGCAGTTTTTGAACTTCTAGATTTTCTTGAATATTAATAATTGCATTATCTTGCTCAAGGTTACTTGATTAAGCATGCGAATTGCAAGAATATTATCTATCTAGAAACTAATTATTATATAGCAGCACATCCATATTCAATCATGTCTCTAATCTTGGATCTAGTCATATTGTATGACGAGGTTCTGCATTCCCCCGCCAAAAAAAAAAAAAAAATTAACATTTGGATCTGAATGAGTCACATGCTAGTTTAGCTCTGCCTGGATATTTTCAGAGAGTCAGTACATTCATTTTTATGATGTTAACATGCGCTTTGCTTGTCTACTGTCATATATAGTCATCGTATTCTTTTCCTTGAATCAGGAAGCTGAGAAACACCTCTCGGATATGGTTGTCTCTAAAGCATTGGTGGCAAAGATCGACAGACCTATGGGCGTGGTATGTTTCCAGACAGCCAAGGACAGCAACGACATTCTAAATTCATGGGCGACAAACTTGGAGAAGCTGCTGGACCTTGTAGAGAAGAGTTGCCACCAAATCCACAAGGAGACAATGGTTCACAAAGCTGCACTTAGAGTTTGATTAGAGACGACATTTTCTCTTCCCTGCTATTTTGAATTTGGTCATCTGGAACAATGACTGGAGACAACCCCGAGGTGTAACTTGTGTAAGACTCATTCTGGGTGGATGCATTGGAGCCCCAGTTTCTTCCATAATTTGGTGTTCAATCCATCCAAGTTCTGGTTCCATTTCAGCTTCTTTCGTACTATCAGCACTCAACTTATTCATTGGTTTAGACGACTAAGTTTTACACACTTTGTGATATCAGAAAAGTGAGGTTATAATACTTGTACCTGTTTACTGATGTTTTATCTGGGAAATGATTTAGCACAGATTTTATAAGTTCATTTTGCTTGTTAAATTTCTTGCACGTGTGTATCTTATGTGCCTTGAAGGTGCATTGGTTTGCGTAGTGGGAACAGGATGCTTTTTGGCCCCAGTTTGACCTATCAAATTTGTCATTCCAACATCTTTTATGCCCGTTATGTGCTTTGAAGTGATGTGTTTGCGTTGACAATGATCTCAATTCAATGAGGCAAAAACTGCCATCCTGGAATAGTGGGGAGGCAACATGCATTTCTAAGCATGTGAGTGTTGTATGTTTTGTTCTACCCCTACCCCAACAAGTTTCTGGTTCTCAAAGTGACTACAGTGAACGAATAAAGATATCATGATGAGGGGCCTGCAATTTTTTTTTGTATTCACGGGTCATGATTACATCGTATAGTGATTATGATTTAGAGTTCTAATACACGATTCGTGGGTTTATGTTTATGTTCTGTGTTAGTTTTTTTTTTTTTTTTTTTTGAATGAAACATCGGATCTAACATGAACTAGTCGGATATAAGATCAGGGCTAATACATTCAGGATTTTGTAGGTCAGAATAAAATTGGAAAGTGCAATATCTTAATGCTTCACTTGGTGAATCATTTTGTCTTGTCATTTCTTTTGAAATCAAGTATCTGCAACACTCGCTTATGATCATATATCGTGTCGTTTGCACTTGTAAAAGTAGGGGGAAAACTGAGTTCCTATGTGATTTGCACAGCGCAATTCCTTATTTCTCTCATAAAATCGAGCAAGTAAATCTGCTACTTAAACAAACACGCCCTAGAGAAGAAAAGAAAGCAAAAAAGAGAAGTGATATCATTAGGAACCGGTCCAAGAAAAATCATCTCCACCGCTGCGCTGACGCTGCTCTGGCTTCAGAAGTAAACCCGTAGGCTCAGCCGCCGGAAAACCCATATGAGGAGAATCTGCCACCGTGGAATAGGGTTGCAAGCCAGAAGCTCCTGCCATCAGCCCACCAAACAAGCTACCGGAAACTGCCTGTCTTTCTATATCATCAAGAGTCATCACCGAGCTACAATCCATCTGAAGATTGGGAACCCGAAATCGGGGATTGCTGTTCACAATCTGATCAGAAGATTTGGGATTAGAGGAAGAAGGGTGGTGGAGTAGGCGGACATTCTCAGGGAAGTTGAGCTTGGCTTTGTTGGCTCTAAACCGTAGTGCGGCCTGGTCGTAGGCTCTGGCAGCCTCCTCCGCAGTGTCGAAAGTGCCCAGCCACACGCGGGCTGCTTTGTGTGGGTCTCTTATTTCGGCGGCCCATTTTCCCCAAGGGCGTCGCCTCACACCTCTGTACCTTCTGTTGATTCTAGAACTTTCTCCACCTGATGATTCACTACTGGGGTTGGACGAGTAGGTGTAAACTGCTGATGCTTCTTTTGATGTTATGATGCTCCTTCTACTCATGCTTCCATCAACTTCTGCACTTTCCACAAATCAATTTTATAAGAATGTGAATAGCGATTGCATTGCATGAGATATTACTTCCAATAAAGCTCATACATCCCTAGCCATGGTATACTCCCATTGTCCTTCCTTTCATTTTATTGATAAACTATAAATATATATATGCATATACATGGCCGGTGCACATTAGAAAAAAAAAAAAAAATAGCAGATTGAAATTGTGAGCAACTGTATATGATACCTGATGAGTCTCCCGTGGTAGAAGTAGTAATTCCAATGGGAAAATGAGTGCATCTACTTCGCTCATCTTCACGTCCCCTCTTACATGCAGACGAATAATCCCCGCAACCGTCACCCGCCACCACATGGCTTAAAGCTGAAACCATTACTGACATTTCTCCACTTCTCTCTTTCTGAATTGTTTCTCCCTTGGATCCGCCATGCGCATGTATTTAATCTACCTTTCTATATATGGGATATTAATTATTAGGCA
Organism: Ajuga chamaepitys; assembly: GCA_958295605.1. Taxonomy (NCBI): domain Eukaryota; kingdom Viridiplantae; phylum Streptophyta; class Magnoliopsida; order Lamiales; family Lamiaceae; genus Ajuga; species Ajuga chamaepitys. Next base: position 37,776,106 of record OY282496.1, on the reverse strand, counting down.
AGAAGTTGTAAATGTTCTAGAATATTGGAAGAGGCCCTCTATCAACGCTTCTTCAGCTGACCGCTACATATATAAGTTGAAAAGTTGAAATGTCAAACCAAGAAAAATATCGATCACTATTTGATTGAAAGGGCCGCCGCCATATTTATTCTTCAATCTTCAGTCTCAAGTAAGAATCTGTGGCTGGGTTTCTTAATTACTTCAGAATGGGTTTTCGAATTTGGGTTAGGAATTTTATTTAAGGGCGGAGGACAAGTTGGGGGTGAAGTGAAATATTAAAAAAATAGAAGTAAGTTTTGTTTGAAGGTGTGAACTCACACGGCGGGGCATCTAAGGCTGTCGGGAGTCGACACGTCTGAACAAGTCGGCGGAGCAGTGGCGGAGCCGACATCAACGGATTATTAATATGCATTGTATATATTTGTTTTAGGCATTATACATCTTAAGGTCCTTAAAGTATTAATGTTTGTTTTAAATGGTCCTTAAAGTATCATTTTGTTTTAATTGGTCCTTGAAGTTATAAATTTTTAAATCAATTAGTCCCTGAAGTATTTTTGTTTCAATTGGTCCCTTATGGTTTACAATTATTTCAATTGATCCTTAAACTATTACGAAATTCTATCTTAAGGCCCCCTAAAAGAAAAAAAGATACATAAAATATGTGAAATCGTCGATTTAATTCAAAATAATATTATAACATATCTTTTATTAAATAAATATTGTGTTATTTGTTTATGATACTTTTACCATCAAACGAGGTGAATTATACTATAATAGGATTTGAACAAAAGTTCGAGATTATAATTTCTCAATAATTTTATCCAAACTTTGAGAAATACTTTGTGGTACTTTAATTTTAGTGATAATTTAGTTGAGATATTTTGAACTCTATCTATCTTGAATTTAATGTAAAACTGAACATTATTAACGAAAGGACTTTGAAATTTTATGTTTGAAGGTCTTTACAATATTTAAAAAAATTAAATTTATTTCGTTGATAATGTTCAATTTTACTTTAAATTCAATATAGTTAGAGTTCAAAATACCTGGATCAAATTAGCACGTTTCTAACTAAAATAAAGTAGCACAAAGTATTTTCTCAATGTTTGGATGAAATTCTTGAAAAAATATAATCTTGGAGTTTTATTCAAATAGATATTTTAGTATAATTCACCTTCGTTTCAGGGGGAAAGCATCATAATGATAAATTACAAAACATTTATTTAATAAAAAATATGCTACAATATCATTTTGAATTAAATCGGTGATTTCACATATTTTATGTATTTTTCTAGGGACCTTAAATATATTTTTGTAATCGTTTAAGGACTAATTGAAATAATTCCAAAATATAAGGGACTAATTAAAATAAAAAATACTTCAGGGGACCAATTGAATAAAAAAACTAGAACTTTAAGGACCAATTAAAACAAAATAATACTTTAAGGACTATTTAAAACAAACATCAATACTTTAAGGACTTCAAGATGTATATTTGCCTTTGTTTTACTAAGTTTCAATATTACGGCACCACCACCACATAAAAAGAAATAGAGAGGACGAAGTTGGATAACTTAAGTGCAGAGCATTTACAACCTAGACTTTTGGGAGTCACCCTGAAAAGAGGGGAGGAGTTTTTCTTTATTCTTAATTAAGAGAAAAAAAATTTAAAATACAGAGTATTCTGCTGGTAACACATTCACACTTGATTCTTAATTTAACTAATTAAATTAGCTATTAGTACTTTATTAGAATATATTAAAGAATTTTCCTAAAAAATAATGATGTGAATAGAATCATGGCATTGGGTAAAATGCATGTTAACTAATTATTTGATTTATACTTAGTACTTAATTGAAAATTATGAAAATCTTCAAAGTACTTTTATATTCACAAAATAAAGGGTTAATTGCAGCAACTTCACCAAACTATCAACGTTTATACACATAAATTATTCAATTTTTTTCGTTGCATAAAGACATCTAAACTATACGAGTTTTGTAGATAAACCACCAAACTTATTTTTCAATCGGCAGATAAACCACCAAACTTATTTTCCGATAATTTTTTGTCGAAAATCCACACGTGACTTGCGCATGATAAACTTTTAATGATTTTTTTTGTACAAACAACCTTTTTAGTATGTTAAAAGTGTAAAATTCTTTCACACGTTTCTTTTCCATAACAATTTCTTTGATCATCAATAGTTCTCTCTTCTAATATCTAGAACCCCCATTGTTGAAGATGAGTTGCCTCTCTACCTATTAAAAACGTGTTTGGACAAAAAAAATCCTTAAAAATTTATAACACGCAAGTTATATGTAGAATTCCGGCGAAAAATGATTGAAAAACAAGTTTGGTGTTGTATATGCCAAAACCCTTATAGTTTATATGTATGAGTGCCACAAAAAAAAAAAAAAAAGTTCAGTGATTTATGTGCAAAAACGTTGATAGTTTGGTGTAGTTGATGTAATTAACCCTAAAACAAAATATGCAAGTTTCAGGAAGTCTCTATGGCCTAAAAATAATAGTGCGCAACCTTTCTTGCGTAATAAATAGATGAATATCATTTTTACTAAGAGAGTATCGGACTGAACTTATATATCTTACTCCTTAAAATATTTTATGAGATGTTTCAGAACTTGTAAGTACTTAAAATTGTTTGGTAAAATAAGATATAAATAAGTTCTTAAAACTTATATGCTCAGAAAAAGAAAGAAGAAGTAGATCTAGTTCATCTTATTTTAATAAAAATTTATAAGTCACGCTCAAATTACATACAGTTCACACACTTCAAACACAATAACAGTTAAACGTGGTGCATTTGAAATCATTTAGATGATAAATCCTTGAATTTATACTAGATGTCTTTGAGTTAAGCTGTCTGTTTTTATGGAGATGACACACGTTTGTACATTTTGTACTAATCTTAACCATTTTGGAGTTAAACAAAATTTAATTGAAATTCGATTTTGGAGATTCAATATGCAGTTAGGAGAGAACGAGCATAACTTTTTATGTAGAAACTTAGGTAAAGTGATTCTTGATTTGTTGGAAAGTCAAGAAGGAGATCTACAACTTAAAAAAACAATATTTTCTCAAATTTCAGCTCCAACTTGGTAAAAGATTCATCTGAAGTGAAAATTACAGTTAGACCAATCTTGATAACATATGGTATTTTGATTATAGTACGGACTATACAATGTACAATTAAGCTGAAATAGTGGCATTAGAAACTTACTTAAAGGGCTGCAATTTTGCTAGAAATGGGCATTGTCAAAATCCAAGGGAAGACCTCTAAAAATGAGTTTGAAGTTGGATGAAAGGTGTAATTTGGACAACACACTGACTTATTGCAAAGTCCGTGTGGCATATGTTGTCTAAGCACGTTTTCCATTTTAGAAGAGGATTTTATGCCTTTCCTCTCCCCAACTATAAAAGGGTCTCTAGGATATCATATTAGGATATCACATATCATATTTTCACATCCTAATATTAAGAGCAACTGAAGGAGGGGAGATCAAGAGTGGACCATGATTATAAATTGGTTCTATTAGTTCTATATTTTACTTGTTTTAAGTAAAAAACATGAAACATTAGTTTGATTGATGTTTTATACTTTATCATGTCTGACTAGATTTATTGATTCTAGGGGGATAATGTAGTTTGATCAACCTCCTATTTTGACTTGGTTTTAATTCAAGTTCACCTACTTTTACTTGTTCATTCATTTTCATATTTCATGTATGATTATCTGAGCAATAATTGTGCATACTAGTTAAACAATTTGAGATAAAGAGGTGATTAGCAATTAACAGAAATAATGAATTGAACAACATAATAGATGCTAGATCAAGTGATTGTATTTGTGAGGAAATATACGTTTGATGTGCTATTTGGAGTTAATTTTTTTTTGGAGATAGAGATACAATAATTGACAATTATTAATGGTTCAACTTGCTCGGAAAGAGGTTGGATCAATACTGGTGATTGCTTCTAGTAGTAGTACAACAAAAAATATGGTCTTTTGAGACAAGAATTTTTTTTCTCTACATGTCGTGACTAACTAGTCGTCTCAATTATCTCAAATGCGTAGTTGCTACAATTATCGCCTCAAGCAATCTGCAAGAAAATCATTCCACGTTTTGTTGTGAAGAGCTGTCTTCACATGTTTCATTCTAGAAAATGCTCTTTTAGCTGGTGGACGCTGTGGGCAATCCTCTAATTATCGAGGAGCAGGTCGAAGTGGCGGCCAAGGATGCAGTGGAGATCGTGGCAACTGCAACAACAACCATCCTCCACCGGTGTATTGTCAATTGTGTGGTATTAAGGGCCACACTGCTCCCTACTGTAGACGTCCTCCTGCTTCCGCCAATATGGAGCACTCTCCAGCTCCCTACCAGCCACCTAATCCATGGCTCATAGACTTTGGCGCATCACATCACCTAACAAACGATCTCGGTAATCTTTCTATCCACTCTAAGTACGATGGAACTGATCAAATCCACATTGCTGATGGAACAGGGGTCCCAATCACTCATATTGGTCTCTCTGATATTAATACTCCCTCTCATCCATTTATATTATCTGTTATTTTATGTGTGTCTGGTGTTGTAAATAATTTACTCTTGGTTCATCAATTCACTAAGGCCAATAATATGTCATTGGAATTCTATCCTAATTATTTTTTAGTTAAGGATCAAATCACGGGGGTGGCACTGGCCCGCGGGCCATGTAAGAATGGAGTTTTTCACATGACGCCTCCATTGTCGAGTTCTGGATCAAAACAAGCTGCCCTTGCTGTGCGTACCTCTCCTCATCACTGGCATGTTCGTCTCGGCCATCCCTTACGACGGATCAGTTCATTTATGTTATCTAAATTTAATTTACCAGTACTTAATAAATCGAATATGTTACCCAATGATTATGTCTCATGTAGTGTGAGCAAGGCTCATAGACAATGTTTTGGAGATTCTTCTTTTATTGCTACATGTCCTTTGCAATTTTTATAAGCTGATGTTTGGGGTCCTGCACCTGTTGTTTATGTTAATGGATGCCGATATTTTCTGCTTATTGTTGACTTGTTTAGTTGTCATTGTTGGGTGTACACACTGCATGTGAAATCTCAGGTTGCCAATATATTTCGCCAATTTCGAGCCCTTGTAAAAAAACAGTTTAATAATATTATCCAAAATTTCTATACCGATAATGGTGGAGAATTTATGGACTAAAGCACTATCTCATTGCTAATGGTATTAACTGGCTTACTACTACTCATACTCCATAACAAAATGGCATTTCTGAACGCCGAAATCGTCACATCTTGGAAATCACTCGAGCACTACTACATCATGCACATCTCCCAACAATTTTTTGGGCCTTTGCAGTTCAAACGAAAACCTATCTCATCAATTGTACGCCAACACCAATACTTCAAATTGTGAGTCCATTTACGGTTCTTTCCAAATGTGAGCCTAATTATCTCAAACTATGTACTTTTGGTTGTACTTGTTTTCCTTGGCCCAGACCGTATAATATTGGTAACTAAGTTTTCCATCCAAACCTTGTATTTTTATTGGTTATTCAACCAGTCAGAGTGCTTACAAGTGTTACGATCTGGAGACTGGTCATCATGTCAAGTTCTCCGAATCTGCCTTTTAGTCATTCACCAAGCCTATGGATACCACTTCGGCCCAAGATATCATACTCACTCTACCAGACTCTCCCTTTGTTTTCCTTGCCCATGAATGTTCATAAAACGCCACATCATGCGTCCTCACCTACTGCCGCATCCCCGTCGTACATAATGCTCCTTCATCTTCCCATGACACGTTCCCGCATACTGAGATACCTCCAACCATCACTCCTTCCGAGCGTGGTACTTCATCACAACCACTACACCGGACTCACCCGATGCGTACACGAGCTTAAGATAATATATTCAAGCCCAAGAAGTTCTTTTCTGCAATAAAACATCCTCTTCCCGAAGATGTGAGCCAACATGTGTCTCTCAGGCTCTTTCTAGCTCGTGTTGGTGCCAAGCCATGGTAGACAAGTTCCGGAACTGGCTATGACTTATCGGAGATGTTCTTCAATGTCATGGTACATGAAACCTGGTCGTACCACTCCCTCATGCTAATATTGTACGGTGCAAATGAGTGTTTTGTATCATATGAAAATCTGATGGTACAATTGATCGCTATAAAGCAAGGTTGGTTGCAAAAGGCTTTCATCAACGTCTCGGCATAGACTATCATGACACTTTCAGCCCTGTGGTAAAGCCTATTACCATTAGAACAGTCCTAACTCTAGCTCTATCTGCGAATTGGCCTTTGAAACAACTTAATATTAGCAATGCTTCCTTGCATGGACACCTACTGGCACATATCTACATGTCACAATCACCTAGATTTGTGGACCCTGCTCGTCCCAAACATGTTTGTCTTCTTCGTAAGTCTCTATATGGCTTGCGCCAGGCTCCTCGAGAATGGTATATTGCACTCAGCTCTGCTCTACTGTCATTTAGATTCACTCAATCTCGAGCTGGCAATTCATTATTTACATATAATCATGTTAATATTCTCATTATGGTTCTTGTCTATATCGATGATTTGATTGTTACAAGTTCTAGTCCTCATCATGTTGAACTTGTAATCAAGAACTTGCAATCTCAGTTTGCTGGGAAAGATCTTGTCTCTCTGTCCTCCTTTCTTGGCGTTGAGGTGGTACACCGCAAAGAGGGTCTATTTCTATCACAACACAAATATGTTGTTGATCTTCCACGGCGACATCGCATGGATGGGGCCAAACCACTACGAACACCCATCAATCCTAAGGGGTCTCCTGACACGTCTCATATTGATCCCACTAAGTACTGTAGTGCAATAGGAGGGTTACAATATCTTGCTCATACTCAACCTGACATTTGTTTCATCGACAACCGCCTAGCTCAACGGATGGCTTCTCCATCAGGGGCTGATTGGGGATAAGTAAAATGTCTATTTTGCTACTTGAAGGGTACTATTCAGCACAGATTTCTTATACGTAAGCTCACTAGTCTTCATCCTACAACCTATTTGGATTCCGACTTTGGGGGATATGTTAAAGATTGCAAGTCCACTTCGGCCTACATAGTGTATCCTGGTGAGAACCCAATTTCTTGGAGATCTCACAAACAGACTGGTGTACCACGCTCTTTTACTGAAGCTGAATACAGAGCACTTGCTTCAGTTGCTTCTGAAGTAAGATGGATTATTAATATGTTCAAGGAACTTCAAATTCCTATCACTGTCACACCTAAGCTACTTTGTGATAATATAAGTGCAACCCATCTCGCCCTTCATCCCATTCAGCATTCCAGGATAACATATTGCTATAGACATTCACTTCGTTCGTGATTTATCTTTGAAGGGTCTCTTAACTGTGTCCTACATTAGTACGGTGGATCAGTTAGCCGACTTACTCACGAAATCTCCATTAGAATGGGATTCCAACTCAACACCTTTTGAGTGAGATTTTGAGAAGAGTAGCTCTTTGGAGAGTCTAAGGTCTCGCTTTGAACTATTGTGTTCCAAAATCTCCGTCGTTGATGGAACATCAATTTTGTGGGGGCGTATAAAGGAAGTAGCTTTATTAAGATCTTCTTCTCAAACAAGTTGTGATTCTTGATGATTTAGTCAAAAGTGATTATCCACGAAAATAGCACAATTGTAGTGATTTGTAAAGATCTTCATATCTTGCCTATTAGTTGTTGTATCCTTGTGTATCTATATATTCTATAAATCACAATCAATGAAATTATCAATTCAATTCACAACACTTCACTCTCAGTTGTTTTCTCTTATAGGTTAAACACCCCTCTTCATTGTATATGGTGAAAAAGAAAATAATAATAATAATGATGATGATGATGATGATGATGATGATTTTTTATTCCATATCTTCATGTTTGAACCCCTATTTTTTTAGTACAATTCTTGGTTAGAGTGGAGTTAGTAGAAATTTATTGTGATTTATTGCCAGGATAATAAGATACCCCACCAATTGAGTTAGAACCATTTTCCTTCATGTTTGATCCTTCTATTTTTTATACCACATTTGAATTCTGAAGATTTCTTTATTGTAGATTCTGGGGTTATAGACCAATCAAATTAAGTCGGCCACTATTATTTGAGTATATCTGATTTCCCTTTTCATGTTTAAAAAAAATATTCCATCACTACAAGGAAACTGTCAAATTCTAATGAAAAAATTCCAACAGAATACAAATCTATTGGAATTTTAGTTTTTCCAACGGCAATTCCAACGACAAGATGAGCCGTTGAAATTTTCCAACGGCAAAAAAAATCATTGGAAATAATTTCAACTGCAAAAGTTGTTGGAATCACGCGGTTTTTGAGCCGTTGGAAAAGTGGCCGTTGGAATTATTATTCCAACATAAAAATGATTCCAAAGGTAAAAGATTCCGTTGGAATTGCTGTTGAATTTTTTTTCCAACGGTTTTTTGCCGTTGAAATTATTTTCAACGATTCTTTTCGCCGTTCGAATTTCTGTTGGAAGATTCCAACGATTTTTCTGCCGTTGAAATTGCCGTTGAAAATTTTATAATTCCAACGAATTTGTGTTATGTTGAAATTCGACAGTTTTCTTGTAGTGCATCCTATTGAATTACAGTATTTTGAAAGTTTCATGAATGAGTTAAACTAAATTTGTTTGAGTTCAATTCAATCAAAAATGTTCTGACTTTGTCTATAGTCATGTACCTACGTTAGAAATTTATTTGTGAAGTTCTAAGAAATCAAAGATTCAAAATAATCGTCAAGAACCTTGCAATTCGATGACATCACTCTTGGTCTCTTAATTAAGAGATTAATGATTTTACATCCATTCTCCACCCCTAATATCCAATGTACTAAAAATTTTCAAAATAATCAAAAGAGTAGTTACGTGGATTTAAGTCGTGTAATTGATAAATAACAATATTAAAACAAGATCCGATTTATATCAAAGTGAAAATCTGATTTTACAAATTGTTGTATATATTAAATAAGTCAAAACTCATAAATGAAGTAATATAAATAAGTGGGGGTGGGGTGCGCAGGGGCAGACCCGGAACAAAAGATTGGGAGGGCCAACAAAAGAAAAATTACCGACCAATATTAATATATACGTGCTAATAAATATTTAATATATTAGATATATTTATTATTTAAATAAAATATCAACAATATTTATTATTAAATATGTCAAATGTATCATTAGTTACCTATATCTTAAAATTTTAGAGTGTTAATTTGTATTACATATTATGAAAATTATCTTAATTTATCCTAGTGTTTATAATCATATTATACATATCAACCTTTAATAGGGTTAATTACCAAAAAAATTATGACATTTGGTCCAATTTTCAATTACCACATGACTTTTAAAACTTATCAATGTTGGTCACCAACGATATTATTTTTCAACTACAACATCGATTAATATTTTTTTTAACACTTGATTGTGCCGCCACCACCACTGTTAGATGCATCTGGAACAAGACCTTCATTTACACTCGATCGATTTCACAATCCCTCATTTTCACTGTCGTTGAAAATGACGGAATGTGAAATAGATCGAGGGTAAATGAATGTCTTGTCCATGTACATTTAACGGTGGTGGTGGCGACACAATCAAATGTCAAAAAATTAGTCGATGTTGTAAAAAAAAGTATCGTTGGTGACCAACATTGATACATTTTAAAAGTCGTGTTGCAATTGAAAATTGGACTAAAGGTCGTCATTTTTTTGGTAATCAACCCTTAATACTAAAAGAAGTTACAATAAATTAACCTTTAATACTAAATGAAGGTTGCAAGAAAATAGGAAAAAACACGTGTGGCCTCCACAGTTTTTCGCCGAATTTTTGTTTTAATTATTTAAAAATGGCTCTAAAATACGTGCAACTACGTGTGTTATCCTTACTATATAAGAAAGGGGGAGACATGTGTCTCCTCCACCTTCTTTTTTGGCTTTTCCCCCAATTAATTAATTAATTTATTAATTTATTATTTTTTTTTAATTTTCTTCCTTTGAAATTTCAATGTCTTATAACTTTTTCGTCTCAATTCGATTTTTTATAATAATTTTACCAAATTAATCAACTTTTCACGATATTGGGTCTGACATCCATGATGCATATATACTAATGAATTTTTAATTTTAAGTTTAAAATATTTTTTAGGATGATTATGATATATTTTGATTTTTAAACATTTATATATAAAATAAAATAAAAATGTGATATAACTAAAAAATTATTTTTTAACGGATAGATTAAAATTATTTACTTTAATTTTACCTCTTTTTATCTTAATATTTTTTATAGTTTAAATTATTTTTTAAAAAAAATTGATAAAAAAAAATACAAATTTGTTAGGTTTACACTTTACAATAGAAATCATTTTGATATATTTGCTAAACTAGTTTGTTGATTAAAATAGTTTGCTTATTTTTTTCTATTTTGTGAAAAAAAATTATGTTAACTACTAAAATAAGACGTTAATTATTTTTTTTATTTGAATATGACATGACAATATAGTTTATCACTCATATACTTAAGTAACTAATATGTATGTGGCTTCTTATATTAATATTATGTTATTTAATATATGTGACTTTCAAATAACAATTATTCAAAATATTTGACATTGTTTTGTCCTTATACGAATTTGTAAGTATTACAACTCGTACAATGCACTGGTGAAATATTAGGGGAGAGTTCAAGATTTTATTTGAAATTTTACTGGAAATGTTTAGCTTCGTCAAATCATGCATTCAAATAATTGAATTAACAAAATTTATAAAATATAATTGGAAGTCCCAATTTGTGATAATGAAGGGTATTAAAAGTAAAAAAACATAAAAAATTGAATTGACGAAATTTATGAAAATCTCATTGGTTGTTTCAATTTCTGATAATAGAATATATTAAATGTAATATGTACAAGGAAAAAATAAAATAGAACAAAGAAATATCAACTCTTTTTATATTCTTAAATAATATATAATAAATAATTTAATTACATATTGTTAATATAATAGAAAAATATTCACCCCGTCCATCGTGGACATCTAGTTTTGATACAAAGACTGGGGTAGAAGGAGGGGTCGGGCCCCATCCCATAAGGTAGGATTGGCCCCCATTCATATAAGGTAGGTCCGTCCCTGAGTAGGGCAAATTATTTTTAGAAGATTGTACCTATATTTCATGTAGTAGATAAAAAATTCGGAAAATAATTATACCTTCCGGAAATATGATTCTCATATTGGGATTGCGTGGGTATTTGATACATAACTGGAATATTGATGAGTTCCGATCATTCCAAAAAATAAAAAACAAAAAAAGTCTTACTATATAATAAAATAGAAACTCTCTATAAGAGATAACTAAGGACATTTTTCCGTCCATTTTACTTGCTAAAGATAGATAGTTTAATCAACACTAATATAACAAGATATATATATATATATATATAGTGAACATGGGAAATATTACTTTCAAATTTGGATAAATGTTTTTTGGTAACTTGCTATATATTTGAAAAAATCTTAGGAGGCAATCTATGATTATTTTTTAGTACAACTTATGATCGATTTATTATACATATACTAAATGAATTTCTAAAACTTAAAACACAAACAATTTTCTACATTTTCATTTCTTATATAAAATATATCAAATCAATCATTTTATTTTTACTTTAATTCGAATTCACATATATCTTATATTTTAAAGGGTTAATTGCATCAATCCCACCAAACTATCAACGTTTTTGCACATAAATCACTAAACTTTTTTATGGCATCGATACATATAAATTATTCGGGTTTTGAAGATAAGACATCAAACTTATTTTTCGATCGGTAGATAAACCATCAAACTTATTTTTCTATCATTTTTCTCAGAATTCCGCAGTGACTTACGCGTGTTAAACTTTTAATGGCTTTTTGTACAAACAACATTTTTAGTATGCCAAAGTGTAAAATTATTTTACACCTTTTTTCTATAACAATTTCTTTGAATCATGAATAGTTCTCTCTCCCAATATCTAGAACTTGCGTTGTTGAAGATGATCGACTTCTCTACCTACTAAAAAGCGTGTTTTGACAAAAAAATCCTTAAAAATTTATGACGCACAGTCACATATGGAATTCCGAAAAAAATGATTGGAAAATAAGTTTGGTGGTGTATCTGGCAAACCCCGTATAGCCTATATGTATGAATGTCACCAAAAAAATAAAAAAAGTTCAGTGATTTATGTGAAAAAATATTGATAGTTTGGTGTGGTTGTTGTAATTAACCCTATTTTAAAATAGGATACATTAAAAAAAAAAATAGTTGTTTGTCGATTACTTAGGTTATATTCGATATGTAGTATGAGTTGAATTGTCTGAATTTAATTTGAGCTGCAAATAAAAATTAATTAAGTATTTTGAAAATATTTATTTTGTAATAATATTTATTACATATATTTAACAAAAAATACTTTAATTTTAATGTTAAAAACCAACCATGTTCACTTTTAAAAAATAGAGATAATAAATATCTTTTTTATAAAGAACAAAAATGAAATAGTGAATGTGTAGGTGCATCAGTGTAACTGAATAAATTTTTTAGAGATCTATTTCGTGTTTTGTGTCTCTATCTAGGTATAGATAATTTTTTATCGTTTATTTGATTTTTTACTTACAATGGATAAAAAATGATCATCATTTCTTAATATTTAATCTGACACTCCTATTCAGAAGTTTGATATACATATTTGATTAGATATAAGCAACGATTTGTTAGTTCGTTATTGAACCTAGAATTAAATATGTATTGTGAATTAAATTATTTTTAGTAAATTTAAATTATAAATGAAATAAATATTTTAAATCATGCATTGTACGACGGAGGAATTCTAGTAAGTTTTAACATATATAGGTATTGAGATTTATTCTTTTTTATTTTTGTCGGTTTTGAAGGCCTTTTATCTTTTTTAAGTAACAATAATTAAGTCAATGGGCTATAAAATCACATATTCTAAAGTACAACATTTTTCATGCAATTCTAATATGTCAATTTTTAAAGCGGCGTGGGATTTGCATCCTTCATTGCAAATTGGCAATGCTTCTAATTCTAGGAACTTTAATTGCTTAGTGGTCTCTTCAAATTATTTTATAATAGGTAAAAAAAACGACTAAAATAATGTCCAAATAAACCTTCACATGGAATAAGCTACCCTCATCAATTCGTTTTAAAACTTCATTTTCAGCATTTGTCATTTGTTTTCTTTTTATTTACATTAATTGATTTTAGAATAATTGTTGAATTGGTACTCTACATTCTGGGCCCACTTGTAAGTCATATTTAAATTTACGGATTTTCTATAATATATCCGGTGTATTAATACATCCGAAAAATTCAACCTTTAGATTTAATTTCATTTAATTGTAGGCATTCGAGTAAAACTTAAGAAGCTACGTGGGAGCGCGAGGAGGAACTTCGAGCTCGTTATCCCGAATTTTATATCTCGAGGTACGTTTGCAATTTTCGAGGACGAAATTTTTCCAACAAGGGTAGGATGGATCGCCAGGTATTTTCTTACCTCCTATTATTATTATTATTATTATTATTGTTATTATTATTATTAAGCGACTTGATTTATTAAAATAGGCCAATCATTTTATTCATTTATCCAATGTTGGGTTAGGCCCTACAACAATTCAATTTGGCCCATTTAATATTTTCGAGTCTAATTTATATTGGGAATTATTATTGACTTCTGATTCCTTCTATTTGCAATTTACTCGTTTATTATTTATTTATTTAAGCCCGATGTCTCGATAGGAATTAATATATTGCATTCATTCATTTATTTCATACATATCAATAAAGCCCATCTCTTTGAGCTCAAGACTCAAACCCAATTCACTAATGTGTACGGGCCTATGTCTTGAGCCCAAAAGAATTCCAAGCATCTGCAGAATCGAGGATACACTAGATTATAGTGATAATCACCTAAAAAAAAATAATAATAATCTGAGCTTAATCTCTACAATCCTTATCCAAAATAAATAAAACCCTAAATACAAACGGATTATATAACCCACTTCCCTCAGTCTTGCTGAAACACCAAAACACATTCCAGTATAAGAAGGAAAAGAAAAAAATACTTTCGGTAGTACTTCCACAGCTTAGGTTGTGGATCGACCCCAACCGCTTCTGTGCCCAAAGCCAACCCTCCATTCTTTACGATCGGGCATAGGTAATTTTTTTCGCCTCACTCTTTAAGCCAAATTTATAACTGGATAATAGGGGTATTGAGGAGGGTTTTAATGGGTGGTTAGTCTATATGTACGTGCTCACATCATAGTCTGTGCATATGTACTGGGTGCAAGTCTGCTTTTGGGTTGCAAGTTATGCGTGTATGTACAATGTGTTCTGGAAATTTCAGTGTGTGTGTGAGCTAGTGTGTGTTTTTGTGTGTGTGTGCGTGTTTCTGGTGTGTGTACAGATGTGTGTGTGTGTGTGAGTGCATCTGGAAATTTGTGTGTGTCTGAGGAAGGAAGTAATGAAGGGTAGAGGGATCACCTGTCAAATTTTTAGATGTTAATGGACTAGAGAGAGAGAGCATGTGGGTGTGTACGTGTGTGCGGAAAAGGGGAGAAAATAGTGATGGTGTGTGTGTACGTGTATGCTGCATAGGGATGATGTGTGGGTAATGATTAAATTAATAAAACATAGTAGGGGATTAAATGCTTTTCTTTATGCAATTCAGGGGAGGAAAAAGGAATTCAATTTCCTTACATCTTATTTAATTGAATAAGATCAGAATGTCTCAAATTTTTATTAATAGCCTTATATCCAGTAGTTTTCCTTCCAAGTCAAACCTAAACCATCTTTTAACTATTTCTTATATTCAATATCATTATAAACCATTAACTATATTAAAACACGTATTCTCGTACGTGTAGGTTGTACGGAATTCGGACCCCGGGCTTAATATTGCATGTCATTCCATCAATTTTACTCAAGACAATTCAGGTGGGTGTTTTACTGTTTTATTACTTTAATTGTATAATTGATTGTCTACATGTGCTTTTATTTCATTATTACTTGTCAATACAAGTAATTGACTATTTGCTATTTGCCAATACAAGTTTAGCCATTATCAGTATGCTGCTTGCCAATACAAGTTAGCTCTATGTGGCTTGCCAATACAAGCACATCATTATAATTGTACTACGTATGCCTTTTTGTTATATAATTTTTGTGATAAATGGTAATCCTCCACGAGATGAAGGAAACTCACCCCATCCCATTATTGATCCTTACAGATTAGCTTGGTGTCGGCGGAGGAGCGAGGCGAACCGGAGCATATGATTATTAATTATTGTTGCTATTTGAACTCATTTTTAATTCAGTATTTCACTCGTTAAGTTTTGGATTTTTGCATTTTAGTTGATTTTATTTTATTTAGCTAAGCAATATTTAGGAAAATGCTTCCGCACTAGTTCAATTTAATTATTGTTATTTACTTCTTATTAGGGAATAATCGCTTGCCTTATTTTATTTATTTAACTTTGAAATTAGGTTATTTAGTTAGTAATTTTGGAAAATTAAGTAAAATGTATTTCTGTTTATTTATTGTTTATGTATTAGTTTATAGAAGTGGGTTTGTGAAGTTAGATTTTTAAAATATAAAATTTAGGTTGTTAGTAACGACTTGTTTAAAAATTTTTAGAAATTTTACTAATTATTCATGGATGGTGGAGAAATATTTTATTAAAAAGATTTTGGAAATCGGGTCGTTACATCAACAATTGAAGCAAAAAGTCATGTTGCATATGATAATTGATCAAAAAATAAAAAAATCGTAAATTTTCACATAATTAATCCTTGTATTTTTCATATATACAAATTTTTATTGTAGATTTTTCTTTTTCTAGAGTATTAAAGTTTTGAGTAAATTTTCTACTAATCTGAAAGAAATTAATATTTTGAAAAGAAGGACTAAAAGAACTTCTACAATGTGATTTTCTTATAGAAAACAATAAAAAAAATTAAAACATCTTATATGTTATTTTTCTTAGGGAAAACGAGAAAAAGAAAAATAAGAATATGTAAGCCACAAAATCAATATAAGCTTAAGAAAGGGAAACAAAAAAAAATAAAAAAAGAAAAAAGAAAAAGTGAAAAAGAAAGAAGACCCACAATTCTAACAATCTATAAGTTAAATGTAACATATATGTTACTTATGATAACAGATAAAAATATAGGTTTATTAATACTATAGGGGTATAATAGGATTATCCTTAAATTTAAGAGCCCAAACACGTCCTATTAGAAAACTAAACTTAACTGAGAGGGGATAATTTGATCTTACCCTAATGCACATACTTTCTTATTTGCAGCAAATCATCAAATTGATAGGGGACCCTTGCCCGGAAATGGGGCATACAACACCGCCTAAACGGATGGGCTTCGGTTGGATTTTAGCAGGTATCAAATTGTCAGGTCGGGTACTCGATTACAAAAACAACTTGATCTTCCACTCGATGTTACTGGTGGGCTTAGGTCGAGTTTTTTTGCTTCTTTTAGATTTTTGAAATATCTATAGAATTATTGATGATTTTGGTAAAATAAGGATATCCGGAGAAAAACCTAACTTGACTCAATCTCACCCGACCAACCTAAAATCAATACCAATTGGACTCGAAAATACCCGACCTGATTGGACAAAACCTACACAGATTGAGTCGAGTACCCCAACCCTCATGTAGAGAGCCCACTCCTAGCCGTCTTGATTGCCCAGAGTCGATCCTATTGACGAGTTTTTCCCAAAGGTTTGGTTGACACTGTAACATCAAATTCACCCTTTTTGACGGCATAAGTAAATGACCCACTTTGATAAAGGATTCAAAAATACTCATTGGTTAATGCTGACAGTGCAAGGCTTAGTAGTGCCATATTATACGAGACAATAGAATTTTTTACCTACCTATAGAAATAATGTCCCCACATTAGTGAGTCGCATGACACACAAACATAAATGGTAAAACCTATTAGTTTTCTAGTGATATGAAGACACTATTTCATGGGTAGATAATAATTTTTCTCGAAATAGATAATGTTAGTTTAACTTTTTACGTAGGGATTTATTTATTTTGGGGGTAGATGTTAAGACTTAATTAAGAGATTTATTTGTTGCAATATATAAGTTGTTATAATCTTATTTAACTGGACAAATAAATTGTTGAAGGATTAATTAATGGATAATTCTAAACACAACAACCACCAATTTTAAATATATTATTAAATTTCTAATTTGCTCTTCAAATTCTATACAACTGTGTAGCATTACAATTTTTTTTTTCTCTTTCACAGCCACATCAAAGTTTGCAAATCTCCGACACCATAATTTTTCATTACAGATCTTTTCGTTGTCTGTCACTCTGCCAACAAAATTAATTAATTAAAATGGGTTGCGGGAATGTGTTCTTCACTCTGATAATCACGTTTTTAGCAGCCCTAATCATCAACAAGATCAGATTCTATTAGTTCTACTTGTAAATTAATTCAATTTAAATGATCCAAGCAGTTGTTCAAAATTACACTGTATTGATGGATTTAGTTGATTCTATGTGATAAAGCGCAATCCGGTATCCCAGAAACTCAGCGAAAATCAATGCAGTAAATATGAAAAAACACAAGATGTACGTGGTTCGATCCGGAGATCTACGTCCACGGGCTGAAAATGGCACCTGCCGAGGTGTTTCTTTTACTATACTCTTTGAGTTTACACGTAATAGTTTTAGAATACAAAACGCGAACCCTAATTCTGAGAACAATTCTCCTACTTATACTACTCAACTCAAAAAACCCTAACTAACTCCCTAAAATTGCGCCTATTACCGTTGCATGGAAGTTGGGAGTAGATCATGGGCCAAGAACGTGGGGAACGCCGCAATTGGGCCACGCTATTTTGATCGCACGCTTCTGGGCCGTTTGCTGTTGGGCTTATCCTCCTGGGCTTAGTTGCCCGGGTCGGGTTGATGTAGCCCGGGATGTCACTTCGACCCGAAGCTACTCGCCATACCTATCAGATGCCCCCTCCCCCAGCCGGAGCGAGGAAGGAGCTACGGTTACGATCAGTGTGGAGCTGTAAGCAAGATGAGCTGTGACCACTTGTGAGCCGAAGTGCTTTGGTGAAGCCGAGAATTTGCTGAGGTTGAGAGAAACCGTGGTGGAGTCCGCGGGGACCAAGACGAACTGGACTGAACGTCCCCGAGGTGACGGCGAGGGCCCGAGCACCCCAAAGGCAATAAAGTGTAGCGAAAGAAGATAGTAATCTGGCCGAGGTGAAGGAGGCACCGGAGAGCTGTCCAAATCTTCCTGGCCAAGAATGAGGTTGATGTGACTGGCGGCACCATCATGAGAGAGAGGGATCGACAGAGTAGGCAGTTGCTTAATATGATGCTTTAAAGCCTCAAAAGCTTCGGTGCACTGCGGGGTCCACTCAAATGACTTCGCCTGCCGCAAAATTTTGAAAAATGGAAGTTTACGCTCCGCAGCTTTAGACAGAAAACGGTTTAAGGCCGCCAAACCGCCAGTGAGGCGCTGAACGTCTTTGACCGTCTTTGGTAGTTGCAGGTCTAACACATCCCGAAGCTTGGCCGGATTGGCTTGGAGGCCGCGTTGGGAAACCATATAACCGAGAAACTTTCCAGAGCCAACTCCAAAGGTGCATTTTGCTGGATTGAGACGCAAATTATAACGCCGCAAAGTACGTAATGTTTCAACAATATCTTGTACACATGAGGACTGGGAAGTACTTTTTATGACTAGATCATCAACGTAAACCTCAACATTTCGACCAATTTGATCTCGAAAAACACGGTCCATAAGACGTTGGTATGTGGCCCCCGCGTTCTTGAGCCCGAAGGGCATTTTCTTAAAGGCAAAACATCCAAAATCAGTGATGAATGCTGTTTTGAGGGCATCCTGACGGTCCAAGTGGATTTGGTGGTACCCCTTGTATAAGTCTAAGAAACAAAGAGCCACGTGCCCTGTAATAGCTTCGGCCTTTTGGTCGATAGAGGGTAGAGGATAACAATCCTTTGGACAATGTTTATTGAGATCGGAAAAATCGACACACATTCGCCATGCCCCGCTGGACTTTATTACCATCACAGGATTAGACAGCCAAGAAGGGTAATAGACTTCAAATAAGATATCTGCATCCAAGAGCTGTTGTACCTCAATTCGAATGGCCGCGTTTCGCTCCGGGGCGAATTTCCTTTGCTTCTGCTGTATAGGTTTGACATTGGGATCAATGTTCAATTTGTGAGTGATGACATCAGGAGAGACCCCGGGCATATCCAAGGGAGACCAAGCGAAGACATCGGAGTACTCTCGCAAGGTCTGGATGATGGCATGATGTAACCACGGTACGTCCACGGCGCCAACAGTTACTGTTTGCTCGGGCTTGGATGGATCAAGCGGCACCTGGACAGTGGTGTCCCCCAGTGATGTACATAACTTAGGTTCGAGAGACGAGGATGCCACCTGAAGCTGCTGCTTAGGAGGAACCTTTGTTGCCTTTTTGAGTGCGACGTACATGCACTCCTTAGAAACCCGCTGACTGCCGTGGATAGCCACTTCGCCATGTGATGTGGGGAATTTTAGTGCGAGATGGTATGTGGAGCATATAGCTCTGGCGGGAGTAAGCCAATCTCGACCCAAAATCATATTATACGGGGACGGAGAGCTAACCACGTAAAAATCCACAAAAATGGTTTTTATCGCCGGATAAGTTCCCAGAGATGCCGGGAGATTAATAACGCCGTCTGGCTGAACTTCACCTTGGGTGAAGGTCTGTAACGGCCCGGGGGCCGGCCGAAGTTGCTCACGAGGAATCCCCATTTTCTGGAAACAGTCGGCGAATATAACACTCACTGCGGCTCCGTTGTCTACGAAGACTCGCTTTACTGTAACATTAGCTACAGTCATGTCGATGACGATGGCATCAGTATGGGGTGTAATCTCTGGAACTGGATCTCTATCCGTAAAACTGACAGCTTCAGATTGATGGAGGCGCTTATGACGCGGCTCCTCGGGAGGAGGACGGCGGGCCTCTGCCTTCAAAGCATTTCGCGAAGCCCCAGTGGGAGGGCCCCGTAAATCACGTTTATGACATGAGTAGGTGCATTGTCTCAGGGTCCTCCCGGAGGAGGTGGTGGTGGTAAAAAACGAGGTTGTTGACGATTTCCATGGTCTTGCCTTGCATAATTGTTAGAACCCGGCCTATTGTTCTGCCATTGCGGCCTGTTTTGACGCGAACCATGGTCATGATAACCTCCACGGTTTTGGGATGAACCCCCATGCTGGCTGGACCGAGGCTTGTCATTGGTCCGAGCAATGTATTGTCGCAAGAAACCTTTCTTCAGACAATCTTCAATTTCCTTTCCGAGCTCTCGGCACTCCTCCGTCTCATGTCCATGATCATGGTGGTACGCGCACCACTTCTCGCGGTTTCGCTTTTCAGCTGGAGCAGTCATCCGCGGACATGGCCGTAAATCATTCTTGTGAACGGAAAGAATTTCGGCTCGCGATTTTGTAAGCGGGGTGAATTGTGGAATATCCCCCCGAGATTCTGAACGTCCCCGGTTCAGACGAGAAAAGGCATTGGGTCATGCGCTGGGCCCAACCTGTGCCCTATCGGACTGCCGTTTACTAGCATGTTTCTCACGCTTCCGACGAGTCTGCTCCTCGGCCTTAGCATATCTGCACACAGTATTAAACAGAGCTCGGGTTGTAACCGGAGGATTACGAACCAACTCGGTGTAGAGCGGTCCGGGACGAAGACCATTCATGAAGGCATTGATGATAACATCATCCGAGCAGCTTCCTACTTTAAGACTCTCCGCGGTGAAGCGGTCAAGAAATTGGGTAACGGTTTCACCATCCCGTTGTTCCATATTCATCAGATCGGCCAAAGTGGACATGGGCTTTGCACGTGCTTCGAAACGTGCCCAAAAGTGTTCAGCAAGTTCTCTAAAAGAGGATATGCTATTACGGGGGAGAGAGTCGAACCAAACTCGAGCCTCGTCCTGAAGATACTCGGGAAAGATCTTACAATAATGAAGGGATGTGGTATGATCTCGACTTAGCATGTTGTGCCTGAAAGCTCCAAGAAAATTGGCTGGATCTCCAGTGCCATCGTAAGGTGGTATGGCAGGTCTCTTGAACCCTTCGGGAAGGGGCGTAGCCAAAATTTCTTGGGAAAATGGTGTGATAATGTCTCCATTGGCGTCAAGGCCTAGGATTCTATCTAGTTCAACATTGCGTTGTACTCGCTCATACTCCTGAAGATCTAGAGTATGGGGATTGGCATAACGAACTCTTTTAGTCACATTAAGTGGACGGCGACGATCAGCGTCGGCAGGTTCGTCATTGCACTGTCTTGACCCATTAGAACTCCCATGGTCATCGGGAGAACCGGGTCGTTCTCGTCGTCGGTCCTGACGCCCATGGTACACTGGATTTTGTTGATTGGGCGAGTTTCGACGAGGTGGATCCACTGCGGGGTTGGTATCATGTCCAGCAGGTCCGTCAGGATTTAGGCGATTGGCTGCCCAATCTTGGAGAACATGAGCATGTTCTTGTAGGAAAGCCTGGAGCAGTTCCGGAGTCACCTGAATATTAACCTGCGGCTGGGTAGCAGCAGGGTTAGGATGTTGCACATCTTGTGGTGGTAGAGGTAAGAATTGGTCGCCCGGATTCATAGCCGGACCTTGGTTGCCCTGATGATGAGATGTGTCCCGCATCGGCGATTGCCTCGGCGGCAAAGTTTGATCCACGGGTGGATCTTGATGATCACCTTGGCGAGATTGATTTAAACGAGTGGTTACCATGGTATAGCAAGAACAGTATCAATGTTAAAACCAGTTACGTTCCCACAGACGGCGCCAATTGATAAAGCGCAATCCGGTATCCCAGAAACTCAGCGAAAATCAATGCAGTAAATATGAAAAAACACAAGATGTACGTGGTTCGATCCGGAGATCTACGTCCACGGGCTGAAAATGGCACCTGCCGAGGTGTTTCTTTTACTATACTCTTTGAGTTTACACGTAATAGTTTTAGAATACAAAACGCGAACCCTAATTCTGAGAACAATTCTCCTACTTATACTACTCAACTCAAAAAACCCTAACTAACTCCCTAAAATTGCGCCTATTACCGTTGCATGGAAGTTGGGAGTAGATCATGGGCCAAAAACGTGGGGAACGCCGCAATTGGGCCACGCTATTTTGATCGCACGCTTCAGGGCCGTTTGCTGTTGGGCTTATCCTCCTGGGCTTAGTTGCCCGGGTCGGGTTGATCTAGCCCGGGATGTCACTTCGACCCGAAGCTACTGGCCATACCTATCACTATGCAAGTCCAACATCTCCCTCTTTCTTTTGGATATTTATACGTGCCTTTCTCTTAATTATCTCCAATCTCTCCCTTTTACATATGTAACAAAAATCTTACATATATGTATATATTGTATTGTATGGTTTATGTGTTCTTCAAGATGCTTACATATAACCAATCCCACCAAGCGCTGACGGGGCTCTTTTATATCGCCATTACGACTCTTCCGACTTGCAGAGGATTTTTTATACCACCGTGACGTCTCTTCTGACTTAGAAGACTCTTCTCGTGGGAGTGTTCTTTCAGCTATAAATTCTTCAAATTTGTAATTGGAAGATTCAATTCAAGATAATTTCTTCGAGAAGTTGAGAAATCTGAGATTGAGATGATATTGTACCGATAATAAAGAAGGGGGGTGAAAGGATGGTTGTGAAGAGAGAAAAATCAGAATTAAAAGAGTTAATTGCGTTATTAACTTGGAGATGTAAACATAAAGATGGGTAAAAAACAGGAAGTTTCAATCATATAATTAAAATGATGACTGTGAAGAGTATTATGGTGGTTGTATTTAGAATCACCCTTAATTAATTTGAACTTGGTGTAGTTGGGGGTCCATTTGTAATTTTCCCTTTGTTTTACACCTGCCATTGGATTCCATGGACTTAATGACCCGAAGTGAGGCCTAGATTTTGGTTATATGAAGGCCCAACTTACATGTTTGGGCCTCTCGATAAGAGTTTTACTAAAAGCCCAGCCTACTTGTATATCATATAAGAAGCCGATAGGATTTCAATACCGATTTTAATATAACGTCCTCGACCATTCTGCATCACTTCTGTCTTAGCAAAACCCTAATTTAGTCCCAACGAGCTAGTGTTTCGATAAGATAATCTGGAAAAATCCTAGGGTCCTGAACAGAGTATAATCTCAAATCTTGGAATTGCATGGATTTCGACGAGTACGACTACCTGGAGAAAGCCGTGGAAGAAACCAACGGCCCCACGAAGAAGGAAACTCCAGAAAGGGAAAAGGAGAGAGAGAGGAGCGAGAAGGGCTACAGAAGGAGAGAGAGAAGCGAAGATGATCAATTGGATGAAGAAGAGAAGGAGAGGAAGAGCAGTAGCAAGAGATCTCGTAATGAAGATAATGGGCGCGACCGAGAGAAGGAGAGAGATCGGGATAGAGATAGAGATAGAGAAAGAAGCTTAAGGCATCGGAGTCGAGACCGGGATTCAGACAGAGAGAGGCGGAGCTCCAGGGATAAGGAGAAAGAGAGTCGGAGCTCCAGGGATAGGGAGAGAGAGAGGGATAGGGATAAAGACAAGGAGAGGAGAGAGAGGGACAGAGAAAAGGAGAAGG
The DNA here is from genome assembly GCA_958295605.1 of Ajuga chamaepitys. Classification (NCBI taxonomy): domain Eukaryota; kingdom Viridiplantae; phylum Streptophyta; class Magnoliopsida; order Lamiales; family Lamiaceae; genus Ajuga; species Ajuga chamaepitys. The sequence continues at coordinate 37,752,295 of OY282496.1, read as the reverse complement.
AAAGAGAGAGGAGAGATAGGGACAGAGAGAAAGAGAAGGAGAAGGAGAAGGAGAGGGAAAAAGAGAGGGAGAGTTCAAGGAGGAGTAGGAGTAGGAGTCGGTTGGACCGAGAAGAAAGAGAGAGGGAGAGTTCAAGGAGGAGTAGGAGTAGGAGTCGGCTGGATCGTGAAAGAGAGAGGGAACTGATGAGGGAAAGGGAGCGTGAGGAGAGCAGGTGATGTCAGAAACTTTCTGTTAATGAAACTTCTTATGTTTGCGTTCTATGTAGCCTAAGTAACTTCTCTGCATGTGTGCTTTGCCTATATTTGAATTCGAGTTGTTACCGCTGTCTCCAACGAATTTGGTTGGGTTTTGCTACGTGCACCATCATAGGACATTATGTGAACTTATTGGACAGTATCTGAACTTTGAGACTTACAACAATGTATATGAGTTGTCATTGTGTCTAGCTGGCAGCTGAGTTGGTGCGCATATGTGATGGAGTCTTGTATATCTATGCATATCAAGTGCTCTCATCTATATTTGTCTGTGGTTTTCAAACATTAGACATTGGCTTCACCTTCTGCATTTAACCTGGATATTTTTTCTTCCCCTTGGCCTTTTCAGTAGATTTGTAGCATGTAGGAAATGCATAAAAATGGTCTACTGCAGAAAAAACAAATTTGTACATAAAGGATATAGAATTCTAACTTGGGTTGAAATCGTAGATGGATTGTTTGCATCTAAATGGGCTAACAATGCGGAAACCCTTGAAGGCTTCTTCAGTGAAGAAAGTGGATTTCCTCATAATGAGTTTGATAAGGTCTGTTTGTCTCTTTGTTTTGGGCTATTGGATCTGACTCACTCTTCCATCCTTCTAATGTTTTTGCATAGCTGGATTTAAGGTTACTTTCTTACCTTTGAGCTGATATGTTGACCAATGGTGTATTATATTTTTAGGTCGGCAACGCTTGTGGTGAAGCTGTATCAGTTTTCCGTCCTTTTCTTCACTTCGAAGATGAAAATGCTTTAGCTCCATAATTGTGGCTTTCCCTTTGCTCTGAACAGGGAATTTAGCTAGTGAAATTGTTGTTTGTGTCCAATTATGAGATCTTTTCATTTAGGTTTACTTTTTATCCCTGCCTTTTCAGAACTTGCGAATAAAATTATGAATTCCAGGACTGTAATTGCAAACATACAAATTTCCACCTCATTCTTTAAAAAATGACCTCATAGTTTCATTTTAAGATACTTAATTGTAAAGAGCTTTGGGCGAAAGGTTTGAAATGATAATCCTACTTTCTATGTGGTTTTAGGCAGCTAGATTGCAGTGGGTTGATATGTGTCATCTCCTTCACTAAATGAATTTGAATTAATAAGGTAATCATAGTTTTTCTTTTTCCCAATTTATCGCTCATGACTCTGGGAACGAGATTTTTATTGTGTCCTGCTATCCAGACAGTATAATGTTCTGCAGTGCTCAAGATGAAACAATATATGTCAGTCTCTGATGATAAAAGGATTGCTATGAACTCTCTCAGTATTAAGTTGTTTCTTGTTTTTACTTGTTATTGAAACCACTGTTCTGGTTTAGGATTACCCTTGTCTATTGGAACTCAAACAAGGGTGCTCGCAGGAGTTTGTGGGGGTGAAAAGTACATGAATTCCGGGGGAGTATGAGAATGGGTTTGAGAGTATATCTTACATCATGTCTCTAGTAGACTAACAAGGCTGCATTTTTTGCAATGCTGACCTTTTCCCCATCATTGAATATGTTCTCATATTGCTTTGAGTCGTTGTGCAGGAGGTTCAAGGATAAAAAAGAAGCTGTGGAGCCTGAAGCCGACCCAGAAAGGGACCAAAGAACTGTTTTTGCCTATCAGGTATTACTTTGTCTTTGTATGCATGACCAACTTTCTTTTTGAAGTCCTTTCTTCCTTTTCTGATCATTATAAACAATCATTCCACAATAACCTTTATTATCTGCAGATGCCACTGAAGGCGACTGAGAGGGATGTTTTTGAGTTCTTTTCTCAAGCTGGAAAGGTTTGTGAGGGTTATCATCACAACACTTCAGATCTTGAATTCTTGATGATGTGCAAACATGTTTTTTGTGGCTTCTTTGTTGCTTGCATGTTTTTACCTCAATCATGGTCAGTCTTTGAGATAATTGGCTACATTGTTTGTTTCTTTTTTCCTCATTATGTACAAGTGTTGTGGCATGTTCTACTTATGTCTCATGTGTCTATGCCGTAAACAATAGTTGCATATATTACATATCCCGGAACTGACATAGTGAGATAAAGGCTGTGTTCGTTTACGTTTTTTGTTATATGCTGAAGTCTTTTTGATGTGTCTTTATTTTTACTGACCTCTTGAGTTTAATAGCAGTATAGATGTATTTCGTTTAATAGCAAGTAGTGCTTTGACTTCCACAACAAAGCTACTAGATTTTGTCCCCCTCTTCGTTGTTGTATGGGTGCAACATGTTGATCAGGATAGTCATAATATTTTGTCTTCCTTCTTGTCGATATACTTGCTCCTGACTTGTACTTCTCCAATTGTCATCCTCAGGTTAGGGATGTCAAATTAATTATGGATCGGAACTCAAGAAGATCAAAAGGAGTAGGGTATGTCTTCCTGTGCTATTTCTCGTCAATGCATTTTGCCTCTTACGCTGGACAGGCAATTGATTGTTTTCTCATTTAGCACCATCAACTTTGTTCACGTAACATGATATTTTTGTTTTGATGTATACCTTCCCTGTTAGTGCTAGGATGCCTTAAAATTCAGCTTATGCGTATATTTTGGTGTTGTAGGTGAAAAGATTCTCATGCCTTAGTATTATTCCGTGTCTCAGTCCTTCCTTTTGGGATGGTAAAAAAGAACTTGATGCTGTGATGCTCTTGAAGATACCATAGGATGTCTCTGTGCTGGTTCTGTTATTTTGATTTAGAATTTGGAAAATGAAATTCCATTGCTCAACTGCTGTTAGTTTTGTGTGTGAGAAGCTGATGCCCTGTTTCCCTTAGAATGTTTAGAGTTTTATGGTTTTTTTGTGTAACAATCTGCTTGGTGCATAGATTTAGTCTTTTGTTCTCTGTGATTGATAATGTGTACCTTGACAACAGGTACATTGAATTCTACGATGTGATGTCTGTTCCAATGGCTATTGCTCTGTCTGGCCACCTATTTCTTGGACAACCAGTAATGGTAAAGCCTTCAGAGGCTGAAAAGAATCTTGTTCAGTCAAATACTTCTGCTGGTGGTGCAGGAGTCACTGGACCATATGGTGCAACCGATAGGAAGCTTTATGTTGGCAACTTGCATTTCAACATGACAGAGTTTCAGCTTAAGCAGGTACATCGTAGCTCTGGTGTCATCTCTTACCGTAAAGGTGACCTCTTTTATGTAACTTGTTATGTTGATACCAGCTTGGGAGCTATTAGTAGGATGGTTCATTGAGCTCCACATATTGAGGCATTTTTAGTTTCTTTGCTTTTTTTTGTTCATTTTTTCGTTTCTATTCCTTGCTCTTACCGGCTTCTTCATTTGCTATGTCTGCTGCTTGCGAAAATTATCCATCATTCTGTCAATTGCTTACTCTTAAGTTCAAAACTTTCTTCTTCATCTGCTCTAATGTTACAAGAGTTGCTTGTTTATGATCTTGTAGATATCTGAAGCTGTTGGGCCTTTTCTGGGTTTAGAACTTTGTCTTGTGTGTCTTATAACTTTTTTTAGTTGTCTAACTAGTGCTTTTTTCATCATTGCATAGATCTTTGAAGCGTTTGGGCCTGTTGAGCTTGTGCAACTACCAACAGATCCTGAGACAGCACATTGCAAAGGTTTCGGATTTGTTCAAGTCAGTATCATCGGAGTCAATTGCTTCAATAATTATATTTGCTTCTCTGCTTGTGAGATCTGGTCAACCTAATCAATTTTTAACATCATTACAGTTTGCGCAACTTGAACATGCAAAGGCAGCTCAAAGTTTAAATGGTAAACTGGAGATTGCTGGTAGAACCATTAAGGTATCGTGCTCAGGTGTTGATTTCCATAATATGATTGATATGGACGGATGGTTTCTGTCCACTTTATTCACTTGAAGTTGTAGGATTGCACTTCTGCCTAGCTTCATACGTTAATTTCCCTTTTTATTTGTTTATTTCAGGTTTCCTCTGTTACTGACCATGTTGTACAAGATTCCGGTACGAAAACTGCAGATTTCGATGATGATGATGGAGGTGGCTTGGTGAGCATTACTCGATAACAGGCTATTAGTATTGTTTGAGTATTACCAATTATTGTATACCAGGATTACAGGTGGTCATTGTTCTTAATGTCTCTGTGCTCGAGTTGTTTGAGGATCATTTTCTTTTTTATACTCCTTGTTGGCTGATGAACTTCAGCGTTTCGTCCAATTTTATGGTTCATATTGCTTCTCTAGTAATTAACCCAGAATAGTTGTATGTCTATCTTAAAGGGGACAACCCTGGTCTAGGACAAGTATACAACCCTCATGTATGTTATATTCTTTTGCAACATGCAACATTCTCCTTGTTTTATGGACTTGGAAAACTTTTGACAAATTGTTTGTCGAAATGGAGACTTCATGGCTTTTCACATTCTCTGTTGTTAGTGACTTTTGTAAAGATGAAACCTACCCAACTAATAATGCCTTGACAGAATTCAAGTTGCTGTACTAAAACAAACTTAGGATCCATTCAAGAGATAATTGCACGATAGATGTTGGGTTATGGGTTGTGCTTCGTGTGACATTGAACTAAAATCCCGAGCATTCCTCCTGTATTTCTCATCTGTTGTCTTGCAACTTTGCAGGCTCTAAATGCTCAGTCCAGGGCTATGCTCATGGCCAAGCTTGACCGCAGTGGTATAGCTTCAAGGTTGGTATATAGGATTTTTGTTAGACCAATAGTTTCTCATGGTTTCCTCTAAAATGTCTCTTGATCGTCCTGTTTGTAGTGTTGCCGGGCCCCTTGGAGTGCCTGCAACAAATGGGGTTGCTCCTGCACAACAATCTGTGGCAATGCCCATCAATCCAGCTGCTATTCTTCCAAATCCAGTTCTTGCTGCACCGGTTATTTCAATGGCCCCAGAACCTATTGGAACACCCAGTGAGTGTTTACTCTTGAAGAATATGTTTGACCCTGCCGAAGAGGTTAGCCTTTATCTTTATACTGTGCTAGCTATGAGAGGATCCCTGATTACATTTTAATGAACTAACAATCATATTGCACAATGATATTGCAGTCGGATCCTGAGTTTGATCTGGACATTAGAGATGATGTCCAAGAAGAATGTTCAAAGTATGGACGTGTGAAGCATATCTCTGTTGACAAGTAAGGATCTGGTGATTCGTATGCTACTAATGTAAAATATCATTTGCCGTAGGCCCTTGCCTTATCCTCACCCCCACCCCCCAGAAAGAAAAGGGAAAACAAGAGGAAAACCAACGGATATTATTGTGCATTACACAATAATACTGATCTAAGTTACTTTTGGGTGGAGGAAACACTGTACTTGTAATCTGATTTGACCCGATTGAATTTCAGGAATAGTGCTGGTTATGTTTATTTGAGGTTTGAAAGTACAGAGGCAGCAGCACGTGCTCAACAAGCAATGCATAGGAGATGGTTCGCTCGGAGATTGATCTCAGCCATATTCCTGGTAACTTTTACAAGGCACCACCTTTCTTTGAATAGAGAAAATAATAATAAGTGTGAGAATTTATATATACAACTAGATTCAGAGGTTCTCGTTAACTTGCTGACGGATCTTTATTGTGGCATATTTATGTGGTCTGCTATAGTCTTCATTGATGACCGACTTGTTATAAGTTTGACTAGAGATCATTATGATATTATGTTTAGTTTCTAATTTGATATGAAGGTAAAAATCTGCGCGAGCTCATTATGTTCTACTCCCTATTTAGGAAGACCGGACAACTTGATTTTGTGGTTTGGCTAAGTATATTAGAATTGATAGAGAAACACTGCTAGATGCTGCCCTGTGTATTTTTTGTTACTTTTTTCTATCTGCATTTGTTAGCCTTCCTCAGCGGACATCGCATACCTCAATGCCCCAAATTATGCATACGATGATTTTGAGGTTTTTTTCTTTTTCAGCAACCATATGAATACGATGCTAAATTCAAAGGCACTGCCTGATCAAGCACTCCAGCAAATCGACCGTGATCAAGTTCTGTTAATCTATTAGGAAATGTCTTCACTGTTCCCCACCCAAAGAAAAGGGTATATGTTTGGTTGTAATTGTGTTCCGGACCTATTGATTACAATTACAAGAATGTCTGGTTGCCTGGAACTTTGTTATAGTATTGGTAATGGACTGCGTCGTCCGTTATATTATGGTGGTTGTAAACACAGGTTTGTGGACTTCCAATGTTAATCTAGCAAATTGGACTCGTTTTATTATGTCGATATTATAAATATCTAATGTTCAGAGCATATCTTTGGTGTTAGGTTGCTACTTTTGCAAATATAACCGAGTTTGTTTTCCTACTCGTAGGAATGAAAGTAGAGTAGCACCCCTAGTTTCATATCATATAATCTGTATGGACTTGAGCGGATCAAAATATTGTTCATTTATGGATATAAACATGTAAAGAAACTATAGCTGCACAAGATAGCAGTCATTCCGTGAACAGATTTTATGTGTGCTGATGTAGATTTAAAGAAATGTCTGACAACACGAAGATATCGAGTTATGTATGCAATATATCAATTCTGTGAATTATACGCATAAGATAAAAAGTCTATCCAAGCTCCATACATACCGATTTCTGGAAAGACAAAATTTTGGAGTTCGGAAAGTCCATATGTTTTGTTCAAGATCGGTGTCCAAAACTTTTGAGATGCATTGGTTTAGTAGCTGCCATTAGGTTTGATCCAGTTTTAAGCAAATGATGTGCATAAATGAAATTTATACAACAAGATTTATAAGTATTTCGTTTAAATAAAATAATACAAGTTCATACAAATATAAACAGATAATTAACAATAATTACTGATTAACTACAAGGGGTAAAAAAAAAAAAAAGCTTATTTTTGCAAGTTCTATAAAAATATTAACCACGTGTAAAATTAGATAATTTTAGCTTATTCACAAATTAATGTGACAATATTCGACTTAACTATCCCTTCCATACATCTGTCTATCACCTAACAACCTAAATCCTGGAATTCCCCAAGATCCATTCAACAAAAATTGAAGCATCCGTGCTGTTACCTCTTCCCCTAAAATCGCAAATGTCAAAAACAAGATAGGCATGGTGGTCACATGGGTAGTGGCGCAGCGGATTGGGAGGCACGCCGACAGGGAAATTGAGGGGAGGGGCAACAGGCTGCGACAGTGGCAGCGGATGTGAACTTCTAAAAATGTCACGGAGGTGCAACGGGTTGATGGTGTTGCGGCAACTGTGGTAGCGCTGGTGCTGGCGGTGGGTGAAGAGTCACCTGCGAAATATATACATTTCTTCTTGTAACATGCGATCAAACAAATAAATCATTACAAATGGGATGGTTGTGGCGAGATGAGACGGTGGAAATGTAACATGAGACACATAGTTGCATGACCTACGTTCGTTGAACTTTGTTTTTGTTTGATAATATACCGTGGTCGATTTAGCTAAATTCAATCGTAGGTAGGTAGTTTTGATAAATGTAACTTAAACAATTTAACTAATTAATGTTACAAACATACACAAACATGTAATGATATAGGTTGGACAGGTCAAATTATGTGTGAGGTTGAAAACTCCCCTTGGAGCCTTAACTCTGTTATCAGTGCTTTTGTTTGATTGTTTTGAAGGTATTCTGTATGTAATATCTTTTTTTTCCTGATATAAGAAATATTTCGTGTTTGGATTTGAGTATACGACCTCTCCCCTATCTTTATGGTGTGGATTTGTTTAGCATTGTTGTTTGGTATGGGTTTTTTATTTTTTCTTTGTTTGTGTTACAAAAGGTGCACGATCCAAATCATCATATGGCAGGGCTGCTACATGTAGCCGGTAAGGTTCTAACTGTATAAAGAAGGAGGTCAACACAGATTCAGAGCAACAAAGAGTAAAGATGGTTTGTCTTCTAAACTACCAACACTAGAAAGTAGGACAAATCGAACTGACGTTGTTGAATTATAGAGAATGAGGGTGAGAAGATCACTATTACGAACATCATGACAAGTCCGGAAATGGACCATGTTGTGGGAATCAAGAACAATAAAATTAAAACCTCACAAACACTCAAACTCTCAAATGAACACGAATATGAAAAAGAAGAACAGAAGACAAGAACACCGGTTTACGTGGTTCGATCAATGTGATCTATATCCACGGAGTGATCTAGTAACTTTCTTTTATCGAATCAGAAATACAGAGTTACAACATGAATGCGTAATCACAGCACATCAACCAAAACACACTAATTAGAGCTCTCAATCCTCTAATGTGTTTTTCACTCTAAAGCTCTCTTGTTTCTATCTCTAATCAGTAAGAGGAACAAGATTATCTCTCTAGAATGTATACAATGAATGGAGAAGAGCCTAGATGAAACTGATCTCAAAAACAGCTAACAAAATCTGAAAACTGAACGGGCCTAAGTCAACGGTTTTAAAACCGTTGCACAAGTGTTGTAGAAAAAGGTTATAACTAACTTAAAACCGTTGTCTTTGAGCTTTGCTTATTTTCTTGAATTTGCTTCTCCAAGTTTGATATTGATCCTTCTAGCTTGAAACTGAGTGTTGTAAGTCTCCAAACATTAAATCTCCACCTGACTTATACACTAAGTCAAGCAACCCTTCAACAACCTCTTGATCCTCCAAAACCGCTTACTAAATCCCTCAATCATGTCCTAACATAGGACATGTCTACAAAATGTAATGAATCCTCAACACTGCATTACTTGGATCAAATCCAAGCAATACCTGAACTTTTCTGATGGGAGAGCTTTTGTAAGCATGTCAGCTGCATTTTCTTTTGTGCTCACCTTATTCACTTCAACATCTCGGTTCTCAATCACATCCCTAACATAATGATATCTCACATCTATGTGTTTGGATCTTTCATGAAAAACCTGGTGTTTAACTAGGTGAAGAGCACTCTGAGAGTCACATAAAATCTGAAGAGCACTCTGAGAGTCACATAAAATCTTCACTGACTGCTGTTTCAAACCAAACTCTAATAGAATACCCTTGAGCTATACAACTTCCTTCACTGCCTCTGTTATTGCCATTTATTCAACTTCTGTAGTTGACAATGCTACTACAGATTGGAGCATTGATCTCCAACTAACAGCTGAACCAAACAAAGTGAACACATATCCTGATTGGGATCTTCTATTGTCCAAGTTAGTTGTATAATCTGAGTCTACATACCGCTTCAGAAAATCAACAGATTCATCACTTCTTCTGAGCATAATCCCATGATTTTCAGCACCTTTCAAATATCTCACCACCCATTTAAGTGCTTCCCAGTGCTGTTTTCCAGGATTTGACATATACCTGCTGACTACACTTACAACATGTGATATGTCAATCCTTGTGCATAGCATCACATGCATTATGCTTCCTACATCATTTGAATAAGGTACTTTGCACATTTCCTTTTCCTCTTCATCTGTCTTAGGCTTTTGTAGTTCTGAAAGCTTGAAATGCTGAGCAATTGGCACTATACTACTCTAGATTCAGTCTTATTGAACTTCCTCAGCACCTTTTGTATATAACTCTTCAGTTCCAACCACAACAAGCCCTTCTTCCTATCTCTAGCAATATCCATTCCCAGAATTCTTCTAGCTTCTCCCAACTGCTTCATCTCAAACTCTTCCTGCAAGTCTGCCTTGAGTTTTCCTATTTCAGCTTGATTATTGCTTGCCACAAGCATATCATCCACATATAATAATAGAAAACTTAATATCTACTTCCCTGCTCTTTTCATGAATACACAATTATCATATTGAGATTTGACATATCCAATCTTCCTTATACAACTGTCAAACTTTATATACCATTGTCTTGAGCTTTACTTGAGCCCACACAGTGACTTCTTCAGCAAATAAACTTTATTTTCATTCCCTAGCAGTATGAAACCTTCTGGCTGTGTTATGGATATTGTTTTCTTTAGTTCTCCATGCAAAAATGCTGTCTTCACATCCAATTGTTCCAACTCCAGATCCATTTGTGCAACCATTGCTAATAGAATTCTGATTGAGCAATGTTTCACCACAGGAGAGAAGATTGCATTGTAGTCTGTACCTTCCTTCTATGTGAAACCTCTTGCTACTAACCTAGCTATGAATCTCACATTTTCTGTTACAGTAAACTCTAATTTTTTCTTGAAGATCCATTTGCAACTTAATAACTTCTAGTTTGCTGGTTTATCAACTAATATCTAGGTTTCATTTATGTCCAATGAATCTATTTTTTCCTTCATAGCAATGATCCAATGATCTCTATCCTTGCTCTGAATGACTTCTCTGTAGTTTCTTGGTTCAGAATATTCAATATCTTCAACTACACTTAGAGCATAAGCAGTAAGATATTCACTTCCATATCTTGTGGAAGGCTTAATCACTCTCCTATACCTATCTCTAACTAATTGATACTCACTAAGGTCATTTATTTCATCTTGATCATATCTAGAATCATTTTCATCAGCAACTTCTATATCAGAGTTGTTACCACCCTCATCATGCTCCACCTTGACTTTTGGCTCATCTTTAGGTGTAGAATACACCACTTGCTGTCCTTTTCCATCTCTTAGTGGCATTTGATCGTCACAAAACACAGCATCCCTGCTTATTAGAATCTTATTCATCCCAGACTCTATACACCACATTCTATAGCCTATCACCCCCTTTGGATATCCCAACATCACACACCTCAATGCTCTTGCATCTAACTTGTCATGTTTGACATGGGCATACGCTTGCATCCAAAAGTCCTTAAGTGTGAGTATATAGGTGATCTTCCACTCCACTTTTCTTCTGGTGTGACTAATCATTAGCTGTAGATGGACTTCTATTAATCAAATAAGCTGCAGTAGAGGCAGCTTTACCCCAGAATTTCTTCTATAAACCAAGAGCTGAGCAACATGCATCTTATCCTCTCCAATATAGTCCTATTCATTCTCTCAGCAATGCCATTTTGCTATGGATTACCTATGACTGTTTTGTGTCTTTTCATTTCCCTTTCTTTACAAAATTTATGGAATTCATCAGATAGAAATTCAAGGCAATTATCTGTTCTAAGGTACTTGAGAGCTGATCCTTTTCTCAACTTCTACCTCATTGTACCATTCTTGAAATTTACTAAAAGCATCAGATTTGTTTCTAAGTACATATATCCATGGTTTCCTTGAATAGTCATCAATTATACTTAGAAAATATCTTCCTCCTCCAAGAGTCTCCACCTTAGAAGGACCCCACAAGTTTGAGTGGGCATAATCCAGTAGTTGTTTTGAAGTGTGTTTACCAACAGGGAATGATTTCTTTTTACTGTTGTCTAGGATACAAGCCTCACATGAATCAATTTCGAAATCCCCTTTATTCTGTAATAGTTTATGTTTCAATAATTGAGTTATGCCTATCTGAATTATATGTCCTAGTCTATGATGCCACAAGACATAATTATCAGATATTACACTATCCACATTTCCTATCAGTGTTTCTGCCACAAGATAATACATGCTTGACCTTCTAATCCACTTCATCACTATCTTAGAGTTTTTGAAAATATGTATAAAACCATTCTCAGATCTAAAGCTATATCCTTTGTTTTCAAGAGTCCCAAGACTTATCAAGTTTGTTTTAAGCAAGGGAATATACCTTAATTCTGATCTTTGTGGTTCCATCATGCATCTTTAGCTTGATCCTTCCAATACCCTCCACAGGACATGCTTGATCATTACCAAGAATGACTGATCCAGATCTGTAGCTCTTGAAATCACTGAACCAGTTGAGATAAGGGCACATATGGAAGCTGCAACCTGAGTCCAATATCCATTTCTCCTCAGCTTTTCCTTCTGTGACATTCAAGACATCTGCTTCTTCCTCTGCTTCAGCAAAATCAGCTGTACTAGGCTTTTGGTTCTTCTGAGCTTGTTTTCTTTTCCACTCATAACAGTTTTTTTCTTAAGATGTCCTTGCTTCATACAGTGCTGGCATCTTCTTTTTTATTTTCCATCGTTTGCCTTTGGCTTATATTGAGGTTTTTTTTTTTTTTTTTTTTTTTTTATTTTTATTCTAATTAGTTGGTAGTGGCTTATTCTACTTGAAGCCTTTCCACTTTTGATGTTCAATCCTTCTACCTGAGGATCATTTCTTGATTCACTTGAATTCTGCATCTCTTTGGCTCACAGAGCAGTTTCAACCTCAGCTAGGCCGATCTTGGATTATCTGCCATATGACATGACATCCTTCAAATGTTCATAACATTTAGGCAATGCATTCAAAAGCATAATTGTTTAATGCCCTCAAGATTATCTAGATATTTGTTGAATTCTTCTAACTGATTATCAATGCTTTTATCCTCTGAAATCTTGAATGAGTAGAGTTTCTGTTTTATGTAACGCCTACTCACCATGGTTTTCTTCTTGTATAGTTCCTCTAGTTTGTTCCAAACTTCTTGTGCAAACTTATCCTTTGCAACCTCTCTAAGCACTTTATCTCCAAGTGATAGAATAATTTCAGAATGTGCCTTCTCCATGAATTCAATTTTCTGAGATTCCTCCAGTTTTCTAGGAATCCCTTCGATCCCTTGAGAGCACTAACTAAGCCCTGTTGCACCAGTAATACCCTCATCTTCACTTGCCAAAGACCAAAATCGTTTCTTCCATTGAACTTCTCCACATCATACTCCATCGCAGCCATGGTGTTCTTTGTGGTTTCAATTCCTTAACCCTTTCTTGGATTCCCACAGATGGCGCCCATTGTTGTGGGAATCAAGAACAATAAAATAAAAAACTCACAATCACTCAAACTCTCAATGAACATGAAATATGAAACAACAAGAATACACGACAAGAACACCGGTTCACGTGGTTCGATCAATGAGATTTACGTCCATAGAGCGATCTAACAGCTTTCTTTTATGGAATCAGAAGTACAGAGTTACAACATGAATGCACAATCACAACACATCAACCAAAACACACTAATTAGAGATCTCAATCTTAACTCTAACTCTAATGTGTTTCTCACTCGAAAGCTCTCTTGTTTCTCTCTCTAATCACATAATAAGATGCACAAGATTATATCTGTAGAATGCATACAATGAATGGAGAATAGCCTGGATGAAACTGATCTCAAAATCAGCTAATAAAAAAATGAAAACTGAAAACTGAACGGGCCTAAGACAACAATTTTAAAATCGTTGCACAAGCGTTGCAGAAAATAGTTATAACTAACTTAATACTGTTGTCTTTGAGCTTTTCTTATTTTTTTGAGTTTTCTTCTCCAAGTCTGATGTTGATCCTTCCAGCTTGAAACAGATTGCTGTAAGGCTCCAAACATTACAGACCATATGCATTAGCAACAATCAAGAAGCTTTTAGGAAGATAGATATTGATGCACCGGATATAGTCATAAATAGTGATAAAAAAATATAATTGTGCAACTCCAGCCTAAATATACCAAGAAATACAATTATATAGATATTGGTAATATCATGTAGGGTTAAACACTGCCACGATTTCAGCCAACACCTAGAATGACACCATTTGTTGACTACCATAGGGATGTCAATTTTACCAGAGTGGTGGGTTTACCCGCGGGTAAACTGATAAATGGGCAGGACATTGCCCAAAGTTTAGGGTAATGGGTTAGGACATTGCCTGCACTTGCAAAATCATATTAGGGTGAGGGTAGGATATGAGTTTAGTGTTATAGCCACCTACCTGACCTGCCTATCTACCCAAATGTATGTATACATAGAAAAATATATATTTCTATAATATATATTATACATTTTATAAAAGAAACATAAACAAAGATCTTCAAACAATATCAATATTTGAAGAGGAACGTTCAACAATCAATATCAGCGGAGGAGAATTTCTTTTACATGTTCTTTCTTGTTGAAAACTTCTAAATGTCTTTTTTCTAAAAAAGGAGAAACAAATCGTCCTAAAGAATAAGGTAAGCAGTGTCTTTGAAGGCCACACAAAGACTCACACACACTAATACATTTGTTTATCCATATATCTATATCTTCAATGTCTGTAGAATTTGTATGGTCTTTCCCAGTACCCACAATCTGGGATACGAGATAAAAATGTATACATTAAGCTGCATTGCTCAAAATGCTCAAGGTGAAAAAACCAAAATATAAAAGAAAAAGATGTTAGTTTTTTTTTCTATTTTTTTATTATTAATTAAATCATTTAAGTAGTTTTTTATTTAAAAAAAAAGAGTAGGCTGCAACCCCTTGAGCAGCGGGTACCTACATACCTTCAAGGTATGATCCGTACCCTACCTGAAACCAGAAAAGGATAATAGGGTAGGATATGCGCATGTCATTTTACATACAGGTAGGGCATGAGAAAAGCATACATGTGCCTTACTTTACCCGTTGACATCCCTAATTACCAAGAACAATTGATGCCACCATTAGTTGACTACCAAGAACAATTGATGATTTTGTCACTCCCTAATTTTTCAAGGGTTTTTTATTTATAATAACATAATCTCTGGGAACATTACATTAAGCTAGCACGAACGAAACATCACCATTTTCATAATCACATTTACTCATTTTCCACCTAACACAACCACAATATGTCAAGTGCTCATTTGTAAATTTGTCCACAATACAATATGGGAATTGCATAAGTGGACGACAAATAATTTTCACAGCAAATATATCGTCCACGAAAAACAAAACATGAAATGAGAGATGCCACGAAGGAAAATTCTATAGAATCAGAACACCGCCATGACATTCCAGATTATTCCACAATTTTTGACAAAACAATAGCATAATAAATGAAGACACGAAAGGCTAAACAAAATTTAAAATGGAACAATCTCCGAAACAGTACTGTTTGAAACAGCAAGTGAAAACGTACTGCCACAAAAACTATTTAAGAAGGAAAGAAGTAATATTTTAGCATCACTAAGAAAGGGCACAAAGAAACAAGCATCACTCACTTTATTTTGGATGGATAAATTAATGAAGTTAGTATCAACCAAAACTCGGTAAGGCGGCCACAACGCAGTGTTGTACTTGAAATAAATTGCAAACGAAACTTGAGGGGCTGCATTAAAAGATAATACAACACCAATTTCACATAAGAAAATGTAGCTCACACCGAATCCAACTGAAAAACAAATCGAATAATACATATATAGGGATATAGTTCAAATATAAAATAAAAACAGATAGGGGTGATGCACTAAATTCTAACCTAGTAATCCGCAAGTATACGGTGCTAGTGTCGATAATGGCAGTCAAGGTCGATCCCATAGAGATTGAATTTTGCGCCTAGTTTACTACCCTAATCGTAATAAAACCACCCTAACTAGACTCTCGATTAACGAAATTTGGTGTGTTTATCTAAGACCTTATTGCTAAAAATAATGAATAAAAACTAAATTACTCGTAAACAAGGAATGGTTGATAAGGAAGGATTTAAATATGATTAAGACGTATTCTAGGGATTCGATTTCAGTTCTTATCTCCTATATTTGATTATTCTAAAATCCTAAGTTTTTATACGGATTCTATGATTATTAGGCGGCGCTACTATAGTTAACCTTCCTCTCGAACAATATTAACGTGTAGATTACGTATGAATAATTACCATCTCGGGTTAACCATCACATACGCAACTCCCAAGGGCTCCTAAGACCAATGCCTACGTAAGACCTCACTCCTCTTGGACGAATATTGGTACCTACGTTATATGCTAGTATACTTATTAACTACCATCTCCTCTCGGATTACGAGTTGTTAAGCAAATAGAACTAATTAATTGACCAAATAAACTAATTCATAAATTAAGAACAAAGCATATAAATAACAATAAAGTGGAGTCTAAAATAAAACAAATAATTAAAAACATAGTTAATAATTACTTACTCTGTAACCCTACAACACTAAGTATTTAGCTACTCATATCTAAGATTAAGACCAAACAAAATTCATAGACAAACATTGTTTGAAAATAACAATAAACAAAAGAAGAACAAAATACCCATTTCTTCTATCTCGATCTTCGTCACTTGTGTTCTTTGATCTTTGTTCCAAGTCTCCAAACAATTCTTAAGTGTAATAATGAGCTCCTCTCTTCTCAAAATCGGACTTGAAGTTCTCTTTTTATAAGTGGGAACAAGTTGGGGTGAATATGGGCAAAAAACAAAGCCTTCTCGGATAAGGATTTCTTGAACCGCCATAATTGTCATGATCGCTACTCTTGAACGTGGTTGCGTTCGAGTCTCAGTATTCTTTTGGCTTATGGAGGGCACTTATGTCATGATCGCTACAAAGACTTATCGCGGTCGCGTTGGACGGTTGACGCAGCCATTACTCTCACCTGACGCGGTCGCATTGGTTAGTCAGAGACGCTCTTTTTTCACATTCTAGCCCCCTGTCGCGGCCATTACACAAATTGTAACAGTTGTTACCGGTTCAAAACCGGTCCAACTTCGTTCAACTAGGTTTCTTCCGTTTTTGTCCCTTCTTAGCTTATTTCTTCATCCAAACTTCATTTAGATAGAATTTTTATTTTAAAATCACCTGAATAACCTCAAAACAAGCATAAACACATCAATTAGCACAAAGTAATGAATATAAGAAATTCTAGACCAAATACGCATGCAAATGATATAAAATAGATAGCAAAATCAACCTAAATCATGCATACACAACATGTATCAAGGGGGATGACTGATATATAATAAGGAAGAGCGATGAAACTTACATAGGGAAACTCAGGGTAATGAATGAGTTTGTGAATAATTCTTCAACTAGAACTCGGGTACTTGTAAGTTGCGACAACGTCAACATCAATTTAGTTGCATAGAACGATGGTAATACGCATCCGTGTGAAAAGTAATTAGGTGGCTATGAAATAGTTACTTCTAGTGGTGATGCATGGCATAATACGACGACAATATAATGGAGGCGTTGTACCATAGTGGAGGAAGAACAAATGGTGTTTATAATTGGGGAAGAAGAAACACGAAGAAAAATGGCGTGAGAAAGACGTAACGAAATAGAAATAACGTTAAATTTAAATGGGAAAGAAAAATAGCATGAGACTTAAATCTGGAAGAAATATGGCGTGAAGATACAAAAGTCAACGGTTAAAATTGGGGGTGATATAGTCATTTGATTTGATTGTATATGAAAGAAAGAATAAAATTATTCTAATTTTACAAGGTGGTTAGAATTATAATACAATTTGTGAAAAAATGTTATTTCCCCCATTTTTCACTATCTAAAATAACTCTCTATTAACTTTTAATTGTCATGAACAAGTAACAAAAATAGCTTATTCTCAACTTTCTCTTATGCAATTGATATATTGACTTCAATAAAAGGAAAAAAAACAAAAAATATTTAAAAAGAAAACAACAGGATAAAAATATAACTAGACAAATCCCTACTAAAAATTAAAAGAGAGACACGGAGATAGGGAAAATACGCATCCCCTCCTCATTAATTCACATTCTTTTATTTTATTTTTAATTCATTAAATAATACATGTTAAAAATATTTTTGCATGTATGAATTAACGCTCAAGGATAATGCATATTGTAGTGGTTTTCCATTGTAAGTAAAATATTCTCCCACCTTTTTTGCTCACACGGTCACCAGAAAACTCAACTTTGATTAATTTTAATAGCGAAAAGGATGGAAATAATTGCGTCCCATAATATAGGTAGAGACAATTTATGATTCTGTAATCGCTGTGTATTTCTCCTCCTCATCCACCATATGTCCGTAAATTCGTAAAACCTCATCATCATATCTACTCAACAAGTTGTCCTCAATCCTACTGGAAACTTTAAAGCTCCCAACATCCATCGCATATCATCTCACTGTTGACGCATGAAATTTGTCCCCAATCAAATGGTGGCATGTGAAAAACTGTATATAAATCAATTTCAATTTTCTATTAATATTTTGGAATTCTAATTCCTAAACTAAATATTTAAATAATTGATATTTTTAATATATTTTGTGATCAATTAGATATTGTGAAGTGGCATATGTCAATACCAAGGTTTTGGTAATAAAATAAAATCAAATCGTATATTTCTATAAAAGGCAAATAGAATCATTAAATATAATCGTATCTTCCTATTAACGGTAAGGAACATCATCAAATCGAGAATGTCAAACAACGTCATTCCATCCATGGTTTGTGGAGCCGGACCGGACCGGCCGGTTCAACCCGGAACCGGGTGTTGAACCGGTCCGGTAGCATTAAATAACCGAAAATGCCATTAAATCGTTGAAAACCGATCAAAACCGGTTCGACCGCCGAACCATCGGATCGGTTGAACTGGCATTATATTCATTTTTAAAAAAAAAAATAAAGTTGTATTTGGACATGTATTAAGTATAAAAATGGGATTTTCACCTTTATCTTCAGTTTACCCTTATTTTTTCCATCTAATTTTAAACTTGGCACTTGGATTTTATTAAAAAATTAGAGTTACAAGTATCTTTGGATTAATTGATATTGATATATGTTGAACTTTTCTTTACAAGTTAAACTCTAATATCAAATTAGATTATATAACACATAAGCAACTATTGAAATTCAAAAGTCAACAAGTTGCCTTTGACCTGGTGAACCGGTCGAACCGGTGGCTTGTCCGGTTCGATCACCGGTCCGGTCCCACAAAAACTGATTCCATCAAGTACATATGGAAAAAACTCATCTCCTACAATTATATAAAGTGGTCATCTTATTTATTTATAATATACATCACAATAGTTGTTGGAGAATTCAGAGCAAATGAGAAATCATCTCCAGCATTCAAGGTGTCATCGGAAGACATTTAAAGCGTTCTTTATAGAAGTTCACTATAAATTGATGTCTGGCCAGAGAACAATGCGAAGCCCATTCGATTGGCCTTTTTCAAGTCATAAATTCATTAAATTTTACAGCGTTCTTCACGGTCCCAACGATGTTCTTATCATATCAAAGATGTTTATTACAAAGGTCTCCAAAGTGCAAAGTTTAATTTGAAATCTAGCTATCAAGTCTTCGAGATAACGTTATTGAAGACAAATCCAAGTGCAGAGAAGATCTAAGATCAGCTCCTCCATCAATATCCAACAATCAACTCGAAGAGAAGAATCATTGAAAGAAATAGAGATTGTAGTCACAAAAATTCACATTTAATTTTTTAAAATTATATTTGTCTAATTTTTCTTGCTTGTTTTGTTGCAGACATGAAATTTGTTATTATAAAATTTCGTACGCCCAGTGGGACAATCTCTACCTATTATCTCTTTTCGCCCCAAGTTCTCAAGTTTCAAGAAGTTTTAAGTGAAGTCCATGACAACCATCGAAGAGAAAATCGACAGCTTAGCAAGTATCATCGAAGAGCTCACCAAACATGTTCAAAGGCGAGACGTTTGATCACAAAGCTGATGACCTAAGAAGATGATGGTAGCAAGATTCATCTGATGGACAAACAGGTTGAGAAACATGACGAAGTTGAGATGTCTACGAAGCAATGCTCAAGTGAACAAGATAAGGCTTCACGAAAAAGAGCTGCGATTCTCACCGGATGAAGTACTTCCTACAAATCAATTGAGGGCGCTCATCTTAGAAAATTTCAATGACAATTTTGACGGAAGCTCCAAGATCTCCAACATATACCAAGCCATATACTGCAAGAATTGATAACTTGAAGATGCCTCCCGACTACCAATGTCCGAATTTTCAATACTTTGATGTCAAAGGCAACCCAAAAAACAACATGTGATGCACTTTGGAGTAACCTACAATGATGCCAGAACATATGAAGATCACTGGGTGAAGTACTTTGTCCATTTTTTTTAAAGGAAACACATTTTCGTAGTACATTGACTTGGGGGGAAATTCAATCGAAAATCGGGAGCACTTGGAGAAAGAATTTCTTAATTACTTCTACAATACTCGAAGGAAGGTCAACATGCTAGAGCTTGAAAATTCATGCCAAGTGTAAGAGAGAATGTCGTAGACTACATCAATCGTTGGCGTTGAAGTAGAAGGCGTGGCAAACAAATTCAGAGGTTTTCTGCTAGTTAAAGGATCAGGAAAAGTAGCTAAAAGCTGATCAGAAGCTAAAGCTGTGGAAATTTACAGATTCTGGCAACAGTTTGGGTTGAGTCATGACAAAATTTTTGGCAGTTTTTAAATCTGTTAAAACCGTTGTCGTTTTAGCTTAGAACCGTTGTCATTTTGATATTAGCAGATTTTTAGTTAGAGTATGTATTTAGTTAGTTTTTGTTATCCTTTCTATTTCCAGTCTTTGTAAAGTGTTGTTAGGTATGTAATTAAGTTCCTAACAATACTAGTCTTTAGTTAATCAATCTTAGAGTGAGAATTACGCAAGAAGTTTAGAATTGAGAGAGAGAGAGAGAGAGAGAGAGAGAGAGAGAGAGAGAGAGAGATAGGTTAGTATCTTTGGAGCTCAAGCTTGAATTCTTATCTTGTAATTTGAAGATTGAGGTGATAGTGGAAACCCCAAACCTCCATGGACGTAGGTTTTATAACCAAACCACGTAAATCTGGCATTGCATTGTTATTTTCTGTTTTCGGTTGTCACAAGCACACTTGCACAACAAGTGTTTGTAGAATTATTTCTTAGGATATTTTGGTTTGATTTGTGTATGTTTGGGTGTTAATTTGCCAACATTTGGCGAAGTTTAAGTCTAAGGTGCAAGGAGAAATTATCCAAAGCAGTGTTGTTATAACTGGATCGGTGATCAAACCGACCTTGCCACTAGTAAGAGGTTCAACCGGTCGGATCGGTCGAACCGGCGGTCTAATCGGAAAATTGCTAATTTTTCAAATAATTGAACTCGCAAAGTCTTACTCTTGCACCTATTGAGCAGATTATCAACTTATGAAATTGAGATTATGCCTAACAGATGCAAATAACCAATTTTTTTCTGATAACTTTCTCTCTCTTCTCCAAACTCAAACTTATTTCTGATAATTTCTTCATGTATCACCTTCCTCTCCAATATTAAGACTTTCGCAGATTAGCAGTCCTACTCCTAGTAAACAGAATCTTTAATATTACCCCAACAATTAATTTGGCTTCTGAGAAACCCCTCTTTTCTATAAATTCCTCTCTCTCGCATGGTGGTTCTTTGTATGTTTTGATTTGGGAAAGAATTGAAGAAGACCCAACTCAGAGACAGATGGAGAGAATCCGAGATTAAAGAAAAGGAAAAAAGGGACAAAAAATAGGGTAAAAATAGAAAACGACCGGTTTAACCAGTTTGTCGGTCCGACGATTTTAAGCGGTTCAATCCGGTTATTCCCAGTCCAACTCCAAAAACAGTTATTTATAGCATTCCGGATGGGCTCTGAGTCGGATTCCTTGTTCAACCGGTTAAACCCGCCGGTCCGATTCTGACAACACTGATCCAAAGCCTCTGTCATTGAGATGTGCATTCAACGGATGTAATGGGGCCTGAGTTGTATCCTTCAACCAATTTAACCAGAGTCTTTGAAGAGTTAGCTATTCAGCTCATGAAATTAAGTTGAGCATGGTTGCAAGTGGAGTCAATGATCAACCAGCCCAAGAACTTCAAGAAGAAGAAGAAGAAGAAAATGATAGAAATTTTCTGCTGACACTTAAGTGAAGAAAATTAAATTATATGATGCTCCTTGATACGAGGCTAAACTATCTACAATGTACCTTGAGACGAGCCAAAACTATCGACAATGCTCCCTGATACTCCCCAGATCAAATTCATATTAAGACTCCTTCACACGAATTTAAAAGGTCTGCAAATTTAAATCAAGACTCCTTGACACGAGTTTAAAGGGTATACAGTCTAAAAATCCAAGGCTCCTTGCCATGAGTTTAAAAGGTTTACAAATCAAATCAACTCAAGGCTCCTTGATGAGAGTTTAAAAGGTATACAATTCAAATCAAGGCTCCTTGACACGAGTTTAAAATGTCTACAGATCCTTGAAATCAAATCATGGCTCCTTGACACGAGATTAAATGGTCTACAAATAAAATCTGAATCAAGGTTTCTTGGCACGAGTTTAAGATGTCTACAAATTAAAAATAAGATGAAGACTCCTTGCTATGAGTATATACTATCTACATATCTAAATTAAGATGAAAACTCCTAGGCACGAGTATAAACTATCTATCAAATTCAAATCCAAACTGAAGACTCCTAGATATGAGTAGAAAGTATGTATTAATTCAAGTCCAAATCCAAATGAAGACTCACTGACATGAGTATAAACTATTTGTTAAATCCAAAACTAAATTGAAGGTTCCTAAATACGAGTATACGCTATCTACTTATCCACACAAATTCAGCACAAAAACTATCACACACAAGGTGTTCGATGAATTGTCCCAAAGAACTTTCACTTCCAAATTACATTAAATCATGTTCTATATACTCCTCATGTTCAAAAGACAATAATATAAGCTAATGAATCAATTCTATCTACAAAAATACAAGAAATTCGAAGTTAAAATCAACGTGAGCACAAAACCCTAGTTTATCTGAGAACCTAAAAAAAAAAATTAAAATAGAAGAAAATTGAGCAGACCTTGAAGATTGAAGGGGAAAGGATGTGTTTGCTTCGCCTTTAATTAGCCCCAAATATGTGTGTGTGATTTTTGTATTTTAGTGCATGTTTAAGGTGAACAGATTAAGAAAATAAATAAAACTGTTAGCGTTTGTGGGTGCACGGCCCGTGCACGAATGTTAAGGTGCGTACAGCTAGGTCGTGCATGACCTTTTAACTTAGAAATTCACTGACCTTGTGCACTAGCTGTTCTTTTGAATAATCCACTGACCTCATGCACGATCCATGCACAATTCCACGGGGGCACACAATCAGACCGTGCATGATTCAAGGGGCCCCTTTTTTATTGGATTTTTTTACCTCCTCCCACCTTTTACATTCTCCTATCGTTTGCTGCATTCACCTACAATTTTTTAACACAAAAACATAAGAAAAGCAAATTAAAAACATAAAAGTACTAAAAACACAAAATTAACAGAAAGTAATCGCCAGGTTGCCTCCCGACAAGCGATATGTTTAACGTCTTCAGTCAGACGCCTAAGTTTCAAGTTATCCAAAAACCCACAACCAGACGGGGTGACAAACCATTAAATTTTAGCACTGTAGTTCCAATTTGGTCTTTTATCACGTCCCTATTCTCGTTGCATTCTAGAGTTTCCATCCCAAAACATTCATTGCTACCACTCAATTTGGGTTTTCCTTTTCTAGGGAACTTAAAATTTTAGCTGTTAATACAAAAGAGTTAATTACCCCGTTTTAAGATCTATCAATGCTTGATAGGTGGCCAAGAATGGACAACCCAAAATGAGTGGTGCAGAATTTTCACCACGTTCAACAATGATCAGGAAAACACTTAGCACTTCAAAAATTTCAACCTTGAATACAACACCTTCCACTACCCCATGTGGATATAACAACAAACCATCAACTAATTAAAGAGTAGTGGAAGCAAGCTCGCTTCAAGTTATCCAATCCTAATTTATGATAAGTGCTAGGACATTGTTGGTCCCAAGTGGTAGAGGTTTGGGGGAGGGGGAGGGGTGAATAAACCTGTAACTTGATTTTTCATTTTCAAATACTTTGAGCAGTATCTTGCTGCTTGCTATGAGAAAATTGTTCTTACAACAAAACTAATACATTAAGTTGACTTAAGACAGTAGGCACGAAGCAAACTGATCTTAGGTTAAGTAAGCAATGCCCAGACAAAGTTTTATGTAGAGGAATATTATATGAAAATATTTTTTCTTACAAACTAATGCAGTGCATAAGTAGTATGCTAACAACAGTAAGTAAAAATAATATAAAAATAGACACAAAGATTATAGTGGTTCGAAGGTGGGAATAATCTTTCTACGTTCACTCCTCCCTCACATAGGGAAAATTCTCTAAGCTGTTCACATAGTACAAACTTAGCTACGCCGAAGTCTAAGTCCAACTTAGCTCCTTACAGTAGTTTTTGGCTATCCTCACAAGGCTACTCCTCTACTATACACACGTTTCTCAGAAACACTTAGTTTACTTTAGTTCCCCGATTCAGACAAAGGCTCCTCATTCAAAAACCGCTAGTGAGATTGGTTTAATAAAAGTTTTTCTTCAACTTCTGGAAGGTGCCTCTAAACGTATATATCAGTTGAGATATTGGCAAGCTTCCTTGTTTGAGATAGGACAGAGGTAAAGCTTGAGAGCTAGCTTGACTTGAGTATCTGGTTGCAGCTTGAATCTTCACTTGAATGCTCTTGCTGCTCGCTATTTGCTTTTTACATACTTGGCACAAACAGTTGAAAGATAATCAGTGTTGTATGTATTTAAGCTTTGAATAAGAATGCTTGAGTTCTTGATGCGAAGTAATTTCAGTTGCTCAACAAATCAGTAGCCTTTGCTTCATCCTCCATCTCCTCCTATTTATAGTAGTTGGGATATCTTCTCATTGAAGAGTGAGAAAATATTCCCGTAAATATTTAATGCTCTTTGTACGGATTTAGAGCCGTTTGTCTTTTCTATAGAGGTTAGGTCAGACTTGTTGCGGCTTGGTGTCCGTGTCCAGTGTTGCTTTTGCTTTAAGTCAGTACAAGATTTGAATCTTATCTCTATTAGCTATATTTTTTAAATTGACCCTCTAACTTTTGAATTTGACCTTTGACACTGTAACATGACTACTACTTGCATGCTGGTTGGACCTTCCTTGCTATAAGAAACATTGTATGCTGAATTAGCATAAGCAACCTTACTTCGCTCTTGTTGCAATTTTTCTTTCCTTACTACTTCCTTGGACTTTGTTGTTGCATGTAGCCATGATGTTCTTGTTGTGTGCTTGTTGTGACTTAGCCTAAGTAGTACTAGCCCTTACCTATTTCAATGAATACAAAAATCACGGGGGCACTAATTCCTACCTCACAATTGAGATTTTGTCATCATAAAAACTAAATGTAGATTTCCTAACATACATTAAATTTATGCTCGGTCCAAAGTCACATAGCACATTATCAAAACTAAAACCATTAACAGAATAGGGAATTGAAAAACTCCCTAGGTCCGTCAGCTTTGGTGGCCTCTTTGCTTGAAAAGTTGCTTTATCCTTCTTTTGAGAATTTTCTTTTGCTTCCACACTCACCTTCTTTTGTGTATGCGAATTTTCATCTCTCTTCAAGCAATCACTCTCTTTTTCCTTTATTTCGACCAAATCTTTTTCCTTTCTCGGTGAGCTCACCTTCCTCACCTCATCACCTTCTTTGACAATTTAGACCATCTGCATTCCATCATCTTTTTCTTCTTCCCGAGTTCCTCCTTGAGGAATTTTGACACGTTCGACATCCTTTGTATATAATCAAGCACAACCTGCTTAAATTTTTCAGGGCATTTTGCTAAGTGCTCATCGATTCTTTTTCTATGAAAATACCGAAGGAAAAGGTAAAAGGGGAATGCATTTGAAAATTTCAGGGTCAGGAGTCGATTTAGGCTTCTCAGCCCCTATTTCCTAAAGATCCTCATCAATCGACTCAATGGCTTTAACTTCCTTTAGTCGCTCTTCATCAGCCCTCATCCACTTTAGAAATCGGCCCTTCATTGTTAGCTTCACTCTAAGCAAACACCGCTTTGCACTGCTCTTTCGGGTTCTTTACAGTGTCGCTCGAGAATTGCCCTTTGGTGTGTTGGGACAAATAGTTTGAGCAAGTTGGCTCATTTGATTTGAAGACTCTTGAGCCCTTGTTTAGTTCAATTTATAATTTCAAGAAGTTTTTGTCCATCTGTGAAATCTTCTTATCTTTCTTTGAGATAAATGAGATTAAGAGCTCCTCTACACTCGGCTTCTTCCCTCCATTAATCATCCCGTTGGTCACCAAGAAGCCCTGGGGTGACTAAATCGAGTTGTTTGGATTGGCAATTTTTTTTTTTTTTGATGATGTTTCATGTTGAAATAGTTCGAATGACGTTGGTTGGGATTGAAATTCATGTATTGATGTTGCGCCGGAGGTGGATTTGAATATTAATTTCCTCTTTGGTTCCTAAAGTTTATTTGGTTTAAGAAATTGACATCTTCAGTACCCTATTACGATACAACCACTTTTGCACTTTGTTCAGCTTGAATTGTGGTGGCGGCTTGTGACAAATTCTTCAGTTGCTTGGAGAGGGCGGCTATTTGTGTTGATAAAGAAGAATTAGCTTCCTTTTCAACCACACTTGCAACAACTCGAGGTATATTCCTCTCATTTGGCCATCGATACAAATTGGTGGCCATATCTTCGATAATCATCATCGCAACACGAGCTGTCCTTGAAAATAGAGAGCCACCTGTCGATGCATCAATGATCACCTTAGTTGGCCCTAACATCCCATCATAAAAGCAGCAGATTTGTTCCCTCTCTTGGAAACCATGTTGTGGGCATTTTCTCAATAGATCTGTAAATCTCTCCCATGTTTCCCATAATAGTTCCAAATCGAGTTGCTGGAAACTGCGTGATTTCACTCTTCAACCGAATGGTCTTGCTCGAACAACCTATCATAAAAGTAGAAGATTTTTCCCACTCTTGGAAACCATGTTGTAGGCATTTTCTCAAGAGATCTTTCAAACTCTCCATGCTTCCCACAACGAGTCTGAATCGAGTTGCCAGAACTGTGTGATCTCACTCTTCAACCGAATAGTCTGCTCTAGGGAAAGTACTTTTGCAACAAATTCTAATATAAATCATCTCATGTTCTAATATTTTCTGAAGTGAGGATATTGTACCACTGCTCTCTAAAGGAGAATGAGAAGAGCATAAGCTTGATTTTGTCATGTGGCACATTGTTGATCCTAATTGTCTCACATACTTCTAAAAATTGAGACAGATGTATATTAGGGTCTTCAATAGCACTTTCTCTGAATTGATTTTTTTGTACCATAGAAATCAATGCTGATTTCAATTCAAAACTATTGGCATTGATTAGTTCCCATCCTACTCCTCCATAATTTCTATAGCTAAGTCATCTCAAGAAATCTTGGAGAGTGGGTTGATCTTCTTGAGGGGGAGGTAGATTAAGAACTTTCTCGTTGTTGCCTTTGCATCATATCAATCATCAGCCGGAATACATTGGCTTGATCGAAAGGCAGTTGAGGCAGTTGTTCCTCTACTTGTCCCTTCACTCTGTGTGAATTAGTAGCTCCGTCAGCCATAGCTTTCTCCTGATTTTTCTCCCTTGATTACGACAACAAGTGGCTTCAAATGAGAGCAAACCTTGTAGCCCTTTGGTTAATCAAGAGAAAACACACTCTTAAGCTCAACAAATAAAAAAAAAATAATTAAATTAAATAACAATAAAATGAAATTATCTAGATTATCACTGAACAACTATCACAATAACACCAACCTATCGTCACCGAGTCCCTAGAAACGGGCCCAAAAACTTGGTGCTTGCTAAATTAGTTGATTAACTAAACAACACTTGCAAGTGTATGAGGTTACTGTAGTAATCAAGCAAGTACAAGGTTAATCCCATATGGACCGGCAATCGATATCAGGTGTAAATCATGAAAATCATTTAAAGCAACTATCTAGAAGATCGAATTGGCTTTTGATATTTATAAAATGATAAAATAGATAAACAAGATATTTAACTAAAAAACTGAATAAAAAACAAGCGATAAGTGTAATCTAGGAATAGATTGCAACTTTGGTAATCCAATGATCAATGGCACAATCGATTAAATCTTTAAACCGAATACTTAGTCACTAGGAGACGATCACTAATGCATGTAAATTCCCCTCTCAGAGTGGAATGTGTGGTGATTATATATAATCAATCATCGTCTTCAATTGTTTAATTATATACAACTCCCAAATGATCATAAGACCAATGCCCCCATGATTATCTCAAACCTCTTGGTTGTTATTGACTAGTCATGCTAATTAATGTGATCTCAGTTAAATCTCCCCTCTTGGTTCCAATTTGACACACAATAAATTGCTAAACATATGGGCCCCATCATTTAACAATCAATATAAACGATTAATTAGCTAATAACATAGCACGAGACTTAATCAATCGGATAAAAATCACTAGTCACCAGTAATATACTTTCTAATCCTAGATTAGGAAAATTTAGCCAACCATAATCATAATATTTAATAAACACAAATATCTAGACATAATCATGTTGTTACAAATAAAATGGAAATGAAAAGATAAAACATAATCTTAACTTGATCTTCTCCTTTGCGTTTTTGCTCTCTACTCTCTATTAAAAACTATATAGATTATCTAATACTCAGAAATTATCATTAGGGAAAGAGTTTTAACATAGTTTAGCGGCTTTTTTTTTTATCTAATGGGCCAAGAATAGACGATTTTTAGCCAACACATGCAACTTTACGCTGACACCGTGTATGGGCCATGCATGTTTTAATTGTGGTGCAAGGCCAGACCGTGCATGGCCTTGAAAACTGGACTCTTACCTGGATTGATGCACGGGCCGTGTACCACCCAAAAGATGAATTTTCCCCTGGACTCATGCACGGGCTATGCATGGCCTATTTTGCTCCTTTTCTTGCCCTTTTCTTTGTCTTTCCGTTTGTCGTACTTTTGGCATGTTTTACTTGAAAAGATATTTGAAATTTTTTTTTTCCGACAAGAGAAATAAAATACGATAAAATATGACAAACAAGAGCTTATAATATATAAATACACGATAAAAACATCTATACTAAGCACATTTTTCCTACTAAAAACCTCGTTTGTCACAGATGTCCTAACATCATCTGGTCCTAGCCTGATTACTTCATCCTCATCATGCCCATCAACCAATGGTACATGAAAAGAAGGAAGGTGCCTAGATACTTAGTGATCATTATCAGATATATCAGGTTAAAAAATAACATCCGTTTTAGGATCATGATATCTTAATGGTACGAGTCGTTGGACCGTACCAAATTAATTGTATATAAAATATATACTTAACCTTAACTTACAACTCTAACTAGTAAAGTGTTAAATAAAGGTCGATCCCATGGAGAACGGTCGAACAGTTCTGCTTTATGTGTTAAACTATTATTGTCACATAATATAATATAAATAGCTAGAGAAAACAATAAAGAAGTGGGGGGGGGGGGAGGGGAGTTTTAATTGGGTTTAACAACTAAATGCTAACAAGTAACTAACTCTTAATATATGTTTTTGGTGTTTTTGAATATAATAAAAGGTCTACCCTCGATCTAATATCCCCTTGAATCCGACTACCTATGGATTACCGTTGATGTCCCAAATTCAATGCAATTTAAACCCTTATCCCACAATCTACAAGGTCCGCATATACAAATTGTGTTGTCCCTTAATTGTGGATAAATCGAAGGTCCGCTTATCGATTTATCCCTACCCAAATCAATTAGTGATCCAAACAAGCTCTTTTCACACTAATTGATATTGGATAATCATGAACTAGAACAACGGGATAAATAATGCATAAACATCGATTAGATCGGGTTTAGAGGCCAAACTCTATAATGCCACCAATGATATCAAGCATTGTTCTCTACTAAGGGAGATTGAAGCTTCAACAATCACGGAAAGTGAATTCCAATCTCTAGCAACATACAATAAATGCTTCCCAAAGGGTGATCAATCCTAAAACAAGCATCTAGGCATGAGACAATCCAATCAAGCATTAAAGAACATTTAAATTGCATAAATAAGGTAACATCAAGAGTCAATAATCACATTCTCATCATCAATCAAGGTTCAACATGATCAAGGGTAGAATTAAGGGTGCTAGCCACCCATATTAACTATTACAAAGATAAAATAACAGAAAATTAAAGAAAACATGAAAATAAGATAGAAAGAACCAAAGGTTAGGGTTGAAAATCAAGATCTTCAACCCCCTTCCATTCCTTTGTTTCCAAAGGAGAATAATGGCTGAATATGTGTGGGGGATGAGTTCTAGGATAGGTTAAATTCGAATGGGAGGAGATATATATAAGGGGGAAAAAGTGCTAGTAAAAAATAGGCAAAATCGCATTCAGGATTTTAAAACAGGGTAAGGGATCTCAGTTGAGATGCAAGTGTGTCTCGGCCGAGACGTGAAAAAAAGCTTTTTCAGATTATGCGTCGAGGGCTGATCTCGACCAAGATTGGGTTGCATCTCGATCGAGATGTGAGAAGAGGAAATTAGGACTTTTTATGGTTTGACTCATCTCGGCCGAGATTGAATTTCATCTCGGCCGAGATCTTAGTCTTTTGAAAATCCTGAAACCCTCTGGAAACTCATCTCGGCTGAGATGCGTTGCTTGTCTCGGTCGAGATCTTCAGTTCTGCAAATCTTCATGTTTACCCTGGAGACTCATCTCGGCCGAGGTTTTCATCCTGTCTCGGCCGAGATCTTCAGTTAGCCCTTCCGTTTGTTGCCTCGATCGATCTCTCGACTCCGCGATCGTTTGATGTTCTTTTTTGATCCTTTTTCACCCGTCTTAACACAGAAATAACACAAACGCATTATTTTGCCCATGAAAGTACAAAAGCACTAAATACACATGATTATGCACATTATTGGCACTAAAATGACACTAAAAGTGTCCTAAAGTGCGTGCACGGGAGACGTGTACCAAATCTCCTCAAACTTGAAACTTGTTCGTCCCGAACAATAAAGAGAAAGACAAAAGGACACGTGTTTAGGGCAGATTTTAGTGGCATTTGATTTCAGAAAGTTTCCATAAAAAAATGAATCAAGCATGATAAAAGCGAGCATGTGTGATAGAGTAGATCCACTACTCTCGAGACATAACACTCTCAACTTAAGATCCTCACTGGGTGAGTGTATCTCTCTCTCGAGTGCATTAAAAAGGGTAGTGTTTACACTCACATTGAAATGCACACAATGTCTACCATAAGCTTGCCAGTCATCTAAACCTGAAATAATACTTGATATGTGCGACAATGAATCAATTAGGTCCTTATGTGGGATGTAAATTTTAGGTAAAAGTGACTATAAAACGGACTAAATGAGTCGTGCACTACCCATATACCCCTCAAACAATGGTTACTCAACCTAACTCTTTTAATTCTCAATCAAGTCGAACTTGAGATTCGATTTCTTCACCTTTTTCCTACCAACATTTCCCATATTTATCAATCCTTTCAATAATTATGCTTCTTAAGAGTTTTCTAAACAAGGGATTGTAATCACAAAATGATGTGATTTTCATTAACCTCTCCAAAAGAATGGTATATACACTTCCTCTTTCTTTCGTTTTTCTGTTTTTTTTTTTTTTTTTTTGAAGAGGTTAATATTCTCGATTGCAGCCTATTTCTTGTTTTTCCTTTCACCCTTCTTTGTTTTCTCACTAGTTTACCCACATTTAATCCCAATTTCCAAACTAACTACCTTCCAACCGCCTCCCTCATACTCAACAGTCCGTTTAGGTATCAAAGGCTAAATGAAAGGTAAATTTACTTGTAGTGTTGGATATCAAACAAAAAGGCCTAAGCTCAAAGGGGCTTAACTAAAGGCAATGTCAAATTTGGTAAAAAGGAAATATTTTCAAGCTTTTGAAATAGGTTTTGATAAAAAATGGCCTAATATCATTTTCAAAGCCACACCATGTATTGATTTATTCAAAAGTAGAGAATTGGGACAAGTTCTAGAGGAAAATGCATGCATTCAATGAATTTTCGCACTGAAAGGAAATTTAATTTCACTCCAAAAATGGGAGTACGCATTAGGCTCAAATGAGAATTCTTGAATCCGGTCAAAAGGAGAAGGGCCCGGGAACGAATTCACCGCCGTATGGCTGACAATCCACCTATGCGGGTGTGTTTTCGTTCGATTTGACTTAGGATGGATCACTTGGTTGCAATTTTGATCAAAAGTTTTGAGTGTATGTTCAATTTTGTTTCAAAAAGTCTGTCATGCTCTACCATGTGCTTCTTTCAACAAAATATTTGTTAAAAATTTTCATCATTAATCAATGCCTCATTTTTTCTTTCCTAAACTCATCCAATTGCTTTCTCGAGCTGCCGGCTTGTGCGATCCCACCCCCTCCCCAAACTTAGTTGCAAACTAAGTTTGTGGAAAAGAGGAGTACAATTTGGTGCTCACCGAATTTAACCATATTATTCACCACTTTACAGTTTATTAAAAATGTAACAGACTAATCCATATAAAGATACCAAACCATTTCAAGTGTAATAAATCCAAAAGAAAATAGAGTAGCATACAGAAAGTTAAATTCTTGGGCTGCCAATACGTACACCTACCAAGACTTCCCCAAACTTGGTTAAAAACCAAAGTTTGTGAGGAAGAAAGGGTACGAATTGGTGTCCTAACTCACAGTGGTTTTTGGGCTTCTTCAATCCCATTTGGTGCTATCTCATTGAATTTCACGAATTGGTCGGTTCCTCATCATCATAGTCTCTGCACTCTAAAAGAAGATAATAAGATAATATCTAAATATAAGTAAACAACCTAAACTACGAAATTGAATATACGAAAAGCAATAAACGTAGGGTTGCCTCTCGAGAAGCGCCTTTGTTTAGCGTCGTTAGCTCGACGGATGCTCTTTAAATAAACAAAACAAACAACTATCTATGTAAATAAAACTAACGCTTAACACAACTATCTATGTAAATAAAACTAACGCTTAACACATAAAACAAAATCGTTTTACACCGTTCCCCCGCAACGGTGCCAAAATTTAGTACGAGTCGTTGGACTGTACCAAATTAATTGTATATAGAATATATACTTAACCTTAACTTACAACTCTAACTAGTAGAGTGGTAAGTAAGGGTCGATCCCACGGAGAACGATCGAACAGGTCTGCTTTATGTGTTAAATATTATTGTCACGTAATATAATATAAATAACTAGAGAAAACAATAAAGAAGCGCGGGGGAGGGGGAGGGGGAGGGGTGGGGGGGGGGGGAGTTTTAATTGGGTTTAACAACTAAATGCTAACAGGTAACTAACTCTTAATCTATGTTTTTGGTGTTTTTGAATATAATAAAAGGCCTACCCTCGATCTAATATCCCCTTGAATCCGACTACCTATGGATTACCATTGATGTCCCAAATTCAATGCAATTTAAACTCTTATCCCACAATCTACAAGGTCCGCTTATGCAAATTGTGTTGTCCCTTAATTGTGGATAAATTGAAGGTCCGCTTATCGATTTAACCCTACCCAAATCAATTAGTGATCCAAACAAGCTCTTTTCACACTAATTGATATTGGATGATCATGAACTATAACAACGGGATAAATAAGGCATAAACCTCAATTAGATCGGGTTTAGAGGCCAAACTCTATAATGCCACCAATGATATCAAGCATTGTTCGCTACTAAGGGAGATTGAAGCTTCAACAATCACGGAAAGTGAATTCCAATATTTAGCAACATACAATAAATGCTTCCCAAAGGGTGATCAATCCTAAAACAAGCACCTAGGCATGAGGCAATCCAATCAAGCATTATAGAACATTTAAATTGCATAAATAAGGTAACATCAAGAGTCAATAATCACATTCTCATCATCAATCAAGGTTCAACATGATCAAGGGTAGAATTAAGGGTGCTAGCCACCCATATTAACTATTACAAAGATAAAATAACAGAAAATTAAAGAAAACATGAAAATAAGATAGAAAGAACCAAAGCTTAGGGTTGAAGATCAAGATCTTCAACCCCCTTCCATTCCCTTGCTAACAATGGAGAATAGTGGCTGAGTATGTGCGGGGGATGGGTTCTAGGTTAGGTTAAATTCAAATGGGAGGAGATATATATAAGGGGGAAAAAGTGCTAGTAAAAAATAGGCAAAATCGCATTCAGGATTTTAAAACAGGGTAAGGGATCTCGACCGAGATGCAAGTGTTTCTCGGCCAAGACGTGAAAAAAAGCTTTTTTAGATTGTGCGTCGAGGGCTGATCTCGGCCGAGATTGGGTTGCATCTCGGCCAAGATGTGAGAAGAGGAACTTAGGGCTTTTTAGGGTTTGACTCATCTCGGCCGAGATATTGGTCTTTTGAAAATCCTAAAATCCTCTGGAAACTCATCTCGGCCGAGATGCATTGCTTGTCTCGACCGAGATCTTCAGTTCTGCAAATCTTCATGTTTACCCTGGAGACTCATCTCGGCCGAGATTTTCATCCTGTCTCGGCCGAGATCTTCAGTTAGCCCTTCCTTTGTTGTCTCGATCGATCTCTCGACTCTGTGATCGTTTGATGTTCTTTTTCGATTTTTTTTCACCTGTCTTAACAAAAAAACAACACAAACACATTATTTTGCCCATGAAAGTACAAAAGCACTAAATACACATGATTATGCACATTATTGGCACTAAAATGACACTAAAAGTGCCCTAAAGTGCGTACACGGGACACGTGTACCACTTAACCTACTAAAGGAAATTTCATGAACATAAGAATCGTATTCATTAGAGTACTAGAACAAGTAAAAATATTTCTATCGATGCTAGGTCCATCAGGAATCTTACCCCTGCGCTGCACATTACCAACGACATCAACATTATTAACAACCACCTTAGGATCTTGTTTATCAACTATTATATCACACATCTTTATTACCCACATGCAAGTTAGCATCATTAAGACCACTACTCTTTATCCTACCCTTAGTATTTATATTAATAATTTGTTCATGGTCACCTTTATCTTGCATAACATCCTCATTAATAGCATTTACAATTCCCTGGTTATTTCTCTTCCCACCTCCTGGATTTCTTTTAGGAATCTACTGTGAATTGTTAACATATGTTCCTTTCTTATTTTAGCCTGTTTTAGTCTCTTTTATACTCATCATTGAAGTAGACTACAATTCTATGGCCAAGGTGCTTACAACTAAAGCAATATTTAGGCCTTTTATCATATATCACTTTTTGTGTAAACAAATTTTCCCACAACCTATTAATATTTTATCAACACCGACGTTTGCCGTACTAGGTCTAGTCTGGTCAGGTTCATCTATTCTAAGCGATGCACCGATAATAGAGGCAATATGATATAAAGTTTATTTGTCAGCGATATCCATATTGGGACTTCCAAAAATTCCGAATTTCTGTTGAACTTCGGTGACCACTTGAACACTCTTATAGGATATCCACTCACATGCATATTTTTTTTGCCCACTGTTGTGGGTTCAACAAACAATTGGATCAATTCAAGCAAACAAAACAATGAAACAAAACAGAAATGAAAATGACTCCAAGTTTACGTGGTTCGGCCCAAGAATGACCTACGTCCACGGAGGATGATCCAGCTCACTATTAACTTCCAAGAATCGTTTACAAGACGAAGAACACTACTGGAAACGATCCAGTAGCAATCATGAAAATGAAAAACACTCAAAGAATTACAACCATTCTTCTATCCAAGTGCATTCACTCTCTATCCTCTCCCACCCTTCTATATGTGTATATTACATCCAGAAAATGAGAGATACATCATCATATATGAATTCAGGAATGAAAATCAGTTGAAACAGCCTAAAAACGCGTCCAGAAACTGACTCAGGATAACTGCTGTCAAACGCCTTTCACAACGGTTTTAACTAAAACCGTTGCGAATGTTAGTTATAACTGCCACATAACAGATTCTTCCTCCTCCAGCTTCCAGCTCATTTCTGACCCGTTTTCTGACCCGTTTGTGACCCGATTTATGAGTATATCAGTCCTAAATCTTCACAAACCTCCACCTGACTTATATACGAATAAACTCCACCTTGAAACAAACAATCTTGAAACATCAAACATGAACATTCCTCAACCATGTTCAAACTTTGAACACTTTCAGCAACACTGCTCTTCTCAATTGCATTGGACCACTTGGATCAAATCCAAGCAATAATTGAATTTGTCTGTTGGTAAAGCTTTGGTAAGCATGTCAGCTGCATTCTCCTTTGTACTCACCTTCTTCACAGTCACATCCCCTTTCTCAATAATGTCTCTAACATAATGATGTTTAACATCAATATGTTTTGACCTTTCATGATAAACTTGATGCTTTACTAGATGAAGGGCACTCTGGGAGTCACACATCACCTCTACTGACTGTTGCTTTATCCCAAACTCTGAAATCATACCTCTTAACCACACTGCCTCCTTTACAGCTTCAGTCATTGCCATATACTCTGCTTCTGTAGTACTTAATGCCACCACTGACTGTAGCATGGACCTCCAACTGATAGCTGAACCAAACAATGTGAATACATAACCAGATTGTGACTTTCTGCTGTCCAAATTTGCTGCATAGTCTGAATCTACATAGCCTTTCACAGCATCCTGCAAATCATCAACCTCTCTGAACATAATTCCTCTAGCTGCAGACCCTCTCAAATACCTCATAATCCATTTGAGTGCTTCCCAGTGTTGCTTTCCAGGGTTGGACATATATCTGGAAACAACACTTACTGCATGAGATATGTCAGGCCTAGAACACACCATTAGGTACATTATGCTGCCAACAGCATTTGAATAAGGAACCTTTGACATCTCCTGTTCTTCCTCTTCAGTTCTGGGCTTCTGTGATTCTGTTAGCTTGAAATGCTGAGCTAAAGGAACTGTTACTGGCCTTGCTTCATTCATTTTGAATTTGTTAAGAATCTTCTCAACATAACTTCTCTGCTCAAGCCACAACAATCCTCTTCTTCTATCTCTGCATATGTCCATACCCAAAATTCTTCTTGCTTCTCCAAGCTGCTTCATTTCAAACTCTTTCTGTAAATCTGTTTTGAGCCTTTCTATTTCAGATTGATATCTGCTTGCTATAAGCATATCATCCACATACAATAGTAAGAAACTTAAAATCTCATCCCCAGATTTCCTCATGAAAACACAGTTGTCATACTTTGATTTTGTATATCCAATCTTTTTCATACACTCATCAAACTTTATGTACCATTGCCTGGAGCTTTGCTTAAGACCATATAAAGACTTTTTGAGTAGACAAGCCTTGTTTGCACTTTCTGGCATTTCAAAACCCTCTGGTTGGTGCATAAAAATAGTCTCCTTAAGCTCACCATGCAGAAATGCAGTTTTGACATCCAACTGCTCTAACTCTAAATCCATCTGAGCCACCATTGCCAAAAGCATTCTTATGGAACAATGTTTCACTACAGGGGAAAAGATCTCATTGTAATCTATCCCCTCCTTTTGAGTGAAACCTCTGGCAACCAGTCTGGCCTTAAACCTTATCCTTTCTGTTCCACTGAATTCTACTTTCTTCTTGAAGATCCATTTACAGCTAACAAGTTTATGTCCAGCAGGTTTATCCACCAGTATCCATGTCCCATTTCTTTCCAAAGAGTCCATCTCTTCTTGCATGGCTATGATCCAGCTTTCTCTGTCACTACTGCTAACAGCTTCTCTGTAGTTTCTTGGCTCAGAATATTCTGTTTCTTCTGCAACGCTTAAGGCATATGCAGTGAGGTAATCACTGCCATATCTGGAGGAAGGTTTTATAACCCTCCTTTCTCTGTCTCTCACCAATTGGTATTGATTCCTTTCAGAGTCAATTTCTTCTTGGACTGATTCTGTGTCTTCATCAGTTTCTGACTTTCCATCTATGTCATCCTGCTCCACCTTGAGCTGTGTACCTGTATTCTTTACTGTCACTTCCAGTGGAGCACTTGGTTTTGGTTTCATTGGCATTTGCTCTTCACAGAACTTCACATCTCTGCTTATAATCACTTTATTCATCCCAGATTCTAAACACCATAGTCTATATCCCTTTACTCCTTGTGGATACCCCAACATTATACACTTCAATGCTCTTGCCTCCAATTTGTCTTGTTTGACATGAGAATAAGCAAGACATCCAAAAGGTCTCAAGTGTGAACATTCTGGTGTGTTTCCACTCCATTTCTGGTATGGAGTTACATATTGATTTGGAGTGGATGGACTTCTGTTTATCAGGTATGCTGCAGTGACAGCAGCTTCTCCCCAAAACCTTTTTGGCATTCCAGATTCTATTAGCATGCATCTGATTCTTTCCAAAACTGTTCTGTTCATCCTCTCAGCTACTCCATTTTGTTGAGGATGAGCAGGGACAGTTTTGTGTCTCTTTATGCCCATTTCTTTACAGAATTTCTGGAATTCTTCAGATAGGAACTCTAAGCCATTGTCTGTCCTCAGGCACTTCAGTGTTGACCCTTTCTCCATCTGAACTTCTTTACACCATTCTTGGAATTTGTTAAAAGCATCAGACTTATTCTTTAATATGTAAATCCATAATTTTCTTTAGTAATCATCTATGATGCTTAAGAAATATCTTCCACCCCCCATTGTTTCTACCTTTGAAGGCCCCCAAAGATCAGAATGAGCATAGTCAAGGGGGTGTTGTGAAGTGTGTTTACCTTTAGGGTATGGCAACTTCTTGCTCTTTGCTAGAATGCAGATCTCACAATTCTGGACTTGGAACCTTCCTTTGTGATTGATGATCCCTTGTTTCAGCAGCTCATTCATACCTGTTTCACTCATATGGCCAAGTCTCTTGTGCCATAAAAAGGAATCTTCAACAGCAACAGTGTTTACATCCCCTGTCAGGGTTTCTGCAATCAAATAATAGAGGCTTGCTTTCTTGATGCCTTTCATCACCAGTTTTGAACCTTCGTACACAAATAATTGCCCTTGCATTGATTTGAAGTTACATCCTTTGTTTTCTAAAGTCCCAAGACTGATGAGGTTCCTCTTCAACATGGGAATATACCTTACATTGGATAAGGTTTTGACAGAACCATCATGCATCTTGAGCCTGACATCACCAATGCCCTCAATCTGACATGCATGATCATCCCCTAGCATTACTGAACCCTGTTTGTGCATCTTGAGGCTGTGAAACCAATTGGCATTAGGGCACATGTGGAAGCTGCATCCTGAGTCTAGAATCCACTTGGCTTCTGTCCTGCCTTCAACAATGTTCAAGACATCAGCATCTTCTTCTCCTTGTGCCAAATCTGCTGTATTTGGTTTGTTGGAACCTTCTGCCTTCTTTCTTTTGAATTCAAAACAGTTCTTCTTGAGGTGACCTGGCTTCTTGCAATGGAAACACTTTCTGGTTTCCTTTCCTCCAGCACCTTTTGGCTTTGACTGCTGCGGTTGCTTTCCCCCACCATTTGCTGTTGAAGGTTTCTTGAACTTGTGAAACTGTCCTGGTTTTATATGTAGCCCTTCTGCTTGAGAGTCATTCTTTCCATCAGATGAGCTTTGCATTTCCTTTGCCTTCAGAGCAGTCTGAACCTCTTCCAGGGATATTTTTGTTTCCCTTCCATACATCATGGCATCTTTGAGATGCTCATAATACTTTGGTAATGCATTGAGCAATAGGATGGCTTTGTCTTCATCTTCAATCTTGGCATCAACCCCTTCAAGGTCATCAAGATATTTGTTGAACTCCTCCAGTTGATCATCTATAGCCTTATCTTCTTGGATCTTGAATGAGTACAGCTTTTGTTTTAGATATAAACGATTCACCATGGTCTTCTTTTTGTAAAGATCCTCAAGCTTGTTCCAGACTGCTTCTGCTGTCAATTCTTTGGATACTTCACGCAAGACTTTATCTCCCAGGGACAGGATAATGGCAGAATGTGCCTTATCCAACAACTCTGCTTTTTCACCGGCCCCAATTTTATCAGAGAGACCATCAAAACCCTTGAGAGCCCCAGCAAGACCCTGCTGAACGAGGAGGGCCTTCATCTTCAGCTGCCACAGACCAAAATCGTTTTTGCCATTGAATTTTTCAACGTCGTACTTCATTGCTGCCATTGTCAACTCCTTGATCCGCTCCAGTTCGCAATCTTCCCACAGACGGCGCCAATTGTTGTGGGTTCAACAAACAATTGGATCAATTCAAGCAAACAAAACAATGAAACAAAACAGAAATGAAAATGACTCCAAGTTTACGTGGTTCGGCCCAAGAATGACCTACGTCCACGGAGGATGATCCAGCTCACTATTAACTTCCAAGAATCGTTTACAAGACGAAGAACACTACTGGAAACGATCCAGTAGCAATCATGAAAATGAAAAACACTCAAAGAATTACAACCATTCTTCTATCCAAGTGCATTCACTCTCTATCCTCTCCCACCCTTCTATATGTGTATATTACATCCAGAAAATGAGAGATACATCATCATATATGAATTCAGGAATGAAAATCAGTTGAAACAGCCTAAAAACGCGTCCAGAAACTGACTCAGGATAACTGCTGTCAAACGCCTTTCACAACGGTTTTAACTAAAACCGTTGCGAATGTTAGTTATAACTGCCACATAACAGATTCTTCCTCCTCCAGCTTCCAGCTCGTTTCTGACCCGTTTTCTGACCCGTTTGTGACCCGATTTATGAGTATATCAGTCCTAAATCTTCACACCCACAAATGCTGAAAATCCTCTTCATTGAACAATGTAATCATAGCATGGTTGAAATTAATTGCATCGACAAACACTGCACCTTTAAATCCAAAACTGGATAGTTGTGATCTAATCGTTGCAAAGCCTTGAGCACCATTAGAAAACTTACCCACCAGAATGAACTTGCACGATTTCGCAAGCAACTCAGTTTGGCTTATAAAAAAATTGACAATTGGAGTGACTCGATATACTCCAGTGGTTCCAATCGCCTCCACCTCCATATCCGAGAATAAGTTCTTTGCATATCTGAGCTCTAAAAGTTCCAGAACAGAATGATATTTTGTAACATTAACGAAGGATCTATTGAAGGTATGTGTCACAAATATGACATTAGGGCTCGATGTAGAAAGAATCTCCCCTCCGTCTGTGGCAGAGGGCAGAACAACCGTTGCCATGGAACCCTAGATCTAATCTTAGGGAGTGGTTATCAAAAGACGAAAGGAAGAAAAGTGTAGCGAGGGGTCAGAGTAAAGGCAAAAACTCGTATGTGACCGTCACACGGTGGTCACACGGAGTGACAGGAAAAAGTATCACTTTTTGTGGTAAAAGTATCATGTTTATCTGTAAAAGTATCACTTTTTTTGAACAAAAAAAAATATCACTTTTTGTAGCAAAAGTATCACCTTTA
Organism: Ajuga chamaepitys; assembly: GCA_958295605.1. Taxonomy (NCBI): domain Eukaryota; kingdom Viridiplantae; phylum Streptophyta; class Magnoliopsida; order Lamiales; family Lamiaceae; genus Ajuga; species Ajuga chamaepitys. The sequence continues at coordinate 37,711,029 of OY282496.1, read as the reverse complement.
TCTGTAAAAAACATAGGCAGGAAAAATAGAAAGAATAATTTAATACAAAAAGATTTTTCTAAAAAAAATATAAGAATGGGAAAGTCTGTAAAAAAAATTACAGAAATATAACCAATTGATACACGTTAATTATGCATGTATTTAGGTCGAATTAGGATCATATTTTATATCATTTACGTGCATATTTGGCTCGCTTTCATTAATATTTGTCATATTGGGTCATTTGACGTGTTTCGACTTGTTTTGAAGATTAATTAGGCAATTTTATTCCATTTGGATGAAGTTCGAAAAAGAAACAAGTCAAATAGGGTCAAAACAAACGAAAAATGAGTTAAAGGAGCAAAAGGATCGACCAAGGCCGGGTCTATGGTGGCGGCGACATCAAAAGTGGCCTAAAAAATGGAAAATATACTGTTTAAACAACGCGGTCGCGTCAGATATGGAACGCGGTCGTGTCGGAAAGTGTTCCGAAAGTGAAGTTTTCTGTCAGCTTGACACACTTATAGTATTTTGGCCATATCCTAATATCTACAACTCAGATTGATGTGCAATTGTGGCGTTGGAAAGCTAATTCAAAGAGCTACAACTTTGTCTGAAAGGGGCCAAACCAAAAAATGACCGGAAGATGCTAAAAAATGGCTTGGAAGTCAGACTTGAAAACTCGTCTGCGCAAATGGGACGCGGGTGCGTCAAAAGGCTAACACGGCCGCATCAAAATCATCTGTTTTAAGAAATTTTAGGTACAAATTAACGCAGTCGCATCATAGCTTGTGTGCGGCCGCGTCAGAAGTCCTATTCTACGAAGATTTCCTGATTTTAGTAGGATTTTGATCCTATCTTCCCAAAGATTCGTCCCCGACTTTATAAAAAGGACCCAAACTCGAGTTAGAGAACCACATTACAACATAGTATCTGTAACGCCCGGGAAAATTTTTCATCTATTTATTTAAATATTTTGTGAAGTTTTAATTATCATTTCATTTATAATAGGCCGATCCATTTTATGTGATTAATAATTTATTTCTGGACTGTCTAGTCCAAATAAATTATTTAAGGCCCATTCATTTTTATTATTGTGAGCCTATTTACATACATTACATCCATATTCATGTCTGGTCCAATAAATTATACCCTTATGACAATTAATGGCCCAGTCCATTGAACCCAAATCCCAGTAGAGAACAAATAGATTTTAGGAACGACAGTTTTCTTCTTTAGCAGTTGAGAACGTGTGGGTGTGTGAGTTAGTGGGCGAAATCATGGAATGGTGGATATAGATTAAACTGCTACAAACCAATTGTATAAATAGCTAAACAAAGTTTACACAGGTTTTTTTAACACAGTCAACACAAATTCAATAAACAACAAGGTAAAATTTCACTTTTCTTCTACTTCTCTGCTCTACTCTGCTCACTGCCCATGGCCAGTTTTTGGCCAACACCTAATTTTGTTTTCCCGGCAACCTTATTCCACAAAAACTCACGAATCATCATCCCATTACTATCAGCAACCACCAATCCGACATCTTTTTCGCCGACCAAATCACTAAAATTGTCAAATTCAATTACTGCACATCAAATCCCGAACTAACCCAAATTATATTCAACAGCCAACCAAAACCAGTCAATTTCGTTACCTATACTCCGCCGCCGCCGCTCTGCCGGAACCGCCAATGCCCCGCCGCATCGTTGGCCTCTCTGTCCGATTGCGCGAACATAATCTTCGTCGTTTCGGTCCTCAATCGGCCGAAGTCAGGCAGAGGCTATTTTTGGTTCATAATTTCATTGCCCAGAGGTTGGAGAGGAAGGAAGGTTTTGGGTCTGGTGCGATGAGAGAGAAAGGGGCTGCAGATCAAATTAAGGGAAGAGAGTTAAATGATTTGGGGTTTAGTGGGTGTTTACTGAAGATGGAGAGAGAGTTTGATTCCCAATTGGGTCTTAATTCATAGGCACCAATATTTCCCTTGCCAAATTAGACCCACAACCCAACCTTATTTGTCAAACCCAGCCCGTTTTCCAATTAACCCAACAATATCAGAATCCCAGCAAATTGGCAATTACAATTTTATTGGCCCTTACTTTAGCCTCAAAGTCAACCTTTATTTCATTTGTTACTTTTAATTCTTCAAGTATCAAACTTTTATTCTTCTATTGTTATGTGTATAAATATTTATATATATTTTCTTTCTTTTTTCTCGATCAATTGTAGGAATCGAGGGGTGTGAGTATGAGCCTAGGACTTTGGACTAATTCGAGCATTTGCATTTCATTCAATCATCTCATTCCAGGTGGGGGTCCTAACTGTTTATTTCTTTAATTATAATTACTTGATTGTATACGTGTGCTTTTATTTTATTATTACTTGCCAATACAAGTGATTTACAATTCGCTACTTGCCAATACAAGTTTTGCTTATTGTCATTATGCTACTTGCCAATACAAGTTTAGCCCATTATCAATATACTACTTGCCAATACAAGTTAGTGCTATGTGTCTTGCCAATACAAACGCATCATTTTAATAAATGCTACATTGTATGCTTCTTTTTCTTTATGGTTATTGTAATAAACTAAGACTCCCACGAATTAAAAGAAGCTCACTCCAGCCCATTATTGATCCTCAGGTAGAAATGGAGAGAGTGATTGAAGCCGAGACGGAGCCGGGAAAGCATATGGTGGTATCTATTAAGTAATGAAACTTTATTTAAATTTGGTATTAGATTATTTGAACTAGAATGTTATGTTACTTTAAGTCAGATTATTTCATATGCTTGAACAATTGATAGGTGACTGTTAGGATACTATGTGAGTTGTTAGTATTTTTGGAGTTATTAAAATTATAAAATATAGTTGATGGCATGTTTGAATTTCATTAATGATTTCTCATACTAGGTGCATGCTAAGGAATTAATTTTGATTAAGTTATTATTTGTTATAATTTATTCCAAATAAAATAAAATAAAATAATAAATAAATATAATAAAATAATAGAGATTAATGCTAGACTTCTAATTTAATTAAATTGCATGTTAAGTTGTGTTAGCTCAACTAGTTTTATTTATACTAGTATTTCTCTCGTGCGTTGCACGGTCTGAAATATTTATGATAATAATCGTGAAATCTTAATCATAATATAATTAAATACTTAAATATGATGGATATTCAAAAAATTATTATTAATTACTTCACATATATTTTAATTTATAATATTAACATTGATCATTAAAATCATAACTACTATGTTAAGAATGTAGTATATCGTGTTATATATTTTATTGAATAGTGCTTATCATATCATCTTATCAAATTGTTTTATCTTTGTACATGCCGTATTTGTATTGTGATATCTTGTCAAATCACGGATTTGACACACATATACCTAAGAAGTTAATAATCTCTAAAATATAGCGGAATAAGAAATTTTGCATATTAAAGAAAATGAAATATTTTTTATAATACATAAGATGTATTTTTTCTTAATAGAAAATTTTCAAATAGAAAAAATTTATACAAATTCACCAATTCTATCTAGGTTAAAAACACGAATCACATATAAAATTTTTTTTTTTGGTGTGTGTCAACCTACTTACATATTTATTTAATGTACAACTTTTTGTTTATACTGAAGTAAAATAGTTATCACCAATAGATGAGTAGAAAAATACAATTTAATTAATCAACAAATTCCACATAATAAAGGCAAATATATTCTTAATAAATAATAAACTTATAGGTCTAGACATATATATTAAATATCAAGGATATATTAGTTAAGATACAAATAATATATATATATATATATGTATGTATATTTAAATAATATAAAACTGACACGATATTATGAAAGAAAAAAAGTAATTTTCAAGAAGAAAAACGTGTGTAGCATTGGTAGGCATTCATATTAAATAACAAAACAAACATATTGATGGTTTTCTATTGACTAATCAATCAATATTTTATAGAGTGCAAATAAAAAAATAAAATTACAATGTAATTTATTTTATAACAGATTTTCCTTGAAATCATATTATATTTAAAATAATTGATTTATTTTTTATCAATAAAATAATTAGGACAGATGAAAAGTTAGAACATGTTTTTGAGCCTATTGTTTATTTTATTTGATAGCCTTAGATCAGTTTTTGTAACAATTGATCTTTTTATAAATTAATGTTCATTTCATTGCAATCCAAGTGATTCAATTTAAGCTTTTTATTTTCCGTGATCAACCTGTAAACCAAAAGTTCTATTTAATTTTACTTCTAAATCATTTTGCAAGATGAACAACTAAACTAATATGTATTGTATATAATATTAATTTGGATTGATACACTTATTTGTTATTAACACCTCATTTAAACAAATAAATAATTATAATTAAATTTATTGGGCTTAGGTTTTTCATTATAAACATACTCCCTCTATTCCATATTAATTGTCATTTTAAGAAAAAAAATAAAAGAATTAAGGATAAAATATTTTGATAGATATACCCTCAGCTAATATTAGGGGTATAAAGATTTGACCAACTAAAATATGCGTGATAGGTTGAAAAGTAGAGATATTCTAGGATTGAGCCCAAGGAGAAAATTCGTAGAATTTGTGAAAAATATTTAAGACGCCAATTAATTGAAAAAAAGAAGAAAACTAAAACGACAATTAATATGAAATGGAGGAAGTATTTTTTATTTATTTTTTCATCAAAATAATCTAATAAACCCATTTTCTATTGGACATCAATGTAAACCAAATGAGTTTGCCACTTTTACCAGCTCATGTTTACAACAAAATAATTTAATCAACCAAGAATTACTAATATACAAATAAATATGTAAACTAAATGGTCTTATTTTTTCCTCAAAATATTTTATCCAAAAAAATTTACTTTTTGTTTAACATAAAATACTTTAAATATCAAAATTTATCAAAATTAATTTTTTTAAAAGTAATCATAAATATAAATTAATATTTCATTTAAATCCATGTAATATGGATCTCCAATTGTAGATCGTAAAAAGAGGATTAATTTAATATATTTTTAATTAAATATAGAGTTAAGACGAAAAAATTATCAATATTTGAAAATTTGGATGAAAAAGAAAAGAAAAAGAAAAATAGAAATTTCAATGATTAGCTATATTGTCTTAGTTCCAGATTCCCACGCCATTCAGCGCTTGTTTCACGTGTTACTCAGTTTTATTTAATTATTTTCCTTATCTTTTCTAAGGAAGAAATTTAGGCGGGAAAATGGCATTTCAGTAAATAATGCCAACTATCTTGCTTTTATATAGTTATAGATTCCGCTGCAAATAATTGATATTATTCCTCAAATATTCAAAGATTTTAAATTAACGCATATTTACAATTTATTTTAATGTACCTTAATATGTATTATATGACGATATGGCAAAAGTGAAAATTTTATACGAATAGTAATTTAGTAATGGCTTGATTGAACAAAAACATTTATTACTAAATAAATAAATTAGATATTTTTTTTGGCTCTTTATATTTTCTTAAATTAGTCTAGAAAATCAGGCTGTTACAGTATCTCATACTTGTACATTGGAGTAGAAGCCGTGAGAGCGAGAAGACGAAGATCGACGAGCCGACAATTGGGTTTAATTATTCTTTGTTTAATTTCAATTTCTTGACAATGTTTTCCATGAATTATTGTTTAGATTTGTTAGTAGACATGAGTAGCTAAACTACTCGTGTCCTAGGATTAGAGAGAGATTTTATAATAATGTTGATTTAATTGTTTAGTTTATAAACTCCAGTTTTCATTATCTATCTATGTGTTTGATTTAATCCTTATAATTGAATTTAATCTGGCCAATTAGGTTTAATTTACTTGTTTAACGATTCCTCTTCGAGAGAAGAGAATTGTTAATAGACGATAACACATAGCGCGATTGTCTATGATCGTGTAGGCAAAAGGTTAGGGGGCTGTTAGGAGTTGTTAGGATCAATTGACTCGAGAGAGTAATTATCTTAATTAATCTACGACTTAGTCGCTTCGAGAGAAGGGTTAGGTTAATTAAGTGTCGCCTAATAAATAATTAATTGGTTTAAAAGTTTATAAATTAGTAATTAATCATCATTAGCGTAATTCCTGAAATCAAAATCCTAGGATACATTCTCGTTGATTGGAACTTCCCGTTTATTAAGTAATTTGGTTTATTATGTTATGCAATTTAGTTTAATCAAATCATTCTCAATTCTAGTGTCTAGTTAGGATAATCCTAGATAATTAGGGTGTCGAATTACGTTAACTCATTCCCTGTGGATCGACCTTGACTTCCACTATATACATCTACACCAGTACACTTGCGATATTTTAGGGTTAGAAATTAGGCCTGTCAAATTTTTGGCGCCGTTGTCGGGGAATAGGTATAATGTCTTAGTTTTTATCCTGAGTAATAGGAGGATACTAGGCTAGATTTTTATTTTTCCGTAATTTTAATTTTATTATTTAATTTTCATTTTTATTTATTTAGTTAATTTTCATATTACGTGGTATTTCGTTTTTGTTGGTGTTTCAGGGTTCTTATGCAAATTAGATCAAAAGGGAAAGAACAATTTGTCCCTCTCGATCCTGAAATTGAAGCGACTGCCTGCAAACACCGAACAAGAAGAAATCACACAGTTGAGATGGAGAATATTCCGCAAAATCTGACCTAAGAGGAAGCATTGACTCGGATATTGGAGGCTTTAGCCAATCTGGATGATCGAGTTACCAATCTGCAGCAGCGACAGCCACCACAGCAGCCGAGACGCTTTCATATCAGACATGATGAGTTAGATGAGGATAACACACCCATAAGTGATTGTCTTCGCCCTACGTCAAACCAGCAGTTCGGAGGAGTGCAACCACCACCACTGAATGCTAATAGCTTTGAGTTGAAGCCCGCCCTGATAAACATTGTTCAACAAAATCAGTTTGGTGGAAGCATACTAGAAGACCCGAATGTGCATCTGAACATGTTCCGCAGATTGGCAGAGACTGTAAAGGTGAATTATGTGCCACACGAGCAAGTAAAGATGAGGTTGTTCCCGTTCTCACTGAAAGACAAGGCGTTACAGTGGTATAATTCATTAGACGATGTCACTGAATGGGAAGACTTGAGCTCATAATTTCTATTGAAGTACTTTCCGCCGAGCAAGATGTTAGATTTGCAAAATAAGATCAATCAGTTTAGGTAGATGGATCAAGAACCATTTGACGAGGCTTGGGAACGATTCCGGGATCTTATTCGGAGTTGTCCCCAACACGGGTTTTCAAAGAAGCAGCAAGTGTGTAAGTTCTACAATGGATTGCTTGCTCCAGCACAGAACCAGGTAGATGCAGCAGTAGGGGGTATTCTGATGGAAAATAATGTAAGAGATGCATTCTCAGTCTTGGATGCAATGGCCAGAACTAGCTATTAGTGGCCGAATGAGAGAATTCAGCCGAGAAGAGTGGCTAGTGTCAAAGAAGTAGAACCAGTCAAGAACGAGCCGATCGAAAACCTTACATCTCAGTTGACAGCTTTGACAAGTCAAGTAAGTTTGCTAACTAGTCTGACGTCAGCACAACATAATGACACTTCATCGCAGCAGATAATGGGACATGAAGATGTTGAAGATGTTAACTTCTTAAATCAGAGAAATTTCAACAACTTCTAGAATAACCAGCCGAGGCACAATCAGTACTCATCCAACCGGAATAACCAAAACTTCTCTTATAGCAACACGGAGAATTCGCTTAATCCGCCAACCGGATTTTCCGTCACCAATGGCATGATCCATGATTGCCAAAAGCCAACACAAGAGGAAATAGTATAGTCACAGTTCGAAAAGTATGATGAGAAAATAGCTCAACTGGAGAGAAAGATGGATGAAAGGTTTATTGAGCTAAATAAGCAAGTGAATAGTCAAGGAGCGGAGATCAAGCAGTTGGGAGAAAATATGAGAGAAATATCCAACAATTTAAGTCAGTTGATAAAGATTGTTGGGGCTCAACATAAGCAGGGACAATTTCCCAACAATACCGTCATCAACCCAAGAGAGCAGTATAATGCTATTCACCCAAGGGGTGAAACTGAACGAGAGAGTCAAGAGCATAAAGAAGATAAAAAAGGGGATTGAACAGAGTCAAGAGAAAGTGGTCGAATCTGAGTTAGAACTACTTAAAAGAAAAGAAATTCCCGCATACATACCTCCCATCCCATTTCCTGTAGCAGCCGCTAATAAGAGGAATGAGCAACTCTGCATTGAACATGCTAAGCACTTGGAAGAACGTGAAGCTAAGAAAAAGTTGGCAAAAGAGGAATGGGCAGAGAGGAAGAGACTTGCAAGTGAGAAAACAGAACAACAAAAGAAAGAAGGCAGCGATGACAAAGATAAGAAAATACTACCTTTTCCTTTTACTGATTCATCTAATTTATATGATAATGTCTCTGCTAACCCAATTCCTTTAGAATGCTCTAGTACGTTTTCTGTAGTGCAGGACAAATCTGAGAAGGAAGCTAATTGTGAGCTAAAGGATTCAAAGACGATGCACGCTGAGAAAGAGGCCACAAAGAAGGAAGACATGAGTCTCCTAAAGAACACAAATACTTACATACGAAGGGCTACTAAAAAGAAAGATCCAGGGAGTTTTTCCATTTCATGTTCTATTAGTAGTCAAGTGTTTAAGAATGTGTTGTGTGATTTAGGGTCAAGTGTTAATCTAATGCCTCTTAAAATGTATGCACAGTTAGGACTAGGAGTAGTCAAGCAAGCCTTTACTACTATCCAATTAGCGGATGGAACAATACTAACGCCATTGGGAGTAGTAGAGGATGTGCTCATTCGAGTTAAAATTTTTGAATTCCCTAGTGATTTCCTAGTTGTTGACATGCAAGGGAACATGGATGTCCCTTTCATTTTAGGTCGACTATTCTTGGCAACAAGTCAAGTTGTGATAAACATGCCTAAAGGAAAGTTAACATCTCGTATACAAAACGAAGTAATCATACTCCCCATTCATAATAAAACGAACCTAAAAGAAATTAAAAAATATTGTGTCGTTTATACTGCGGTAAAGAGTCCAAACTTGCTAAATAGAATCGTAATTAATCCAAAGGCAAGTAAGAAACGAGGATCGTCGGGCTGAAGACGTAAAATTTAGTGCTTGTCGGGAGGCAACCTGATGTTTACTATTGTATTTAATTTTTTTTAATTATATTTATTAATTTTATATTTTTACATGTGCGAATAGGTTCGCTAAAATGGCACCAAAGAAGGGCAGTCCCGACTGTAGCAAGGGTAAACTGCCCATGGTTGAAGAACCGACAACATAGAAGGTCGAGGAGCGCATTTTGAGACAGCAGCAAGATATTCGGTGGGACGCATTGGCCCAATTTTTGAGCTAACATGGTTTTCAACGACCTCCACCGCCACAATGACTGTGAGTTAGCACCAAGGCGTACCACTCTTTTCCTCCAAACATTGGCTTTCAGCCAAGTTTGGGGGAGGGGGTGAACCGTGGGACGTCTTAACCGCTATTTATCTTTTGTTGTTTCTAAATTTTTGTTTCTTATCGCTTGTTCAATTTGCTGCTGTTTGATTCGTCTTTGGTTTGATCATTGGGTCTGTGTGCCCACTTGCTTATTTTGCTGCTTGAATTGGGAGTACCTGGTCTGTGAGCCTGTTTAATTGTCTTGTTGGTGCTATTGGGTCTGTGAACCCATTTCGTTTATTTAGTTGCCATGTTGAGTCATAGGAGTCTAGAGTTTAATTTTTTTGTTTTAGATTCAAAAGAAGAGTTAAACCCGAGAAAAAAAATAGTAACAAGTGAAAAGAAAAAGAAAAAAGAAAAAATAGGGAAAGATGGATGATGAACGATTAATGATGAGACGATTTTGGGAATTAGATGCAAAACTGGCACATAATATAGCATGAGAGGTGAATTAAGACGAAATTGAGCTTGAACTGAGAATATTTGATAAAAAATTAACCTTGTGAGAATTTGAGCCTATTTGTACTCCTAATTTTGGAGTAATATGATTTCTTTCGGTGTGATCTTGATTGGATATATGTATTAGTCTCTAGAACTTGCTTTGAGTCTTTACTATGAATGTGTCAAGTATATGTTGTGATTTAGGAAATGATCTTAGGCAATTCTTGTTTTCAGCCTATTTTTAAGTCTTGAAAAATTACCCTTTGTACCAAAAGTTCACGTTTTATCCCTAGTTAACCCACTTGAGCTTTATAGCCTTATTCTTTCATAGCCTAACAATGTAAGCCGAAAACTTTTCGATTTAAACCTTCGACCTTAAACTGGATTAATCAAGTAAGAGGGAGGAGAATTGGAAGGTAGTTGGGTGAAGAATTTTGGGAAGAAATGAGAAAACTAGTGTATATTCCAAAGATGAAGGGAATACTAAAAAGGATAGGTGAAAAACAAGGAAGGATAACCTCTTCTAATAGAAAAAAAAAGAAGAAGAAAGAAAAAGAAAGAAAAAAAGGGGGGAAAATGTGGAAAAAGAAAGAACAAAAAAAAAAAAAAAAAAAGGAAAAATGTGGGAAAAGAAAATAAAAAGTTTGTATATTTTTTTGTTTAGTACTTTTGAGAAGAGGCTATAAAATAAAGTGCTTAAATTATTTGAGCTGAATAGAACAGTTGGGTAGTCCCAAAAATATGGTACCCTTATAGTTGATTGTAATCTGAAAAGCACTTAAGTTGTAAGGTTTATTGAAGGTGAAGAAGTCATTTTTTTTGGGATGATTTGCTGAGATTTGAAGATTGAGGTTGAGTGATTATATTGAGGGGTAGTCGGGTTAGACGTAACTTGATTAGTCCAATAAATAGTCACTTTTATCCAAATGTATCTCACCTTACCTTAAACCCACATTACAACCAAAAGAAAGACCTTTTTTTATCCTTTTTCACACACATCAAGTACGAGGTCTAGTTTAGACGATTGACAAGCATATGGTAGGCTTAGCATGTAATTCAATATGAGTGGAAATTATATTAGCCGAAACACTTGAGAGATGAACGAAACACTTACCCGATGAGGGTTGAATAATTTGAAAGTTCAAAGTCTCGAGATTAGTTGATTTTCGCGTTATTACATATGCTCAAGTGAATTGTGTTGCCTAGTTGTTTCAAGAAAAATCAGTTTGAAACTGAATTGATCATCTAATCGCCCTAAACAAATGCATAATCACTTGTATACTTTGTGTCTTTTGTTATGTTGTTCGGGACGAACAACACTTTAAGTTTGGGGGGTTTTGATACACGTTAATTATGCATGTATTTAGGTCGAATTAGGATCATATTTTATATCATTTACGTGCATATTTGGCCCACGTTCATTTATATTTATCATACTGGGTCATTTGATGTGTTTCGACTTGTTTTGAAGATTAATTAGGTAATTTTATTCCATTTGGATGAAGTTCGAAGAAGAAACAAGTCAAATAGGGTCAAAACGGACGAAAAATGAGTTAAAGGAGCAAAATGATCGACCACGGCCGCGTCTATGGTCGCGACCGCATCAAAAGTGGCCTAGAACATGGAAAATATACTACTTAAACAATGCGGTCGCGTCAGATATGGAACGCGGTCGCGTCGGAAAGTGTCCCGAAAGTGAAGTTTTCTGTCAGCTTGACACACCTCTAATATTTTGGCCATATACTGAGATATACAACTCCGATTCAGGTGCAATTGGTAGTGTTGGAAAGCTGATTCAAAGAGCTACAACTTTGTCTGAAAGGGACCAAACCCAAAAATGGCCGGAAGACCCTAAAAAATATCTTGGAAGTCATACCTGAAAACTCGTCTGCGCACTTGGGACGCGGGCGTGTCAAAAGGCCAACACGGCCGCGTCAAAATCACCTGTTTTAAGATATTTTGGGTACAAATTGGCACGGTCGCGTCATAGCTTTGTGCGCGGCCGCCTCAGAAGTCCTATTCTACGAAGATTTCCTGATTTTAGTAGGATTTTGATCCTATCTTCCCAAAGATTCGTCCCCAACTCTATAAAAAGGACTCAAGCTCGAGTTTTATCATAGAGAACCACATTACAACATAGTATCTCATACTTGCACATTGGAGTAGAAGCCATGAGAGCAAGAAGACGAAGATCGACGAGCCGACAATCGGGTTTAATCATTCTTTGTTTAATTTCAATTTCTTGACAATGTTTTCCATGAATTCTTGTTTAGATTTATTAGTAGACATGAGTAGCTAAACTACTCGTGTCCTAGGATTAGAGAGTAAGATTTTATAACAATATTGATTTAATTGTTTAGTTTATAAACTCCAGTTTTCATTGTCTATCTATGTGTTTGATTTAATCCTTATAATTGAATTTAATCTGGACATTAGGTTTAATTTACTTGTTTAACGATTCCTCTTCGAGAGAAGGGAATTGTTAATAGACGATAACACATAGCGCGATTGTCTATGATCGTGTAGGCAAGTGGTTAAGGGGCTGTTAGGAGTTGTTAGGATCAATTGACTCGAGAGAGTAATTATCTTAATCAATCTACGACTTAGTCGCTTCGAGAGGAGGATTAGGTTAATTAAGTGCCGCCTAATAGATAATTAACTGGTTTAAAACTTTATAAATTAGTCATTAATCATCATTAGCGTAACTCCTGAAATCAAAATCCTAGGATACATTCCCTTTGATTGGAACTTCCCGTTTATTAAGTAATTTGGTCCTAGGATACATTCTCGTTGATTGGAACTTCCCGTTTATTAAGTAATTATTTGGTTTAAGTAATTTGGTTTGTTAGTTTATGCAATTTAGTTTAATCAAATCATTCTCAATTCTAGTGTCTAGTTAGGATAATCCTAGACAATTAGGGTATTGAATTACATTAACTCATTCCCTGTGGATCGACCTTGACTTCCGCTATATACATCTACACCCGTACACTTGCGGTATTTTAGGGTTAGAAATTAGGCCTATCACCAATCCTTTTTTTTTTTTTCACAGATTAAGGTTTTTCTTCTTATTTTTTGGAACTCTTCATTCTCTTTTTGTTGGATTTTTTTATTTGCTGAATATATTTCTACGAATTTCATAATTACTATAAATTTTGTTAATATAATTTTTTGGTCAAATCCTATTAATATGGGTATAAAGGTAAATTACCATTTCCAATGAGATTAATAAAAGTTAGGTGCAGTCCCTTGACACCATATCAGACGCCCACTTGTTAATAAAAGTAATTTGTTGATTGAATTATTTTCTTTTAACTGTTTTCTATTTTATGAAAAGAATTATGTTATTGACGAAGTTGGATAGCTCAAGTGGCAGAGCATCTACTACCTAGGCCTTTGATCCTGGGTTCGAGTCATCGTGGGGGGAGGAGAGGGTTGGGTTTTTTCTTTGTTCTTAAATTAGGAGTTTTTTTTTTTTTTTTAAAAAGTATTATGTTAACTGCAAAAAAAGTAAATCGATTATTTTTTATTTGAATATGGCATGGTAATATAGTTTATCACTCATATACTTGAGTAACTAATACGTTTATGGCTTCTTATACTTCTTATTATGTTATTTAATATATGTGACTTTCAAACTATAATTATTAAAAATATTTGACATTATTTTGTTCTTATATAAATATGTAGTTATATTAATATATCATTACAAATATTATAACCATGTAGTGCACTGGTAAAATAATAGGGAGAGCAACCTCATCAATCCTGCATTCTAATAATTGAATTAACAAAATTTATGAAAATCTAATTGGTAGTTTTAATTTGTGATACAAAAATGTATTAAAATTAAAAACATAAAAAATTGAATAAATTGAAATCTATTGTGATAATGAAAGGTACTGAAAGTAAAAATAAATAGATGTAAAAATTGATATAGGAGGAAGAAAATAATTGAAAAATGAAATATTGACTCTCGATTTTATATTCTCAAATACTCTCTTCGTCCCGCTTAAAGCTGCCAACTTGCCTTTTCAGTCCGTCCCAACTAAAGTTGCTACCCCAAAAAAGGAAATAAGAGTAAAACAATTACATCCTTAAAATTCAGAAATATTTACAGAATTGCCACACATTAACAAACTTAATAATCTAAACTTAGTTTATGCAGCCCACTTAACGCCCTAATTAAACTACCCCTCCACCCCACTAACTACACCCCTCACCCAAATCTGAAACATTTGACCCCCTAATTCTCCCACCCCTTCGTCTCCCACACTGGAATCCTAATTCTCTCTCTATCAAATCTGCTCGCTTTTTGCGCCGCTCTCCTAGATCTTCTTCAGATCTGAAAAACGGCCTCAGATCTGAGCCAGATCTTGTCTACTTTAACATTATTTGTTTTCTTTTGCTTACTGTCATGGCTCAATCTTCTTCCGAGCTCGATGAAGGGTTTGTTTGGGATTCAGAGGAATCCTTTGTAGCAGAATCGGTGTTTGATAGTGGTGATTTTGACGGATCCGAGGTAGTCGAAGCTCTCCCGCTAGGGATCGAAGCTTCCGCCTCCGACGGTGACAAACGGGATTTTTGATTATGCAAATATGCTTAGAATAGAGATTTTATCGTATATTTGTGTATTCTAAGCTCTCGTTTGTCATATAATTTGTAGCTTCTTTCTTTCATCGGAAAAATTGGTTTTTGAGTATTTTGTAGGTAAAATAGGTTAAAAGTACAATGAACATAAAGGAGTGGAAGAAACGAGGTGAAAGAGCAAGGGACAAGAATGTCAGGCGAAAAGAGGCGAAAGTGCAAAAGTCCAAACTAACACAACTTTGGTATTTTGGGCATATCTTGAGATATACATATCAAATGGAGGAGAAATTAGCGGCATTAGAAAGCTAACTCAAAGGGCTACAACTTTTCCAGAGAGAGAGGAAAATCCAAATTCGGACCCGAAGACCTCGAAAAATGGCTTCGAAGTTGGACTACATGTGCAGTTTTGGCCTTGCACGACCATGACCGTGCAACCTTACACGATCCGTGCAATATACCAAAAAATCCACTAATTTTTGGATCTTGGACGAACCGTGCAAGACTTCTGGAATTGGGGGCTTGAGCTAATTTATGTGATTTTCAAGCCCAATACCTTAAAAAAAAAACCCCCCAATGTGTATAGAAACCTACCGCTTCAGTTTTTGAGCTATTACTCATCATTTGTATAGTTTCTAGAGAAAGAAATTAGAGAGCAAAAGAAGGGGAATTGAACTTGAAGATCAAGATCAACATTGAAATAGGTTTTATCTTTCCATTTTCATTTAACATTTGTATGAACACGATTATGTCTATATATTTTTGTTTATCTCTTATTATGATCATGGTTGGCTAAATTTCCTTAATCTAGGTTTAGAAAGTAGATTATGGGTGATTAGTGATTTTTACCCTATTAATTTAATCCCGTGTTATGCTATTAGTTGGTTAATTGTTTATAATGCTTGTTAAATGATTTGGCCAATTGTTTAGCAATTTATTGGGGATTAAATTGGAACCAAGAGGGGAGATTTGATCCGAGATCACATTAATTGACATGATTAAACAATAGAACAGAGAGGTTTGAGCTAATTGTGGGAACTTTGATCTTAGGTTCGATTAGGAGTTGTATTTTATTAATCGACCGGAGACGGCGATTAATCCTATACAATCAACACGTAATTCGCTCCGAGAGGGGGTCTTGCATATAATTGTGACCGTTTCCTAATACATAGCATTCGGTTTAAAGTTTGAATTGATCGGGATAATCATTGTTAATTACCCTTAATTGAAATCTAATCCTAGATTATCTTTATTAATTGGTTAATCCCTATAATTTGCTTCCTAGTCTATCTTATTAGCTTTAATTACTTGTTCATTTTAGATAGTTCTTGAAATATAAAAAAAAACCTAACCACTCGATCGTCTAGTTAGCCATTAAAATGCTTATTTCGATTTGTCTATCCGATATCGAGCCGATTCCTCGTGGGATCGACCTTGTACTCGCTTAGTACTACTATTGACGCCGTACACTTGCGGTTGCTCAATTTTAGTTGCATAAACTAAGTTTGTATGTCAAGTTTTTGGCGCCGTTGCCGGAAAATCGGTAATGATAGCCGGATAGTGTTGTTATAAGCATTTATGATACTCTAGACATTTTTTATTTTATTTTATATCTATATAATTGAAAGAAAAAAATGTGTAGTCTTTTCTTTTGATCATTGATTCTCGTTGTTGGGGCTAAAACTTGTGTTATTTTGCGAGATCATTGGAGAAAGTCATAATGAGTTTGGGAAATGAAATGTTGCAGCAGATGATAAAGATTATGGAACAACAACAACAATAACATATTCATTCTCTTAAAAATTGGATGTATACTCATAATTAATCATTGCAGAAGTCTACGAATTCGTTGTGTTATCAATGGTTTGCAAACATACCAATAGTATAAAGAGTTGCGGTTGAGTCGATAATAGAGATGGATCTGGGAGCTCAAATACAATTTTTGAAGGATCAGTTGGATACCATTATTGTGAGTCAACAACACAAAAGGCAACTTGATAGTGAAGCTAATAACCTAGATGAAAAAGGACTTGTTGTCGGCGAATTCAAGAATGAAGAGTTTTGTGAGGAGAAGTTGTGTAAGGAGGTTGAAGAGAAATTCACATGCAAAATCCTCTAGAACAATCTCCGACTATTCCACATGAGTTGATGGAAGCAATTGGCGAAGACTTCTCTAATGAGTGCCCCTTGGAGGACAACAATGAGGGAAATGAAGATTCAAAAGAAAGAATACCTCATCATATTGGCTCAGGGAGTTTAATCTCTTTATATCCTTTCAATGAGTCAAATTATGTATTTGTGTGATTGGCATGCAAGTTTTGAGTTGTCATGTCTTTATAATTTTAGAAAACTTGCATCACAATTGGGCATGTAATTGATTTTCTTTAATAAATTTAAAACGCATAATGTTATCATGGATCTTTCTTGCCATGTTTGCATTGAAGATTCACCAATCCTACTTGAGCAAACAAAAACATGGCAAGAAAAACATTTCTTCTTGGATCCTGGATAACATTCATGAAAGTCGGGCCGTCGACTAAAAAACAAGCGCTTGTCGGGAGGCAACCTAGTGTTTTATTTCGTTCAATTTCGTGTTTTAGTTAAATTTATGTTTGTAGGTGTTAATTTTATATTTTGGGGTTCAATTTGTGTAGGTAAATGCAAAAAGAGGCGAAGGAGGAAAAAAATGAAGAACAGGGGAGGCACGGTCCAGCCTGTATGCATCCTAAAGGGGGCCGCACGGACCGTGCATCCTTATACCGAAAATCAGGTTTTAAGTTTTAAAACCAAACAGGTTCAATTTCTACTCAATTTCTTTGCGATTCTTCATTCAAAACACTCACAAAACACATGAAATCTACACACATTCACTTCAGGAACTTGGATTCAAGGTAATTCCATCTCTTCGAAGTCAAGGTATGTCTTTCAATTCAATTATTTTTGGACTTTTGGGAGTTCTTGGGAAATTAGAGTTTTTATGCTAGATTGCCTTCAACTTCGAATTTCTTACTTTCTTGTGGATGAAATTGTTTGATTAGCACTTATTGTTGTACATTGGCCATGAGGAATGCATAGAAATCAAATTTGAGCATTTTTGGAATTGAGATTTATTTGAGGCAATTTGTCGAACACCTTGTGGCCAATCAATTTTGTGCTTAATTGTTGATTTAAAGGCCAATTGGTGCCTAATCTTGTTTCTTACCTTGTTGAAATGCTCCAATTGAATGGGTTGATTCTCGAATTCAAGTTGTTTGGTGAGTGCATAGCATGTAGGTGCAAGATTAAGTCATGTCTTGAGAATGTTTAGTTTATTGCGCATTTTTTGTGTTATTATCCATGAATTCATTTAATTGAGTGTCAGAGTTGTGATATTGATTAGCCATCAAACTAATTTGAGGGCATGTCTTTATGATCATTGCTTAAGCATTTTAAATACATGCCTCAAATTTAGTTTGAGGGAACTTATTTGCATTAATTGGGATAGTTTTGATTTCTAAGATTTCATCATGAGCTTGTCGGAATTGTGTGTGTTATATGTGTTGAGTGGATTTTTCCAAACTAATTATGAGGCAATGTGCACAATGTAATCATTAAATTATTGTAATTTTCACACACATGCCTCAATTCTAGTTTCAGGTAGTTTGATTGAAGTTGTTGGATATTTGTAGGTTCTCCTTTTCTATTAACCATATCGCAAAAGAGAAAGACGTTTGCTTCTAGTGCAAGTGGAGGCACCGATCAGTCAAGGAGCATCCTCTGGACAGCAAGGAGAGGCCTCGGCCTCTCGACAGCGCGGAGGTGATATAAATGTTGAAGATCAGTTGATGGCGATTGAAGGACCACATAGTGAAGACCCCGACCGACATGATGCAAGTCGAAGCAGCAAATTCTAAGGAACAACGGTGGATGGTGAGAATGCTTATACAACTCGAACATCTCAATGTGCAAGCCGGGCATTACGACCCAACACCACCCTCCCCTCAGGGGGAGTTTGTAAGTAAATTCGCACCACTTTTCACTTTTTTAAACTATTTTTGTGCTCTTGGAATATAGCTAAAAATAGTTTGAGGGGGGTTGTGGTTGCGAAAATGATTGAGTTTGCTTGGGTTTGTTTAATGCCTTCTTCTTGCATCTACCGAATGCTTGAACCTTGTTTTTAGTTGATTAGGTTGTTTCGATTAGTAGTTTATGTTTTGGATTTTGTTCGTTGATGGTTGATTAATTCTTGTTGTGTTGATCTTGATAAATTTTTGTGATGATTTTTGAGAAAAAAAATTCAAAACCTTTCTTGAAAGAGGAAATATTTGGTTGATAAGGTATTGGAAGTGTTGTCAATGATGATATACAAACTTGTGTTTTGATTTAAAATGTGATTTATGCACATACTTGTTTTGGGAAAAAGAGATTAATCATAATATATAAGCCGATGAGCTTTTGAGCCAAACTGAGGAACTCCTATTTTTGGAGTTCAATATTTTTCTTGATTAGTGCGATGTTGATCATATGCATAGTACCTCTAGAACTTTCCTTGAGTCTGCTT
The DNA here is from genome assembly GCA_958295605.1 of Ajuga chamaepitys. Lineage (NCBI taxonomy): Eukaryota > Viridiplantae > Streptophyta > Magnoliopsida > Lamiales > Lamiaceae > Ajuga > Ajuga chamaepitys. Next base: position 37,691,979 of record OY282496.1, on the reverse strand, counting down.
GAAATCACGAGGTATATTTATGAGCATTGAAAATGATTTTAGGCGATCTTTGATTATAACATGTTTTGAACCTTTAAATCATCTTCCTACTCTTTCTATATGAATTGTCTGTAGTTAGCCAAGTTGAGATTGTAGCCTTGTTCTGAAGCTAAAAATTATAAGCCATATCCGTCTTTTAAGCCTTTTCCCACACTTGGATCGAATGAGTTTGAGGGACGAGGTTGGAAGGTAGATATGAGTGATGAATATAAAGTGGGGAAGAGAAGAGAAAAACAAAATGAAAGTCGAGCGTTGAATTGGAAAGTGAAAAACATATGATGAGAGTGAGATGATGAATATAAAGTGGGGAAGAGAAGAGAAAAACAAAATGGAAGTCGAGCGTTGAATTGGAAAGGGAAAAACAATCTTAGATGGTATCCTTTTGACCTTTATCAAAAAAAAAGGGGGGGGGGGGGACAGGTCGAAAAAATGTCATTAGTTCAACCAAAAAAAAAAATGCATAGATTTTATTTCGATTGAATGTTTATAGTTTAGGATCAAGAAAATGGTCAAAAGAATCCAATAATAGAGCTTACTTTGATTGAGTTAGAAGTCAAAATTTTGCTAACTCACATTTTTTGTAAAATAGTTGGTTGAGGTGATTTGAAGAAGGTGAAAGGAACATAGAAATGATAAAGTGGTGAAAAGAGAGTGGGAGTAAACCTTATGTAAGGGTTAGTTGAGTGAAACTCAATCGATCCAAGTTAAGCCACTACACCCAAACATGTCCCACCTACTCCAAAAAGCCTACATTACAACCGAAATAAAGACCTTTCTGATTCTTTGCACGTATTATCAAATGTGATGGAGAGATGAGACAATAGGCAAGCATATGGTAGGGCATGCATATGTACACAACTCGAGCGATATACAACTCTATTATATTCACTTGAGTGCTTGAGTGATACACTTATCTGTGAGGATATTGTGATGATTTAAAAAGTTCATTAACTTGTGATGTTGCATAGATCGAATGTGTTTTAGGTCTGAGGCATACATTTCCAAGTAAAACCGATAATACCTATATGTTTTCCTCCAAATGAGAAAGAAAATCCTCATTCTTTTCTTCTTATTTGCTCGGGTATGAGCAAGGGTTTAGTTTGAGGGGGTTGACAAACGGGGTTTTTGGTTATGCAAACACGCTTAGAATATAGATTTTATCGTATATTTGTGTATTCTAAGCTCTCGTTTGTCATATAATTCGTATTTTTTTTTTCTTTTGTCAGAAAAATTAGTTTTTGAGTATTTTGTAGGTAAAATATGTTAAAAGTACAATGAACATAAAGGAGTGGAAGAAACGAGGGTGAAAGAGCAAGGTACAAGAATGTCAGGCGAAAAGAGGCGAAAGTGCAAAAGTCTAAACTGACACAACTTTGGTATTTTGGGCATATCTTGAGATATACATATCCAATGAAGGTGACATTAATGGCATTGGAAAGCTATCTCAAAGGTCTACAACTTTTTCAGAGAGAGGAAAATCCAAATTCGGACCCAAAGACCTCGAAAAATGGCTTTGAAGTTGAACTACATGTGTAGTTTTGGCCTTGCATGACCATGACCGTGCAACCTCGCACGATCCGTGCAATAGACCAGAAAATCCACTAATTTTGGGGTCTTGCAGGTCATGACCGTGCACCCTTGCACGGACCGTGCAAGACCTCTGGAATTGGGTGGGCTTGAGCTCATTTATGTGATTTTTAAGACCAATACCTTAAAAGAAAAACCCCAAATGTGTATAGAAACCTACCACTTCAGTTTTTGAGCTATTACTCATCATTTGTATAGTTTCTAGAGAGAGAAATTAGAGAGCAAAAGAAGGAGAATTAAACTTGAAGATCAAGATCAACATTGAAATAGGTATTATCTTTCCATTTTCATTTAATATTTGTATGAACATGATTATGTCTATATATTTGTGTTTATCTCTTATTATGATCATGGTTGGCTAAATTTCCTTAATCTAGGTTTAGAAAGTAGATTATGGGTGATTAGTGATTTTTATCCCATTAATTTAATCTCGTGTTATGCTATTAGTTGGTTAATTGTTTATAATGCTTGTTAAATGATTTGGCCAATTGTTTAGAAATTTATTGGGGATTAAATTGGAACCAAGAGGGGAGATTTGATCCGAGATCACATTAATTGACATGATTAAACAATAGAATTGAGAGGTTTGAGTTAATTGTGGGAACTTTGATCTTAGGTTCGATTGGGTGTTGTATTTTATTAATCGACCGGAGACGACGATTAATCCTATACAATCAACACGTAATTCGCTCCGAGAGGGGGTCTTGCATATAATTTTGACCGTTTCCTAATACATAGCATTTGGTTTAAAGTTTGAATGATCGGGATAATCATTGTTAATTACCCTAAATTGAAATCTAATCATAGATTATCTTTATTAATTGGTTAATCCCTATAATTTGTTGTCTAGTCTATCTTATTAGCTTTAATTACTTGTTCATTTTAGATAGTTCTTAAAATATAAAAAAAACCTAACCACTCGATCGTCTAGTTAGCCATTAAAATGCTTATTTCGATTTGTCTATCCGATATCGAGCCGATTCCTCGTGGGATCGACCTTGTACTCTCTTAGTACTACTATTGACATCGTACACTTGCGGTTGCTCAATTTTAGTTGCATAAACTAAGTTTGTGTGTTAGACGGCGGCTGGTTTAGTACACCAGAGCTGCGACGACACTGCTTCGCTTATCTTTTGATTTGGTTTCCCTCAATTAGAAGATTAAAGTATTCTAATCCATTTTTTTTTTTACTTTTGGTGAACAAACCCTAGTTCTGAGTTGTGTTTGTTCTATGATGTGATGATATTGTTGCCTGGTTATGCGAGTACTGTTGAGAATGGGCCTAGATATTGTTGCTGTTGTTGGTATTCTTATGAGCTTTTAGTTGTTGGATTAGAATTTGTTGCATGGTGGCATATTTCATTATGAATTGTTTGTCTTGATCGAATTGTGCTGCCTAATTCAATGTTGTGATGATATTGATGCCTGTTTATGCGAATACTATTGAGAATGGGGCTCTATATTGGTCTTGATGTTGGTCTTTTTATGAGCTTTTAGTATGTTGCCTGTTCAGGTGTTGATGTGTGGCAATTTCAAAGTGATTTGTTTGTCTTCATTGAACTGTGCTGCCCAATGATGAATGTTGGTTTGACATGCAATCTGAAATGACACTAAACACTAGTTGCTGGATGGTGCCCAACGATGAAATTTTTCTGAGGGAAAAACAATAAAGAATTAGGAATTGATTGCAAACTGAATTGGTGCTAATGTTAGTCTTTTTTCTGAGCTTTTACTATGCTGCCTGTTTATTGATGTGTGGAAATTTAAAAGTGATGTGTTTTTTCCTGATTGAACTTTGCTGCCCAACAAATAGTGTTGGTATAACATTCAATTTGAAATGTAATTAAACACTAATTGATGGATACTGCCCAATGATGAATGTTTTCTGAGGGAAAACTAAAAAAGAATTAAGGGTGGATTGCAAACTAAATTGGTGTTGATGTTGGTCTTTTTCTAAGCTTTTAGTATGCTGCCTATTTATTTGTTGATGTGTGGCAATTTCAAAGTGATGTGTTTTTTCCTGATTGAACTTTGCTGCCCAACAAATAGTGTTGGTATAAAATTCAATCTGAAATGTAATTAAACACTAATTGATGGTGTTGCCCAATGATGAATGTTTTTTGAAGGAAAACAAAAGAAAAATTAAGAGTGGATTGCAAACTGAATCGGTGCTGATGCTGGACTTTTTCTGAGCTTTTAGTATGTTGCCTGTTTATTTGTTGATGTGTGGCAATTTCAAAGTGATGTGTTTTTTCCTAATTGAACTTTGTTGCCTAACAAATAGTGTTGGTTTAACATGAAATATAAAATGTAATTAAACACCAACTGATGGATGCTGCCCAATGATGAATTTTTTCTGAGGAAAAAATAAAAAGATTTAAGAGTGGATTGCAAACTGAATTGGTGTTGATGTTGGTCTTTTTCTGAGCTTTTAGTATGCTGCCTGTTTAGAATGCTGCCAAAAAGATGAAATTTTTCTGAAGGGGTAAAATAAAAACATTTTGCATCTTAATTGATTAATTAAACACTTCACTTTTTAATGTATTTACAGTTTAAGCAAAATGAACACATCACTTATGTTTACACTGTAAACAACAGAACCAAAACTATAATTTATAATATCCAAGTTCTGTCATCATCCCTCTTATGTCATAAGTACCTGCTGCTTGGTCATTTGCATCTAGGTGTTTGATGCTATCTCTTACTAGTTGTTCTTCAACATGAAGTGCATCTGGTAATGCACCTGTTCTTGATTGTGCTGCTTTGGCTATGTGTGGTAGTTTATAAATGAATTGTGATGTGTATTGTGGCCTTGTCACAACATAGATGAATATGACCTTTGGTAAAAAACGTTTGCTTTTGCATGCTCTGTAGGGATCTTCTTCCACAACAAGCTTATATGCTCTCTCACTTGATTTCTGCAAATAAAACAATTTCTTGTCTATGTGAATCATGTTGTGCATACTCTCATACCTGATCTTGTGAGTGGTGTTGTCCTTAAGTAAAAAACAGAGGATGTACTTCAATCTTTGAAGCTTGTTTGATTCGTGAGTTGTGGCTTAACTGCATTTGTATGACCATTTATATCACCTGATTTAACCCATCTACCCACTTGACTTTTGCTAACCTCTAGTTCCTTTGCAAGTCTCCTAATAGTGCCTTTTTTGAAAAATAGTATAGTCTTCATGGCTTCGGTATCTAATGTAACAATCCTTGATGATGCTGATCTCTTTCTTTTTTTGGAAATGCCACATGTTGACCCTCTAGAATCTGTTTTTTTGCAGATTGCCAAATGGACCGAATAGTCCGAGACGATACTCCAAATGATGTTGCGAGTTCTTTAGCCATGTCATTCTTCAAAACTCCGTTATTATTGTTTGCAAGAAAAGCCTGGGCTACTAGAAGTCGATCCGATGGAGTCATTTGTGGCCCTATCGTAATATTGAACATCTTTAGTTGTGTTTTTTACAGAATCTGTAATTTCAAATTTGAAGCTGCATTGAATGCAAATTTAGTGATATTTATAGTGTGTGTTAGGTTGGTAGGGTCTGTAACCCAAATTTTGAGAGGGAAATGTATTTGCAGATTTTTTAGATGTAATTTTGGTAAATTGTGAAACTGAATTTGGGGGGAAATTTCCCCCAAAAAATTTCTATCAATTTGCTAGATTTTCCATGTGTTTTTTCAACCTGTATTATTTCTTTTTTTTTTTTAAAAAAAAAATTGTGGCAGATATACTATTCCAGGTGATTTAATTAGAAAAAGGGAGGGAAGTGTTAAAACACTAATCCCTTCCTTAAAAAAATCATTAAATGGGCTGAAAAGTCAAAGAAAAGCAGTCAACTGTTTTTTCTTAACTTCCGTGCCCGATCAAAGTTGCTTCTTAACATTGGTGCCCGGTCAAAGTGGCAACTTTAACCGGGACGGAGGGAGTGATATATAAGTCAATAATTTCATAACATATTATTATTCTTATTATAATATAAAAAATATTCATCTCATGTATCGCACTGTTGGACATCTAGTAAGATATTGAAGAAGAAAACCACATGTTACTTCATTATCCCGCCTATTAGAGGTTCATAATTAGTCTGGGCCAAACGGACTAACAGAAAAAGACATTATCTTGTACTTTTTTGGGCTAAACCAGTAGTTCGTCCGACCATTAACATCTCTATCTATATTGGATTTTATTTATATGGTTAATTACAGCAACCCCATCAAACTATCAACATTTTTGCTCATAAACCACTGAACTTTTTTTTGTTGTACTCATACATGTAAACTATATGGGTTTTGGTATATAAACCACCAAACTTATTTTTCAATCATTTTTTGCCGAAATTCCACATGTAACTTGCACGTTATAAATTTTTAAAGGCTTTTTTTTTGTCCAAACATGTTTTTTAGTAGGTAGAGGAGCCGCTCATCTTTAACAATGAAGGTTCTAGATATTAAGAGAGTGAACTATTGATGATTCAAATAAATTTCTATGGAAAAGAAAGATGTGATAGAATTTTAAACTTTTGGCATATTAAAAAGGTTGTTTGTACAAATAAAATAATTAAAAGTTTATCACGGGCAAGTCACGTGCGGAATTCCGATAAAAAATGATTGAGAAATAAGTTTGGTGGTTTATCTGTCAATTGAAAAATAAGTTTGGTGGTTTATGTGTCAAACCCATATAATTTATATATATCGATGCCACAAAAAAAAAAAAAAAAAAAAAAAAAAAGAGTTTAGTAGTTTATGTGCAAAAACGTTGATAGTTTGGTGGGGCTACTGCAATTAACCCTTAGTTATATTACTGACTTCTTTAAAGTGAGATGGTTGGCGAACGATCAATTCCCACTAAACTTCATCCCAATTAAGATTTAGGGTGTTACTATTTTCACCACAATAATCTCTCTTCACACCAAAAATTTATTTGGACAAAAATAACCTTATATTAAATGACTAATATACCCTTCTTCTCAATTCCACCAGTTTTTCATCAGTTGTCTTCTTCATTAGGTTTTGGACAAAATCACCATCACTATCAATGATTGAATTCAATACCAACAATATTTCTCATATTTCTCCTAATGTTCTTAAAAAAAATAGTAATTGTTAGATGAATCTAAGTTTGAACATCACTGCCATCACAAATATGCATCACCAAACAAAGTTTATTGTATTTATTCAGTGTTTCATTTCTTTTTTAATTTAACTCGGAACAACATCATATCATCCAGGCTCACTCATAAACCAAAAATTGGAACAAAACTTGTTTTTGTTTTTCGTTTTTTTCTTTGGTTTTAACTTTTATGATTAGTGCATTTATGAATCTTCTATTATATATGTTATTTTATGTTTTGATTTTGACTCATTTATCATTTGCAGAATTTTGATTTTTTGAATCTCTTTTTTTTCTTTCTCTATTTTGTTTCTTGCGGAATTTACATGTGTACTTTGTTTTGAGTAGAAGACGAAAGAAGAAAGAGAAGAAAGTAGATGATCGAGCACTGTGGTTAGGGATGAGGAAGGATTAGGACCTAGGAGTTTTTAGTTTTAAATAATAAAATTGGTAGATTGAGTGGTATGTTTAGAAATATATATATTTTTCAAATACTTTGTGGTGTGTAAAGTAAAAGTGGTGTGGTGAGAGATTATTGTGGTGTATCTAGAAATACCCTAAAATTAATACTAAAAAACAAAAAGAAAAAATCTAGTCCAAAGTGGATATAAATCCTCAAGCCTGTTCTTGTTTTGGAGTTTTCGGCCTAAATATTTTTACCCACTATCTCAAATGGGTCGGTTGGATTTTCATAATTAAAATTGATATCTACCTATGTTCCTACGCTGGAATTACAATCAGACATGGTATCAGCCTATGCTTTTCCGATTCTGGATCGATTTTCTGTTGCTGCATGGAATTCCAGCATAAGAGCATCTCCAGCCCAGCACTTGCTGGGCGCGGAGATGCCCCTGTTCACCACTTTTTCAATCTAACCCAGCGCTCATCTTTGCACTTATCCAGTGAGGGGTGAACAGGTCGCGTTCAACTGAACGCGACACTGTTCACTCGCGCTGCCACCCCCCCCCCCCCCTCCCCTCCCTTTTTTTTTATTTTTTTTTTTTTTGTGTGTAATTAAATTATGTATTTATGTTGATTTTGTAACTATTATGCATTTGTGTTAATTTTGTTGTATTATGTTAATTAATGTGTGTACCCATTATATTTTAAAATTAACATAGATTAGTTTTATTAAAATTAAAAATTTATTCCGACTAAAATAAAATGTTAGTTATATTTTTCGCATCCCCTAATTTACTTAAGTTTATTTTAGCAAATTATGAATTAATTAATTATTATAAAATAATATGTTAAGATATTCACAAAAATTACAATAAAAACATACATATAAATGTTACTAATCGAAGTACTAAATTAAAAATTCAAAATACACCACACCACACATATACTACAATTATCGAAATACTACTAAAATAAATTTAATATGGACCAAGATTGTTGCTGGACCCCCCAATATCTCGAAAGTTTACACCGTAAGCATCGAACATATTATCAGTAGGTGCTGGCTGTGACTGCATCTCTCGCTTTTACATAATTTTTATTTGCTCTTTCCGAAAAAACTCACGGCGGGCGAAATCTGGGATGGTTTCTAGATCCATCATTAAGATCTTGTTTTCCTCTGTCCAAGTGTTGGTATCAGCTAATTGCTTATACGCATCGGCCATTTGTCTACGTGTTGCAGCCTTTTGTTTTTCTGCCTCACGTTTTTCAATCAGAAATTCAATGCTTAAATCCCTTTTTAGATTATTCTGCATCATGAGATCACGAAGTTTTTCATTTTCGCTTCTAATCTCATTTAGTGCAGTGGAGACATCATCGTTCATTTTTCTCTTCAGTTTGGATTTTTTCATATCTAATGGTCGCCCTGAACCTGAAGAAGAACCACCGCCAGCGTTATCGTCACTTAGATTAATTGAAAATGTAGGTACATCTGGAGTGGGTGAGAGTGGTGAGTCTGGCATCTCATCAGATTGTGAGTGACTAACTTCACGGCGAGGCCTACGAGACACAGTTTCGAACTTTTCTATGTGTCTCATCAGTTCCCAGACATGTTCCATCCCGAACGCTCCCTTATTTTTTGGATCATTTTTGTACAGAAGCCTTGCTTGTTTAAGCTATATAATATACATAACGACGAGTTAAAAAAAAAAAAAGGAAGAGCGATAACGTTTTGAAAAATTAAAAATATCAGTAAGAGACTACTTACGATGTCGCTTTCATTTGCCCCGCTAGGGTGAAGCAGTTCCACTTGTTCGTAGCTAGCCTTGAATTTGGCGATACTAGTCAGGATGGTACCCATGCGACACTCTATGGATCTTTGATTACGAACTGGCCACCCCGTTTCAACAGCCTTCGAGTTGTATAGAGTATGGACACGCCCCCAAAACGTCTTTTGGGGTTGATATCTCCCCACTTCTGGATCCTCGGAGATTTGGATCCAACTCTCACACAGGAGGATATCTTTTGGGGGATTGTACTTGCCTTGGTTAGCCATTTGTAAGTGAGAAGCAGAAAATTAGATATTTGGAGTGTAGATGTGTGTTTAGGTATGTGATGAGGTGAATGGTATTTATAGAGGAATGCATATGTTGGGGGTAGGTGAGAAAGATAATGAGAAACGGTGGGTGGAAAATTATTGCTGATAAAGTAGGTGAGATTGGTAGGTGAGAAACGGTGGGTGGGAAATTATTGCTGATAAAGTTAGTGGGAGTGGTATGGGAGAAACGGTGGGTGGGAAATTATTGCTGATAAAGTTAGTGGGAGTTGTATTGGAGAAACGGTGGGTGGGAAATTATTGCTGATAAAGTTAGTGGGAGTGGTATGGGAGAAACGGTGGGTGGGAAATTATTGCTGATAATAAAGTTAGTGGGAAAGGTAGGTGAGAAATTTTATTATAAAAAGAGGTACATCATATGCTTGTTTTTACAACCCTCTCATTTCTTTTTCAATCCCTACAAACAACACCACAAATATGAACCTAAATCATAGCGGCCCTTCTTATTTATTTTCTTCATCAAGCTCATCCGATGATGAAATTGAAGAGCTCATAAATAGTTACGATTTAGACAACCAAATCATAGCCCAACAGATTTACAATAATAACCTCATCATTGCATCATATCTTACTCAGATTGATTCAACCTCTCACGGCGGATCGGTCCCCGGTCGTAGAACGGTTAATCGTGACCGTGAAACTGTAACACGAAGGCTATTCAACGACTACTTTGCTGAAAATCCCACTTACGACGAAGATCAATTTCGTAGGCGTTTTCGAATGTCTCGGAACTTGTTCATTCGCATTGTAGATGCTGTCAAAGCCCACGATGAATATTTTCTATAGAGACGAGATGCCACCGGAAGGCTTGGACTATCCACACTTCAAAAGACAACAGCTGCGATATGGATATTAGCTTATGCATTACCAGCCGATGCAACCGACGAGTACATCAACATTGGTGAGTCTACTGCAATTGAATGTTTAAAGAGATTTTGTCGTGCTGTTGTAGAGATATTTGGTGACCAATATCTTAGGGCGCCTAATACAAATGACATTGCTAGACTACTCCATATTGGTAAACAGCGTGGATTCCCCGGAATGTTGGGTAGTCTAGATTGTATGCATTGGCGTTGGAAAAATTGTCCAGCAGGATGGGCGGGGCAGTATGCAGGTCGAAGTGGTCATCCAACTATTATTCTTGAAGCAGTAGCTGATTATGATCTATGGATCTGGCATGCTTATTTCGGCATGCCCGGAACTAATAATGATATTAATGTGTTGGAAAGATCTCATCTTTTCTCTAATCTTGCTAGAGGTATTGCTCCCCCAGCAAATTACGTTCTTCGGGGGGGGAGAAGCACTCTATGGGATATTATTTAGCCGACAACATATACCCCAAATGGTCGACACTTGTACAAACAATTCGAGAGTCTGGCAATAGAAAAAGAGAGTATTTCGCACAGAGACAAGAAGCGTGTAGAAAAGATGTAGAACGTGCATTCGGAGTTCTCCAAAGTCGTTTTGCTATAGTAGCAAATCCTGCTCGTTTTTGGAGCAAACATGACCTTCAAGATATTATGACTGCGTGCATAATTATGCATAACATGATCATCAAGGATCAACGAGATCTTGAAGCACCTATTGTATTTGCACCTGAGGTACCAGAACCAGGGGTCGAGATTTTAGATAGAGATAACGAGCAGGTTTTTGAAGCATTTCTATCCCGATTCCGCCGAATTAAAGACAAAGATGCTCATTACAAGCTCCGTAATGACTTGATCGATCATATGTGGGAAGAGTATTCTAATAATTTAGAAAATTGATTATGTTTAATACCAGGTGTCTGTAACATCACGGTTATCCCTCAATTTGTGAAACTTTGATGTATTTTGTAATTTTTACTTATTTTCCTTCGATTTTTATTTTATGTAATACTTGGTTTTAATTATAATATTATGAAATTTATTATCCCGAAATCATAAAAATATAAAAAATATATAAGTATATTAGCAAATTAGAATTACTTTCCGAAAAATAATACATAAAAGAAATTATTTAAAGGGAATATTCTTTGTGGTGCAAAATGCAGCGCAGACGGTTGGAGCTCCGCGCTGCACTTCGCGCTGGACTAGAGTATCTCCAGCGCTGGACCAGCGCCAACGACTGGAGATGCTCTAAGGCAAGCAGTGAACCATGGCGATGCTTGGAAGGCTCTTCTTCTCTTCCCGTCAAATGAAACTGCAGTCTCATGTTCGCCCCAACAATCTAACTTTTCCCTTCATTTCAAAAGCACGTGCAGAGTTATTAGACCTCAAATTCTCACTCACTACAACAAAAATGGTCTTTTGAGACCACAAGAAGTAGTGTCAAATAATGAGTATTTGCCACAACTTATGAGAAGTGGTCTCAAATAATGAGTATTTGTCACAACTTATTAGTATTTGTCACAACTTTATTGTGGTCTCAATAACTCGGTCGCAAATAATATATTTGTGACCACAAAAGTGGTCTCAAATGCGTCTCAAATATTTTTTGCAACAACTAGTTGTCTCTAAATATAGTCTTAAAGTTGTCTCAAATAATTTGTAGAGAGATTTGTGACCACTTGTAACTTATTATTAGTGACCACAATTATGGTGTCAAAAGATCTTATGCAAAAGATCACTTTTGTTGTAGTGACTGATGCTCCATGCCCACGTTGCGAAAATGCCCTACTCTTCGGATATATACGTCCAGACTGCTTTGGTTGATATGTACGCAAAATGTTGCCATTTAGATTATGCACCATCTTCGATGAAATGTCTGTAAGAGACGTGGTTTCTCAGAATGCTTTGGCTGTGGGCTTTGCTCAAATAGGTTCCTTCGATAGAGTTTCTTTACTATTTAGAAAAAAGAGGGTCGACGGCGTTGTGTCTGATGCGGTTACCATCATGGGGTTGACGCAATTGGTCTCGAACACTAGGGACACTAAATTGCTGAGCGTTGTTCATTGCTTCGGGGTTAAATGTGGGTTTGAAGAGGACATATTGATTGCCAACACTTGGATTTCTGGTTACGCGAAATGCGGCGATTTGTGCTCAGCTGAGAAGGTGTTTTTTGGGATTCAGTTGGAATCTTTGAGTGTCGTGTCTTGGAATGCCCTGATTGTAGGATGTGCTTATTTTGAGGAGTGGTTGAAGGCTATTGAGGTATATCAGAAAATGCTTCGTAAATGATATATGCCTGATTTGTGTACCATTGTTAATTTGCTTTCATCATTTGCTCAGTCTAATTATGTACATTATGGCATGCTTATACATGCTCATGGAGTAAAAGCTGGTTGTGATACAGATATCACCTTGCTCAACCTTTTTATTTCCATGTATTCAAGGTGTAGAAATATACATTCAGTCAAGTATTTATTTGATCATATGAATGAGAAGTCGCGTGTTACATGGACTGTTATGATCGGTGGAAATTCAGAAAAAGGCGATTTGGATGATGCATTGTCCTTGTTCCATAAGATGGAAGCTTCTGGTGAGAAGCCCGATTTGGTTACAGTTGGTCATATCATATCAGCGTGTAGCAAAGTAGGGGCTGTTGAGGTTGGAAAATGTATTGACGATTATACCCTCGCAAAGGGGCTAAAGAATAAGTAATGGTGTGTAATGCATTGTTAGACATGAATGCTAAATGTAGAAGCTTGGAATGCGCTGAGGACCTCTTCCTTTCCATGAATGAAAAGACTGTTGTATCCTGGAGACTCTCATATCAGGGTATGCACTCAACAGGAAATCTCAAGAGGCGTTGGATCATTTTGATCATATGTTGAAGTTGGGTGTGAAACTGAATCATATTACTTTTCTTGCTATTCTTCAAGCCTGTACTCATGCTGGTTTGCTGGAGAAAGGGTGGGAAATTTTTTATTCCATGACTTAGAAATATTATATAGACCCGGGATTAAACTATTATGCCTGCATAGCTGACCTTCTTGGAAGTAGAAGGAAGCTGAAAGAAGGACTGGAGTTTATACAAGAGATGCCTATGGAACCAGATGCAGGGATTTGGAGTGCTTTCCTTAGTGCTTGCAAGATTCATCGGAACATGGAGATTGGTGAGTATGCAGCAAGCTATCTTTTTCGGCTCGAGCCACTGGCCGCAACACCTTATGTTGAAATGGCTAATTATATGCATTAGAGAAAGAGTGGGACAGTGTTGCTGATATGCGTGTGAAGATGAAAGAGAACCAAGCGATGAAATTCTCCACCAAAGTATGGTCCGAGTTGATGGGAAATATTGTTTGTTACAGTGGAAGATCGGTTGCATTCTCAAAGGTGTTAAATATTTGAGACATTGGATAACTTAGTATTGCAATTGAAAGATGATAGAGACCTTTTATATGTACAATATTTCAGCGATAATGATGTCATCTTATACACGTAACATGTATTGCTGGTGGAATATGTAAAATGAAATATTCATAACCATTAAGGTATTGTGATTTGTGAGGGAACAAATAGGGCTTTTCTGATATGAAAATTACCTTGCACGAAAAATAAATCCCATCTAATCATCATTTTATACTATTCAATAATTTGATGGGATCATACAATGCCACTTTTGGATCATGTTTAAAGAAAATACATTACTACTAAATGGCAACGGAGATGATGACAGATGAGCAATAAGCTGCTTCATTGTCTTGTCATCATAAGCTAAAGATGAAGTCAAGAACAGAAGACACACCACAATATTAAAAGAAATATAAAAACATAAATCTGAAACAACTCATCAAATAAGTCTAATTAGATTGAAAAGGGACTTATCATTAAAACTTTTCTGTTAACAGTAAATAAACTAAAGCTCCACATCACATAAACTAGCAAGAGTAATTTTTCTGACGAAAACTAACTACAATAGTTGTTGGCGTGAAAGGAGTTTATGGGCTTAGTATCCATGTACAGATTGTCAATACTCCTATACCTGCGCTTCTTCAAAATTCTGTGTCTAGGCGAGATATTATCGCCATTGGTTGCATCATCATCATCACTGTAAGAAAACCTTTTCTTCCTGTTGTTGGTGAAGGTGGCCGTCTGATCAGTATCTTCGTCTCCGAACAACTGTAGGAGGGTTGCTGCAATAATCGCCGTTGTATGATCAAATTCCTGGGCCATGAAATTAAGCTGGTGAAACAAGTTATATATGTAGGTCTGGTGTTATATATGTGTATGGGGTTTGAGGATGAAGTAAGCGCGTGATGAGGGAGCGTGTAGTGTGTGTTTTGGTGGTAGAAAAAGATCTGTGATGCTACTGAGGAAGATGATAGGAAGTTCTGATGATGATGATATATTGTATATAAAATAAACACATACGTTTTGTGCTACCTATCACATGTACGTATCGTATTTTCTTTCTTCCCTTTTCTGTTTTCTGTTTGTTTTATATGTTACTCCTATTATTAGTTTGGGGAAGTGGTTTTCTTCTTCCCTAAGTTATTGGGTGAAATCTTGATTGCAAAATACGGTAAAACCTCTATAAATTAATAATTTTGGGATCATAATTTATTTTTTAATTTAAAGAGATATTAATATATCGATAAATTAATATTTTATTAATTAAAAGAGAGACTTTTTAAATTCAACAAATTTAGTACATATGTATTGAAAATAAATGAATTCATATATGTTTCATTGATTATATTCATACATCAACCAATTCCTTGTAACTAATTAAATATATTCATGTATAATATCAATTCATTGTATACAATTAACTATTATATTCATGGACGCATGTATCAATTCATTGGAATTACTTAAATATATATATATGTTTACATTAATTCGTTGCACTTAAATAACTATTATAACCAATTAAATATATTCATGCATGATTATGGAAATAAAATAATTCATAACACCCAACCATGTCTTCTCATCTAAAAGACTCGCAAAATCATCCATGAATGATCAAATGCGTAAAGCATTATGTGAGTATAAGAGAGACCATCCCACATGCACTCAAAAAGATTTACAAGAGTGGGTTGATGAAAAATATCGTTTGAGAGTTAGTCAAGGTACAATATCAAACACTCTCAAGAGATCATCGAAGTACCTTTCAGCCAACTTTGAGAAGGGTGGGGATATTAAGCGACACAAATCGGCGAAATATCCAGATATGGAGAAGGTTCTTTATGAATGGTTTCTTCAGTACCAAGATCGAGTCAACATGACCGGAGAGCTTATTTTGGAGAAAGCAAAGGATATAATGAAGCTTTTGTATCCTCAACACCCTCCTTAACATCAATTTTCTTAAGGTTGGCTTGAAAATTCAAGGTAAGACATGGTATTAAATCATTCCGTCGTTTTGGAGAAAGTGGTTCGGTTGACATGCAGGACATAAACTGGAGGCTATAAGGGAGAAAATAAACCAATTTCCCGTGAAGGATGCTTTTAATTTGGATGAAACAGGTCTGTTTTACAGGTTACAAGCTGATCACTCTCTTGCAACCAAGCAACTTGAGGGAAGAAAGTAAGACAAAGAGAGGCTTACAATTGTTATTTGTTGCAACGAGGATGGTTCGGAAAAAATCCTTTATGGATTATTGGAAAATATGCAAAGGCACGTTGCTTCAAAAATATCAACATGAGCAGCATCAATTGTCATTATCGTGCCAACAAGAGAGCATGGATGACTATTGCGCTTTTTGATGAATATGTTCGCTGATTTGATCACAAAATAAATGGTAGAAGAATCTTGTTGATGGTTGACAATTGTCCAGCCCATCCAAAAAATATTGAAGGGTTACGGAATGTTGAGTTATTTTTTTTGCCACCTAACATGACATCAAAGATTCAACCATGTAATGCAGAAATAATTAGAGCTTTCAAGATGCACTATCGTAGGAGATTCTACAAAAATCTAATGGAAGGTCATGAGTTGGGGCTACCTAATCCTGAAAAGATTAATGTTTTAGATGCCATCAATTTTGCAGTCTCCACTTGGACAACCAATGTTTCTCAAGTGTCAATAGCAAATTGCTTTCGGCACTACAAAATCTGTTCAAATGAAGAAATCTCAAGCGATTCAAGTGAGACAAACTTTGAAGAAAGCCTACATGAGCTTGAGAATATGGTCAAGTATGTTGGTTATTGCAATGAAATGGACGTCAACAAATTGGTGGACTATCCGGGTGAAAATGATGAATGTTCAATGGTTCAAAGTTTAGAGGAAATTGTTGCTGATATTATTGAAGATCCTACTAATGATGAAGCTGAAGATGATTCAATACCGGTGGAACCAGTCACGAGAAAGGAGGCTTTGAGCGTGACAACAACTCTTCACAATTTTTTGTTGCAGCTAGAGAACTCGACACCGGAACTCTTGGCTGCAATTAAAAAAGTTAGGGATGAAATCCAATTAGATTTAAATTTTAAGAAAAATCAAGTAACAATAAATTCATATTTTAGCAAATTACCATAATATTTATAATTGTAATATTTATGAATTATTAATTTAGAGTTTTAATGGGACCTAATATTTATAAAGGGATTTTCCGAAAAATTATTATCTTATTATCTTATCGAATTTGATGATTTTTTACAAAGGCTCAAGTCGACCGGAAGATTTTATTATTTTAGAAAGTTTATTAATTTATAGAGGTTTTAGTGTATGAATAACGAGAATGGCAACATAAATTTATTAATTTTCCCTATACATTTAATTTAAGAGGCCAGTTAAATGTATATGTATAGGTGGGCGTGTGTAAGTATTTATAGATACTAGTGGGGAAGGCAGGGCAGTAAATGATGAATTGTTGTGTGTTGAGTAGTTTGTTTTATTTGATTTGGGATTGGGACCAACTCTTTTCTTTCACATTAATCTCTCAAACTAATACCACTTTCTAACATCCTTCACACTGCTTGCTCCTGCTTTATTTATTTTCTTTTTCATGTCCCTTCTTTTATTTATTACTGAATCTAAAGTCCCATTTGTTTCACACGCTCTTGTTTTTCTTCTTTCTTTCTTTCTTTCTTTCTGTTTTCTGTTTTCTTAACAACCGCATAAATCATTATTGCATGTCAATGAAAGTACATGGGTATGTTTATAAATTAAGTGGACCGTGGTAAATCCGAACGTGCAAATATTAGGATGTGCGAATTGATCACATTATTATGTAAATCTTGTATTTGTTATAGTATAAAATGTGATAGGATTTATGAAAGTTGCAATCATTATACTGAAAAAATAAAAAAAATATATTAATTTTTTTCTTTTTGTAATTGGTGCATGGAGAGAGAGTAGATTAGACTTAGATTTAAATGGACTACAAAAATCTTATTTTACGTCTCAACCCAAACATATGTCTGGAACGATTGAGTACCCTCCATTTAAGAGGACAAATCCGTAAATAAATATATCCTAAATAAAGAACCTTTCCAAAAATAAACATGCAAAGGAAGAATGTTATTTCCATTGTAGTTGTCCTTTGGGAATAGGGGGAAATGGGGGTATGAGTTGGGGGATGGTATCTTGGGAAGGGGCAATGTACCCTCACTCTTTGATCTTCCGATGAGTTATTTCATGCTACATTTAGTGATCTACATTATGTGAGTTGGCAAAATGTGCCTGTCTAAAACACCGGACAAATTGGTTCGGATGGTTTCATTTGCCTATTTCTAGGGGTGTGTAATGGTTGGTTCGGTCGATCGATCATATTTCAGAAACCGACTTAACCGAATTTCAGAGAAAACAAAATTGAACCGACCGAAATTCTATATTAAAACCGATTGATAACCGAACCGTCCCTTTGATCGGTTTTGATTTTAGTTAACCGACACCAACATATACCCTGAATATATGCAATTCTACAAATTGATGGGGTTAAATAAAAATGTCCTTGAGCATTCTTAAATAGACTCAACATACTCCATCAACATTAAAAAACTTCAGAATTCTTCTCAACAGACTCCATCAACAGAAAAAAGTCACAGTCAACATTAAAAAACTGAAAATGCAACAGAATCCATCAACATTAAATAGACTAACCTAAACAACAACCTTTCTGAGAATTGAGAAAGGATTAACGATATATTTACTAGTGAAGCAATGGAGTTTGGAGCAGTCGAGAATTGAGTCGTCGTGCGGTGCCCTAGTTGGTAGCGACGCTGACGCAGCGAACGAGGGAGGCCGAAAGGGGGGGAGGTCGTGACGCACCACGGGACCAGTGCGGGTGGCGCTGTCAAGAGATGGTGGCAGGGATGGGAGCACCGACAAGAGATGGTGGAAGGTGGGTGAATTTGGGGCAGTGGAGTCTGTGGAGTGTGGAGGAATGAGGCTGCGGTGGAAAAGGAGGCGTTAGTATTAGGGTTTCCTAATTCCAACTATTACTAATTCTAATTCGGTCGGTTCGGTTAGATCGGGTTTAATTTTTTAAAAACCGACACCGACCGACAAAATTGAATTTCTTAAAATTTACAACCGAAACCGACTGATGCGTTAATAAAACCGAACCGATTACAATTTTTCGGTCGATTTTTTTTTTTGGTTTTTTCGGTCAGAAACCGATTTCTGCACACCTCTACCTATTCCAATATATTGGAATTTTAGAGTATAAATAGAAAAGTATTTATTAGATGAAAATGCGTTCTGAAATATTGTGTTTGTTCAAATGAAATATGTGTGAAAAAAGGATCTGAACGTTCAAAAAATGATGCAATCCAACCATAAGATTGTGACCTTTAGCCAAGAGGTGCGATTCAACGGTTGTGATCGATCAAGTTGAAAGGACACGCCCATTTACGGAAAGACACTAGAAGTCTAAATATAGGCATCAATATTTGCATCCCAATCACCACAAATATAACGACAATTTCACCACAATATGCATTTATCATTTTTTAATTCCGAGTCTTTTGAGTCTTCAAGAAAGTTCTGTGAATTGAGTAGTTCTCCGAAAAGTTTAATTTCATTGTGCTGCAATCATAAAGATAAAAGTCGTTGTATCTTGGGGACGATTGTCGTAAACCGTGTGCACTACGGGGCAATATCATCTTACAGACAATGAGTCAAACTCGTACTTCGACTTTATCAGTTTTATTGTCTTAGAGTCATTTTTAAATACACCAATATTATTTTTTCAACAGAATAAAGTCTAGTTAAAAATGTATATTTAAGTTGAGCTAGAAACGAACATTATGGCATGATGTGAGTCTGAAAAGGCCCAACCTTGCCACATGCCTTGCCCGGTGGCCTTGGGTGGTCGTCTGATTAACCAAACTGTCATACGTTCATCAAATTAATATCACTTAATATGATTTATTCACTATTAAGGTTGTAAAAGTCGTTAAACGCTAGTTAGATGGTGGACTGAGACATAGATATAATTAGACGAAGAGAAATCGAGAAATAAACGTAGGTGGCCAATAAAAACCTAACACCTAGACGGGAATTAATCGAAGTTAGTTGGAAATGTTTACAACAGACTATTCAAATACACACAAATCATGCAAGCATATTCATATGTTTGGCAAATTTACGTTAGATAAGAAACTCGGTATAATATCAAAAAGACCACCATTAAGATTGCCCCCTCCCTCCCTCTATCATAGGAGTTTAAGGGAACAAATAAAAAACTGATAAAGAGTATTTTATGATCTTAATCTGACTAAAAAAAGAAGATGAAAGTGAAATGTGAATTTGGAGTATAACATATGAGCAAGAAAGTGGAATCAGAAATGTGGTTTACGACCCTTTTTTCCAAATCAAAATATGAAAAGAAGAAATGGTGGTGTAGTTACCACATCGAATAAAGACTAGAATTGAGAGACTTCTGGTCAACACTAAACAATGACCGTTACTTATTGAACTACAAAGTATATACGAGAATGCCGTCTGGCTAATTCTATTCAAATCATATTTTAATACAACTTTTATAGTATTCAAGAGCCACTGAAAAGGGTACTCAAACTCAACATTATATTTCCTCGTATTTTTAAATTTGTTTTCATAAAATGACAATCTATATATATATAAAAGTAAAATGGAGGTTAGTTTAGTAATTTTACTTTTCCCGCCTAAACTTTAAGACTATAATTGGTAAGTTTTTATTAGTATTGGTAAGTTCATAAGTTTCTTATAGATTTTTTAATTATAAATATATTTTTCATTTCTAATCCGTTTTTCAGACATAATATATCAAATTATTCATTTATTTACGATCTTTAATTTGAATGAAGATCACATATATTAAAAAGAGATACTTGATAACAGATTGTTTATTGGTTAATGATTATATTACATTTGCGTGTTTATTATGAATTGGACTATAATATTGATGTTAAGTTGCAATTAAAAATGTGTAAAATAATTCCTTGATAAAAAAAATGTTGATTGATTTTTTTATAAAAATACAACTAATCAATTTATTTTATTCGACATGAACTTTCAAATATTTTCTTTATTTAAATTACTCTAGGAGAAAAATCAATCTTTAAATAATGAAACTCCTAATTTATTAAATTAAAAGTAAAAAATTAATATTTTAATTTTATAATCAGTTTATTAAATTATTATATCTGCTTATATGTTTTTATAATAACAATGTTTGTTTGATTAGTCGCGAAAATACGGAAGCTTTGAGCATGTACTTTTTTTATATAACAATGTCTTTTCATAATTATAATAAAGAATATTTTTATTACTTATTCATATTTTTATATAATTTAAAAAAATTTAAAAAAATTACAATATTACAATCTAAATTATAACATCAATTTGCTAGATTTTGCAATTTTATTTTTATTTTTTTACATAACGAACCTCAACTATATATTTTTTACACTTTGCAACCAATACAATAATTTGTTTCACTAACTAACCTCAATTATGTCTTTTTAAATCTTATTTATATTTAAATAAATATACCATTTAACAAAAATATAAATTTTATTTGAATAAATTACAACATCAAATAAAATTTAACAATATTCAAATATTTTGAAGAACTCACTGATCTTAATTTCTTATCCAATTATTGAATACCTTCTGGATTGTGTTTTTTTAATGTTCGAATTTATTTAAAAATAAAAATTATTTGAGTATATTTGAAATCACCAAGTGAAATTTTAAAATTGCAAATGAGAATCTAATTTTCAAAAGAAAAAAATTAATTTTTTTTACGTTATAAGTTAGCTTTTTGTTTAGATAAACCAAAAATCCCTCTCTGTATGTGCGTGCGCACTCGCGCACTATAAGAAGGTTAATTTCGTAATTTTAATTTTTTCAGCTAAATTTTGGACCATAATTCTGTAATTAAGTTGTAATTTTGGAAAGTTTAAACTATTTTTCAAAAAAAAATTATAATAATCATAACTTTTTTTTTTCATTTCTAACCCATTTTTATGTAATATATATATATATATATATATATATATATATATATATATATATCATTTTAACGGTCTTTTCACGAACTTTAATTTAGTATTCATGTCGCACATATTATAATGAAACATTCAATATGAAAAGTCATATTATTTTTTGGTAGATTATTTATATTAAATGTTAGTATTTATTGGTCTGTAAACTAAGATTAGTTAAATAGTTTTTTTCTATAAAAATATTAATTTATTTATTTATAAAAATACAATCAATTGGTTTGTTTCATTTTACATAAAATAAATTAATATTCGATCACTTGCTTCAGTTATATACATAGAAGTTTTGTCAACTTTCCATTTATTTTATTTTGAAGTGTTCTCTCCAAATTTTTAGAATATAAATAATCTTTTTTTTTTCCATTTCATTTTTACATATAATATATCAAATTAATATTTTTTTTATGATTTTTAGTTGAACATACATATCAGATATATAAACTAAGAGAATGAAACCGATTGTTGTTATCGATTTTGGAATAAATTTGATATTTATTGTGGTTGAATTATTTATATAGGGTTTGTAGAAAAAATAAAAAAAGTTAGCTAAAGAAAATCGTACAAGTATAATAGGTTATTTTATTAAAAAAGTATAATTGATCAATTATATTATTAAATTTCTTATCTCAATTTTGTTGAAAAAATAAAGAGAAACTATTCTGAGCGACCTCATCATCAATATAAAAAATGGGCTATACATGTTTTACTATAGTCTGTACTTTCTATTCAGTTACTAAACTGAAATAGATGCTAAAAACTACTATAAGTATTTTTTATTTTTTCTGCTATCTTTTGAATTTAGACAT
Organism: Ajuga chamaepitys; assembly: GCA_958295605.1. Taxonomy (NCBI): domain Eukaryota; kingdom Viridiplantae; phylum Streptophyta; class Magnoliopsida; order Lamiales; family Lamiaceae; genus Ajuga; species Ajuga chamaepitys. Next base: position 37,669,557 of record OY282496.1, on the reverse strand, counting down.
CACTTGACTTTTATTCATATATTGATTCTAAAAGTATGTTGATGATGTTACCATTCTATTAGTTTTTTTTTTTTTTTAAATAATTTTCTGTTTTTTTACGATCCTCAATTTGAATCATAGATTCCATATATTAAAAGTGATACACCGATTACATGTGTGAGTTTCAAACAAGATTGAATAAATTATAAAAATAGATTTTACATTTAACATTTATCTTAATTTTATTGTGCAGAATGATTTATCTAATGTTTATATTGCTTACAATTGTCTAATGTCTAATTCAAAATGTTCAAATAATTATTTGATTAAAACTTGGTTACAATTTAGATGATTGGATCACATAATATATATTTTATTAAAAATATTACTATATAAATAGACTTCCGTGCATTGCACGGGATATATACTAGTTATGATAATTGTAATATATAGACTCAAATTTATAAATTATTTAATACAATAAAAACTAATTCATTAAACAAAGATAATTTTGAATGAACTAATAACTAAAAGAATAACAAAAAAAAAAAAAAAATAGAAAAGTTAAATAATCACTATCTTAACAAAACAAGTTATAATAATTTACGTTAAGATTAGATTCATAAAAAAAAATGTACCATGATATAGTGTAGAAATACTTAGCCTTACAAAAATTTCTATTATATATATAAATTTTGATTTATTCTAACTATTGTTTACTTCTTACTATATACAGACTCGACCATGATTTATATATTTTTATTAGATGATTGAAAAATTATATACGCAATAATGAGGCATATATTTTTATTTTTTGCACCAAATCACTGACATTTGGAGAAAAATATATGTATAATTGTCTCAATACATAATCAACTGACATCCATAAGTTCATTAATTATTATAAGCACACAAAATATTAGGCCTACCGTATTTTCTCTATAATTTCTCTAATAAATAATTTCGGATTTAACATACATTTACGCATGAAATTCTTTACATATTTTAATATGAGGAAAAATTTCCAGCAACTTAGTATCAAGGTCTAGCATCCAACTTCTGTTATGAAAATTCATTTCTAATTTTTTTATTATTAGTAAGTATAACCCTTTTTAATACGATTTACTTATCGATTTAAGATTACTTATTTCAATTTTTTCTTAATTATTTTCTCAATTCAGCGTCAACATATAAAAATTATGTGTGATTTAAAATAAAAATATATCCTATTATAGTATAATTAAAAAATAAATAATGTTTTATTTTTATTTTTTATGGAAGATCGACTATATAAATAGTATCTCACAATCTTCAATCAAGACACATGCTACAATCTATATAAAATATAATAAATGTTTTAACTAATTTGTTATGTCTTTTAATTCCTTATTTAGTTATAGCGATTATCGATTTCATTCTTCTAAATCATTGAAAATAAATATAATATATAATCTCACTTCCTACAAGCATAATACTTCAATTTATATTTACTTATTAGTGCTCATACAAATAAATTTATCGTGTAAACATATATATTGCTAGTTTAATTTAAATGTGAATAGTAAGACTAAATGTATGCCTAGTTTAATCTAAATTTTATAATACTACATTATAATAATTTGTAGGGATAATTGCAAAATAAACTATTAGCACTTTTTCAAATAGGTTGTCGGTTATTTAGTCATTGCACACCCGGTTTTGCAAAACCACCTTTCGGGACAGAATTTGAGCGGTATTCTGGCCGGCAGCTTTCGAGTAGTAATATTCAAATAGGTTGTCGGCTATTTAGTCAATGTTAATAGTTTATATGCCGAAGTGAAAAAGTGCTAATAGTTCGGCGACCATTTTGTAATTATCCCTAATTTGTATGTACATTTAACTACAACATAGATATTTAATTTTTGTTTTTGTATTCATTTCTGATAGTATAATATATCTGACTCTATCATAATAGTTTATTCTTTAATTTTTCTATTATATTACCTAGACTCGTCTAGTATAATTTATTTTTTATGATGAAAATTCACTTAAACCCTTTGATATTGATAATTTTTGCATTAATTTTTTTTTTTAATTTTGTTCATTATGTTAATAAAGTTTTATCTACTTTTCTCAAAAAAAAAAAAAAAAAAAAAAGTTTTATCTACTAATAATAAAGTCTATTCATAAGTTTCTGTTATCTTTCTTCACAATGCATTTTCTCTCTTCTATTCATTTAATCATCATATAGTTCATATTCAATTGTTTTGACATAATTTTCTATTGTTGGACTTTGATAAAGTGGTATACAGTAAACAAACATACAATTTTCGAACATGTCCTTTTATTCACTCAAAAAATAATTTAAAATATAATCTCAACGATTCCACATGCAAGTCATTTCATTATTTTAGCGTGATTTTAGTATTTGTTTCAAGTTTATATAATAATGAAGTTGAGTTGCTATTCCCATTAAGCTCTATCTCTTGATCAATTTAATAGTTTATACTTTAGTCTAAATATCTTATATTCATATTTTATTTTTTATTAATAACTTATTTAAATTCTGTTTTTGATTCTCAATGTTGTAATATTAATACTTCAATAATTTAGAAAATTATGGAGATTATTGCAAATAGAAAATTTATAATATTCAAACTTAGACAAATAAATTGTTATTAATAGATAAGTATTATTCTAATTTATATTTATAATAAGAATTGATTGTTTTATTTATGACTAAACACTATGTAAGAATTTGTCAATAATTTATACATAGTGATATAAATCATTGTGAATCATTTACATATTGTTCTAACATATAATGTTTACATTGTTTAAATAGACCAAAATATTTTAATTTAGTCTCATCTATTTTTTTCCAAAAATTTCAATCATTTTTATATAGTAAAAAATAAATATAAGTACGATCATATGTCAACAACAACACATAAGACTAAGTGATACATTTTTTTTAAAATTAAGATATAATCAAGAGCTAAAAATAATTTTCAAATCTTTTTTCTATCATGAATTTATACTAAAAGTGGACTAAGACATGATGTCAAGTTTATATATTTGTTTCTTCATATAGTGATAGGGATGGCCCGATCACTTCGGGTCGGGTTAACACCTAAGCCCACTGACCGGCCCAGCACGCGTAGGCCCAGCAAACACGCGTAGGCCCAGCAGGACCAGGAACACGTGTCGGCCCAACGGATGGTTTGTTCCGCGAATCAAGGCTCACGATCCGTTCTCAACCGCAGGCGTGAGAATAGGGAATTAGTTAGGGTTTGGGAAAGTTGAGTATAAATATGGGAAAAAAACTCTGAATTAGGGTTCGCATTCTGTATTCTGAATTGTTGCTTGTAAACTCAAAGTTCTAGTGAAAGAAACACCTCGGCAAGAGTGATTTTCTGCCCGTGGACATAGATCTCCCGATCGAACCACGTAAATCTTGTGTGTTTTCATATTGTTTACGTAAATTTCCGTTAAGTTTCCTGGATACCAGATTGCGCATTATCAATTGGCGCCGTCTGTGGGAACTGTAAAGCAATTTTTGACATTCACAGTGTATTCAAAGATCATGGTGACGACTCGTTTGAATCAATCTCGCCACGGTGATCAATCCAACCAAGATCCACCCGTGGATCAAGTTTTGCCGCCGAGGCAATCACCGACAAGAGGTACATCTCATCATCAGGGCAACCAAGGCCCGGTTGCGAATCCAGACAATCAGTATTTACCTCCACCCCCTCAAGACATGCAAAACCCTAATCTTGCTGCTGCCCAGCCACCGGTTAACATTCAAATCACTCCAGAATTGCTCCAGGCTTTCCTACAAGAGCATGCCCATGTTCTTCAAGACTGGGCGGCTAATCGCCTGCACCCCGCGGGGCATGCCGGACATGATGCCAATCCCGTGGTTCCTCCACATCGTCAGCACTCGCGTGATCATCAAGACCTGGGGCATCGCGGGCGTCAGGATCGGCGACGGGAACGACCTGGTTCTTCCGAGGACCGTGGGAGTTCTAACGAATCACGACAGTGCAACGATGAACCTACTGATATGGATCGCCGCCGTCCACTCAACGCGGCTAAGAGAGTTCGTTATGCCCATCCTCATACTCTAGATCTTCAAGAGTATGAGCGAGTCCAACGCAATGTTGAACTGGACAGAATCCTGGGCCTTGATGCCAATGGAGATATCATCACACCGTTCTCCCAAGAAATCATGGCCACCTCCCTTCCCGAAGGGTTCAAACGGCCGGCCATACCACCTTATGATGGCACCGGAGATCCAGCCAATTTTCTTGGAGCTTTCAGGCACAACATGCTTAGCCGCGATAACACTACATCCCTCCATTACTGTAAGATTTTCCCTGAGTACTTACAGGATGAAGCTCGGGTTTGGTTTGATTCTCTCCCACGCAACAGCGTATCCTCTTTTAGAGAACTCGCCGAACACTTTTGGGCGCGTTTCGAAGCACGTGCGAAGCCCATGGCCACCTTGGCCGACCTCATGAATATGGAACAGCGGGACGGTGAAACCGTTACCCAATTTCTTGACCGCTTTACAGCGGAAAGCCTCAAGGTGGGAAATTGCTCCGAAGACGTAGTCATCAACGCATTCATGAATGGACTCCGTCCTGGAACACTTTACACCGAGTTGGTTCGAAACACACCCATCACAACCCGAGCACTGTTCAAAACGGTGTGCAAATATGCTAAGGCCGAGGAGCAGACTCGCCGGAAACGTGAGAAACATGGTAGCAAGTGGCAGTCCAACAAGGCACAAACTGGGCCTAGCACGCGACCTAGTGCCTTTTCCCGTCTGAACCCGGGGCGTTCAGAATCCCGAGGCGATATTCCACAATTTACTCTGTTGACGAAGTCATGAGCCGAAATCCTTTCTGTTCACAAGAACGATCTACGGCCTTGTCCGCGGATGACTGCTCCGCCTGAAAAAAGGAACCGTGGAAAGTGGTGTGCGTACCACCAAGATCATGGGCACGAGACAGAGGAGTGCCGAGAACTCAACAAGGAAATCGAGGAGTGCCTAAGGAGAGGTTTCCTGCGACAATACATTGCGCGGACCGATGACGAACCTCGGACAAGCCAGAATGGGGGGTTCGTCTCATAACCGTGGAGGTTATCATGACCGGGGCGCACAACAGAATCGGCCGCCTTGGCAGAATAATCGGCTGGGGCCTAGCAATAATGCACGACAAGACTCCGGCAATCGCCAACAGCCTCGTTTTTTGCCACCACCTCCTCCCCCGGGAGGACCCGGAGACAATGCACCCACTCACGTAATAAACATGATATACGGGGCCCTTTCCACCGGAGCTTCACGAAATGCCTTGAAGACAGAGGCTCGTCGTCCTCCTCCCGAGGAGCCACGTCACAAGCGCCTCCATCAATCTGAAACTGTTAGTTTCACTGACAGGGACCCTGTTCCAGAGATAACACCTCATACTGATGCCATTGTCATCGACATGACTGTGGCCAATATCACAGTAAAGCGGGTCTTCGTGGACAATGAGCCGCAGTGCGTGTCATATTTGCCGACTGTTTTCAGAAGATGGGGATTCCTCGGGAACAACTTCGGCCGGCCCCCGGGCCACTGCAGACTTTCACTCAGGGTGAAGTCCAGCCAGAGGGTGTCATCACTCTCCCGGCGTCTTTGGGGACTTATCCGGCGATAAAAACCATTTTCGTGGATTTTTATGTGGTGAATTCCCCATCACCGTACAACATGATCTTGGGCCGGGACTGGCTTACCCCCGCCAAAGCCATATGCTCCACATATCACCTCGCACTAAAATTCCCCACTTCGCATGGCGAAGTGGCTATCCGCGGGAGTCAGCGGGTTTCAAAGGAGTGTATGTACGTGGCACTCAAGAAGACTGCTAAAGTTCCTCCCAAACCGCATCTTCAGGTAGCATCAGCGGTTCTTGAACCTCGGGAATGTACCTCATTGAGGGATGCCACCGCCCAAGTACCGCTTGATCCGTCCAAGCCGGAACAGACTGTAACCGTCGGAGCCGTGGATGTGCCATGGCTACACCAGGCTATCATTCAGACCTTGCGAGAATATTCCGATGTCTTCGCATGGTCTCCTCTAGATATGCCCGGGGTCTCTCCCGATACAATAACACACAAGCTGAACATCGATCCCAGCGTAAAGCCTATACAGCAGAAGCAAAGGAAATTCGCTCCGGAGCGAAATGACGCAATTCGAATTGAGGTGCAACAACTCTTGGATGCGGACATCCTGTTCGAAGTATATTACCCCTCCTGGCTATCCAATCCGGTAATGGTGATTAAGTCCAGCGGGGCGTGGCGGATGTGCGTCGATTTCTCTGACCTCAATAAACATTGTCCGAAGGACTGTTATCCCCTACCTTCCATAGATCAAAAGGCCGAAGCCATTACTGGGTATGTGGCACTTTGTTTCTTAGATCTGTATAAGGGATACCACCAGATCTTTATGGATCCGCAAGATGCCATCAAGACAGCATTCATCACTGCTTTCGGGTGTTTTGCTTTTAAGAAAATGCCCTTCGGGCTCAAGAATGCCGGAGCCACATATCAACGTCTCATGGACCGCATTTTTCACGACCAGATTGGCCGCAATGTCGAGGTTTACGTTGATGATCTTGTTATAAAGAGCACCACCCATTCTTCATGTGTACAGGACATTGCCGAAACGTTGCGCACTCTGCGGCGTTACAATTTGCGACTTAATCCAGCAAAATGCACTTTCGGCGTTGGCTCCGGCAAGTTCCTTGGATATATGGTTTCGCAGCATGGTCTTCAGGCTAATCCAGCCAAACTTCGGGATGTTTTGGATCTGCAGCCACCGAAGACGTTCAGAGACGTTCAGCGCCTCACGGGCGGTTTGGCGGCCTTAAATCGTTTTCTGTCCAAAGCGGCAGAGCGCCAACTCCCATTCTTCAAAATCCTGCGACAATCGAAGTCCTTTGAATGGACTCCGGCGTGCACCGAGGCTTTTGAGGCTTTGAAACGTCATATACAGCAGCTGCCTACTTTGTCAGTTCCTCTCTCCAGAGAGCCTCTTTATGTGTATCTAGCATCCGCCGAGAAAGCTATTAGCGCTGCACTTGTGCGCGAAGTCAATGGGGTTCAACATCCCGTGTATTTCGCAAGTCGTGTCCTCCACGGGGCGGAGACACGATACTCCATGCTGGAAAAAACTGTACTGGCTCTTGTCATGGCAACTCGGCGTCTGCGCCCATATTTCCAAGGGCGTGAAATACGGGTTCTGACCAATCATCCTATCCGTCAGATTCTTGTCAAACCCGAGGTGTCTGGGCGCCTCGCAAAGTGGGCTGTCGAGTTAGGCAAATATGATATTCAATACCTTCCCCGCCGAGCAATCAAGGGTCAAGCACTCGCCGACTTTCTGGCTGAAACCCCGGGAGACAATCATGAGTCTCCGGCAGACAGTGATACACATCACCCCGCTACCCTCGTATCTTCACCTCGGAAATGGCAATTATTCGTGGATGGAGCATCCACAACTCGAGGAAGTGGTGCCGGGGTGCTTCTCATTGACCCCGAGGGGGTTGAAGTTAAATACGTTATTCGATTCAAATTCAAGGTGACCAATAATGAAGCGGAGTACGAGGCAGATCTTGCCGGGCTCCGGCTCGCTCAATCCTTAGACGTTCGTGATCTTGAGCTCTTCACGGACTCCGAGATCGTGTCCAAGCAAATCCAGGGGACTTATGTCGCCAAGGATGAAACAATGGTCAGGTATCGTGCTCTAACACTCAAGCTTATGTCAACTCTTGATACAGTTGTTATCAAGAAAATACCGCGTGCTCAGAATGCAAGAGCAGACGCGCTCAGCAAATTGGCCTCCGCGGTCCGAACTAATATATCTCCGGATATCATGGTCGAAGACCTATCTCATCCAGCGATTCATGAGGCCACAGTTTCGGTACTGACCGATAGTGATCCGAATTGGATGACTCCTATCATTCAATATCTCCGAGATGGAATCCTGCCTACTGATAAGCTGCGAGCTCGGCAAGTTGTCCTCAAAGCCCCCAAGTACTCCTTTCATGATGGAGTCTTGTACCGGCGGTCATACCTACAACCGAGTCTCCGGTGTCTCGCTCCTACCGAAGCTAATCAAGTTCTACGCGATGTTCACGAAGGGGCCTGTGCCAGCCATATCGGCTCCCGGACATTAGCCAAGAAAGTTCTCCGCTGGGGATATTATTGGCCAACCCTGTTCAACGATGCTCACGACTTAGTGACCAAATGCAGCAAGTGTCAGCTGCACTCCCGTGTAAAGCATTTGCCGCAGACCGAGCTCACTGGAATCCAGAGTGCGTGGCCGTTTATTCAATGGGGAATAGACATTGTCGGCCCGTTCCCAGTTGCTCCAGGGGGATTGAAGTTCCTGGTCGTTGCCGTAGACTACTTCACTAAGTGGGTCGAAGCCGAACCTCTTACGGCCATTACTGGTCAGAATATCTTGAAGTTTGTGTGGCGCAATATCATTTGTCGCTTCGGCATCCCGAGTACTATTATCTCGGACAATGGTAAACAATTCGCAAATGATCCCTTTCGGTCATGGTGCGAAGAGCTTCACATCAAACAAATTTTCACTTCGGTTGCTCACCCTCAAGCCAACGGTCAGGTTGAAGTCACCAATCGTACACTGCTCACGGGTATAAAGAAACGCCTGGATAATGCCAAAGGTCTTTGGGCTGAAAACCTTCCGCAAGTCCTATGGGCTTATCGCACGACACCTCATACCTCTACCGGGGAGACTCCTTACAGCCTTACTTATGGATCCGAAGCCGTTATTCCCGCGGAAATCAGTGTACCAAGCCCCCGCCTCATCACATTGGTTCCAGAGGATAATGACGAGGCTCTCCGAGCAAATTTGGATGAGCTTGAAAATCGTCGTGACCAATCATTCATTCAACAGGCCAGGTGTAAACAACGTGCAGCCCAGTATCATAACCTCCGGGTCCGGGGCACTCAGTTCAATGTCGGGGACCTAGTGCTTCGGCTAAATTCGGCCAGCAAAGCTGCCCCCGAGGGGAAATTACATGCTTCTTGGGAGGGTCCCTACCGCGTCGTCGCCGCGCACGACTCCGGATCCTATCAGTTATAGCATCTCAATGGGACCTCGATTCCCCGAAGCTGGCACGTTACCAACTTGAGGCGCTTCTATCTGTGAATGCCAAATCTCAAGTACTATCTTATCTTCATGCTCATTGTACGTTTCTTTCATGATTGTTATCTCTTTTTGTACTCTTTAGTTTGCTCCGGCACTCATCGTTAAATAAAAATTCTTTGTTTATGCATCTTGCTGTGTTTTCCTTTACGTTACGGGGACGCCCTAACGCAATCGTATTATCATTATTAGTCTCCGGACAATTAAATCTCTCCCTCGGTCCGTCCGAGGAGATTCACATTTCGTCCCCGGACTTATATTACTATCCCGCCTGATCCGTCCGGGGAGACTTACTTTACTCCCGCCTGATCCGTCCGGGGAGAATTTACTCCCGCCTGACCCGTCCGGGGAGACTTATTTTACTCCCGCCTGATCCGTCCGGGGAGAATTTACTCCCGCCTGATCCGTCCAGGGAGCCTTACTTTAATCCTGCCTGATCCGTCCGAGGAGATTTACATTAGAGTTATTCGAATCGTGTTCCCGGACACCTAACTAAAACAGTTAATAACTTGTTTTCCTTAACACATTTGTGCACATCAAATCGATTTTATTATCTTCTAAATGATATAACACCGAAAAGTTTTTTACATAAAACTTCAAAAACAAAAAAAAAAAAAAAAAGAAGAAAAAAAGAAAAGCCATTATCTACGGCCCCCGAGCCAATATTCAGCGCTCCGGCGTTGAGCCCTGCTCCTCGGTCTGCGCTGTGTCCTCCGGGATCTTGTAGATCCTCGACCTCGGGCTCCGGCTCTTTCTCCCCCGCGAGCTTCCCGATGCCGAGGACTTGCTCTGGGCATTTGCCTGGGGACTTCGTCTCTAGTCCGAGCTCGGCTACTTGGTTGTGGAGCGGACCTCGGGGTTTGGGCCCACTGCACAGGGTCCCACTCCTCCGGAGCCATCACTTCAATTTCTCTGGCCAGCTCCTCTACTACTTCTTCGGCAACCACAGCGGGCTCTTCTTCAATCGTGGTCACCGGAGCTGGCTCTCGAATAACAATGCCTTGACTCTTCCCAGAGGGCCTCTTTTTATCTTTCCGGGGAGCTTTAGGAGTACCTTGGCCCCGGCTTGAACTCGCAATGAATTCCTCGGCAGAAGGCCTCCACCTGCCTCGGCCCTTCAGCCCTTCGTACATGCTAAGAAGCAGCTCTAGAACTTCTCGCTTTCTTACAAGCTCCGAGGCCTCCGCGGGGTTATTTGCCGTAAGCGCCGAGATTTCGCCCTGTATCTCCACGACCCGCTCCTCCACTTCCTCAAAGGTCAGAAGGCCGAACTCCGACAGTATCCGATCATACTCCCTTTGATGAACGAGGACGCGGCTCATTTCGGCAGCTGTAGTCCGGTATTTCAGCTCGAAATCTTTGGCTCTTTCTTCGGCTTCAACCACCTTCCTCTCTGCCGCGGCCACCTGCTTTTCCAGCTTTGGCACTACGTGCATTTGCAGGTTGTTCTTTTCTTCGCGGAACCACTCAAGTGATCGCATGAGTTTCTTTATTGTTTCGTGTAGTTCCGCGGTGTTCTAAACAGAAAGAAGAGTCAACCAGGTCGATCAATCTCAAGTATGTAAAGAGTTGGAATTCAGTTCGAAAACAACAAACATTGATCATTCACGCAAAAGGAAGACGAAGTGTCTGAGAAACAAACATTATATTTAACCGAATGGAAGTACAATATCCAGGAATCAGTACAATGTTCGCACGCACTCCTATTATCTACAATTTTAAATTTGCGGGGATCGACTGACCTCCCGCTCAGTTGCCTCAATGTCCTCGGGCAACACCTCTCGCCGGCCCTCTGACACTTCGGCTTCTCCCTCCTCATTTGCCGCGACAGCTTCATCTGCAGCTATGGCTTCGACCTCCATCCGTGGGGGGGGGGGGGTTCTTTGTTTCGGGGCTCGGAGACCAGCTCACCCCGGCGGAACGCCATGAACTCTTGGTCCTGGTCCACCTCGCAGTTGGCGATCTCCGCGGCCGTCAGCAGTTGCTTCTTCTCCCCTAGAGCCTTCACCAGGGGCCACTCCGGCAAATTCGCTAGAGCAGCGTAATAGGCCTTTTCTACCCCGGCCACTGCCTCAAAGTCATACCCGAATTCTGGACGATATACATCCACGTTCGGGTAGACCTCCTTCACCTGCCCCAGCAGCGCGGATCGTGTAGCCTGGTCCCCTATTGCCACAAACTCCGTCTGGAAGTCAAGGAACGTGCTGGTTTGGAATATTTTGTCGGCGAATGTCTTCAGCATCGCTCCTTGCCCTTCGACTTACGGCCGCTTCCCGAGCCTCCATCTCTGCCCGCAGCCGCAGCACTTCACCTCGGAAGACATTAGTCTCTGCCTCCACCCCGCGCAGACGCGCAACCTCGTTTTCGACCAAGGCAGCCCTCTTGCGTGCCTCAGTTAGGTCGTGGGTCAACCGGTCGTTGCGCGCCCGAAGCTCCCTTGCCACTTCGGCCAGTTCCTCATTGCCTTCCTTCTCGCTCTTCCGACCGAGGTCCAGGATACCTCGCGCCAAACGCAGAAGTTCTTCGGCGTCCGCGCCTTCTAACCCCAACAGACTTGGGGGCCCCTGCTCCTTCACCTGAACCAATGATAGCACACAATGATCAGCATAGAAGAATATTCAATGCAATTGCATTAACAGTAGCTGATAACACGACTGGAACTTACCTCCATACCCCCCTCCGTGCGGAGTCTTTTCGCTGCTGTCGGAGGAGTCCCAGATGGCTCCGGCCTCTTCTTGGACATAAGGGTAGGCTTTGTTACCCCTACCTGCTCCTCGGACCCAGCACTGGGCCTCGCATCGGACGGCATCTTTCCCCGGGGAGATGCCTCAGCAGATTTGCCTTTCTTTTTGGCCGTCGCCGCCACCGCGGGGTTTCCAGCCGGCTCTTTCCCGAAGCGTCCCACTGCACACAGAAGATAAAGTTAGTTATATACACAGTCAACAGTTGTAAAAAGCAAGATAGAAGAACTCCTACCCTCTTCGGCACCCGCATTGCCCGAATAATACGGGCTCAGTCCTGCCTCCTCCAGTTCTTCCTCGGTGCAGAGGGTTTTGAAAGTCCCCACTTACCGGAACACATGTATAACTTCGGGCTCCGGGTTCTCCACCGGAGCAGTATCCAGTACCTCATCCCTCCTCCACTTCGGGAGGGCTACTTTGTTTTTTACAAATATAAACCTCTCCTTCCACCCCTCTACCTTACTTGGGTTTTGAACCTTGAACCCACCTCGGGTTCGGGGGCTGAAGGAGTACCACCCCTTGGACTTCCCGAAGTTTTTTAATTGGTAAAAAAACCTAAAAATGTCTACGGTGGGTTCTATCCCGGCGTTCTTGCACACTACGGTGAATCCCACTACCTGCCTCACCGCGTTCGGCGCTAGTTGGCTCAAGGCAATACCGTAATATTGCAGCAACCGGATCACAATGTCCCACAGGGGCAGTCTCAGGCCTATTCTAAGGGGATCTATGTACACACTAATAAACCCTTGCGGTGGGCAGCAGGCCCTATCATCGGGGTTCGGTATTATATACTCTAAGTTAAAGGGAAAGTAAAATGACGGGATTTCTCTCTCAATCTGCACTCGCGTCATCCGTAACGCTACAGAGGCCACCTCTAAATCCTCCTCCGCGCATTGATAAAAGGCAACCATCATAACGTTGCTTTCTAGCCCATCGGCCCTGTCTACGGTCCTAATCTCATTCCTCTCCGGAATGAGGTACCGAAGTGGGGGGACATCTAACGGGGCACTCGTAGTCCCTACTTCTTGAATAGAGGCAGAAGATGAGGCAGAAGATGAAGCGGAAGACATACTTACTTGGGTTGAATTTGAGAAGTTTTGATTTGAGATGAATCACAGGCACAGATTCCCCTCTTTTTCCCGCTTTCTAAACTGGTAAATCGCAATGAAGAAGATGAAGAGTTACTGTGCAGTTATTCCAAATATATACGCAAAAAAACAACGGCTCTGATACAGCCTTTTCAAATTCAATGATGGAGATTTAAACGTGCTCTTCACGCGCTTTACAGTTCCCAAGGCGCGTGGGGAACAGGTTTCTTGGAAATCGCAGAGCGTGTCACTTCACATCCCTCTCTCTCATGATGGCGCCGCCAATCACATCAACCTCACCCTTCGTCAGGAAGATTCAAACTACACTCCGGTGATTCCTTTACCTCGGTCATACTACCACACTCCGGTGCTTCCTTCATTTTGGCCAGACTACTACACTCCGGTGTACCCTCCACCTCGGCCAGGTCATTATATACTTCCGACACGTTTCTTGCTTCTGGGAAATTCGGTATCTCGCTATATGTCCTGTGCACTTCGGCCTAGTTCGACTCCGCTTCCGCAGACTGCTCCGCGGAGTCCCGGGGACGCGGATAGACTTAGTCATCCATAAACACTTCGGCGCGCCCGCGACCACGGCCCTTCTTGCTTACGGTTCCACCCCGGTGACAACCGAAGCTCCTTCCTCACTTCGGCTGGGGGGGGGGGGGGGCCATCTGATAGGGATGGCCCGATCACTTCGGGTCGGGTTAACACCTGAGCCCACTGACCGGCCCAGCACGCGTAGGCCCAGCAAACACGCGTAGGCCCAGCAGGACCAGGAACACGTGTCGGCCCAACGGATGGTTTGTTCCGCGAATCAAGGCTCACGATCCGTTCTCAACCGCCATGCAGCGAGAAATAGGCGTGAGAATAGGGAATTAGTTAGGGTTTGGGAAAGTTGAGTATAAATATGGGAAAAAAACTCTGAATTAGGGTTCTGGTACACGTGTTTCGTGCACGCACTTTAGGGCATTTTTAGTGTCAATAATGTGCATAATCACGTGTATTTAGTGCTTTTATACTCTCATGGGCAAAATAATGCGTGTGTGCTATTTTTGTGTTAAGACAGGTGAAAAAGGGTCGAAAAAGAACATCAAACGACCGCGGAGTCGAGGGATCGATCGAGGCAACAAAAGGAAGGGCTACCTGAAGATCTCGGCCGAGACAGGATGCAAATCTCGGCCGAGATGAGTCTCCAGGGGATTTCATGAAGAATTGCAAAATTGCAAATCTAGGCCGAGACAGACTTTGCATCTAGGCCGAGATGGAAATCTAGGCCGAGACAACTTTGCATCTAGGCCGAGATGTAAATCTAGGCCGAGACAGATAATGCGTCTAGGCCTAGATGAGTCTGCAGGGGATTTCAGAAATTCCAGAAATGGAGATCTCGGCCGAGATGCAATCCAATCTCGGCCGAGATGAGTCAAATCCTAAAAATTCCAAATTTTCTCTTTTTCACGTCTCGGCCGAGACACACTTGCATCTCGGTCGAGATTCCTTACCCTGTTTTAAAATCCTGAATGCGATTTTGCCTATTTTTGACTAGCACTTTCTCTCCTTATATATATATCATCCCATTCGAATTTAACCTAACTTAGAACAACCTAAAACCCATCCCCCACACATAATCAGCCACTTTTCTCCATTGGAAGCAAGGAAATGGAAGGGGGTTGAAGATCTTGATCTTCAACCCCTAACCTTTGGTTCTTTCTATCCTATGTTCATGTTTTTCTTTAATTTTCTGTTATTTTATCTTTGTATTAGGTAAAATGGGTGATTAGCACCCTTTAGTTCACTCTTGATTATTGTGGAACCTTGAGTCCAAGACATTTATGTGATTATTACGGTTAATGTTACCGAAAATATTGTGTATTCAAGTGTTTTGTGTTATTTGCTGTTATTGACTCACATTTATGAATTTATTATTGGATTGATCACCCTTTAAGGGATTTGTGAATGTGTTGCTAGAATAGGAGATTACTATCCGTAATTGTAGGATTTCCGATTCCCGAGTAGCAAACAATAATTATTTATTGGTGATAACACAAAGTTTAACCTCTAAAACCGAGCTTGCGAGTTTTATGTTGAATTTATCTCGTTGTCCTAGTGTTTAATGCATTTGGTGATTGAATCTAAGAGAGCTTTTTCGAGGATTCGGTTAAACTGAATAGGGTTAGTCGAAGAGCTTGTTTTGATTAACTAAGATTAAGGGATAACAAGGCTATTAGAGCTTGTTAATAGTCTTGAGATAAGGGCTAGAATCACAATTGAATAGGGCATTGACAATAGTTACATAAATCGTCCAAGACCTCGGTGAAACATGATCAAGGGTGAATCGTTTTGTTATTTAAAAAAACCAAAAACCAAAACAAATCTCTTTAATTGTCTTTGTTTATTTAGATGTTAGTTGTTATTTCATTAAAAACCCCCCACTTCTTTATTGTTTTCTAGCTTATTTACTTTATGTTTCTTCATAATAATAGCTTAACACAATGAAGCAAAATTTGTTCGACCGTTCCTCGTGGGATCGACCCTTGCTTGCCACTCTACTAGTTAGAGTAGTCGGTAAGGTTTAAGTGTATCTTCATACACGATTTAATTTGGTAGTCGGAAACGACGCTACCAGGTTCGCATTCTGTATTCTGAATTGTTGCTTGTAAACTCAAAGTTCTAGTGAAAGAAACACCTCGGCAAGTGATAGGGATAACCCGGTTACTTCGGGTCGGGTTAATCCTGGGCCCACTTACTAGCCCAGCAAACACGCCAGCGACCAGGCCCAACAGGCCTGGCAATACGCATTCTGTTCAGCGAATCAAGTCTGTTCCGCGAATCAAGGCCATGATCTTTTCCCAACTGCCATGCAGATTTGGTGGGCAAGATTATAGGGATTTAGTTAGGGTTTTGGTTTAGTAGTATAAATAGGTGAAAAGAACTCGGAATTAGGGTTCGCACTTTGTACTTTGAAATACGCTCTGTAAACTCAACGTTCTAGTAAAAAGAAACACCTCGGCGATTGCCGTTTTCTGCCCGTGGACGTAGATCTCCGGATCGAACCACGTAATTCTTGTGTGCTTTTATGCTGTCTACGTCAATTGTTGCTTAGATTGTGTGGATACCGGGTTGCGTATTATCAATTGGCGCCGTCTGTGGGAACGACAAGGCAGTTTTTTGAACGCGCTAACCAATAATTTTTGACGTAATTCTTAATCATGGTGACGACTCGTTTGAATCAAACTCGCCGCGGGGATCAATCCGACCAAGATCCACCCGTGGACCAAGTTGTGCCGCCAAGGCAATTGCCGGCAGGGAGTACATCCAATCATCAGGGTAATCAAAATCCTCCACCCCCTCAAGACCAGCAAAAGCCTAATATTGCTGCTGCTCAACCACCGGTAAACATTCAAATCACCCCAGAACTGCTTCAAGATTTCTTGCAAGAGCATGCACATGTCCTTCAAGATTGGGCAGTTAATCGCTTACGTCCCGCGGGGCCTGCCGGCCATAATGCTAATCCCGTGGTGCCTCCACCCCGCTCACACGATCAGCAGGACCCGGGACACCGCGGTCGCCAGGATCGACGACGGGAACGACCTGGTTCTTCCGAGGACCAGGGGAGTTCTAATGAATCACGACCTCGCAATGAGGAACCCGCTGATGTGGATCGCCGCCGCCCACTTAATGCGACCAAGAGAGTTCGCTATGCAAATCCTCATGCTCTGGATCTTCAAGAGTATGAGCGAGTTCAACGCAACGTTGAACTGGATAGAATCCTGGGCCTTGACGCCAATGGAGAGATCATCACGCCGTTCTCCCAGGAAATCATTGCCACTTCCCTTCCCGAAGGGTTTAAACGGCCAGCCATACCTCCTTACAATGGCACAGGAGATCCGGCCAATTTTCTTGGGGCTTTTCGGCACAGCATGCTCAGCCATGATAGCATCACATCCCTCCAGTATTGCAAAATTTTCCCCGAGTACTTACAGGATGAAGCTCGGGTTTGGTTTGATTCACTCCCGCGTGACAGCGTATCCTCCTTCAGAGAGCTCGCCGAGCACTTTTGGGCGCGGTTCGAAGCACGGGCGAAGCCCATGGCCACCCTGGCCGACGTCATGAATATGGAACAGCGGGACGGTGAAACCGTTACCCAATTTCTGGACCGTTTTACAGCGGTAAGCCTCAAGGTCGGAAATTGCCCCGATGATGTGGCCATCAACGCTTTCATGAACACTCCGGTCACAACTCGAGCACTGTTCAAAACAGTATGCAAATTTGCTAAGGCCGAGGAGCAGACTCGTCAGAAGCGTGAGAAACACGCCAGCAAGCGGCAATTCGACAAGGCACAAGCCGGGCCTAGTGCTCGACCTAGTGCATTTTCCCGCCTGACACCGGGGCGTTTAGAAACCCGAAGTGAAATTCCACAATTGACTCCGTTGACGAAGTCACGAGCTGAGATCCTTTCAATCCACAAGAACGATCTGCGACCTTGTCCGCGGATGACTGCACCACCAGAGAAGAGGAACCGTGGAAAGTGGTGCTCGTACCACCGAGATCATGGGCACGAGACAGAGGAGTGCCGGGAACTTAGCAAGGAGATTGAGGAATGCCTCAAGAAGGGTCTCTTGCGGCAATACGTCGCGCGAACCGGAGACCAACCTCGGACAAACCACAATGGGGGTTCGTCCTACAACCGCGGAGGTTATCACGATCGAGGCGCTCAACAAAATCGGCCACCATGGCAGAACAATCGGCCGGGGCCAAATAACTACGCACGGCAAGATTCCGGCAATCGCCAGCAACCACGTCTCCCACTACCACCTCCTCCTCCGGGGGGACCCGAAGACAACGCACCTCCTCACGTGATAAACGTGATATATGGAGCCTTGCCCACCGGGGCTTCCCAACATGCCCTAAAGGCAGAAGCTCGACGTCCTCCTCCCGAGGAGCCACGTCATAAACGCCTCCATCAGTCCGAAACTGTCAGCTTTACGAACAGGGACCCGGTTCCGGAGATAACACCTCACACAGACGCTATTGTCATCGACATGACTGTAGCCAACATAACAGTACGGCGAGTCTTCGTGGATAACGGGGCCGCGGTAAGTGTTATATTTGCAGACTGTTTCGAGAGAATGGGGATTTCCCGAGACCAACTTCGACCGGCCCCCGGGCCACTACAGACTTTCACTCAGGGTGAAGTACGGCCGGAAGGTATCATCACTCTCCCAGCGTCTTTGGGGACTTATCCGAAGATAAAAACTATCTTCGTGGACTTTTACGTGGTGAATTCTCCATCACCATATAACATGATATTGGGCCGAGACTGGCTCACCCCGGCAAAGGCCATATGCTCCACGTATCACCTCGCGCTCAAGTTTCCTACTTCGCATGGTGAAGTGGCTATCCGCGGAAGTCAAAAGGTCTCAAAGGAGTGTATGTACGTAGCACTCAAAAAGACTGCTAAGGTCCCTCCCAAACAGCAGCTCCAGGTGACATCACCGGTCCCAGAACCTCGGGGAAGTGTCCCATTGGGGGATGCTACTGCTCAAGTCCCGCTAGATCCGTCTAAGCCGGACCAGACAGTCACTGTAGGCGCTGTGGATGTACCATGGCTGCATCAGGCCATTATTCAGACCCTGCGAGAATATTCCGATGTTTTTGCATGGTCTCCTCTAGATATGCCTGGGGTTTCTCCCGAGGTGATTACTCACAAGCTGAACATCGACCCCAGCGTAAAACCAATCCAACAAAAGCAGAGAAAATTCGCTCCGGAGCGAAATGAAGCCATTCGAGTTGAGGTGAAACAACTCCTGGATGCGGACATCTTGTTCGAGGTATTCTAACCCTCTTGGTTATCTAACCCGGTAATGGTAACGAAAACCAGTGGGGCATGGCGGATGTGTGTTGATTTTTCCGATCTCAATAAGCACTGTCCGAAAGACTGCTATCCTCTGCCCTCCATCGACCAAAAGGCCGAAGCCATTACGGGGTACGTGGCACTTTGCTTCCTCGATCTGTACAAGGGATACCATCAAATCTTTATGGATCCACAGGATGCCCTCAAAACGGCATTTATCACTGCCTTTGGGTGCTACGCTTTTAAGAAATTGCCCTTTGGGCTCAACAATGCTGGAGCCACTTACCAGCGTCTAATGGACTTTGTCTTCCGCGACCAGATAAGTCGTAATGTTGAGGTCTACGTCGATGACTTGGTCATCAAAAGCTCCTCCCATCCTTCATGTTTGCAGGACATTACCGAAACATTGCGCACCCTGCGGTGCTATAACCTGCGGCTCAATCCAGCAAAATGCACCTTCGGTGTTGGCTCCGGGAAGTTTCTCGGGTACATGGTTTCACAAAACGGCCTGCAGGCCAATCCGGCTAAACTCCGTGATGTGCTAGATCTACAGCCACCTAAGACATTCAGGGATGTTCAACGCCTCACAGGTGGTTTAGCGGCCTTAAACAGATTCTTATCGAGAGCAGCAGAGCGCCAGCTCCCGTTTTTCAGAATCCTGAGACAAGCGAAGTCCTTTGAGTGGACTCCGGAGTGCACCGAGGCCTTCGAGGCCTTGAAACGTCATATACAGCAGCTGCCTACTTTGTCAGTTCCTCTCCCCGGAGAGCCACTGTACTTATATCTGGCTTCCGCCGAGGAGGCTGTTAGCGCTGCTCTTGTGCGAGAAGTGGAAGGGGTTCAACATCCCGTGTATTTTGCAAGCCGGGTGCTTCATGGAGCGGAGACGCGATATTCCGTACTAGAAAAAACCGCCTTGGCCCTTGTTATGGCGGCTCGGCGTCTTCGGCCATACTTCCAAGGACGTGAAATACGAGTCTTGACTAATCACCCTATACGCCAAATCCTTGTGAAACCCGAGGTGTCTGGGCGCCTCGCCAAGTGGGCCATTGAGTTGGGCGAATATGATATCCAGTTTCTCCCCCGCCGAGCAATTAAGGGTCAAGCACTTGCCGACTTCCTGGCCGAAGCCCCGGCAGACAATCATGAGTCCCCCGCAGACAATGACACACAGCACCACGTCACCCATGCTCCTTCACCCCGGAAGTGGCAACTGTTTGTGGATAGAGCATCCACGGTCCGAGGAAGTGGCGCCGGACTACTTCTCATCGACCCTGAGGGGGTTGAGGTTAAATATGTCATCAGATTTAAATTTAAGGTGACTAACAATGAAGCGGAATACGAGGCCGTCCTCGCCGGGCTCCGGCTCGCTCAATCTTTAGGTGCTCATCACCTAGAGCTCTTCACGGACTCCGAGATCGTGTCCAAGCAAATTCAGGGGACTTATCTCGCCAAGGAAGAAACAATGGTCAGGTATCGCTCTCTAGCACTCAAACTCATGTCAACTTTTGATGCAGTTGTTATCCGGAAAATCCCGCGTGCTCAGAATTCCAGGGCAGACGCACTCAGCAAGTTGGCCTCCGCGGTCCAAACTAATATATCTCCGGATATCATGGTCGAAGACCTCTCCCATCCAGCAATTCATGAGGCTACAGTTTCGGTACTGACCGACGGTGATCCGAACTGGATGACTCCGATCATTCAGTATCTCCGAGATGGGATTCTGCCCACTGACAAGCTACGAGCTCGGCAAGTTGTACTCAAAGCTCCCAAATACTCCCTTCATAATGGAGTTCTATATCGACAATCGTACCTACAACCGAATCTCCGGTGCCTCGCCCCTGCCGAGGCCATTCAAGTTCTGCGGGAGGTTCACGAAGGGGCCTGCGCAAGCCATATCGGTTCCCGGACTTTAGCAAAGAAAGTTCTGCGCTGGGGATACTATTGGCCTACCCTGTTCAACGATGCTCATGACTTAGTGTCTAAATGCAGCAAGTGCCAACTACACTCCCGTGTAAAGCACCTGCCACAAACCGAACTCACGGGCATCCAGAGTGCTTGGCCATTTATTCAGTGGGGTATTGATATTGTTGGACCCTTCCCCGTTGCTCCGGGAGGGTTGAAGTTTTTGGTCGTTGCCATAGACTACTTCACTAAGTGGGTCGAAGCCGAACCACTTACCGCTATTACCGGCCAGAATATTTTGAAATTTGTGTGGCGCAATATCGTTTGCCGCTTCGGCATCCCGAGCACTATTATCTAGGACAACGGTAAACAGTTTGCCAATGATCCATTCCGATCATGGTGTGAAGAACTACACATCAAGCAAATTTTCACTTCGGTGGCTCACCCTCAAGCCAACGGGCAGGTTGAGGTCACCAATCGGACACTGCTCACTGGCATAAAGAAGCGCCTAGACAATGCCAAGGGCCTCTGGGCTGAAAACCTGCCACAAGTCTTATGGGCTATTCGCACAACGCCGCACACCTCCACCGGGGAGACTCCTTACAGCCTTACTTACGGCTCCGAAGCCGTTATCCCCGCAGAAATCAGTGTGCCGAGTCCTCGCCTCCTCACATTAGTTTCGGATGATAATGACGAGGCTCTTTGCGCAAATTTGGATGAGCTTGAGAATCGCCGGGAACAATCGTTCATTCAGCAGGCTAAGTGCAAACAGCGAGCTGCCCAGTATTATAACCTCCGGGTTCGAGGTACACAATTCAATGTCGGGGACTTAGTCCTTCGGCTCAACTCGGCCAGCAAAGCTGCCCCCGAGGGCAAACTGCATGCTTCTTGGGAAGGCCCCTACCGAGTCGTTGCTGTACATGACTCTGGATCCTATCAGCTTGAACATATCAACGGGACCCCGATCCCCCGAAGTTGGCACGTCACAAATTTGAGGCGTTTCTATTTGTGAAGGCCACATTGCAAGTACTATCTTTCCTTTAATTTCCTTTATAGTTGTTATTTCACTTTGTACTTTCGAGTTTGCTCCGGCACTTATCATTGAATAAAAATTCTTTGCTTGCATAACTTACTGTGTTATTCTTTATGTTACGGGGACGCCCTAACACAATCATACTATCATTATTAGTCTCCGGACAATTAAACCTCTCTCTCGGTCCGCCCGAGGAGGTTTGCATATTAGTCCCCAGACTCACATCACTTTCTCGTCTGTTTAACCGGAGAAATGTTTACTCCCGCCTGATCCGTCCGGGGAGGTATTTTACTCCCGCCTGATCCATCCGAGGAGTTTTTACTCCCGCCTGATCCGTCCGTGGAGATTGGATTTATCCATACCATGTTCCCGAACACCTATTTAAAACAGTTAACAAGTTTTCTATTGTGTTCCCGAACACCCGATTAAAGTGATTTGTAACAAGTTACTTTCATTACACCAGTTTGTACACATTACAACAGTTTTATTATCATTTTTTGAATATTACACATCAAATGGTTTCTTACATAAGACTTCAACCATAAAAAAAAAAAAAAAAAAAAAAAAAAAAAAAAAAAAAACAACAACAAACAAAACAACAAAAACAACAAGTATACAGGCTAATGTCTACGGCCCCCTAGCCAATATTCAGCGCTCCGGTGCTGGGACCCACTTCTCGGTCTGCGTTGGGTCCTCCGGGATCTTGAAGATCCTCGACCTCGGGCTCCGGCTCTGTTACCCCTTCGGGCTCCGGCTCGGTCATCCCTTCGAGTCTCCCTCCGCCGAGGACTTTCTCTGGACACTGGCCTAGGGGCTTCATCTCTGGACTGTGTTCGGTTACTGGACTGTGGGGCCGACCTCGATGTTTGAGCCCACTGCTCAGGGTCCCACTCTGCCGGAGCCATCACCTCGATTTCCCGGGCCAGCTCCTCGACCACCTCCTCAGCAACCACCGGGAGTTCTTCTTCAATTGTGGTCACCGGAGCTGGCTCTCGGATGACTATGCCTTTGCTCTGCTCGGAGGGTTTCTTCCTGCCTTTGGTCTTCTTGTCCTTCCGAGGAGCTTTCTGCGTACTCCGGTCCTGGCTTGTGCTCGCAATGAACTCTTCAGCAGAAGGCCTTCGCCTGATTCGGCCCTTCAGCCCTTCGTACATACTGAGCAGCAGTTCCAGGACTTCTCTTTTCCTCACAAGCTCCGCGGACTCAACCGAGCTCCTCGACATCAACGCCGCGATGTCACTTTGGATTTCAACGGTCCGCTCTTCTACTTCTTCAAAAGTTAGAAGACCGAACTCGAACAGAATCCGCTCATACTCCTTATGATGAACGCGGACGCGGCTCATCTCGGCAGCTGTGGTTCGGTACTGCATCTCGAAGTCTTTGGCCCTTTCATTGGCTTCGACCACCTTCTTCTCTGCCGAGGCTATTTGCTTCTTCAGCTTAGGAACTACATGCATTTCCAGACGACTCTTCTCACCGCGGAACCAATCCAGTGATTCCATCAGCTTCTTTATTGTCTCATGTAGCTCAGCGATGTTCTAAATAGACAACGAAGACAACCAGATCAATTACTCTCAAGAGTACAACTGTTCCAGTACATCACCCCTAACATTTCTACAAATTTACAATTTTAATTCTTCGGGGATCGACTGACCTCCCGCTCAACTGCCTCGGGTTCTTCGGGCAACCCCTCAGCTTCTTCATTTGCTGCGACGGCCTCGATCGCAGCTGGGGTCTCAGCCTCCGTCTGTGGGGGGGGATCGGTGCTCGGGGGAGCGGTGATCGGTTCACCTCGGCAGAATGCCAGGAATTCTTCATCCTGGTCCACTTCGCAGCTGGCAACTTCTGCGGAAGTTAGAAGCTGCCTCTCCCCCCCGAGCGCACTCACCAAGGGCCACTCCGGCAGCTCCGCTAGCGCGGCGTAATAAGCCTTCGCCACCTCGGCCGCCGCCTCAGGGTCATACCCAAATTCTGGACGATTGATGTCCACATCTGGGTACGCCTCCTTAACCTCCTCCAACACCAGGGCCCGTGTGGCTTTATCCCCTATTGCCACAAACTTTGTCTGGAAGTCAAGGAATGTGCTGGAGTGTAATAGCTTCTCGGCGAACACCCTCAGCAAGGATCCCTGCCCTCCAACCACGGCCGCTTCCCTCGCCTCCATCTCCGCCCGCAATTGCATCAGCTCACCTCGGAGACCATGGTTCTCCGTCTCCACACCGCGCAGACGCGCGACCTCGGACTCGACCGAGGCAGCCCTCTTGCGTGCCTGGATCAAGTCATGCGCTAGTTTGTCGTTTCGCGCGCGGAGGTCCCGCGCTGTCGCAGTTAGTCCTTCCCGGGCCTTCACCTCGCCCTTCAGGCCGACCTCTATGATCCCTCGGGCCAGCTGCAGAATCTTCTCGGCGTCCGCGCTGTCAAACCCCAGCCTACTAAGGGTCGCCTGCTCTCCCTGGACGAATTAAACACAACATAACACATGGCTCAGGCCTCTGTCACACACATCGCGTAAGTTAAACTAATGATCAGCGTTTTTGAATATTACCTCGGTAGTTGCCCCAACCCGGGGTCTTTTGGATGGTGCTTGCGAAGTCCCAGTAGGCTCCGGCCTCTTCTTTGATAACGCCGGAGACCCCGCCGGCGTCGCCCTCTCCTCTGACCCCGTCGACGGTCGCGCACTCTGTGGCATCTTCTCTCGGGGAGACACCTCGGTGGCTTTCCCCTTCTTCTTTGCCGCCGCCGACGCTGCAGGGCTTCCTGATGCTGGCTGCTTTCCGAAGCGTCCCACTGCAAATATATATCTATGGTCAGTTCTGCGCAAAACGGTAAAATTAAATAACAGGACACAAGAACTCCTACCCTCTTCGGCATCTCCATTTCCTGAATAATATGGGCTAAGCCCAGCCTTCTCCAGTTCCTCCTCGGAACAGAGGGTTTGGAAAGTCCCCACTTGCAGGAATATGTGCCTCACTTTGGCCCCCGGATTCTCCACAGGGGCGGTATCCTGCACCTCGTCACTCTTCCACTTCGGGAGAGCTATCTTATTCCTGACAAATATGAACCTCTCCTTCCACCCCTCTACTTTGCTCGGGTTTTGAACCTTGAACCCTCCTCGGGCTCGGGGACTAAAGGAATACCACCCCTTGGACTTCCCGAAGTTCTTTAACTGGTAGAAAAACCTTAAAAGCTCTACAGTTGGCTCTATTCCGGCCTGTTTACTAACTACAGTGAATCCTACCAGCTGCCTCACCGCGTTCGGCGCTAACTGGCAGAGGGCAATACCGTAGTATTTTAACAACTCTACGACTATGCCCCACAGCGGCAATCTCAACCCTACTCTAAGGGAGTCGATATATACGGTCATAAACCCCTGCGGTGGGCAACAGGCCCTATCCACGGGGGTAGGAATTATGTAATCAAGGTCGAAGGGAAGATAAAATGATGGGAGTTCCCTCTCAAGTTGCTCCCGCGACATCCGTAACGCTATGGACGACACCTCAAGCTCCACCACCGGGCATTCATAAAACGATACCATCATAGTGTTGCACTCTAAACCATCAACTCTGTCTATGGTTCTAATATCATCCCTCTCCGGGATGATATATGATAGGGGGGGGGGATATCTAACGGTTCATCTGAGCCTCCTACTACTTTGATCGAGGCCGAAGATGGGGCAGAAGATGAAGAAGATGAAGAGGATGACATACTTACTTGGTTTGAATTCGAAAGTGTGGATTTGAGAAATTTTTTATCTCTGATGAATCACAAGCGCAGATTTCTTCTTTTTCCCGCTTTCTAAACAGATGAATCGCAATGGAGAAGATGAAAGTTATTGTGCAGTTATTCCCAATATAAATGCAAAATAACCGACGGCTCTGATGCAGCCTATTCAAATTCAGTGATGGAGATTTAGGCGTGCTCTTCACGCGCTTTACAGTTACCGAGGCGCGTGGGGAACAGCTGCCTTGGAACTCGCAGAGCGTGTCACTTCACGTCTCTCTCTCTCTCATTATGGCGCCGCCAATCACATCACCCTCACCCTCCCTCAGGAAGATTCAAGATACACTCCGGTGTACCTTCCACCTCGGTCATGCTACCACACTCCGGTGCTCCTCCCATTTCGGCCAAACTTCTCACTCCGGTGTACCTTCCACCTCGGCCGGACTGTCATATACTTCCAACGCGTTTTTTGCGTCTGGAGAATTCGATATCTCATCATATGTCCCGTACACTTCGGCCCAACTCGGCACTACGTCCATTGACTGCTCCGCAGAGTCCCTGGGGCGCGGACAGACTCAGTCACGCATAAACACTTCGGCCTGCCAGAGACCCCGGTTTTCCTTCCTTACGGTTCCACCCCGGTGACAACCGAAGCTCCTACCTCGCATCGGCTGGGGGGGGGCATCTGATAGGGATAACCCGGTTACTTCGGGTCGGGTTAATCCTGGGCCCACTTACTAGCCCAGCAAACACGCCAGCGACCAGGCCCAACAGGCCTGGCAATACGCATTCTGTTCAGCGAATCAAGTCTGTTCCGCGAATCAAGGCCATGATCTTTTCCCAACTGCCATGCAGATTTGGTGGGCAAGATTATAGGGATTTAGTTAGGGTTTTGGTTTAGTAGTATAAATAGGTGAAAAGAACTCGGAATTAGGGTTCGCACTTTGTACTTTGGAATACGCTCTGTAAACTCAACGTTCTAGTAAAAAGAAACACCTCGGCGATTGCCGTTTTCTGCCCGTGGACGTAGATCTCCGGATCGAACCACGTAATTCTTGTGTGCTTTTATACTGTCTACGTCAATTGTTGCTTAGATTGTGTGGATACCGGGTTGCGTATTATCAGCAAGAGTGATTTTCTGCCCGTGGACGTAGATCTCCGGATCGAACCACGTAAATCTTGTGTGTTTTCATATTGTTTACGTAAATTTCCGTTAAGTTTTCTGGATACCAGATTGCGCATTATCATATAGTAACTTCATATTTTTTTAGATATAAATAGTAAATATTGATAATATCACATTGATATTTTAATTTAATTTTCTTCTAGATATCTTTTATTGACACTATGCGACTTATTATTGAAAGTTAAATCAGAGATTCATGAGTGTGAGTGATGAATCAATAGTAAACGAGCAAGTCCTATAGCCGGTTCTCCTTTCAAATATTTATTATTAATGTTGGGTCATTCATACATTATGTAACATATGCATGAAGTGGTAAATAAATATTATATATGATATATTATAGTTATCTCGTCAATATTTTTAAGTGAAATGAGTACAAAAATATTGCCTCAATTATATTTTTATCCAATTAAACACTTTAAGCTTTAAAATTATACAAATGAATCTTCCAACTTTTCAATGTACTATAAATAAAAACTTCCATTAAATTTAAAACACAAAGCGTCAATTTGAAGCTAAATTGGACGGTGACCCCTATCATCCTCGTCTCACCTCAATATAATAACACACACTCAATACACAAATATGATGACACTACTAGAAACAAGGTTTTATGCCACTACAAAATGTAGTTACAAAAAATAGAGAGTACAAAAATATTTTTAGTAACTAAATATCTAAAAGTAGTTACTATAGGGTAATCACGTATAATAAGATGCAAAAAGTCTTTTTGCAACTACTTTGTAGTTACTAATGTATTTGTAACTATTTTTTGCAACTACTTTGTAGTTACTAATATATTAGTAACTAAAAGTAGTTGCAAAAGAGTTTGTCATATTGTGGCAAATTTGATTAAAATTGTATGAAATAGTTTATGTAAGTACTAGTAGTTATAAAAGAGATTATTTTTAGTAACTACTTTGTAGTTGCAAAAAGCTAGCGGCAAATGTCATTTTTTCTTGTAGTGTGATACTAAAAAACACAAATATGCTGGAAAGGCGAACTGGAGATGGTTTAACGCTGGAAATACTCACGAGCACAGATTAAGACCCAAGACAAATCAAATATCAGCAAACAAAACCAAGGTCTCAATTAGCTGCACAAAATTACGATTTCAAAAAGACTTTCCCTGAAAATTGAGGACCTCAACGAATAAGTGGTTGTTTGGAGAAATTAGTTACCAAATTAAAGTGGGTTGTAGAAATACCAAATCAAACTGGACATGACGACATGTAGGAAGTCACTGCAAGTCGGCGGCGCCACAGTGGCGGAACCCTATCGACAAAACTAAGTAGCGACAGGGAAGGAGCTCGAACGGTCATAAGGTGTATTTTTTGGGACGTTTGCCTTCATCGAAATTGATCAAAATCCCAATATGAATAATGATTGAATAAAATATTAATTTAGGAATAAAAGAATTAACGTCTGTAAAAAAATTGACAGATGTGTTTAATTAAACTACAATAAAAAGTTTGAGTATCTATGTGTGCAATCTTAAGAATTAAAGTGTTTAACTGTACAAAAAAAAAAAAAAAAATTAAAGAATTTATTTGTACATGAGGATATAATTGAGGTATTTGTTTGTACCTTATCCAAATATATATATATAAAAAATAATAATAATAATAATAATAATAATAATAATAATAATAATAATAATAATAATAATTGTAACGACCCGATTTTCATAAAAATATTTTAAAGCACTTTCAAATAGAAATAAGTAATTTTTTTTTTCCTTATATGTATCTATAAAAGATAATACTAGACAGGCCGTTAAAAGAACCAAATAACAATGCATATGAATTTATTTAACCAGTAATATTAAATTAGAAATTAAATCCCGATTAATATCCTATGCCAACTAACATCATCATGCCCTTGAAAATTCATAATACATGTAACAACAAAACAAATATACAATTACTAGTCAAACTCATATCATTTATTAGCAATTAAGCGATCATGGAAAATTGATTTAAACTAAAATAATAAAATAACATCATTCATAAACATTTCCTTAACAAATCAATTCCACATAATAATCATGATTTTATCTAAGACAAATTTCATAATATAATTACTAGCAACATCTACGACGTATTACATCAACACAATTTGGTCAAAATCCAACAACTAAACAATATTCTAGTTGATATGTTAATACTAAAATCAGCTTGCACTTTTGGATAATTCAGATAACACAATTAAGCATCCATACGATACTAGGAAAATATTTCAAATAAGTTTGTATTATCCCTACGCATAATTCAATACAAATAATTCAATAAATATACAAACCTGTTTTTATCAAATTAATTCCAAGAGCATAATTAACTTCATATCAGGGATCTTTTATAATCTATAACCTCAATAAATTCAAATATAAATTTTGCATAGTATCGAAACCATAAGACATAACACAATGTAAATAAGTCATATAGTCTAGACTGTAGCAAGGTGGAGACCTATTTAACAACATACTAGTGAAAGTTATAAATAAACGTACACAAATCAACAACTAAGTATAGACAAATAATTTATTTATTAGTTAAGTTATAGGAACATAATTTTATTAAACATGTCACGAATAAAATTATTAAGATAAACTTATCACACCTCCAACAAAATATAATTTAATCATCATATCTAATCATACTTACAATATAACTAATTAACATCACATAATATAACATTGACCGTATGAAAGGAAATCCATACGACCCACATAATATAACATTAATCCGTATGGGGGGAGACCCATATAATGTAACATTGACCGTATGGAAGGAGATCCATACGACCCACATAATATAAGTATAAGTGTTTGTGTGTGTATGTACAAGCATACCTGATGTACAAGCCTATATAAAATGCAAATCAAGTCAAGGTACAATCAGGTCATAGTACGAGCACATAAGCATATTACTTATTTTATTTCAATAACAAATCATATAATAATTAACTCGTGCATTGTCACATAATATTTGAAACCTAGATAGACATTCGAGCAAGTAATTTATACAAATACATATTTCGTAGATAATTAAGTAAATAACCATGTAACTTTATTAATATTTTACCTAAGTCATTTCAATATCTCCACGTAAATTTCAAGTAGCTACATATAAATGGTAAATTATTTACTAAAATTTTAATGACTATCATATGCTCCGGCTCCGCCGAGATAACCTGAAAGGATCAATATTGGGTTGGGGTGAGCTTCCTTTAGCTCGTGGAGGATTACAATTTATCACAACAATTATATAAACAAAAAAGGCATACAATGTAGCAATTATTATAATGATGCGCTTGTATTGGCAAGACACATAGAGCTAACTTGTATTGGCAAGTAGCATACTGATAATGGGCTAAACTTGTATTGGCAAGTAGCATAATGGCAATAAGCTAAACTTGTATTGGCAAGTAGCAAATTGAATAATTACTTGTATTGGCAAGTAACAACTTGAAAATAATAGCACACGTAGGCAATCAAATGAATATAATTAAAGCGATAAACAATAAACCCCCACCTGAATTGTCTTGAGTAAAATTGATGGAATGGGGGTCGATCTCGTACAACCTATACGTACAAGAATACGTGTTTTAATATTATTTCTAGTTTAGTAAGTATAAGAAATAGTAAAAGAATAAATTTAGGTTAAGCTACTGGGTATATGGCCATTAGTAAGAATGAGACATTCTGACATCATTCAATCTTATTATATATAACGAAATTAATTCTTTTCCCTGCCATTTATTCATCATTATTTGCAAGGAAAAGAGTTTCCTTAATCAAAAACTTATTCTCTCTTTTGTTCATTTAATGCGAACATCAATTTCACCATCCCATTCCCTCTCTCCCTCCTGATACCTTCTGCAGAGCCATTACCAACACCCACTATTCTCTCTCTCCTATCTGCACACAACAAAACACACACAACACCACATGCTCAAACATCACTCACACACGCACACCCTTACACAATGAAACACGCAAATCACACTGTACACTGAATCTCGGTTCTTTCCCCCTTCTTATTTACTACGTGAAGCCGATTGCAGTGAAAGGATTCTATTATTTTTTTTTCTTCTAGACAGCACAATTGCATAACTTTGATTGCTTTAAAGGAAGAGAAATAAAAGAACAGAAACAATAAAAATTACCTCGTCAAGATTTAGCCGAAGCTGTTCTCATCCAAGACGAATACAACGTTTTACTTTGTGTGAATGTAATATATGTTTTATCTTTTTCTTTTGACTGCGTATTATATACAGCGTATACCTATTAGGTTTAGGAGTATTTGGATAGACTTATCAGATTTCTGAGAAATCTTTATTAGCGTAATTAAGTTGTTGGAATTCTGGGTTCCTCTGGGCTCAAGACATGGGCCCTTGCATATTTAGTGAATTGGGCTTGAGTATTGAGCTCAAAGAATTGGGCTTATTATAACATGTATGAATAAATGAATGAATGCAATAAATTAATTCCTATTGAGACATCGGACTTAAATAAATTAATAAATAAACGAGTAAATTACAAATAAATGGATTCGCAAGTTAATAATAATAATTTTCGATATAAATTATGCTTAGAAATATTAAATGGCCAAATTGAATTGGTGCTGGGTCTAACCCAACATTGGATAAAAATGATTTGCCAACTTAATAAATCAACAAAATAATAATACTAATGATGATGATGATAATAATAATAATAACAATAATAATAATAATAATAATAATAATAATTAGGAAAAATACCGGGCGTTATTTAATCAAAATGAGGGCCGAATATAAAATCTTAATTTTATAAGTAGCCTAGAATCGAAATATTATAAATAGGATTTTTGGCTAAATTTACATATTATTTGTTTCACTGTTTTTTGTTACCAATAATCAAGTAACAATTTTTGAAAGACGTAATAAATTATATAATATCTAATTATTTATATGAGCACGTAAAATAATATTTTAGAATTAAATAATAGACTAAAATTTTGGGATATTACAATAATAATAATAATA
This sequence comes from Ajuga chamaepitys, assembly GCA_958295605.1. Classification (NCBI taxonomy): domain Eukaryota; kingdom Viridiplantae; phylum Streptophyta; class Magnoliopsida; order Lamiales; family Lamiaceae; genus Ajuga; species Ajuga chamaepitys. Next base: position 37,637,821 of record OY282496.1, on the reverse strand, counting down.
ATAATAATAATAATAATAATAATAATAATAATAATAATAATAATAATAATAATAATAATAAGAGCATTACCAATGCAAACCCCATTTGTACCTGCCACATCAAACGTTAATACTTATTACATTTGTACATATTTCTCCCCAATTCTCCTAGGTATAAATGACCCTGTTTGAGGATCCCACATGCAAACCACCCATATGATTTTCACTACTACAATCTATTAAAATCTTATTTACAATTTTCACACATACAATTAATTTAATTAATATTCATAATTTTTTTTATTAAAATCAAATTTTTGTAATTTTTTTTCTTTTTTGAAAAATGTAATTAATTAATTTTTCTAAATTTGTAACAATAATAAAAAAAAAAAATTGAGTCGTTTAATAATACAAAATGGTCTCCTCATTCAAATAAATGCTCACAAACAATTAAACAGGAAAAGAGAAAAAAACTGAAAAATTGAAAAATTGTCTGATGTACCACAATTTCCAAGCGCGGGCGCCACGCCGCACCTTGCCCATGCCGTGCCCGGAAATCTTCCCCTTTCTCGGCGCTTGTTGCGCACCACTGCCCTCCCCACTAGCCTGCAGTCGGCCTTTTTTGGATACAAATAATTGTACCCAAAGTAATTTATTCAAATTGTACCCAATGCATCCAATGAAATTGTACCAAATTTGGGGTATAGAATTTTCAATTGTACCCCCATGGTGGTCTCCTAATAAGGACTTTGAACACCTAAACTTAAATAGTACTAGATGTTCACCCGTGCGATGCACATGATGAGTACTTTTCAATAATAATAATTATAATAATAAAATTATCAGCCTATATATTATTTGAGAATATAAAATTAGGGTTAATATTTTTTGTCCAATTATCTTTCTTTCTCATTACACATGATTTTTTTACATTTAATATCTTCCATTATCACAAATTGAAACTACCAGTTAGATTTTTATAAATTTTGACTATTTATTTTTTAAATTTTTTACTTTTGATACATTTCATTATCACAAATAGATACTACCAATTATATTTCATAAGTTTTGTTAATTCAATGATTTGAATGCACGATCTGCTGATCTGATGATGCTGAATATTTTAAGTAAATTTTAAATACAAACTTGAAATTTTATTCATTTCCCTCCTTATTATTTCAATGTGTATTATAACCTATTACATATGCATATAAGGATAAAATAATATCATATATTTTGAATAATTATCGTTTGAAAACCACCTATATTCAATAACATAATGTTAGTATAAGAAGCTACAAACGAATTAATTACTTAAGTATGAGCAGTAAACTATATTATCATGTCATATTGATCAAATAAAAAATAATTTACTTATTATTTTTGTAGGTACATGATTTTTCTTTTCACCAAACAGAAAAAAAATAATAAGCAAACTATTTCAATCAACAAATCACTTTAGCAAATATATCTAAGTTTTGTTTTCTATTGTGAAGTGTAAACCTAAGAAAATTATATTTTTTATGATTTTTTTTCTAAACCAAATGATTTAAACTATCAAAAAATTATTAAGATTAAAAACGGTAAAATTAAAGTAAATAATTTTAATCTTCTAAAAAATTTCAATCAGTTCAAAATAATATCATTTTTTGGAAAATTAAAATATATTTATTAACATCCTAACATGTATTTTAGTCTTAAAAAATAATATTTTAATTATAATATATACATTATGGATGTTAAATTGAAGATCGTCAAAAGATGAATAATTTGATATATTTCTTATGAAAAATCAAGTTGAGACGAAAACGTTATAAGACCTTAAAATTTCGAAGGAAAAAGATAAAAGAAAAATAAAAAAATTGGTTGGAGGATAACCCACAAAAGAAGGAACCCACAAAAAATAAAACAAAAAAAAATTCGGTGAAAACTTGTGGGAGCGACACGTGTTTCCCCCTATTTTCATGCAACCTTCTTTTAGTATTAATTGTTGATTTCAAATATTCAATACCTAAATAACCCTCTTGTACTTTCGGGGCAAAATAAAGATCTTGTATCTATTACTCGACTATGAAGTCAAACTTATAACAATTGAAATCATATTAAACTATTACAGTTTACATAATTTAAATATTTTATCATGTAAGTATCAATATAGTTGTGGTGTCAGTTGATGTTATAACTACGTATCATACCTAAATTAATTAAAAAAAGTAAACTACAAAAAAATTATCTCCAAAAAATTAAAGATGATAAATTAAATCAATAAGAACTTTCACTATTATTCATTGTTCTAATTTATATATATATATATTTTCCTTTTTTTGGCTAATCCTAAATTCTATTACTTTTTTACTATGAAAAGACAAAAACTTAATATAAAATTCAATACCTAAATATCTTCATTATATACCACTATTGAAAGTTAAAATTCTTGGGGTCATTATCCTAACAAAGAAGTATATAATCCATTTCTTGATCCCATTTTTGCATCCATCATTCATACTTCCAATAACAATCATAAATTAATAGAGATCCAAAATGAAGAACCTCAGGAAAGGAGTCATTCTTGCTTTGCTACTTATCTTTGCTGCTCAATATTCAGAGGCTAGGCTTCAGTCATGCAATGCAAGCGGCAAAATACGCAGAAAAAACCCGCCTCCAGCCGAATGTAATCATGAAAACAACTCCAACTATATAGGGCTCTAACAGAATAAATAAAACTTAAAAAATATAATTAATAAACTAACCTTACATATTAAAATTCATTTAGAAGGCAAATCAAATTTGATCTAACTATATAAATAAAACTTGAAAGATATAGTTACTAAACTAACATTAAAAATTAAAATTCATTAAAGATATAATAGACAAATCAAATTTTGTAAGGAATACTAGTATAATAGAATAGAAGTAGATTAAAGAGTAGATTTAGATTCATCACTTCAGATATTTGGTCCAATGATCTTCCTTTCCCTTTTAATTTTTTTCAGCTGACCAAAATAAAATCTCTGAATAATTTAGCCTAAATTATAATTCTATACATGTTCCGGAAATTCTACCGAGCCCGCCGAAGCATACCTAATCTGAAGGGGATTGGACTTTGTTGGATTGAGAAATGGAATACTTCCATTTAGCACGATAGCCCAACCTCGTTGGTGTAATAATATAGACTTTCCATGATAACTAGAGCAGATAGTAATTACACAAGTCATTCTTCCAAGAATTACGTATTAGAGCTACGGAATGACTTTCCACAATACCTAGAGCAGCAGCAAGTAATACATCATTAACTAGAGCTGAAAGAAACTTTCCACATCGCATTAGTGAAAGCGCTATGCACCATACTCTAATCTTATATAGGCCGTCAAGAAGCTTTTGAATCCAGTCTTTCATACTTTGTGAAAGCGTATGAGTCCGAACCTAATACTATACTGCACTGGCTGAGTTCCTTGAATCGACTTAATTGTATGGAGCAGCCCCCGCAGAGGAGAGCTCAGAGGAATGCCGATCACCTCGCCGAGAAGAATTCAAGTTACGGGAGACTTCTCCGGCATAAGAAGAGAAAGGGGAGTCGATGCGACTACAGAAGAATCACCGTTTGAGTGCTTCGATGATCAATCACTCGTGGAGGTGCTTTCACCGTGCCAAAAGTTTCTTTTTTTTCCATAGCGGATGTATCTGGTCGTGAAGACATGACGGCGTAAACAGGCAGGGATTCATTTTCTTTCACTGAGTAGTCCCTCAATGTTGACTTCTTTGGGGCTTTCGAGCGGGTTCCATTCTTCCAGGGCCGAAACAACAGGAACAGCAAGATCAGGAAGAAGAAGTGCCTTATTGGTTATTGGCACAGGGAAAATAAAAGAATCTATATATATAGGCCTTGTATTAGAGATTGGATTTTAGAGCGATTCTTTCGGGGTAGTGCATTAGCGATTCGCACCATATTGGCACAGAAGAGATGGCACGGTAGATATTTTTGTTATGCGGTTGGAACATTCCGAGTCCTGTTGTAGTATGGAGCCTAAAGGATTAGGCCCAGATTTAGGTCCAATTGTGTAATCCTAGTGTGATTAGGATTATGGCTTATTTATGCAATTATAAATAGCAGTTCTCTCATTGTATATTGTATCCGAAAAATATATAGTGAAAATTCATGGCTTGGTATCGCCCCCAGACGTAGTTACACATCATAACGAACTGAGTTAAAAAAATTATGTTTTATTTTCTTTGCTTTCGTGATTATTGCATGGGTTATTTCCTAACAATTGGTATCAAGAGCTCCGGGTTCGGTGGGAGCAGTCACGATGAACGATGGAAAAATTTCGATCGAAAAATTTGATGGATCTGATTACGATTTCTGGAAGATGCAGATAGAGGATTACCTCTATGGTAAAGATCTGCATTAGCCTCTCAAAGAAAAATCCGAGAAGATTAATTCAGAAGAGTGGGAGTTGCTGGACAGAAAGGCGATGAGCGTGATTTGTTTGTCGCTGTCCAAGGAAATGACTTATCACATGACTGAAGCAAAGTCGACGAGGGAGATGTTGAGTACTCTGGAGGAGATGTATCAAAAATCATCCACGACGAACAAGGTACATCTGATTAGGCATTTATTTAACCTAAGGATGTCAAAGGGTACACCGGTGCAGCAACATCTGAACGAATTCAACATGATCACCTCGCAGTTGAACTCAGTTGATATTAAACTTGATGACGAGATCCGTGCCCTAATTATGCTATCGTCTCTGCCAGACAGTTGGGCTGGTACAATAACATCAATTAGCGCCACAAAGGCTAAGCTGGGATTTGACAAAGCAAGGGATCTGATGATTTATGAAGAAATTCGCAGGAGAGAATTTGGATCTACTTCGGGGTCAGCACTAAATACGGAGGACAGGGGCAGGTCGAAGGGAAGGCAGGGAAGGTCAAAATTCAGAGGAAAGAGCCAATCCCGGAAGGATAGGAGCTTAGTTAAGTGCTAGAATTGTGACAAGTACGGTCAATTCAAAAATCAGTGTGAAGCACCAAAGAAATATAAACAGGATCAGAGAGACAAGAAGACAACAAACGCAACCACAACAGATGACGACGGTGATGCATTGATCTTGAGTGTGAGCAGTCCGATGGAGTCGTGAGTGCTGGATTCCGTAGCATCGTTCCATTCATGGAGTAATATTGGTATGATGGATAACTATGTTTTAAGCAGTTTTGGAAAAGTTTATCTTGCATATAATGAGCCCCTGAAAATCGTAGGAAAGGGAAACGTGCAAATTGCGACCCCTAACGGATCCACATTGATACTAAATGAAGTCAGACACATTCCTGGTCTAAGAGGAACTTGTTTTCGATTGGGAAGCTTGATAAAGAGGGTTGCATAGTAACATTCGACTGCAATAATTGGAAGATTGCCAAAGGAGCTATGATAGTAGCTCGGGGTAAAAATGAGGGTATGTTATATATGACAACTAGCTCCAAGGATGCCATTGATCTTGCAAGTCTAGCAAACAATGCAGATTTGTGGCATTATCAGCTTGACCACATGGGCAGAAAAGGAATGAAGGTGATGTGTTTGAAGGGTAGACTACCTGGCTTGAAAACTGTTGAAGTTGGCCTGTGTGAGGATAGTGTATTCGGGAAGCAGAAGCGAGTTAGTTTCTTGAGAAGTGGCAAAACCTTGAAGATATAGAAGCTGGAATTAGTTCATAGTGATCTATGGGGACAAGCGTCTGTGACATCCCTTGGAGGATCATCGTACTACATGACTTTCACCGACGATTCCACTCGAAAGATATGGGTTTATTTTTTGAAAAATAAATCTGATGCGTTTGGTGCTTTCAGGAAGTGGAATGTCAGAGTAGAAACTGAAACAAGGTTGAAGGTGAAATGTCTACGGTCCGATAATGGAGGTGAGTATGAACTCAGAGAATTCAAAGACTACTGTACTGAGAATGAGATTCGCATGGAAAAAACCGTGCGAAGAACTCCCCAGCAGAATGGAATAGCAGAAAGAATGAACAATACGCTGAATGAGCAAGCGATGTGCATGAGGCTGAAAAGTGATTTGTCAAAGATATTTTAGGCGGATGCAGTGGATACATCTGCATTCCTGATCAATAGAGGTCCATCAATTCCATTGGAGAATCGAATACCTGAGGAAGTATGGACGGGAAAGAAGGTAAACTTATATTTTCTACGTGTTTTTTGTTGTTGTAAAATCGTCATTTTTCTAATGTGGCATATGTTGAAAAATACTTTCTTGTAACTTGTCTCTCTATGACAGGATTGACCAAATGGAAAAGGAAAGAAGGATTGGAGGATCTGCCTCAACTCCAAGAATTAAATACATTCCAAGAATCAAGGACTTGGAGTCAAAGTTCCCAAAAGAAGCATCAACTATCAAGGAGATTGATGGAGAACTAATTGGAGGGAAGAGAAAAGTCGGGAAGATCTACTGTATAAACAAGAGAGCAAGATGATGAAGATGCCATCGAATTTTGAAGAGAAAGCACTTGTGTAAATCATCAAAAGATTGTATATGTTCTACTGATGTTTGAACTGTGAACGAACATCAGTAGATCATTAGATATAATTTGGGAGAGTCATGTCTAGTTTGTTCGGGAGAACATATAGAGGTTCGGGAGAATTTTCAGAGTACAGTTTGAGGGATCATTTGTACTGAAAATCCCATCTGGGGGACCAGAAGGGTGAGCTCATATTTAGGGGGAGTAAGTATTGAACTTTAGGAATCCGGGATTCCTAAACGTTTCTGTAAGTGCAAATTGTATTTTCTTTATTGTACTTCTCCATGAGATATTGTTTATAGAGGAATAGGGATTCTTCCACAAATTTTATAAATAAACATCCTTTTGTTCTGATCAAGTTCATACTCTGTAAGAACTTATCCATCGTATAAACTATTGTTTCTTTATAAGTCTTTCTTCTTAAGAACATTGCACATGCGCACAAACTCTGATATTTCAGTTGTTTTACTTATACTCATGTAAAGTCTGTCGAGAGAAGTAAGTTGGATGCCAAATCTGTTAAGTTTATGTTCATTGGTTATGAGGGTGACGAGTTTGGTTATAGGCTCTGAGATGAGCAGAACCGAAAGGTAATTCACAGTCGAGACGTAGTTTTCAATGAACAGGTGATGTACAAGGACAAATTGGAGGCATCGAGCTCTGGCACTTCACAATCTCATGATATCGAGTTAGACACCTCAAACTGGAGTGGGAGTAAGGAGAGTGGGAATAAAGAAGAGGTTCTTGAGGAAGAGCCAAGAACTCCACCACCACCTCTGGATTTTCCACTGCAAAGACAAGCTAAAGAGCGACATCCACCCAATAGGTACTCGCCCTCTAACTATTACTTATTACTTACGGATGGTTGTAAACCTGAGTACTATGTAGAGGCAGGACGGGTTGGTGGTAGACGGAGGTGGAAAGTTGTCATGGATGATGAATTGATATCTCTCCTCCTAAATGGCACTTGAGAATTTGTTGAACTCCCGAAGGGAAAGAAGACATTGTATTGCAAGTGGGTCTACCGAATCAAGATTGAAGTTGATGTCAGCAAGCGCTACAAGGCTTGACTGTTTGTGAAAGGGTTTGAGCAACGATACAACAATGATTATTCTAATGTGTTTACTCCTGTTGTGAAACTGACTTACTATTTGTATGGTGTTGAGTGTGGTAATTGCAGAAAAATTGTTGTTACCTCATATGGATGTGAAAACGACATTCCTTCATGGTGACTTGGTGGAAGACTTATACATGACACAGCCGGAGGGATTCGTGGCCAAAGGAAAGGAAGGACTTGTATGCAAGTTGAGGAAGAGCTTTTACGGGTTAAAGCAAGCTCCGAAGCAGTATTACAAGAAGTTTGACTTCATGCTCGAAATTGGATACAATAGATGCTACGCTGGCCATTAATGTTGTTATTACAAGAGGTTTGACAAAAGCTAGCTCATTCTGTTGTTATATGTTGATGATATGTTGATTGCAGGAGCTGATCCAAATGAGATGGATAAGCTGAAGAAGCAATTGTCTGAACGATTCTCCATGAAGGATCTTGGAGAGGCAAAGCAGATTTTGGATATGAGAATCGAGAGGAACAAAGCGGCAGGAAAATGGTATCTTTCTCAGGCGAATTACATTCAGAAGGTCCTAGAAAGATTTAACATGGAGGGTTCGAAGCCTGTGAATGTCTCGTCGGGTAGTCACTTCAAGATTTCGAAGAAGGATTTGCCAAGTACCAAAGAGGAACGTGCCCAAATGAAGAAGGTTCTCTATGCTTCAGCAATTGGCAGCATCATGTATACCATGGTGTGTACAAAACCAAATAATGCGCATGTAGTGGGAATAGTGAGTCGGTTCATGGGTGATCCGAGAAAGCAACATTGAGAAGTTGTGAAATGAATTATGCGATACTTGAAAGGTACCATGGACAAGACTTTATGTTTCAATGGCAAGGGCACCGAGCTGGTTGTTTATGTTGATGCAGACTTAGCTTTATGTGATCTTGATGGGAGAAGAAGTATTACATGGTACGTATTAACTTATGGTGGTACTGCTATTTCTTGAACTTCTAAGTTGCAGAAGGTTGTTGCTTTGTCCACCACGGAAGCTGAGTATGTAGCTGTGACGGAAGCGAGTAAGGAGATGGTATAGTTGCAAAATTTCTTGGGTGAACTTGGGAAGGAGCATAAGAATAGTACTCTCTACAGTGACAGCCAGAGTGCTATTTTCTTAGCAAAAAAATTCGGTATTTCACTCAAGGACGAAGCATGTTGAGTTGAAGTTTCACTACATGCGTCATCTATTGGAGAATAAGACCTTGCAATTCATGAAGATACTTAGAAGTGAGAATCCAACCGGCATGTTTACTAAGGTGGTGACCTTAGAGAAATTAAAGCTATGACTAGCTTCAATTGGCCTTGGAACTTGAAGATGAGGCTAGGCAATGCTAAACGGATACGGGGAGGAGAACAAGAAGATATGATTATTTGGGATTTCATTCTCCAAGTGGGAGATTGTTGGAGTATGAAGTCTGAAGGATTAGGCCCGGGTTTAGACCTAGTTGTGTAATCTTAGTGTGATTAGGATTATGGTTTATTTATGCTATTATAAATAGCGGTTCCCCCATTGTATATAGTATCTGAAAAATATATAGTGAAAATCCCTGGATTGGTATCGCCCCTAGACGTAGTTGCACATCGTAACGAATTGGGTAAACAATTTCGTGTGTTCTTTTCTTTGCTTTCATGATTATTGTGTGTGTTATTTCCTAACAAATCTTTAAGCTCACAATGATGATAAAAGAAGGAAAGCCGGTGAAGTAATGGTAGCTCGGCACCTCCTTCACTGTTCACCGTAGACATATGTAAATATTAGGGTTGTAAATGAGTCGAGTCGAGCCAAGCTTGTAGGTGTTTATGTTTGGTTCATTTATTTTTAATTGAACTTGGGTCGAGCGATGTTTGAGAGTGTTTGATAATTTTGTTCATGAACAGATTCATGAACGTGTTCGCGGACGTATTTAACTGTGTTTGTGAACATTTGTGATTGTGAACAACTAATTTCTCTGCTTACAAATATCAAATAAACACATATTTTCCTAAATCTTCATAAAATAAAGGAATTTAACCAATGCTTACTAGCATAACAGGTAATATGAGAATATTACTACTATATGTAGTATGAAAATAGTTGTTTTACTTATTATCCCCTACCTATAAAAGTGTGGGTGATTTCTTACAAATTAATGTATAGACATAAATGGCCCTCTATATATAACTATAATTAAAGGACTAAAAAGTAAATTTTCAATTGCAACTCATAAATTTTAGTAACCAATCAATTATTATAACTCCAAAAATTATCTTTAAAAAAAAAACAGATGGTGCAAATGAATGTCCAAAAGAATTACATTTTGCTTAGTTTTGCTTCAAAATTATTTAGGCAAAAAAATCAACTAAATGTTGAATCCTTGAATGACAAAACAATGTTCTAAACATTTAAGAACTTAGATTTTAATTAGGAAATAATAATATTGTGAACTTGAAAATGCATAAAAGTGCGATAAACTTTTGTACAAGATTTTCTGCATTTTTTAATTTCTTCCACCTTTATCATGCGATTCTGCTCACAAGTAAAAAGTAGGAAATCACATTTGTCTATATATATCTAGAAAAATATTAGTTTGTCATTACCATATATACATATATTATCTTTTATTCTTTATAAATTTCGTAAACTTTTAATTATAAAAAGGAATGTATTAGCTTAGAATAAATATTATATAATAAAATAAATTTTGTTTAAGTCTTGAAAGTGAAAATATATGTTTACAGTATCAATAATCATATTTAATGAAGTTAATTATAAATCTCATAATTGTTGGATTCAGTATATCTTATAGATACGAACATATATTTTTATAAGATATAAAAAAAGAGCATAATTAGCATAGATAGAAATTTAGAACGATTAAATTGATAATACAATCTCAATTATTCTAATAATAAAGATTAACAATTAAAAGGTAATTAATTAATTCAAAATTTATTTGTTTATCACTTATTAAGTATAAAGATAAAAAGACATTTTATATTATATAATCCTTCATAATAGTATCAAATACTTTAAATCAACTTTCAAATTTTTTAATATTTTAGTTATGTAAGAAAATTAGATTCATATATTTAAAAAAACACTCAAAAGATATGTGACAAGCATATATAAAAAATCATACTAGATAATTTAAATCATTCAAATTAAGTTATCTAACAAGATTGTGTTTATTATAATTTTTGTAATCTTATCTATAACAATATTATTTTTCCTGTAAATTTATGTAAATTTTACGATAAAATATATTAGGTATTAAAAATAATAATTTTCATTGGTAATCGATCACCATAAAATTAATTAGTAAAAAGAAAAACAAAATGCTACTATTTTGAGAACTATGATAAGTTTTCAACTAATTTATTAAGATTAAGAAAAATATGGCCATCATTAATAAATTCTCTTTACACATTTCTTTTTTGGTATTTCTTTATATAAATTTTCATCTACACAAGTAAATAGTTATATGCAACTATAATCTTTGCAATAAAAAACATATTACCACTATAGAGATTTTAGTATTACATCTAAATACATATTAGACAAATGTAATATAAACATTTCAAATAGAGTAACACTAATTAAAATTTATTTTTCCTGGAGTATTAAGTTGTTTAGCTTTTAAGATTACACACTATCTCATATTAATTTTAGGGGATATTCATATTCTAGAAGTTGATTTTAATATCTATGTAACAAATTTATCTTCAAATAAGAAAAACATTGTTTATCAATTAAATAAATAAAAAATATAAATTAAGATTATTGATTTTGCATCAAATTATTTTCATATATAGATAATTTGATTTTTTAGTTGAATTATTCATATATATATATATATATATAAGTAATCATGTGTGTTTACCCTTGTTAAAATGTTTTGGGGTTCTTTGGTAAATAAAGTAAAGGTAAATAATATTTTTTGGAACTACTTTGTAGTTACCAATGTATTTGTAACTATTTTTTGCAACTACTTTGTAATCACTAATGTATTTGTAACTACAAGTAGTTGTAAAAGAGCTTGGCATATTGCAACAAATTTGGTGAAAATTGTATGAAATATTTTATGTAACTACCAATAGTTACAAAAGAGATACTTTTTTAGTAACCACTCTTGTAGTTACAAAAGGCTTGCGGTAAATATCCTTTTTTTCTTGTAGTGTTTCTTTTTGATTATTTGTGTATATAATACTCCCTCCGTCTCGGCCTAATTGACCAACTTTAGCAGGGCACGGACACTAAGAAAAAACAGATTTTGTGAAATCTTTGACTTTTTCAAATGTGGAGATTCTGAGGGTGGAGATTGTGAGAGAATTTGCCATTTATGGGCTATGCCAATTAGGCCGGGACGGAGGGAGTATGTGTTATTTTATATGTGATAAATTCAAAACTTATTGTAATTAAAAATATATATATATATATACACAATAATTTATATGTATAGTTATTTTGTATTGGTTGTAGAATCTTACGGTTTTACTATTCGATTTAATGATTCAAATTTACAACCAATCCACCGACTCTACTTAAAATTACGATCTTAACAATCTTGATTCTCGTAGTTATCGAAAACTTATAATACTAAAATATTTTTTTATAACAAAATACAAATAGTTCATAAAATTCAGATGTAGCATGTTTTAAATCATTAGATACTTATTATTGATAATTATTTTATTTCATGACATACTATTCAAACTTATACTCCAATGAGCTATTAATGAACGAGTCAATCAATGTTCAAACTCTATTCGTTTATATAACGAGCTCAAAAAGATGTTTGTTTGTTCAAATACACGAAATGTCCAACGAAACACGGTTTATTTACAGCTCTAATTAATATGTCCAGCCTAAAATCTAATAAAAGATGTTAATTATGTTCAAAACCTAATAAAAAGAAGTTAATTATCTTATTAAAAATTAAATTGAGGAAATAATTGGACACATTAATACATGTCCATGGTGGGTAAAAAGATATTTCCGTAGCAACTGAAAAATATATATGTATGAGGTGCAGTTACCTCAGCTGGCCCACAATTTTGTCAATATTTGAAACGAGGATATGAACTGAGAGTCGGCATTCAGACACTGAGGTTCAGATTCAACTTAATTCGCCCAAACTTGATATTGGTTTCATTACTTGTCTAAATTTCATTTGTTTCCGTCCATACCGGCAATTCACAAAAGAGATCATCAATCACTCTATGCATCTGCATAAAATTACAGTATCATCAACTCCAACTCATTACTGGTCTCTGGATATCAATTGTTACAAGTAGAATCATCACCTGGAAAGAGACTCCAACTAAGAATAAAACTCGTTTTCTATTATCAAAATATCAAATTAACCACCTAAACAATAAAAATGCATCCCAATCAACTGTGGGCGCAGCTGATGTGTAAACATTGGTCCCTAAATTTTGAATAATGCTATTAGTTTTCTTTTTTATGTGTTCAAGGTGGGTAAGGGACGGGATTGCCTAAAATAATACAGAATATATAAACACAGATAAAAGAAAATAAATTAAAAGATATCCTAACATATAAAAATTGAAATCAAAACATAATTCTGTCCATTTATTGCTTAAACCGCTAACATCTTTCTCTTTTGATAAACTAGAATTACGTACAAGTAGAACTAAGCTTTTTAAGCTGTACAGTTTGAATGCAGCTTAAGATCGTCTGCTTACATTTTGGTGCCTCAATAAATTTGTCAATTCTTCCTGTTTCCCTTATAGACGTTAACAAAGTTGACATCATATACAAGCGTTGCATTTGCAGGTATGTTACAGTCCCCTGTGCCATCAACGCCAAATTCGTTAGAATCTGTACAAATCACTTCTTCCACCTGTTTCATGGTTGTTCAGGCCGATCATTGTGGTTCTGAAAAACAAAATTTTACCTGAAAAACAGCCTGCTGGTTCCGGTCCATATGCCAAATTTGGAGGGATGTGAAGCTTCCTCTTTCCACCTGAGTAAATTAATATAGGGTTATAAACATTTCTCAAACAAATTATATATTCATATACAAGATGTGGAGCTTCCTCTTACCAACTTGCATCGGCGGTACACCTCCACCACCCAAGATGCCTTGATCCAATCCTTTAATGACCTATCATACAAGAACCACATTTGGACCTACCCTCTTTTCTAATAACTATTCAACACTGTAAACAAATTTAAACTTAAAGACGTAAATAAGAATGGATTGCAAAATAGCTAGCATTGCTTGTCATTAGCTAGTTAAGGTTTCAACAATTAATTTGAAAACTCTTTTCATATGGTACAATGCCTCAAAGCATGACGACATGCATGGGCAGTTAGGTTTGTGAGCACTACACATAAAATTTGGCTAAAAAAGGATACACAAGTCTCACATACTATATTACAAACGTGTAATCTAGCAAACGATGATAAGTGAGTGGGGATTCCATCTCCTTGAACTGAAAGACTAGCATCTAATCAAGATACAGATGCAATATTTTGTAATCGTCTTATTGTGCATAAGCAGGTATGAGAAATTAAGAGAAAATTACCTTGCCAACGCCAAGGCGCATTGTCAGGGGCCTGGCTCGTTTATAAGTACTGTCAAATACTATACCATCAGCAAATCTTGCTGTGTAGTGAACCTACAGTAGCAAAATTCATCATGCAGATCTTCAAAACTCTGTTCCTTTTAAGTAAGGATATAAACCATATTCTAATTATGCAATGCTAATATAAGGTTTATCTACTTCCTCCGTCCTAAAATGAAGAGTTCTGTTTCGTAAAGGTGCAACTTGATGAAACTACGATCGTCTAAAAGCCATATATTCTAATTTATACTGATTTGCTGTTTGTTGATTCCAACAACAAGTAACTTATTTAAATTTTACAGTAACTAATAAGAAGAGGCAACGACTTGTAAAAGACGATTTCATTATAGGGGAGAAAATGGTTTGAAACAAAACTCTCATTTTGGAGGGAGGGAGTAACATTTATTACCTTCTCCTCATTCTGCAATACATTGACGCAATGCGTACAAATTAGTGATTAACAAGTAATTTCAGAGAAATAAAGAGGAGCGTCATTCAACATTTGATTTAAAATACTGAATATAGAAAGTATTAAACTGACATTGATAAGCTGAGCAAAAGGAACCTCCTCCCCAGAGCCGATAAGGACATCGCAGTAGCCAAGCCCTGAACGCACAAAATTGAGCTCACACGAAGGTTCGGCAATGGTGGCGAAATACTCTATCCGGGTGGCGTCAGCCTCCAATGGAGTGGCGGCGGCCACTGCCGAAGCAGCTAAAATCCCGAGGGCGACTCCCGTTATTTGCTTCTTCAAGTTGCTCAAAGGGCTCACACATGAAGCGCTGGCTTTGAAACTTTGGGAGGCGCCAGGTTTTGGGGTCAAAATGGTTAATTGGGAAGTTGCTGCCATTGTTGTTCTTTGATCTTCGGAAACAGAAATTTGGAAAGGAAATTGAGGTTCTAAAACAATTTTATGTTATCTACAGTTTGTGGACTGAGTTGGATGAATGAGATAACGGACACTAATTGAAGTTACGTTTGATTTATAATTGTCTTTATATGAGCTGGATAACGGCACTTTCTTGTCTGTTGATTGATGAAGGGATGAATTTTGAAGTGGGCTGCAAATAACCGTATAGTAGTTGCTGATAGGACTGTTGAATCGAGAATAAATATACACGGCCAATAAGAACCTATTGTCTTAGGTTGTTTAATCGTAGTAGGAGATTTTGTTAAAAGTAAAACTACACACACATCCGATACAGTAGATAACAACAAAGATCTATAGAATATGATGAATAGAGAAGCAAAAACAATGTCCATAAAAGGAAAAAAAAATACAATTTAATTATAAAAAATAACACTGTAATGATATAGAGCTGATACATGTTTCTCTCTCAGTTACATTATACATCATCAAGCCATTAACTTACAGTATTTCCTAACAAAAGCTGGATAACAACTAAAGCACAAATACATCTAACCAAAAGAATCAATGGAACCATTTTCAAAACAAATATCAATGATTCAGGCCCACGGCTTCATATCTACACTAAACTCACTCTAATCTAAATAGTTTATTTCAACCCCAAAATCGTGTACCACCATCAGATAGCATGTCAAGATGCAGCCAAACACGTATGGTCTTAGTCGTCACAATTGAGCCCACAAATTTCGAGTACAGGCCCGTCTCTTGAAACAAACGGGTTGATCCGTACCCACACCAGGGTCATTATGGATGCAAGTAGAACTGACCAGATGACTATCACTGTGGGCACTCGGTCTTGCTTCCCTGTTAAGCCCTTGAGGAATGGATAAAGGTGCATTATAACCCAACACGCAAATAATAGTTTACCGAACAAAGGGCCCCATGAATCGTATCCGTTGTTAATAGCATCAGCAATGCCCACCACAACTCCGACTATGTTGATTATGAGCAATGTGGTAGGCGGGACCAACAAGGACGTCCACTTGAACATATATAGCTCGGAGAATTCTCCATCATCGCCTCCTTTTGAGGTGACGGTGAAATTTGTGTCGACACCGGCCAAAACCTTGAGAAGCCCTTGAAAGAGGGCGAACAGGTGAGCGGAAGCTCCTCCGATCACCCAAAACTGTTCGTTTCTCCACCAGTCATCAATTCCAACGCGGCCCCACTGCATTTCCAGAATGCCAGTTGCAGCAATAGAGATGAAGAGGGCCATGAATATGATGCTGGCATAATTACTGATCTGCAAATTTTGTAGGAATCAAAAGAAGAGAAAAGAAAGCAATCAGTACAAAATACAATTAAAATTAAAAAATTAAGCTTTGAAAGATTTTGTTATTTTGGTCAACTCCTTTAATTTAATGTGGCAAAATTGCACCCAATAGTCAGATCATAGCTAAATTAACAATTTTAAAAGCAAATCTTTGAATCTTTTGGGTTATTAAACCACAATTAAATCAAGAAATGATAAAGTAGCTCTACTTACCTCGGGAACGATAAACTTCCCAGTAAGAAGGCAGATGGCTGGTAATGTACAATACATGATCAACGGAATAGAAGTCAACGGATATACAACGGAATTTATATACGAAAACCGTTCCAACCACTTCAATCCACCTCCATAACCATACCAGATGGGGCAGTGTTTGCTGAGAAGTATCTCGACCGATCCGAGGGCCCACCGGAGAACCTGGTGAAGACGATCAGAGAGGTTAATCGGAGCTGATCCTTTAAATGCAGGCCTCTTAGGCATGCAGTAAACTGATCGCCATCCATGGCAGTGCATCTTGAATCCCGTTAATATGTCTTCAGTTACAGAGCCGTATATCCAGCCAACCTAGTTTAGCAAATGAACATTAGAGTGTTGCAAGGAAAGAAATGTGTATATTAAGCAAAAGGCGGAAGATTAAAAACGAATACTTCTTTTCCCCATTCAGTCTTGTCTTCGTAACCACAGCTGATGACATGAATGGCCTCTTTCAAGAGCGAGGTGGAATCAAATTCATTCAGAACCCCACCATTTTCTAACAGTGTTGAGGCCACAAATACGGGCGACTGCCCAAACTTCTTCTCGAGTTTCTCCTGAGAGATTGGAGGTGGACTTACAATATTCGCCCCTGTCGTGAAGAAATACAACATATGAATGTTTCCCCTTTTTCATTTCTTTATTATGGCATTTTCAGAAGACATATAATGAAAAGTTGTACCTTCGATGCCTTCTTCAATGGTTTCGAGAGCATGTATCTGCTTCGACGTATCTCTGTGCTTGGGTTTCTTTTTCGCATCTTTCTTCTTTTTTCCTCCGTTTTTCCTTGTAGAACCGCAGCACAAACAGCACCACCTTGGCCAGCAGTTGCACGTCTTGCTAGGTGGCTTTTTCTTCGTGGGAGCATCATACCCGTAAAGAGCTTGCCTCCGAAAGACGCATCCTGTTCCAACATATATAGGCCCTTGCACACCATCCAAACCCTTCATATTAATCTGTTCAAAAGTTGAATAAGTTAGTTTCCAGATAATGACAAGGCAATAAAACCAGGAAACACAAAACAGAATCTAGACATACATCGAAGAACACAATATTGCGGTTCGAGTAACGGTCGTGACGATCAATCCCATCGAATCTTTGGGGAAACTGCACATAGCAAACTTTCTTGCCTGATGTAGGATCCATCATGAAACACATAGCTTCTCTCAGAGCCTTGCTGTTGTTTATGTAGTGATCACAGTCGACGTTTAGCAGATAAGGAGCATTTGACAGAACAGCTGAAACCCGCATCTGAACATATTGCACCATAGATGATGAGCTACACGAGAGGAAATAGAGAAGGAATCTTATCCAAAGATACTAATGTAAATTTACCAGAGAATTCATGGCCCCGGCTTTTTTGTGGTGCTCAAATCCAGGTCTCTTTTCACGAGAAACGTAAACCAAGCGAGGCAATTCATTCCCCTCGGTGTCACGAAGACCGTCATTACCAAGGAATACCTGTTAACTCGGAAATTAAAGTACTAGAACACAATGAAAAGAAAGATCATATGAAAATACAATTTTCTGACAGAACTGCCTATGAATCTAACTGAATGCAGTGATCTAAGGCCATTGTAGGTAAGAAATTGTTTACCCCAGATAATCAGCAAATGAATTTTTATGATCCTAGTTGCCATCCCACAGTGCTAAGTATGGGCTTAGAATGTGGGTTTATAAATCCTTGAGCACCCTCTCCTAACAGCTAGCTTTTGGTAATGAGTTCTACCTAAGGGGTTGTAACAATTGGTATCAGAGCCTGCCCCATGGCCCGGTCTGATGTGGCGGAGGGGCCGACCTAGGCCTAGAGTAGACCACCCGGAGACGGAAGGGGCGACCTAGAAACCGGAGTGGGCCGTCGTGGACGTCGGTTCGGAAACGTTGTGCTATGTTATGATCCTAGTTGCCACGACGGTTCGGAAGCATGGTGGTATGTTATGATCCTAGTTGCCATCCCACATCCCTAGGTATGGGCTTAGAATGTGGGTTTATAACTCCTTGGGCACCCTCTTCCTAACAGCTAGCTTTTCGAAGAATGTGGGTTTATAACTCGGGCACCCTCTTCCTAACAGCGACTTCATTATTTAGGTTTAGGATTCAAGATCCATGTCTAGATTTCATGTGTAAAGTCTAGGGTTCGACTTTTTTGGATTAGGGTATATTTTCTATTGTAAACTTACGATGTCACGATTGACGGTTCATGTTTTATGATTTAATGGTTTACTGTTTATAATTCAAGAGATCATAGTTTAGGGTTCATGATTTATGTGTTCGAGATTTACAATTTATGTTGTATGACTCGATTTTGAAGTAGGACAGAATTGGAACAGGATAATTGTAGGATAGAGGATCCTTTCTCGTATGTGTTCTACCTAAGGGGTTGTAACATAAAATGAAAGCGGAACGGGAGAGATTCTTTCACCTAGAAACCAAAACAAATTATTTAATGAACCCAGAACAACGGAGTAAGGGGGCTCTTGAGTTTGAAGTAAGCCCGAGGTCCTGACTATAATCTACTGGAAAACCCTTTAACAAAAAACATGGGGGGTTTGTGAGCATATATTGTGCTCTTATCTGTGCTAGATAGAGTCGTATAGTACGATAACGAGGGTATGTCTAAATAGTTTTGGAAGATTAATAACAAGGAAAAAGGATTCCTACTGTCTTTTGACTTCACTTTCATTCGTCCCAGAGTGGAGATATACGATCCTTGTAGCACAAGCAAGACTGTCACATCTACAAGATTTACTAAACTATGAAATGGGACAAGTTTCTTTTAGTTTACATATGCCTCCAGAATGTAATTTGTTTTACGATATCTAAGCCTAGTTATTAAATTCCACGTAACATATCTATCAGGGTCACAAACGGATAAGAATAAGATTGTAAGAGGACATTATCTATGAAGAGCAGTACGAACCTGGATCATACCAGGATGGTCCCTGACATTGTTCCCAGGCCAGGGTGTTCCATCCTGCATTGTCCATCCATCCTCTGGTACCTTTTCTGCCATGGCTACCAACCGATTGATCTTGACTTTGAATTCCTCATACTCCCTCTGTTACCCAAATAAACAAAAAACGTCGAACGAATTTAAACAATGGAAATATGCAGCTTTTCTTACGAGTCAAACAAGCTCACATAATATCTCAATCTTTCATACGCGCAAATGCATTCATGTAGTATGTATTCATTCTTTATGGGTTTATCAATCCAATAAATAAGATATTGTGAGGATACAGACCTTCATTTCACGCCTTTCCCTCACAAATGCAGGATGAACTTTGTTTTTCAGATAGTCTATCTTTTGCGAAAAATACCATTCTGGAGCTCGAGGTTCGATGTTGAACTTTTTAACAAAGGGAACCCATTTTCGAGCGAATTCAGATGTCTCAGAAAGTGCTTCAAAAGTAAGCATGGCTGCACCATCATCTGACACATAGCATGCGACTTTGTCAACTGGATAATCTACTGCAAGGATAGAGAGAACTGTGTTTGCTGTTATCAATGGAGGTTCTTTCAAGGGATCAACTGTGCTCACAAAGACATCTATACTTGCCAATTCTGAGGGCTTTCCTTCTTTTTCATACCTTAAACAAATCAAAACAAATGACAGTGATTACTTTAAGCAGCATAGATAGTTGATAGTCTGCAAGAAAGAAGTGGGCGGAGAGGGGGTGCAAAGATATGTTCTTGTGTACTCAAGATTCATATATTTAACGTGCTAATGTGGCTCGATTTCATCTAATCACCCAGAATCAATTTCTCAAGGAACTGGAAAATTTGGAGATGTTGTGAGATACAATAGAAGGCATATATACCTCAGAGAAAGTCGATCAAGGTATGTTTCTCGCTCTATTGGACACCATTTGGGAAACTGATCAAGTATCCATGATACAGCAAACCATATTTCACAAATAACTGACGTGATCCACAACCCAAATGCATGAGGGACAGGATGGAGAATCCTGTAGTGGAAAAAGAAGCCAAGAACCACTAGGCGGAGTATAATTATCAATCTGTATGGACTTATCTTGCTTGAAGATATGGGTAATTTCCTTGATAGTAGCTGTCTCCCTTCATCCATCCTACAGAAGACATGAAAAAGAGACAAATAAGCCAGAAGCCCACAGGAGAGAGTAAAACTTAGTCAACGAATCATTAATCAATAGTGCAAAAAGAGAAAACAGAATGACAAGACTCATACTTTGCTTAAGATATGTGATCCTTAATGCTCATATTACATACATAAGTTCAATAATGCAAAAAGAGAAAACAGAATGACAAGACTCATACTTTGCTTAAGATATGTGATCCTTAATGCTCATATTACATACATAAGTTCAATAGTGCAAAAAGAGAAAACAGAATGACAAGACTCATACTTTGCTTAAGATATGTGATCCTTAATGCTCATATTACATACATAAGTTCAATAGTGCAAAAAGAGAAAACAGAATGACAAGACTCATACTTTGCTTAAGATATGTGATCCTTAATGCTCATATTACATACATAAGTTCAATGTCAATGATTGAGTAGAAAAACCACAACAGAAGTACAATATCAGACCAAGAATCATCAATGCATTGTTTTTGTGAAGCTAAAATGAGGTACCTTAAAATCATACATAGAAGTATAAACCAAGAAATAAGCTATCATGTTATGCTGTGTTCATTACCATTTATCACAAACGTGATTATTTTCATGTAACGACCTGGTGAACCTGTTACATGTATTATAGTGCGATATCATTTAAACAACACATATGACGGCTATCACTTACATAGGCAAATCAGGATCGATTTCACTATCATCTCCAATATTCCCCTCATGCTTGACCACTTCAAGTTTGTCATTTTGGCGTTTCTTCCATTCCTCCATCCTATCTTTCCAAGCAACACTTCCATAGCCATATACTGCAATGTCTTTTTCAGGAACCATAGACCGAGGTTGCACTGTATATCAGAACTACACTAATTAACAACTGTCTGCAAGTTGACGAGAGTCTAAAATACAGAAAACTATAAAGAGAGATCCAACATACAATTTGTCGATATCTCAGCAGGAGGACTACGATGAGTTCCATTTCCATGACCCTCAAATGGAGGTACTATGATAGCATGCTGGCGGTCATATATCTGAGTGTCCTAGCAATCAGAAGACAATGGTTACAGATCATGCAGATCGCAATACACTCACCATGAGGGTTTTGGGATAATACTTTGACTACCTCTTCACCGTATGTCAAAAGGGGAATTTCAATATCTTGCGAAGAGTAAGTTGAATCATGCTTTGAGCTTGTGGCCAATCCAGTTGAAGCAGTGCGATCAGAGGGTATCCCTCCCATGTTCCGTGTGAATCCTGAAGCCTCCGCACTTCCATAATCGAACTCATGCTCTAAATCATCGATTTCATCTTCTTCCTCATCACCTTCTACTCTAGGACTACCTATAATTTACATGGACCAGCAGTATTCACCAACGAGAAATATATTAGCAATTTAACATTGATTATGTATACAATAGGGACATTGTTGGACACACCTTTGATGCGCTTGTATCTGGTTTTGCAGTGAGGACAAGCCTGAATTCCCTCTTTTCTCTCATACTCATAACAAGTTCTACATACAGGGAAAGCACATTCGTTGCATGCAACAAAGAGTTCCCCATCTACGGTTATCTCGATTTCATCCTCACAAATTTGGCACTTTTGTCCACTTAGTTCTTCAACAGACTTGATCTAGAGAAACACCAAAAATCAATTTTCATACAACCAATTTTATGGATCTTTTTTCCAGTCTATAGAACGAAGGAAACAATCTCCGAAGAAAAACTCCTAGATTATCATCAATCACAAAATATGTTATTCTAAATTACTCCATATCTCTTAAATTCTTCAGTTTGATTGCAAAACTTGACCAAACTGTTAACTGCTAAACAGAAATGAAATTACCAAATTATTAATAAGCCTTTTCTGCTGCTACGATGAGGATTCAATAAGACATCAACAAAATTCCATAATTAAAAGCGGCAAGCTGTGTAAACAATTCGCTCGCAAGAAACAAATTAATCTCATTTCTCATTTGCCACCGAATTTGAAGAAGGACGGAAAATTACACATAATCTATATATATCACTAATGCAAATAAAGGAAATACTAATGTCATGCACATCTAATGAGCTCAACATATGAGAACCTAATTATTATTAAAACACCAGAAAAGTAATTAAAAGCCCAACCTCAAATTTAACCACATTCAGCATCCCTAAATATACCCATTAACACTGAAAGAACATTTCAACAAATCAAGAAATAAAATAAATTCCACCTATTAGAGTGTGTAAACTACCGTATTAACACTGCACTGCATAAAAGAGTTCAAGAAGCATATAAAAGATGAAAGATTAACAAAATGTGAGATATTATGCAGCTTACTCTTCCAATTTCATCAGCATTGATGAGAACGAACTCATTTCTATTGTGAGAACCAGCAACTAGTCTGCCTCCTGTATCCATCACACTCTAACACAAATCCACCAAAAAAAATCCCAACTTTTTCCAATTCCACTTTTATATTTAGTCTCTGGATATACAAAATGGCCTAAACATGCCAGTTTCTCGAGGAAAAATAAGCTCTCCAACTCATACAAAACAGAAATTAGAAAATGAAGTGGAAAATGGAAAAAAAAATAACAAAACTCACTTGAGTCTTGCAATGCAGACCACAAAACAACAGAAATGGTTAGAGGAAAAAAAATTAAAAAAATTCAAACAAAATCTTCTAATTTCTCTGTAGCATATTCAAAATTTGATAGAATGTTCATAGACAGTTGGGGGACTGTCCAATTTGTGCGTGTTAAAGATCTACAGGGAATCCACCTTAGAGATTCAGCCTTGTAGTAAAATGGGTGAAGAAAAAGGGAGCTCTTGCACTAATAAAAGTTTGAGTCTTGAAATAGAAGACACTGGAAACACCACTTCTCAGATGAGTGAAAGCTCTCATTAAATAGCGACAACCAAATAGAGAAAAAGAAAGAAAATTACAAGAAACTAATATAATATTCTGGAAAGTCGAGAAAAGCCAAAAGGTAGTCTGTTTCTTGAAAACGTTGAGTTAATAATTAATTAATACAAATAAAGATATACTGTTGATACAAGCTAACGCTGCACTTTATTATGGCTAAACTGAAGTCCGGAGTAGATTCTTTATTAGAGAGATAAACAGAGAGAGAGAATCAAAGCTTGCAATATAATGGTGCGTGTAAGTGTGTAAGAAAATTATGGGCCCGAATCGTGGTGGTGAAGGTAGTGACTGTTGGCTGCTTTGGTTTGTCCCCACTGTGGTTGGTATGTAATAAAAGCTATCTCTATGTAATAATTTGTATCTATAGGCTGAGAAAGAAAAAAAGAAAGAAAAAAAGAAGTTTGGCTTTTGGTTTGCAATCCATTAAAATTTCAGAGTTTTTTTTTCCTTTCCCCTGTTTTATACGCTGTTTTTCAGCATATGCAAATTCTGTTTTATTTAGATAATGGCATTGGGTAGCGTTCTGTTCACAGTTTTGGCGTGAGGTTTGTGATGAGAGTGAGAAATGCAAATTCTTGTACGGATATATTGGGTATAGATACATATGAATACAGGAAGAGAGAGAGTGTGTGGGTTAAATTCGTAAGTTATACGGAATGTCGTATGTAGACAGTAGATATTGTAGTCTCTGTTCTTAATGATGGTCAATCCGTATTTTTACTATTTCGAGCATGTGGCTATTGTTTCTTTTTATTTCAAACTTATTGTATTTTATTAAATACGTTATTAAATATGTATATATTTTTAGGTCAAATACGTTATGAATATACAGTCGAAGTTTTGCAAAAGAATTTTCAGGGCTCAGAGCTGTTTTTAGCCTTTAGGAGGCTACGAGAAATGCTATTTCTTAAATTAAGAACTATTAATATTTTTCTCTTGATTTCCCACTTTAGTTATTCAACTCGTCTAAAATTGCAGAGTTAAGAAATCAAGTTGAATCAGGTGAAAAGGGTCAAATGTAGCATATCCCCTTAACTTTTATATTTAAAATCTACTAAGATTCCAAAAAATATTAAAATTTAGCATTTTTTCTTGTTTTTACTTTTTCCCCACTCTCATTCCCCCTGAACGCGCCCCCTCCCCCCTCCCAGATATCAGGGCATACCTATATTAGAAAAATCCGAAATTGTAGAGTTAGCCTAAAACTACTCAAACCGTGCTAGATTAGGTTTATTATATTGTCAGCCTATTTAAATGGTCCAACTAAATCGAAATCCAATTAGTCTAAAGTCCTACAGGACTAGGGCTGGCCTGGTAGTCCGAACAAATTCAATATATGTGTAATTATTGTTATAATGTATATATAGTTTTTTAAACGAATGCAATATAGTATGGATGTAAAATTGAATAAATAAATATATATATATGTGTGTGTGTGTGTGTTTGTGTGTGGGGGTGGGTGTGTGTATTTTGTTATAGGCCATTGTTCACTTGGATAGTCGTATTAATACATACATATTTAATCATTTAAATGAAAGTAACATCAACTAATATTATTTGATTGTAATATCTTGGACTATAGTTTTCATTGATTAATGGTATATTGTTATGTAGTTGTGTAAATAATGATATAACATCGATGTTATGTTATAATTTTCATGAATTAATATTTTTTGTTTTCCATGAACTCAATGTTATGTGTTACAAATATATATATTTTGATGATATTTTTTTTAATACTACACTTTCCAATGTTTGTAAACATATATTTTTACATCAAAAATGAAATTTTAATTTATTAGTAAAATGTCGATATTTTGGAGGAACTGAAATTTGGATCTCTTGACCTTATGCGTGTTCATATTCTTAATAATAATGTGTGTATTGATCTTGCGAAGATCAGGATACCCTCAATGAGTAAGACGGCCCAAATCAAGTATGTTTTATAAAAATTGGATTTAAAATTAAAATTTTAAAACATCAACTCAAAGCCCAATACTGGCCGGACTAAACCGAAAATCAATAGGGTTAGGGTTAGGTTCACAATATTGTCAGCCATTAAGCATAGCCCGACTAAATTGACTCTGGTTAGTTCGAAAACTCGTTGAGCTTGAACCTGAACTTGAGCATGTGGTTGTTGTGGTTGTGGCTAAAGATTTTGTTGGACTTATGGTTGGTTTTGCATCTACTCTTGTCTTTGTTGCAAATTATCCATTTAATGTTGTTGTATCATTCCCAGTATCCTCCGCAACACCCGAGCCCGATTCAACTCGTCTTTGGTCATTTCACCAGCTAAATTTCTCCTTGTTTAGCATCTACTTGAAGTTGCTTCAATTTCCGGATCAAGAGGAATAAAATTGCGTGTTCCTTGGACCTTTTGCATCCACCACCTGAAATCCACAAACCGAGAAGAAAATCTTTAAACGAAATAAACAAAATTAAATACATGAAATAAAAATCTAGAATAATGCTAATTATGCATCACGATAGAAGTTGACGCTAGCTACTGATCCCCGGCAAAGACGCCAAAAACTTATTCACTAATTTTCAACCTAGTACAACCGCAAGTGCATGGTGTAGCTATAGTTAACGTGAGCAGGTCGATTGCACAGAGATCGGATTACTAAGTCATTAAATGCCCTAATTAGAATAATCCAACTCTATTTAGACATTCGAAATTTGGGATTTTAGATTGATAAGTGAATTTTTAACTAGTGATTAAACCAAAGTGCAGTCGATGCCAAACAATTACTGTCTCCGATCATTTATTATATACGTAGCTCCTAAATGTACAAAAGATCAATGTCTACGCAAATAACTCAAAACTCAAGGTTATTATTGATTATCTATACTATATATCGTAAGCCTATTAACAGACCTCCCCTCTCGATAGGGATGTTAGTTTTACGCGCATGGTAGGTTTACCCGCGGGTCAACTGGTAAATGAGCAGCGCACTGCCCGAAGTTTAGGGTGCCCTCTCCACCAAATTATATTAGGGTAAGGGTAGGGTATGTGTTTAGTGTTATACCCATCTACCCTACGCGCTTGCCCGATATTATGTGTCTATATATACACACTTCTTCATATTATGTATTCTTGTTCAAGGTATTAAAAATAAAATATAAAAGTGAAAAAGTTAGTTTCTTATTAATTTGTTATTATTAATGAAATCATTTAAGTGTTTTTCAAGTAAATAAAAAAAAAAAGTAGCAGTAACTCATTTAAGTGAAAAAGTTAGTTTCTTATTACACGTACTCTACCCAAAGCGCAAAAAAAAAAAAAAAAAAAAAAAAAAAAGTTAATAGGATAGGGTATGGGCAAGATATTTTACATGCGGGTAGAGCATGGGGAAGACGTACCCGTACCCTGCCCTACCTGTTGACATCCCTACATCTCAGGCGTCGATTTATTAAACCTAATTAAGTCTAATAATTGATCAAAATATCAAACCATCAATTAAAACAAACACGTAGATAAAAACTCACAATGGAGTCTAAATATTCAAAATAATAAATCACAAAGTTGTCGAGTTTACTTTCTAGCCCTGGAATACATGTAAAGACGAGCCACTCAAAGTTGTAATTGAATACATACATATTCAAAGACAAGCATATTGTATCAATTCACAAATAAAAGTAACTAATAAAACCTAGAAATGTATAATAAATCTTGTCTCTGGCGGCCCTTTCTTCTATTTGCTTACTCTCTACTCCATGGGATGAATTATGATGAATAATATAAAATCTGATGAGAAACCAGCCTCTAAACCCCCAATTTTAGTTTGGGAGAGAAAAATGTGATTGCTTGGCAAAACTGGTACAAAAACTTGAAA
Source organism: Ajuga chamaepitys (assembly GCA_958295605.1). Lineage (NCBI taxonomy): Eukaryota > Viridiplantae > Streptophyta > Magnoliopsida > Lamiales > Lamiaceae > Ajuga > Ajuga chamaepitys. The sequence goes on along the minus strand of OY282496.1, from coordinate 37,610,323 downwards.
ATCTGCCAGGCCCAGTCGCCACTCGATCGAGTGGGAACAAGCCACTCGACAAGTGGGCAAGTTAAAATTGCACAATTCGTCACTTGATCGAGCCGTTGGTTCGGTTTTCCTCTCTTTTCCCCTTATCTCACTCAAATGAGTGGCTCTCTCGGTATTATCTCCTCCGAACTTTACTGTTCCACCTCTTTTCTTGCTTGTTTATTCTCCGGACTTTGTCCACACGAACTTTTGACCTTAAAATTGCATATTATGCTACAAAGTGAACGGACATATCAAATGACACAAGATAACTTAATTTAACAAAAAAAGGGTTAATAATGCATGTGGTTGCTACTAAATCTTTCATCTATATAAGCCTTAAAGCATGCATAAACTACGAGTATCAGAAACCTGCCAGGTAGGGTTGACCAGATTAATATCCCTAATACTAAATTCCCCTCCCCCCCCCCCCCTCCCTTCTTCCCCCACCACTTTCACTCTGGCCCGTGTTACTTTTTACCTTTTCCTTCCCTTACTTTTACAGAGAGGACACATTCCTCTTAATTTATCTCTCCAATTTAATTTTCAGGTTTTCCCTCAATACTTTTTTTTTTCAAGTTTGCAAAAATTATATATATTTTCAATGAATTATCAGGCTGAGGCGAGTGGCATGTCGGAGGAGGCATGATATGTTAACACGACACAATTTATTCAAAACAAATACAATCAGTTAAAATGAGACCTTGGGACAACATGCAGCTAAGTTGTGATACAAATTAGTGGCATGGCATATTTAATATGCCACAATTTATTCGAAATATTTATTTGTAGGCATGATGTGAGACGAATAATTTTCACACATTAGGGGCACGATATATTTAATATTGCACGATTAATTAGCCTCGAGACATAGTGCCGACACGAATTAATGGCACGCAATATTTATCATTTCACGATTAATTATTTATGAAAATAACCAGTAAGATGTGCAACTGGCACGTCGTGAACAATTCATTGGCACAAAGTGAGACGATTTGGTTGCACGACGTGTGAATATTATATGCAGTATAAAATTTCTAGGAACGAAATGTGGCACAACGTGAGACGATTTGGTGGAATGATGTGAGATCTGTCTGATCTTTCCCTCTCTTACTTGCTCTCTACTCCAATGGATAAAACTTGATGAATTATGTGAAAACTGATAAAAAAGAAAAACAGTGTGTAAACCCCCAATTTATAAGTTTGGGTGAGATATTGTGATAATGGGCCAAATCTGGCACAAAATACAAAATTTTCGCCAGGCCCATGATGTCACTCAACTGGGTAAGAAAACTTGACTCGGTCGAGCTATACACATTGGACTCGAATGTTTGAATTTGTCTTGATGCTCGATCGAGTAGGGAATCTTCACTCGGTCGAGCCAAATGCTCTGCCTAAAAACTTCTTTTCTTCGTTCACTCACTCGACCGGGTGGGAAAGCTTCACTTGGTTGAGCCATATGTCTTTCTTCTTTAGACTTCATCGTTTCACCCATTTTTGCTCATTTCTTTTTCGGACTTCGTCCTCGTAGAGTTTTGACCTTAAAATTGTACATTTTACTACAAAACAATCTCGCACGTCAAATGGCACATGATAACAAAATTAAACATAAAATAACCAATAACGCATGCAATTACTATCAAATTCTTCATCTAAATGAGTCTAAAAGCATGCATAAACAACATGTATCACTAATTAATACAACAAAAGCTTTTTGTCTCATATTTTGAATGACACTTTGTCAAATTCAATCTAGTGAAATTACGTATTAAATAACATTGAGCTCCATACAAGTTGATTGATTTTTATTTGTCAGTTCACCTCAACACCATTACTTAAACACAACCATAATTATTAAACTCAATACTCTGTATGTTTTAAGTCATTAAGATATCCACAACTATGTAAGCTTACCTCTTCGTCTTCTGTGAGCAATGACCCAATCAATCTCTCACCAGGGGCAGAGCTGGGGTTGAAGTTTACCGTCGTTGGCCTCTCGGTATCGCTGACACCAATCTTGTCCCCATCACAAACGTCTTGTCGACCCCTGTGCCGATAAAAAGGGCCTCGCATCATCTTGAGCAGAGCCCTCACCTTCCAAAAATCGCAATTCAACAACGTCGACCGTTCTCATGGCGTCACCGTCGATCTCCCATGCCATATCCTCCGCCAATGAAGAAGCCCGTAGATTGTTCAATTAGAACCGAGTTCATTCTAAAAAAAAATCACTTAGCTGCGAAGTTATATCCCGACAAATGCACAGAGTTAGCCATTGAAATCTTCCAATGAATTTAGTAAAAATGAAAAGATGATCGGTGAAAATGGTGAAGTATGATTTGAGGGGAGAGAAAAGTAAAATTGAAAAGTGAGGGGGAAAGGAAGAAGAGAGAGGAAGAAAAGAGGGGTTAGGTTGGGGAAAGAAGGAAAGACGGCTGACGGATTGAGGCAGGTGGAGGTAGGGGTTGACAGTGGGGCGTTGGGAAGGGGGCGCAGAGGGTGCGATGTAACGTTTTTCAGAAATGTTCAATATTTTATTCAAAAGGGACCTATAGTGCTACTTTTAAAAAAAAAATCACTTGAATTAATAACATGATCATAGTGGAAATAATACTCTTTACCCGTCTCATATTAGAAAATTCTTTTTCTATTCACCCACTTTAATTTTTTTTCCCTACCCACTTTAATACGCACAACTTAATTTGCTTGTGTATGCATACTAAAAACTCAATAGAAATTGTTAATTCAATCATGAACCAAATCATGAATCTAATCGTGAATCCAATCATAAACGAAAATTATAAATCGTGAATCCAGTCGTGAATCATGAATCCATCCGTGGATAAAAATCATAAATCGTAAAATTCAATCGTGAATAGAAAGGTGTATCATGGATTATAAAACTACTCGATCGTGAATATATAATCTGGTCGTGGACCAATATCGTGAATTGTGGATCCAATCATGAGCAGAAGTTGTGAACTGTAGATTAAATTGTGAATTTGTGAACCTAATCATGGAAGAACCCATATGAAAGTAATATGTTAGAGATGCAGACCCTTCATTAAGGGTGGGTAGAGAAAGTTTGTTAATACCTACGCGGAAATGGTCTCATACACACTAATGTGTAAATATCTTAACCATAGATTCTGGATGAATTAATTAATTTTTTTATAAGATTATGTCACATCATTTGGTGGGTACATTAACATGTACACACGGTGGATAAGGGAGCGAGACTAAATACCTAGATGGGTACATTGTGCGCTTCTCCTTTATTTATACTCCTTCCGTCTTGCTTAATTTTGACTTTTCCTTTTGGTCCGTCCCATACAATTTTGCACACTCCTAAAGTAGAAAATTATTTCACACAATCAACCCTCATAATCTAGACATATTTACAACTATGTCATTTGTCAAACAACATTTTAGACATTAAATTATGTTTAATTAAAAAATCAGATTATTAACACTAATCCAAACCTTAATATTAACCCAACCCAAATGTTGCCCGGCCCATTACCTATCATTTGAGATCCACTACCCTGACATTAGCCTCCACTCCCAGGAAACCCTAACCCCCTTCGTCTTCTCGAAAGATCACATCTAGATCCAAGCTCGTCGTTCAACTTCTCTAATTCACGATCGGGCTTAGATTTGAAAAGTCCCTATAAATCGATCTCTTTCTTCCTGCAATTTATGGAGGATTCCCCAGAGATCGATCTTTTCGTATACGATTCTGATAAATCGATGGTGCTTGAAACTCAATTGCCGGAGCCAGATCTCTTACCATGCAAGGTGAGGGGTCCATATTCGGGCCAAGATGTGTGCTTCAACTCTGAAAATGTAGAAAGGCCGATTTTAGATCTTCGAGTCCGAGTAGTGAGTGGTTCAGCACAAAAGAACTGAGGAATCATTATATGCAATATCTTGCAGTCTTGTTTCAGGCCACATTACAGGTTTATGTAAACATTCTTTAATCTTCTGTTTTAGCTAACCCAGATCCGCTTCGATTTGGTGTTACTCGACCTAGATCTGTGGCTTTTATTTCGTGATGTTGCTGTGTGAGGGATTTGGTTGATTTTGTGATACTGCCCATGTATGGGTTGTGTTTGATTCTGTGATGTTGTCCTATGTGGGTTTTGCTTGATTCCTTGATTTTCCCCCTATGTGGGTTTCGCTTGAACTATGATGTTGTCACTGTTTTGTTTTGGTTGATACTCTGATGCTACCCCTGTGTGGGTTTTACTTGATTATGTGGTGTTGCCCCTGTGTGGGTTTCGATTAAACTCTGATGTTGTCCCTGTTTTGTTTTGGTTGATATTCTGATGCTACCCCTGTGTGGGTTTTGCTTAATTTTCTGATGCTGTGAGGCTGCCCCTATGTGAGTTTTGGTATTGTTGATTAAAATTGATAGGTGGTAGCTTAAAATAAATGATGTTTTTGTTTCTGATGTTTTCATGCTGCCCTTGTTTGTATGTTGGTTTATTATGTTGATACAATTTAGTTTAGCTGACTGATGTTAGCTTAAAATAAATGATGTTCTTGTTCATGTTTGTCGCAGGTAGCTTAAACTAAAAAGCCAAAGAACTTTTTCTAGATAGTTTAAGGTTGTCCTTCTATACATGTGGGTAAGATTAAAAAAAAAAAAACCCAATGATGAAATTTTTCTGAGGGTATAAGGTTGAGATCAATCAAGAACAATTGTTCACATATTGTATGTACTAATTGAAAAATGAACTTCATTTCAATATTCCCCATGTTTACAACCTAAGCAAAATGTACACATCTATATGATTTTTATATGATTTTTAGGCTGTAAACATAAGATCAAATCAAAAAGCTGCCCAAATTGATTTTCTAAGCATAACCTAATTTAGACATTAGTCCTCCAATGTCATATGTTCCTCCACCTTGTTATTTTTCAATCAAATGCTCAATGGCTTGTCTAACCATCCCTTCCTTACTTCAATGACATTTTCCCAAATGAGGCAGTTTTGTAGTTGGTGTTACATTTATGTTTCATGACCTCTATCAAACAGGCTTGTAGGCTCAAGTAAACATTGTTTAGTTTGTTTGCATCTAGGTCTTCATAAGCCTTGAGAACATTTTTCACCAAATCTTCAATATTGTATAAAGCTGTTTCAACCTGTAGTGACTGAATTGCTCCGAAAAATCATAAATCTAGGACATTTGTGTCAGGTGCATTTGGGGGTTGACATATTAGTTGAATGTCAAAGCCATCTGATGATGCTGCCTGCCTAAATTCTGGGTCGTAATTACTGATGTGTGGCTTTGCATTATCCTGCTGGATTACTATGTGTTTGCTTGCACTTGCTGGCCATTTAGCTTTAATGGCTAGAATAAAATGAAATTAGGCATTTTGAAGCAATTAAAAGTTCAAAGATAAGTCATGAAAATTAGTAAGGTAACCAATGTGTCTAACAACAGTGTTAGGATGCATTTAAGAGACTTAAAACAACCACGAAGCTAGATGATGATAATTTTCAGATAGCATTACATACCTGATGCAAAAGGCAGTCTTTGATGACTTGCTTGGTTATTGACTCAATCGGTTTAGTAACCAATGTGTCTCTAATTCGGTTTCTGCTGTTTCTAAGGGCAAGTTCCTTGGTTGTGGAAAAAAATCAATTTTTCCATCGAACAACAATTCCCCCTCAACTGTGTATTGAGGTCATGCACCGTCATACATGGACATTACTTTGGTAATATACCGTTTGCTTTTGCATGACTTGTATGGGTCCTCCTCTTCCGCTAGTTTGTATGCTCTCTCGGTGGTTCTTTGCATGTAGAACCATTTTTCATCAATATGAATAATGTTATGTATTGACTCATACCTGATTTTGTTAAGCTGCCTATACAAATGCAAACAACTTACGCTGTATTTGAGTCTTTGTAACATGTTGGATTCGGTGAGAGAAGGCTTGATTGCATTTGTATGCGGTCTAATCACACCAGCTTTTACCCATCTTCCAACTTTGCTCTTACTTACCTGTAATTCTTTGACTAATCTTCTGATGCTTCCCCTTTTAGAGAATGATATGATTTTCATTAGCTCAATATTCAGTTTTGCTGTTATCTTTCTAATAGACCGTTTGGGTTCCGTAAATTCAATTGGTAACCCTTCTAATATTTGTTGTTGTGCAGACTCCTAAGTGTATTGAATAGTCCGTCAGCTCACTCCAAGTGATGTTGTCGCTGCCTTGATCTTGTCAAAGTGTACGACTCCATCGATGATGTTGGCTAAAAGAAACTAAGCAATCATGGTTCAGTATGATGGAGTTAAATGAGGACCTTTTCTAGTGTTAGGTATTTTTTGGTGTTTAATTATAAATTTGCAGTCTTAAAAGACTATAGGAGCATTCAATGTTGTGATAAATGTTGTTGATCTTGTATTTATAACTATTTGGGTTTGGTTTTTTACTTTTTTTTGGGGGGGAGGGGGAATTTGAATTGTAATTGAGGTTTAGTTTTAGTAAAAAATTGCTGTAAGTTCAGAATTATTGGAGGGAATAAGATCCTAAATTTTTTGTTAGTGAAATTATAAAAAAAATAAAAAATCGACAGAATTTTTTCAGCTATGATTTCTGTTGAGAATTTTGATATTTGCACCCATACAATGTGTTTAACAGGTTTTGTTTGCTGAAAAATGAGAAAAAGATTAGTTCAGTACTAATCTTTCCCCATAAATTCAATTTAATCCCATTTGACTAGTCAACATAAAAATAAAAAATAGTCTTTTCTTAATATACGCGTCACTTCATATGTGCAAAATTAGGCGGGACGGAGGGAGTATTAATTATTATTATTAAATGGAAGAGATTCATATTAATAGAACCAGAGAATACAAATACAAAGCTCTAAGGTAGAACTGTAGTTCTCCTGGAAGGAACCAACCACATCAAACACTCTCAATACCCTGACTCTAACACTGGGATGAAAAAGTAACAAAGATCCAGAAATGCGCCACCCAATGTTACAATGGATCAAACCACCATCAACACCACGATTGCTTGTATGGTAGTCTGAAAAGCCATATAAATCCATAAAATTAATTAAACACCAACATAATAAGGTCGAAACTAGATTGAATATCACACAAGGTGTGAAAGAAGCACATAGCATGGGGGTCGTACAAGGTGCGGAAGACGCACAAGGTGTGGATGCAACACCATGACGAGGAAATCTCACAAAGGCACAAACCTAGTGTGAGGAAAAAAACAGTATAAAAATCAAATAGATAATAAATAGTTAATGTACTAAAGAAGTAAGGACGTGGTAGAAGAGACTTAGAGTTTCAAGAGATGGAGAGGATGAGGGAGGAGATTTAGGGTTACGTGTTCTCCCTTTATTCTAAGAGAGTGTAGAGTAGGATTTTGCCAGAGATGCCAAATAAATGTTGAAAAACTCGGCGTTTTGATATTATATTGAGATGAACTATATTAACAATAACTGATTATTTATGGTTATTGGTAAATTATAAAGAAAAAGATATTGAGAAATGAATGAAGTAAATTATACTCCTTCCATTACATAAAAAGAATCATGTTTGTAAAATGTACAACTTTTTATTTTTGACTAATTTGATGAGGATACAACTCTCCAAAAATCATTATCACTTACACGACTTATTCTATTTTTTAAATTGACTTATTCAATCATATGTAAGTAATTCGTGAAATAAAAAAAAGTTTAAGTTTCTTACTTGGATCAAGAGGATGAGACATTGACATTTGAAAGAGAAATCTTATTTTGGGACAAGATTTTTCTGAAAATACGATTATTTATATAGAGCGAGAGGAGTAATAAATATAGTAATTATAATAGAATACTTTTTCTGTTCACAAATAGGTGTCATTCTAGCAAAATCATATTTCCACAAAAGAATGTCACTCTAGCAATTTTTGCATAGATTTTTCAACATTGTCCTTGGCTAAATCTAAGAAATCTCTATGTAAATTTTATAGTATAATTCTTACCTAAATTATTTGAACTCTCTCAATTGGTAAATTAATCATCTTCCCTCTCTTATTCCTGCTCTCAAATAGTATTAAAAATTTGATGGAGTGAAAAATGGAAGTAAAGATTATATGCATAGATTTTATGGAGGTGTTGTTGTCGATTTCATATTCCTCTTTTAATACTAAAAGAGAAGTGTTCCTATTTTAATGCTTCACATGTCACCTCTAAACACATGTCCTTTCTACATGGTCCCAGGTAGAGCTGTCAAAATGATTGGGTCGGGCCAGTCCAGTCGATCTAGCAAACAAAATCGGGTCGGGTCGGGCTAGATTTTTTCGAGCTGCAGAAATCCTAGCCCAGCCCAACTCATTCTCTGGCCATCAGGTTATTGGGTCAATTTCGTCTCAATGCATTTTTTCCTAAAAAAATGTTCAATACAAACACAAATTAAAACTATTAAAAATTCAAAGTTATATAAAATATGCTTATATTATAAAGAAATAATACAAGGACCTTATATTATTCAAACTTTTAAAATTCACTTTTATTACTTATATATATATATATATTAAAATTTCAAAAAATGTGGAGAGACTATTCCTCTCAAAATTAATTGGAGCAAAAAATACTTTGTTATCTCAAAATAAGTTAAGTAATTAATAGATAGTGCTAATGTGGATTTTGAGTCTTCTATTTAAATAATATAAAAAATAAAGTCAGGTCATTTCGGGCCAAATCGGGTTGTCGGGCCAGATCGGCTCAATTTTTCCGGGCCCATATAAAGTCGGGCCAGCCCAGTCTTTTTTTCGGGTTGGGCGGGCTGGCCCATCGGGCCAGGCTCATTTTGACAGCTCTAGACCCAAATTTAAAAATTAATTATTTTTTATTTAATTTAAAAATCATATAATTTTATCTACCAGTAAAAAACTTCTTCATCCTTCTTATTTTTTACCTAAAAGTTTGAACGATTATTATTTTTCCGTGTCAATTTCGTGTTTGAGGAAAAATATGTCATATTAATCCTTATTTTTACGATCTTCAATCAGACATCCATATAGATATATAAATAAGCTAAATAATTTTTGTAAGGTTACTTATGATATACTTAGATAATTAAATATTTTAATATAAAAATGTGAGAGTATTGAGGAAACATATATTTTTTAGTTTCTTTTTACAGTTTTATATTTTAATAATTATTTGAGTTTTCAGAATTAGTTTGTTTTGATAAAAAATAGTAAAATGACACGAATTTGTTAGATTTACATTAATGTCCAATGGCATAAAAACATTATATTAGTAAAAATATGGTTATATGTTTTTAATGAAAGTGATGCATAATAAAAATAATGTAATTCACTTCTTGTGAAATTAGATTTAAGACTCATATTGCCCTAAATAAAAAATAAATGTTGATATTTACTTAACTAAAATACATCAAATAATAGTGTGTGTATGAACTGACTTATGTACGTCTTATAATGCTTTTACAGTAACATTAAAATCTAATTACATATTATTAACATAATATAATATTCAATATTGTATCTCGTGTATCATTCGGGAGGACATCTAGTCTCTTAAATTACACCTAAAAGTACAAAATGAAATTTATTTGTGAACGGAGCGAGTATAGTTTTATTGAATTGAAAATTTTAATTTTGCATTCCCAAATAAGTGAAAATTTGATACTAATGTGTCGAAAAGGTGGAAACAACCCCTTGCACGATATCTGAAGTGGAGAAAGACTAGTTCTCACTTCACGGCCCTCACGGATCCGATTTCCATATACAAACAAAACTATGCCAAAACTAATTAGTTCACTGAAAATTTAAAAAAGTTGTCCATCAATTATGGAGGGTGGCACATTTATGACGGTTATGTTTTGGGGTGGCAATTGTTGCCCAAAACTTGCCGGAATTCACTTAAATGTGCCTGGCAAGTTTTAGAATTTCGACGATTGACGCCTACATGGTATCCTAGTTGGCTCCAACGTGGCGGTAAAACATAACGGCAGAAAACTAAAACATTAGCCGGTTCTCATTTCTTCAATTCAGTTTCGTTCTCACTCATCCAAGAACCCTAAAAAATTTCTGGGCCGATTACATCTCAACTAGCTAAAATTTATAGAGTGATTGTCATTTCAACCAAATCACAAAGATGCCAATGTGAAGGCAGAAGGCTTATTTGAACCTCCCATCTCCATTTTATGGTAAGTAGCACTTTTGTTCTTCTATTTCTATGTATTCACTTTTTTCATGCTAATCACGATGATAAGGTTAAAATATTGGTTAACCATGTTACACTTTATGTATTTAGTAAACATAATACACAAGCCCTAAATTTTCGACCCCAGAAGGGGACCACATTGCGTTGGAGTTTGATGATAGTCCCCTTTAGGTTTTTTTATTGTTTATTATGTTGGGTATTTGTTAGTTCATGGTTAGTATTTGCTAAAAAGCACTAACAATTTGTTTGTGTTTGATAGATCCTGAGTCAAAATCATTAACTGTTGTATTGCACTATAATGGTCGTTTTGAACAGAATCCAACTGCGAAATATAAAGGTGGAAAGGTAATCATTATAGATTATGTAGAAGAAGAACACATGACTATGGATTACTTGAGGTTTTAGGGGTCTTGGGGTGTGGGTGGTGTCGATTTTTTTTCTATATAATGGTTGATAAAACCTGGTGGTCTGTGTTAGATAATAAGGATATAAATTATTGATTCGGAAAACGTATGCGTAAGAGAGGGTTGCATGTGTTTATAGAGAAGTACATTGATGATGTTGACCCTGATATAGAATTAGAGGGTGTGGTTGAGGTGATGCTGGAAGATAAGGAAGAACTAGGACCAAGTGTAGGACATTGGTTGCCTGAGGATTTAACTAGTACATAGATTGAGAAGGCTAACACCGGTGTGAAAGAACCTGTCGAACATGTTACAAAGGGTGTTGTTGATGAAGGGGCCACCATATGTTATGGGATAGGGAAGAGTAGGGTGGTGTGGCTTATAATTTGAATGATAGTCTGGAGGAAAATATTGAAAAAAGGGTGGAAGGCAGTGACGAAGGATTAGCTGTTGGAGAGGGTAACAAAAATGATAGAAATGGGAAGAGCAAAATTGATGTTGAGGCTATGCAAGATGCTTTTGGCCAGAAAGATGATGAAGAAGACTTTCTAGATTCTGATTATGAGAAGGAGTCTAAAAACGAAGATGAAAATGATAATGCATTGTATGAGCAGTGTACATAGCAAGGGAAAATAAAAAAAATTGTAGAAGAGCTGGAAGAAAGTTCAAAAGATTCGTCTGAAATGTCTGATGAGGTTTATGATCAAGATGATTTTGATGAAGGTAAGCTTTCAGATGGTGAGCAGCAAGAGAGAGCCTTCCCAGTCTTTAACCCAAACACAACTTTAATGCCAAGCTTTGTCCTAGAGCAAGTGTTTAGTAAGGATGCAGAATTCAAGAAAGCGGTTCAATCATTAGAGTATTCACTTTCCTAAAAGTGACACCGATAGATGTTATGCTTAGTGTAGGGTGAAAGATTGCCCTTGGAGGATGCATTTAAACAAAATGAAAGGAAATGCAAGTTGGCATCTTTGGGTGTGCAATGCCAAACACACTTGTGGGGAGTTGAAGAAAGTAAAGAATCTAAAAATGCCTTGGTTAGTGAATAAATTCCTACCAGTGTTTAAGACGGATGGAAAGAGGAATGTGAAAGGGTTCATGAGAGATGCAACAAGACAGTTAGGGGTTTCTATTTCTAGAGATCGGGCTTATAGAGCTAGAAGGGATGCATTGAGGAGACTAGAAGGGAATCCGGGAGATAAGTATAATAAGTTGTGGGAGTATGTTACTGAAATTAGAAGATCAAATCGGGGTAGTACAGTGCTTTTAAGGACTGTGAAAGATGATGAAGGTCAAGTGAAATTTGACAGACCTTACACATGTTTCAAAGCCTTGAAAGATAGATTTAATTCGGGTTGTAGAAGGATTATTGGGGTGGATGGTTGTCATCTAAAGGGTGCTTATGGTGAAGTTCTATTGATTGTTGTTTCCATCGATGCAAATAACCAATGGTACCCTAGCCTTTGTTGTGGTTCCTATTAAAGGCACTGAAACGTGGGGCTGGTTTTTAACTATTATAAAGAAAGATTTGGGGATATACAAGGACTATGAATACACATTCATGTCGGACAAGCAAAAGGGCCTCATCAATGCTATAGAAGAGGCATTCCCGGATGCTTCACACAGACCGTTCGGCACTTGCACTCGAACTTCAGACTATCAGATTTTAGGGGCTTGACTTACAAAAATGCTCTATGTGCTGCTACAAGAGCCTCAACCATCAACGAATGGAAAGAAAGGAGGGAAGAGATGAGGAGTATGGGAGCAGATGCACATGCATGGTTTGACAACAAACCCGCTCAATAGTGGAGGAAGAGCCACTTCATATTTCTCTCGAACTGTGACATGCTCTTAAATAACTGTTGTGAATCTTTTAATGCTAAAATCCTTGGTGCTAGAGGGCAACCAATAATCACTATGGGCGAGTGGATAAGAGAGTACTTGCTTCGGAGGTTACAAGAGTACTGAGATAAAGCTAAAAAAAGAGGGAAAAGATGGCTCTGTCCTAGAATAAACAAAAGTATGAAAAAACATATTGAACAAGCCAAAGATTGCATCCCAATGAAGTGCGACAACACACACTACCAGATTGGTTGCTGTGATGGTTCACAATTCTGTGTGGACTTGGAGGAGTGGTCTTGCATAGAAAATGGGAGCTCAGTGGGATACTGTGCAAGCATGCAATATCTGCGATCCACAATCTTGAAAATAATCTCGAGAATTTTGTAGATGATGCATATACGGTGGAAGAGATACAAATAAGTGTATGCTCATGTTGTGCTTGGAACCAATGGCTCGGGTGAATGGGCTAAAACTCTCTACATTCCTCCATTATCTCCCAACTTCATGAGAAGAATAAGTAGGCCACCCAAAGCAGGAAAGAGAGAGTCGGACGAACCCGCACCGAAACAAAAAAAGTATGTTCGAATGAAAAGAAGGCAAGAATCGATTAAATGTGGCGAGTGTGGCATGAGAGGACAATATTTAAGGAAGTGCAAGGTGAAAGATGTCTCTTTGGTAGAAGAAATTGATTCTACAATTAAGGTAATTTATTTTGCTATATGTTATTGGTTTTCTATTACTTAATATAAGTTTGATATTGTACTATATTTTGGATCATACTCTTTATGAATCCGTATAAAAAAAACTGGCTTAGTTGTAATAGTAGTAAGACATTGAGTTGCGTATTGTTTATAAAACATTGTATAGATAACAACTTTGCATGTCACAAATTGACCTGGTTTCAATGCACAAATTGAAGAGGTTATAATAGCATAATTGACTTGGTTGCAATGGCACAAATTGACTTAGTTGCACATGTTGTAATAAAAATTTATATCTAACAGATTTGCATTTCTAGTGCATTATAGAGTGATTTGCAAACTGTAGTGAATGAAATTATTGGAGTTGAAGAAGGAGCTCCACCAATGGGGCAACCTGTTTCTTCTAGTGCAAATGAACAGACATTGCTACCCCCTACTTGCCAACATGTAATTCCGAAGGAGATCAACATAACACATCTTGAAGTTAATAGCCAACAAGAGACTCAACCAACACCCAAGAAAACAGTACCTGCCTTGAGCATGTGGGATCAACTTCTAATGTCGGTCCCACAAGCTCAGCAGAAAAGAGTGCATTTCAGAGACCCTCCACGAATGGTGGATGCTCCACAGGCTCATTTACCCACAACTGCTTCTGCTGGACCACCCAACAACATTGGAACGGAAAGCGGCCAAAAATTTATGAAGATGAATGCGAAGGCTAAACAACCTCCAGTGAAGAAGAAGAAGAAGAAGAAGAAGAAGAAGAAGAAGAAGAAGAAGAGAGGTGGAAATAAGTGAAGATTCCTAATTTGATAGGCATGGATTGACCTTAGATATAGGTCTTTTTGAAATAATTTTAATATTGTATTGCTACTTGATTATGTGATGTGTTTTATTTAATTATCAGGAATTTGGCAACCCTTAATTGGACAAAATCATAGTTTGGTTTTTTTAGTGTGCCTTCATTGCCATTTTGTTAGCTTGGTTATAGTGGCACAACTTAACTTGGTTTAATGATATATCGCCTCCATTAGCATTTTGTTGGCTTGGTTATAGTGGCATAATTTGACTTGGTTTATGATATATTGCATGCCTCCATTAACATTTTTGTTGCTATTTCATTCAGTTTGTATTGTTGATGGTTTTAGAAAACTACATTTAAATGTTTTGCAAACACAACATTTATTAAGCAACAATTACAAAGATTTAAAGTCCTACAATAGAAACTTTGCAAGCATGCAATGATATTTGATTTGTTACAAAACAACAACTACCAACAAAACAGACACTAAACAACTAGTTTCTTCCAATTCATAATTCCTCTCGTATCCCTACAGAATATCACAAAAAACAAAGCAACGCTAGTGCCAAACATCTTCTTCAGTAAATTAATCTGGTTCATAAGTTGGGCATTCGTCTTTCTCGGCTGCCGATTTACTCCTTCGACAATGTTAATCCTTCTTATCAAGCCCGGAATGATGGTCCTAGCTCTCTGGCATAGGGGAGGATCTTCCCACTGGAAAAAAGTACACTAACCTTGCTGTTTCTTGTGACAAAAAACTGAGCATTATCAATGGTCATTGAAATTGGGTAAAGTTGACGGACAAGTTTTGCGAACCAACAAAATCAACTATAAAATGCTTCAAATTTCTCCTCACTAACAAAATAAAGATACTTTGGACAAAAAATTAGATGAATATACTCACATTATATGCTAGGCAATATTGAAAATGCCACCCAGGATTGGCATCATTCCATGAGGCACGAATTACAGGTCTAATCTCGCAGTAGTAGTTTACACTGCCCTCCACATGCAACATTGTTGTATACAAAGCTTTTGCAGAGGAAAGGATGCGAGATTTTGAAGTTTCTTCAGGGTTTTGCAAACTAGGGTTCTTGCAATTTGGGTTTTTTTAATTTGGGGGAGAGAATGACAATTTAAGCCCAAAATAACTTATTATTAGTGACTATAATTGTGGTCTCAAAATATGCTATAAAAAACTTTTTTTTTATTGTGGTGTGTTATACTATGATCAAAGGGATGTCTGTTAACCTAAAGTGGGTGAGAATGGAAAATGAGTAAATTTTGATTCTTACCATATTTACGATTTTTTTTTTTTTTTATTCTTAATTAAATTGGGGAATCAAATTTATTGTGATACACTATATTATTGATTTGAATATTCCTTCTATTCTCAATGCCTCCCAATACTTTCCAGCTAATTACCCTTAAAGCATGACAAAATAGTACGCTTTTATTTTGTTTTATTTTACAAGGGGCTAATTCTACTCTACCTCTTAAATATTTTTTAAATGACTAACACAACATTGAATTGGTGTGCAAATAAAAAAAAAAAAAAATTGAATTTTAATTATACATTTACACATCTAATATAATAATGTGCAACTCACTTTTTATTACCGAAAGAGGTATGGAAGAAAAAAACATGAATAAGGGAACTAGTCGGTGTAGAAAATATTTACCATACATAAATAAATAAGCATTCAAGTGAATATATTTAAAAACATTTATATTAGAAATTCATTCATTTCAAATTTCTATTTTGTTTAAAGTAATATAAATGAGTTTGAATTGTTTTGTATTGTTTTCTTTTTTTGTTTCTTGTTTGTTGTTGATTTTTTTTCTTTTTTTCTTTTTTATTCAGGAGAAGAGAAAGATGGTATTGAAAGAGTGTATGCATGCATGACTACGAGTTTTTCTTCTTTGTATTTTTATTATGTGTGTGTGTGTGTGTGTGTGTTTATGTGTGTATTTGTGTGTCTGTCAAGTGTCTGTTTATGTGTGTATTTGTGTGTCTGTCAAGTGTGTGTATATATTACGCGTAATGTATATGTGTGAATTATGCAGTATATGTAGTGTGCGCATGGTACATACAAAGTGTGTGATTATGTGGTATAATATATACAAGAGTGATGATAAATTTCAAATGACAAAATTGTAGAAATAATTTCAAATATACATAAAATGGACTAGAAATGTACAATATATTTAAAATTCATTGATTTGAATTTTTAGTGAAACAAGTTGAGTAAATTTAATAGATTCCAAATTCATCTTCCACATCCATCACCCAATCAATTATCCACCCGTTGGTACATGTTAATGTGCTCACATGCTGATATTTTAAGAGCACACATATTAGTTCAAGGTAAGGAATAACTCATTTTTATGAAATTTCAAGATATCAACAGGTGGACGTATTAACACGTGCCTGTAATGGATAGGTACTAACCGACACTTTCATATCCATAGCTAATTCCCATGCAACCTAATGTTGCACTTTTATACAAGAATTTAAAACGAAGGCATTTAAAAAAATATATATATAAATGGTTTTCTTTTTCAAATTCACAGAAGTTGTATGACCCAATTTCATACTTCATCTTTACCTTCCGAACATATTGCCGAGTTTTCTATTAACCCTCTGTCAAAGTACATTCCTTAACTAAAGTCTAAACTATCTAAGTCCAGAACTAAATTAAAATATCTTCAATACTACTTGATACCAGTTTAAATTGTCCGCAATACTTTCAAGATATGAGTTAACACTATCTAAAATATCTCATATCAAATGACGCTCAAATGCTCCTAGATACGAGTCAAAACTATCCAAAGTCCTTCAAATGCAAACTCTTTGACACGAGTTAAAAAGGTCTAAAAACCAAATTTAAATCAAGACTCCTTGACACAAATTTATAAGGTCTACAAATCAAATCCAGCTCAAGACTTCTTTACATGAGTTTAAAAAGTCAAGCTACAAATTCAAAACAAGGCTCCTAGATACAAGTTTAAAAATATAAATCAAATTCATATTAAGACGCATTGACACGAGTATAAAATGCCTACAAAATCAAGTCCAAATGAAGTGACACGAGTTTAAAAGGTTTTTAAATCAAATACAAACTCAAATTGGAGACTCTTAGATACAAGTATAAATTATCTACATCTACTTCTATTATAAAAGTGTGAGTTGTTTCTTATAAAATTTGATTTTCCTATTATATCCTTAATGAGTTCTAATTTTTAATGTTAGTTTAGTAACTATATCTTTAAAGTTGTATTTATATGGTTAGACAAATTTTGGTTTGCCTATTATATCCTTAATAAATTTTAGTTTTTAAGGTTAGACTATTAACTATATTTTTGAAGTTTTATTTATTGTGTTAGAGCCAAATATAGTTCAAATACATCTATCAATTCATGGATATGATACCATTACAAAAATTTCATGGATATGATATCTAATTTATCTAACGACATAAGTTGAACCTACATATTGATAATATTCTATATTTTTGGTTATTTTTAATAATATAAATAACATTATTATTATTACTACTACTACTGCTACTACTACCACTACCACTACCACTACTACAAAAAAGGTGAAAGACTACGGTCAAAAACCGTAGTTAAAGACATTAAGCGACCGTAGTAGTAGATACCGTTGTAGTAGAACCCCTCAAAACCACTACGGTTCATAACCATAGTGGTTAATCCTAAAGACTACGGTTGAAAACCGTAGTCGTTTTAATCGCTTATACTAATTACACTATAGAAGACTACGGTTTGTAAATTCCTTTTACTACGGTTGCAACCGTAGTAATAGGAAATAAAGACTATGGTTACTTACCGTAGTTGTATAATTCGTATCTAACACCACGACATATATGACAACGGTTTGGAACTTCAAATGACTACGGTCAGAACCGTAGTTAAAGGTTTTATCGAATACGG
Organism: Ajuga chamaepitys; assembly: GCA_958295605.1. Classification (NCBI taxonomy): domain Eukaryota; kingdom Viridiplantae; phylum Streptophyta; class Magnoliopsida; order Lamiales; family Lamiaceae; genus Ajuga; species Ajuga chamaepitys. The sequence goes on along the minus strand of OY282496.1, from coordinate 37,592,390 downwards.
TTGGAAACCGTGGTGATAGATTTTAACAAATACGGTTGTTGGTTAAAATTTACCACGGTTTGAAATGTAGTAAAAATGATCAAAGACAACGGTTTCGGTTATTCATTGACAACGGTGTTTAACAGTTGTCGTAGATGTTTATCAATTTAAAAAAAAAAAAAATGATTTTTGATGATATTTGAAAATTGTAATTTATATTGTTTATTATATTAATGAAACTAATGTACAATTAAACATACGAGTAAACATTTTGCAAAATAAAAAAAAAATATAAATTAATAGATAATGAATTATAACCCCTCTCAAGTATCTCAAATCAATTACAATCAACAATTACTAAAATAATGGAATATAGACAATATTTCTAAATTAAGCAATAACATTAGACTAAAAGCAGCTCCCACTCGAAATGCCGATGAAGTTCCACGCCAATATCCCCATACATTATATCATTGTGTTCGTGTTCCTTGGATTGTCATTTCCGAAAAGTGAAAGCATCCTGTATTCAATTTTATAAGAAAGAACAAAATAAAATTCTCATTAGTAAATGCGATGACAATAATAATTTATTTAAGTTGAAGTCCTGGAAAGGAAACAAGATCATCATCATCCATCAAATGTCTAGCAATTTACAACCTGATGATCTAAATTATGTCTCCATATTATGTATAGAAAGATTGATCACGAAGATTTCTTAATACCTAATTAGTCATGTATGTAGTCCTGAATGCATTCTGCCCACTCGGCCCGCACATCATCAATGTCAGACTTACTATAAACTAATCATGTGAACTACAATGTAGATAATTTTTTTTTCCATTAGCCAGACAACTAAATTTAGGTTCCATCTTAAGGTAATTTTTTTTTAAAAAAAAAAAAACTTACTATGTGTCGCAAAGAGTCCATGTTAGCTGATGCATTTGATTGGATGAGTTGTTTCATGTATTGCAATACATAAAAACCACACTGGAAACCATCGGGCTATTTAGGAGCCTTCATGAAAATAATATCATTATAGCCAGTAATGCAAAATATTTTGTTTACAAAAGAAAAAGATAATCAAGTATTCACCTTGATTACTTCCCAAGTCGGTTGTTTCCTTCCTTTCCGACCAATATCCGCATTGAAATTTTTTAAGGCCTTACATAAAAAAATTACATTTTAATTTAATATATTATACAAGAAGTGAACAAACCCAATTTGTTAGAATATTTCTATTAAGAATCAATGGCTTGCTAGTTCAGTTTATAATTGTGTCAATTTCATCATTGAAAATATTTCTTGTACAGACATAATACATATAATAGTTTGCTAAAAAGACTTGATGATACAGGAAATGCAATGTCGACTCAATATGTTGGAAGCCTCAAATAAACAACTGGCAGATAAAGACGAGTTGATTCCTTGCACCACATATATGTTTATATATGATTTCTCAGTACTTTATAACATAACAACGTAAATCGTAAACCTAGTAATTAACTAGCTAAAAATACTACAGAAGTGCCAATGTTTATCAGTATTATAAAAATCATTAACGATCTGCTAGGAGCATCCTCAACTACTCAAATAAGATTGTTCCACATAAATGAAATTATTTAAAAAAAAAAAACTTACACATTCACAACTATTGTCCATAATGAATCGTTAATGCCATGATAGAGCGGATCCAACAAATATACAATCTCTTTGTGCAGATTGATGACTGTTAAAATCCAATGATCTCTACATATATACCTTATAACTATCAATTAGAAGAGTCGATTGAGATAGATATGATTAATGAAAAAGAAATATTAACTAGGTACTTACCCCACATTACATGGCACCATCATGAGTTGATTGTGAGTTGTATTCCTCATCCTAGACGCTAATGCCCTAGCCCTCTTTTCCATCTGATCATCATCAATTTTTTGTCTTTTCGAGTTGGTCTTAAATAGGCTACACTGTCAGGATCCACAAATATGTAGTTGTTGTTCATCTCGTCACGCACTAGATTTTTATACAACCACCTAATTATACATAAAAACATTCAATATTTTCAACATAATCAATATGGGGAACAAGTTAAACAAAGTACCTTGTGCTAAGTTATAAAAAAACATACCATATGTAGACACTTATACTTGTTCCAGATATTGGCAACAATTGGCAGAATGGTTCAATATCTTCAACATGAACATAGAGGGTCTTCACGTGCCCAAAGACTTTGACTGATAGCGTTATGGATATGTTCCCATTAATTCTTCAGTGGCCTTAGAGTATACATAGATCATGTACAGGCTCCTAGGTATATCAAATTTGTTGTCTGTGGAACCAGTGCGTTCCTTGATCTTCTTTTTCGGCTTCTAATGGGTTTACAAGAAAAAACACAATAAAATTAAAATAGTATTACGATTTCTGACCTAATTGTAACTTATAATCTGTACTTGGTCTCTAACTTTCATGAGGTGGATGGGCCAAGCCACGTAGGATCCAACCGCATCACCGACACTGTCCATTTCACCAGTTGGAATTGGCAACTTGGCATTTTTATCCACTGCTTCGTCGATAGCCACATGGATGCAGCGATCATGTAGCTTATTCCCATGAATGAGATTGTTTCGTTCCTCAGATATTGGGACGACACCGTAGGCAGCAACTTTAGTCGTCGACTCCAGTGTCAATGCTATGACTTTACCCTGCATAATCATTATACGACCATATAAGCCCAATTAAGCTTTTAATCAAGTTCAACATAAAAAAATGATAAAAAAAATATATTTGTCATGTGAAAAACCTGTAAATATTCTTCATTTTCAACAAACTTCACATCATCACTCCTGCTATCATCGTCAGCATCCTCGATTTCTTTTTGTATAGCCTCGTGGTTCTCTTCCTTCACATCTTCGCCGAACTCCTGTTGAACTTGCACAGAACAACTGGCCTTATCCTCAGGGTCAATGTTGAACCCACCTAATTTGCTCACTGCAGCTTCCAGTTTTACAAGTCGTGCATTATTCATGGTGTTCTTTAATTTTTCTTCCAATAACTCATTCTCCAACTGTTCCTCTTTACTACTTCTACAGATAGAATTACCTGACCGTATAGTAACACCTTTTCCGCCACCCCTCACTCTTCCAGAGTGTTCGGGTTTCTCAAGGGCTTGGGAAAGGATGTTATTTCTTACACCTGATGTAACGAGCTCACCCGATTTCATTTTTTCCACTAAATTACCCTGATATGAAAAACATGTACATACATTTAAAAAAATTAAACAAGAAACACTAGTGATACGCTAATAACTCTAAAGTTTCTAAATGCCTACTTACAATCTTATGGACGGTCTCCTTCAATTTTTCTCCTTCGTGCTTTCCCTTTTTTTTACGTCCTTCGCACCACAGTGTTGTACGGTTAACATCCTCATCATCGCATAATATATGTGGCTGTTTAAGAAGAAATAACATATTCATGAAAACAATGTTTATAACTATCAAAGTAGGACAAACATAAAATCATATTGTAATACTGTTAACTTACATTCTCATTAGCACACACGGCGTATCCTTTTCGTCCTAGTCGGTAAGGATAGTCCTTTGAGGTAGATGCTCTTTGTGATTGCAGCTGACTTAGTTGCTAGGGAAAAATAAAACATAGTAATACATATCATTTTATAATTACCAAGTGCATAATTACAAATATATTGACCGAAATATTACTAAGACAAAATGTACCCTGGAATCATCGCCTAAACAGCTAATCACAAATGCACTCCAATCAGATTGGTCAATCACATATTTGTTTGGAGGTGTATTCAAATTTGGACTGCCAACCCTCGCATAAACCCAATGTTTGGTCAATTTCCCTTTGAATTGTTTCCATTTTTCTCCGGCAGAACTCAGACACTTATCTTTCCAATCGTCCGACAAGTTGTACACTAACTACAATAAGTTATACATTTGTAAGATGTAGATAATTATTTCTTGCTAATGAATGGAGAAGTGTAGCAGTTATGAAATTTACTAACCTTAACAGATGCCCATATTAACTCCTTGACGTCTTCCGGAACTTTCGGCCATGAGTCGTAGGTAATTTTAACTTTTGCTCTTGCCAGAACACCAATGTAGCTTTGAAGTTTTTCAGAATCTTTGCCAATTGGTTGATTGTGAGCATTTTAATCCACTGGCTTCTTGATACCTTTAGCCCTTTGTATGGCCAAGCAGTGCATTTGCGAGCTGGTAGCGTCGTTTCCGACTACCAAATTAAATCGTGTATGAAGATACACTTAAACCTTACCGACTACTCTAACTAGTAGAGTGGCAAGCAAGGGTCGATCCCACGAGGAACGGTCGAACAAATTTTTGCTTTTATGTGTTAAGCTATTATTATGAAGAAACATAAAGTAAATAAGCTAGAAAACAATAAAGAAGTGGGGGGTTAATGAAATAACAACTACACCTAAATAAACAAAGACAAATAAAGAGATTTTTATAGGTTTTTGGTTTTTAAATAACAAAACGATTCACCCTTGATCATGTTTCACCGAGGTTTTGGACGATTTATGTAACTATTGTCAATGCCCTATTCAATTGTGATTCTAGCCCTTATCTCAAGACTATTAACAAGCTCTAATAGCCTTGTTATCCCTTAATCTTAGTTAATCAAAACAAGCTCTTCGACTAACCCTATTCAGTTTAACCGAATCCTCGAAAAAGCTCTCTTAGATTCAATCACCAAATGCATTAAACACTAGGACAACGAGATAAATTCAACATAAAACTCGCAAGCTCGGTTTTAGAGGTTAAACTTTGTGTTATCACCAATAAATAATTATTGTTTGCTACTCGGGAATCGGAAATCCTACAATTACGGATAGTAATCTCCTATTCTAGCAACACATTCACAAATCCCTTAAAGGGTGATCAATCCAATAATAAATTCATAAATGTGAGTCAATAACAGCAAATAACACAAAACACTTGAATACACAATATTTTCGGTAACATTAACCGTAATAATCACATAAATGTCTTGAACTCAAGGTTCCACAATAATCAAGAGTGAACTAAGGGTGCTAGCCACCCATTTTACCTAATACAAAGATAAACTAACAGAAAATTAAAGAAAAACATGAACATAGGATAGAAAGAACCAAAGGTTAGGGGTTGAAGATCAAGATCTTCAACCCCCTTCCATTTCCTTGCTTCCAATGGAGAAAAGTGGCTGATTATGTGTGGGGGATGGGTTCTAGGTTGTTCTAAGTTATGTCAAAATCGAATTAGAGGATATATATATAGGGGAGAAAGTGTTAGCTCGAATTTAGGCAAAAACGTGTTTGGGTTTTTAAAACAGGGAACCCCGCCGCGGCCGTGGCATAAAGTTGGCCGCGGGCGTGGTGAAAACAAGGGTTTTGGGCCCAGTTTGGGGCCGCGGCCGTGTTATATCTCCTGCCTCGGCCGTGGTCTTTCTTGGACTGAATTTGCCTTTACTTCTGGAGGACTGGCCAGGGCCGCGGCTTATTCATACCGCGGTCGTGGGGTTTGGATCGCCACGGTCGTGGTGTATGTTTGCCTCGGTCGTGGCAAATGATGCTGAAATGTGGCCTTCTCTGGAGGAATGGCCACGGCCGTGGCCTTGGACTACCTCGGCCGTGGCTTGGGCCACGGGCGTGGCCTCACCACCTCGGGCATGATCCCCTGTTTTTCCTTGTTTTCTTCATCCTTTGAGCTCGATTTGTCAAGTTGAGATTTTCGAACCTGTTTTTCGGCCTTAATTCACCTGTCTTGACATGAAAATGAAACAGACACGTCAAATTGCCCAATGAGAAATAAACGCACAAAACACACGTGAAAATGCACACAAAAGTCCGTAAAAAGACACTTAAATTGACCTAAAAGTGTGTGCACTACCACGTGCACCAAATCTCCCCAAACTTAAACCTTTGTTCGTCCCGAACAAATAAAGAAAAAGAAGAAAGGACACTTTTTAGGGCAGATTTAAGTGGCAAAATCAATTTCAGAAGAAATTTTCAAAAGTTAGGCAATCATGATAACATTGAGCATAAGAGATAGAGCATATCAATTACTTTCAAGACTTGACACTCTCAACTTGAAATCCTTACCGGATGAGTGTATCCTCCGACTCTCAAGTGTATTGAATAGGTAGTATATACGCTCACATTGAAATGCAAATAGTATCTACCATAGGCTTGCCAATCATCTAAACTTCGATGTGTACCCGACATGTGTGACAAAGAATCAAAAAGGTCTTTAACGGGTTGTAATGTTGGTTTGGGGTAAGGTGGGATAATTTTGGGTATAAGTGACTATAAAACGGACTAAATGAGTCGTGCACTACCCATCTACCCCTCAAACAATGGTCACTCAACCTCACTCTTTACTTCCTTAGTAAACCAATCCCAAAAATTGATTTCTTCTCCTTACCACAAAGGGGGTGTTTGCAAACAAAATTGATTGTGAAAAAGTGATTAAAATTGATTGTTGTAGTAAAATAAAAATTTGGTAGTGTTTGGAAAAAAAGTGATTTTAAGAATTGATTTACAGAAGCTGCTCTCTCATTGATTCTCAAAAGCAGCTTAAAAGTGCTTTACATAATTGATTCTGAAAAAGTAACATGAGTTTGCAAACATAACTGATTGTGAAAAGTGATTTTGAAAATTGATTTTGGGGTGTTGTTGAGTTTGCAAACACCCCCAAAGTCCACAACCTAAATGCTTTCTCAATTCTCCTTTGGAGTGTATTTTCTTTTGAATTCTTACAACTTTGAGAACATCTATTAAAAGGCATTTATATTACTACCCTCTCCAAATCAAAAGCAACAATGAGTATATACAACTAACTTTTTCTTTTGTTTTTTTTTTTCTTTTTTTTTTTTTTAAACACAAACAAAAATTGGAGAGGACTAGTATTCTCGATTCTTTTCCTATTGTTTCAATTCCTTTCACCTTTCAGTACTCCCAATAGTTCACCCTTTTCAATCCCAAATTATCCGACTACCTTCCAACCACCTCCCTCATACTCAAATAGTCCAATTAGGTTCAAAGGCTAATCGAAAGGGTTTCGGCTTGTAGAATTGGGCTGTCAAACAAGAGGCTAAAAGCTCAAAGGGCTCAACTAGAGACAATATCAAATTAGGTAAAAAGGATGTGTTTTCAAGCTTGAAAGTAGGCTCAAATCAAGGATTGCCTAAGATAATTTTCAATGTCACAAAATGTACCGACTCATGCAAAATAGAGAATCAAGGCAAGTTCTAGAGACAACTAAATGCACTCAATGAATTTCACACCGAAAGAAAGTTTATGTTACTCCAAAGATGGGAGTATCTTCTAAAGCTCAAAAACTCACTCGGTTGCAATTTGATTAAAAGTTTTGAATGTAAGCTCAATTTCGTATCATAGCCTATCATGCTCTATCATTAGCCAAGTTTTCAATTTTTATGGAAAATTTATTCATCATTAACCGTTTGCCACATTTTCATTCAAATTTGGTCCAATCAACTTTTCCAAGCGGCCAAAATCCGTACACCTACCACCCCCTCCCCAAACTTGATTGAAAATCAAAGTTTGTGGAAAGAAAGGGTACGGATTGGTGCTCACCTAACTCAACCATTTATTCAAAACACCCATCCCAATCGACAAAAAAAAAATATCAACTTATTACGACTATGCATGTAAGTGCCCAAAACTTCATCATATAAATAACAAAACTCAATTTATCTTAACCAAACAAATATGATAGTAGAAAATGACACACAGGCCAATCAAGACAAAACATCCTACAAGAAAATCCGATACATTATTCAATGAAATAGTGCAAGCAAGTTCACAAAGGCAAAAATAACAACCAAACGGGCCACACGCCGTGAATCCCAAGTATAGGCAAAACAGAAGGGGCACACAGGCCTAAATAGTCAACAAGCAGTAAGATATGGAAATGAAACATGAGAGATTGCAACACCAGGGTGGCCAAGAACATCCTACTTCTTACGTTTCTCCCCCAAACTTAGTTGAAAACTAAGCTTTTGAAAAAGAAGAAGGATATTCTTGGTACTCCTACTCACAAAGATTTGGACGGTCGTGAAGATCGGGAGCTTTGGCCACCAAAACATGCTCGAAGGCTGTTGAGTGCCTCGAGGATCTTGCTCTGGTTTCCTTTGATCTCCCTAATGTCCGACTTCATCTCTCGGATGTCCCCCTCCATCGTGCTTAATCTTTCATCCACTTGTTGTTGAAACTCGGTCTGGGACTGAACAGCGGATACGGGTCTCTTTCGTGAATGACGGCTGCTCACACCCTCGCCTGTGAGGTCTATCCCTTCTGCAGCAGGTTCTGATACTTGGCCTCTCTGATATTTCCGGAACTCGAGGTCACTGGGTTCCCTCGAGGCTGCCCGGTGTACAGCTGAGCTCAAGGCCAAGTTGGCTGTGGATTTGAGGTCTCGGATGCGGGTGAGGTCTGGGTTAGGAAGGCGTAGCATTGGCCCTACATTTTGGATCACGTAGGGAACGGAGACTCCATCTTCTAGTCCCAAAGCAGCAATCCTCATGTTGGCTAAATCTTCCCAACCCAGAAGGAACGAATCTGAAACAGCCTTGAAGTCAATCAACGGAACTCCACAATGCTCTAGAATTGGTGTGATAAGAGCTCCGCTGAATATTGAGTCATATTGCTTAGGCTCTTTCTTTCTGGTCGCCGTTAGTTCCTTCACTGTCCTCTCAAAAGACTAAATCAGCACCTCTTCATATCTCCTATCGGTCCGTTTGAGAATGGACCATAGGATACTGAGCTCGGCCATCCTTGCTGCCCCCGTCTCCTTCCTCCCAAAAAGTGTCAATGCCAGGAGCCTTTGTAAAACCTTTACGACTGGATTTCTGATCCAGCTAGTTTTGGAGCTCTTAGAATCGAAGGCTTGCGGTTCAACCAAGCCGGGAGCAACAGTTATTTGCCCCCAGAACCGCCCGACATTGAATTCATCGATGCTTTCCAAGTCTGTGGTGGAGGGATTTTCTTTGAAACCGTAAATCTTCCTCAACTCCGCTGCTGTGAGTGTCATCTTTTTGTTCAGCAGGTGGAATGAAATGCTGTGGATTCTATTTCCACATTTTTCAGAGTTGGATCGGACAGTCAGTGTGCTGAAGAATTCAAGGACGAATCGTTGGTAGGTGGGCCTTGGAGTGAACAATCCAATGAGGCCCGATGCTCTAAAAAATTCATCGATATTATCCTTGATTCCCATATCAGTCAAACACTCAGTTTTGAAATAACGGGTGGCACCAATCTGACGCTTCATTAATCGGGCAAATCTTTGTTGGTGAACCGGGTCGTCCTAAATGATGTCGAAAAGCCGACTGTCTGGCCCTGTGGACGTTGGGACCTCCGGGGTTTCGATCTCCGGTTCCTCTGGAAGGGGCTCCCGGATCACCAACTTGCCCTTCCCCTTTCCTATACTTGGTGTGCCTTTACTTGTGCCAACACTTTTCTTTGATGTCTTTTTTGATGGTCCCATTTGTCCTACAAGACAAACACACACACTTAAATTCCGAGTTTTAACACTTATCACCAATTGAAACATTAACTCTAATCAAATAGAATGCCAATCACTCATGTTCAACCAATCACAGAAAATCACAAGTGAATTCGCAATCTAGATGACTTAGTTGACTTGATTAAATGTGCATAAATGGCAAACATGTCTAATTATTATCCTATTGCAAGAAAATTCTATTAATGCTCAACAAAAATAGGTTGATTTTGTTTCATTATTATCAAGAGTCTAAAAGTGTCTACTATTCACACAAATTCACTAATCAACCTAACAATCGAACATAATAATAGAATCAAATAGCAAAAAGGGTAACAAAAGGGAATGCATGTCAAGTGGTTGGTGATATAGCAAAAATCAACTTCAATCCTCAATTTTCAATGATTCCCAAACTAATCCTCATCCATCATCAACAAATCATGCAAAAACAAAGGCTATCACTACAAATTTAGTGTTAGATTACATAAAAACATTCAACATTGGCAAAAATTCACAAAATATGTGTGCACAACCAATATCAATATATCAACTAATCCAACAACAAATTTGCCCCAAATCTTAACAACAAAGTTCATAATAACAAATAAAGATTGAGGGGAAAGGATAGCCATACTTACCGGTCGAGTTTAATCGAAAAATTTGAAGTTTGATTTTTCGCGCCCTTTTCGACCCGACTCCGACTTTGCTCCAAATCCGAATATTTTTGGATAGAAATGTTTATGATGATGTGGGTGAGGTGTGGTGTGACTTTGAGGGGAAGAAATTGAGTAACAATGGCGGATTTCGTGTGTGTGTGAGTGTGTTTTCGCCAATTTTCGCGAGGAGGAGGGTGAAATGCCCTACCTCGCCCGCGTCTGTCTTTTTATACCTGGGAGTATGCCGCGGCCGAGGCATAACAAAAGCCGCGGCCGTGGCAGATGAGAAGTTTAACCGCGGGCGTGGCAATTTATTGACGCGGCCGTGTCAATCTTTCCAGTGCAATTCCGGAATTTTTAGAGTGAATGACCTCGGGCGCGGTCTAAACTCACCACGGCCGAGGGTCTCTTTGCCGCGGGCGTGGCACATATTTGTCGCGGCCGTGGCCTTTTGTCCAGAATGGATTCAAATTTTTCACGATCTTGACCTCGGGCGCGGCAAATACTTCCTACGGTCGCGGTATTACTTGGACACGATCGTGGCATTGAAGGGACACGGCCGAGGTGAGTTGTCCAGAATCGCTTGAATTTTTCCTTGTTGAATACCGCGGCCGAGGTGTATTATGTACCACGGCCGTGGTGCGTTTTCCTGGGTAATTCCTCCATTTTGGGCTCCTTCACCCCCATTTCACACTATCTCTTTGAATGGATTGTTGGGCACCTACACACATTTAAACAAAACAATTTAAAACACTAAAATATTAGTAAAGCAACTAAACTATGAATTTAAAATACGAAAAGCAATAAACGTCGGGTTGCCTCCCGACAAGCGCCTTTATTTAACGTCGTTGGCTCGACGGATGCTCTTTAAATAAACAAAACAAACAACTAGCTATGTAACTAAAACAAACACTTAACACATAAAACAAAATCGTTCTAAACCATTCCCCGGCAACGGCGCCAAAATTTGGTAGCGTTGTTTCCGACTACCAAATTAAATCGTGTATGAAGATACACTTAAACCTTACCGACTACTCTAACTAGTAGAGTGGCAAGCAAGGGTCGATCCCACGAGGAACGGTCGAACAAATTTTTGCTTTTATGTGTTAAGCTATTATTATGAAGAAACATAAAGTAAATAAGCTAGAAAACAATAAAGAAGTGGGGGGTTAATGAAATAACAACTACACCTAAATAAACAAAGACAAATAAAGAGATTTTTATAGGTTTTTGGTTTTTAAATAACAAAACGATTCACCCTTGATCATGTTTCACCGAGGTTTTGGACGATTTATGTAACTATTGTCAATGCCCTATTCAATTGTGATTCTAGCCCTTATCTCAAGACTATTAACAAGCTCTAATAGCCTTGTTATCCCTTAATCTTAGTTAATCAAAACAAGCTCTTCGACTAACCCTATTCAGTTTAACCGAATCCTCGAAAAAGCTCTCTTAGATTCAATCACCAAATGCATTAAACACTAGGACAACGAGATAAATTCAACATAAAACTCGCAAGCTCGGTTTTAGAGGTTAAACTTTGTGTTATCACCAATAAATAATTATTGTTTGCTACTCGGGAATCGGAAATCCTACAATTACGGATAGTAATCTCCTATTCTAGCAACACATTCACAAATCCCTTAAAGGGTGATCAATCCAATAATAAATTCATAAATGTGAGTCAATAACAGCAAATAACACAAAACACTTGAATACACAATATTTTCGGTAACATTAACCGTAATAATCACATAAATGTCTTGAACTCAAGGTTCCACAATAATCAAGAGTGAACTAAGGGTGCTAGCCACCCATTTTACCTAATACAAAGATAAACTAACAGAAAATTAAAGAAAAACATGAACATAGGATAGAAAGAACCAAAGGTTAGGGGTTGAAGATCAAGATCTTCAACCCCCTTCCATTTCCTTGCTTCCAATGGAGAAAAGTGGCTGATTATGTGTGGGGGATGGGTTCTAGGTTGTTCTAAGTTATGTCAAAATCGAATTAGAGGATATATATATAGGGGAGAAAGTGTTAGCTCGAATTTAGGCAAAAACGTGTTTGGGTTTTTAAAACAGGGAACCCCGCCGCGGCCGTGGCATAAAGTTGGCCGCGGGCGTGGTGAAAACAAGGGTTTTGGGCCCAGTTTGGGGCCGCGGCCGTGTTATATCTCCTGCCTCGGCCGTGGTCTTTCTTGGACTGAATTTGCCTTTACTTCTGGAGGACTGGCCACGGCCGCGGCTTATTCATACCGCGGTCGTGGGGTTTGGATCGCCACGGTCGTGGTGTATGTTTGCCTCGGTCGTGGCAAATGATGCTGAAATGTGGCCTTCTTTGGAGGAATGGCCACGGCCGTGGCCTTGGACTACCTCGGCCGTGGCTTGGGCCACGGGCGTGGCCTCACCACCTCGGGCATGATCCCCTGTTTTTCCTTGTTTTCTTCATCCTTTGAGCTCGATTTGTCAATTTGAGATTTTCGAACCTGTTTTTCGGCCTTAATTCACCTGTCTTGACATGAAAATGAAACAGACACGTCAAATTGCCCAATGAGAAATAAACGCACAAAACACACGTGAAAATGCACACAAAAGTCCGTAAAAAGACACTTCAATTGAACTAAAAGTGTGTGCACTACCACGTGCACCAGGAGCGCCCTCTCGGAGTTCTACTTTTTATTGATTTCGTCTCCTGACTTGTATTTGTGTTCGTAATAGATTTGGAGACTCTAACCGATTATCCTCAATACGTGTTGTTTTGCCTCTATCAGTGATTGAAGGTTGCCTAGACTTGATACTCTTTGTGGGGGGTATTCTGTTGCCGATCTTTTACATCGTTTCCGTTTTGCCATTTATTCGAACCTGTGGTAAATGTTAAATAAATATCAAAGTCAGAATGCTTTTTATTCTTATTTTTAACAAATAAGGTGCTAAGCTGAGGGAAAATAACTAATGCTCCAAAACACACACAAATAAACACCAGTTCATTTCTTCAATATATTTTACACAATCTGATCACATATAAACTAATGATCATGTATACAATTGTCATGGTAGAAAAAAGTAACAAAGACTAATTTTATAAATCAACCTCCACAAGTTGTTTTAGAATAGTAATCCAATTGTTAATTTTAGACCCAAAACGACTTCAATGTAACAACTTAAAAAATTGGATTAACACTGTACACTTTTTTTTTTTCATTACAATAATTGGAATATCAAACAAATATCCACCTATTAATGAATTCTTTTACTTAACATGCTTGCCGAATCGAGAAAAGAATATGATGACGCAACTTCTAGAAGCTAGTTTTATGATAAGGTGGACGGAGTATATCCTTTTTACAATTTCTCAGAAAAATTGTAAATCAATATAGCTCTTCTAAATATAAAATTAAAATGTATGATTCAATAGAACAATGATCAACAACTTAATTATTAGCTCCTAAATATAGTTTTATACCACAAAATGTTGTATAAAATAATCCATATACATAGATGATATGCAAAACTGTTGTAAATTCCAAATAAATTAAATGTTACAACAAATACTCCTGTACCAACTTAAGTTGTTAGATGAAACAACAATCCAGCACACTATCAACGACCACACGAGCAAGACTAAGATTATTCCAATATGGATATCTAGAGTTTGGGGAGCCAAAGTAATGGTATCAAAGCAAAGGCAATTAATAGATCTTGTGTTCTGCCATCATTTTACATGGATTGTGTGTGGAATACGTTAAAAGAAAGTTAGCAGCACAATAATCGGAAGTTTCGAAATAATTAACTTAAAGTAAGAAATTGTGCCCAAAAAATAGCTATTAACATCAATTCAGCATCCAATTTCTTCCTTTTGTGCATAACCATTTTTTTGTTAAATTAGTATACCTTGTGACAATTCATGTAACGAAGAACGGGCTAATACTTAATTAACGAGCACCAGTAAAAACTTGATATGGACAATAAAAATAGGCTTTGATCAAGAACTCAAAAAATACTCAGCTGCATAATTTCTGACTAGTATAAGTTTGTGATTGAGTTCAACAATAATAGATAATTTATAAATCATATTCTATACAATTCCTCTCTAACCAGAATTTGTACGTAAACATCAAAACAAACTAAGATATATGTGATCTTAAAACCGTTAACATGTCTCAAACTCGTTCAATTTATATGATTAATGCTCCTATGAACTACACCAAAATCATGTCTGAAGCCTATTGTGAATTGAACCGTAAACACAATCTCTGAAGAAGATGATAGTGATTTTTTAGAGAAATCGCGAATATACCTTCTTCGAAAATAGTCGACTGAGTTGATTGCAATCTGATCGCTTTTTTTCTGCGGATTGACGGCCGAATGATCCTTTAACGTCGGCAAAACCTCTTACAGTCAGTTTATCTTGCGTCCTTTCGCCTCCTCTCCCACGTTTGGCCCTGCTCTAATTCGCGGCAACAGAAATCTGATTCAAATTTTGTAATTGTCGTTCATTGTTTAACTAGGTTATAAATTGGGCCCAGAAAAAAATTAACTAGGGCCTGCTTTTTTAAAACTGGACGTGTTGGTCCACTGAAGGTTTAAAAAAAAGGCTCCCAAAAATTTCAGGAAAAAAAAAACGCAACTGGAATATCTGGGACTCGAACAAGGTACTGACAACACTTAGCAAAGGTTCCTACCACCACACCACACATCCTTCTTCGAAATTGTTTTGAATCTCTCTCATTATATTTTTGTAATTGATAATGTTTGGTAATTCAAATCATTAAACATAATTCTTACTAAAAGATAATTTATATCAATTTAGGACCTAAAGCTCACAAAATGAAATTCCACAAAATGAATGAAATTCTACAAAATAAAATTTCACAAAAAAAAAAAAAAAATCGAAATGATAAGCAGTAGAATTATACGTCGAAAGTCTTTCACGACACTTTTTATACTTTAAAATATTGTATATATTAACTGTATGTTTTTGTAATAGAAAATATACTAGTTATATATTTAAATTCTAAGTAAGTGGCTCCGTTCAGTCAATGGAGTCTTAATTGAAGATATAGTCTGTATTTTTTGGCGTACTGACTAAATAAGGATGTAAAAAATCTACGCCTGATCAAATTACAAAAAAAAGGCTAGGTTCAACTAGGCCAGTATAGGCTAGACACACCATACTCATTTCGAGGCTTGTCTATTAGGTAAAAAAAGATCATGATAGTATGTATCAGCCCATCGGCCATGTGAGAAAGCTTAGACCACAGTCACCCGTCATAATTGTTTGAGTAGTCTATATATAGAAATAGATAACAATTAAAGTTATACATGTTGAGGTCGTCGGTCCGGCTAGAATTTATTTAGTCAATAAATTATGAAGAGTCTGACCCAGCATATCCCATTAAATATACTAAAAAAAAATTTGGCAGTCCGTAACGACCCGTGAATCTTAATGGGCTCGCTAATTCTTCGGATCTATATTTTTATAGATCAAAATAAACAATTGGACGATCAGATATGGCAATCTAGCTAAGCCAATTATGTCAGTTCTGACTACAGGCTCCCATCATAAGAGTTTTGTTAATCTTTATATATGAATAGATAAATAATCAAAAAAATAAATTGATAAATAAAAATAAGCAGTTATCACAATAAAAATGTACAATATAAGCATGTAAGTGTATAACTATCAAATTTGTATTTGCTATTATGATATAGTAAATACAACAAAAATTGATTAGTTATATTGTTATACATTATCAAGTCTAACCTTCCCCATCCAATTAAATAAACTAAAAACACAATATAAAAAAACTCAAAAAGAAAAGGGCATAATCAAAGTATAAATTAAATTTTCAAAGAGTCATTTGGGAAAGAACAAATTAACTAAATCAAAGTCAATTAAAAAGGAACAAAACCAGCCTGAGCAGGTTTCGATCTCAAGTTGCTTGGAAGGAAACATAAGTTGCCAACCACTGGGACACCTTGAACAATTGAAATGCTTCTCACACTTTCTTTATTTATTAACTCGTATAAACAGAATACAACCCCAAATTGTTGATACCTGGTTAGTTATTGTAGGATCATGACAAAGAAGGAATGGATGTTTACGTGTTAGTGAATTCAACTCCTTTACACACAACTAGACAGAATATGGAATTCGCACAAAGATCAATCTGAAAAACACACACTCAGTTCGGCCAAAGTTATGGTCGAATTGAACTTACGCAACACAGGAATTGAAATTGAATCACACACAGGTTTTACGTGGTTCGTTCAAGATGAACTACATCCACGGAGGCAAGACACACCCCAATCCACTAAGAAATCCAATCAATTACAGAGAATACATCCAATAAACGAAATGCCCAATTCTGGTTACAAATTAGGGCATAAACGTTCTATCTCAAAATACTCTCTTTAATCTAAGAAACAAGGAAAATGCTCGACGTAGTGACCTTCTCCTTGATGAGAGCTTTACAAAGATATAAGAATTGGAGCTCGAATGTAACCGTACAGAAAGTTCTAACTGAATCAAGTTGAGCTCAGCTACCGGACAAAAACGACGGTTTTCTTCGTCACAAACTCTGAAACTAATCCGTCACAAATGACGGTTATCCTCAACTGCCACGAACCCGGCTCACTCTGAACAACTTGACTTCTTGATGCTCAAACCCGGTTCAAACCTCCGGTTCTTCACTTCCTGATCCCGGTTCCACATTCCCAACACACCATATTACAAAGTATAACTCACTTGATGAGATTGAACACCACCTCACAAATCTCCACCTCAATGAATCAAGTGTGCCTCTTCCTGCCTCACCACTGCCTTTCTGTTACTGCTCTTCATGACATTGCTCAAGCTGCAGCAAGCTCGAACAATGCTCCACTTTGTTCCCAGGTACACCCTTAGTAAGAAAATCAGCAGGGTTATGCAATGTGTGTACCTTCTTCACCTCCACAGAACCAGAATCAATGATATCTCTAGCAAAATGCAACCTAACATCAATGTGTTTTGACCTTTTATGAAATGCTTGGTGTTTCACAAGGTGTAGAGCACTTTGATTATCACAGTAGATTGCCACACACTTCTGCTTGATATCCAAATCTCTCAAAATTCCTTTCAGCCAGATTGCTTCTTTGATAGCTTCAGTTAAGGAAATATATTCTGCTTCTGTTGTTGACAGTGCTACAACTGATTGTTGTACACTTCTCCAGCTGATGGCTGTTCCAAATAAGGTAAACACAAATCCAGAAATAGATTTCCTTGTGTCTATGTTTGCTGCAAAATCAGAATCAGCAAACCCCTCCAATGCAACAGTACTTCCATCCACTCTCTTTTCAAACTTCAGTGACAAGTTCACTGATCCTTTTAAATACCTCATCACATGTTTCAAAGCTTCCCAATGCTCAACTCCTGGGTTTGACATGAACCTGCTTACTAAAGACACAGCATAGGCCAAGTCAGGCCTGCTACAAATCATTCCATACATAAGACTTCCAACTCCACTTGCATAAGGAATATTGCTCATATGTATGATTTCCTCTTCAGTCTTTGGGCATTGTTCTTTGGAGAGTTTCTTCTGTAGATTAACTGGAGTGGAGAGAGGTTTGGCTTCATGCATATGAAACCTCTCCAACACCTTCTGTAGATATTGCCTCTGAGATAACCAAAGCACTCCAGCTTCTCTGTTTCTTAGAATGTTCATGCCCAAAATCTTCTTGGCCTCTCCCAGATCTTTCATGTCAAATTCAGTGTTAAGTTTATCCTTCAACCATTGTACCCTCTTCTTGTTCCTGCTGGCAATTAGCATATCATCCACATACAATAGAAGGAAGACTTTATCTTGCTTTGAACCTTTGTTGAAGTAAACACAACTATCATAAAGACTTCTTACAAAGCCAACACTGATCATGAAGTCATTGAACCTCTTATTCCACTGTCTTGGACTTTGTTTGAGTCCATATAGTGACTTCGTCAACAAACAAACTTTGTCTTCTTGTTCAGGAACAACAAAGCCTTCTGGCTGTTTCATATATATCTTCTCATTGAGTTCTCCATGTAAGAATGCTGTCTTTACATCCAGTTGTTGTAATTCCATGTCCTCTTGTGTAACTTTTGATAAAAGCAACCTGATTGAGCAATGCTTTACCACTGGAGAGAAAACTTCATTAAAATCAATTCCTTCTCTTTGTGTAAAGCCCCTAGCCACCAATCTTGCTTTAAACCTCACCTGTTTGGATCCTGCTGTCTCTAGTTTCTTCTTGTATATCCATTTAGAGCTTACAAGTTTCTGACCTCTTGGTTTATCCACCAATATCCAGGTCTCATTCTTTTCCAGGGACTCCATCTCTTCAATCATTGCCTGTATCCAGTGTTCACCTTCTTCACAGTCTAGTGCTTCTTTAAAACTACTAGACTCTTGTGATTCCAGGTCTTCAGCAACACTCAAGGCATAGTAAACACTCCCTGCTTGACCATAGAAATCAGGTCTGTTGATTGTTCTTCTAGGCCTGTCCCTTCCAATGCTGTATTCTCTGACATTTTGTGAAGGTCCAGTTTGTTCTTCTTCTTCAGATGATGAATCACTATCTTGTAGATTTTCTTGTGGTTGAGGTGTGTGATTATCTTCAGCAGGATGCTCCACCTGAATTGATATCTCTTCTGTCTCTTTAGCACCATCAAATTCTTCCTTAGAGCCTGTAGAAGTGTAAGCCATCACATTCTCATTAAACTTTACATCTCTACTTGTGATTATCTTCTGATTTCCCTTCTCTAAGCACCACAATCTGTAGCCCTTTATTCCATCCGGATATCCAAGAAATACACACATCTTAGAGCTCTTGCATCTAACTTGTCTTGCTTGACATGGACAAAAGCAAGACAACCAAACACCCTTAAACCTTCATAACTTGGTTTCTGTCCACTCCACACCTCTTCAGGTGTTTTGAACCCAATCACTGATGAGGGTGACCTGTTAATTAGATAACATGCTGTAGCAATGGTTTCACCCCAAAATACCTTTGGCAACCCAGCATCCAACAACATACACCTAACTCTTTCAAGGAGAGTCCTATTAAACCTCTCAGCAACTCCATTCTGTTGAGGATTAATTGGTACAGTCCTGTGTCTCTTGATTACTCTTTCTTCACAGAAGTTTGTAAACTCCGTAGAGAGATATTCCAGTCCATTATCAGTCCTAAGGTGCTTCAGCTCCTTCCCTTTGACATTTTCCAGTTGAATCAACCATGTTTTGAACTTATGAAAAGCATCACTCTTATTCTTCATCAACATGATCCACACCTTTCTGCTGTAATCATCAATTAAGGACATGAAATACCTTGCACCACCATGAGACTCTGTCCTTGCAGGACCCCATATGTCAGAGTGAACATAATCTAATGGCTCTTGAGTTGTGTGAACACCCTTTCCATAGGGCAGCTTCTTGGATTTGCCCAAAGCACACTGATCACAGAACTCCAGATCTTGATTTCCCATATTTCCAATTACTCCACTTCTTGACAGTTCCTTCAACCCTTTCTCTCCTATGTGTCCAAGTCTCTTGTGCCATTTAACAAGCTCAGAACTGCTCAAGACCATATCTACACTCCCAACAACAGGTGAACCAATCAAGATAAACAACCCATTATGCTGTCTACCTTTTATCACCATTTTTCCATGTTTTGTGATATGCAAGAAGCCATCTACTGAGCTAAACTGACACCCACTAGTTACTAAAGAACCAAGAGATAGAAGATTTCTTTTAAGGCCAGGAACATATCTTACATTTGAGATGACTCTGACCACACCATCAAACATCCTTATGCTCACTGATCCAACTCCTTTGACCTTACATGATTGGTCATTTCCCAGGAGAACATTTCCACCATCTTCTCTTTTCAGTTCATCAAACCATGACTGGTGTGGACACATATGAAAGGAGCAGCCTGTGTCCAAGACCCATTCCTTTACCATTCTTGATTCAGTAACATTTAATACCTCTGGAGGATCTTCTTGATGATCAATGGCAGCAGATTCTGCCCCTTGATTTCCACCTTTCTTGTTTCTCTTAGGACAGTCCTTCTTCAGGTGACCAGGCTGCTTGCACTTGAAGCATTTCCTCTTCTCAACCCATTCATTCCCCTTCTTAGGATTAGAGTCTCCTGCCTTTGGATCCTTAGCATTCTGTCCCTTCTTGCCTTGCCAAGGTTTCTTGAATTTGACATTCAAACCTTCTCCAGATTGCATCATGCCTTTATCACCTTGAGTCTGGAAACATTTAGACCTCAGAGCCTTCACTATCCCATCATAAGATAGCTGCTCATCTCTCCCATACATCAAGGCATCCTTAAAGCTTTCCATGGATTTTGGAAGAATGTTTAACACCATCAATGCTTTGTCATCCTCCTCCAATTTCACATTCAGGTCTTCCAATTCGTCAACCATCTTAATGAACTCATCAAGCTGATCAGAAATTACCTTATCTTCAGTGATCTTGAAGGCCAACATCTTCTGCTTCAAGAACAGCTTGTTGGAAACTGACTTAGATTGATACAGATCTTCCAATCTCTTCCATGCTTCTGAGGAACTCTTGCATCTTGAGACCTCTCTCAAAGGTTTATCACCTAAACACAGAAAGATAAGACTGAGGGCCTTCTTATCCACTGATGCAAACTTGGGTTTCTCATTTTCTTCCCATGAATCCAGAGGTATCAATGCAAGATCAAGGCCATTGTGAACCAATACTGCATTCATCTTGATCTTCCACAGTGTGAAATCATTCCTTCCTGTAAACTTCTCAAAATCCATCTTCATACCAGCCATTCCTTCTCTTCTTCAAGGTGTGAGAGTTGATTCCCACAGACGGCGCCACTTGTTAGTGAATTCAACTCCTTTACACACAACTAGACAGAATATGGAATTCGCACAAAGATCAATCTGAAAAACACACACTCAGTTCGGCCAAAGTTATGGTCGAATTGAACTTACGCAACACAGGAACTGAAATTGAATCACACACAGGTTTTACGTGGTTCGTTCAAGATGAACTACATCCACGGAGGCAAGACACACCCCAATCCACTAAGAAATCAAATCAATTATAGAGAATACACCCAATAAACGAAATGCCCAATTCTGGTTACAAATTAGGGCATAAACGTTCTATCTCAAAATACTCTCTCTAATCTAAGAAACAAGGAAATTGCTCGACGTAGTGACCTTCTCCTTGATGAGAGCTTTACAAAGATATAAGAATTGGAGCTCGAATGTAACCGTACAGAAAGTTCTAACTGAATCAAGTTGAGCTCAGCTGCCGGACAAAAACGACGGTTTTCTTCGTCACAAACTCTAAAACTAATCCGTCACAAATGACGGTTATCCTCAACTGCCACGAACCCGGCTCACTCTGAACAGCTTGACTTCTTGATGCTCAAACCCGGTTCAAACCTCCGGTTCTTCACTTCCTGATCCCGGTTCCACATTCCCAACACACCATATTACAAAGTATAACTCACTTGATGAGATTGAACACCACCTCACATTACGGATAGGTTATCACAAGAGTATTACGACGGAGTACAGTATTTCATGCGTTTCGCAATGCAGAATGTTGATGATCTTAATGCAATGTCCTGTCCATGTTCATCATGTGGTAATCTTCAAATAAAAAAATTTGATGCTGTGCGGATGCATTTGTTGGCAAATGGAGTGGATAAAACATATCTTAAATGGATGTGGCATGGAGAAGACCCTACATCAGATCAATCGATGAGTGATAGCGAACAACCTGGGATAGACGAATATTAATTGTTGTAAGAAGAACCTATAGATATGGTTAATGATGTGTATGACGAGAGTGATAACCCAGATGGATTCATGAAATTAGTAGAGGATGCTTAAAAACCGTTATATCCTGGATGTTCCAAATTCACAAAGTTATCTGCCATTGTGAAGCTCTATCATTTGAAGGCAAAACATGGTTGGAGTGACACTTCGTTTAATGATTTGCTTATTTTATTTGGACAAATTCTGCCAGAGGCGAACGAATTGCCTTTATCATTATACGATGCAAAGAAAAGCTTGACTACGTTAGGTATGAATTATGTGAAGATCCATGTCTGCCCAAATGATTGTGTCCTTTACTGGAAGGAGCATGAAAGTAGAACTGACTGCCCTACTTGTGGGGCTTCAAGATGGAAAATGGGCAAAACTTTCAAGGTAAAGGAAGGAGTTCCTGCAAAAGTTTTATAGTACTTTCCACCTATCCCGAGATTTAAGAGAATGTTCAGAAATGAAGTTGTTTCGAAAGAGTTGACATGGCATGCTGATGAGAGAGTTTATGATGGTTATATGTGTCATCCGGCTGATTCACCCTCTTGGAGATTAGTGGATCATAAGTGGCCAGATTTTGCATCCGAGAAAAGAAATCTCCGATTGGCCTTATCAGCAGATGGGATCAACCCATATAAGACAATGTCTTCTACGTATAGTTGTTGGCCAGTTCTATTGGTCACATATAATCTTCCTCCATGGTTATGTATGAAGAGAAAATTCATTATGCTAACTTTGTTGATTTCCGGCCCTAAACAACTGGGTAATGACATCGATGTTTACTTGGCTCCCTTAATTGATGACTTAAAAAAACTATGGGAAGTTGGTGTTGATGCTTTTGATGGTTATCGCCAACAAACATTTCTACTCGGAGCTGTTCTATTATGGACGATTAATGATTTTCCGGCTTATGGAAACCTATCAGGGTGCAGTGTGAAGGGATATCATGCATGTCCTATTTGTGGTGAAGGCACATACGCAAAACGTCTAAAGTATGGGAGAAAAATGTCATACATAGGTCACCGAAGGTTTCTTCCTTATAGTCATCCTTATCGTAGGCAAAAGAAGGCATTTAATGGGGAACAAGAGTTTAACTTGGCACCAAAGACATTAAGTGGTGATGATGTGTTAGAGAAAGTAAAATCAATTGAATGAATGTGGGGGAAAATGAGTCGTGTTTCTAAACCGAAAGAAGATGGAGGTAAAACATGTTGGACGAAGAAATCAATCTTCTTCCAGCTGGAGTATTGGCAGCATCTTCATGTTAGACATGTTCTTGATGTCATGCACATAGAGAAAAATGTGTGTGAAAATATTATAGGTACGTTGCTTGATATTCCAGGAAAAACTAAGGATGGAATAGCTGCGAGGCGAGATCTTGAGGAAATGAAATTGAGGACTGGGTTGGCGCTAGTTGGAGGTGGAAGCAGAATATTTTTGCCACCGTCTTGTTATACACTAAGCAGGGAAGAGAAGCGTAAGGTTTGCACATCACTTGCTGAAATGAAGGTGCCTACCGGTTATTCGTCCAATGTTAGTAAGTTGGTTTCCATGAAGGATTTGAAACTTACTAGATTAAAGTCGCATGATTGCCACACTCTGATGCAACAGTTGCTCCCAGTGGCCATTCGCGGTGTATTACCTGAAAATGTGAGGCATACCATTACTCGATTGTGTTTCTTCTTTAATGAGTTATGTAGCAAAGTGATAGATGTCTCAAAGTTAGAAGAAATGCAATTAGAGATTGTGAAAACATTGTGTTTGCTAGAAAAGTATTTTCCACCCTCATTCTTTGATATCATGGTTCATTTAACAGTTCACCTAGTGAGAGAGGTTAAGCGCTGTGGACCTATATGGTCTATATGGATGTACCCTTTTGAACGTTACATGAAGATTTTGAAGGGTTACGTGCGGAATCGCAATCGACTAGAAGGGTGCATAGCTGAATGTTATATTGTCGAGGAGGCAGATGAGTTTTGCTCAGACTACTTGTCAAATGTTCATTCAATTGGGATTCCAAATTGTATTAGCAACCATGATCTGACTAAGCCTTTGTCAGGCACTCGATTGGAAACGGTTGGACACGAGGAGTGGATGCAAGCACATCGTCATGTTCTTGCAAATGATCCCGATATTGACTCTTATGTTAGGTAAAATTTTCAACCTCTCGATGAATTGTTTTTCGTGGGAGATATTTTGCTTTGAAACTAATTACTTGTGTTCACCATTTCAATGAACACATGGAGTATTTGAAGTCATCATCTCTCATTAAGGCTAAGTCGAAAAA
Source organism: Ajuga chamaepitys (assembly GCA_958295605.1). Classification (NCBI taxonomy): domain Eukaryota; kingdom Viridiplantae; phylum Streptophyta; class Magnoliopsida; order Lamiales; family Lamiaceae; genus Ajuga; species Ajuga chamaepitys. The sequence continues at coordinate 37,568,100 of OY282496.1, read as the reverse complement.
GTGGTTGGCAGATCAACATAATCGTTTATTTATCAACTGGTTGCGTGACAAAGTAAGTATAATTGACGTTTTTGCATTCTGATAAAATATATTAAATATATTACAAGAAATGATAATCATTTACAAAATGATAATTTAGGTTGCAGATGAAATAAATGGCTCCGTGAAACAAGTACCTGAAAAAATAAAGTGGATATCTCAGGGGCCTAGTACATTGGTTGCAAAGTACAATGCTTATTTGGTTAACGATGTCAACTATCATACAAAAGATCGTGATAATGTACGAACATCTCAAAACTCTGGAGTAAGCGTTATTGCAGATATCATGCAGCTTGCTAGTGCAAAGGATAAAAAATCCATCATATCTGATATGGAGTTCTACGGTGTTATTGAAGAAATATGGGATCTCGACTATGGTTATTTCTGAATTCCCATGTTTAAGTGTAAATGGGTTGAAAATAACACTGGTATCAAGGTTGATGACGTCGGTTTCACATTGGTTAATTTGAATAAAATTGGTTTCAAACATGATTCGTTTATTTTAGCTAGCCAAGTGAAGAAAGTTTTTTTCATTAAAGACCCCAAAGACCCGACATGGTCTGTGGTACTCGCAGCTCCTACAAGAGGATACTACGATTGCACAGAAAATGGTGAGGTAGAAGAATCTGCAATTCACCATCATTCTTTTAGCAAAGGGTTGCCTCCAATAGATGCAATCATCTCAAATGAAAATGAACCACCTTGTGTTCATGATAATTGTGATGGGACTTGGGTAGATAATACAAATGTTCAATCTACTTAGCAAGCTTGAATAATTCTTACTCCGTTTTTTTTTTTGGTTATTTTCTTACTTTTATACTTGTTGGAAGAATATGGGATCTTTTGTGTTGGAATAATTTTTATTTATTTAGTGTTGGTATCGTAGCTTGATTTAATATATTTATTCCATTGTTAGAACAAAGTGATTTAATTTTTACAAATATGTTTTGTTGGTGTTGGCTTATGATTATAATTTTTAGAGAATTTGACTTGGTTGAAGTGCTTCTTTGCGGAGGAAAGTGGACAGCTCCACCTGGTGCATGGTTTTTGTTGTCTGAAGTATCTGCTTTCCTTCAAAAAGCAATTGACTGGGAGTTCATTCTTCATCATTGGCAGCTTCTTGATAAGTACAAACCGATTGATGATCTCTGAAGCTCGTTTAGTTTGGGATTTATGTATGAAGAAATTATTGATTTATAATCCTTCTCTATGCATGACAGAAAAGTGAATGCTACAATGATACATAATAGAGATGGTTTTTTGTAATTTTCCCAATAGAAGACGATCTATGGCTACACCATAGTAATTAAATTGTTAGAGATTAATTAGAGATATTTTTCATTGAGATTGGAATATGAATGATTCACTAGTAAGTTCGCCAATATTTCATTTAATATGAACTAATAATAATAATAATAATAATAATAATAATAGTAATGATAATAATAATAATAATAATAATAATAATAATAATAATAATAATAATAATAATAATAATAATAATAATAATAATAATAATAATAAATATTTCAACATTTTAATTTATTTTGGGCCTACAAATCCATATTTTTTTAAAAATAAAAAAAAATAAATGAATGACAACACTTACACAACAACGGTTCAGGAAACCGTTGTCTTTGATTCAATAAAACTAATTATTTTTTTTATAAAAATAAATAAGTACATAGACAATGGAAGTAATAACCGTTGTATCTAAGCGGAATAAAACATATCGACAACAGTAAAAGAACCACGGCCTTCCAAAACCGTTGTCTTTTAGCGAAAAATTTCGCTCAAAGACCACAGTTACGATAATGACCACGGTTTTACTCAGAAAGACAACGGTTTTTTCAAAAGCCGTAGTTATTTTGGTGTAGTCTTTGACCTTTTCTGTAGTACTTCTCCTACCACCACCACCACCACCACCACCACCACCACCACGACTACTACGGTACTACTACTACTACCACCACCACTACCACTATCAATACCACTACTACCACTACCATCACCACTACCACTACTACTACTACGACCACTACGACCACCACTACTACTACGACGACTACTACTACTACTACTACTATTATTATTATTTATTTCTATTTTTAAGTTTCTCTTTAAATTTCTTATCTCTTTTATAATGAGATTCTTTTATATTATTATCAAAAAAGAAAATTCTGGAAAAAGAAAAAAAAAATATTAGTAAATTTTTAAGGCTAATTTAGTAACGTTATTTTTTAAAGTTTTATTTATTTAGTAAGATCCATTTTATAATTCAAAATCATCTCTCAAGTCAAAACTTATAAAATTTATATCACATTTCATATAATATATAGTTCAACTGATGATATAAGTTGAACCTAAATATTCATAATATCTTATATTATTATTATTTCTTTGTAGTAAAATACGTTATATTATTCATTTTTTTTTATTTGATTCTTCATAAATTTATGATAGTTTTTCTAATTGATTTCCTCTGTAATTGATGAGAATGGAGAAAGGTCGATTAGCAAAAATGTACTTACAATAAGTAAAACTTGATTCTCAGTATATTAAATAATTAAAGTTTACATAAAAGATATTTATTTATTTATAAAAAAATTATAGAAAATCAAACATCTTATAGTTCAATAGGATTTTAGCAACTCTAAAGTTTGATTTGTTACTAGGATAATGATTCGAAGACTTTTACTTTCGAACAGTGGTACTGTAGAATTATTTAGATATTAAATGTTTGCAATTTACTATTAAGTTTTTGTGTTTCCATAGTGAAAAAAATACTAAAAGGTTTTAGGATTAGCAACAAGAAGAAAAAAACCATACACATAAAAATTATAACAATGAATACAATAGTGAAAGCTCTTATTTATTATTTTTCATTTTAGAGAGATTTTTTTTTTTAGTTGCTTTTTCTTTTTAATTTATGTACGTAGTTATAATATATATATATATATATATATATATATATATATATATAGATATCTTTTCTCATTCTACTAACCACAAAAAAAAAAAAATATTGATAGGATAACTATAGTGTATCATATTCCTTTTATTTACTCTTAAATTTTGTTAATCGGCCTTTCTCCCTTCTCTACAATTATAAAGGATTCTAATTAGAAGAACTATAAGAAATTTCTGAAGAATTAAATAAAGTATATAAAAGAAATAAAAAATGATATAATATATATTACTAAAAAGGAATAAAAATATAAAATGTTATGAATATTAAAATACTTTAGTTTATGGTTCTCAAAATATTAAATAATCACAAAAGATATTTATGTATACATAAAAAATTATAGAAAATTAAGTATAATTTAATAGGAGTTTAGTAGCTGCAAAGTTTGACTTTTCTGTTAGGATAATGATCACAAGGATCTTAACTTTCAATAGTGATATACAATAAGGGATGTTTGGTTAATGGTTTTAGGCAGGCTGTATTAAGTAACCCGCTGGTACCGTTGTTTGGTAGAAATTTTGCCACTATTTAATTAACGCTCGGCCCGCATTAGAGAACCCATAAACCTGGTATACTAGAACCCACCTTCCTGGGTACGTTACGGTGACATTCCTTAACCCTTCAACATATCAACCCTGCCACGTCAGACGTGTGCCCTGCGTCTCACAACATCACAACTGAAACCCTAGGTTATTCATTCATTCAGCGCCGCACTAGGAGATTTGGGGAGCAAGAGTTCCGGGAGCGAGCTATAGTTGGTGTCGTCGTTGGGATAGCTTCCGATCGTAAGTTGGATCATCCTTTACGTTGCATTTTTTATCAATGTCGTCCTCTATAAACAACTTTCATATTTTTTGAACCTCGTATTAGAGTATTAGATTTCAGATCTGCCCTTTTTTTGTTTAGCGATGAGTGTTATAATCCAACCCCCAAATCCTCTTGTCTTTCTTTGTGTTGTATGTTATGATGGATTTGCGCAATGATTCGGTGATCTTCTCGTCCTCTCAACAAGAAAGAGATCCAGTCAGGTAAATGTTAGCTCGCAAAGATATTTGTTCATTTGTTTCTGATAAACTACAGTTGTTACATTACACATAAATTTTTATTGTGAATTTCATCGTCATTCTCTTTCTTGCTTCCCACAATCTGTTTATGTTCTTTATAAAATTATTTCAGATATTTTATGGGTGGGTGTGTGCTTGTAACTAAGTTATTATATTTTAGATTAAGCTTTTTACAAATCTTTTGCCCTTCGTGACTTATGTCTTGCCTTAGTCCGTCAAGTAACTCTGTTACACAAATGAAGCAGTATGATTTTATAAAATACCAACCCCTTCTGTGAATTGTTGGTCTAAGGTAATATTCTCGGATAGATTTGCACTTTATTAAGACATGAATCTGGTTTTTGTTTTTGAAAAACGCATCCAATGAATTTAACTGCCTGATGCATTTGTTATTGTATGGTATGTGCGAACTCCAATAAGCCAAAGCTCATTCATCCCAATAATTCATTAGTTTCTCATCTGATAACCGTACGCCTGGGGTAATCCGTTAGGTGTTCACCTCCCTCTTTATCTGCCTATTGTTTTGTCCCTACAGAAGTGTCAATGGCCCGTTTGCGTAAGCGAAAATCTGAGATCCTGCTTTTCCTCGAGGAATTCATACTTCAGATAGTGTTCCTTTTTAACATTCTTGGAGTTAGAAACCATTTCCGCAGACGCCTTACTCGCAGGTTTCACGATAGGGTTATTAGGTCTCGAATGGATGACATGATACCAACAAGAGCGTTGTACCTAAACTCTTTAGTTGGCAAAAATGATGAAGGTTGTTTTGTCAAACTTAGGATTAACCGAGACACTTTCTCTAGGCTTTGTTTCCTCCTACATCATGCCCGAGGATTGACTGATTGTAAATACGTGTCCCTATGAGAAAAAGTCTCTCTCTTCCTCACCATCCTCGCTCATCACACTAAGCTTCGATGTGTCCGTTTCGATTTTAAGCGTAGTATGCACACACTGAGTGTGTATGTTCACTCCGTGTTAGACATCATATTAAAATTACATCCAATTCCCTTATCAAAACCGGCACCCATCGAAAAAACATGCACACATCGTAGATGAAGTGGTTCAAGGTAATTAACATTCCTCTTTTATTTCAAAGCGTCTATTAAGAAGCCAAAGACTAGATAAATGGAATAGACGATTGAATGACAATAATTTACCCTTTTTTTAGGGCTGCATAGGAGCCTTAGACGGGACCTACGTAGAGGCCATGGTACCTGAAAGCGATAAGCCAAGGTACAGAACACGAAAGGGTATGATGGCTGTTAACATTCTTGCGGCTTGCGATAAGGATTTAAAATTCACATATATCTTGACTGGATGGGAGGGGTCGGCAGCTGACTGTAGGATTTTGCGAGATGCTATAAACCGACCTAATGTCCTCAAAGTTCCACAAGTTAATCGTCTCGATTCAGAAAGCAACCCACTATGATCATAAGTAATTTTTCAAAAATATAGTAGTACTATTTCACATTTTATTGTTTTCCACATCCATAACCAATCCACTTAAACGATTTTATCATAGTCAGGTAATTTTTACTTATGTGATAACGGTTACATGAACTCCGAGGGCTTCTTGACACCGTACAAGTCCGTTCGCTACCATTTAGATGATTGGGCCACTGGACCTTCGTCCCCTCAAAACTACCATGAGTTTTTTAACTTAAACCATTCGGGGGCAAGGAACGTAATTGAACGCTCCTTCGGTGTCTTGAAAAAACACTGAGCTTGTTTAAGATCCCCAACATACTACCCAATCAAAATCCAGAACCATTCGATTATGTCATGCGCCCTCCTACACAACTTCATTCGTGTCTTCATGCCTAATGACCCGCTCCTTGACTCTCTTGATGACGTTAACCTGGATCACGACAATGAAGAGGTTGTTGACCTCATCGATTTGGTTGAATCAACTCAAGCTTGGAACATATACCGCGATGACTTAGCGAACCGTATGTACGCGGAGTGGAAGGGACTGTAGAAATGAAAGTGTATTTTTTGGGTGTGTTTATCCTGTTTATTGCTTTTTGAATGATTTGGGTTCTGTAAGATATTAATATGTTTTTAAGTGACTTGTCAAACAATATGTAAGACTAGCTTAATGCTTGTTTAATTTCCTAGTGTATCTCCTTTTGGTGTAATTCTTCAGAACGTGCTATGAACATTATTCAGTTGTTTTTTTAATTGCCTTGTTACGTTTACGCAGGTAAAGTAATTATAATCACATGTTATGTTTATTTTAATTTAATCTCATTTTTTATGTTTTCTAGTACGCTTATTATTACCCCCGGAGAACTATTAATTTGTCTCCTCATAAATGGAGCATTTTTGTAATGTTGTACATGTGATATTCATATTGCTCATCATATTGGTGTTACTAGTGCTGGTATAGATAAAGTCTTACGCATGTTGACATGTTTTGCTATCTGTTGTACTGCAGTTAACTATGTCTCAGAATTCGAGCGATTTCGAGCGTCCGCAAGTGTTACGTGTTGACAAGGTTCGTTGGGGTTGGAGTACAATGGAGGAGGATGTCCTCATTGCAAGCATGGAGGAGATAGTCGCTGGAGGCTGGAAATCTAATAACGACTTTCGTCCGGGTTATCTACAGGTTTTAGAAGGTATGATGCTCAAGTCATTTCCAAAGACGAATATTAAAGCTATTCCGCACATCAATTCTCGTGTGCATACATGGAAAAAAAATTATGGGAGTTTAACATCGATGATGGCAAAGTCTGGTATCGGCATGGATCATGAGACAAAGATGATCGAAGCGACCGATGAAGCTTGGGAAGCTCACGTGAAGGTCGTGTTCAACACAAATGTTTTTTTTAAATTGTATATGCAATTAATTTTTCGTAACCGACGTGCGATTTATTTCTATCTGCTCTCTTTCAAGGCCATATGAATTCCCCTAAATTATTTATCTACGACTTACTCAAAATCTTAATTTATATTTTTTAGGTGGATCCTAATTCACGTCTGATGCGTCATAAAACTTGGCCTACTATGAGGCATGGTGCGAAATATTTAGAAAGGATAGAGCGAACGGAACTGGAGCCGAAGATATTGGGGATGCATTGGCCGCGCCACCTATCCCTGCTACTGCCCCATCCGAAATGCACCAGGATACTGCTGATGCATTGCATGGTATGTTTGAGGCCTGGACCAGTGAGAACGACCCAACCCCGATGCTTGATAAGCCCGCTTCTAGCACTACTGTGACCAAGAAATGCGGGGGACGCAAAAGGAAGGTCTCAGATCAGACAGACGCAATAGCTGAGAGTGTGGGGAAGTTCTGCGTTGATGCTTCTCAGCGTTTGATGGACATTGCTGAACATATTGGATATGATGTAAACCTCGGTAAAAGCGCGTAAATAGGTTTTCACGTTTGTTGATAAGATTTAAGGTCTGACCCTGCATGACAAACTCCATGCCACTAAACTACTTGGACAGTCTACTGAAGACCTGGATATTTTTTCTGGCTTGCCTGATGATGCTAAGGAGGAGTGGGCTCGTATGAAGCTTACTAGTCGGCTTTGAATGTCATCCTCATTGAAGATTCGTTATTGTTTTTGTTTTCTAAAGCGGATATGACTGTCAAAACTGAAATTTCCTTTTGGGTTGTTTACTAATGTTTGAAGGGTGCCCTGTGGTGGTTCCCAACATTTGGCTGAAAGCTTTGAATTAGTAGGCATGTCCATACCACCGGAGTTATGTAAATATAGCTGAATGATTGTGCGTTATGCCTTTTAAATTATTCGAAATTCCCTAAGTACGCATTTTTTTTGTTTTAAGAAGTGTATTTTTTTATGTAAATAGGAGGGTACTTAAAAAGGCACTCAAGCGCATGGCTGTGCCATTACGTGGTAGCTATAAGATTCATTTTTTGTCTATTATCACAGTTTAGGTGTGCACGTGTCTCAATTCCAACAACATATGATTTCGCATCTTTTTAGTGATTTAGTAATGTATGTTTTTTTTATAATACATCCCGAACAGATATTTCGTAATCCATGAAATGCCTTGTTCCGCAAATGAGTTTGATTCCTATTTTTGGGTACAATGGACACTTCTATAACAGATTGAGCCTAGCCCACCAAGAGACCCAACTCAGAAGACATCTCAATAGCTTTAGGTATATAATTTAAACAAATAAGCTTTTCGTGTGTCTTGTTCGTGATACACCCAATTGAACAATTTATGCCCCTTGCTTTTTTGCACGCCTGGTTCAATGACTTCATTTAATTAATATGCATTTTTTTGTTATATAAAATGAAATTACACATGCTCGGTATTGTACGAAAATAGAACACTTCCCAATTGATTTATTAGGAAATCGAAGTTAAATGCATACTTGCAGTGCCCAACAAACTTTAGCGATATTGCTTAATAAGAAGCCACCAATATCCTCTAAACCATCGCGAGGATTACATCAAACTTGAAACTAACACAACCGTAGAACATAAAATAAGTCTAGTAGCATACCACCTTACAACATTAGAAAACTAAATTGCAACCAATGAAGCTAAGCATAGACCACTTCACAACTTAAAAAACTACAATCAACCTAGGAACCATACGAGATTAAATACATCTATTAACTGTTCCCACTCACTCTACTTTTGGTTTCTTTGTGGCACCCTCCTCCTTCTCATCATCAGTCACTTGCTTGGATGAATTCACTTCCCGCTCAGCAGTCTCGTTCTCGAGCACGAAAATTGAATTGTTGTGTGAGGGAGTGGTGTCGGATATGATCAATCCTGAGCTGCCGAAGCCGTTGCCAACCACATAGCGCCAGAATGAAGACTCAGAAGACCCCTCACACATTACTCTTGGGAAACGAAACCCATTTGGAATGCTGAGGTCCAAAAACTCGCTTGATATTTGGACGATGTCTTCCAAACGATACCACCCTACTGAGTCGTCTTCTTGTTTGAAGATGTATCGCAAGTTGTCGTATTCATCTTCCCCTTGAGTAGCGTATGCCATTGCCAAACGTCGGTTCTGCAAGGATTAGATTCATACGTTTATTATTGTTAACTATAAGCGACCATTACATAAGAACAAAACTGAAACGCTAAGTAGAGCTCTATACATACATATATAAATTACCAAATTTACTCACCTTGCAAATCTTGGTCCACAAATCTGCATCAGACTCGATCTTCTGTGTTTCAAGGTTGAAGGTAACACCACGATACTTTGTGATATAGTAGAAAGTTTTGTACTGTTTTTGTATCTTCTTCACCCGGTCTGTCAAGAACGTGAAGTCGAACGTCCCAGTACAACCACGGACCTTGGGAGAGCAATGACAAAATCTTCGTCGGCAACGTTTTCAGTTCACAGTTCATCTAGGTCATCTTTTGTCTCCCATAAGGCTGGCTTATACTGTTCGAAAACTAGTGTGAGGTAAGTAAGATCCTCCTCACCCTGGTTTAGATACGTCATTCAGAGAGGGTCCTCCTGCAAATATATAATTGTATACATCAGTTCAATATCATCAAGTGATCATGGAATGTAGTAGGGGTTTTAAGGAGTCCAGAACCGGGTTTAGAATGTTGAGAACCAGGTGAGAGAACTGGGTTTTAGCCGGATCAGTTAAAGAGGTTAAAATGGAAACCGGAGTCAAGGTTGTTATTACTGCCGTTTACAACGGATTAAAACCGTTGCATGTAAAACCGTTGTGGAAAGCTTGCTGAAACAATTTTGAGCAGTTGAAGACAAAAATTGGTTATAATTACTTCTACTCTCTGATTCGAGCTCCGGCCTTTATATACATCGAATACACTTGAAGTTGCGAGTTGATTCACGTTTCTTTCTCTCTGTAAACATTACTCAATCAAGAGAATTAGATTGCAAGGGTTCTTAAGCTCAATTCGGCCTGTGAATTGGGGTTTCTAGTTTTCTAGATTAATTCTTGTAATTGATTGATTAGTGGAGTGAATTGAGGTGTGTATAACCTCCGTGGATGTAGATCACATTGATCGAACCACGCAAAATCCTTGAGTTCATCATTTTCTCTTCCTGTTATTTGTTCGGTTTCTTGTGGCCGATTTCTTTGTTGTTTTTCATTCACTACTGTTAGTGTATTGTTTGTGTGTGAGAGGAACTGATTCATAATAATAATTAGTAGAATTAGGACGAGACCAAGGCCGAAACCAAGTGCGATATGCAAAAACTTGTGAATGAAGGATATGATATATCTACACAAGCTATGCGCAGTATATACATAATGTAGGCACTTACACGAGCGATCCGATCCCAAGTGTTATCGTCGCATGTAATTGTTTTTTTAGTCAGGCTGAATTCTACTACTGGCAGAGACTTGATCCACGAGAATGTGTTGTAATGTTTTCGTAGTTTACGGTAACGATTGAGGCAAGTTTTGTAGTTAAAACTTGTACCTAGCTGAATGTTTACCCATGTCATAGTTGTTGTTATCGCTTCGTTGTTAGGACCTTGCAAACGATTTGGCCATTGACGGTTGCCATTGCAAGGCCCCTTTGGAAGTGACGATCTACTTCTCTGGTCCACTCATGTGTAAAAACACGAGACTGTGAAAGCAATCCACTGGGTGTGGCTTTTTTGTTAGCCATGAAAGCTTCTTTGGGGGATTGAAAGTGCATTCCTTAGGTAGAGTAACCTGATAGATTGTAAGGATTGAAAAGAAGCTTTACACAGCAGCGAAGTAACAATGCCTTACTTATGTGAAGGTATTAGTACTGAAGGAATGTTTCTTGGACGCGGGGTCACTAAAGTAATTCTGCACCAGTGAGTAGGCCGATGTATTTGCATCACATATCTCAGTGGTTATCATGTCACGTAGACCTACTATGTGTACGTGGTCATATAGGTAAAGAGCCGTTGGGGGAAGGGATTGTATGGGGGTGTTAAATTTATGTGCTCAGTTTACTATTGATGCTACTTCTGTTCTGCAGACGTAATGCGATTTTCGTATAATACCTTAAATACACGCACTAGAATGTTTTCCTTAACGTTTAAGTGTTTTGGAGTGTTCGTGTATGGGTAGCGTGCCCTATTCAAACATAAATTAGTGCTGGTGTCGTTATAATGCAAGATTTTAAAAAAAAAAAATTAACCATAGTTGTATGAACTAACTTTAAAGAGCACAGTTGGCTCCTATATCGATCCCTACCTAACATGCATAATTACACGCCCCTAAGCAATTACTTGCATTATCAAGAAATCAAACGGCATCGCTTGAATAAAATTATCCCACCCGGTTATGCTAGTAGCGCCAATTGGCTCACGTAACCAAATTAAACCAAAACCATGCCCTCCCTAAATATATATATAATAACACTTAATTGTCACATATAATAATCCATGAAACAAAGGATTCAAATAAACAACTCCTATTGAAAAGAACGTAGAGTGACTTGAATGGGACTATTTAGAAAAGCCACATAAATGAGCAAGAGGTCCAAACCTACTAAACCGCAAACAAACAAAATACGATCTAATATAACATTAAAATCGACGAACACGCTTAAATCGAGTACTAGCATGTTGACGTAATCTAACCCCCATTTTTCCAGCTAGGATTGTTTACACGAAGTATCAAGCATCATCTTCGAGTAGCCAATTGCATTCTTTGTCGACGCGTATTGCTTCAAAGTTGGGTAGCCGAATGGTTGGACGATTGCATGCGTGAAAGTACCAACCACCCTCGAAACGTGGACTCAACAGTCCAAGGTCAACAAGTTCATCGAAACCGACCTTATTGGGACCGGGATGGACAGCATACAAGTCTAGGTTGATTCCTAAATACTAAAAAATTGGCGTTAGCATACTACCAACGACTATAAAGACCGCATAGCCGGCACGTTCTTCAAAATACTTAAACATAAAATACGCCATATTCGCTTGATTGCCTACTGTAAGACACCATAGAGCGAAAAGATCCATGGGTACAACATGCTCCACCCCTTTACTGCGACCGAAGATCGTATTTACAATAATATAATGAAGATATCGAAGGGTAGGGTTCCTAATTTGATATGCAGTTGCGCTGGAGTAGTCGTACACATCAACATCAAATATCCTCTTCCAAAAGGAAATTTGGTCGAACTCTAGGTACTCGGTTCGACAGTCGGCATGGCCGATAGTGTATACCTCATTAAGCTTAGCAATTGGAAGCTTGTAGCGTATATTTAGAAGCCTAAACTCAACTGCACAATTATCAAGCCACTTGTCGTCGGTGTTGATTATACTGATGGAAGATAAAAACTCGGCTGACAAAGTTGGGTAGCATAAACTATCCAACCTCATGAGCTTAAACCAGTCGCTTCTGCTTCTGAAGAATGCCACATCTGGAAACCCCAGTATAAGGTTTGCTACCTCAGGATCGTAAAATTTGGTTGGAGGGTAAGTTTTTTCATTCCATGAAGATGGGCAAGAGAGACTAGAGAGGGCCATTGATTGAGAGGGAGATTTTAGGAGCAAAGATAGGTTGCAGAAAAATAATTTTATAAACAATGTGGCTACTTCCTGTTAATATATGTAGTTTGAGATCATCTTAGTTGTCGAAGAATGCTTCGAGGAGAAAATCCCTGAGTATTCTCTAGAAGACACTTTACCAGTCAATATATTGGTGTGTTAAGAGGAAAATGACTTTGGAAGTTGTAAAAGCTCAAAATTAGGAATAATCTGATGTCTATATAAGGCTGCAGTCTTTGTATAGGTCATTGTGTAAATAGTTGGCATATTTAAGTATACAAAGGTATTGCATGGCAGCAAGGATGCTTGTTCGTAGAATAATTATCAGTAAACAATGCTGAGTTATTTACGTGGCACCTAATTTTTCTTTTATGCTACTACATCTCGACTCACATTGTTGCATGAACCTTTACATTGAAAATTATCCCTAATCAATCCGCTGAAACGATCTATAAACAAAATTTGCAGATATATCAATTAACGCAAACATGTTTAGTACTGAACAATTAAATGCAATATTTTAGACAAGAGTACACCGGATGGTCCATCAAAACTGAGCCAAGTTTCAGTAGCGAATTCCTTGTTTCATACGCGTACAATGCATAAGAATTTTAACAAAAACATCAACAGGTTAGTGGTTCCTATCCGTAGACTGTAGCTCCGGTGCGTTGAAAAATTGGGAAGCCAGCAGACACATCCTAGACATCAAATGGAGTCACTCATCTCCGAGTTAAGTGATTCGGTTTCATCGACTCAACCCCGTTTTCTGTAATTATAGGATGTTCGAGTACATCCCCAATATTCTCGTAGATTATGTTTCCAACCCTTTGGACATCGAAAACAAATTGACACTCCTTGTAGCAAACGAACCCGAACGTCCGGAAGTAGGATACAACTTGTGCTCCTGGAGAAGTAGACAGTTGAAATTTATATAGGCAGTAGAAACAAGGAAGAATTCGGTAAGGGATACAAGAACACAAGAACACATAACTCCCAGCAATAACTTTCTAATATGACTCCAGCAGTTCCCATCCACACGGACTTTATTTTGTTGTACGTCGTAACAGACACCGGGTGTCTCAAACGCGAATTCCTTGAATAGCAAATAGTATTCACGGAGAAGCATCATATGAAACTTAATGAATGGTGGGCTTAAAACTGGATCACTGGAATTCTGCTCCATTTGTCCTGCGACTCTCGCTATGCATAAGCTCCACTAAACATCGTATGTTACGTCATGAACTATAGACTCGTCGCCTAGACGATTCATCATCCATCTCTCTTTCCGGCCACTAAGGTAGGTCTTCAGCATGAGACCAATTTTACTGTTTCTTGTCTCTACCATGTTGCTTAGATGATTCGAATTGAGCATGGTTTGCTGTGCATGTATTATGATCGAAGTGGAATTATTGTTAGTTGGGTAAATAACTACAAATGAAAAATGAGTAATGAGGGAGAACATTACACTTACTTACACAAATTTATCCATCTAATTTTGTGTTCCTCGGCAATGGTATGAATTACAGATTACACACATCCTTCTATAATCAAAATAAGAAACTCAGCAAATAGTATTCTAACATGAATGACCACATATCAACGGATGTACAAACAAGTTCAAGTCGTTTTCATTCCAGGGGAAAAGGGATTCAAGCTCTTATAACTTATTTTTGGTTTCCAATGGTGCAACCTAAAAGATAGAAATTTGAACTATTATAGATTGCTGCTTGAAGTGAATCAAACCAGGAGATTGTACGTTTGTTACCGGAAAGCAGTGTAATTAGCAAACATGCAGCTTAAAAAAACCACGCCTTAATAATTCTATTTTAAACAACATAAATACTAAACCACGTTCCATTGCGATAATTCGGCCCATCTTGGTCCATCTTAAAAAAAAAACATTTGGCTCAGGAAGATGAAACAACACACAAATAGTATTCAACGATTCAAGTGTTATTGAAAAAAAGAACAGATGATTCACTGAGAAACACGTAGCATTACTTCGGCGTCCGAGAAGATGATCCAATTTTCAAACCAAAAGACACAAATCAACCAAACATAACGACGCATCAAAATAAACCGACAAAACGAAAAAATAACCAGAAATGAGCAGAAGGAAGCAGATGAATCGAATTAATTCAACAAATATTCTCTGTTTTTGCGCGACATAAACCACATACCTGCTCGCCAAATTGTTCGTGATATTGATGAACCTTTAAGTAAAATCCGAACTGAAAATTGCGATTGGCCTGAATCGGTAGTTCAGGGGTTACGGACTAAACCCAAATTTAACCTCTTTCGAAAAGACGAGATTACAATGAGGGAAGAAAAACTTTTTTGACATCCATATTCCTGATCATTCTTGGAAGTCGGAGAAGCTGAAGAGACGTTAGTGCGAAAATTGTAATTATGAGGGTGGCGAATTCGGGAATAGAAAATATTTACGAGGGTAAAAGCGTAATATAAAATTTAGCCTAAATGGGCTTGGAACATTGTAACCAACGTTATGCAGAAGAAAAAAAACATAACTAAACCAAACATCTTATTGCTTATGAACATTAGCCCATCATGCCTTAAATGGGGCTTGCCCAGCTGACAGCCCATATCCCAACCTCCCAACCAAACCCTCCCTAAATGTATTTAGGTATTGAATGTTATACTCCCTCCGTCCCAGCTAACTTTTCACAGTTGACTGGGCACGGATGTTAAGAAAAAACATATTTTACTTTTTCTTTGACTTTTTTAAAGGTGGAGATTGAGGGTGGAGATTTTGAGGGCGGAGATTATGAGAGAAATTTCCTTTTTAAGGGTGTGAAAAGTTAAGTGGGACTGACCAAAATGGAAAGTAGGAAAAGTTAGTTGCGACGGAGGGAGTATTTAGTTTTATGTTTTCATGGTAAAAAAATATTAATAGATATTAGGATTAGCAACAAAAAGAAAAAAAATCATATACTTAAAAATTAGAATAATGAATAATAGTGAAAATTATTATTGAATTTATTTATCATCTTTAATTTATTAGAGATTATTTTTTTTAGTTTACTTTTATTAATTTAGTTACGCTATGTAGATATAATATCTATAGACTCATTCCACTAACTACAACAAATAACATGTTAACAAGACAACTATGGTATATAATGTAAGAATATGATCCTCGGGCAGAACACGAAGTGCTGCGCATGGTGTAGCAACAAGTACTGCAACACCTTGGGTTCGTTTGTGCAGAAAACAACAAAGTAAATAAACAACAATGGAAACAAACAAACACAACAAAAGACTAATAAAGAATAAATGAAATAAGTTTAATCTCAAGCAATTCAAAAGTTTGAGACAAACTTTATTACTCAACTAAATGAGTACATTGCCGATTTATCCCAAAATTACATAGACCAAGATGAAAAGAAAAACCACCACTGATCTATTTTCTAAAACTAATTTGCACACACACACAAAAGAACCCGACACAAGGATCACACAACTCACAAAAAAAAGTGGGAATGTGTGTGTGCAACCTTGACGGAGTGGTTCCACTTCTATCTTCGTGAGAACTTGTATTTATAGAGTTCCACACCTGCAGAACGGTTACAATGAGTGAGAAAAACGTGGAGAGAGAGAGAAAGAGAAATGGAGGAAAAAGAATCAATGGATAAGGAAGTCATAAGGTGTTACAGAGAGTTTTTCAACACTCTCTGCAACACATTATTTCTGAATTTTATTTTTTATTTTGTCTTACTAATCTTTTTTGTGTTTTATTGTTTTATATTCATAAAGTTATTAGTGTCAGTTTTTGTTAAATTTTTACTATCTAGAATCATGGGAAAGTTATTTTCTTAAACAACTTCTAATGGAAGTTTTTATCCAAAAGATAAACTTCCAAGGAAAGTTATTATCCAAAAGATAAACTTCCAAATTCGTCTCTTTTTCCCTCTCCACGTTTTTGTCTTACTGATACAAACCTGCAAACATCTAACAAAAGAAAAGATTAGTCAAACATAAAGGTCAAGTAAGGCAAAAACATATTTATAAAAGAACGAGATAGGAAAAATGTTGGAGCATTATGTTGAGACACATTGCACCACACCATTTCCAACATATAATATTTAATTTACCACAATATATGAATGACTCAAAATTAATGATACTTACATGATAAATATTTGAATTATATAAAATGTTATAGTTTAATATGGTTCAATAGTTATAAGTTTGACTTCTTAGTCGAGAAATAGATACAAGATCCTTATTTTGGGTCAGGAAATACAAGAGGGTTATTTAGGTATTGAATACTTGAAATACTATGAAGTTTATGTGTTCAAAGTCCTTATTAATTTTTTTATATTTGGATAAGGTACAAATAAACACCTCAATTATATCCTCAATTACAAATAAATCCTTTAATCATTTTTTTTTTTTTTGTATAATTAAACACTTTAATTCTTAAAATTGCACACATAGATACTAAAACTTTTTATTGTAGTTTAATTAAACACTTTCGTCAATTTGATGCAGACGCTGTTAATTCTTTTATTCCTGTGATTTTTTTTTTTTTTGAATTATCCTTCCATTGTAATACACGATTATCAATTAATATTTTTTCAGACATTATTCATATTGGGAACATGAATTTTGATCAATTTCGATGAAGGCAGACGTCCCGAAAAATACACCTTATGATTGTTGGAGTTCCTTCCCTGTAGCTACTTGGTTTTGTCGCTAGGTTCCATAGCTGTCGCACCGCCGATTTGCAGTGACTTCCTTCATGTCATCATGTCCAGTTTGATCTGTACTTCTACAACCCACTGAATATGGTAAACCAATCTCTCCAAATCACCACTTGTCTGTTGAGGTCCTCCATTGACGATTTGCAGTGACTTCCTTCATGTCATCGAAAATATTTTTTTGTTTATACTAAAAACGGAAAAATGATTAATAGTTTATGTTACATTTTGAGATTAACTTTTTTTTAGAGAGAAACTAAAAGACAGGGATCTGATGTGAATATGTAGTTTATGTTAGTATTTGGTTGGAGGCTTGGTTAGTGGTATGTGACATATGTGAAAGTGTAATGAATTCTTAGAAAAAGTTTGAGGGTAAAGTGGTGTTATTCCAATTATTGGTCAATCACACACGTACTACTGCGGTATTGGCTTCCCTCAAAACTAGCTTAGTTTGTAAGTAAAGGAGGAATTAGACAACTTTTGCTGCAACTAATTATGGAGATGTCACAACAAAGGCACTTTTCACTCTTGTACTCTAATACAGATTCATTACTACTAAACATCATTTTGGTTAATCATGTCAAAGAATGAAACTATCGCTATCTTAAATTTATGGAATTATTAATAAATATATCCATATCGATATTAATATTACAAGCTTACTACAACATTGAAAATTAATCTTAACTTTTCAGAAAGTCTCATAAACCTAACATATATGTAAAATAATACACCATATAATATAACTACTATCTAGTATTACGATGAATTCGAAATTACAATAGTTGTATGCTTCAATACACATAATATATTTTATGTTACTAGCAATTAACACGTTCATTACGTGGCTTCTTAACTTTTTAACATATAATATTAAAATGACCTAGATATTTAATTTAACATAAATTTAATTAATTATTTAATTTTATATTATTTCACTCTAATAAATGAAGTTATCATTCATTACTTTTATATATAAATGTTAGTTTCAGGTGATAAAAGTTTAAAGGGGATGAATTAACTCTAATCTTTTAAAATTTTCTTCAGAAAAGAGTAGGCTTGTATTGTTGTCGCCCGTAAGAAACTGGTTCTTGCAACAGTAAGTTTATTAACAATAAGCTCGCAGCTAGTTGTTAACTTCGAAACATATAGCAAACAATGCTTTATGAGTTGTGCAACGAAAATACTTTAAGACAATTTTTTTTTTAAAAAAAACAACGATGCAATAGATTACGATAAACAAGTAAATTTGTAGAAATAATAAAGCAAGACGTATGCAAATAGTTTTATAGGAGTCCAAAAGTGGGGCCAATCATTCTACGTCCAATACACTCTCACTCATAAAGTAATTCACTAAACTTGTTCACACAGAACAAATTCAGGACACCGTACACAAGTCCCAATTGGCTACTTACAACTAATTTTCACTTATCCTCACAAGGCTACACCTCGAGATAGCAATTAACATGTGTGTACATCGTGGCTAGTAGATTTAAAATATTAACACGACATAGATATTTATTTGAAAATATCGAATTCTTTTTTATATTATTTCCTAATTATATATATTTTTTAGGTTCATATACTGCAATATAGCTATTTATTTTTTAATACTTTCTAATTTTTTTCTAATAGTGGTATATGCACACACTATGCACAATAAATTAGTGTAATATTGATATCTCTGACTTTATTGTATTTTTTTTATTGCATTTTCTTTGTTAAGTTTAATAATTTATTATTTGTAATTGTCTTAAATAGTCTATAATACAAATTATTTATCTATTATTGATTTAAATATACCAAATATTTTAATAAAATTATATTCTTTAAGTTGTATAAATAAAATCATCAGTGTTTCTAACATCAACATTCCCATTAAATCTTTAGTTTTGAATATAAAGATATAAATACATCATTAATGGCTTATGACCTCAAACTTCATCGTTAATATTGTTTTTTTTTTTACTCATTTTAATAGATTCATTTTTTGTAAGAATAACTAATATTTTTTCTTAAAATATATTACAACAAAGAATCTAACAAAATAAACTTTTCTAGGGAAAAAATCATATAACGTCCAATTTTCTGTTTTTCAATTTCATCCAATATGTCCAGAGATTATCTAATTGTGGTCCCAAAATTTGAGTTATGGCCGAAAAATGCACGTGTCGGTCACATGTCGACCCAAAATTGGGAATTTTGCCTACGTGGAACTGGATTTCCGCACTAGAAATTCAATTTAAGTTTTTCTTTTCTTTTTTTACAACTAAGCATAACCTATTCCACCCAAAGTTGAAAATCTCGCTGATAAAACGGAGACCCAGATATCAACTGAACCACAATTATGGCAATCTAACGAAGTAATAAAGATAGTAAGAATGCAAATAACACAAGAATTTATGTGGTTCGATCTCGGAGATCTACGTCCACCGGAAAAGAGTAATCACTCTTGATTGTTTTTACTATTCCCCTTTAGATACAAAAAATGGCATTAGTCCCCTTACAATTAATTCTCTAGCTTAATCTATACAAATATTTTCTATTTCTCCGGAGGCCCGTTGTGAATTGCCCACTACCCTGGCGCCTACAATCGTGCATGGGAGGTTGAGGAAATCATGGGCCATGCCTGCATGGCGGTTGAGGAATATTTATTTAACTTGTTCTTCTCTTGTTTGGGCCACATAGGCTTATGCGTGCCCATGCATGGGCTTCTTCGTGGGCTTGTGTTTCCAGGCCCAAGTAACCCGGGTGACAGACTGGGCCGACCCGGGTAGGTTGGGCCATACCTATCATATGCTCCCCCACCAGCCGGAGCGAGGTACGAGCTTCGGCTTAAAGTGTTTCGAGAATGGGTGTGAGGTGGTTTTCCGAGGTGAATTGATGAAACCCCCGGGGTGATGTAGTTCCCAGGAGTTAAAATGGTGCGCCCCCGAGGTGAGGTAGTCAGCTGGAGTTGGAATACTGTGCCCCGGGATGAGGTAATCAATCGAAGTTGAAATAAAATACCCCCAGGGAGAGGTAAGCAACCGGAGTTGAAATAAAATACCCCCGGGGTGAGGTAGTCAACCAGAGTTGAGATAGTGTGCCCCAAGGTGAGGTAATCAACCAGAGTTGAAATAAAATACCCCCAGGGAGAGGTAAGCAACCGGAGTTGAAATAAAATACCCCCGGGGTGAGGTAGTCAACCGGAGTTGAGATAAAACACTCCCGGGTGAGGTAGTCAATCGGAGTTGAGATATAATACCCCCAGGGTGAGGTAGTCAACCAATGTTGACCAAAAACCCCAAGGCGCGTGATTCCCCACGCACATGGTTATCTAAAAAGCGCGTGAAAAACACGCGTTGAATGCGAAAGGTCGCCATCTTGGCCGTTGATTTTTGAATATATATATAAAGCATGAGAAGGAAGATTCACTTTACCTTTCATTTGCAAATTGCGACAAACAAAGAGCGGGAGAATAGGAGAATCACCTTGCAATTTTCAGAGCAACAATTTATTTGAAACAAGTAAGTATGTCTTTTTCTTCGTCTTCGTCCTCTATTAGGGAAGTGGGAACGGCGGAACGGCCGATTGATGCAGCGGCGTTGCGAAGTATATTCCCTGAGAAGAGAGAAATTAGGACTGTATTCCGGGCGGATTGTAGGAAAATTTCGACCCGAGCAGTAGACTTCAGCGACTGCCTCGAGGAGGATTTCGAGGTGGCCTCGGAGGCGCCCCGAATGACTCGGGTGCAGCTAGAAACGCTGATTCCCTCATTTTACTTTCCCTATAATTTAGAATACATAGTGCCGGAGCCCGGCGACCGATTTTGTTGCCCGCCGAAGGGGTTTGTTGGGGTGTATATAGACCAGTTGAAGGTGGGTCTTAGATTTCCCCTGTGGGACTTCGTAGTACAGCTTGAGGTACTACGGAATTGCCTTATGTCAATTAGCGCCCAATGCCATTAGGCAGGTAGTAAGGTTTTCGGTAGTTTGTAAGAGTGTCGGGGTAGAGCCCGACATAGTTACATTTAGGTTTTTCTTCCAGCTAAAAGCTTTCGGGAAAGCGAAGGAGTGGTACTCATTTAGTCCGAGGCTCCGGGGTGGTTTTAAAGTAAAAAAACCCTTGTAAAGTGAACAGCTGGAAGGAGAAATTTTTGTTTGTAAAGGTGAACGAACCCTCCCGAGGTGGAGACGGGAGGAGATAGTAGATAATGCCCCGGTGGCGGAGCCGGAGTTAGTGGAGGATTTCCGCACCGTGGGTGTCTTTAAACAAGTTTGCTCGGAGAAGAAGTTGGAGGAGGGGGGGTCGAGCCTCTACTACTCAGAAGTACCGGAAGAAATATCCGATCCGGGGCCAGGGCTCGTCTGCTGGGGCTTCTGAGGAGGGTAGGACTATTTATTGTGTTATGTGCATTGTTATATTGCAAGAGTGCTGACTTTGTTAATTGTGTTTGCAGTGGGTCGATTCAGGAAAGACGTGTCAGGGAGCCCAAAAATGCCATCGCCATTGAAAAAGAAAGGTGTTGCTGGCGAGGTGGCACCGAAAGGAGGGGCGTCCCTGGGACAAGTTCGGTCTCAAGGGACCGAAGAAGACGTGGTGGTAACTAGCCTGACGCCGAGGTCGAGAAAGAGGCTGGAGCCATCAATGATGCCACCCTTGGAGGCAAAGAGGATGCGCGTGGACGCTGCCTCCGAGGTACGTGTAATTGGTAATTTTCGTTTTATTTGTAATAGACTGACGGACTGCATGTTCACAGGGGCAAATGAGCACTCTGGGTCTGAAAGGACCGGAGGCGGAGGAGGTGTTGCGGCTAGCCCGATGAATTATGCAGCTCGGGCAAAGGAGCGAAAGGGAGGAGAAGGAGGAACTGGCCAAGGCGCTGCGGGAGCTCCGTTCCCGTAATATTCTCCCACGACCTGTCCGAGGCCCGGAAAAGAGCCTCCGAGGTGGAGAAGGAGGTGGCCCGACTTCGGGGCATGGAGGCAGAGGTGGGGCTGCTCCAGGGCGAAGTGGCAGAGCTCCGCGCCGAGCTCAAAGGCAAAGACGCCGCGGTGACCGAGGGCCAAACAACCCTACTGAAGACGTTCGCCGAGAAGCTCCTCCAGACGGGCACGTTCCTCGACTATCAGATGAGGTTTGTGGCTGTTGGCGACACTGCTACCCGCTCCGCGCTGCTGGAGAAAGTGAAGGACGCCTATCCGGACGTGGATGTGTATCGTCCAGAATTCAGATACGACTACAACTCAGTAGGCGCCGTGGAGGAGGCCTACTACGAGGCTCTGGCCCAAGTCCCCGAATGGCCCCTGGTGGAGGCGCTAGCAGAGAAGGGCACGGTGCTGACTGCCGAGGAGGTCGCCAACTGCGACGTAGACCAGGATGAGGAGTTCCTGGCATACAGAAGGGGGCAGTTCGTGCCGGAGCCACAAAAACAGGCCCCACCTCCAAGGATGAAGCCTCCAACAGAAGCGTCGGGGCAAAGCTCCGGGGACGGTCAGACTTTGCTGCAGGAGGTAGAGCAGCTAGCAGCAGAGGGGACATCGGCACCGGCAACAGCATCGGGGACCGAACCGGGGGAGGTCAGTTCTCCCCAATTTTGAATAAATTATAACTGATGTAGATAGTGTAACGAATGTACTTACGTTTTTGTTGATGTATTCGAACCCCAATGACTTTGTATTTGATTGAACCTTAAAGTGAAATTTCGAATGGATGTTGAACAAATTTTGTGATTTGTACTTGTACGGCCATGAATCATGTTGTGTATAGTACTGAATGTGTAGCTGCTAACAGGAGAGCACAAAGGAGCTGCATAGCGTAATAACGCAGCTGATGCGGTCTTTGGACTGGTTCCGGGGTGAGAGAGACAACCTGCAGAAGAAAACCCTAGTATCCTTTATCATCGTATTGATTAACATGGTGAACACACGCCGATCCGTTGATCCGAACACTTCTCGCTGGAATGCTCCTGTCGATCCGCTCCCTTCACGACAGCAGCCACCACTCCAGGATGTACTCCCGGAGCAACTTAACCCGTTGCTGCCTCTGGCGCCTACGCGTGTACCACCTCCAGCGCCTGCGGATTCACCGGCGCCGGCTAACTCCAAACAAGCTCCAGCATTGACTCACGCCCATGAAGAGTTTCTCCAGGAGCAGTGGGCTTGTTCGCCTATTTTATAACCTAACGATCCGCAAGTGTACGGGTGCAAGTGTATATAACGGCAAGTAAGGTCGATCCCACATGGACTGACTTAATGACTAGTTTGATACTCTAAATATCCTAAAACACTCCTAACTAGGCTCTCAAATGGATTGATTTTAGTATTAAACTAATTTTACTAAACTATTACTAAACACTTAAATCCAAGAATAAGAAAACAATTTATCAAATACTCAAGATTGGAAGACAAATTCTAGAGAATTGATTTCAGAATTTACTAAGTATGAAAATCTAATTATTCTAAACTAGCAATGATTATTATCGTTATTAGACGGCACTTATATATATTAACTCTCCTTTCGAAGCAATTAACTTGTAGATTCATTTTCCCTAGCCACCCTTTCAAGTCGACTAGACCTAACGAACTCCTAATCGATCTTAGACCAATGCCTACGCACTTATCTCACCTCCTTTCAGAGCGCTCAACAAATACGCTATATATTGTCTTTCCATTCACAAATTCCTCCTTTCAAAGCAAACTTATGAATTATGTAGAAATAGTTAGGTGATCAAATTAACTATTCATGAAAATAAATCACAACACATAGATAACGAATAACAATCATTAACTAGAATAGAAAACTTCAATTAATCAAACATCGTTAAAACCTACTTTCAAAACCCTAGAATAATAAAGAACTACTCACTCATGTTCATATTCATAACATAAATATGCTCATAGACAAACATGATTTGAAATAGAAAAATGAGACAATGAATAAGCACCCTAATCGTCGTCTTGTTCTTGATCCTTTGATGTTGCTTTCCTCTTCAATATACCTTCTAATGATCTCTAACTCCCTTTTTCGAGTTTAGGAACCTTCTTATATAGTTAAGGCTAAATTGGCCCAAGATGGGCTCAAAATCATAAAACGCGCACATTCTGTTTTGGACTCGGAAAGCTGCCTCGACCGAGTCAAAATCCCCCTCGACCGAGTTGTAGTCTCTGACCAATTTCACGTTTTGCTCTTCATTTCTCACTCGATCGAGTTGCTAAACAACTCGACCGAGTCAGACTTTCTGACCATGCTTCAACACCTCTTTGCTATTTCCGACTTTTCTTGCTCGTTTTTCATCCGAACCTTGCCCAAATGGACTTTTTTGGCCTTTTTATACCTGAATAACACTAACACAAGCAAAAACACGTCACCTAGCTCAAAAGATGGATTTTAATCACTTTTCGCCCAAATACACATGCATATGTCACATATTACGACCTTTAATTGACCTAATATACATGTAAAACTAGCATGTATCAAAACCCCCAAACTTAACCATTGTTCGTCCCGAACATTAAACACAAAGCATAACATCACAATGACCACCAAAATTTTAGGGCAATTAAATGACACTTCTGGTCTCAGAAATTCTATTTTTTTTTTTTTCCTTTCAAACCAACAACATAACATTTGAGCATTAATGACATGACAGGTTTCAACTACTTTCGAGACATTAAACTTAAAACAACAATCCTCACCGGATAAGTGTATCGCTCATCTCTCAAGTGTATGATATGGAAAGTATTTGCGCTCACATTGAATCACATGCATCGTCTACCATATGCTTGCCTATTGTCTAAATTAGACCTCATACTTGACATGTGTGACAAAGAATCAATAGGTCTTTATTTTTGGTTGTAATGTTGGCTTATGGTTAGGTGGGATACATTTAGATATAAGTGACTATGCATTGGACTAATCAAGCTATTCTTACCCCGACTAGCCCTCGACTTTGTTCACTCAATCTCACTCTTCAATTCTCAGAAAACCAATTAATATGGCTTCTTCACCTTACCAAAGAATTTATGCATCAACTAAGATTATTTATGTCCACTTTCACTCAGGTACCACTTTGGGACTACCCGATCGAGTACCACATTTGAGACTACTCGTTCTTCTTTCAACTCAAGCACACATAGGCATATGTATATTCTCTTGATTAACCCCTCCTCTAACTTTCTCTTTTCCAAGTTTTTTTTTTCTTTTTCCTTTTCTCTTTTTTTTTTTTTTTTTTTTTTTCCAATTAGGATGGAATTTTTCTCTTCTTTCTTTTTTGCCTCCCCGAATCTCTTTACCACATCATCCCAAACATCCACTCCACCTTGATACTCTTACCCCTCTTCCTTCCAATACACCTCCCTCTTACTCAATTAGTCCAATTACTCGGGCCAAAGCTAAAAGAAAGGTATAAGCTTGTAATGTATGGCTTTGAAAAACAAGGCTTTAAAGCTCAAAATGGCTGACTAGAGTTTTTTTTACTTTTTTGGTACAAAAGATTATTTTTAAAGGCTAAAAAATAGGGTTTTTAACAAAAGAATGCCTAATATCATTTTCTATGCCACAACATGTACTCGACACATTCCTATAAAGACGCAATGCAAGTTCTAGAGACTAAATACTATGTGATCAATCACTTCACACCGAAAGAATGATAAAATTACTCTATAGATAAGAGTACATATAAAGCTCAAAACCTCACAGGTTAATTTGTGATTATTGTTCAAGTCTAAGCTCAATTTTGTCTCCAACTGCCTATCATGCTCTGTTATGTGTCCTACCCTCATTTACTTCCAAAAATAAATTTCATCATTGACAAATTATCATCTAATACCCTTTTTATGCTTATCAAGAACCAAATTGACGACTTCTAAACAACGAAATTTAAAATTAACCTAAAATCACAATTAAAATGCAAAACATAAAATAACACTAACTAATACGAGGATCAATCAAATCAGCTATTCGGGCACACAGACCCGACACTACTCAATAGGGCTCACAGACCCTTTACCAACTAACACAAGCAAGATATAAAATACGAAACACAACCAAGAACAATCACGACCTCAATAACACTGAATGAAATAACAACGATAAACATAAAAGCGGCAAGACGTAACACTATCCACCCCCTCCCCCAAACTTAGTTGAAACTAAGTTTGTGGGAAAAAGAGTGATACGTCTTGGTGCTTACTCACAGTGCTACTGAGGGGGAGGTGGTGGGGTAAAACCCCATGGTTGCCCGAATTTAGCCATAGCATCCAATTGTTGCTGTTGTTAAGCTTGTCTCTGCTCATGTTGGGCACACCTCGCATCTTGTTGTAGTCTCCAGATTGACTCAGTATTCCAGATTGTTTCTGAAAATGGGTTTGTTTTGGCCTGAACGGCGCCTCGACCGAGTTAAAAGAGCCTCGGTCGAGTTATAGCTTCTGACTCGGTCGAGTTTCAATGGCCTCGATCGACTCCAACTTGCTGGAACGGCTCGGGTTTTTTCTTCAAATTCGCCTCGGGCGAGTGTGATTTTGCCCCGGGCGAGTTGAACTCGCTGAATCTCCCCTGTTTTAGCCTTTTTCTCCGTTTTTACTCCTTTTTCTTGCATCTTTTCACTTCTTTCCTTGCTTTTTCGATAACGTCGTATTTCCTATGCACACTAACAAACAAATTAAGACAATTCAAAACATAAACTTCAAAATACAAAAATTTAAAATAAGCCAAAAGCATCGGGTTGCCTCTCGACAAGCGCTACTTTTATCGTCTTTAGCTCGACGACCTTTTGGATTTTTAGTTCAGCTCGGTCAACCGTAATCATCAACGGTTGCAACTTGACTCGGGATGTATTGTTTCTTGATCCTCTGACCATTTACAAGGAATGTGCTTCCTTGTGCATCCATCAATTCCACTATGCCAGACTTTCGAACATTCTTGATTATGAGAGGTCTCGTCCATCGTGACTGCAACTTTCCAGGAAACAATTGCAGCTGCGAATTGCACAATAGAACTAGTTCACTGGGTTTAAAGTGTCGATTCTTTATCATTTGACCATGGACCCTTTTTGTGCGCTCCGGTGGCTTTTTCTCAAGACCACGAAACTCATATCTCAGATTCTCCGGTAATGGTTTTAGCTTAGGTCCGCGTACCTTCTCCTTGGATATTTTTTCCACAACTTTCTCAGTGATGTCCTCCTTCTCTGCATCTTCCAGCTTCTTTTCCTGCAAATCATTCAAAGCACTAACCCCATCCACAAGATCAAGATTAGTAGCATCACTATCTTTCACAGAAGAATTTGAATTGGTAATACGACTCTTTAGTGCATCAGAATCACTCGGCGCAAGAATTTCTCCATGAAATGTAGTATCTAAACTATCTATAGCACTACATGTTTCAACTTGATTAACCTCTTCATCATCATGCATTTTCATGGCCTTATAAATAGAGAATGTCAATTTTTCCTTATTTACTCTAAGTGTGAGTTCTCCTTTTTGGACATCAATTAAAGCACTGCCCGTTGCTAAAAACGGGCGACCTAGAATTAAAGGAACATCCTTATCCTCCATCATATCAGGAAATATGAATTTATCTACTTGCACAAGAACATCTTCTACTATTCCCCTAGGATAGGTCAAAGATCTATCAGCCATTTGAAGTGCAATTGTGGTAGGTTTAAATGTGCCTATTCCTAGTTTTTCAAAAATAGAAAAGGGCATAAGATTAATGCTAGCTCCTAAATCACATAGTGCTCTATCAAACGTGACATTACCTAACTTGCAAGCAATTGTAAAGCTACCTGGATCTTTCTGCTTCAGTGGCAACTTCCTTTAAATCACTGCGCTGCACTCCTCAGACAGGTTGACAGTCTCATAATCTTCAAGCTTTCTTTTCTTCGCTAGCACTTCCTTGAGAAATTTTGCATAATTGGGCATTTGTTGAAGTGCATCTACGAATGGGATATTAATTTGAATCTTCTTGAAGATGTCTAAGAACTTAGCAAACTGGTCGTCCACTTTCTTTCTTCTCAGTGCTTGAGGGTATAGAATGGGAGGAACATATTTAGGGCCACCTTCAAATGTAATCCCCCTCTCTATCGGTTTCTCCGCTTCTTTGCCTTTTCCCTTCAGTTCAGCTTGTTCTTCCAAGTGCTCTTTCTCAACGAGTTCTCCTTCCACCACAGGCTTCTTTGGTCCTTCCTATTCGGTCCCACTCCTTAATTGAATGGATTGACAGTGCTCTCTTGGATTCACCACTGTATCACTGGGAAACTGTCCTTGCTTATGTTGGGTTGCTAATGCTCTAATCAGGTGCTGGATGTCCGATGCCACACTTTTCAATTCTGCGCCCATACATGCTATGTTTTTACTCAGCTCATTATGTTTTCCTTCCATCTTCTTCTCCAGCTGAACTAACTTCTCATCAAACTTTTCTGCTTGTGCTTCTATTAACTCTTCTAGAGTTGGGTTTCTTCCATCATGTATGATTCCGTTTGTGACCTTGAACCCTGGTGGAGGAGTAAGGGCATTCTTCGGATTTCCATACGCCAAATTGGAGTAATTCCGATTCCCTTGCGGATATTGGTTACCTTGTGAATATTGGTTATACCTTGGCTGATTACCTTGGTAATTGGACCAGAAGGCCGAGGCTGTCATAGGGTACAAGGTCCTCAGTTTCTTAGATTTATATAAGGGCTATCATCAAGTTTACATGGATCGCCAGGATGCCCTTAAAATCGCCTTGATTACTGACTTCAGCATTTTCGCATTTAAGAAGATGCCCTTTGGACTCAAAAATGCTGGTGCAAGGCCGTAATGCTGAGGTCTATGTTGATGACCTCGTCATTAAAAGTCTTTCTTTTGATTCTTGCATACATGTCCTTGCTGAGACGCTCAGAACATTACGACATCATAACCTTCGGCCAATCCCGCCAAGTGCACTTTCGGTGTTGGCTCGGGGAAATTCCTCGAGTACATGGTGTCCCAGCATGGTCTCCAGGCCAATCCGGCAAAAATCAGGGATGTAATGAATCTTCAGAAGCCGAAGAACATAAAAGACGTTCAGCGTCTAACTGGCGGCCTTGCCGCACTAAACCGCTTCCTAGCCAAGGCAGCAGAACGCCAGCTCCCCTTTTTCAGAATTTTGTGCCAAGCCAAGAATTTCCAGTGGACGTCGCAATACGAAGAGGCCTTCATAGCTTTGAAGCAGCATCTCAAGCAACTACCTACCATGTCTGTACCTCTCCCCGAAGAGCCTCTCCTCATATACTTAGCCACCGTCGACGAAGCAATTAGTGCGGCCCTCGTCCAGGGGGCAGAAGCTTGCTACTCCGTAGCAGAGAAGACAATCTTGGCCCTTGTCATGGCGGCCCGCCGCCTACGTCCTTATTTTCAAGGACATACAATCCACGTCCTTACTAATCAACCGGTTCGCCAAGTTCTCCTCAAACCCGATGTGTCGGGACGCTTTGCCAAATGGGCGATCGAGATCGGAGAACACGACATACAATTTCAACCTCGCCGTGCCATCAAAGGACAAGCCCTCGCGGACTTTCTTGCCAAGGTCCCATTCAATGGACCCGAGTCAACTACGTCTCCCGGGGATGTACCTGAAACCAACCTCGCTGACGACGCAATATGTGGCATATTTACATTGATGGTGCCTCGGCCGCTAGAGGGAGTGGTGTCGGGGTTCTCCTCACGAAACCCGATGGAGAGCATATCAAGTATGTCCTCTGCTTCAACTTTAAGGTGACAAATAATGAAGCAGAGTATGAAGCAGTAATTGTCGGGATGCGACTCGCCCAAGCCCTAGGAGCCACACATGTACGTTTGTATACCGACTCCAAAGTGGTGTCCAGCCAGATCAGAGGATCGTACAACGCAAAAGAAGATATGATGAAACGGTATCTTGCACTAACTCAGCAACTTTTGCTAACTTTTGTCTCCGTTGATGTTTTACAGATTCCCCGAGGAGAAAACACTAAGGCTGACACCCTTAGCAAAGTAGCCTCCGCGGCCTCGTCAAACATTTCTACTGATATACTTGTCGAAGAGGCTATGCATCCGGCAATACAGGAACAGGTCATATCCGTGGTGACCGATGTTGAACCATCATGGATGACTCCAATCATCCAATACCTCCGGGATGGCATTTTGCCAGCTGACAAGGTACTTGCTCGTCAGATCACACTGAAGGCGCCTAAGTACTCGCTTCACGACGGAGTCCTATACCGTCGCTCCTACTTGCAGCCGAGTCTTCATTGTCTTGGTCCGGTCCAGGCCGACTACGTTGTCCGAGAAATCCATGAAGGCTCATGTTCAAGTCACATCAAATCTCGCACCCTTGCCAAGAAAGCACTCCGGTGGGGCTACTATTGGCCTACCCTGTTTAATGATGCACACACTCTGGTGTCGCAATGCAATAAGTGTCAGCGCCACTCTCGAGTGAAACATCTACCGTAGACCGACCTCATCGGCATCCAGAGTGCCTGGCCGTTCATTCAATGGGGCATTGACCTCGTTGGTCCATTCCCCGTCGCTCTTGGTGGGCTTAAATTTCTGGTTGTTGCCGTCGATTATTTCACCAAGTGGGTAAAAGCTGAGCCACTTATTGCTATCACTGGCCAGAATATCCTCAAGTTTGTCTGGCGAAACATTGTTTGCCGCTTCGGCATCCCGAGCGCAATAATATCTGACAACGGAATATAATTTGCCAACGACCCTTTTCGCTCCTAGTGCGCCGAATTACACATCAAGCAAATTTTCACTTCGGTGGCGCATCCTCAGGCCAACAGCCAAATTGAAGTAACGAACCGCACTATCATCAACGGCCTCAAGAAAAGGCTAGATCAGGCCAAGGGTCTTTGGGCTGAGAACCTTCCACGGGTTCTTTGGGCCTATCGCACAACACCTCATACTTCAACCAATGAAACACCTTACAGCCTTACATACGGATGCGAAGAAGTCATTCCCGCTGAAATTGGTGTGCCCAGTCCTCGACTTCTCAACCACGACCCCGAGAACAATGAGGATGATCTTCGCGCTAACCTCAACGCGCTTGAACATCGCCATGAACAAGCGTTTATCCGATAAGCTAAATGTAAGCAGCAAGCAGCCAGATATTACAATAATCGAGTTCGCGGGACTCAATTTCGAGTCGGAGACTTGGTGCTTCAGCTGAATTCTGCTAGTAAAACCGCACCCGAGGGCAAGCTACATGCCACTTGGGAAGGACCGTATCGTGTTACTGCTGCCTATGCCTCTGGGAGCTATCAGCTGGCACATCCGAATGGTACCTCGGTGCCCCGCACATGGCACGTCAGCAACTTGCGACGTTTTTTCCTCTAACCTACTTGGTTCAACAAATGTTTTTCTCTTCTTTATGTTCTGCAATATTTTTTACTTCGGCAGTATCTTAGTTCTGTATTCTCTCAGTTTTAAATTTCATTGTATTCCCGTTTGTCCCGACAATGGATATTAATGCGATGTTTCTTTTACGCATATGTTATTCACTTTGCGCGCCTCAAGGACGCCCAGGCCCACTCTACTACACACTTAGTGGTGTTAATTTATTACTTGTCTCCGGACTAGAGTGACCTCTCGCCCGATCCATCTGGGGAGGTCTCAAACCATGTCTCCGGACTAGCGTGACCTCTCGCCCGATCCATCCGGGGAGGTCTCAAAAAATATATTACGTCCGCCCGATCCATCCGGGGAGGTCTCCTGCCCGATTCGTCCGAGGAGGTCTTTCAACTTGTCTCCGGACGCATTTTCGTATATTACGTCCTCCCGAGGACTGGGACACCTACATCGCATTGCATACTTGCACATTTAAAAATATTTTTACACACACATACATTTTCGTTCAAAAAATATATATCATTTTTTTTTCCTTTATACAAGTAAATTTCTTATGTACAATTTTATCTTTTACAAATCTTATACATCTTTATTAAATTTACATAATGCTATCTATTATTGCCTCCTAACCAAAACTCGGCACTCCGGCGCCCTGGCAAGCTTCGCCCTGTGCTTGAACTCCTCCGGGACCTGGAAGCACCCCAGGGCACTCCTCTGCTCCTTGGATTCCCCTGGCTGCTTTGCCATCCACGGCACGGCTGGCTCGCCCTCTTGGTTGCCCCGGATTTATGTGCCCATTCTACTGGGTCCCACTCTGCGGGGGCCATCTCTTCGACTTCCTGGGCAAACTCTCGAACTTGTTCCGTGGACTCCAAGCTTCGCTCCGGCTCCGTCTCTCGCCGCACTGCCGGTCTTCTTTCGGGCCTTGACCCCTCCTTGCTGGCCCTATTTGCCACTGCGGAGCTCGGTTCCTCAATTATGATTCCTCCGGCCCGGGCCATACGAATTTGCCTTTTTCTGCGCGTTTTGGAGGCCTTGGCCCGGTTGTAGCTTGCGACGTTCTCTTCCGGAGTGCGCTGCCATCTCTTCCGGCCTTCTAGGTTTTGATACATTCCGAGTAGGAGCTCCAACACCAACCGCTTCTTGTACACCTCCGCAGAGTTCGGATCCCCGAGGTCCATTAACTCTTTTATTTCAGCTTGAACTTCAACAATATGAGCCTCGAGGTCCTCAAATGTTAACAGACCAAATTATGTCAACATACGCTCGTATTCTCAGTGGTGTACGTACATCCGCTCCACCTCGGCATCTTTTGATAAAGCGTTGAGCTTGTAGTGCAGCGCACTCTCCTTGGCCTCGGTGCGAGCCAGGACAGATAGTGGACTTCGAACAGGATGTCCGCGTCCAAAAGCTGTTAGACTTCTCTTCGAATGGCTGCATTTCGCTCCAGGGCGAACTTTCTTTGTTTTTGTTGTATGGGTTTTACAACAAGATCCACATTCAGTTTGTGGGTAATGAGGTCTGGAGATACCCCTGGCATATCCAAGGGAGACCAAGCGAAGACATCGGAGTACTCCCGCAGTGTTTGAATGATCGCTTCATGTAGCGAGGGTAACAAAGAATGCAAATAACACAAGGATTTACGTGGTTCGATCTCGGATATCTACGTCCACCGGAAAAGAGTAATCACTCTTGATTGTTTTTACTATTCCCCTTTAGATACAAAAAATGGCATTAGTCCCCTTACAATTAATTCTCTTGCTTAATCTATACAAATATTTCCTATTTCTCCGGAGGCCCATTGGGAACTGCCCACTACCCTGGGGCCTACAATCGTGCATTGGAGGTTGAGGAAATCATGGGCCACGTCTGCATGGTGGTTGAGGAATATTTATTTGACTTGTTCTTCTCTTGTTTGGGCCGCATAGGCTTGTGCACGCCCATACATGGGCTTCTTCGTGGGCTTGTGTTTCCAGGCCCAAGTAACCCGGGTGGCGGACTGGACCGACCCGGGTAGGTTGGGCCATACCTATCACTCGCCAAAATAACCAGTCCGAGATGAAAGCAGGGTGTAATGAATTTTTGTGAATTTATCGTTGATTTATCACGTAATATCGGCGAAAATATCGCGATACGATATTCTCGGTCAGCTTTAGCTTAGTTTGTTCCAAAAAATCGTGAAATTTTCATTTATATCTGTACAGTCTCGTTGTTTTTTTTTTCTCTGGATTTTCGTTTTTTTTCCTGCAAATTGATGGGTGGAAGTGAAGAACACTTACTGATTCAGAGCAGGAAAGAACACACTTACTGATTCAAAGAAGGAAGGACTGCAAAATCAGAACTGGAGAACAAGAAGCAGAACTGGACAACGAAGAAGCATAAGGGGGGCGGAGAAGCAGAAGCGTGAACACAATAGCAGTCACTAGGTTTTATATTTAGGATATTTGGGCTTCAATTTATACCTCTTAAGATAATTTGGGTTATTTTTAAACTTGGACTATGCATTATCACTTAATTTATTCTTAATCTATTCACTTCATTTTAAAACATAATTGAAAAATGGAGGAAGTATATCATTCTTAATTAATTCACTTATTTATTCTTATTTATTTACTTTATTTAAAACATAGTTGAAAATGAAGGAAGTATATCAATATTAATAAAAAAAACTAGTAATACTAGAGAAACCCAGCCATGGAAGTATATCAATTTAAACAACATTTGTATTGTTTATTAACGTTTGTATAGTTTCTTATTTACCAACCAGTTGTATATGCGTGACTTTGGCTCATTTTTTAGATTAAATATTTGAATTTAAGTAGGTTTATTATCAATCTATAAAATACAGTGATAAAATATTTGTTTTAATACATTTTCGGGCATTTTAAAAAGAAACACCATATCTCTGTAATCACTGATATTTCCATCCTTGATTCGACCTCATTTTTTCTGAAATTCTTGTCATTATATCTCTTACAAAATGCTTTCAACATTTTCTAAATAGAGAGAGACACCAACTCCTCTTCCCACACCTGAACCCTAATTTCTGCAGTCAACGAAGAATTTTTTCCAGGGAAAATGATATCCTATTCTAGTAGCTCATCAAGCTTTGATGCGCAGGGTCATTGTGGCCTTCCAATCACGAAAACACATCGTAGAAAGACCCGAATCCAGGGCGAAGGTTTATCGACTGTAAAATGTACACAATGAGTCTCGTAGTTGTAATTCTTCATTGATTCTCCTTCATCGTGGGTTGTATAGGAGGTAATTTACTGTTATTCTCCCATTTTTGTAGTATGAAGGCACTGTAAGTTTTTCCGGTGGATCGACCCACCAATTTGTGAAAGAGGAAGACATATTATTCATGGGTTGCTTAGAAGGATGAATGAGTCGAGAGAGCTTCTGGAACATGAAAAATCTACTCTTGAAGCCGAGAATAAGCGATTGCAGAAGGAGAACATCGACATGGCCGATGAAAATAATGAATAATGATTCGTGCAATGAGAACACGGTGAAGGAGCTGCATATTATATTTGTTTCAGCTGGATTTGCTTCCTTTGTTGTTCTATGCCTCATTTTGATTGGGTTGAAGTTGTTTGGTGGTGGCATGGGCATGAAGATGATACTATGAAGCTAGGATGGAGAATTACTTGTATTAGCTTGTGTCTAGATGCTTTCTGTAATCGAGTATGTTAAAATTCTACCTAATTGTATGTGGTAAGCATTTTGGAATGTAAATGTTCAAAGTTCTGTTAGTTAGTTTGTGTGAATGTTTTTAAGGGTGGAAATCCAATCATAAAACATGAGACAACTGTCTTGGCCAAAACAATGTGTTGGAGTGAATCCGGTGTCCGGTCACTCGCATAGGTGCATCAAAAGAAAACGCACACTGAGCTAGGTGATGGGCTAAAGAGTTTTTCGATCGCTTAACGAGCAAAAAATTAAGAATAAAAAATAACCAAAAGCACAAATATCATGAACCAACCAACCAAGATAAGTAAAATCACTCCGCCGATCCTTCAAACAATGGAAGAGATTTGAGTTATCAGTTTCAATCACCACCTTCAACGCACTGAACTCACTGTAAGCTTCACTCCATCAAGCACACCCACCGCCTCAACAACCTCACTGTTCTAGCTGTCGGCAGCCAAAACTGAAGCCGTTCCAATCACTCCTCCCCCAGCATCCTGTACCTCCACGAACCTGTCCTAACTTCATTCACAACTGAAGCGTCACTATTAATCTTCCATCAACCCTCCTCCGGTGCCTCCCACCTCACACTCTCTCGAGAACAGATTGGCGCAAAGACAGGTAGCTTTGCTACGTCAAACTCGGCTAGTAGCTTAGATGTTGTCAAAAAAGCATCCGACATAGGTCATTGACGATCCTCAAAGTAAAACAAGTTTCTACATCTCCAACTCAACCATAATATCATGATAAACCGACGGTGGAGCTCCATGTCAGCGATCAACGAGATTCGTTCCAGCCAATCGCCAATAGAAGCTCTATTTTTAGCAAATCTTGCTCCATTCTCAGAGGATCGGCTCGCTAAAAGGTTCGACTCCAACTACAATCCCGTAATGCATGCTTGGTTATCTCAAGAGTAGTGGCACACCTCTTGCAACCTGGATCATTGTCTACCCCCCTCCGTACCAACCCACTAAATACGGGCATAAATTTTTTCGCTGCCCTCCATACTAAGACCTTCAGTTTCGGGGGTACATTAAGATTCCAAACCCATCGCCAGAGCTTTATAGATGTAGCAGCCGACGATGGTCCTACTTAGTATCCTCTACTCACCATTCGACCTCCGATTGGCTTTCTGTTCTCCAAACAAGGCCCCTTTTGAGAACTTCTCTACCAGCTAATATGCTTCTCCATGTAAAACTTGGATTATTGCTAATGTTCACTGCTAAGAAGTCCCTATTGGGATAGTACCTCACCTTCAATAATTTGGATAAAAGGGAGCTCTCCTTGCCCAACAACTGCCAACTTTGTTTAGCCAACTTAACTTCGTTAAAAGCCGCCAAATCTCTAAAACCCAACCCTCCCTCATCCTTACTTTTTCACAACAACCCTCAATGGATACAATGTTCTTCTCCCTTTTGCCCCCACCAAAAATTACAGATTATGGACCTAATGCGCCAATGGGTGCTTTTTGGTAATAGGAAACATCTCATCACGTACACCGAGATTGCTTATGCTACTGCTCTAATTAAAACCAATTTCCCCGTCGCTGATAGATGTCCACTTTTCCATTTCTTCAGCTTCTTGTCAATTCGTGCAACAACACTATTGAAAATGGCCTCTTTGGACCTACCAATCGCAGCTCGTAAGCGCAAATAAACTGCATGTTTCTCCACTCTTCTCACTCCCAACCTCTGTGCCAATATCTCCCTAATATCCTTCGGCACCCCCTCACTGAAATAAATCACTGATTTCTTCAGGGAAACCGATTGGCTCGAGGCTTCCTCATAGCATCTAACGATCTCCCCCACAGTGTCTATATCTCTTGAATTTTCACACCCGAAGATGATGCTATCATCTGCAAAAAAAAAATAGATGTGAAATAGAGGGAGCCTTTCGATAAATTTTTGCCTCATACAACCCCCCATTTACTTCTGCTCGTCGAATCAAAGCTCAGAAAGCCTCTGCACAAAACAAAAAAAGATAGGGAGATAAGGGGTCCCCTTGTTGGAGGCCCCTCGATGGATAAAATACATCACCCGATTGGCCATTAACAAGCACAAAAAAGGAAATAGATGTAACACACCTCGTAATTAAATCCACCAACCCCTAATTCAGCCTCCAATCTTAGCATAACACTCTCCAAAAAACCCCCACCCTACTCTATCATAAGTCTTGTTCATATCTAATTTGAAAGCAAAATCCCTTTTTCTTAGCAGAATTATGAATGAATGTTAATTGATTGCATTATCTATACTTGTAATTAAACTTGAAATGAATGATGTGGAAAATGTGCAACTGAACTATGAAGGATGAGTGCATCTGAATAGATTTCTAGATAATTTCATTTTCACCTGGCAGCATATGTGCCAGTATCCCAGCCTTATGTTTGAAAAAGATCCTTGCTAAATTAATGGAGTTGAATTAAGTAGCATTGTGCCAAGGATCCTTGGTAAATTAATAGAGTTGAATTAAATAGCATTGTGCAGTTGCATTTCTGATCTTAAAGTTTTCAATGCACAAATTAACAAACAATCTAACAACAAATAACTGAAATTACCAAACAGAATAGTTAATAAACTTAATAACCTGCCAAATTCAATACATTGTTAAAAAAACACACATTCAGTTGCACAAGATCAAGCTCCCCAAAATCTTCTCAAAAGGCATATTAAGTGCAAATTGTGACTACCAACTGACTTAAACATCATTTAAGTTGCAAAAAAAAACCAACACAGTAGTTGAAATGCCAATAATCTAGACATAAACTTTGGACATTAATTTTTGGACTTATGATTTGATGAGCTTGCTTAGCTTTACAGACCGAGAAACTTCCTGCCCCCACTATCGACAAATATTTTCTTTCTCCTCTCCGGCTGACTCGTTTGTGGAGGTCTGTAGCATAACTGCCCCGAAGTAAATGGTGGAGGTGCTCTAACTTGAACTGCTGGTGCTCTTGGTGGTTGAGGCACTCCTATAAGTCCCATTTGCAACTGCTGATACATAGTTGGACCTTGCACCATCGGTGGAGGCATAGCAAAATATGGGATGCCGATGTTGATCACACTGTGCTAGGTAAGTATCTCTTCCACCTCATTATCAGCATTACTTATCTTTGGAGGTCCATCTTCATGAAAAATACTTATATCAGTGTCACAAGCATACAAGATATCACGAAATATAACCTTGAGTTGCAGTAATTAGAATTATATACCCTTGGTTCATCACTTGTGTTATGTTCTTGGGCATGTTGCTTCCTTAGCTTTCCATTGGTCTTTTCTTTTTAGGTGGTGGTCCCTCTTCTACATGGTCAGATTCATCCACCAATCTCACTTTCACTATCTTCACTCTCAACATTTTTTTATACCCTTTCACGACTACCCTCACCTAACGACATTACACTTAACCACCCCAGAAGTGTCTTCGGTCGTCGCCAATTTCTAAATCAACCCACATACTACCCCCACTAATATTTTCTGGAGGAATATCACGAAACTCCGAGGACACTTCATCTACATTAAACTGGAAAGCCCTTTCTTCGCTCAAAATATTAATATCCATCCCCATCTAATCTCTCTAACAACTCAACAAATATGTGGGACTCTCTCACACATAGAAACTTCTTCAGGGAGCTTCTAATATCATCATCATCATCAATTAAGAGTTTGAAGTTCAAGTCTCCTAATTGGATGTGATATCTTCTGTTCCCCTTAACTCCATATTTTCCATAATACTCTTCTAAGTCAGATTATGTGCATAAATCTGCCCTAACCCAGTCCATGGTAATAGTATCACCCCCAACATATATATTTTTTCTGAAAACCCCGTCCATAATGCAAAATTACAATCAGGTACCTGACCTTAGATTTTCAAATAAAATATCACAAAACACTAAAAGGAACACAATAGATATTGTAATGCCATAAACCAATCAACAAGAGCATCAATTAATGTGTAAACCTCGTCTAAAATAAGAAGAAAAAGTCAATACTTCTTTATAACTATGAAATCAGACAAGAAATTACCCCCCACCACTCCAAACATAAATAAAAAAGAAAACGTGCATAAACAATTCACAGTACCTAATCTTAACAAAAAAAAAAAAAAAAAAAAAAAGTAAACATCACCTCCTCAAACAATGTAAACCCAAATATAAAAACCCCAAAAGACCACAAAGAGTCATTTGTATTGTAAGAATATATTCATCAATGGGCATTCAAAAAAACAAGAGGAGCGAAACTCACTGTAGTCTGGGGCTGCCATTCGTGTGCCCTTCTTCGTAAAAAACATCATCGGCGGTGGTCGGAACTCCAACGATGACTCCAAGATTTAGTTTTCCGACTTCAATGATAAGTGACTCTTTTTTTTTCTTACGAGGACAAGTTAGAAAATGGATTTTGATTGGGATTTTATTTTTTCATTATTTTTGGTTAAATTTACAATAATTATGGCCAGCTTATGGTTTGGATTGGTGATGTGATAGCGTTAGTCTTAGTTGTAAAGAAAAAAAGAAAAGGGAAATAAAAATGAATTTCCAGTGCAGAAATCCGGTTCCACGTAGGCAAAATCCCCAATTTTTTGCGGGCACGTGACTGACACATGCATTTTTCGGCCAAAACTTGAATTTTGGGACCGAAATTGGATAATTTCTGGACATATGGAATGAAATTGAAAAGGCAGAAAGTTGTGGGATATTTATCGGGTGTGGTAATAGATATAGGACGATATATAATTTTTTCCCAATTTTCTAGCATGTCTCATGTATTATTTTAAGAATTAGTTTTGAATACAATCTTGATGATGCCATAGAAACTCCATTATATATAACCTTGCTCTCTGAACCTTTCAAAAAGGAAGAGATAGTGATGGCGTTGTCCCAGATGCATTCGACTAAAGCCCCTGTGCCTGACAGTGTGTCTGCAATTTTCGTTCATAAAATTTGGTCAATTGTCCAATTTGATTTAACACCTTGGCTCTTGATATATTCAATGGGGGGGGGGGGGCTATCATTCTTAACCGTACTTATATGCTATTAATACCAAAAAAGAAAAAGCCTGAAACTATTACGGATTTCTGCCCGCTTAGTCTTTGTAATGTAGCATTCAAGATCATTACAAAAATCATTGCAAATACTAAAAATGTGTCTTGCGTCGTTGATTGA
The DNA here is from genome assembly GCA_958295605.1 of Ajuga chamaepitys. NCBI lineage: Eukaryota > Viridiplantae > Streptophyta > Magnoliopsida > Lamiales > Lamiaceae > Ajuga > Ajuga chamaepitys. The sequence goes on along the minus strand of OY282496.1, from coordinate 37,527,673 downwards.
TAACTGCCACTCTGCTTTTGTCCCGGGTCGTTAGATCACTGACAATGCCTTTAAGATATTTCACGCTATGAAGAACAACTTTGCTAAAAATGAGTGAGTTTTGCTTTCTAGTTAGACGTGGGTAAGGCTTATGATAGGGTCGAATAGGAGTTTCTCAAACGCATAATGCTAAAATTGGGATTGGGTGAGTCATTTATTCAACTGATCATGAGATGTATGTCCTCTCTTATTCGATTCTTATTAATGGAAATCCTGGTGAACGATTTTTCCTTAGAGGGGTCTCCATCAAAGAGGCTTTTTATCGCCTTATTTATTTCTATTTTGTGTAGAGGCTTTCTCGTCCCTTTTACGAAAGTGAGAATTATCGAGGCAACTTTCTAGATATAGATTTCTAGAGGAGCTCCATCGATATCACACATTTTCTTTGCCGATGATAGCATCATCTTTGGTAGAGCAAATGAGCGGGAGGTCGAGGTGGTGAAAGATATTATCATGAATATGAAAAGGCATCTGGAGTGAAATTGTATTCAACGGGGGTATGGAGGGGAAAAGAAGAGCGATGTTAGCGGCCATGTTGGGGGTGAACATGGAAGGCAATCATGTGGTGTATTTTGGCCTTCCACCAGTAATCGAGCGAGATAAAACTCTAACTTTATGTGCGGTGGTGGAGAGAATTGGCAAGAAATTAAAGGACTAGAAAAGCAAGACCTTATCACAAGCGGGGTGATTGATTTTTATCGAAGCGGTAGCACAAGCATTCCCATCATATGTAATGATTTGCTTCCTACTACCAAAGAAAACATGTGATAATATAAACTCCATTATTACTCGTTTTGTGTGGGGGCAGAAGGACGGAGAAAAACAAATGCATTGGCATAGATGGCCGAAATTATGGATTTCAAAGATAGATGAGGGGGAAGGTTGGGATTCTGAGATATTATAGCGTTCAACCAAACAATGTTGGCCAAGAAAGGTTGGCTTTTGATTCAGAATGATAACTCTTTGTTATACCGATTACTTAAGGTGAAATATTTCCTAGACAAAGAGTTTATGGAGGCTAGTCTTGGATATAATCCGAGCTATGCATGGCGAAGTATTGTGGCTGGAAGAGAGGTTTTGGAGAAGGGTCTTAGGTGGAATGTAGGGGAAGGTTTGCAGGTTAAAGTATGGAGAGATCCATGACTTTTGAACACCCCTGATTTCAGGGCTAAATCAACAAAGGAGGGAAGGGATAAGGATATGACAGTAAGGGATCTAATTAGGCCAGCCTTGGATGCATGGGATCGTGGGAGGTGCATTAGGCCTTCAACTTAGAAGAAGCCAAAATAATTTTGGCAATTCCTCTTTGGCTTTACCAAGGGGTGGATTATTAAGTTGTTATCACACAAAAATGGGATATACATGGTAAAAACTAGATATCACCTCGCTCGCGATGTGCCCAAAAAAATCCATATCTTTTTATGGAAATGTCCACATGACACCAAACTTATCTAGAAGAAAGTGAAAAGACACCCCATTTGCAGAAGGAATGGGGAAGACAGAGACACACTGATTCACGCCCTCAGAGACTGTTCATGGAGCGAGGTTTTGAGAAGCAGTGTCTGTTGCGGCTAGACACCGCTGAAGTGAAAGGGAGGGGATCATTGGCAAACAAGATGCTAGTTGTAGCATCAAACGAAAACAAAGAGCTTCACGTTGTTTTGCAGTTCACTTGTGGTTTGTATGGTATGTGGGAAATCAATTTATTTCCATAGAAAAATGATTCATAATATCGATGTTAATCACTTGCAATGAAACATTTGCACAATTTTTGAAAAGTGAAGAGGCCAATGATCTAGTCGGCAAGGACAGAGCCGGTGATAAGGTGGTGGAAACCACCGCTGGAGTGGTGAAAATTAACTCAAATGCTTCTTTGAGGAATGGGTAAGGAGCAGGCCTGGGAGCTATGGCGCGAAGGGGTGACGGGCAGGTGATGAAGCCCTAATTTAGCTACATGTGTCGCCCATATCTGTGGAAGTGGCAGAAGCATTGGCGTGTCAGGCAGCGGCGGAAATGGCACTAGTACTGTGTGTCTAGCAGGTGACATTTTAGATGGACTCATTGAAAATGTGGTTGGCCTTATCTCAGAGAAGGATGGACTTCTCGTATTTTGGAAATGTTATTTCCGACATCTTAAATATTTGCAATTCTTTTTTTCTTTTAGTTATATAAATGCACGATTAATAGACTAGCTCAGCCTTGCAAAGTTATCTTTTGACGTGTCTTATATAGTGGGAGCTATGTTGGTGTTCTCCCATTGAGTCTTGACTTTATTGTTTCAGATGATGTCGTTTAGGCTAATTAATATATTACTGTATTCCTCTAAAAAAATTGTATTCATAAAGTCAAAAGAATAATAAAAGTCAATAACACATTAGTATGTAAGAAAGTAATTTATGTTTTCTATTTTTATTGTAAGTATGATTCAGTAGAGGATATATAAAGAAGTCCATGTGCATAAATTATACATCTTAAGGTCCTTAAAGTATTAATGTTTGTTTTAAATGGTCCTTAAAGTATCATTTTGTTTTAGTTGGTCCTTGAAGTTATAAATTTTTAAATCAATTAGTCCCTGAAGTATTTTTTGTTTCAATTGGTCCCTTATGTTTTACAATTATTTCAATTGATCATTAAACTATTACGAAATTCTAGCTTAAGACCCCCTAAAAGAAAAAAAAGATACATAAAATATGTGAAATCGCCGATTTAATTCAAAATAATATTATAACATATATTTTATTAAATAAATATTGTGTATTTTTATTATGATACTTTTACCATCAAACGAGGTGAATTATACTATAATAGGATTTGAACAAAAGTTCGAGATTATAATTTCTCAATAATTTTATCCAAACTTTGAGAAATACTTTGTGATACTTTAATTTTAGTGATAATTTAGTTGAGATATTTTAAACTCTATCTATCTTGAATTTAATGTAAAACTAAACATTATTAACGAAAGGACTTCGAATTTTTATGTTTGAAGGTCTTTACAATATTTAAAAAAATTAAAGTTATTTCGTTGATAATGTTCAATTTTACTTTAAATTCAAGATAGTTAGAGTTCAAAATATCTAGATCAAATTAGCACGTTTCTAACTAAAATAAAGTAGCACATAGTATTTTCTCAAAGTTTGGATGAAATTCTTGAAAAAATATAATCTTGGAGTTTTATTCAAATCGATATGTTTGTATAAATCACCTTCGTTTCAGGGGGAAAGCATCATAATGATAAATTACAAAACATTTATTTAATAAAAGATATGTTACAATATCATTTTGAATTAAATCGGTGATTTCACATATTTTTTGTATTTTTTTCTTCTAGGGGCCTTAAATAGATTTTTGTAATAGTTTAAGGACCAATTGAAATAATTCCAAAATATAAGGGACTAATTAAAATAAAAAATACTTCAGGGGACTAATTGAATAAAAAAATTAGAACTTTAAGGACCAATTAAAACAAAATGATACTTTAAGGACTATTTAAAACAAACATCAATACTTTAAGGACTTTAAGATGTATATTGCCATAATAATATTTGATAAGTGTGGAAGATATTGATTGAATAGATTCGGTTCTAAAACTATTGCCTATTATAAAATATGCATAAGGTACAAATAGACACCTCAACTATAACAAAAAATACAAATAAACTCTCCAATTAATTTTATTATCGCATTGAACACTTAATCTTTTCAAACAAGACAAATAGACACTTGATCTTTAAAAATGAGTGCAATTAAAATCTGCCGTCTAATTATTTCATGACGGTGTTAAATTTCTCTGGACTTGTCTCTTGCTCACCATCATACCATGTCCCTCATAGTGACAATCACGTAATTCTCTATTGTCGTCTTCCGCATTTAGCCATGGGTTTAAAGTCTCCCAAGGAGTTCTAGAACCAACGACTCCGCACACATTTCATGAATTAACAATGTTATCCAAAAAGTCATAGTCCTTATTTCATCTTCTTCTGCAGATGATTTTATCTCAAACGTCGTATCATTGCCTTCACTCTAACTACGGTACCGGATCCACAAACTTTGATTTTTGAAGCCAAATTTAAATATAATCCTTTAGGTTTAGAAGGCCATAACAGAAAATTTGGTGTACTTAAATCGGGACTCTGTAATGAAACTCCTCATCTTCGTCTGTGTTGGTGAGATTGATTGTTTGGCCCTTCGATGTCGTGGCTGGAAATGATTCTCGATAGCGCGAAGTACATCTCTTTCTCTGAACTCGTTGTCTTCCTTCATGTATCAGCATACAAATGCTACATAGAAACAGAAATAGGCTTATGGAAACAATATAAAGAGAGACAATGAGAAAGTAATGAAGGGGAAACAACAAGGTACAAAAGCTATCGCTCCTGCAAGTGAACATTTTAACATTGTTGAGAAAAATTAGAGGGAAGTGTATAACTGCCTTTAATTTCACTACCCAAGTATCTATTTGGATTATTTTAAAAGATTAAGGGTTTAATTGGACATAAAATTAGTTGAGGGAATTATTTGTATTTTGTGTTATAATTAAAGTGTCTATTTGTACCTTATCCCTGTAAAATAAGGGTTATTCTAAAATTAATGTCCACATATCAAATAAGACGTTGACATGAAGAGAAAAACACAAAAAAAAAAAGTTGTTAGAAAGAAAATAATAATAATAATAATAATAATAATAATAATAATAATAATAATAATAATAATGTTGCTACTATTATTATTACACATTTTCATTGTACTGCACTTTAGAATCGCTAGAAGTATAATCTTACATAGACACAATGAAACGAAATCTCATCATTTATATTGTATACTATTCCGCAGAAAAACCACCAAGAGATAAAAGACAAGTTTATGAAAGAATTAAAAGATTAAAATTTCAATGGATAAACAATTTTAATTACAAAGTGTATGAAAGAATAAACTTCAATAATCTACGTGAGAGTAAAATCTCGGGAAATAAAACACCTTAATGTAATATTTATTTCAAAATAAGTCAAACATTTAAAATAAAATCAGCTAAAAACGGAATAAAGCTAAAAAAAATGGGAGAATGTTTCATGTAACCCGTATTTGAACATTAAATTAGAGATTTGAAATAATGAGTATTTTAATAATTAAAATTATTTTATTTGCGAAAAAACCTTTAAAATTAGAAACGTGAAGAGAATGTGAAGACATCCAAAGTGATTTATCTTTCTAATATATAAGATAAGAATAAAGATTGATCTCTCATAATTTAAAATAAAGTGCATGATTACTATTTTCTCCGAAATGTAACTTACGCTTATACAAATACAAGCAAGTTTGTGCAAATAATAAAACAAATTTTGGTTACGATCTAAAACGAAAAAAATTGGTACGTTATGATTATTGTAGCGTGCTCAAGTTTGGTTCGCAAGTTTTTAGAAAATTTCTGGTGGTGGCGAATCATAATAGTATTTCTATATTGTTATATGTCAAATGTCCAATACTTATATTACAGCTAGTTTCTGCAAATGATGACATTGATTATAATAGTGTGCTCAACTTTGCTTTATCAACCTTCCACACCATTCTGACGTGCCAAATTCTGCAGGTTACCTTTCTAGAGGCGGGTACGGCTTTTAATTAATTGGGTACGACATTTTTCAATTCAGCAAGTCTCAACTTATAATCGAACTCGACCCACGTCTCTCCGATATAAATCGGGTCAAGTTTTTAAGATTATCAATATTTTATTTTAACAAAATCAATTATAATGCTACAAATCTTGCACCAACACTTTTTTAGATGACCTTTCGCTAACACTAAAGAAACAAAAACATATTGAATTTCAAAAATGTAAATTTGAGAAAAATATAACTAGATCTGCTGGGTCGAATATCCACAGCCAGGTACCCGCAAGATCAGTTTTTTTTATCGGATACTATGACAGGTACCTGATCCGACACCCAAGCCTAAAGATAGTTCCATACATTTAAATATTTTATATTTTATAGCGATAGATATAGTGAATTATAATGAATTAAGGCCCCATTTGGATGGAGGGATTTGATTTGTCAAGGGATTTAAATTGAATAGATTTCAAAATCCTTAGATTTGAAATCCTTGGACTTGAAATCCCTTGTTTGGATTTATGGTGGATTTGTGAAAGGATTTTGAAATCCAAAATTTTCAAATCCATTATTTGGCAAAAAACTGATACAATATTTGTAAAATTCAATTTTTTTTTTCTTTAAAGTTTAAACTAACAATTTATATTTTTCATTAAATAAAATAATATTTCCTACATCAAAATTAACCGAATAATTTTTTTTCTAATTATATATATATATACACACATATATACATATTATATATTTTATATCCCCAAAAATTTATTGGGAGCATTTCATTGGAGATAAAAGGGAAAAAAATTAAAAAAAATATTAGAAGCATTTATTGGAGAACGAGAGGAAGAGATAGTGGTTGGGAGAAGAGAAGAGGAGAGAGAGCGAGGGAGAGGAGAGAGAGAGAGAGGACGAGAGAGATAGAGATAGAGAGAGGACGAGAGAGAGAGGGGGGGGGGGAGAGAGAAGTGTGAGTCAGGAGGGATTTGTAAATGACTACATTTGTCAAATGATTTGAAATCCACCCAAATATAGTATAAAATGAAGAATTTCAAATCTTGGATTTTTAAATGGGTTGATTTAAAAATCTGGATTTTCAAATCCACTCATTTAGTATTTCATCCAAACACATGGAGTGAATTTGACAATGAATTTATAAATCCATAGCACAAATTCCTCCATCCAAATGGAGCCTTAGACAGTTGGTACTCAAGCTCTATAAAGTTGAGATCTATGAGTAATGGGTTGTGGAAAACGAAACCCAAGAAAAAAACAAATCGTTAGAAATGCTAATATTATGACAAAGTGAAGATAGGCGGAGGCGATGTTGGTGGTTGAAAATAGTTTGGTCGTTGTAATGCCAATAAACAAAGTTAACAACACATTCTTTGTAACATTTGTGCCAACTGAGGTAGTCGATTCATATTGTACATAACTCTCTCTTTCTTAAAACATCCAATAATACATTTACTTAAGACATCCAAGTTTAATATCCATTCAAATTACATTTTATATATGTAATTTCAAACATTGGACCAGCTTTATTGCATGACCTCTTGTTCTAATGGCAAATGAGGTACTAAAATTTCGTAATCTTTCCAACATTATGTTGATTATTTAGCTTATTGATTAATTTAATATGGGATTTAGAAGGCAATGTAATCTGTAATCTAAAAATAACATTGAATTTTCATAACATGATATATTTACAACATAGACTGTCATGATAGCCAAGCTAGAGGGTAGAAATGAATAGGGTCCGTTTGCTTAAGATTGGGCTCAGTAGATTTAGAGGATCGAATCCCAATAAAGCAGCACACGCATTAACTCCCTCAACAAGATTTGATCCAACACTCCACAGTCTTAAGCAAACGGACAATAATTGTAATATCAACATAACCTACACCTTCCAAGACATCTTACAGAAAACACTACTAGCATTAGCATATGATGAAAAAAATTACTCCCTCCATCCAAGCTTAACTTCCCTACTTTGATTGTTCACGGAGGTTAAGAAAAAACATATTTTGTGAATTTTTTTATTTTTTTAAAGGTGGAGATTTTAAGGGTGAAAATTGTGTGAGAAATTTATCATTTATGGATTGAAAAGTTAAATTAGAACAAATCAAAAAGAAAAGTATGAAAGTTAGAGCGGGACGAAGGTAATAATAAATAAAAAGAGAGTTGGTCTCTTTTGATGATGCAACTGTATTACTTTTAAGTAAAGAAATGATCATTTTTGTTTGAAAAGTTTAACTATTTACGGGTTTTACCTAAAAATTATAACTATGAGGCCATGAAACGATATTACACAAATTATTGTGAAAAAGAAAACCTTTTCTCTCGTCCCCGAGGGTCCAAATTTACCATGTCACCATCGGGCATACAGATACAGGCATCTACCACTAACTTTAAATCGCGTCTTATTCAAATAAATTTTACACTCATATATATATATTTTTTAAATTCTAGAAATTAATTGATATAATCAGTTTTACGTAGATTTCTGTAATCAAGCAAACACTCGCTTCAAACTGGATAAGAAATCAACTTATTTACTTTTAATAAATAGCTGAAAATTTGATTATTTAGGAAACACTTGCAAAACCTTGATTTTCTAAAAAATCAATTTTAATATTTTTTTCAAAAGCACAATTATATAAACTCCACCGGGGAGAGAGAGGTGTTTACGGAATGTAGATACTCGAACAATCTCGGCAAAACATTAGGTCAAATATATTAGGAAAAATTGGTAAAAATGTCTCATAAGTTTGCCCTAATTAAGAAAATATCCTTTAAGTTTGACACCTTTTAAAAATGTCTTTTAACTTACAAAAAATTGATAAAAATGCCCCGTGATCGGCTACTGCAGGTTACCCATCAGGTCATCCATGAGCTGTCTGTTTTTTTGCTTATATGTCACTTTTTTTTTTTTTTTTTTTTTTGTGTTTTTCCTACTTAGTCACTTATTAGGATGGTAAAGAATTTTTTTTTAAAAAAAAATATATATATATATATATTTAAATATAATATTAAAATTTAGATATAAATGATAATTAAATTTATATAATATTTAAAAATTCATAGTTTTAAATTTTTATTCTGAGAAATTATTTTAATAAATATTTAATATATTATTCTGAATTAATCTAGATTGTAAAATATATAAAATATTCAAAACAAATTATAGAATGATTTAAAAACAAAAAATATATAGATAGATGATTAATAAAATCTTTAATATTAAATTAAATTTTTTAATTTTATCTATAAAATCAGTAAAATTATTTTAGTAAATCTTAAAGTAACTTGAAAATTTTTAAAATTAATTTATGAAAGTAAAATTAATTTTTAGAAGAGTCTTAAATCTTAAATTATTTTATATATTTAAAAATAAATTATAATAGTGAGCAATGAATAAAAACAAAGCAAACATATAAAACTCTACTGTGAATTTATTAATTTTTTTTATAAAACATAGTGATGACAAAGATTAGTAGGAAAGGTACCTCAGTAGGTAATAAGTGTGAGAGTAATTCTGCTTATCAATTGTTGCCCTTTTTCTTGTCTTTTCTTTTGTATCACAGAAAGTCCCTCGAAACAAAGAAAATGAAAAGAAGCCACTTTCATCGGACGTAGATACTAGATAAATTATAATTTTAAGAAATTTTAAGTTACTTTAAGATTTACTAAAATAATTTTACTGATTTTATAGATAAAATTTAAAAATTTAATTTAATATTAAAGATTGTATTAATCATATATCTATTTATATTTTTGTTTTTAAATCATTCTATAATTTATTTTGAATATTTTATATATTTTACAATCTAGATTAATTCAAAATAATATATTAAAGATTTATTAAAATAATTTCTCAGATTACAATTTAAAACTATGAATTTTTAAATAATATATGAATTTCTTTACCATCCTAATAAGTGACTAAGCAGAAAAAGCACAAAAAAAATCAAAAAATTAAGTGCCACATAAGCAAAAAACAGCTAGCTCATGGATGACCTGATGGGTAACCTGCAGTAGCCGGTCACGGGACATTTTTATCAATTTGTTTTAAGTTAGAAGGCATTTTTAAAAAGTGTCAAACTTAAAGGATATTTTCTTAATTATAACAAACTTACGTGACATTTTTACCAATTTTCCCAATATATTATACTGGTAGTTCCTATTTCATAGACATTCACAATTTGATATAGACAAAAAAGATTCCATTAGTTTGCCAAGAAGACCGTTACAAAACAGTAAACTAATAGTAGTAATAATAAAGAATAGTAGCTGTCACATTCTCTTCTTTTTCCCCCCACACAAAATATAAATAGCTATAATTCTTTTCCTTTTCATTGGAAACACGCACCATGTTATTACCTGCTCATTCCTGGTAAACTATTTATATACCAATTATACGACTATGATATGACAAGTACAATTCACGCGATAACCTAACACAAAATAACCCAATCCAGACCAAAATTCTTATGGTAAAATATGAAAGACATGAAAATTTCAATTTGAAGATTATTACGTTGCTTCTAACAATTTAGCAAATTTATCTATGTATACGCATGACACGATGGATAAATTTTAGACAAGGAAACATGATGATTCCTGTACTTCACCTGCATCTCAAATCGAACCACAAACAACTGGATTTCAGTTGACACCCACATCCAATTCAATCCCAACTCTTGGCCACTCAAGATCGTTCAGTTTGCACAACTCAAGGGCATTTTTGCGCCAACTTTATCAACCACCAAATAAGTTAACACAAAATTGTCAAGGGGATATGAAATAAAATTTCCTTCCTCTCCGGTCAGGCTTTCCATACCTTGATTGTTCCATCAACCGAAGCCGTAACCATACAGTCGTCCTTTGGGTGATAACTCACACTAGTTACCTGTCAAACAGAAAAAGGAGGAGAAAAGAACAACAGAAACAAAAAAGGTAAATTAGAACATGTTCAACTTTAACTGTTACATTGTCTAAAAGCAATGCGTTAAGACAAGTAGGGTATGAATGAATGACCCACCTCCACATTCAAGAACAAGTTAAAAATAGACAGGAAACTGGAACCTAACACATACACAAAGTGTGTGTAATATAGGAACAAAAAACTATAGTTTACATCTTCAGGATATATACTCAAGCTACACTCTTGCTTCACCGTAGCATAATTGCGAATATTGTCAAATTTCTTCGTTATTATATAGCTTATAAATACAGATTACTCTCATGAGAGTAAAAGCAGAAGGGCTTCGTGAAACTTTTGTTAGATTAAAACTAGTCCAACATACAGAATTTGTTCTTGATTCATATGTTCAACTAATGCATCAAACTCCAACATGCATGGGCTGATGGGCATGCAAACATAATAACAGTAAAAAGAACCTCTTGGGGGAAGAGAGTTATAAATGAAACCTTACCACTAATGAATGAGCTCGAAAGCTGGATACTACTTGTGCATCTACAAGATCCCAAAAGTAAATATAGCCATCTTCCGAACCACCAGTCACATGAGCATCCGAGTTAGTTAGGCAGCAGTCCATTTTGAATGACTGGAGCATTCATCAAATTGTTAAGCAACACAAAAATCAAGCTGAGGACAACTGCGACTATAACTCTATCAACAATGAAAAAATAAAAAGAGGGAAGAAAAGGCGGGTGAGAGAGCAAAGGTATATTTCATGACAGACAGACACACGAGTCATGAGACTGAAAATAGAGGAATTCTTGAGATACAGTGATACACATGAAACTGAACAACAGAAGAGCTGATTAATCATATAAATTGATTGCAAGTTGGATAATCGCAATAAGTGGGAAGTATCACCATAAGTGTTAGAAAAGAACCTTGCATGTATGGCCTTTATATTCTTGCAATAGTTCACCAGTTGATCTGCAACAGAAAGGAATCTATTTGAGTAAGACAGAAAGAACATGTTTACAGATGTTCGACGTTTAGTAAAAGCATTACCTGTCCAAGAGCCGTAAAGTTGAATCAAGACAATTGGCTAATACACAATTGCCATCGTTTGAGAGAGAAATACAATTCACAGGCTGCCCGAGATCATCAGATATTTCTCTGATGATAATCATGAAGAGGTAGTATGTGAGTGTGTGAATTGATGATAGGAATTACAGGTAATCAATTTGGGTTGGACGTTATGCTACAAAATTTGCAAAGAGGAAGGAAATAGAAAAAGTTTAATTACGTTTAAGCCACTTACCTACCAATTCGAATATCAAATGTTCGGACAGTTCCATCAACGCTTCCAGCAATTATCTCAGTTTTCGTTAAACACAACGACATGACACTATCCAAAAAGCTGTCAATAATCTGCAGATTGTTCAAACTTTTAAGTCAAAATTTCAGTAATATGTATAGAACTTCAACTTTAAAAAGAAAGTAGAATGCAATAGACCAAATACATGGATAAGTAAGCAAGGGTTCCAAGGCAAGAGAAAAAGTAAAACAGGAACAACAGGTAAAGTTTTGAGTGAACATGGCATGTCACATGCAAAATACCGCATGCAATAATACCATGAGCCGCTAGAAAAAATCAACCTGAATAGGCTCAGTGCTGTGAGATCGACAATCCCATGCGCGCACTGAACGGTCATAGCCCGCTGATACCACTACTGATCCATACTCATTAAACTTCACAGCATTCACCTGGCAAGGAATAGGAGTATCAAACAAACTCAGTCTTACTAAAACCCATAAGATATGGACGTGCATGTGCTGATAAAAGCAAGTATTGTTACTCAAACAAGCTTGCAGAAGTACTTATATGCAGAAAGTCTGGTGTTCCATAAGGAATCAATCCAGGAAAAAGTGAAAACTGGTGGACTTAGTCATCCTTGTAACAAAAAGCTTGTTTATGTACCTTATATTGTGTCTAGACATTTGGACTAAATGCCCTCTCTCCTTAAGGTTTGAGTCCCTGCCACCTTTTTCCCACGGCCCAGTACAATGCATAGTCCCACACAGGATAGACGTGATGAAAATTCAATCACGTCTGTACCCCGTTGGACAAGATAACAGCATGTGAGCATTTAACTGACACAATGACTCTTGTGTCATCAGGGTGAGACCATATTAGATTGAGACGGATGCAGTGAAGAAAAGCAACTCGGACCCAATTTAGTTAGGCAGTTTGGAAAGAAGGGCCATAAATAATGATTCTTACAAGTAACTGAAAACTGAGTTAGTTTTAATAATGGTTACAAATAAGATTGGAAGGGGGTTGGGGCTAAAGTTTCACTCTCTAAACCCTTTCAAATTGACTTTACTTCAATAACGCATTATACATGACAAAATATTAGTTTTGGTCCATCAGATGCTTATACGAAGACTAAAATATCAAAACACCCACTGAGATACCACACAATTAAATACTCTCGGAAGAAGAAATGGAGGATTAGAATGATAATTCCAAATATAGCAGGCTTTAATGGAAAAGGTGATCCTTGAGGCTATGTGAAGTTACGAACCAATTGCAGATGGATTAATATTACAAACCAGATCACATAAAGGTTTTTCCTATTCATACAAGGCTAATTAAGCACAATTGTGTTTCCACCAATTTTGCTCCAACTGCTGCATTCATATATTTCAAATTATCGTAGAACTTATCTTCACTAATAGTCACACGAAATAATGGGTATGGAATGAAAGTGTGGGTGGTTGGATTAGAGGAATGCTAGTGCTACAGTGATTTTGATTTCCAATTATGGGGAATCTACCAAACCTCTCCAAAATGGGAGGAACCGAAGTCACACCATTCCCATTCTTCACAACTATAATAGCCATTCCCATTCTCATTTGCGTTCTTTGTACTTTACCTAGCACACCCTGAATTTTGCATCATTTAAATTCTTAATTGTTAACATTCTCACCACATGGAGCTTCAAAACTAAGTATTAGAACAGAACACTTAACTCATAATCTACAAAGAAATGTGACACTAAAGACTCCTAAAATCTCATATATTTTCATTCCGAACCCTAGTTTCAATGCAATATTAAAAACTAATTCCAAAACACGGGAGATGCTAGCTACAAGCACAACTCACAACTCACCTCACTATCATGACCTCGAAATTTCCGAATGACGCGACCAGTGGCCACATCCCAGTAGAAAACTTGCCGATCACCTCCACATGAAGACAGCTTCGAATTATCCCTGAATTAATTTTTTTTCATTAGAAAAAGTACAAGTAATGTAAACCAATTTAACACTAACGAAACAACAAGCATGAAAAGTACGGTGTGACGTGGACGTCGCGAACTTCACGGCCGTGCGATTTGTAGGTCTTGATATGCAATCCACGGTGAGGATTCCATAGGCGTATGGTGCGGTCTTTGCCGCAGCTAAGGCAATAATCGCCGTTGGCGTTGAACCGAGCCGCCAGCACCGCCCCTTCGTGGCCCCGGAGCACGTTTGCCTCCGTCCGTGGTAGATTTGGCGCAGTCATCCTCAAGATCACTTACTAACTTTGAAGGTTTGAACTAGATTTAGCTTTGATGCCCAACGACATTCAATTGCTGGTCTGGTTAGTGTTGCTGTGCGATCTAAAACGGGCCTCAACTGGGCTGGACTAAAAAAATTTGGGCCTTCACATTGTTAGTGTCCAATAATAATTTTCTTGTTGAAGGAAAAACACTAATTGTGTGACTTGTCAAAAGTAATTGATGAAGGACAATTTAGGTATTTACTAAATAATATGTAACTGTGAACCCTTGTATTTGACATCCTATATAAAAGGGATCTGATGAATAAGAGAATCCTAATTATTATGTGTCTCTCTTCTGTCTCTCTTTACTGTTCCTTTTCTATTTTCCTACAACACGTTATCAGCACGAAGCCCTACCTAACATAAATTTTTTTCCGAATCCGCCGCAATCATCCGCCGTAATCATTTTCGAAATTGAGTCATGGTGGAAATTTCACGAATTCAAGTTTCAACCAGGTAACAATATTTGTTCTAATTTCTTCTTTGTCGAATAAGTTTATTTAATAAAGGATATAATGAATCTGGCGGTCTTTATTTCCTAAAGATGCATAAACTTTTTGTTAATTCAAATATGTATTCCGATCGTATTATTATGTCAGCCATATTCCGATATTAATATATAAGATTAATTGTAATCACTTTTAAACCGTATAGGAGTTTTTGAGTTTGACACACTTCCACTTATCAATATATAATTATACACATGTATGGCAGTACAAAACATCCAATGATTAACATGATTATGCATAAATGTTGCACAATGAATAAGATAATATTCTGTATTTTGAATTCAAATGGTTGATATATTAGTGATCGTTGTATTGAGAATTACGGTGGAACTTTAATTCGATATTTAACAATGTTCGTTCTGTATGAATGTGATTGGTATATACTGGCAAATAATCGATCATTCTCGTTTGAGTGGAGATTGGATTGAAAATTGGTGGTTCACAGAGAAAATTTGAGAAACACCATAGAAAAGAATCGTGTCTTTCCTGCAAGGTAATTTCGAGTATCTTATTTTGTGAAATAAATAATTATTTACAATGGCAAGATGTGTTGTCTGTGGTGATCTTCTTTTATACTTGATGATTTAAATACTTATTGAAATTTAAGCATGAGAAATTGCATGAATATATGTTTCTCAGATTAGATACAATTATAGTTTTGTGAAAATTGAGATTTATTTATGTGTATGTGACAATATGTACAATCTTGGCAATTATGGAATTTTGCATGACTTAGATGATTTTCATGAGGACATGATCATCTGCTTAATACCTTGACACTTTCTCATGAAATTGAAAGTTATGTAGTCAAATTATTATATTCTAAGATTCTGTAACTAGAAATTGTGATAAGTTTATCTCGTGAGTTGTTTATTATACGCTTAGAGATTTTTGTAAATTACTTTATTTGCTAGATAAATTGGGCACTTGATCATGCTTGCCTTGAACTTAGTTAAATACTATTGTATATTTTCATGATAAAGAAAATTCATGGAAGTTACATAATCAGTATAAATCAACTACATATAAAGTAATTTCACAAAGTATCGAAAAATTTGTGATATATGGTCCCGAAATCTAATTCAAAAGAAAATGATTAAACCAACTCGATTCAAATTTGAATATTAGACTCAGAAGAAATTGAGTTACCGCAATTGATATTCCTAATAGGAAAATATTTCCATGAAAAAATAACTACACTTTGTAAGAACTCTTACGATCATATCATCAACCGACCCTAATGACAAAGCACTGTCTGACATAGTAGAAGTCACAGTCAAAGCTCTAATGAATTCGAGGTTGTGATTTCATCCTAACTTACTGTGGAAGCATCCTTTAATTGAGATACACGATGAATCGTGGGATTCCACAATGAAATTTGGAAAACATAGATACTCTCTCACTAGCTAGTGGAATGAAATCCACTTACTAGACTACAAGAAGAGGTCAATAACTTCAACAAGGGCATATTATGCCTAAAACACATCTTACATTCTACGAAAAGAAAATCACAGAAGATGATATGATACATAAAATCTCTTTACTTTCCTACTCTAATGCTTATATTATCGAACCTGTATAGGTTAGAGTATGAAATAAAAGAATTACAATATTCAATTAGCTAATCAACCAGTGCAAGTAATTGAGAGGCATGATCAGTTTCTTCTAGAACGTAACACCAAACGCGCTGGGATAAAGAAAATTCTCTAGCCTAACTATGATAAATTAAATAGTAAAAATAACCCCAAAGTAAAGGGAACAAATGTGTTTGTCTCTACAGTTGTGGTAATGATACACCACAAAGTAAGGGACATAGAAGCTCTGGAGGCCTTCCGATGTGCCTACCCCAAATGGACATGGTGGTTATAGAAACAATGTGGAAAAGACACATTGGAACCCTCTAAACAAAAGAGATAGAGTTGGTAATGAACTTTTAAATAAGTGTAGAAATATTTTACTTTTGTATAAAAACTGCTAGAACAGTTAACTATAAGAGATACAAGAAGTCCAAAGAATAGAGACTCACTGCATCACTGCATAATGACCATCATTGAATCACAAGTACTAAAAGAACGAAGAATCGTCGAATTCTCTAGATGTCTAATGACATAACAATTATAGTCACAAAACGCTCTATATGCACCAAGAGCTATTGCAATGTTATTAAGTAAAGATAATCGTGTCAAAGACTATCATTTCAAAACTATGTGAGAATGGAATTGAATAATTTATGGTACCTATAATGAATGTGAAAGGAAGCACATCTTAGAGAAATAAATGAGTCAATCTAGTGACATGTACTCCACTACAACTCTGATCGTTGGATCAAACACCATCACCAAAACGAACTTTGGTAGACAGAATCATATGTTACCCAAAATGCTTTATAAAGTACTAAAAGCACGACCAACATCCTATTCTACCTTGTTAACAGTTTTAGGGCATATCACTCATTCTACCAAGCCTACTATTTGGTAATAAGTAGGATAGAGACCTTACAAAAGAACATAATATAATATATGTGGACCTATCAAACCAGACAGCGGACCATTAAAGTAGCTATGGTTCTGGTAAATGCCTTGGCATACTAACTGATACTCACATTATTGTCCACAAGAAATGTTGCATTTGAAAAACTCCTAGAAAATATTATATAAGGCTCACCACCCTCACTTCATAGAGTCTATAGGACTTATTAACTCTAGAGAGTTCTCATCATAAGGATTTGATGATTATTGCATATCTGTCAGGATCAATGTATAGTATCCTTTAACCCATGTGGATACACAAAAATGGTCTCACATATGCCACCACCAAAAGGATAGAGATGGAGGATTAGGCATTGAAATACGCACTAAAATGTCTATCGGACATGGGACTATGCAATATCACTGCAACTTTACTTTATTTGTCTCAGACCCACTGCTAACCAATAATTTATGCGTACCAGTTGGTAACTGGATTTAGCCTGATGTTTTTACATTTACGCATACTTGGTTACGCAGTATATGTGCCAATTGCGCCCCCACAGCGTACCAAAATGGGTCTTTAAAGACGACTAAGTATTTATGTTGGATATGGATTCTCAACTATTACCCGCTATTTAGAACCTTTAACAGGCAAGATCTATTTACCGTAAGATTGACGGATTGTCAATTTAATGAGACAGTCTTCCCGTCGTTAGGGGGAGATAAGAAAAAAAAATTTCTAAGGAAACGACCGGAAGTGTTTCCCAGTATGTCTCATTAGGATCCCCACACTTCATAATGTAAAGTGAAGTAAAACGAATTATCGATCTTCAAAGTATGGAAGATTTGATTATTGATGCATTTGCTAAAATCGCTAAAGTGACAAGATCATATATACCAGCTGCAAATGTGCCTATAAGTTTAAAAGTCCCCAGTAAGGGACACAACACCGCAGATAAAGGTGTTGCAACCACACTTAGTGGAGGTGTGGTTGAGGCCGTGGCTCCCAAAAGGAAATGGGGGATGCCACGTGGTTCGATGAACACCTGCTCAAGGAAGGAGGCAGATGTGGCACAATTCGAATCATCAATAAAAAGAATTACTCTCAAATTATCTCTAATTAATTATGTCCATGAATCATCACTGGAGGACGCTCCGAAGTTTAATATGATTCTAGAGATAATGAGAGTGCAAGTGAGTTAATGGAAAAAAAATCTTTCACGTGCATTGATGATGTATACATTGTTGTTCAATGAATTATAGAACTCAATAATATCGAACCACGCTCTATTGTAAGATATCAACAAAGAGCATATTGGCCTATATGGTATCAATCCAGGTAGAACTCGATTCTATGACAGAACAACAGGTATTTGGTTTGGTAGTGCTAGCCTTACCAAGTGTAAAGCCTGTAGGACATAAAATATGTTTTGTCAGTAAGCGTAGTGAGAATAATAAGTCCTGAGATGCAAAACTTACCTTAAAGCACAAGGTTTTCTCACAAAGCCCTGGAATTGACTACGAGGAGATATTCTCCCGGACGTCATAACGTCTTATCGATAAGTTTCCGAAGGATTGGAAATGCAGCATAGTAATGTGGTTACAACATATCTCTTTGGGGATCTTGTTATTGAGATATGTATAAGTGTCAGATGGACTTGCGTTCCCCAACTCAAGTAACTCTAGACCACGGAGTGCATTTACAATATTAGATTGAAATGCTCACTTTGATTTAAATAAATCTGGACGGAAATGGCATACCCGTCTGAGTGACTACTTGATTGGGAAGGGAAAGAACAAGTAGTACTACCCCTATGCATTTATAAAGAAAACGATTTCTATGTTTGCAACTATAGCAGCTTATGTCGATGTTAAGGACATAATGGGTACTCTTAAAGAAATAAGAGATACTGTGATGTATTTGAAATCTAAATTGAGATAAAGTATCATGGGAAAACTCATCGAGTTTGTGGAATATTAATTCCTCAGTTTGCATATATCCAAAAGATTATCAGGCGATTTCATATGGATAAAGTGCAATCTGTTAGCACTCCTATGATTGGTTGAAGTGTGGACATAAGGAAAGATCCATTTGAGTCAAAAGGAAATGACGAAAGAGCTATTGGGAGATGAAATTCCCTACTTAATTGAAATGTGCGCATTATTGTACAAAAAGCTCAATACACTCAACCATGTATTACTTTCTCAAAGAACTTGTTAGTTATATTTTACTCAGGACAACGCAATATCAGTGGAATGATATCAAAAAGTATTTTGACATCTGAAAGAAACCCTTGACACATATTTGTTCTTCCCATATTACAGACAAGAGAGATTACAAATGAAATTGTAAACTCTAAAGTAAATGTCGAATGTTCTCATATAGAGAGATATAAGGATTACAAAAGAATATGTAACTCCTAAATAAATGTTGAAGCTACCCCCTACTTCGAAATACTAAATACTACTTTGGTTGGTTTAGATGTTGGTTATCTTAGTGGCCAATGTAAAGGTCATTACCAAACTGGTTATGTATTAGCATGAGGAATACGACGAAAACTTGAAGATCAATCTATCACAACTATTCAAGCTACCTCATCACATCACTCACGGATGATATCTCACGAAGTTCATCAACCTATAGAGTTAAAGCATTAGTTACTTGAGCTATACCACCGAAGAGCGTACCCGAAGTTATGAAGATGAAGTTATTTGCAACAAACAGATGAATTATGCTACACATCAAAGGTGACGAGACCAAGCATGTACTGCCAACACTTTTCTATAACCAACAACCACATAATATCCTCATGATTTATGTAAATCGAGGATAAAGAGATTTTCGAAACTCTCTTGATAGATGTACGTATCAAGGGAGAGATGTAGACTTCAGGGGGAGTCTCAACATAGGTGCGTTGCACTCTTTTTCCCTTCGACCAAGGTTTATTTTTTCCCACTGGGTTTTGTTACTTGGAAAGGTTTTTAACGAGGCAACAAGTTATGCACCAATTCCCTTTTGACTTGGCACAAGGGGGAGTGTTGAAGGAAAAACACAATTAGTGTGCCTTCGTCAAAAGTAATTGATGAAGGGCAATTTAGGTATTCACTAAATAATATGTAACTGTGAACCCTTGTATTTGACACCCTATATAAAAGGGATCTGATGAATAAGAGAACCCTAATTATTCTGTGTCTCTCTTCTGTCTCTCTTTACTGTTCCTTTTCTATTTTCCTACAACATTTCTTTTATTTTCCACATAATCACTAAACGGGATAATATTTAAATTTATTTATTTAGAAAAGACGAGCTCTGAGGTAATAGTGAACCTGTAGAAATTCCTCTGTAATGTTTAACACTTTTGTACTAAGTACATCAACGCTACACTAACCAGAGAGCATTATTAAATTAAATCAAATAAAAATAACAAGTGTATTAGTTTATATATAAGACAAAGTAATAAACTGTAAGGTGAAAAGGAAGACTTATTTTCAGAATTACTATACAATTTTAAACTAGCGATGTTGTCCGGGGTGGATCTTCTACGACAAATGGTGTTACATCTTCTACTACAGTATACATATATACATAGGCTCTGTTTATTTATGGTTATGGGTAACTGAAGTACTGTAAACTGTGGAGAATAAAGTAGAATATGAGGTTAGGGTAAATAAGTGAGTGTTTGTTTATGTTGGTTGGAGATTGGGTTGTAGGGTGATTATAATATAAAAGATGGTAAATGTGATTTGATGTGTGTAAGAGGTAGTTAGTGAATGATTGGTTATTGATTAAAGTTGTATTGAGAATTAGGTTTGATTGATGATGTGTGTAAGAGGTAGTTAGTGGATTGATGATTGATGTTTTATTGTTTGGTGGTTAAAATAATTTATTGGGGGCTTTAGGATTGGGCACAATATATTGGTCACAACCTAAAGCCAAATACACATGAGTTGGGCTAAATCCTGAACGGTTGTGTGAAGAAATAATCGCAGCAGATTGTATTAGTTAGTTAATAAAACAGTTATAAGTGCAGGATAGTTAGGTCATTTTACATTCCTTATTCTCTTGTATAAATGATGGACGTTAGCATGCATAGTATAATGAGAAAATCAGTTTACTTAGCAGTTATTAGCTTAAACTTTCAGCTAACTGCATGAGTATTTTCTACAATGGAGATTCAACATGGTATCAGTAACTAGGTCACGATCTCAATGATTTTTTGACCTTCTTCTGGTTTTGCTGATTTCCTCCGATTATTCTGCTCACATTGCGTTGTCGATTTGATTAATCGGCTTCATTTTCCGTTTCTGCATTACAATTTCTACAAATCAATGACTCCCCGCAATCAAAACCTCAATTCTGGGAAAGAGGTTTGGCCAGCACTTCACACCAGTGCACCTCCAAATCAGGAACCACATCCAGGATCACAACCTTCACATAATGTTGCTTCATCTTCATCGCATCTCAGTGACAATGATCCGTTAAGTCTTCATGGATCTGACAATCCAGGTATGAGCCTAGTTTCAAGTCCTCTTAACAATACAAATTTCATTCCATGGAGTACTTCAATGCAAATTGCTTTACTAGCGAAAAACAAACTTGGTTTCATTAATGGATCTGTCAAACCTCTTGCTGACCCTGCTCTTCATGCTCAATGGATTAAAGTAGACGGAATGGTTCGTTCCTGGTTAATCAATTCCATCTCTAGGAATATCAGTGAATCCTTTTTATATGCCAAAACTACTCAATCTCTATGGGAAACGATCACTCGTCGTTTTGGCGAATCTAATGGTCCCTACATTTATCAAATTTAACGTGATATTAGTACAATTTCTTAGGGAAATCAACCGTTGATAGTATACTTTAACCGTTTGAATAAACTGTGGGATGAATTAGCATTGGTGAAACCTACTCCTACATGCACTTGTGCTGCCTCAAAAGAATGGGAAGAGTTCGACATGAATGGTAAATTCATTCAGTTTCTTATGGGCCTAAATGATAGTTTTGATGATATTCGTAGCAACATATTAATTATGGATCCCTTACCAAACGTTGATAAAGCGTATTCATTAGTCTTGCGGGTGGAAAAACAACGAAAAAAACATGTTTCCTGTCCAGATTCTTCCGATAATTCTGCCTTATTCAGTAAGTCATCACAATCGAAAGGATATCATTCTACCAAGCCTACACAGTTCCCAAACAAATCTGGTAAAGGCAGAGGTGCTCCTACGAAATTGAAAGAAGAAAGAGCCAAGTTGATTTGCGATCACTGCACACTTCCGGGGCACGAAATTCATGAATGTTTTAAGCTTAAGGGGTACCCCGATTGGTATTTTAAGTCTAAGGATCAGCGACATGTAAACATGGTTTACACTTACGCTGATGGAGATAATCCAGCTGATACACCTTCTCCAAAATCAGCACCTCTTTCTACTGATATTACAGTCATGGTTCAAAAGGAAGTTGCGAGGATACTTGCTGCTAAATCCTCTGATCCTACTGCTGCTGGTTCTTCTCACAATTCTGTTGGTTCAGGGACAGATTATAATTCATTGGGTAGTTCCTATTTTGCCTTTACAACTTTAGTTGATTTACCCACAAACTCTTGGATCATTGATACTGGATGCAGTAAGCATATTTGCAATGACCCAATGCTTATGACTCATATAACTCCAATCTCTACTCCTGCGTATATTACACTCCCTGATGGATCTCACCAACTAGTTACACATATGGGACAGATTATTGTCACAGATTA
Organism: Ajuga chamaepitys; assembly: GCA_958295605.1. Classification (NCBI taxonomy): domain Eukaryota; kingdom Viridiplantae; phylum Streptophyta; class Magnoliopsida; order Lamiales; family Lamiaceae; genus Ajuga; species Ajuga chamaepitys. The sequence goes on along the minus strand of OY282496.1, from coordinate 37,504,770 downwards.
TCTCCTCTTGACTGATGTGTTCCTTGTTCCCAGCTTCAAATTCAACCTTCTGTCTGTATCACAATTAGCCACTCAGTTACATACTCAAGCTCTATTCACTCCTACAGCTTGTGAGATTAAGGATATTACTATTGGTTCTGTTTTGGCAACGGGAACATTAATTGGCAGATTGTACATTCTTCAACACACACCTCCCACTAACAATGTCATGTGTTTTGGGTTATCTGCTTCTCATTATCATTCAGTATTTGAATCCTGGTACAAACGATTGGGGCATGCAGCTCCCTCCACCATCCAGCACTTGGATTTTTTGAAACACCTTTGCACTCCCCCTGTCATTCAAGCTAATAAAGCATGTGATATCTGCCACTTCTCTAAGCAGACTAGGCTCTCCTTTCCCAGGAGCCACATCCAATCTGCAAGGGTGCTAGAGATGTTGCATATTGATATCTGGGGTCCATATAAGAGACCAAGCATCACAAACACACCATACTTCCTCACTGTAGTAGACGATTTCAGCAGGACTACTTGGATCTGCTTACTTCCCACCAAAAGTCAAGTTGTTACTGCCTTAAGAACGTTTTTGAAAATGATCACCACTCAGCTGTCCAAGAGTGTTCATATAATCAGATCAGACAATGGTTCTGAGTTTACAAGTAGAGAGTGTCAACAATTATTTTCTAACTTGGGAATTGTCCACCAGAAATCATGCACTTATACCCCTCAGCAGAATGGGATTGTCGAACGAAAGCATAGACACCTTCTGGAAGTTGCTCGTGCTGTCATGACTGAATCTGCTGCACCTAATTATCTATGGCCATACTCAGTCCTTACAGCAGCTTTTCTCATCAACAAACTGCCCACTGCTCTCCTTTCATGGAAATCACCCTTTGAGGTAATGTTTGACACGCTGCCGGCTTCTGAGATGCTCAAACCATTCGGTTGTCTATGTTATGCTACTAATGTCACACCTCACAAGGACAAATTCTCACCCAGGGCCCATAAATGCATCATGCTTGGTTATCCTCTTGGTCAAAAGGCATACAGACTCTACGATATGGAGTCTCATACGATCATCATCTCCAGAGATGTGGTATTTCTTGAAAATGTGTTTCCTTACACTACATTCGATAAGATTCCAGCACCAACAGTTCCTATTCCAATTCATGAAGATGACCCATTATATAATTCTGTCTCTAATTCGTTTACACCAGCAGAGTCCACTACACATGGTCCTGATACAACCATCACAGATGCTGCTCCATTTCCCTTGAAGGCAATTCTCAATCCTCAACTGATTCTGCTCCTCAGATTTTACCTGTTGCAGGGCCTCATTCTCCTCGCAGAAGCAACAGAATTCCACAAAGACCCTCGTATCTCAATGATTATGTCACGCATTCTACCACTAATCTTGCTACTTCAAGTTCTTCCTTTATTCCAGACTCTAGTCACAATGTTTTTTTGGCTGCTCAAGATGTTGTTAATGATCCTAAGACCTATGCCGAAGCAAGAAAGCATCCTCACTGGATCCAGGCTATGCAGCAAGAATTACAAGCACTAGAAGCAAACAATACTTGGGAGCTTATAGATTTACCACCAAATAAGACAACTATTGGTTGTAAATGGGTCTATAAGACCAAATTCAACTCTGACGGATCGCTGGAACGTTACAAAGCCAGACTTGTGGCAGAAGGCTACAATCAAATTCCTGGGGAAGATTTCTTAGATAGTTTTTCCCCCCTGGCAAAACAAGTTACCGTGCGACTTCTTATAGCAATTGCTGCTGCCAAAGATTGGCCGTTACACTAATTGGACATCAACAATGCGTTTCTTCACGGCTACATTGATAAGGAATTATACATGGAACCTCTTGCTGGTTATGATAAAGCTTCAAAGGGTCAGGTATGCAAACTCAGTTGTAGTTTGTATGGCTTAAAACAAGCCTCTCGCCAATGGAACACCCAGTTTTGCACTACTCTTCTGAATTATGGTTTTACACAGTCACAAAATGACCATTGCTTGTTTACTTGGCAAAAGGATAGTCAGTTTATGGCCCTCATTGTTTATGTCGATGATGTCTTAGTAACAGACACTTCTATTTCTCATATTTCTCATCTCAAACAACATCTACATGCCACTTTTACAATCAAGGATCTGGGCGTTGCACACTACTTTCTTGGAGTAGAACTTGCTCGCAATTATGAAGGTATACATCTTGGCCAGCGTAAATATATACTAGATATCATTCAGGATACTGGATTGACAAATGCTAAGCCAGTTCCCACACCTTTTCCTCAAGGTCTCAAGCTCAGTGCTCAAAGTGGCACACCACTACACGATGCAGAGTCATACCAAAGACTTATTGGGCGGCTCCTGTATCTTAATCTTACCCGTCCAGACATCACATACGTCGTCCAGCAGCTCAGCCAATTTGTGCAACACCCATATTCTGATCATTGGACTGCCGCTACTCACTTACTCCGTTACTTGAAAGGTACACCCACTTTAGGTTTGTTCTATGGAAAAAACACTTCATTCAAGATCACCAGTTACAGCGACTCGGACTAGGGTTCATGTCCCGATTCACGGAAATCTTTAACTGGGTATTGCGTGTTTATTGGACAGAGTTTGATCTTCTGGAAAACCAAGAAACAAACAACAGTTTCTCGCGGCTCAGCCGAAGCTGAATACCGTGCACTAGCCTCAACAACATGTGAGTTAATATGGCTCAATTATGTGCTTCAAGATCTTCATATCCAAACGTCTCAGCCCATTACACTTCTTTGTGATAATCAAGCCGCCATTCATATTGTGCAGAATCCCGTGTTTCACGAACGAACAAAGCACATCAATATTGACTGTCATATTGTACGCAACAAGTTCAAGGAAGGTTTTCTACGTCTCATTCATGTTTCTTCGCAGTGCCAACTTGCTGATCTTCTAACCAAACAACTCGGTGCTGCTCAATTACAAAAATTATTGTCCAAGCTTGGCCTCTTTCCTCTCGTCCAGCTTGAGGGGGGATGAAGAAATAATCGTAGCAAATTGTATTAGTTAGTTAATAAAACAGTTATAAGTGGAGGATAGTTAGGTCATTTTACATTCCTTATTCTCTTGTATAAATGATGGACGTTAGCATGCATAGTATAATGAGAAAATCGGTTTACTTAGCAGTTATTAGCTTAAACTTTCAGCTAACTGCATGAGTATTTTCTACAATGGAGATTCAACATTGTGCCCAATCATAAATAAACGGATCCATAGTAATCAATACATTACAAATACACATGTAAATTTGTATAACTGTAATAGGTGTAGTGGAAGATTCAATTCACTTCCCTTTTGCTTTGTCATCTGAACATTAATCAATAATGATTTTAAATTTCACCCAAAAAGAAAAAGAAAGGTAATACTCTAATATATATTTGATTGGAAATACTTTAATAAACATCCTTATAATATATAGGTAAATTAGATAGAACAGTCGGAAACAATGTGAGTGTGGAATTATATTCAACAGTAGAACCTGCAATATCCCTTAGCGACATAAATTGATGCCCCATCCAACGAAATGACCAGTGACACAAGGCACCCATAATGCGATGATGGTTTCCACGGAGTCTGAAGTTAGATGAGGTGGAGGGATCGTCAAATTGCTGGGGATCTCTGTTCCAACTTCAGTCCTGCACACCAGAAGTTGTGCTATTTTTTCTCAACGGCCATAAGGACAATCCACCGTGATTGTTGGCCAAATATGCTCAACTCCCTTGGCTAGAAGCCCACATCTTACGTGGCTACTGCCTCTGCCTCCACAGTCTTGATGTTTCTTTAATTACACCCATTTTCAGAAATAATAAATCCTATATGCTCTCTATTTTGCATTTTAGTTTAATTAAATTCAGCAAGTTACTTTTATTATATTTATGATTCTTGGAGAAAAAGATTGACGTCTCATTATTTGGAATAAGAATAAGCGGAATCACTGTTATTTTATCAAATGACGGATTATTCCAATGTAATTCAACCAAGGTCTTAAAACTAGAAGACTCCCCTAATTATTTGTTCTGATTAACAACGTGGAAATAAAAGATTTAACAATACAAAATTAATTCCACTATCTATAACAAAATGATTCAGAGCGAACAAATTGACAATTGAAATGATAAAATTGAAGAAGAAACTCCATGTCTTTGTACAATGTTAGCTATTACAAAGATCACAAGGCATTTTACTGACCGCCGACTGGGATGTGCCTCCGGTGGTGGCGCCGCCCCTCCCGGTAACGTCTTGCCCGCTTCATCCTTGCCAAACTCTTAAATCTATCTAACTGGTTCTCTGTCTTTGGAGCCGGAGCCACCGGAGGAGACTCAGGCGCAGCCGCACCAGAAGAAGTTCCGTTGGCAGTAGCCGGGTGCTCATTGAGTCCACTCAATAGAATTCCATCAATCCCATGAACTGCAATTCTTGACCCGACAAAGATATCCGGAGTCAAAATCCGGACTCCGTCCACGACGACGCCAGTGGCGGCGTTATCGAATGGATCATCACCGTAGACAACTTTCCCGATCAAGAGAGAGTGGTGGGGGAGGAGGGTGTCAAGAAATGGGTAAGAAAGGTTTTGGAGGTCGGCGTAGGTGCGGCGGTGCTTGGGGACGATGTGGTAGCGGAGGGTATTGACATAGACAGCGGCGTCAGTAGCCATGTCGAGGGCAAAGATTTGATCGTCTTTTGGGGCGAAGAGAGTGAAGGATGATCCGACGGGGGTGAGGAGCTGGTATTGCAGGTCGGAGGTGGTGATGGCATTGGCAAACAGAGTGTAGTCGTTGTCACGGAGTGCTTCCAGCGCCGACATAACTTCTTCAGAGTTGGTGATGCCAGCGCCGGCAGAGGAGGCGATGAAGAGTAGGCGGAGGAGGAGGATGACGGAGAGTAGGGATAGTGGGGAAGGATTTGCCATTGCAGAGAGAGAGAGCAGTTATGAGAATCGACGTGCGTTTAGATGTCAGTTGCAGATGTAGAGAGAAACAAGTTGAGGAGCAATTTTATATGGGAATTGGCGCATTAGTTGAAAGTTTGAAGAGCTAATATGGGCTTAGCATCAAGGCCCATTCTGATTTTTCTGGGCCTAGTATATAACCAATTATTATTAGTTGTTACACCCATTCTAGAATTTCGAGATACCTAGCCCATTTTCCTGACAAAATTTATATTTCTTTTCAAGCCAACTAGCTATTGTTAAATTTTAGAAATGATTTGTTTTAGGCAAAAAGAAATTAATAAAATAATCATAAATAACTTGTGTTCCATATCATTTCATAAAATTGGTTTCTCATATTTGTATTTGTAATAACTAGATGTCCACCCGTGCGATGCACATGTTAGACATACATTTAAATATAATTTTAAGTTGGTTAGAAAATTAAAAAAAATTAGCAAAATTTGTGTGCCATGAAACAATTGAATTAGGCAGAAATGATCTCATACTCAGAGTGAATACATTAACAATGATCCTATTATGAGATTTTGACACATTGTTGGTGGATACGTTAAAATATTCGCACTAAGGTAATTAACTAATTATCCAATTGTCATATGGTAATCTTCAACATTGCAAAACTAAAACAATAAAAATTAAAAAGAAAAAAAAATTATTTCTTTTTCCCAACCTTGGCGACATCTCTAACCTTCTGTCTTCTTTATACCACAGATCTTTCTCTCTCAGTTTGCTTCATGGACTTGTCAACTTTGGTATTGAGACCATTCTTGATTAGTCTGCATTTAAGCTCATATTTCGTAGCATTTTCTACAGAGTTGTAAATTAAGTCAAACCCTGTTGGTTTGCCACCACCAAAGTGAGTCCTAAACTTGAACATGAAGATGGCATTTAGGTCTTTTACCTCATACATCCTAGATAGTTTCTCTTCGACTCAACCTTAGAAACATCAGGCTTATGCAACACATGCGACGATTTGTCATGGACTTCCTGGTTCTAATAGTTAGAGCCTTATCCACCATTTTAATGGTGTTTGTGAAGATTCAATGCTGTGTGCCGCCTATTGCTGCTGCTGTACAAGAGCTAACAGGGGTCTCTGCTCGATTGTAGTTCTGCTAATTTTATTGACATACTAAAGCGTATTATAAAACGAATATCATTGATATAAAAGACAAAGAAATTCATATATTGTTAATCATACTTTTTTCTAGCCATATGTATCTTTATTTGCAATTGGTTGATAACGTGTTTCTCAAGTTGTAAAAATAATAGCATATACCTTGTCCTTTTGGAGAAGGATATCTTCATGAGAAACTATATTACGCAATTGAGAATAGAGAGCAAATGCAAGCACAATCACACTCATATTCACGACATAAGAACCTGAGCAATAAGTACTTGAGAATCTACATAAGGCTATAAGATATATGGATTCCCCGCATTTCCTTCGTATGGCTATGGCACATGTTATATTTGTCATAATAGACTAAGTGTAAACCTTCCTAGTAAAATCCTAAAGCACCTGTCATTTAAAATTTCTCCCTAGCTGCAAATACAGTCTGCAATATTCTTTGCTACATCACTAATGCATAGCAAACCTGAAAAGGCACATCCAAGAGACATTCTTGCATATGATATCAAACTAATAGCAATTTTGTATTTTAACTACTCATAACATGAACAACACTACTCATGACATGAACAACAAAATATCATCAAATAAGGATGTTTTTCTTTGACATGCACACAAATAATTATAATTAGAAAAAAAAATCAAATCAATGGTGAAAGAAGAAAAGGTACATAAACGTGTAACTCAGTCCACAATATTCTAGGTTGCCTCCTCTTCTAGTATGATCTCTTGAGCATGTGGTTTTCTATTTTTTGTTGAAAGATCCGAAAGTCCCATCAAGAGGAAACATCACATGTTCACCGATTCAGTCAATAAAATCAATAAGTAAAGAGAAGATAATCAAAATTTGAATCCTAAAACACAATAAACAGAAACTATACTCTTCTCTCACTCACCTTTGTTTACTAATGAGGCCGCCAGTATCCCAAGTGTCAAAATCCAACAACTGCGCTGCAAAGTCCACAACCGCCACAACTTCTTTCACTCCTTAATGGCTTCGGCTAGTTGCGTTGGTTCATATTTCCATAAAAAGAAAATGACAAAGTGGACAAATTTTGGGTAGTATCTGTAAAAATTTCATAAAGGGTAATCGAGAATTTTGCACTTCACAATCATGGCATGGGAAATTCAGTAAATTTTGGTATAATTTACATGAAAAGGAATAAGTAACTTAATTCAAGCAATGGGTTGTTAACAAATTGTGGTGCATATGTTTTGAACTGGAGTGTGTTGTTGTTTCTTGTTGGAAATCGAAAAAAGAAAATCAAAGTAAGACAGCAAGAAAATGAAGAAAAGGAAGAAAACTTTAAGGCTCGTCTTCATGTTCATCGAAGGTTTTCTGTGGAACCTTGCTCTAACTTGTAGTTACTTGTATGGGGAAGAGATCTACTCTCTAATTGGCAGAATCTGAAAAAGAAAATCAGATAAGATCAGAAAAGAAAAAATAAGAGAAAAAAAGAGAAGAAATAAATGGATTAGCCACAAAATAAGGAACGACTTCACCATTTTGGATCCTTAAATCTATTTCATCCGAGCTAGAAAACTGATTGTTATGCTAATTACCTTCTTGTGGTGTTTCCTCTACAGAGAAACTCAGCAGGATATATTCAACGGCGTGGGTTCCATTTATGCAGCCGTTCAAGTCATTAGAATCACAAATGCAACTTATGTGCAACTAGTTGTTTATGTCAAAAGATTTATTTGACGTCAGGAAAGAGCAGCAGGAACGTTTACTGCACTACCATTCGCATTTTCCTAGGTACACTGTCATTTGATTGAAGTAGCTCATTATATATTCAGTGTTCCCACATCGTTTTCTTGCAAGTCTAAGTAAAATAAATCTGTAGGTGGATATCAAATAGCACAAATGAAGTCAATTCGGAGAGTGAAGACACAGTTATGTGGTTTTGCAAAGGCAGATAGGTATTAAAAGTAAATAAAAAATAACTCTTATATCAATATTTTCAGAGTTTTGCTGAGTTCTAAGTAGAAGATAAGTCTCTAACAGCGTGGTGCTACTCCAACAATGTGAAATTGTGAAACATATGTGTTCTCTCTCTAACTCCAAGTTCAACAGCCAACAAAATAAGCAAATAAATAACATAACATAAAGGCATAACATATGGTTTAACTCATTTCTTAATCAATTAGAGCATGATCCAAAGAACCATTCACTACGGAAATTTCATTAAGTCTTGTTATATCTCGGTATGTGATTGTATAGACGAAGATGTAGAATACAGACAAAGTCGAGGCTAGAGTTTGACTCTATATCCGTAAGACGAAATTGCCACGTACTCAGGTGCAATATATTATAGTAGCAAAACGCCTCCAAGATACAACGACTTTAAAACTTCAGACCGCTGCACTACGAGTCGGAAGTTATCGGCAAACGTACTCGGATATTTGGAACTTTCGGACTCTACTAATGCAGAATTTAGAAAGCTTTTGAAATGCAAAGAACTTGTGAATTCGAATTTGTGAAATGAAATGTGGAGGGGCCTATTTATATATGTTGAAGAGTTGAAGTGCCTTTTTGGAAAGGCACCTCTTCACCCCTTGGTTGCACCCTTTGGACTGGACCCACTGCCCCGGTCCGGTTCGACCGGACCGGTCCACGTCACCGCACCGCCTGACTCGAACCACCACGAAACCGTGAGCCATCCGTCTGGACCACCTGGACAAAACTTTAAGGCTCCTCCAGACGACGCGTACGTGTGAAGTGCAAAGTGCGCCTCTAAAGCGACTCAATGCGACATGTGCGACGTGCGCGTGCGGGCCCGGGCTCGGGCTCGGATGGTGCTTCGCACCATCCTCGGGACCATTTTAGCCAAAGGCTAAAATCCCACTAGGATCCACCATAAGGTCCACCATAGGAGAGCACACTTGATAACTACTTATCAAGTGCTCTACTAAATAAGGAGTATCCACTTACTCCAATTTTCCTATGTGGGACAAGTTCCCATGTATTTACTTCATAGACTCTTCAACTTCCATGTTTAAGTTGCAACCTTTGACAATTAATATCTCATTCACCCGAAATTGGTTTTGAGCATATTAATACATTAAATTCATCTACTCGAAGTATAGATTATGAATTTGCAACTTGTTTCCATTTTTAACAAATGGATTGAATTAATTAAATTGGTCAATTTTGAGTCAAAACCCAAAATTCCAAATCAATTTCCAACAAGTCTAATAAAACACTTCTTGATTTCGTTACTCAAAGCCAACCAACCAATAAGAAATAGCAGACATCGATCGCTAGACAAAAAAACATAACGATAATCACTAAGTTAAAAGACGGAGAAAAAGGACTTACCATGAAATAACAATCCTTGACAATCAAAACAGAACATGATGAGTAATGCGAGTTTTCTTTCTAAGGATCGACAATCCAAACTCCAGTATAAACACTTCTTTAACTGCTTGCCTAATTAAAGGGTGCAGAAAACCAATCAAACAACACTAACTACATATCAAACCTCAACAACCATGAAAAGAAAACAGAAATTCGACAACGCTAACTTATGTACAACCATCCAATAGAAGATTTGAAAGAAAAGAAACAATAGTATGAAATAATAATGAAGGCTCACCAGAAGATCCGAAGAGTAGATCCGAAGATGGTTCTTGGAAAAAATGCATCTGAAAATCTAAGGGAGTGGCATTAACTCGCTTCTACATTTACGTCATTATAACGAAAATATTAAGTTCAATCTCCTAACTGGGTACCATGCTACTGCTTCCCATGTGTTCACTTTCTCTATTTGTACCAAAGACATGTTTGGGTACTGATTCAACCAGTTACATTATCAGACCCATTCTTTATTGTATGAAACAAATGGTGCGCAATAAATAAATAAATAAATAAAGTTCATGTTCTATTTACATTCTAAATTCGAGGATTTTTTCGTGAACATACAATCTAACATGTAAACCTTGTCTTCCTTTCACCACCGTTACTATCTGAAATGTGCAAGACAATTGTAGAGGCTGATAGACTATAGATTCTTGGCCCCCCTATTAATCTATTCATCAATTTCCAAACAATTAGGTAAGGCTTCTCGAAGATTAAATGGAGAAAAGTAGCCGAAGAATAAGGTTTTCTATTTTTGTGTGCACGGAAAGTGAATATTGAGTTGGAAGGAGGAAAAGAAACAAACTATGCTTAACATAGAGAATTGCATATGTGGTATGTAGGGAGAAAACAAACGCCTTAATCAGGATAAGGGTACCAGCAACCACTCATTAGTCATTCCATTGTTCACGTGTTGTTTTAGATTAGACAATGAGAATTGACATCCAAATATATTAGAAATAATGTAAGAAAAAGATAAATTACCTCAGGAATTCTAATATAATGACATGTGTCAACAGAGCCCCTCCTTAAACTTGTCCGAAGTTTGCAGTTTAGCATGAGATTCTGTAAAGATATTCACAGCAATCAATTGCCATAAAAAAGAATTTAGCATTTTCCTCCTCATACGTAAAACATATTTGCTCTAGAATACATTATTTTAAGTCATAAAAGGAAATGCATTAAACATTGAATTTCACACATCAAATGTACATAAATTTCAAATATTGCTTCATGGAGGTATCACAACAAAATAACAAAAGAAAGATAATAGATTCAATGGATGATATGTTATGAAGTGCCAAGGTTTTCCAAGATACCATTGGAGTAATTAGGCATTTTCAGCACTACATAAATAATTTGCGATGCAATTATAACAAAAAAGAGTAAAATAAAAATAAGAATGTCAACAAAAATTGAAAAAATAGAATAAAAAGAGTTCACTTTCAAGTTCACGCAAACTCACCTTTGATTTTTTCCTGAACTTACGGGCTTCTATCCCCAACCTTTCGGATAGTAGCAACAGTAAATTGAAAGAAACAAAATCAGAACCAAACATGCAATAAGCGAAATGAAAAGAAGGAAGAACTAAGATCTACTTTCACTTTTTGCAGAGTTTGTCGACTCCTACCTTGATTTGAGAAGGGTTAATTACCGGAAAAAAATGAAGATAATATTGGAAAAAAAACTCAAACTTACTTGTTGATATTGTTCTTTGCGACTCCTACCTTGATTTCTACCGAAAATCGACAGAGAGAGAAAGAGAGGTTAGTGCACATCGTCAAGGTATAAGAATAACTGGAATCGATAATTAGGGTTTTGAATATATACATTTTTTTTGTTAGCGGATGAAAAATAAGGATTGGGACGGAACTTCCTAGTGGCACAACCTCCACTATTCCCCTTGCGACCACCGTCTGGAAAGCGGCGATACTCACCATCGCCGATAGAGGAAGAGGAAAAATAGACGGAATCATCATTCTTCCATATCTATACCACCGCTGATGATTTTCCTAAATTTTTCAAAATCGTAGGGCTTTTTTCTTGGTGAATTTTGAGATTCAAATTCTAGAGACGGTTTTTTTTACAGGCGAAGAGTGTTTTTTTTCCGCATTTCACGCGTCTCTTCTTTAATAATTAGTAGGGATAGGGATTTGTAGCGTTTTCTGTGATAAGATGACACGTGTCACCTCCGAAAAATAAGGGCTGAGGTGCTATATATGTTTGACATGTGTACTTGCGATTTTTGTTTAATAGTCAGTAGGGGTTAGGTTTTTTGTACTATTATTTTTATGAAAATAGAGAGATTGAGTAATTATAATCTTCTGTAAATTTAGATGCATAAAAAGGAATAGACATGTCAGTACTAATACATCCCGACTTACTTCGTCCCGAAACGTTTAAGGCAAGTCAAATTTCGATTCGCTCTAAATCGGGGCAGGTTAGGCCCCTATTCACGAGTCGGGTCGAGCACGGATCCTATCAGCTAACCTACCTTGCCCCATATGGCATATATAATATTTTTTTACAAATATATATTATGTACTATTATATATAATTAAATATATATATATATATATATATATCTATATATATATATATATAAAGAAAATTATGGGTTAATTATAATAATCCCACCAAACTATCAACGTTTTTGCACATAAATCACTAAACTTTTTTTCTTGGCACAGATATATACAAACAATACGGGTATGACAGATAAACCACCAAACTTATTTTTCAACAATTTTTCGCCGAAATTTTATACTTGACTTGCACGTGATAAAATTTTAAAGGCGCATTTTTGTCCAAACTACCTTTTTAGTAGGCCAAAAATGTAAAATTCTTGCACATCTTTCTTTTCCTAAACAATTCATTTGAATCACGAACGGTTCTCTTCACAAATATCTAGAACCTACATTGTTGAAAATGAGCAGCTTCTCTACCGACTAAAATAGTTTTTGGACAAAAAACACCCCTAAAAGTGTATCACACGCAAGTCGCGTGAGAATTTATGATGAAAAATGATCGGAAAATAATTTTGGTGGTTTATTTGTCAAATCCGTATAGTTTGTATGTATTGGTACCAAGAAAAAAAGTTTAATGGTTTATGCAAAAAAGCTAATAGTTTGGTGGCCGATTACTGTAATTAACCCTTATCATATATAATATAATATGTATATATATGTCATCCTAATTTATTAAATTAGGACTAGATAAAAATATAATTTAACGATCTAATTTCTAATAACTATATTTAAAAAAATATTATATCTTACCTAAATTAAACCCTATTTGTGGCTCTTCGTACAATTTCATTTCACAATAGAGAAAATGCACGCCGTTGAGCCCTTTTCTCTCTGCTACTCTCAAGTTGCAGGGTCTTTCAGAGAGAAAAAAAAAAAAAAAAAAAAAAAAAAAGGTCATGGGGCGGAGTGGGACAGGGCATGGAGCGCAAAACTTTGACCCGTGACGGGGCACAGGGCGAGCTGGAGGCTCTAGTGTGCAGGACCGGACGGGTAAATAAGAAACCCGACCTAACAGTTGGCATGCCTACATGGGAACCATAATGCAAAAAAAATACATAGAGATTTTTTTAAATGATACTCATAAATGTGGGGTTGAGATTTTAGGTTGTAAGCAAATAAGACATTCATTGACATAATTGAGATTAGAGTTGTAAACGAACTAAATATTCGTTGAACAACTCGTAGACAAGTTTGTTTATTTGGTCAAACGAACATTTTTTTGTGCACATTGATAGTCTTCTTTATTAATTAATAGCTCGAACACAAACTCACTTAACAATAATAATAATAATAATAATAATAATAATAATAATAATAATAATAATAATAATAATAATAATAATAATAATAATAATAATAATAATAATAATGTTCTAGTGGACCTTTATTTATTTAATGGAGATTTAAGAAATGTACATTTACTTGTTTTTTAACAAAGTTAATTACTTGTATATCTGATGTGGGACTTTGTTGATTATCCCAATAATCATCCTCTTCAAACAAATGACCACTAGACCTCCTCCCTTTCAAATGAAGGATCACCAAACCTTCCCTCAAACAACAATCACCACCGAACCTCCCCTCAGATGACAATCACTATCTCCCTCTTTTTTGGAAGATATTTGCTCCATCTAATCGACTACCTAGGTGTACCTCACCTATTCCGTAGAGTTGGACCTGTCGTCTCTACTCGAGAGTCGGCCCTACCCAGGTGTACCTCACATATTCCGTAGAAGCGGAACTACCTGGTCCGTAGATCACTTAATCCATAGAGTCGAACCTACCTAGTCTATTGAGTCAGACATATCGTCTCTGCTAAGCTGGACCTACCTGGTCCGTTTAGCCGGGACCTATCATCTCTGTGGGGAGTCATCCCTACTTAGGTGTACCTCACCTGGTCCGTAGAGTCGGACCTGTCATCTCTACGTATACGGCTTTGTTTGGCACTACGAGGATTTCCACCACATCGTTTCAGGCTGGGACCATGGCTCTATTGCACTTGTTGGGCTCTGATATCACTTATTAGACCCTGAATGGGCTTGCATCTCCACATTGGTATGATATTGTCCGTTTTGGGCCAAGCTTGCATGGTTTTACCTTTGGGCTAACTCTCAAAAGCCCTCATAATAATGGAGATACTTCAATCCTAATAAACCTGAACTTTTATAGTATGCACTATCTACGTTGCAACACACAAACTGAAGAAAATAAAAATAGAAAAACGAACACCAAAATAAACACGGGGCTAAATCGCTCAGCCCCCTCGGACCTTTTGTTATTGATAATCCGTATAATGATAGGTTTTATAAAGAGGCTCGATTTCCTAACACCTAACCTATACTATACCAACGTCCGACGACTCCCATCGACTTGTTCGGTACTAACACAACAAATCACCGAAGGTCGGACGAGCTTTTCCGAACCCGCCTTGAAGTCCCTTCTCCCGAAGGTGCTTCGACACAAATAAAATTGACCTTTGAATAAAACCTAACTGCTAGAGCGAGTTATATCGCACTCACCTATAACACACTTGAGTACAATAGTAAATCTCAAACAACATGAAATTGTTTAAGTTATATCCCTGTTGTTATGCGGTGTACTCACTGACCTCAACAACTTTCAAGTAATATAATGAAAAATATCAAAGGTGCTATTATGGAAGTGAACGTGCATCTATATATAATTATCGCTAATTAAGCACCATCTCCTAATCTTATCCGTTGAATTTCTTGATTTCATATAGCCTTGTTGCTCAAGTCATTCGAATTCATATCTTCAAGATACTAAATTAATAATTAAGATTTACCTACAATAAAACATTTAAAAGTAATACTAATAATATTTGGAATATTAAATACTAACAAAAATAACTTAAGATATTTTGACAAAAATATTGTCAACACAAAATATCCTATCAATCTCCCTCTTTGGCATTTTTTGTCAAAAGCTCGAAAATAATTAACAACCTTTAAGTATCCCATAAAAGTAAAGCTCCACCTCAATACAAGCAACAATAAAGGGCAAATGCCAAAGTGTAATATTGCTCCCCCTTTTTGACGAAAAATTCAAAGATAAAAAAACTGACCAACATAACTAAATAAACGGAAACAAACCAACTCCCCCTTACTATAACTCCCCCTCACTTTAACCGACTGGCCCATAGTTAAACTCATTGTATGGGTGGTAAATTAAGAGGTGCAACATTCGGTTATCAAACCAAAATTCCAATCAGACGAATCTTTTCAATTCAAGGCTTATAGCATTTTTATTCATTACTTCATAGAAAATCATGCAGGGGATGCCTAAAAATAAAATTGAAAACAATAAAATGCAGATTCAATTTTTATCTTACCACACCCATGGTATTAGACAAGCAAAAGTGTTTGGCAAATAACTAAACGAAATTCCACATCAACTTCATATTTGATTTTGACTTTTTTCACAAAACAATTTAGAGGCTTAAACAAAAAAATAATCAAGTTATCATTATTCCTCCAACTGTTTTTACCCTCTCGTGGAGTAGCTTGTAAATCCCACGAGCCAATACCGCACTTGGAAAACCTGGTACGACGAGCTCTGGTTGATCCTTATAACCCCTCTGATAATAGAGATACAAAAATATTAAGCAGTTTATTTTTGTGGTCGACGGCTTTCACAGATCAATCACTTTTTGTGCTAGTAGCTTTTGCCGATTTATGGACCGGTAGCCGCTCTCAACATCATTTCATAACCATAGCCCTTTCCAACAAGCAGGGGATTAATAATTAAAATAAAATAGTCTTTATCAACTAGAAGAAAAAGGAATGTAAAATTTTAAGCCAAATAAATCTTTGAACTTTCCCTTTTGCATGGAGTTTATAAAGAATAAAATTGAGATGGATGCATGAAAATAAATGCCTAATGCAGAATCCTATATGATACATGTTGCAACCTACGATTTTTTTTTTTTTTTTAACTATGCAACACAAACAAACAATAATCCTAAAGATTTTCCAGAGAGTTACGAAATTTCTGCATTAGATGCCTTATTTTCATATGATTCACTGCTGGAATATAGTAAATTCTTTTAGCACATTAACAAACCAATACCCAAAAATAGTGGTGACACGGGCCGTCGAGCTTACTTCTGGGAAGTTGAACAAGTAGATTTTCTAACCTATATTTTTCTTTGAGTGCGGTTTCTCAAATCTACTTTAGGTCTAGGGTATCCGCGTGGTATTCCTCTAATATCCCAACCATAAATGTTACCATTACTAAGGTCAAACTGCATTATGTAACAATTTGGGCGTATATGACCCAAAACACCACAGTAATGACAAACAGGCACAAACCGAGAATTTTCAGCAGTTTTTGACTTTCCATGTTGTAACATATCAGGACGAGCAGTACTATTAACATGTGCATAATGTGATCCTCGACCAGAATGTGCAAAAATAACCTGTTTCTGAACTGGTGCAGTGTGTGTGCATGGATTATGACCAGATTTCTCATTAAAGTTATAGCGATCATTCTGTGTTGTAACATACTAACTAGAATTCAGGAAACTCATTTGCGAATTTGTGGAGGACTCACCATGATAACCAAGCCCAGTGACATCACCATGACTTTTGCCTAAATTAACAAGTTTGATTAGAGTGACCTTACCATAGTTCAATCATTTCAGAACCTGTTTGGACTGTTCCAAATCGATGGATAGCTTCTCAAATTGTTTGATCTTTGATTTCCATACTATTTTTCAAAGAGTAGAAGTAAGTAGTAAAAGAATTAAGATCAGTTTGAAGAGACACTACCTCTTTCTCTTTTTCAACCAGTTTATGTTGCAACATGGCTTCAGATTCTCGGATCTTCTCAGTTACTTTCTCATCCATGACCTTCTGTAGTATATCAAGTTCCACCTTGATTGCTGAAATTGTCTGATCTTTCTCGGCAACAACTTGTTGCAACATTTTCACTTCATTCCCCAACTGGTATATTGCAACATTGGCTTCCACATGTTGATTTTCCAATTGTTTGATGGCCTTGCAGCCTTGAAAACATGCGACCGACAGTTTCTTGTACATATTCTGCATCTCCTTAGTTGTGGGACCTGCTTCTCCATCAAAAGCATCAAATTCTTAAAAATTAGGTAAATCGTGTTGGAACGTAGAATTACCTTGCTCGCCAATATTTGTTGAATCAGATTCAACATGACTCGTGAGGCAGGAGTACATTCTAGTGGATGCACTTAATGTTTCCAGGCTCGAATCTCCTTCATGGCCTGATGAATCGATCAATGAATCCTGTAAAGGTTTATTCCGCTTTCTAAGGAAGGTAGGACACTCGATTTGGATGTGGGCTTTTCCACCACACTCCCTACATCTTGGTTTATCAAATCTTGATCCTACAGGGTTAATAACAGATGTACTATAATGATGAGAATCAACCTTTGGAACATTTTTCTTACCTGGGGATGATTTTGGCTTTGACTTTCGCAACTTCTTCACCATATTTTCAATAAAGTACATGATAATGCAGACTTCCAGAATCGACCATATTTGGATACGGACCCGCTCTGATACCACTTGAAATTTTATGGTCTGCACTGTCTATGTTGCAACACGGAAATTAACGAAAATAAAAATAGAAAAACGAACACCAAAATAAACACGGGGCTGAATCCCTCAGACCCCTAAGACCTTTTGTTATTGATACTCCGTGTAACAATAGGTTTTATAAAGAGACTCGATTCCCTAACACCTAACCTACATTATACCAACAACGTCCGGCGACTCCCGTCGACTTGTTCGGCACTAACACAACAAACCACCGAAGGCCGAACAAGCTCTTCCGAACCCGCCTTGAAGTCCCTTCTCTCGAAGGTGCTTCGACACAAACACAATTGACCTTTGTATAAAACCTAACTGCTAGAGCGAGTTATATCGCACTCACCTATAACACACTTGAGTACAATACAAAATATCAAACAACATGAAATTGTCTAAGCTATATCCCTATTGTTATTCGGTGTACTCACTGACCTCAACAACTTTCAAGTAATATAATGAAAAATATCAAAGGTGATATTATGGAAGTGAACGTGCATCTATATATAGTTATCGCTAATTAAGTTCCCTTCATACTCCACCATTCCTAAGCCTTTTCCGAAGACGTATCTGTTTGGATATATATATATATATATATATATATATATATATATATATATATATATGCGCCATCTCCTAATCTTATCCGCTGAATTTCTTAATTTCATATATCCTTGTTGCTCAAGTCATTCGAATTCATATCTTCAAGATACTAAATCAACAATTAAGATTTACCTCCAATAAAACATTCAAAAGTAATTCTAATAATATTTGGACTATTAAATACTAACAAAAATAACTTAAGAGATTTTGACAAAAATATTGCCAACACAAAATATTCTAACAAAACACAATGATCTTCCTCTATATATCTGACAATTTTTTTTCTAAACCCTAGTGTTACCGCAAGGATGCGGTGCTACTGTAGCTAGTAGTGAGTAAAATCGATCCCACATAGACTGTTCCCATATTCAATTTAATACCCCGAGTATAATATATAAACCCTATCTAGACTCTTGCATAAAGAGATTCTGTTGATTAACCTAAAACTAAGGTGCATAAAATATATAAAACTCTTAAAGAAGCAACAAGAAGTCACGACGGAATAAATCAGATAGAAGAACATATTTATTGGTTTTTGATTTCAATGATAATCTCCTATTTTTTATTATCTTATTATTGTAGACTTTTAGACCAAATTATATTGTTTATTAGACGACACTACTCTAGTTAACCCTCCTCCCAAACGATGTTAACGTGTTGATACCCATGAATAATTACCCTCTCGGGCTAACTATCACATACGTAACTCCAAAAGGCTCCTAAAACCAATGTCTACACAAGTATCTCACTCCTCTCGTATGACTATTGATACATATGCTATGTCTTAACAACCTTCCCCTCTTGGACGTCGAGTTATTAAGCAAGTAGAATTAAACAAGTATCAAGTTTCAACTCATAAAATAAAAACCAAATAGAATCTAGAATAAATCAAATAAATCAAAACATAGTCAATTGAAACCTACTTTCTAGCCCTTGAACACAAACGTATTTAGCTACTCATGTCTATAATTAAAGCCAAGAAACACTAGACAAACATTCTAAAAGCAATAAAATAAACAAGAATGACTAAACCCAGAGTCTCTAGTCTTCAATCTTCATTTTCTTCGCTTCGTGCTTCTTGCCCTTCGATTCAAGTCTCCAAGGTGTTCTTTATGATGTTCGATGATAAATTAATGTCTAGAGCCTTGGGATATTTATAGGAGTACATACCTAGAATAAAGAGGGAGAAAATCTGATGTGGGATAGGAAAATCTCGCTCAAAACGCGTCTGCGGACTTAGTGACCAAGTAATTGACTTGTGGACCAAGTAATTGATCGAAACTGCACTAATTGTTCAACTTCAAGCCATTTTGGAGGCCTTCCAGTCCGAATTGGGATTTAGTTATTTCGAGTAATATTGTAGGCTTGTAGCCCTTTGAATTAGCTTTTCAACGCCACCAATTGGATCTCAAGATATGGGCATAATACGAAAGACGTGTCAAGCTAGGATTTGATGCTGCATTCAACTCTTTTCACTGTTTCACCTCTTTTCTTACTCGATTTTACCCTAATAACCTTGTTCTTTCTTCCAAACCTCATACCAATGAATTTTGGTCCTAAAATATATTTCACTACAAAATAAGCAAACACGTCATTCAGCTCAACATAATCAAATATAATACAAAATCACCGAATTTGTATGCAAGCACTACCAAAATGACTTTATAAATCGGCCTAAATACATACATACACTATGGGGATAATTGGATTGGGATGTAGTGGCATGTACCACGTCCGATGGGACATCCAAAAAGATATTTTAGTTTAAGGGTATAGTAGGGTAGGATGTGTATTGAAAATTGTAAAATGTGTTGAAAAGTGTAAAAGGTATATTGGAAATTGTAAAAAGTGATGTAGGTAATAAGGTGTGGATGTGGAGGGATGAGCCATCCTGTGTAAAATGAACTGCGTTGAGGATGGTCCATGCCACATCCGAATGGGGACATGCCAATCCAATTATCCTCTACGTGTATCAATATTGAATGTTGGACTCTATTGAAAATCCCAACATATTTCACTTCAGTTATCATATTAATCTTACCTTTTCACTTTCATAGTCTATCCTCCCCTTATTTGCAATTATGATTCCTGTATCGTACGATACACAATTTGAAATGTATTTGCTTCATTAGAAAATGTATTTAATTTATTTATACTTATAACCTAAATTCAATATAAATAGTTCAACCCACAATCAATATTTAAATCTGAGCCTAATAATCAACCAACCAACAAACAAGCAATTGCTAATTTTAAATTTAATATTTTATATTAAAATATTCAATATGAGTATCAGACTAAATATATATGTTAAGGAAAGATGATGGATTTTATATATATTGTAAGTGAAAAATAAATTATATATATAAAAAGTTGTTTGTGCCTTTAGAATGTTGCAGATTGTATTCCAATAAGGAATGTGACTAGAATTTGGAACAAACAAAAAGAAAAAAGATTATCTTTGTGAGGCGGAGGAAATATATATATATATATATATATATATATATATATATATATATACATCATTGTTGTGCATGATAGAGTCTTGTGGTATAAGAAAAAAAAAAGTTCTTTTTGTAAAGACTAATTAAAATAAACTATTAATTTTTTTCATCGGAAACTACTAATTTTGATAAAAAATCGACTGAATGTCGAATTTTATGTAGGCACAACGCGTGTTGTTTTATGTATTTACCAGTTTTTTACCACAATGAATTGATATAAACAAGAAAAAAAAGAATTTTCAGGCATAGACACCCATAATGAATTTTGTATATTTTCGTATATCGTTCTTTTATGTTTAACTTTTTTATATGGACGGACAAATATCATGATCTAGATTATAAACTAAGGCAACCACAATATGTTGATTGTGGTGCAATATTTTGGAATATATTTATGATTCCTTTTAATTCATAGAATGTAATTAAGTATCTATGTGTTATCCGCAAGGCTATGTATGAATCATAGAACGAAAAATATAAATCCGACGGCTAAAGTTCTATTAATAGAAACAAATAGAAAACGTGTAATGCTAAACACATCAAACCATAATATTTTAGTAAGTTCCTAAGCAAAACAAACAATGATTTAGTCATATCTATAATAAAAACACTTCAGTT